>CM062297.1:317781016-319159437 GCA_031216915.1 Pictodentalium vernedei
CATTTCTTTTCCTAATGATATGTGTCGGAGATCGATGTTAATGACCTCGGGAATAGCGCACAACGTTCTGCGTTACATAGCGCAGAAGTTATCGCATGTTTAACGAGATTTACTTGACTGTTTTGCACTAGATAGCGCATCACCTAACGAGCGTTTTCTGCACTAGACGTGACAGGACTTCTAGTTTTAACTATAATGACGTAAATAGATATTAAAATTTGTCTGCACATACAGAATGAAGAGAGTGGATTACTACTGAATCGCAGCACCATACATTCTCCACTCGAAACGTATTTATATCCAGTGGTCCATGTCATAGGGCCCTGCGAATCGGGAAATTTATGTTCGAATCGAATCTCGAATCGAATCGGGACTGATGTCGACATCGAATCGAATCGGGATAAACTTGAGAAATAATTATAACTGGCATTATCTTGTGCAGAGATGTCCGGAAAGCACTGCGAGAAGAGATCGTTGACATAACTTGACAACTTGGCGTTGTTTTAATTTTCTTTCTCGTTGAATGGCCATCCCGATGTTCACTTCGCCCGACAATAAATTCAAGACATAAATATGGACAAATTAAGGTGTTACTGCCCAGAGACATTTAAGACAAACCACTAAATTGAAACATGAGACTTAAAAGCACAAATGTAATACAAGTGGCACATTAATTCCCATGGGTTGAAGTCAGCTACAGCCGCTAACTTCAGGTACTTTAGCATGCCTAAATACATTATTGTTATGTTTGGTTGTTTTTGTATTATCAGAATTTGGGTCTTGTAGATTTTGGTCTGTTCTCAACTCAATAACACAGTATACATCAAAAGCAGCGAAGGCGTTAAACTGTGTTAGTTTCTGCATTAGTTATTAGTCGAATAGTGACGCCGTGCTCATTCACACAAATTGCTTTTACTTCATTCCAACTTCCAAGTACCAACTCCGAACAATGCAAAGAAACTACAGAGGTTTTCCTCCCACAGTTTTCTAACATAATAATGGGAGCGCTCCAGGCGACATGTCCCCATTATTGTGTTAGAAGATTCCGGGCCTGGGAGCAGGCCTTAGGCCCATAGCTGGATATTTCGGTTGTGTAGATGGGCGTGAACAGGTTACAACTTGGACAGAGCCGCTGAGCAAACAGGATTCCGCGAATAACTCTCACACGAATTCCTGGAAATCTATAAATAGCGAATTTGCGGTGTGTGGTTTTCTGGGAATCTGAAACTGAAACGACAGAATTTTGCAATGAATTTGACTATTTTCCTGATAGAAACATTAAAACTAGAAGAGTTCGCTCCTTATTTCAACTGATGTCGACATTGTCGAACACTGATTCATTTTATTCGAAGCTTCGTTTGACTAACGAATCGGCAAACTATTCGAGATCGATATACGAATACCAAAGCGATGTCGACATCGAATCGAATACTTGAAGCTTCGCAGGGCCCTTCCATGTCAGTGTGCAAAATTTGACGAGAACGCTCGTTTCGTTCATGTGGTAGTTATGCAAATTTAAGTCTATGCGAACAGATGACCGGTTAGACAAAAGTTGCATCTTGAATGGTAAAGTCTGAGTAACTTAACTGGTAGAGCGCTAAATTTTAACAGCCTCAAGATTTGTTCACACATTTTTGTCTTGTAACAATTAAATGGGAGAGTGCCTGAAGGCACTCTTCCATACATTGGAACAATGTAAATCAATGGAGATGAAGCAACTTTACCTCCAAGATAATATGAAGGACATCCACAGAATATGAAGCCTTTAGATTTCGGTACCTGCAGTTCGGAATAAAGACTGTGCTAAAGGTTTTCAATCTTCAGGCCCCTGTAGCCATCACAGTTGCCCAATCGTGTCCAAAAGGGGACGTTATATGAAGTCAACCTGCCAAGTTACAATGAAATCCCTTCATACATATGACCTGTAGACTGTGCTCAAGGTTTTCGGGCACCTGTAGCCGTCACAGTTGACCAATCACGACCAAAAGGGGATGTCATCATCTGGGCATTATATCGAGTCAACCTAACAAGTTACAATGAAATCCTTACATAAATACGACCTATGGACTATGCTAAAGGTTTTTGGGCTCAGGCAGCCATCAAGGCTGTCGCGACCAAAAGGGGGCGTTCTCATCTAGACATTATTTGGAGTCATCCTTCCAAGTTACAATAAAATCCCTTCATAAATATGACCTGTAGACTGTGCTAAATGTTTTCGGGCTTCGGGCTCCTGTAGCCATCACAGTTGCCCAATCACGTCCAAAAGGGGATGTTCTCATCTAGACATTATATGAAGTCAACCTACCAGGTTACAATGAAATCCCTCCATAAACATGACCTATGGACTGTGCTAAAGGTTTTCGGGTTTTGGGCTCGGGCAGTCATCACAGTTGACAGATCGCACCCAATTTTATTTATTTATTTATTGGTGTTTAAGGTCACATATTTATGCACAATGGCTAATCATGACCACGACAGTTTTACGGGTGGAGGAAGCCGGAGTACCCGGAGAGAACCACCGAGCAACTGTCAGCTCCCCAACATGCTAACTCCACACAAGCAGGGTTAGCTTTGGTTGAAGACAGGTGCACCACAGACGTGCAGTACGCCTTAGTACACAGCATCACCGTGCCCCCACATGGGCAATGGGGGTGAAGTGTCTTGCCCACCCGCACCCAAATAGGGAAGTTCTTATCTAGACATCATCCGGAGTCATCCTACCAAGTTACAATGAAATCCCTCCATATTAAACATGACCTGCAGACTGTGCTAAAAAATGTTGGGTTTCGGGCTTGGGCAGCCATCACGGTTGACAGATCATGACCAAAAGGGGACATTCTCATCTAGGCATTATACAGAGGCATCCTACCAAGTTACAATGAAATCCCTTCATAAATACGACCTGTAGACTGTGCTAATGGTTTTCGGGTTTTGGGCTCGGGCAGCCATCCCGGTTGACTGACCGCAGCCAAAAGGGGACGTTCTCATCTAGACATGACCCCAAACCTGCATATAAATATTGTGACGATCGGACAAGAACTGCAGGGTGTAGCCTGTGCTAAAGGAAAATGTGAACAGACTCACAGACTTCCGCACACGTGATGGCAATAGCTTATCTTGACTTTGTCAAGTTAAGCTAAAAATGGATTTTCTTTTCACTAATTCGAAAGAAGATGGGTTTATATGACAAACAGACATATAGATAAAAATATCTTGTCAACACCTTGGCATTATGGGGATATTTGAATAATTGATTTCTTTTTGTAAACACCAATTCCGGACTCGGACTCTGTATACACTTTTTAGTGATAGCCGTCGAAGCCAGCCATTCAGATTTGTTACTAAAAATGGCACCCATGTCTGCTGTACAGTACTGAACGCAGCATTGATATCGTTTGTTTCCACTTTATAAATATTTTTTGTCATTGCTGTCATTCTTTTGAAACAAAATCTGATTGTGTGCTTGCCCGCCATTCTTCGAACGAAACATTTTGGCTTTAAAGAAGCCGAAGGTACATTGTAGTTGAGAGTTGTGACGAATGTCGGAACGAATATGGATTGAAGGATTGTAACATGAAAATGAAAGTGTCAATGACACTGTAGCTCAACTTGTCAAGACAAAGACATGTACATGTATAGTATGTGACACAGCAATGACAAACATCTAGGTAATGACCTGATAACAAAGGTACATATAAAGTATTGTAACGGTCTGTACATAAATACTGACCGTTGCCTATAACAAATGTATAGGTAAAGTATTGTAAAGGTGGGTGACAGTCAGATGCTAAACTAGAAAAGAAATCTTTGAGCCCCAGAGTGGGTCTGACTGAACCCCAAAATATTTGTTCTCATAGCACAGTGATAACAAAGGCACCCCAAAACACACTCATTCCTGTCCCAAGGTGAAAACAAAGGTACCCAAGAAGTTTCGTGAAGATCAGTTCACAAATATGAGCTGTGTAGAAGTTGTGACAAAAAACTGATTGGACCTAATTTCGGTACAAAATGGCCACTGGCAGCCATCGTGAATTTTGGATTGCACCCAGAAACACTCGTTCTCGTCCCAAGGTGATAACAAAGGTACCCAAGAAGTTTTGTGAAGATCGGTTCATAAATACAGCCTCTAGCCCGAGCCGTATTGACATGTGCACTTACAGTGTATAAGTAGCACAGAATAAATCAAAGTTCATCTAATTTGCATAATTTCTGCACGAGAAAAAAACCCGTACTATATGTGATGTATTCCATGTTACTAAACATTCATACAAAAATTTATTCAAATCAGAAATTTCATACAGAAGTTCTGTACAAAAGACTGATTGCACAAATTTTGGTACAAAATGGCTGCTGGTGGCCATCTTGAATTTCGGACCACACCCAAAAACACTCGTTCCATCCCACGGTGATATCAAAGGTAGCCAAGAAGTTTCGTAAAAGTCGGTTCATAAATACGGCCTCTAGCCTGAGCCGTATAGAAGTTGTGTACAAAAAACTGATTAGACTTAATTTCGGTACAAAATGGCCACTGGCAGCCATCTTGAATTTTGGACCGCACCCAGAAACACTCGTTCTCGTCCCAAGGTGATAACAAAGGTACCCAAGAAGTTTTGTGAAGATCGGTTCATAAATACAGCCTCTAGCCCGAGCCGTATTGACATGTGCACTTACAGTGTATAAGTAGCACTGAAAAAATCAAAGTTCATCTAATTTGCATAATTTCTGCACGAGAAAAAAACTCGTATTATATGTGATGTATCCCATGGTACTAAACATTCACACAAAAAATTATTCAAATCAGCGCTTTCATATGGAAGTTCTGAGCAAAAATCTGATTGCTCCAAATTTTGTACAAAATGGCTGCCATCGGCCATCTTGAATATCGGACCGGACCCCAAAACACTCGTTCTCGTCCCACGGTGATAACAAAGGTACCCAAGGAGTTTCGTAAAGATTGGTTCATAAATACGGCCTCTAGCCCGAGCCGTATTGGCATTTGCACTTACAGTGCTGAAAGTAACACCAAAAAACATCAAAGTTAGTCTAATTTGCATAATTTACGCACGAGAAAACCCATATTATATGTGATGTATCCCATGGTACTAAACATTCATACAAAAAATTTCGTAAAGATCGGTTCATAAATACGGCCTCTAGCCCGAGCCGTATCCAATTGTTGACGGACAGACAGACGACGGGCCATGGCATAAGCTCAAATTTAACTTCGCCAAAGTTGTGCTAATGATAAGTCTGGAACATAACATCGCAAAATACACAAATGTCTAACACCCAACCTTTATTCTCTTTGTGGATGAGAACAAATGCAGATTAGGTAAATTGTCAAATTTTAATTCATAAAACAGAGATGAAAAACGAAGCTTTCAATGCCGATCAGCAGTTCAGTACACGTGTGTGCAATGTTGATAAATAAAGCCGGTTTGTAGGTGCAAATGAAGTCTCGGGTGTAAGATGGCGCCATGTAACTAGAGGCTCTACAGAGCCTGTAATCGCTCACCTGGAAATACATATAAAAATGTGATTTCCCATAGGCTTTCCATGGTAACTATGAGCTGCAATTGTGGCCATGTTTGCAACATTACATCAAAATTACATGAGGATCATTGGTAGAAGGTGTCCCAGTCTTCAATCACGTGAAGTTTCAAAACATTTGAATCCATCAAATAGAATCATAGAATGTCTCTGGTGGTCATATTTTCCAGCCAATGGGAACAAAAAGAGGATCGTTTGTAGAGGGCCTCCTATAGACCATTCTTGCCATGTTTTGGTTCACATCAGCTCAATAGTTCCAGAGAGAACATGAAAATGTGATTTCCTATAGGTTTTTTCTATAGTAACTATAAACCACAATTGTGGATATGTTTGCAGAACGATCAACATAAAAATGAGGAAGGTTGGTGGAGGGTGTCCCAGTTATTAACCATGCAAAGTTTCAAAACATTTGGTCCTGTGGTTTCAGATAAGAAGAGTTTTCAAAATTGACCAATCAGAATCAAAGAATGCTTCTGGTGGCCACGTTTTTTCACCCAACAGGGATAAAATGAGCAACAGTTGTCGAGAACCTCTCATAGACAATGCATGCCAAGTCTGGTTCACATTGGCTCAGTACTTCCAGAGAAGATGATGAAAATGTGATTTCCTATAGGGTTTCTATAGTAACTATAAGCCACAATTTCAGCCATAATTGCAACACGATGAAGATTAAAATAAGGATCATTGGTAGAGGTGGTTACAGTCATCAGTCACATTAAGTTTTTTCAAACCATTTGGCCTTGTAGTTTCAAAGAAGATTTTCTTGAAAATGCACACATTTATGAAGTCTACTTCAACAAAAAAAATCAGTAAAAAAAGGGTTAAAATATTTTGAAAATTACAATTTTTTCAGACAGTATTCTCTTTCAAAACAGCTTTTGGATAGGTAAAGGGTTACAGGAATCTTAAAAGATATACAATAATTACTGTCATCTGAGCTGACATGATTGCAAGATAATAAACAAACTTCCCCAAATTTTCTAAATAATCTGTCAACATTTATCAAACATAATTAGATTACAGCTGAAGATATCAACCTACAGTTGCACTTGTTTTACAGTACAAGTCAAAATAAGTTGTGTAGGAAAATCCTATAAACTATGTATCTTTTCTCTTCCTGCACTGATATGACCAGAAGCTGACATCATTTTCTGGAAAGCTCTCACTAATAGCTTTTCCAGAAAATGTCAGATTCTGATCTTGTCAGGGCAGAAGCTGCAGTCTTCTTAGTTTATTGCAGTTATGCTACAGCTTATTTTGACTTGTACTGTATACACAATATTTTGGGTTTTTTTTTCTCAGTTCTCAGTGGAGAAAAAACTGGAACCAACCCTTACCAGATTCTCAAAAAACAAGTATTTTGCTGTCAGTACTGATCTTCATGCAGACAGGCGAGTCATTGGGTTAAGCATTAGAATAAAGCCTCTGGTGGCCACATATTTCCATCCTCTCAAAGACCATTCCTGTGAAGTTTGGCTCACGTCGGCTCAGTAGTTCCAGAGAAGATGATGCTGAAAATGTGATTTCCCATAGGGTTTCTGTAGTAACTATAAGCCACAATTGTGGCCATGTTTACAACCCGATCAACATTAAATGAGTATCGTTGGTAGAGGGGGTCCCAATCATCATTTATATGAAGTTTCAAAACATTTGGCCTGGCAGTTTCAGAGGAGAAGATTTTTGAAAATCCACCAACCAGAATCAAAGAATGCTTCTGGAAGCCGTGTTTTTTATCCGATGGGAACAAAATGAGGATCGTTTGTAGAGGACCTCCCATAGACCATTCCTGCCAAGTTTAGTTCACACCGACTCAGTGGTTACAGAGAAGATGAAAATGTGAAAAGTTTACGGACGCCAGACGACGGACGCCAAGTGATGAGAAAAGTTCACATGGCTTTTTAGGACAGGTGAGCTAAAAATGGCAAGCCTGGAAATAAGCAGACTGTCATCTGCAGAATGAGGTCCCCAAAGGGGGGAATTTGGTGATGCTACCCTGCTGTGCACGGTAGCATCACTAAATTTACCCTCTGTGTACCTGAATCAAGGTCTTAAGTAGTGTTGTGCAGTTTTATTTTTCTTGTTTCGGTTCGGTTTCGGTTCGGTTATTTAAAAAAAACTCAGTTTATAGGTCAGTTTTCGGTTTTTTATAGTAAGACATCTGCAGTTTCCAACAGAAACTATGTAGTGTCGATATAATGCCCATACTGTCATATTTTCAATGATGAATCGATGATTTAATTGGCACTGACTAGCATTTGTGCTAAGTGTATAAATGGCAGGCATTATCAAAACAAAATAATATAAAAGAAAATAAAATGTACATGTAACAGTGTTCGTAGAATATCACCACTCACCAATTCTAGGCACATGCCCCCCCCCCCCCCCCCACCTCTGGTCTTTAAGTTCAGGCATAGAGAGTCTATGATGAATTGATATTGTGCTCTGTTCAGTGCTCACTCCTAGGTGGGCCCTGGGCAGCCTAACAAAATGACCCTACCAGGTATTGCAAATAATAACAAGCGTTGCCAAGTGGGTCACCTAGACACCCATCCTAACATATTTGACAATGAACTGATGTATGCACTCTTTTCAATACCCCCCCCCCACACACACACACAGTGGTGACTAGTGCCACCACCCGTCCTAGTAAAATAATCAGCAATCATTTCATGTCAGCCTGGAATGGGAAAGTCATATTGTTTGTAGCTGGGTGGGCTTCAAAAACAAACCACTTTACCAAATACCTATTGTCCCCCCCCCCCCACCCCGCGCACGCAATGGTTTTAGCTCAACGGAATTGATTTCACAAATTCACTGGTGTACCGTTATATATTGTAACTTTTTTGCGTTTGCCTCTTGCCATTCCAATTTCTACCGCTGATTTGTTCCTTTGGTTGGCCCCCTTAAAGTAAGTTGTGTGGGAATGCAACCGTGGCGCGTTGACAGCGATATTATGGAACGCAGCTTTATCCCGTGGATATGGACGATTCGGCCTCGGGACGTTTCGGTTCAAGACGTTTTGGCCTTCATATATTGAACTAAATAGAATAAGAACTTGCGGTTTCGCGTTTTAGTGGGCCGAAGCCTTCAGGACAAATCGTCTCGGGTCGGACGTCCCAAAACTGAATTGCAGTAAAACCTCTTCCCAGATAAGCACATCAAGGGAGGCAACAGACAACATCCGATGCACGTGGTGGGGCAATCCGTGACAAATGTTATTTTTGAATACGACAATGAAATACCAAGACCTTTTTCTGATATGATATTATTCCCTGTCCAACAGATTGTAGATAAGTAATTTTAATTAAACTGATTGACTATGTCATATAAACCTGTTCAAAAACGAAGCCAATTGTGCAAGGTATTTCCTGTAATCAGTGAAATGTAGGCGTGTTGGCTGTCTGTTTTGTCATTCTCACAGAAAACAAAACCCATTTTTACGTCAACGATGTGTGATTGACAACTTGTCATACATAATTCTCGAGTGATCTGGACATGCTGCAGTGGCCTCTTTGCACCCAGAATGTGGCGTGCGTTGACGACACTGTCATTTCTTGACAAAGCTTGACATTTCAGACATTGTTAGTGCAAACTGAATAAAGAAAACATCTCTTCCCGACATTTTAGGAAAAAACCGAAACCGTACTCATTTACCAGTTACACGGTTTCGGTTTCCAAGCAAAACCGAAACCGACTTATAAAACCGGTTAACCGTACAACACTAGTCTTAAGCCTAAACAGAAAGAGGTACACAGAGAATAAATTGGCCCATTGTGTAGGATAGCATCAGCAAATTCTACCTCTGGGCACCTCATTCAATGAATGACAGATTGCTTATTTCCAGACTTGAAAATGGTCTATATTATCAAGACACCTCACGAGTCAGTTTCATTTTGAAGTTGCGGAATTACACCCGAAATGTCCACTGCAATCGCGAATAAAGCATAGATCTGCTGATAAACTCTGCCATTTTGGGTGTAATTTTACAATTCAGTCTAAAAAAATCAAGACTAACCGACCCTATTTTTTTCTGCTGTGTAACCGGAAACAAACCATTAATTTTTTTGGCCTAACTCTTAAGACTTTGCTCAAGGAATCTAGATCACATGATGGCTCAGGAGTCATGATTGACCAAGCATGATCAAAATAGGAATGTGTCATCTAGATATCATACCAGTTATCCAATCAAGTTACAATGAAATCCCTTCATTAAACAAGTAGTCCCAAGGGGCCTTAATCGCTCACCTGCCAAAGTGGTTCAAAGAAGTATTTGGGGTCACATTCAGTGAGACATGGTTCATCAACACTATAAAGGAATGAAGTCATGAGAGGCAAATTTTATGGAAAAACACTAAGGAATGGATTTGAACAAACCTGAACCTACAGTTAAAACTAGAAGTCCTGTCACGTCTAGTGCAGAAAACGCTCGTTAGGTAATGCGCTATCTAGTGCAAAACAGTCAAGTAAATCTCGTTAAACATGCGATAACTTCTGCGCTATGTAACGCAGAACGTAGTGCGCTATTCCCGAGGTCATTAACATCGATCTCCGACACATATCATTAGGAAAAGAAATGTGTGGTAAGTGGACTCAGACATCAGTTGATATTATTTCGAATCAGGTTCGGCGGGTAAATTAGTCGTGACAATGAATGAAAAAAACGCAGAAAAAAATGTCGAAATGACCAGTTTTAATTTTCACAAGAAGCCCGGACAGTGAAATCAAAGTCATTGCCAAATCGGATATAATCGTCTTTTAAATGATTTTATTCCGTGCTGTTGATGAACACGGGGACGAGACTTGTGTGAGATGTGTATGTACGAACTGCCCGGCACGTGATCGTTTTGAAATAACCTAATAAAAATGTTTTGACAACAACATTTTATCAATTAATTAATATCTCTGACTCTGTTCGACATGGAAAATATGGATAAATTTGTTCGTAAAATCACCATAAAAAATCATCCAAATACCGTTAATACCGCTCAGTCTCCGTCTGAATTTCAACAAGTAATTCGCAACAAATTTTCAATATCATTTAAAACCTTCTCATTCCAATATAAGGCCTTGTTCATATCACTTGCTACACCAAATAATAACAAACACAGTGAGGCCGCGACTTGCTATTCAGTACGATGGGAATCGCCCAGAGACTCCCCTAGCCGAATCGATCCGCATCGTTTTGATCCGAACCCCGTCTCCACTATTTATTTGACCCAAACCCATTTTCAGTGGCAAGGCCGTAAGGCTGGCGAACGATTTCACCCCGCCCGTCCCAGAGTCAAACCGTCCCCAGAATATTTAGACCGACACCCCCCCCCCCCCCCCCCCCCCCCCCCCAAGATTTTGAAATAATAACTGGGTGGCCACAAGCTGGGTTTTTGAGGCGGTAGTTGTTCTTGTTTTGGCAAACGGCGCGCTTGTTCATATTAGTCTAAGGACTAAATAAACAATAATTTTTCAATGTTCATTGAAAAACGCCCTTCCCCTTCCTGTGCAGACTGGTTAAAAATAGGTCATAAGCCAACACGACTTACTTGACTCTCCGCCCCCCCCCCCCCCCCCCCCCCCCACACCCCCGATCTTCAACTTTTCCGAACCGTCTTGTCCTTCTCACCGTAAGTGAGGTGTATCTTATAAAATTATCAGTAAACAATAGGGATGAGACAATTTAGCTAAATTGTAGGTACAATTTATTAAATTGTAGCTACAATTTAATAACTAAAAACAATGTGAAGCTAATAGGCTTCCGTAGATGAGAACGCTTAGCAACAAAATTCGCTGAAATTTGCAAAAATTCCGTTTTCAAAATAAATTTGTAAAAATCAGGGATTTTTTTTTAAATATAAGAACACAGGGTGAACGAACCTGTTGATTTAGAAATATTTAATTTCTAAAAATTTCAGCGTTTGGGACAGGAATTTCAATCCCTTTAAACAAATAAAACAGCCGGAAAAAATGTTTTTTTTTATTTTAATTTTTTATCCCAAACGGATTTTTCTCCGGATCAGTTCTTTTCAATCATTCTTCATCATTATTCTTTAATCACTGATGATAAAATAACATAAATATAAATTTGACACCTAATTGTTATTAAGTAACCCATTTCCAAATTGAAGTCATAAAACGGGAGCTTAGTATATTGACAGGAGTGTTTTCAAAGCTTATTCACACCTTCTGTTGTTCAAAAAACGCACAGATGGTAATTGCCAACATTCCTGATTGCTACCTGAAAAACTGCCGCAGAAAATCCTCCCTGTTCAGCCCACAATATAGCGCAATCCTCTGATGTAGCCTTCAGCACCAATAAATAATAATCATATTTGTTCCATAAATGTGGAGCAAGAAAGTTGAATAATCAAAAGATCTGGTTTTAATTTATGAAAATTAAAACTTTCAAGTGTGCAGAGTAAAAACTTCACCGTGCTTATGGTTTAATGGCAGTTCATTGTAAACGAACTGTACGCCTATATTAGAGATATGATAGGGTCTTGTGTGGGATGGGTCTATACAATTCCCCTCCCCCACCCACTGTTTGGAATATCGGACTGAAATCCTGCAAATTTCAACTCGAGGAAACACCACTTGGCACTTGTACTCATCTACTCGCCAGATGACCCGAGTTATTCTTCTCCTTATAATTGGAGTGTCTGCAAATCACTCCAGGGGTGGAATATCTACCCGAATGATATTCTCAGTTTCTGTGACAAAGCAAACACAAGGAACTCACAGTATGGTTCTGTTGATTGGTTTTTTTTATATTGGTTCGAAGCTCACTTGAAGTTGAGAATGTTTCTTTCACATAACACAATCCAGAATGCGTGGAAATTCCACTTTGTTGGTGTTTCAGTACAAAAGCATATACCATGTACCGTGGATGGGTTTCAGACACGTCACAGAATATCCACAATCAGAAGTACAGTCGTTAACGGTGTACGAGAAATTCACAAGAACGATGGGTCGAGTCACCTGTGGTACGAAACAGAGATGAAGTTTCAACGTCTCAAACCACGTGTCAAGATGTGGACGAGAAAATTGTTCACAATGTTCATGCTCACTGAGCTTTCTAAAACATTCTTTCAGATATTTTTCACGAATAAATAGTTGTTACAGGCTTCTGATTGCTCTCAGTCATTTGGAAATGCTCTCTCACGACATATTAACCTATCAAGTGAAATGCGTCAGAATATCAATTCACCCCAAAAAAGCCGCCCGCGGACAGAAAATAAAAAAAAAAACTGATTTTAATTGATTTCTAGCATGAGCATGTGGACATTTTTCAGATGCCCTTGCTTTTTCAACACTCCATTAAATATTGACAACGATTGTTTGAAATGTTTCATGGATATCTTTCTAAAATAAAAATAAAATATATGCAAGTCAAGCCCAAGGGTTTAATATTCTATTGCGGTTGCCAGTATTTGAGAGAAATTTAAAAATGCCGTACTATGAATTTTAAAGGGCCAAATTTAACTGACCACATATGGAAGAGTAGGAAAGTAGGTCCCAGAAAAAGTGTTGTGAAGGGTAGGCCCGCCCTTATCAATCATAAATTGTTAACACCGCATGCCCTTCGATTCGAACCATGCAGTGGTGGAAACTTGTGTTAGCGGGTGTGTGTGTGTGTGTGGGGGGGCAGATATAAAATCACCCCCCCCCCCCCCCATCACATGAACTCACACAAAATAATTACGCATCGACGTTTTTAATCTAACTCATAATGTTAGCCTTGTTTTACCTTCAATGATCGAAGGTGCACGTGGCATTGGCCACCAGCCAAATTTGAGAATTTTTTTTACCGTTTAATTAAAAAAAAAAAACGAAGCTAGCGTGGGGATGAGGAGTTGTGGTGTGTGAGGAATTGGCAGTTTGCTGCTCATGCTTTCCTCTGTGTGGGGATAAGGGTACATTAGGACTTGAGGGTTCTGCCCCGGAAAGGGAGTGTGTGGGGAGGGGGGGGGGGGATCTTTTTTCTTTTTGTTGATTTTCAAAGTTCTCGACGAATAATTAATTTCTTTTTGAGCTTTCACCCAAATGCATATTTTTTTTTTACAGAACACCAACTATCTCTTGAAATTGAAACTTTCTTTATAAATATCTGAGCATTCCGATTTCTTAATTCGCTCGCAACACTTTCGATACACTGTCAGTTCGGTAGGCTGTGGAGAGCGTTCTTTTGTTTCCAACCACGCTTGTTTTCTCATAGTTCCTCCATAAGAACGGCTGCGATTCATACATACTAGGCTAAAAATTCTCGAAATAAAAACGTCATTACTTCTACCTTCTCAAGGTTTAGCAGTCTTGAATCAACCAGCACGATTTTCTCATCAATCTTCGAAAACAAAAATCACGGTCAATACGCGTTTTTAAATACTTCTTGTATTGTCGCGAAATGAATTGATAATGAGAAGTGTGTGTTTGTGGGGGGTGTTACGGTATGGAAATATTACTGATATTGGTAACAGAAAGAAATCTGAGAATCAGCAACAAAACTATGAATTTAACTATTCTGAAATTTAATTAAAAAGAAGTAATATATAAAAAAAAATGATACAAAGATCTTTTACACTAATTGGTTTACAGAAAATAAAAACAGTGGTACTTATCAATTATTGAATTAGTCCAAAGTACAGTTTGACAGAATCCAGTAATCCAGTGGTGAAGTATCTTCTGAAGAAAGTTACCAGCTGGTAGATGTAGTATTAAATCCAAGAATGTCTCTTCAGAAACAGTATCCCGTAGATTTGTAATAAAATTTTCACTTAGAAATTTCAGCAGTCTCCAATAAAATATAACAAAATGCTCCGTAAAATTCAAATGGAGTAAAAATGCAAGAAGTATTGGCACCACAGGTAATTTCCAAATAATCCAGTAGAATCCTGGCTTTTCACAAAATAATATTCTGTTTCACAGAAAGTATAAATTCTCTTTTCCAAGACGAATAGATTCTCTTCAAAATTCTCTTTTGGAATCAATCTCCAAAATCACAAAGAAGCACTGCTTCTATAATAAATGCACTGTTCTGAAACAATAATAATCTCCAATGGAAACAACTGCTGTGAAAATAATTCTTCTGAAATGGCTTTCTAAAATGAGTTTTTGAATTCTGTTAAAGGATTTCTGACATTCCTCAGTCCAAACAAACTTAACCCTTTTGCTCAATAAACTGGTCAAAGGGGAGACAACATCTGAAAAATTTAAACAAAATTTTCTATAATATCCAGCCATGCCTAAGAATCTCATGAGCTCTTTTTTAGAGCTTGGTACTGGAAAATTTACAATGGCATCAACTTTCGCCGCAATCGACCTCACCTGCCCCTGCCCCACAATATGACCTAAATAATTTACAGTTGCTTTGCCAAATTCTGATTTTACCAAGTTAATAGTTAGGTTGGCTTGGGTCACTTTGTCAAAAAATTCTTGAATATGCTTTAGATGATCAGCCCAATTTGTATCTGTGTGTATAATAACTCATCAATATAAGCTTCACTGTGATCTAGGTCTGCAATTAAGTGGTTAACCATGCGCTGGAACGTTGCCGGAGAGTTTTTCATGCCAAAAGGGGTTACTTTATATTGATACAACCCAAATGGGGTAACAAAAGCAGATATTTCTTTTGCTTTTTCTGTTAAAGGGACTTGCCAAAAACCCTTTAACAAGTCAAATTTTGTCACAAATTTAGCATGGCCAAGTTTGTCAATGCAGTCATCAATTCTTGGAATTGGATAATTGTCTGTTTTGGTGAGGCTGTTCACCTTTCGGTAATCCGTACAAAATCGGTAACTGCCATCAGGTTTTGGGACGAGTATACAGGGCGAACTCCAGTTGCTATGGCTAGGTTCTATGATATCATTGTCCAGCATATACTGTATTTCCTTTCGCATGATCTCAGCTTTGAAAGGGTTCAATCTATATGGATGCTGTTTGATGGGATTTGCCTCTCCTACATCAACATCATGAAAAATAACAGATGTCCTACTAGGCACATCGGGAAATAAGTGTTGATATTTGAAAATTAAATCAACTAAATCTTTTCTTTGGTCAGGCAGTAAATAATCTGTTCTATTTCGTAGATCTCTCAGGACATCTGAGTTCTGTAACTTCAGAGGTACATTTTCGCCGCCTTCATGAATATCCTCTACAGGATTTTCCAGCTCATCCATGTGGGTGACTGTTGAGACTGGTAGAGAGTTTGGTTCTCTCTCATAATAAGTTTTCAACATATTTATATGGCACAGCTGAGTATTTTTGAGTCTATCGGGAGTCTCAACAACATAATCAGTATCACTGATCTTGTGCTTAACAATATAAGGGCCTGAATATCTTGCTTGTAAAGCATTGCTCTTTACAGGGAATAATACTAGCACCTTGTCCCCAGGTTTAAAGGAGCGAAATTTCGCCTTTTTATCATACCAGGTCTTCATATGACTCTGGGCTTTCTGTAAATGTTTATTTGCCATTTCTCTGGCCTGGTGCAATTTTTCCTTAAAAGTGGACACATAGTCCAGAAGAGAAATTTCAGGTGGCTCTTCTTCGAGCCATTTCTCCTTCAAAGCAGTGAGTGGACCCCTCACTATGTGTCCAAACACTAATTCAAAAGGGCTGAACCCCAGAGATTCCTGTACAGTCTCACGGACTGCAAATAAGAGGAGATGTACTCCTTCATCCCAATCCTTCTCATTATCCTCCCCATAGGCCCTTATCATGTCTTCAGTGTTTGATGAAAGCGTTCTAGAGCTCCTTGACTTTCGGGATGGTAGGCACTTGATGTGTACTGCTTAATTTTGAGCTCATACATCACCTGCTGAAAAAGGTTTGACATAAAATTTGAGCCTTGGTCCGATTGCACTGACCTGGGTAGACCGAAAGTTGTAAAAAATTTTATCAAGGCCTTAACTATTG
Organism: Pictodentalium vernedei; assembly: GCA_031216915.1. Classification (NCBI taxonomy): domain Eukaryota; kingdom Metazoa; phylum Mollusca; class Scaphopoda; order Dentaliida; family Dentaliidae; genus Pictodentalium; species Pictodentalium vernedei. The sequence goes on from CM062297.1 coordinate 317,797,469, forward strand.
TCTTGGTTTTAATATTTCTTAGAGGTATAGCTTCAGGAAATCGTGTAGAAGCACACATGATGGTAAGAAGATATTCATTTCCAGATCTTGTTCTAGGCAATGGGCCAACACAATCAATAATAATTCTACTGAATGGCTCCTCAAAAGCAGGGATTGGTTGAAGGGGAGCAGGAGGAATCTTCTGGTTGGGTTTTCCTACAATTTGACAGATGTGGCAGGTTTTACAAAATTCGACAACATCCTGTCGAAGCTTGGGCCAGTAAAAACATTGCTGAATACGAGAGTAGGTCTTCCTAATTCCCAAATGTCCAGCCATTGGATTTTCATGAGCCAGGCTTATTATTTCATTCCGGTATTTAGTGGGGACAACTATTTGATAAATAACCTCCCAATCACTATTGGAGGGTACTTCTGGTGGTCGCCATTTCCTCATGAGTACATCAGATTTTTTAAAATAACAGACAGGGGAGTTTTGGGCTTCTGCCTCTGTTAGAGCCTTTTCACGTGGCTCGGCAAGGTCAGGATCATTTTCCTGTTCCTGAATTAAAGGTGTCCGGGAAATGACATTCAAGGAGGTCCCCCTATCACTCTCAGGTGTAGTGGCCTCTTTACAATGTCTGGACGAGTCATCACACTGACTCAAAAATGTCTGAGACAAATCAATGTCTTCAGAATCCGTAATTCTGTGACTGTTCTTATCCTCAACTTTGCTGTTCAAATCATTACAATTGAGGTTGTTATCAACCTCAGCTTTCTTTGCCATGGACCGAGTCACAGCACATGCTGGAAAGGCAAAAGGAAAACATTCGTTCAAATTAATAATACTTTCTTCTGTGCTCGGCTTATCCACCACTTGAGGTTCTACAGTGACTCTGTCACCAGCTAAGTCATTTCCCAATAATAAAGAAATACCTTTTACAGGTAGAGTAGGTCTGATTCCTACTGTCACAGTCCCATTTACTAAGCTACTTCTTAAATTTATTTTATGAAGTGGGACATTTAAAGAGTTTGACTCAATACCTGATATTAGAACTTGTGCCCCTGTAGCACTTTCTTCAGAAAATGGCAAAATGCCTTCTAACATTAATGACTGAGTAGCCCCTGTGTCTCTCAGTATTTTTATTGGTAAGGAACAGTGTTTATCCCCATCAAGGGAAACAAAGCCTTCAGAAATGAATGGCTTATAATTTTCTAAAGCATCTTGCTTTATAACATAATTTTCAGGGCATGGAGCACATGCTAGTGCATTCTGCGAAGTAGAGGACTCATTTTTCCTTTTTAACAGCCAGCAATCAGATAATAAATGACCTGCTTTCTTACAATAATTACAAGTTTTAGTTGAACTGTTGGGTCGTAATGGTGTAGGGCTGTCATTGGATGACTTATTCTCATTAGGCTTCCGATTAAATTTAGGTGGTGAAAAGTTTGTAGGATGGGAAGGATGATTGGAAGGATGTTTTTTATCTGAAGTTGGTTTAGGTCCACTTTGGAAAGAGTTCTTGTGAAGCCAAAAATTTGTAGAGTTACGACTCATTTTATGAGTTAAGGCATAGTCATCTGCTAGTACTGCTGCTCTATTTAATGTGTCAACTTTTTGTTCATCCAGGTGGGCCTTTATATCTGAATGTATCTTTCCTTTAAACTCTTCAATCAGCATCATTTCTTTTAACTTCGAGAAATCTTTCCCAATTTCTTTGGAATGGCACCACCTATCAAATAAATTTTGCTTTTCTCTGGCAAATTCCACATGAGTTTGATTTTCGTTTTTATAATAATTTCTGAACTTCTGCCTATAGGCCTCTGGAACAAGTTCATATGCCTTGAGTATAGCCTCTTTAACAGTATCATAATTATTGCTTTGCTCAGAAGATAGAGCGGAATAGATTTCTTGGGCCTTTCCTTTCAAAACACTTTGCAGTAGCAAAGTCCAGACATCCCTTGGCCATTCTAAACTTGTTGCCACTTTTTCAAAATGTGAAAAATATTTATCAACTTCTTTTTCTTGAAAGGGGGGAACTAGCCTAACATGTTTAGTTGCATCAAATCTACTTGGAGAAATTACATTTGAGCCTTGACGTTGAGATTCTAATTCTTTTATTCTTATTTCCTTTTGGGCCTGAATTTCTAATTCTTTTAAGTGCATTTCTTTTTGAGCTTCTATTTCCCTTAATTTTAGTTCCCTTTCTTTTTGAGCCTGAATTTGTTCCCTTTCTTTTTGAGCTTCTAATTCTTTTTCTTTTTGTCGAGCTTCTAATTCTTTTAATTTCATTTCATTTTCCTGCCTTTTCATTTCTTGTTGCATTTCTAATCTCTTTAGTTCCAATTCTAACTTTTTGAGTTCAAGGGCATCAGTAGGTTGTGGTTCAGAGACAGGTGACCCAGACTGAGGCAAAAGACCCTCCTCAATATAATGATTAACAATGAGCTGTTTAAGTTTATGCTTGTTCAGACCAGGTAGGTAATTTTAGACACTGAGCAAGTTGAAATAAATCCTCCTTCTTAAGAGATTCTAAAAGGGCCAAACTAGGAGATCTTTCAAATTCAGAAATAAATTCTGTCACAATAAATACCATGATGAAAAGGTTTGCTGGTTCTCAGAATATAAATAATAATACTGAAATTTTCTAAGAAAATTTAAATGTTTTGAAAGTGAGCCAAAATAATAATTGCAATATGCAAATAAAGCTTTCTCGTAATCTTATATTCAATCTCGGCAACGAGCCCCCAATTTCTGTTACGGTATGGAAATATTACTGATATTGGTAACAGAAAGAAATCTGAGAATCAGCAACAAAACTATGAATTTAACTATTCTGAAATTTAATTAAAAAGAAGTAATATATAAAAAAAAATGATACAAAGATCTTTTACACTAATTGGTTTACAGAAAATAAAAACAGTGGTACTTATCAATTATTGAATTAGTCCAAAGTACAGTTTGACAGAATCCAGTAATCCAGTGGTGAAGTATCTTCTGAAGAAAGTTACCAGCTGGTAGATGTAGTATTAAATCCAAGAATGTCTCTTCAGAAACAGTATCCCGTAGATTTGTAATAAAATTTTCACTTAGAAATTTCAGCAGTCTCCAATAAAATATAACAAAATGCTCCGTAAAATTCAAATGGAGTAAAAATGCAAGAAGTATTGGCACCACAGGTAATTTCCAAATAATCCAGTAGAATCCTGGCTTTTCACAAAATAATATTCTGTTTCACAGAAAGTATAAATTCTCTTTTCCAAGACGAACAGATTCTCTTCAAAATTCTCTTTTGGAATCAATCTCCAAATTCACAAAGAAGCACTGCTTCTATAATAAATGCACTGTTCTGAAACAATAATAATCTCCAATGGAAACAACTGCTGTGAAAATAATTCTTCTGAAATGGCTTTCTAAAATGAGTTTTTGAATTCTGTTGACAAACCTTTATATAGTAACCAGATAGAATGTCCCAGAAGAGGAAGTTTCTGCAATGTTCTATTAGTTTCTGGGGGATTCTGTTAAAGTTCAAGTAAACAAGGTCATTGACCTATTTAAATAATTAAACAATCAACAGCTATATGTACAATATATCAGTGTAACAAAGATGTAAACAAGGTCGCTGAGTGCAAAAGAGTTAGACCAGTCAGAAAATGCAGCAATAAAAAAAAAATATCTTTCTCATATAATTATCTACTAAGGATATATCAATCTCAGTATAATATGGGGGCTATAACAGGAGGGGGGGGGGGGTGCGGGGGGGGGGAGGGGAGCAGATGAATGAACATCATTTCGTCCTCTTAGTATCTAATTCTAATATTTAATTGCCACCTCATGTCAGTAGGACGTGCGACTTAATAACTGTTGATTGCCTGTTTCAAGTACTGAATATCAGTCAGCCGTCGCGCGTTACAATTCTGCAGAAATCGCGATACACTACCGTGCATCAGATGTGATTCTCTGATGATTTGCTGCGCTAACCTAACGCGCTATTATTTCAAATTAGTGCAGAATATGGGACAGGACTTCTAGTTTTAACTGTAATATGCTCCCCTGCCACCACCACCCCCGCCCATAGAGCCAAAATTTTAAGCCAGGGACTCAAATTGAACAAACTTGAATCTGATCCCCCTTGAGATGTCATATACCAAATATGAAAGAATTCTGACAAGTGGATCTGAAGAAGGTTTTTAAAGAAATCACCTCACATTGCACTAAGTTAAACCTTGGGCTCAAATAGGGAGCCAAAATATTAACCCAGGGATCTGATTTGAACACCGGCAAAAATAGGCTGTCCGAGCATATAAGACGATGTTTGATTCAATTTAATGGAATGGGTTGGTCTGCATACATGTTGGAGTGAAATGTACTTGCACTGAACAGAAAAATGTCTGGATTCTCATCCACGTGTTGACACTTGTGAAACACTTATCTCTCATGAAAAAATACCGGCTACTCATTGTTATTGCTGAAAAAAAAGTTGAAACTGACTTACTTTCCTTGTTGTCTGTCCTACGGACATACGCCTTCCTTTAACTAACTATTTATCTCAAGGTGTATGCAATAATCAGAATGTCAAATCACCCCCAAAGGACAGTCTTTCTGGTGATTGGATGCACAATGCATTATTCTTTCTTATTCTTGGATAACTTCTCTGTCAATGGCAATCATTGTTACTGACTTGATCATGACAGTGACAGGCCGAAATTAGGGGGGGGAGGGGGGAGTCCAGGGGGACACACATCCTCACTGGGCCCCATATTTTGGACCCCCCACGCATAATGTTCAATACGTTTTTTAAATCAATATTTATAATTATTTACCCTTGCCTTAGCGAGTTAGCAGTCTTGCATACATATAAATGGAAGACTATGTACACTCAGTAGTATATATGACCTCAACACATTTATGAAATAGGCCTACATGAAAAATTTTGTTTGCCCCGAAAACACAAATTATGGACACTCACTGACAAGAACTTGTTCAAGTGTTGTGCCACAACCCATACTTTTGAGGGAAGAAGTTCAGCAATAATGAAATCTGATTGGCGATTCGCACGGGAGGGGGGGGGGGGGGGCAGGGTGCCTATCGATAGTTAATTTTATGGCAGATATAGACCTAATAATGTGAATGAATCTTACTGAATGCAGGGGTGGAGATAGGATTCTCAAATAGAGGGGGGGGGGGGGGGGGGGCTGAGCAATATTCAGAGGCAGCATGGCATAACATGCCATAGGCATGTCCTGAGACACGAAGATTCCGAATGGGTTGTGGTCCTGAAAGGGGGTGGCCTCCCACATCAGGAAAAGTTTGTTTGAAAAATCTAGTATTCTGAGAGTGTCTGGGGGTGGGTTAACTGCCTGTGAACATTCCCCAAATTAACTGAACACTGTATATAATTGTTTTGCCTCAATCAGCAACAGCTGGACGCGAGGAATGACAAAACGCTACTTAAAATATCCCAGGCATCCATTTGCGGTGATTGACATTAAAATGAAAGTGTCAATGACACTGTAGCTCAACTTGTTAAGACATGTACATGTATAGTATGTGACACAGCAATGACAAACATCTAGGTAATGACCTGATAACAAGGTACATATAAAGTATTGTAACGGTCTGTACATAAATACTGACCGTAGCCTGTAACAAATGTATAGGTAAAGTATTGTAAAGGTGGGTGACAGTCAGATGCTAAACTAGGAAAGAAATCTTTGAGTCCCAGAGTGGGTCTGACTGAAGCCCAAAATATTTGTTCTCATAGCACAGTGATAACAAAGGCACCCCAAAACACACTCGTTCCTGTCCCAAAGTGAAAACAAAGGGACCCAAGAAGTTTTGTGAAGATCAGTTCATAAATACGAGCTGTATAGAAGTTGTGACAGAAAACTGATTGGACCTAATTTTGGTACAAAATGGCCACTGGCAGCCATCCTGAATTTTGGACCGCACCCAGAAACACTCGTTCTCGTCCCAAGGTGATAACAAAGGTACCCAAGACGTTTCGTGAAGAACGGTTCATAAATACAGCCTCTAGCCCGAGCCATATTGACATGTGCACTTACAGTGTATAAGTAGCACTGAATAAATCAAAGTTCATCTAATTTGCATAATTTCTGCACGAGAAAAAAACCTGTATTATATGTGATGTATTCCATGTTACTAAACATTCATACAAAAATTTATTCAAATCAGAACTTTCATACAGAAGTTTTGTACAAAAGACTGATTGCACTAATTTTGGTACAAAATGGCTGCTGGTGGCCATCTTGAATTTTGGATCACACCCAAACACACTCGTTCTCATCCTATGGTGATAACAAAGGTACCTAAGAAGTTTCGTAAAGATCGGTTCATAAATACGGCCTCTAGCCTGAGCCATATAGAAGTTGTGTAAAAAAAAAATGATTAGATCTAATTTCGGTACAAAATGGCCACTGGCAGCCATCTTGAATTTTAGACCGGACCCAGAAACTCTCGTTCTCATCCCAAGGTGATAACAAAGGTACCCAAGACGTTTCGTGAAGAACGGTTCATAAATACAGCCTCTAGCCCGAGCCGTATTGACATGTGTACTTACGGTGTGTAAGTAGCACTGAGAAAATCAAAGTTCATCTAATTTGCATAATTTTTGCACGAGAAAAAAACCTGTATTATATGTGATGTATTCTATGTTACTAAACATTCATACAAAAATTTATTCAAATCAGAACTTTCCTACAGAAGTTTTGTACAAACACTCTGAGGCGGAATATCCACCCATATGGTATACTCAGTTTCTGTGACAAAGTAAACACGAGGGGACACGAACACAGTATAGTTCAGTGGATGGGCTTTTGGAATTGGTTCAAAGCTCATTTGAAATTGATATGTTTCCTTTAACATAACATAATCTGGACCGGTGTGTGGGAATTCCACTCTGGTGGTGTTTCTGCTCCAAAACCTTGTCCATGTACTTTGGGTGGATTAAGACAGATTACAGAATACTCACAATCAAAAGCACAGGCGTTCAAAGTGTCAGAGAATGCTCAATTCACATGAACGATGGGTCGAGCCACGTGCGGTGCAAAACAGCTCAGGTGATGCAGAAACTTTTCGAACCACGCGTCATGGTGTGAACGAGAAAGTTGACCACAATGTCGTGAAAAACAAAGTTTTTTAAAACTTTATTTCGGATATTTTTCATGAATAAATAGTTATTACATGCTTTTGATCGTTCTCGGTCCTTTGGAAATGTCTCCCGTCATATTAACCCATCAAATAGAGGTACAAGTATACCGTGCCAGAATATCAATTCACCCAAAAAAAAGCCGCCCATGGACAGAAAATGAAAAGCTAATTTCAATCGATTTCTAGCACGAGAATGCAGACCGTTTTTTTCACTTGTCTCTGCATTTTGAACACTGCACTAACGTTTACAACGATTGTTGGAAAGGTTTCATGGACATGTTTCAAAAATAAATAAATTTTATGGTTTGTTTAATTGTGGTTTACTTTCGAGTGGACTGTCCACTTGTAAAAGAGTAGGAATGTAGGCTGCAGAAAAAAGTGTTGTTCAGTTGTGAATGGTAGGCATACCCTTATCATAAGTTATACTCTTTGCCTCCTAACTTTGATGTCCAGACTACGTGCTTGGGGTGGGGTCACAATTTTTCACATATATATATATATACATATTCTGCCGCCCCCTCCCCCTCTCTTTCTCTCACAAATTCACACAGGTATTCGGGATGAATAAAATAATTACCCATATGTTTGTGTATTTTTATTGTTTTCTAATATCTTTTTCTTTGCAATGCCTCATTCTGTCATTGTTACTGTTTTGTTTTTGCAGACTGTCTCTCTGCTGGTGTCAATTGCTTGAATAAACCTTACACATCTTGATCGAAGATGATACTGACCACCCGCAAAACCTGGGAATAACATTTATCTTTTGCCTCCAAAGCAAATCTGGTGGTGAGGAGGAGTGGGTGTGGTGTTCTGGCAACGCACTTGGTGTGTTGGGGGCACAATTTTTCAGTCACACATGTATATATATTTTTCCCCTCCCCCCTCTTTCTCTCTCTCTCTCTCTTACGCAAATTCACACAGGCACTTGAGGTGAATAAAATAATTACCCATATTTTGTGTACTTTTAACATCTTTTTTCTTTTCAATGTTTCATTCCGTCATTGTTATTGTTTTCGCAATTGGTATTTTGTTGGTGTCAATTGCTTGAATAAATCTTATAAATATTGATCGAAGATGATACTGACCACCCGCAAAACCTGAGAATATCAATTATCTTTTGCCTCCAAAGCAAATCTAGTGGTGGAAAGGTTGGGGGGGGGGGGGCGTTGGGGGGCTGTGATGTTGGATAGTTGGTAGTTCATTACCCATGATTCACTCCACGTACGGATATGGATACAAGTCTCTGAGGAGCCTAGGCTCTAGTGTTCTGCTATGAGAAGGGCTTTCGTTCGAGGATTTTTACTAGTAGTGATAGAACCCCACGAGGCTGTGATTTTCTGCTCGACTCCCTGATGCTGTAAAATTTATATCAGCGGTCTTCTTTCTAGTTTAGTTTGTAGCATGCCCGTACAATTGGTATATTCTTGTAAATATTAATACGGTCCTTTGGTACATCCCGATTGATTAAGTCTACATGTTTTGTTTTTGTTTCTGTTTTTTCTTTTCTGATACAATGCATCAGCTGAATGCAAATTCTGTACATTTTCTAAGCCGATAAAATCGACCTGCTGCGAATATATCCTGTCGACATGTAGGCGGCTAGCCTAGGCATTATTTCGCAGTATTTGTAATGGTACATATACTATATGAGTTTGGCAAATGGTATACGGAATTTCGAGCGAGATTCGAGAAATTTAAGACTATTTTATTATTCTCGTGAATCTGTGTTCAGCGTCTCTAAAACTTTGCCCCATCCAGTAGTAGGGTTTGATGGGTACATGATTCGTCTTCTGAGTTTTTATATATTGCCTCTTCGCCAGTTTCTGTGGCTCGTCGAGTCGTCATAAAAAATGACGCTGCATGATGCACAGTTATTACCGAATTAATGCATACCGACTTGCAAACTGTGCAGTTACCGTGTAAGTTGTTATTCAAACAACAGAAATAGGAGAAATTCCAGAAGGATAACCAGATACCCCATATATCACACAAGGCATCCTATCTCCATGAAGGCTTGATGGATGACCCCTGGTTATTCAAAATTCAAAACTATACTGGCGGAGCTTTCTCCTCACCTTTTTTGTAACCGCTATGGTCAATATACCGTGGCCGCTACCAAACAGGCGTTGCTGTTTGGTTTTCTTTGCTTCTCTATCAGTCACAATTTTCATTCATTCTTTCATTGCAACCGATTTTTGAAACAGAGAGTGAGATTGGGAGGGCGCACAAGAGAGAGAGCGAGAGAGGGGGAGGGGCGTGAACGTGCAACTACCTACCACGGACATTTAACACAATCTTATGTGAAGTAATCTTATTATACTCTTACCCTTGTACTTTATGCCATATAAATGGAAAAAAGTAATGAAAGAATATCCATCAATCAAATCAACACCCCACTAATCTCCTCATAATCAGGTGTCACCACAGCGTAAGCCAATTAATAAGCTAACACGGCGCCGAGTCAGCTACACTTTTTAGTGTGTTTGAAAGAGAAAATGTCTTCTAACATTGTAAAATAACATCGTACAAACTTCTCTTTTGGCATATACAATACACGCCAGGGGGATGATCTCGCGATCGCCCATCACCGGTACGAGGAAAAGAGATTAAAATGACCCGTTGGCGTCCGGGGTCGATGAGGTGTCGAATTTTACCACTGCAATCTCCAGGATGAGAGATTAATGCTCATTGGGACAGTAGCGATTCTGATGTATCAAGTGCTAATATATTTCCCGTGCATTATCGCTCGTCACCCGCGTTAGCATGTTCTGATGTAAATGTATTAATGCAAAGCAATGTCTGAAACACAAGTAACCAACTCAAAATTGAATATGAAGCATGTCGAGTCAATTTTATCGACATGAAATATTTTTTCTCACCACTGTCAAGACAGCAAACACACCCTACAACATTTTCAATTAAAGTACAATCTTCTTCGGAAACTCCCCGGGACGTTTCGAAATCAAACATGGGAAAAGTTTCTCTTTTGGGTAATCTGCTGCCCCGAATAAATATGTGAAGGTGATATTTTTAGACAGAAATATGTTAAGAACGATGCTCGTCTGATTGAAAACAAACAGTGGTCATTTTCCGTTCTTTATTTCTACAAGTAACTCAAGTGCGATGGAAAAAAACATCATTGTGATGTCAACAGCCATGTGCTTCCAACTCCGCAAATTGTTTTCAAACCCGGCGATTCCGTTCCATCAACTCGACTCGTCAGAAATTATTGTCTCCTCATATACCGCAGCATGCTCATACACATCAACTGAATTATGAATAAATCTGTGTTTAGCACATGGAAATAATAATAAAAATAAATAAATAGTAAATATTCATTGTTGACGTTTCGAGGGCCTGGTCGGATCCTAACATATTCAGCAAAGAGGAGAATTCCAATCTTTGTAATGGTCGCGACTTGAATATTTTACCTGCGCGTTCACGTAGAATACGTGAGTACTCTGTTAGCTGTATAATCTGGCATACTAAAAGAATAATCATTTGGGATTACCCTGAACTGTATTCACACATTAGCAATTTTAGCTTCAAAGCGTTGTTTGAGCCCACATACCCATTGCCTTCTCAGTGATCTCCAAATAAGATCACCTGCATCACGTTCTCAAATTGGAAATATGTTACTCTTAATTTTTAACTTAAAAACGCATAAAAACAGCGGGGTTTGAATTCGAGAGTGCATACTTCCTAACGACGGAAAACGGTCAATCTCATTCGCGAAATGGAACACGGAGTACAAAAAACACAGTTTCCAGACTGCGTATTTCTGCCTCACTGCATGGATCCAATTTCTTTCGCATTGAAAACGCAGTGCATAATGAAATATAATATTTCTCGTCGCGAGATTTCCTTTCGTTTTGTGTACTAGAATCAAGTGTTCCGTGAATCTTCCGTTAATACATGCGTGGGTCATTGGGTGGATGTTTTGGAAAATGCACCCCCCCCCCCACATACACCTCCCCTCTCAAGTGATGCAACCCCCCCCCCCCCCCCCCCCCCCCACACACACACACACACACTCCCCCGCCACATCAATTCTCTGGGAACGGAGGGCTGCAGTCGTCCTGGCCTCATATGCCTATGGTTCTTGAAAAAAAAAAAGGACACCACCCCACCCATCATTAACGAGCTATATGCATTCCGTGGTTCTGATTAAACATGTTTTTACGGTTCTGGTATAAGTTCACCTTTCTCACTTCATCTCAAATGTCTTTGACTGCCAGAGTCTTATTGTCCAGCGGTTCTGTTTTGAAGTAAAATTCGAGCTAAATCGTCCATATCAATAGGCTACTAAGAATAACATAAGGTTTATACAATAATCGGTAGCTGATTAAACTTCTGATCACTAATCCCATTGCGGTGACTGTCTAATTAAAAAGATTACTGCCAATGATTTTAATTGCTAAACAAACTCCTAGAATTATTAATTATAGTTAAAAGGATGTTGAGGTGTGACTTCTCTATCCAAAGTCGATTAATTGGGAATAAGTGTCAAAATTATCAGCTGTCCGAATTCAATGAACTATTTATTGAGTTGAAGAAAAAAACCTGATTCTAATCCTTCAACACGCCTAAGACATGAAAGTATCAGATCACAAACAGTCACTGAGGGTCGAAGGGGGCTTGCCCCACAGCGTCCATGCGCGCATTCGGCACGCGACACCATTCCACACCTCCAGCCTGATTCTAAATTTCATCTGTCTGTGTTTTCAAAGCAAGGCTGTTATCCAGAAGCGAAGCTAGGATGTCTTATTATGAGTGGGGAGGGGGGGGGGGGGGCATTGTTTGTTTTGGCGGGGGAGGGGGGTAGCCAGGTCGATACATGCCACATGCATATCCGATGGCCATAGGCCTGAGGTGGGTGTGGCCTTCCCGCTAGTGGAGCTTCGATGGAATTGCAGATCAGTCTTACTTAACTATTTTTGAAAGTGCAAAGTCTCTGATGAATTTTACTGGTTATTTCCCCCCCCCCCCCCCCCCCACTCCGCCGGTCTTCTTCACATGATATTGTAGACTCTAGGCATTGTTGATGCAGTGCTCGACTATGCATGTTCATGATTCATAATTACCATAATTTGCCTACAGTACACACTGAGTGGCTGGGATAAGAAGAGGGGTAAGTATTGGTTGATTACGACAAAAACACTCATTTAGTGGAGTTTACACTCACACGGTGTGCTCAGGTTCTGTGAAAAAAGCTAACAACACACTGGAGACAAACTTCAACTTGAACGACTCCAGAATTCGTTTCAAAGCCTCTAGACTAAAATACTAAGTTATGTTATTTTACTTTAACCCAGCGGGGCGAACTGTGCGGAGCGAAAAGCATTCAAATGATAAAATGGCCGACTCCTTGTACTTGTGTTGTTTGAAAGTTGTGAAAAAATAATGCCCTCGTATTTAAAAAACACACTTTCAGGGGTGTTCTTTTATATGATATTGATGAATAAATAGTCAAAATGTACGATCACTGTTTTTTTCATTCGAATGTGCTTTTCTTTAACCATTTAACTCAGAAATGCATGTCCGATCAGAATATCGATTCACCCCAAAACAGCCAACTTTGTGGCGAGAGAACGTAAACCGTAAAATTGGCTTTTGACTGATTTCTGATGTTAGGTAAATAACTTGTGTTTGAAGTAATTTGGCTATCGCCGATGGACATAGCAGCCTTTTTATTTGTTTATTTTTCATAATAATTTTACCAATTCACAGTAATATTTCTATCGACACCCAACCGGGGGGTGGGGGATAATTGAGATACATTTTTTTTTGCCCAACCCCACTTTTGAAAATGGAAGTAGTTTTAATCATTTAATTATTTGTTAACCCTTGGCTGTATTCAATGGTAGGTTAAACAGATATTTCTGTAAAAATGTTTGTTTGCAACTTAATTATACATGTAGCTCAGGTCGTGAGCTCTTGTTGGCCCAAGCGCGTTCCAGTTTAGAGTCCACAGACATGTTTTTTCGGGAAATCATTTTTTAAAAAATAATTGAATATGCCTAGGAATCGGACCATCACTTTCTGAATTTAAAAAAAAAATAAGCCTATATAATTTCATTTTCACTTTTAACCGAAAATGGGGCAAAGTAGGCCTGTATAGCTTCACCAAACTATATTGCAGGATGTTAATTTTGTTGGGGAGGGTGGGGGTGGGGGACTAATCCGGCTGAATCCTTCAGGACATTCATTGATGGACCTTGAAATACTCTGCTTCTTTTAGCTACCAGGGATTTCGCAAGGTACCTTGTAGGCTATATTTCCATAAAATAAAAGACGGGTGGAGTTGAGACTGTAGGCTTAATACTTTTCGTTCTCAGTTTGATGCACTGAGGATTTACCCGCACAGACCAGGTCTCTTCTTGTGATAGTGTTGATCTGTTCACATCCATTTATATCTCCGCACACTTTTGTTTCAAATTTTTTACTTTTGTCGATTTGAAAGGGGGGGGGGGGGTGGGAGGTGAGACGGTGTGGTGGGGGGGGGGGGGGTGAGACGGTGTGGGGGGGGGGGATTTCGCTTTCTCTAAGTACATGTTGCCTACTCTGTGTTTTCTTTGGAATTATGGTTATGGATTTAACACTTGTTCCTGTGTTTCCATTTCATATATAAAGTTAACTTTAATGTCGCCGAAGTTTCGATAAATTAATGTGTCAGTCACGATATTTTTTATTTTATTTCCGATTTCAATTGCATGTGATATTGCTGCCTATACTGTTCAAACTGAGGATTTTCATTCTGATCAAATGCTGCATGGGGGTTGAATAATATCATTTTTTAAAATCTTTTAAAGCGTTTTTAAATGCTGCCGAGACTCAACCGCCCCACAAATTCGCTCATAAGCCGATTTCTGAAACCTACAATATGATCAGAAATATAGTTTATTTGAGTTTCCCACGGCGTTTGCAAATGGGCATCAATGGCGTTTTGGGCCTTTGGGTTCAAAATTCTCGTGAATAATTTATTGTTTAGCTTTCACACAAATGCATATTTTTATAACAGAACACCAAGTACATGTGTGTCTAAAAATTTAAACTTTCATTATAAATAGCGGAGCGTTCCGAATTCGCTCGCAACATTTTCGATACACTTTTAGTTCGGCATTCTGTGGTGAGCGTTCTTTCTTTCCAACCATGCCTGCCTCTCCCACAGTTGCCCCATTAGAACGGCTGCGATTAATAGTAGGCTAATATTCTCGGAAAGCAAACGTCTTTACTTCTGTCTTCTCCTACCACACGTACGTAACGTCCTTTACAAAATACTGGGCGTAGGTTCCCACTGCTGTGTGGTTTCGGAAAATCCACTCTTGTCCTCAAAACGTATAAATTTTGCACAGGCCACAGCTGTTCGATGCTCTTACTTGTTGTTTCTTGACGAAGAGAAACGGCTCGAAACGCGACAAGCAAAAATTCCACACGTGATACAGACATCTTGTGTCAAATTCGTCACAAATAGTCGCAATGCGAAACATGGTGGCGACGCCGGGTTTTATTCGGAAGCCGACAGTTCTCACCTACAGCAATTATCTGTGCCTAATGATTAATCGGACTAATCTTTTACGCACCAGGATGCAGAGTCGACGCCGGGATATTGTTCCAGGGTCATCCCAGGTTTCCACAGGTTTTTGGAGAGGAAAATAAAAAAATTGTCCCGGTGGTGGGTGACCACTGGTTCATCTCCCTGGCGTGTACTGTATACTTCGTATCGTCCCCAGAGCATACTTTCCAAATTTCATAGAAAACAACCAACAACTAAATGAGAAAATGATAATTTAATTCCTGACTACACTTTTTCTCCGACACGGATACGGACTACACTTTTTAGTGTGTCCCTGGATATTGCATTAACAAATAACAGCTGTTATTTTTCTTCATAACGTTTTTGTTTTTAATAAAACAAAATTGTTTTTATAAGATTTGTGTAACCGGGAAAAAACCGTTACCGGACAAACGACTGTAGCATCTTATTCTTAAGATTTCCAACATGTTTTTATATTCATTTATAAAAAATAATAAATTGAAAAAAAAAAAAAAAATACTTTGTGTTTTGTTATTTTGCTCTGTTATCCATAACAATCACGCCTTTTCTTGAGGACAGTTTCATCAAATTGATAGAGGACGGTTCGCCACTGTGGTCAGTATGGAGGCCGGTTCGGGTTAAATTTATAGCGGCCGGTTCGAGTCAAAGGGTGCTGGTCAAAACGTCCCCAAACCAAAACGGCCCCCAATTTTTTTGGTCAAAACGTCCCCAAGAGTTGGTCAAAACGTCCCCAACAATTGGTCAAAACGTCCCCAAGTGTTGGTCAAAACGTCCCCAACAATTGGTCAAAACGTCCCCAAGAGTTGGTCAAAACGTCCCCAAGAGTTGGTCAAAACGTCCCCAACTCATTTATCCTTCTTTCGTAGTTTCATATTTAATTTAGCAATGTTTATACTATTTGTTGGTCGAAATCTAGGATTCTAAGTCAGTTGTACCAATACTCTGTCCTCGGCTGGGCATGAACAGGACTTCAGCAGACTGGAATTAATTATCGAATGAATGAAAAGTTTCAGGGCGCCGAAAGCGCACTGAGACGATGTGGGATTGAAATCCCCTTCAACCCGAATTAACTTTACTTGCTTATGGATCCACAAGGCTCAGAAGCGATGGACAGTAATCTTCGGACGAACAGTAAGGCACTGGGCTCAAACCCTCTCGATAACCTCAAACTGGAAGGTGACTTGGAATTGTGCATAACTACGAGATTTTGCTCTGTATTTTACTTAGAAACGTGGGCATATTTATATCTTTATCCATATGTTTATTTATTTAAAATGTACACTGGTCCCAGCCAGGCAAGTTTGTTTCAATCCTTTCTTGGTGCATGGTTTCCAGCGTGGTGAGGCAATCCTCACTGACTCCACGCACTTTAATTCTATTGTATAATTTTAATTTTCTGTGACTTTTATTAGATCCCAAAAATTTGTCCACATGTGTTTGTCGTCTGAGAATTGCGATAATTTAAAATATCAACTATTTTTGTTAATGTAAGCCATTGTTACTTTAAACATTTTGGTGACTTCAACTGTACATGTAACTAATATTCATACAAACTACGATGTGTTTCCACCATGCCATAATTATCTCACAATTATTCTGAATTAACAAATGATAAATTTGGACAGAATAAATAAAGTAACAGGTCACTCCCACTTTCAATATCGGTGACATAAACCAATGATATATTTTAGTCCTTTTTGCAACAAATTTCATCCAGGGAAAAATTCAACTAAATATTTCTTCAAGCTGGAAAAATCAGTTAGCATTTTCATAATAGTATTACCAGATAGCGCTGCATAAAATCCACAAACAAACAAGAAAAAAATTATCGTTACTCCTATTTGTCACAACTTTTTCTTATTAATTTAATTAAACGCTTCACCGTGTTCATTCCGATTGGCTATTCCACGAGCCATGTGATTGTCATATAATAGTAGTCTATTGTTCTAGGCCTTCTTTGATCCCTATACAATTATTTCATTGGTTCATGTCAAAAATAGTGTTAAAAACTGGACTGGTCAAATTAATGCATGTTTATAATCATTCTCTCTGGTGTAAAACGCGTAACACTTTACACTATGGAGTGGTTGCTTAGTAAAACATACATTATTCCACAAAATTCAGTTCGCCATACTCCCTTCGCGTCTTACCACTGTTTCCCCATAGACAATACTGGACTCCTCTGACATAATTTGCAAGATTTTATTATAAACTTGTTTTTTAGGATATCTTGTTTTTATTTCTCTGCTTTTTTAGTAATAATAATAGTAATAATAATACCTACCTGTCTATATTTTGTATATCTGGTGTGTGATGTCTATTGTTGTGCAAAAATGTGCATTTACTACACTGTTATTGTCTTATATGTGATATGTTATTATACTACACCCAGTCATGTATGTCATTTTTAACGATGTTCATAAAGCAATTGGGCAGAATAAATAACAGGCCACTCCCACTTCCAATCAATATCGGTGACATAAACCAATAATACTTTTTAGTCCTTTTGCAATAAATTTCATCCAGGGAAAAATTCATCTAAATATTCCTAGTATTTCCTACAAGCTGGAAAAATCAGTTTACCTTTTCATAATAGTATTACTGGATAACGCTGCATAAAATTCACAAACCAGAAAAAAGTATCAATACACCTATTTGTCATAACTTTTTCTCAATAATTTAATAAAACGTTTCATAGTGTTGATCTTCAATTTTCAATTCCATGCGCCATGTGATTGTCATATAATAGTAATCTATTGTTCTATGCCTTCTTTAATTCCTACACAATTATTTCATTGGTTCAAGTCAAAGATAGTGTTAAAACCGGGATGGTCAATTAAGAAGGGGGCTGCATCGTGAATGGAGCTCTGCACTTGACCAACGGTTGTAATTTTAACTGTGTGATTCTTGAAGTAATAACTTTATTAAATCAACTTGACGTAATAAAGTTATCACTTCAAGAATTGTGCATTTAAAAGCTATAATTCTAGATCTCTGGATACTCGTTGACGAACTTGAGAATTCAAAACATGCTGCTAAAAACGACGGCCAAAGAAAAAAAAAAAAACGTGATTTTTGGGTACCAAAACCCGCCGGAAGTTTCCATTTATAACTCATTAATTTTTTTTTTTTTTTTTTTTTGGGGGGGGGGGGGGGGGCACCCCACCCCTATCATCGATCGTTACTCGCGTCCAACCCAATCAACGCTTGTGCTTGCCTTTGGCATCTGCATCAGTATCCCGACACTTTTGAAAGGATATCTGTGACAGAATTAACCCTGGGGTCCAAATTTCTATTTCACCGGCACTGGTATCAATAAGTGTTTTCCATATTCATAAGGCACGCACGAAATTAGGGGAGGCACGCATAAATATCGGCCTGACAGAAGCGGGGATATTTATAATTAATGTTTTGTAAAACAATAAATTTGTTTTAAAATAACATCGCAAGTTTTTTCAATGTCCTCTGTCAAGAAACAACAAAGGGGACGTTTTGACCAACTATTGGGGACGTTTTGACCAACTGGTGGGGACGTTTTGACTAATTTTTGGGGACGTTTTGACCAACTATTTGGGAACGTTTTGACCAAACATTTGGGGACGTTTTGGTTTGGGGATGTTTTGACTAGGATTCGAGTCAAATTGCTGGAGGACGGTTTGGCCAGAGGACGCATTATCAACCACGCAATTACAATACCGTAACAACGAACAGAAACGTTGACGAAAGTTGTATATGACTGAAAAGCCAATGAAAGTTCTAGTATATGCAATTCCAACCTTCTATTCATGACGTAACCTGTGACACAACTGTCACCGAGTGTCACTGTAAGAAGTCACCATTATTTGATTGTTTTTACGACAACTGCGAAGTTGTTTACAAACACAAGTCACATGGCATCATTTCAAACCCGCCATATTGGATTATTGAGTTCGATTGTAAACAAAAACTGAGGGCAAAACAGTGTTACCACAGAGTGTGTCAGTTGTAATTCTACTGCAAAATCATTAGAGATGATGTCATCCTGATCGATCGTTCGTGCATACAAATACTTGACTTACCCCCCGGAGTTGTCGAAAAAATTGTTCCCCCTGGTGTTGAGCTGTAGTCGTGCGGAAGCTGCGATACGTCATTCAAAACCATTTTTCTTGTTGGAATCTCTCTTCCCAATGCTTTGATTTGTGCAACATCTTTAACAGACATTCTCTATAGTAATGTTGACAAGTAAAACTGAAGATTCGCAAGCTGTCTGCTCATCAAACTTTCACACGAGATGACACAGAATCAAAACAACCCTATCGCAGCTCCCGTCCGTCCTTGATCACATGGAAATTTCCGGCAAACTTCGGGTTTACTCGTCACAAAAAATCGAACAACAATATGAGGCCACATTAATTTTTTGTTTGAACTAAGTCTCAAATTCAACTTCAAGCCTCATCTACTCATTTTTCAACCTCCGAGTTACCTCTCAAAATTTCTTCATTTAATTTTCAACCCAGTTTATAAAGATGTCCATAGTATTTAAGAAAAAAGCTGAATCGCCAGGCAGACATTTAAATAATTAATTTAAATGATGTATTAAGGCCAATAAGGGGCACTGCATGTTGATGGTGCACTTGTCTTCAATCAGTGCTAACCCTGCTTGTGTGGAGTTAGTACGTTGGGGAGTCTGACAGGTGCTCGCCGTTGCTGGTTGGTTCTTTCTGGATACTCAGGCTTCCTCCACCCGTAAAACTGTCAGGCACCTGGTGACCCTGTTTGTCGAAAGTGTCGTTAAACCCCAATAAATAAACAAACAAACTCAGGGAATGGGGACGATCTAGCCGGGCCATGTAGCCCTTTGCACTTATGCTGTGGTTTGCTATATTATATAAACTTCATATATTGGTTAATTTATTTAATTAAATTAAATTAGGCAATGTCACACCCTTCTCACAATGTCCCAACGTGGCATTTCTTAGTAATAAAACAATAACATGAGTTTGGAGGGCGTTACGGTTTATTAACGGTCCAGAGGAATGCATGAATAACAGCCCGAGGGTATATTACCGGCCTGAGACGAAGTCGAGGCCATTAATAAGCCAGTGGGCTGTTATTCAGTACTCGAGGGGCGTTAATAAACAAAATCATGTTATTACTATTATTACCATGGCCGGAAGCGGGGCGTTAATCAATTTTGTTTTCATTAACTTCCCACCGCCCGCGTCCGATTGCATGACGCCACGAATTACTGAGTTTTACAGCCCGCTAAACTCCCTGAATATACCACATGTAGAGAATGCTCGCTTAAAGTGGTAATAATAAAGATTGTGTTATATGTTATTCCTGATTTTTTGAACGCCCCATTCTTTGGCAGATTGTTTACAATGGTGGTGCGGAGGGGGAGACCAATTATGATCTCAGCCCCCCCCCCCCCCCGCTCGTATCCAAACACTTGATAGTCAGGTGAAATTTCATCTTAAACTTTAACCCATTACCTTACGAAACAGTCCTAGCCGGCCAGTGTTATTTTGAAATATCGCCATTCAAATTTTGGCATCTCTTCAACTGAGTTTATAAAGATGTCCATGGTATTTAAAAAAAAAGCTGAATCGCCAGGCAGACATTTAAATAATAAAAGACAAACAATGTGACAATCTGTTCATCATTCATCCACCTGTGTCTTTCTATACGTGATCCGTTTCTTTGATTTATATTCAATTGTTTGAGTATCTAATGTAAATCATTGTTCATAACCTACTCATAAAAACATAAGCCAGAGTTCAAATCAACATCATTACCTAAATTACCGATAATATTAGGCCGACCTTAAAATAATGTACAATTGTTTAGACTAAATTCCACTCTGGGAATGGGGAACGCGGTGGCTCATTCAAACCAAATGGTCAACGGTTCGATCCCAGCTAGGTGTAACGTCGTTGTGTCCTTGGGCAAGACACTTGATCCCGAGGTCCCCATACCGGGGCACGGTGGCCATGTGTATAAGGGGTACTGCACGTCGATGCTGCCCTTATCTTCAGTCAGTGGTAACCCTGTTTGTGTGGAGTTAGTGGAGAACCCTTTCCAACAGTTTGTTACATCAAATCATTTCATCGAAACAGACATTACCATTAGGTTTTTATCAGCGCCACAAAGTACATCATGTTTCCGGGGGAGTTAACAAATGAATACAAGTATCACTGGAGTAAATATATTTATCGAAGATTTTGTAGTTTTTAGTAGGACCATATTTTATTTTATGAAAAGAAGTATAAATACCGAAACAAATGTGCAATGGGTGAAATGTACAATGATGCCATACAGACTAAACACGAGATTCAGATGTTTTATTCGTAGTATACATAAAGGGTTACATATACAATAACGGTTACCACATATATTTCACAAGTTTAGTAAATAGTATATTATAGAAGCTGGCATAGCCAGATAGGTTGTCTGACTGTCTCCCCCGGAAGGTAGTGCAGTTGCAAACTGACTGTGACCAAATGGTTCAGATTTAGACAAAATGTATGTGACACCAGATTGAAACTGGGGCTCGTATTATTTCATCGTTATTGATACGAAGCAAGTTGCTCGTCGTGACCACTCCATTACTCGGCGCCAAGTTCCAGCAAGCACCTGATGTCGTTCAGATATGGATAAAGCAATAAATCAATATGTATTAGGCGTTCAAGTCGTCCAGCGCATTCGGAGGGCATCATGTTAGGGGTGCTCGACGAATGTGCCCCCAGACAAGAATCTCAGTATCGCATCTTAATTTAGAGCACATGCGCACGTAGATATTGTGGGTAATAATTGCCCCAGATCATGCGATAATGAATTCTCAGGTCGATTCAACTGACTTGGAAGACAATGAAAAATAAAACTGTATATATGCTGAATTCGTTATTTAATTGGGATTCACCGTATTCAATGTTATCAATTATCGTGTTGTGTTGTACCACCTCCAAACTTGGAAGTACTTTTAAAACTATTTTTGTTATGATGCATCAACCCTCGATTATATAAGGTCAATTTAGATGAGATGTCTCCGTGAATATTTTCCCGCCATTCGCGGTATGTCTGTATCCTACATTTTATCATTCTGCTTTGTTTATTTTGTGTGGAGGGGTGGGTTAGTTTTCCATTTTTTTTTTCGAATGGAGATCTTAACCCCCAAAGTGTACACCCCCTCCGTCAAATAAGCTTGTAATTCTTTAGTCTCCTGCGCAGCCCACTTGGTATTCACCTGGAGGTCTGCTATCAGCCTCGGCCATTTTAATATGGCGGAGCCGATAGAGTAGAAGAAAGGCGTTTCTCGGTAGGGAGTAGAAATGTGCTGTTGTGTTCGTTAAAATGCCCAGATCTTGCCCATTTTTGTCGAAATCTTTTTCCGAGATATTTTCTGATCGACTTGAACAAAAATTAGTGCATGTCACCGCCAAACAACAGCATACGAAGCATTTTAATGTCCGAGAGTCACGTCGCTTATTCATGTTTTGATCTCAAATGTTCATTTCTGAGCGCGGCATAAAATCCCAAATACACTACGCCCGACAGCCGGCATTATGACAGCAAACACACTTCTGTACCGCAATTAGTTCAAAGGTTACAGCTGATTTTATCTATTCGACCCCCCCCCCCCCCCCTTCCCGGTATTCCTCACAGGGACGTGGCTGGCTATTTCCGATGGGTGGAGCGTGGATAGGGTAGTGAATTTTCAACAAGGGGGAGGGATCGGGAGGGGGAATCCCCCGGTCCCTCCCCCTAGTTGGAAATTCACTACCGAGAAAGATTTGAAAATGAAGCCATGAAAGGGGGCATAAATTATAGTAACTAAAATGCCGACACATTTATGACAAAATTATCAGACTATTATTATTTGGTATTCTTCTCGGAATTGAATATGTGCTAAACAAATGCTCAAGCTGAGAACTTCGAGCAATTCACACTGTCCTAACATTAAATCAGTTCTTATGAAGGAATGATCAATTTTCGATGTTTCATCATTTTGTAACTGTGAATGATGGAATTAACTCAGGATAACGAATTTACATGATGTGATTTTCTTGAAGTGCATTTCGAGGATTTTTCTATTACGATAAGTAAACGTGCTTTAGAAATCTCGTACCGATTGACATCATGCATACTTATGAAGCTCCCCCCTCTAGTTTCCTCGACTAATCCATGGCTCACCCTCCGATCGAGTCATAACTACCGAGTACATACTGTCGGACACAACTATATCACTCTTCGTTTATCCCAAGCACCACTGACCAATGGAACAACCTGCCCTTACCCGTCCGGGCGAACTCATCTTTGATTAAGTTTAAGACTTACCTTAATGGTGGCAAGCAAAGACCACCTAAGTTCTACAGTAATGCGAAGTCTCGCTCAGCACAAATATACCATTGTAGGCTTCGGTTGCATTGTAGCAGCCTCAACTCTCACCTATTTGACAATCACTTATTGCCAAGCCCGCATGTCAGTGTGGCGAACGCGATACTACGGATCATTTCTTCTTTCATTGTCCAATTTACTCAGGTACTCGTAACTATACGATCAATTTACTTCCATTTGAAGTGGATACAACCAAGCTTCTTTTTGGCTCGGAATTTTTGGACAACGAAAATAACTGTCTTATTTTTGAAGTGGTACATAACTTTATTTTATCTACCAAGTGTTTCCAATAGTTGCCCTACTCCAGTAACTCATGTAATGACCCCAAATAAGCTTAATAGGCGAATATATCCTACTTTCCTTTAACTGCTGAATTAACACACCCAATTATACACACCCCACTCCACTCCAAGTTAACGAACTTATCCGTCCTCAAACTACTTTCTTGTGTGTTTAGCTAATGCATGACATATCCAAACTGGCGCCCCTTTCTGTTTTTCTTATCTTGTAATCTTTCTCCTTCTCTCCACTCGAAGTTTAAACAATATCACATGCCGTTGCCGTTGCCTGACAGTCCTAGCTCCCATCCACTACTTAGTTATCGAACTGGTTTGGCCTCAGTTGTGTCTCCTTCTCGACGGGATGTCTGGCTGCCTCAGCTCTTGTATCTCTTCTCTTCCCAGAAGCTGATGAAAAGGTTGTCCCGCGATATTCCGGTTTTTACATCACCCCATTAGCCTATGATTATTGTACTGGCCTACTAAGGAATGCGTATAAAAATTGTTTTGTTTTTTCTATTCGGAAACACTGTTGATTCGATTAGGATTCGGAAACACAGTTGATTGACGGGTTAAAACAACCCGAGACAGAACTCTTGGGAGTTTGATCCATGATGTGGAAACAATACTCAATTCTAATGTAAAGGATGTTAATATAACATAACAACTACCTGCTGTCTGGATCGACTACATTTAACTTGAATTTAACACTTGCCATTTGCCATTCTATTTTATTTATTATTTTGATTGTCTAGGGGATGACAGGAAGACAGTCGCAAGACTATGTCATTCCCCACAGTATACATTTATACATCATTCAATAATTTTGTAACTTTACTCTCTCTCTTGTTTGTATTTGTATGCTGTATGCTGTGAAATAAAGATTGAATTGAATTGAATTGAATTGACTGTGTAAGTGATGTTGTTAACCGGTATGTGAATGACTATTAATTCCTCTACTCCAATATCATCAATGGGAGCATCTCCACGCGAATCTATTCCAACACAACTCACTCTTCATAATTGGCTGCAGGTGCTGTGGTGTAGCGCTCGGCCCTAGTGCCGGGAGGGGAGGCTGCTTTGACCAAACCCAACCTCGTGTACCATACGGAATTGTTTCATTCAGGCAACGGCATGGAGCTTATCTACTGACCCACACCATCCAACTGAGTTAATTTATAAACAATCTAGAGAGACGACTTACATGAGCTATAAGCTTTCTGTCGAATCCCTCTGTTCCATCTTTTGTTTATTCCCTTATACTTGTCATATTGTATGCTGCTGTATCTTGACTTGTGCTGCTTTTGTTTTGACTATATAGTGTTTACTGTATGCAATTGACAAACTTTAAATAAAAAATGTTTAAACTGGATGATTGAAAATCCCGGTCTAAATCCCAACAACAGGTAACAGGGTTTTCAAATGTTTTTTTCCAAATTACAGGTGTAGTATCACGTCCTATATAGACAGTGAATACTACTCACGAAGTCGAGATTGTTTTCCAGAGCTGTTTACAAGTATTTCTTTTTTATTAGTTTTATTTCAGGAAAGTGTAATTATATATTTAGTTTGTATGTGTGTTAGGGGAGGATTTTAGGGTGAAATAAGGAAGTTTAGGTAACAGGTTTTCCCGAGTTTGAATTGTTTACGTTCGTTGCCTTTTTTTCGCGTGTTTTGCCGATTTCGGTCATTAGACCTCACATATATTATATTTGTAAACATGAATGGTAAGTGCTCATCGGGTGTCCAGACGGAGGTAAGTATGGGTACTAATGGGGGCCAGGGGGAGGTGAGTCGAGGGGTGCAGGCACAGGTGGGGGGGGGGGGATTGAGGATACACAGGCGTGCAGGCAGTGTGATATGAGGTATGGTGGTGGTCGGCCAATGGAGAGTAGTGGGGTGTGTGCCAACTGCAGGGATATTTTAAGTTGTTAGAGAAGTGTGTTGGATTCGAGTGGGAGATTGCGGAGCTGAAGGGGAGGTTGGGGAGGGCTGGTGTCACGCCGTTGAAGGTTACCTATGATGGTGAAGTGGAGGGTGGATGGAAGGTCGTTGTGGACACCAGGAGGAAACTGCGAGGCAGAAAACGTGGGGGAAGTACGCTTGATGTGGGAGGTGTAACAGAGGAGGTGGGGGGGGGGGATCCAGTCGGAAATTTTGGAAGGTGGAGTCAGGTCAGGGCTGCGTAGAGCCAGGAGGCCAGAGTCGGCGGAAGGCTCCCAAGGTTGCTAAGCGGTGTCTAGAGAACAGGGTCAGTGTTTTAGATTCCGATACCCTTGGGATGAGAGTGAGGAGGACATTGAGAGGGGAGAGGTGGTTGCTGATGTTGATAGGACAGATTGGGTAAGGAGGACGGCGAAGAGGAAGAGGGGCAAGAGGCATGCAAGACGAGGCGTGTTGCAGATGATATAGGAACTGGTGGGAGAAGAAGAAAATTAGTTGTAGCGGGGAGTAGCATTGAATGTGGGATTGACAATGTGGTTTGTGGTCCTGATAGTTCTAATCGAAAAGTCTTGTGCTTTCCTGGGGGCGAAGGTGGAGGATCTGAGGGACCGGGTAGATGGTATTGTGGCAGGGTCAGGATCGGATCCGGTAGTGGTGGTCCACGTGGGGACCAACAATATCAGGGAGAGATGGCCAGTAAGCTTGGCGGAATCGTACAGAGGTTTAGTCAGCAAACTGCTCAGTAGGAATGCAAGAGTAGTTGTATCTGGGGTCCTTCCTGTCCTAGTGTGTGGGGACGAACGGAACACAAGGATTTTGGCGCTGAATGAGGAGTTGGGGGACTACTGTGTTGAACTGGGAATACCCTTTATCGACCATTAGGACACGTTTTGGGGCAACGCGAGCAAGTACGGGAGTGACGGGCTGCATCTTAGCAGGATGGGGACACGGGTATTGGGGGGGGGGGGGGCGAAATTCTACAGGTAGAGGAGCCTTTTTTGGAGAGGAGTGGGATGGGAGGCCGGGGGCAAGTATAGCAAGAGTGGACACAGGTAGGGTGAACAAGATCGAGCGGGGCAGAACGAGTTTACCAAGGCTAGCGTCAGAAAACAATGGGATCAGTAGGCGGAAGTCAATGAATCTCGGTACCCTGAAAGTGGGTTATAGCAACATCCGGGGCCTCCACCGGAAAGTAAGTGAAATTGCTACATTGATCGAGGCAGAGGACTTTGATGTCACGGGCTTAAGCGAGACGTGGTTAAGACACGAGGAACGGGTTGACCAAGTAAGGGGGTGCGTGTGGATAGGTGTAGGGCGAATAGAAGGCCAGAAAAAGGGGAAGGGGCGGGGGGAGGCATGTACATTAAAGAGGATTAAAAACCGTCACTGATCACAGGCATGGAAGATGTCAGCACCTCGGCTGAGGTATCGAAAGAAATTGGATGGGTAAAGATCAATCTAAAAATCCAAAGTATTGCCCTTGGGATTGTGTACTGTGCGGTGGAGGAAAGCAAACCCGAGTGGAATGCCTCGATATTCTCAACACTGAGGTCCAATATCACAGAACTAGAAAACAGGGGGCTCGGTATAATTTTGATGGGTGACTTTAATGGACACATATGTGATAAGGAAGAAGGCATAGAGGGCGGGGATAAGAAAGTCAACATGAATGGAAGGAAGCTGTTGAACTTCACAAATGAGCTCGGCCTGAAGATTCTGAACAGGGACGCGGGGTGTAAGGGAAAATGGACTTGGGAGAGGAACGACAGAAAATCAACAATCGACTACATATATTTATTTATGGAGGGAGGTGATAGGGGTAGAAGTGGATGATGAGGGTAAAAGGGAGTTGGATACTTGATTACAGTGACGATCAGGGCAAAAATCCTAGTGAGAAACAAAGGTGGTTTTAAGGAGATTTGGGAACGCAAAAAGGATGCTGACTGGGCGAAGTTCGAAGAAAAATTGAAACCAAAGCTTGCAACTACACAAGAGGGCCGATGTCCAGAAAATGGCCGACGCCATAGTTGCGAGCCTATTAGAGGCATGAAAGGAGAGTGTAGGAAAGATTATGGTGCCAACACAGGAACTTGGGTACAGAGTGAACGAAGAACTGAAAAGGGCTATAAAGGGTAGAAAAGCCAAATGTGCTGCATATAGGAGTAGTAGAAAACTCAAGGGGGCGGAAAGCAACGAGGCCATGGTAGCAAAGGAAGAATACCACCAAGCACGAAATAAAGTAAACAAGATTAAAGACGATAATCAGAGAGTTGCGAGAGTCTTATTTGGACGATAAGAACGACAGGGGGGTTGAGTTCGAACGTATTTTGGAAATGGGTGAATAAACGTAACAAAGGAAGTAACCCACAGAGTATTAAAGTAGATGGCAGAGAGATACAGACGATCAAGATAAAATCACATCAGAACTAGTCAAACACTGGGAAAAGGTAAACGATAAGCGATGAGGCATGGGGAACCCACCGGAGTGTCCGAACCAGGTCGAGGAAAATCTATCTAACTTCGTGTGCAGCGAAATTAAAACCGAGGAGGAGCGAAAGGTGATCTCAAAATTAAGGAATGGACAAGCGGGAGGGTAAACGAAATTCCTAACGAGTTTATTAAAAAAGGGGGAGAGGAACTCTTGGAAAGCCTAACTGCCCTATTAAATTTAGCCATAGAAAAACAAGAGGTCCCAGAAGAGTGGAGAGAAAGCAAAGTGACATTTATCCACAAAAAGGGGGGAAAAAGACGTTTTGGACAATTATCGAGGGATCTCTGTCAGTAGCAACATTGGAAAAGTTTTCTGTAAAGTCCTGTATGGAAAATTAGAGGAGGTGATTGAGGAGAAGGTTTTTTGGGGAGAGATTCAGAATGGCTTCAGGAAGGAAAGGAGAGTCACTGACCATCTTTTCACGCTATCCCAAATGATAGAATCCGCGAAGGCAAAAAAGAAAAAGATGTTTAAAGCCTTTTTGGATGTTAAAAGGCATACGATAGAGTATGGAGGGAGGGGATGTGGCGAAAACTTGAGGCTCTGCGCTTGGGAGGCGAGTTTGTTGGAATTCTGAAAGCATTATAAAAGATGTACAAAGTGAACTTAGCCTGGGTAAAATAACAACAAAACGTGTGCCTTTGGAGATAGGCCTAAAACAGGGGTGTATCCTTTTGCCAATTCTTTTTGCATTTTTGCATTGCACATCAAAGGTTTGGGAAATGAACTCCTGCGTAGCGACGACGGGGTAGCAGTTGGGGACTTGAAGATCCCAGGGCTATTTTTTTGCAGACGATATGGTGCTAGTGTCAGAAAGCGAAGAGGGGCAAGCGAAAATGCTGGGAATTGTTGGGAAATATGGGAACAAATGGAGACTCGAACTAAATGAAAGCAAAAGCAAAGTTATACCCGTGGGCCGTAAAGTGGACCCCACTCGAAGGTAGAGAGTGGGTGAGTTCTGTATACCGGAAAGTAGCAGCAATCTCCTTAGCGTAGAAGAGACAGGTGGCTACGAGTATCTGGGGGTAAATATAAACATCACAGGAAGAGGCATCTATCGAAACCACACAAATAAATTGGTTCTGAAGGGGAGGAGAATCCTTAACCAAATGAAACTTATAGGGAGAAACAGTTTCAATCAGGTTTTCGTGGGGGAAAACCATTTGGGAAATGGTGGGTCTGCCAAGTATAACATATGGTAGGAAGTGTTTACTCCTAAACCAAACGGCTGTAAAGAGCTTGGAAACCCCGCAGAACGATGCAGGCCGATAGATAACGGGGTCGAGTAATGCTGCATCACTAGAAGCAATCAGGGTGCGAGCTTGGGTGTATGAGGATCAAGGACAGGATATACTTATTGAAACTCAGTTATCTTAATTATTTGGTAAATCTCCCCGACAGCCGATGGTGTAAAGTAATGTTCCAGATTAGTTTCAACTCTAATACCAAGACAGGGTGGATGGTCCAAGTAAGGGAGCTAATAGAGAACTACTCATTGGAGATCTCGGACCTTGACGTAGGGTATGTAAATATGTATGTTGGTCTGTAAATCTCGTTCTAATTCCCAAGTGCAGGTAACAGGATTTTCAAATGTTTATTTCCAAATTCCAAGTGTGGTATCAAGTCCTCACATGATGAATCTGAAATTAAGGTCCACGACTGTCATGGTGATACCAACAGCACCCCTTCGTCACACTTATTCCAAAAGTAGCAAGTAACCCCCCCCCCCCCCCCACCCTCCTCGTACCCATTGTACTCTCACCTATAGAGTAGAAGTTTACAAAATGTGCTGCCATTTATTCTTCCAAGTTGAAAGAAAATATACGAAACTAGGAATTCAAATGTTCAGTAATACAATATTTTTTTAACTTATTCAGAAAAACATGTAAAGAACGAGTATTACAATGTCAACCTGACATTCACCGATTCGATAAAAATGAATGTAACAACTCACAAAAATATAAATACCTATTTATGACAAGCTAAAGCTAAATAGTAATAACACTTTGGCTGGACGCTGATTTGTCGTGGTTCTCGGATGAGAAGGCCTTGGTTACCCCTGTACTCCCAACTGCCTCCTATTCCCACGCTTGTTCTCTCCTCCCAACACTCGGAGACGAACTGCTTGATGACATTCCTTGCCCCATTCTTCCCAATCTCTCCGATTAGCATACTAAACCCTCTCCTTTGAGTCTCCCACTAACCACATATCCGTCATTCTCCCATCCCACTTTCCCATTATACTCCCAGTGAATCTTATTCTATTATACTGGTATTTTGGGCATTCTAGAAGAAAGTGTTCCAGGGTCTCTACCACGCCCAAATTACATAGCTGGCACTCCTTTTCACTGTTTTTCCCAATTTCCCCCCTCAGCTCCAGGAACCGCGACCTCAGCTTGAACAACAGTGACACCCCAAAAGTGCCATCAAGGTACTCTTCAAAACCAGGCTTCCCTTTATCACGCAGGCCACCCAAAGACCTCGTTGATTTGACCCCCTCTCGTCAATTAAGGTTACCATCCTCCATGACTCATTCTCTGACGATTTTTTACCCTGGTTTGCCCCAACGTCTTGGTCCGAGATCTCCAATGAGTAGTTCTCTATTAGCTCACTCACTTGGACCATCCACCTGTCTTGATTTTTGAGTTGAAAATTCTCAGGAACATTACTTTACACCATCGGCTGTCGGGGAGATTTACCAATAATTAAGATAACCGGGTTTTAATAAGTCTCTCCTATCCTTGATCCTCATCCACCCAAGCTCACCCCTGATTGCTTCTAGTGCTTCGGCATTACTCGACCCCGTTATCCATCGGCCTGCATCGTTCTGCAGAGTTTCCAAGCGCTTTACAGCCGTCTGATTTGGGGGTACCACTTCCGTACCGTATGTTATATATGGCAGACCCATCATTTCCCAAATGGTTTTCCCCACGAAAACATTATTGAAACTGTTTCTTCCTATAAATTTCATTTGGTTAAGGATTCGCCTCCCCTTCAGAATCAATATATTTGTGTGGTTTCGGTAGATGCCGCTTCCTGTGATGTTTATATTTACCCCCAGATACTCGTAGTCACCTGTCTCTCCTACACTAAGAAGTTTGCTGCTACCTTCCGGAATACAGAACTCCCCACTCTCCATCTTCGAGTGGGGTCCACTTTGCGGCCCACAGGTATAACTTTGCTCTTGCTTTCAAGTTCGAGTCTCCATTTGCTCCCATATTTCCCAACAATTCCTAGCATTTTCGCTAGCCCCTCTTGGCTTTCTGACACTAGCACCATATCGTCTGCAAATATAGCCCTGGGATCTTCAAAGTCCCCAACTGCTACCCCCTCAACGCTATGCAGGAGTTCATCTCCTAAACCTTTGATGTACACTGCAAAAAGAATTGGCGAAAGGATGCACCCCTGTTTTAGGCCTATCTCCATAGGCACACGTTTTATTGTTATGTTACCCAGGCTAAGTTCACTCTGTACATCTTTAGATAATGCTTTCATAATTCCAGCAAACTCGCCTCCTAAGCCCAGAGCCTCAAGCTTGCGCCACATACCCTCCCTCCATACTCTATCGTATGCCTTCTTAACATCCAAAAATGCCATAATCATATTTTTCTTTTTTGCTTTCGCGGATTCTATCATTTGTGATAGCGTGAAAAGATGGCCAGTGACTCTCCTTTCCTTCCTGAAGCCATTCTGGATCTCTCCCAAAAAACCCTTCTCCTCAATCTCCTCCTCTAATCGCTCATACAGGACTTTACAGAAAACTTTTCCAATGTTGCTACTGACAGAGATCCCTCGATAATTATCCAAAACGTCTTTTCCCCCCTTTTTGTGAATAAATGTCACTTTGCTTTCTCTCCACTCATTTGGGACCTCTTGTTTTGCTATGGCTAAATTGAATAGGGCAGTTAGGCTTTCCAAGAGTTCCTCTCCCCCTTTTTTGATAAACTCGTTAGGAATTTCGTCCACCACTCCCGCTTTTCCATTCCTTAATTTTGAGATCACCTTTCGCACCTCCTCCGTTTTAATTTCGCTGCACACGAAGTTCGATAGATTTTCCTCGACCTGGTTCGGACACTCCAGTGGGTTCCCCATGTATTTATGACATATCAGCAAAGTTAATACTTGCACTTAACTGAACATAAATAAAGTGATTGTCACCACCTGCAGAGAGGACTTTCAACAAAGACTAAAAAATGTCATGAGAATGACAAGCACAGTTCCAGATAGTGAACCTCCAGATTGAAAACTAGATGTCCACTGGTTAAAATGTTGCTTATCTTTTTCAGTCTGTGTTGAAAGTCCACTCTGCAAGTGTTTTAGTGATAATCCACTCTCCAGATATATTTTTGTTCAGTTAAGTGCATGTATTAACTTTGCTGATAGTCCAGGCACATTAGACATAAAAATGAGAAAGTAAGGAAAAAAATCGGAGAAAGCTGATTTTTTTATATGTTTCCGGGACACACATTGCGGATAAAGTGTGAAAAGTCCCCGCGAATCCGAGTTGAGCTTTTTTAGTTCTAGCGTTTTTTTGATGAAAAAAAAAATTAAAAAAAAAATTCGACCCAGCTCCATATTTCTCATTCTTATTCGCCTTAGTCGGGTGAGAATCATAAATATCGTGCTGAATTATATTGAGAATACATATCCCCAACAGAAAATGCCAACTTTGTACCAATCTTCACACTCAATGGTGAAATATTCACGAAAATGTACAAAATTACGAAAAAAAATTTATTGTTTTCATACACACAACGGTACACAACGTCCATTAAATCAAATCTACGACTACTTTGGGAGTTAAATTATATAGCAAAAATTGCAGAAAAGCAGTGGCTTTATAATGATATATAACAATAGTCATTTATTCCATAATGAACTGGTGAAACGTGTGAAATATTAACCATACCCCCTAAACTCAAATTCAAACGGCATCGACTTTTCTCATTCAAATACCGTATTATAGCATCATTGTTTCAATTTCCATGTTCGATTAAATCACATAATGTGGTGTTCGCCTACACTCAAGATGCATTGGCATGTAATGTGTGCACGCCCTTGATGTGTACTCATAAACAAATTTGTATTGTACAGACAACCAAGCAAATCGGATCTTGACGAAATTGTGATGAAGGATTTATCAACTTTGGGTGAATCTGATCCGAAAAATTTGAAACTCGCAAAAACAGTCGACAGTCTTTGGTCTTTGACGCATGTACTGAGAGTACCTTGCCCATCTTGGGCTGGATATATGCACATTGTCACATCATCAGATGATTATGAAACAAGTGATGTCGAGATACTTCCCTTTATTAATTTTGATCCATCCAACCCGAGCACAATTTACACTGCTCTCATGTTTGCACAAACTGAATGTGAGAAACAGGGACTGAACGTTTGTCCAGTGACGTTTGACCAACCACTTTATATCAAAGCAGTGGAGATTGTGTCTTCGTCAGATAAGTTGACAAAAGTTTTCGTTAGACTCGGCGGCTTCCATATGATTATGTCATATTTAGGGGCAATTGGTTCGATCATGGCTGGTAGCGGCTTGGATGAACTTTGGGGGACTGTTTATGCTGGTGGGTCAATCCATCATTTGATCAGTGGTCATGCATATTCTAGAGCAGTTCGTGCCCATTTGCTAACACAAATTGCCATTACAAAACTTGTGTTTGAAGAAAGCCGAACACTAGATAACATAGACTGCACAGAAGTCAATGAAATATTCTGTGGACTTGCCAGAGGTGACTGTACAACAGCTGACGCTGTCAATCAAGAAAGTGTCAACCATCTACTGTCAAAATTACACGAACTGCTCCAGAATGCGTCCGTAGGATGCACAGGAAAGCTTTGGGTACAATACTACGAGCAAATAGGTCTTCTCCAGTTGTTCTTGAGAGCAGAGCGCACAGGCGACTGGGAACTCCAGACATATTGTGTTCGCAATATGATTCCAGTATTTCACACAGGTGGTCATTTTGCATACGCAAAAAGTTCTCATCTCTATTTGCAGCAGATGAATGAGCTAACAGAAATAATGCAACAGGATGATTTGAAGTTGTTCACTGAGAAAGGTTACTTTACCATAAGGCGCTCGGATAAATTCTGGGACGGGATATATTCTGATCAGACCATAGAGCAGTGTTTAATGAGAATGTTCAAGCTCCCTGGTGGTCTCACACATGGCAGGGGAATAACCGATAGCACTGTTGCGAAATGGGTACATGGACTACCTCTTTGCCTTCCGATATGTAATGCTCTCGAAAATTTTGTTCATGTTCACAGTGGTCATGGCGAACAACATCGGGATCTCCGTCAAAGTTCACAATTGACTGATGCCAATGATATCACCAAATTATTGAACTGGCTCAGAGTGCATTCCCCCTTTCAGAATAGAGATCCACTACAATTAGTCTCTATAGCGACCGGGCTTGTGGCCGACGAAACTGTGAACTGTGACCAAGTTCGCAAAATTGGTGAATATTGCGTATCGAATGTTGTAAGCAAAACGTTCAACAGCATCAGACTACGACGTGTTGACACTGTGAAGTCTTTCGCATCGATGGCAAATAGCATCAAAGTCCGTGGAAGTAAGGTAGTGATTGACCCCACAATTCTGTTCAACCGCATCACATGTGTTATTCAGTCACAAGCAGAGATGGAAGAGTATCTCAAATATGAACTCGCCCCGAAACCACCAGCATTGTTTGATTCTGCTGGAATGAGGAAGACACAGAAAAGCACGCTCGGTAAGATCCTCAAAACATACGGTTCCGAGCAAACTAAAATCCCAGAACATTCTCTGTTTGTTGTAGATGGTGGATTTTTATTGAGGGCAGTTGTATGGCCTAAACAGTCGTCATATAAGGACATATGTACATCATATTCCAGTTATCTTGTGAGACATTTTGGGGCGAACGTCGTGGTTGTTTTTGATGGTTATGCTTGTACAATGTCGACAAAGGGCATGGAACAAGCCCGTAGATCAAAAGACAGGTATTCCATTGATATCAATATCTCACCCGAGTTACCAGCCACCACACCCCAATCCGATTTCCTTGCAAATGCCAAGAACAAAATCCAACTGATCGATCTTCTAATGCAGGAGCTATCTGCTATCAATATTCAGTCCAAGCAGGCCGAGGCTGATGCTGATGTACTGATAGCCGAAACTGCACTTGACATCGCTCAAGATGACAACAATGTTGTCGTTGTGGGAACAGACACAGACTTGTTAGTCATTCTTACCTCTCGAGTTCAACCGGGATGTAATATTCACATGATGTATTCCATTACCCCAAACTTACTAGTTTCAGTTAGTGAAATAGCAACCAAAATGGGTGACCATAGAAGCAACCTCCTTGTAGCACATTCTATAAGTGGTTGTGACACTACTTCTGCACTCTTTCGAGTTGGTAAGAAGAAAGTATTCAGTACAATTGTCTCCGATGTTACTAGCGACTCACAACAGTATGTCAATACAATTTTGGCGGATGACAGTACACCAAGTGCAGTAGCCGCTGCCGGGGAACAACTTCTCCTGATCTTATACGGGAGTAAAACTGTTTCCTCTCTCGACCAATATAGATATGTCACTTACAAGCGTTATGTAGCAAAATCTAAACTGAATAAACCCATCGACCTAGCCTCACTCCCACCAAGCAGCGATGCTGCACAACAACATGTCTACAGATGTTATCTCCAGGTCCAACAATGGCTGGGCACTTCGCTTCCTCCGACGGATTGGGGGTGGTCGCTAGACAATGGACTTCTTGTACCGACTGCAGCCACAAAGCCATGTGCCCCCGATAACCTACTGAATCTGATCAGTTGTGGTTGCAAGAGTGCTTGTACAAAAAGGTGTGGGTGTAAGAAGGCAGGACTCTCTTGCTCAGGTTTGTGTAATTGCAGTTCGGATTTTTGTAACAACCACAGAAACACTGTCCTGTCGGAAATTTCTGAGTTCGATGAATAATATGTATATAGGTCATGTCATTTCTGTATATAGCGTTGATAATAGTCAATGTAACTTAATCCATGTTGATTGATTTGTACATTCTGTAAATATTATTTATTGATTTTTGTACATTCTGTAAATATTATTTATTGATCTAATGCTGCCAGACACAGACGTGTCTGTTCGGTCCCAAGCTCGAAAATAGTTGAGTTCTCATGCTGACGAATTTTATGCCAAAAGGGGAACTCGGCCAGAAGCAGAGGGGGTCTTCCATAATGTCTATTTTGTAAGCAATGATAAAAGTCTTCAAATGGTGGTGGATTTTTTATCGTCTGTCCAACTAACATCCCGTTCTGTACTACGACCCTTTGGGCAAATCCGTTAGGAAAATCGTCATTTTTTGCGTAAATCCGATACTTTTTTGTGAATTTTCAATAATTTTTCGCAGAAATTGTCACAGAATGCACATTTTCCTCCAGGTAAATGTATATTAGACATTATGTAGCTCGAAATACGCGTAAACAAAAAATACAGTTGGATCAATTCGAGGTTACAAAGTTCGTGCGATTTTTTAAAATTTTTTTCAAACGCGTTTTCGAAAAAAGGCTGTAGAAAAAAAAGCTCAACTGGGATTTTAGGGGACTTTTGTCTAATCGTTCAGTGACATGTACTCGACATTCCCTGAAAAAATCATCTTTCTCCGATTTTTTTCCCTAGTGAAACCTAATATTCTTGGGCTATGATATGTCATAAATACATGGGGAATCCACCGGAGTCATAAATCTGTATTTATATTTTTGTGAGTTAAATTTGGCTTTTTTATCGAAAATGTTGCTCAAGCAGATTTGGGGTCTCGGTTGAGACAAATTGACATTTTGGAATGTTCTTCAATGCAGACAGATACTTTAATTCTCGTTGTACTGTTTCCGGCTTTAACGGTTTAAAGGGTCACACAAGAGGAGATAGCGTGACCCATCTTGCTCGTAACAAAGAAGCTTTTTTTCTGCGAGTGACAATTTAGTACTGAGGACAGTTCTTCATCTCCATAACCTTTTAGCTGCTGAATGTAGCTTGAGTAGCGTGGTGGGCATTTTTTCACTTTGCAGGAAAAAACATAATTCTTAAAGATGAGAGTGCATAAACCAAATATGGGTTCTGTTGTCGTGTTATTTCTGTAGCCCAAGAGAATGTATTCTGCAGTAAGTGGGAAGGTAATTCCGCACTTCCCCCTTAGATCGTCCAGAAAGTTTAACAGGATTGTTTTGGAGCAGGAGCATTCGAAAAACAGGTGAGGTATAGTTTGCTTTGTGTTGTTACAGAAAGTATATAGTTCTGTTTCCGATAGTTTGATTTTGTGAAGTTTAGAATTTGTGTATAATATCCTGTGTAAAATTTTCAGTTGTAGACTTTGCAAATATGAATCGTCGGTGATTATGGTTGAACTTTTATATATCTCATGCCAGTCGCTGGACTGTAAGGGTAAATTTAAAGTTTCACCCCATTTTCTCTGCGTTTCAGGTGGGCAAACGGATGAAAGTTTCAGGAATATGGGATAGAATGCCTGGCATACTTTCTTAGACTGTTTCAATTTTTCGATATTATTGTTTCTTATCCTTGGGATTTTTTTGTGTTGCTGGAGAATTATTCTCCATAATTTGGGAATTGCATGTATCACTCCCTGATAGACCATAAATGGTGTTTTGGGGTTGTATCGCTCGGAGAAATCTGTAAAAGTGAAGAGCTGTTTGTCCTCTGTCAGGAGATCATTTATAAAGAAGATACCACTCTCGCATCAGCGTTTATCGAAAAATAATTTGTTGTTGATTTTAACCCTTTGAACCCTGGTGGTATCTTCCATGTCAGTTCAAATGCAGCAATTAGAAGAGTCCATATTCATTATTTGGGGGTAGACCAATCAATATGTTCAACGTGCAGCCTTAGGGCTGCACGTTGAAAATATTGATTGGTCTACCCCAACCTTAACTTATCAGGCATCATACTTAATGAAAGTATGACGTACCATGTCCCTGGGCCGATAAGGCGGCCTCTTGTACTCGAAGGGTTAACATGGTTGTTATCGAAGAGGGGTCCGGAAAGTATGTCTTCAGGGGCTGTGGCATTCTCTCCATTCAAAAACCTTCCTTATGTAGGCATCATATCTTGTAACTGCCAAAACTTTCAAAGTCATCTAAAATAAGCGTTTTCCACGGGGCAAATTTATTGGGTTCTAATAGTTTAGCAATCTATGAAACTTTAAGAGAGTAGCTATAGGTTTTTAAGTGGGGGAATTTGATTCCACCGTTATCCAAGGTATTAATTAACGTAGCTCGCTTTATCTTATCGATTTTGCCCGACCACAAAAAGTTAAAAAATGTAGATTGGCGTTTGCAAAATCGTCTGGTGGGTCGGGCAAAACCGACAGACAGTGTGTTAACACTGGCAAAGCGAGCGTTTTCACCCACAGTAGTTTTTCCAATTAGAGTTAAATTAAGAAAAGACCAGTCACTAGGAAGTTTACTAATTTTTGTCATATTGTTCAGATAATTGTTTAGAATGTAGTTTTCGTTAACAAGTTACACTCGATTCCTAGTATTGTGAATGAGTCATTGTGGTTCCAGTGAATTCGTTGATTTGTGTGTATTTCTTCAGCACATCCCCTTTTAGATCCAATCGATATCGCTTGAGTTTTGTCGAAGTTGACTCTCAGTCCAGAGCACTCCGAAAAATAGTGCCCTGTTTCGAGCGCTGTGTTTAGGGAGTACCCGTCGTCACTAAGAAAAAGTGAGGAGTCATCTGCATACTGACTTATTAAGAATTCAGAATCGTTTATCCTTATTCCATTGATATTGGGGTTAAATTTAAGTGTTGCACTTAAGATTTCCGTGCAGAGGATAAAAAGATGGGGGGAAAGAGGATCGCCCTGCCTTACCCCTCGCTGGAGATTGAATTTTTTTGAACAATGCCCGTTATTCAAAACACAAAATGCCACAGTAAAAAGTTTGAAACCATTGTATAAACTTTAAGAAAGACAGTGTTTTTTTCAATGAAGGACCATTCTAACGAATCGAATGCTTTTTCAAAATCTATCAGTGTTAATGTTCCCGGTATGTTTTTCTCTTCGCATTTTTTAATTAAATCAAAAGGGGGCGCGGTGGCTCAGTAGGTAGAGGTGCAGGCTGCAAGCCGAGAGGTCCTCGGTTCGAATCCCACCTGCGGCAACTGCGTTGTGTCCTTGGGCAAGACACTTCACCCCCATTGCCCATGTGGGGGCACGATGACGCCGTGTACTAAGTCGTACTGCACGTTGATGGTACGCATGTCTTCAACCAATCTAACCCTGCCTGTGCTGCAGTGCGGAGTTACAATGTTGGGGAGCTGGCAGCTGCTCGTCGTTGCTCGGTGGTTCTCGCCGGGTACTCCGGCTTCCTCCACCCGTAAAACTGTCACGGTCATGATTAGCCATTGTGCATAAATATGTGGCCTTAAACATCAATAAATAATAATAAATAATTAAATCAAAAGTCCGACGTGTTGATTCTCTGATCTTCCTTTCATAAACCACAGCGGAATTTCTAATATAAGTTTAGGTAAGACCGATTTAATACGGTTAGCAATTGCTGTAGAACCTATTTTTACATCGACGTTAATTAATGATATTGGCCTCCAATTTTTTATATATATTTTTAGTTTATTTGGTTTGGGTATACATGTGATAATACCCGCTCTTTGTGTAGTCGAGAGTTATTTTATGGTGCCCATAATTTAGGGATTTTATCAAAGAACTGCCGAGATCTTTCAAAACAAATCTGTAAAATTCTGCCGTAAAACCATCTGAGCCAGGGGTTTTATTGGTTTCCATTGATTTTAGAGCAACAGAGAATTCAGATTCGGTTAATAAACCTTCCAATGAGTTTTTCTCTTCTTCGTCCAGAAAGTTGAGAAATGGATTGTTTTCGTCGAAAAATGTGTTATTTGCAGTTTGGACATTAGAGTCAGCGGGCGATATTCTCGATGTCTTGAGTTGCTGGTAGAATGCCCTTTGTTTTAATATTATTTCATTCAAGTCTTTTGTCTCACATCCGCCTGATTTAACTAGTTTTGAAATTATTTTTTCAGAGAAGTGTCATTTTTCCAGGTTGCAAAAGTATTTAGTTGGTTTTTCACCCTTGACATTCCATTTAGCCTTTGTTCTCAGTAGTATAGCTCGCACGTTTCATCTCTCATTTGGGGGATCTCATAGGGGGATCTCATGTGACGTCACAGTCACGTGACCTAGTGGCGCCATGTTGTGTTGTCATGGTAACCCACGTGAGCAGCCATCTTGTGACGTCATTACTATAATGATATGCAGTGTTAGTGCGCAGCGCGTGTTATGGTGATACGTGTTTCCGTCGTCCATTTTGTATACTGGAGACCGCCATCTTGGTTTCAATGGTAGCACGTGGTTGCTCTGTTACCCAAAGGCCTACAACAAGACAGGGGTATATTCGGAGGGTATGTTCCTTTGTACAAGAGTAATTTCCCGAATCGTAGAATTACCACAAACAACCCGACAATCTCCCCAAATCACCAAAATTCACCCCAAACTACCGAAACGGACTTGTATTCCCCCATTTTATCGGCTTAGCACGTAGTGCTATAGGACCGAGGGGACGCCTCGAGGTAAGTTCGATTGAACTAGAGTAGTTTTTCTGGTTCAGATTCCCCCAGAATCTATATTTACTTCGTAGAATTACCATAAACAACCCCATAATTGTTTACTTGGCTCTGATTTCCCAGTAAATTCTCGGTTTCTACCTATGTATCTACAAGCTCTGTTATGACTTCTTTGTTCTATTTATTCTGACTTCCCTAAACATGTTTATGTCATGTGTACACATTACATGTAGCACATAGGCACATGCTGGATGTGCCGATATGTGCTTATGTGAAAAGGCGCAATGTGACACATTGTGCACTGGCACATATGCGAATGCGACTAAAAAGGGATTCTTTCACCACCGACGTTTCCCCCAAAAGGGGTTCTATAGGGATTCCAAAAAGGGAGTCCATAAGTGGGACTCCAAGCTCCTATACA
The DNA here is from genome assembly GCA_031216915.1 of Pictodentalium vernedei. Lineage (NCBI taxonomy): Eukaryota > Metazoa > Mollusca > Scaphopoda > Dentaliida > Dentaliidae > Pictodentalium > Pictodentalium vernedei. The sequence goes on from CM062297.1 coordinate 317,838,300, forward strand.
GGTAATCTTACTATCTGTCCTATGATTTGGCTCTATTTTAGTCAAAAAATAGTATAGTTTTGTACCATTATTGTGCCATTACTACCTTGTTCCATTAGTATTCCAACGACCTGTTTATGTCATGTGTGCACATTATATGTAGCACATTGGCACATGCTGAATGTGCTGATATATGCTTATGTGAAAATGCACAATGGGTCACATTGTGCACTAGCACATAGGCACATACGATAAAAAGGGGTGCCAAACGTTGTCAAAAAAGGAATTCCATGGAACTTGGGTGTTTGGTGGAATGTGCTTGTGTGTTATTACACATTGTGTCACAATGTGTACACATTACCTGTAGCACATGCTGGATGTGCCGATACGTGCTTATGTGAAAATGCACAATGTGACACATTGTGCAATAGCACATAGGCACATACGGGAATTTGAGGATACCTATGGCCTGGTATTGTATTGTTGGAGGATACCTGTTGTAGATACCTTACATCCGGGTTCTTCTGTTGGGAAATGTATAAAAGGGGTGCGAGCTCGGCTTAAACCTCATTTGTGTTCTGATCGTCGTCGGGTGAAGACATGTTGCCGGTTCGGTGTAGATACTGTTCCAAGTTATTTTCGAGATCGGATAATGCCAGAAGACACGAGAAGAACCATTGTCGGCTCCAGTGCAGATATTGTACGAAGTTGTTCACCCAACCACACAATAGGAAGAGGCATGAAGAACATCACTGTCCATGATGAACAGAAGAGCAGAGAGATACTGGAGCTTCAATAACTGACCAGAATAAAGTACTTTTAGAATTTTTACGGGATGCTGACAAGGAGAAAATCGATGCGGACTCTGATGAGTCATCGGAACTATCAGTAGATATGGAATATGAAGAAGAAGAAGAGGAAGAAGAAGACGTTTCTATGATGGGAACTATCGTTCAAAGTACCTATGACAAATACCAAGACGATTTTGACAACCTCATGAACAAATATATCGAGGATGGAATGAATAGAGAAGATGCAGTTGAAACAGCATATAGAGCACTTCAAAAGAGTGCCAGAGAAGCCATTAGTGCGAAATATATTAATACCCTCGTGTACATTAGAAATTTTTGCAATGACTCAATACACAAGAAAATTCAAGAAATAGCCAAGCGTCTTTGTGAAGAAGAGGCCTTTGACTTTGAAGAATCCCAGAAATATGCCATGGAAAAGCGAAGATTTCTGTTCGACAACCTTATGACAAACTACTCATTCAGAGTAGAAGATGATGAAGAAGAAGACGACGAGAGAATGATGCCAGATTCCATCAAGAACGATGTTTCCACTCAAACCACAAATGAAGTTACAACTGAAACTAAAAATAATGTTCAGAAGACTGAAGTTACTACTCAAACTATGAAACAGTTAAAAGACAAGAAAGAGAAACCCAAAAAGAAGAAAGATGCGAAACAGGAAATTAAAGCAGCCAACAAAGCCAAGTTACTAGCTATCAATGAGAGAACGTGTTTTATCAAGAACCTAGCCAGACAACGGGAAGAAGCTCCAAAAGAAGATGAGATGGTTAGCCTATTAGAGAAGACCGAAGAACTACAAAGACGAAAATGCTGCCTTGAGAAATTGAATTATAAACTGTATACTCGAATAAAAATGAATGAAATGTTACATACTGTTGTTTGTTTTTTAGCGACTATCCCAACAGAAGTACCCAGATGTAAGGTTTCTACAACAGGTATCCTCCAACAATACAATACCAGGCCATAGGTATCCTCAAATACCCGTATGTGCCTATGTGCTATTGCATAATGTGTCATTATGCAATAGCACATAAGTGAGTAAGTGAGTATGCGCGCGTGCGTGTTTCACCTGGTGTAAGTAACTCTAAACTTGCGAAATCATGATAGGATAATTGTATATCAGTAGGTATAAAAGGCGGATTCTGGACCACTTGGTACATGTACCGTACATGTACACGTACATGGTGCGTTTACTGTCATAGGATTCAGTGTTAAATCGCGTGCACGTATACAAAAAATGTCGTTTTTTCATGGTGGTCCAGAATCCGCCATTGGTTTTGAGGCTCAGAGATCGCACTTTTAACGTTCAAATACCCGTTGGCGAACGCGTACATTCGACACGTCGCTCAAAAAGTGAAAAATGTACGAAATTGTACATAAAAATTTTCTTAAAAATTTTTGTCGACATTCCCATCGTGGATTAGACCTTCAATCTATCGTTGGTGAACGCGAGCAAAAAACGCTTTGCGGATTCTGGACCAGCATCAAAAAACGGTTTGCGGATTCTGGACCAGTGGTCCAGAATCCGCTATTGTTTTTGAGGCTCACAATAGAGTCGACTCTAAGATTGAATTCGATAAATTCAGCTTGAAATAAGTAATCACCCAATCATTTCACGTTCCTAACGCTAATTAACCAATCAGATTGCTTGATTCTCATAAACTTAATCATACAAAGTTATCTCCCCTCGTCGTGGGGGTGGGGGTCACGCCCGTCATAAAGTTTCGAGAAGGTGGTCACGTGACCTATCAAATTGAAGGTCTCTACGAGTGGATTAAGAAGATCGTAATTTTAACCCTCGTCGTGGGGTGGGGTCACGACCAGAGCCAAAAAACGTCTTCCTTTTACAAATCCAGGCATGTTAGGTATTAATATGAAGGACTCGATGAATACATTACAAAAATGACGTTTTTCATTTTATGTGGGGGTGGGATCACGCCCATCAGAAAAATCGAAGTTTCGAGAAGGTGGTCACGTGACCTATCAAATTGAAGGTCTCGACGAGTGGATTAAGAATATCGTAATTTTAACCCTCGTCGTGGGGTGAGGTCACGACCAGAGCCGAAAAACGTCGTTCTTTATACAAAGCCAGGCATGTGAGGTACTGATATGAAGGCGCGATGAATACATTACGAAATGACATTTTTCATTTTATGTGGGGGTGGGGTCACGACCAGAGCGAAAAACGTCTTCCTTTTTACAAATCCAAGCATGTGAGGTACTGATATGAAGGGCTTGATGAATACATTACAAAAATGACATTTTCAACCCTCTCCGTGGAGATGGGGTTAACACCGATCAGAAAATCAAAAGTTTCGAGAAGATAGTCGTGTGACCTATCAAATTAAAGCTATCGACAAGGATATTATGAAAATCATAATTTTTCCCTTCTTATAACGGTGGAGTTGGGACCATCTTGAAATCGAAAGTATTAAGAAAAGGTAGTTATGGAACATATTAAATTGAAAAAACAACGAGTTGAATCTGATGCATCATTCATTTTTGATATCTGTGTTAAAACGTGAAGTATGTTTTCAAAAAATATATGATTGTTATGCTAATTGGAGATGCACTCGCTTATTAACAAGTCACGCCTTAAGATGTTTCCTTCAATAATAACTCTGTTTATTGAACCATAGATTTGTTAATAAAAAAAATTATAAGTTGATCTTCTAACGTTTCTACATATTGAGGATAGCCTATTTCACCATTTCCGAAAAAAGTGTCAATCCAAACTATTTTTTTAGGACAAAATGCCCACGTTGAGAAGACATTACAAAACTCCCAACAAACCAGGGTGGTTTCGCGCATTTTGTCGTTGACTGTATTGAGTGAAATGATACCCTCCATGGCGTCAGTGTTGAAAGGATTAAATATCGATAAGAGAAATATATTGTCTTTTCTACTCACTAAAAACTAAAGTGTTAAAACTGACACTTTCAAGGTGTTAACCCATTCTAACTCTTAGGGTTTGATTTTAACACTCAAAGTGCAATGCTATAAGCACTTATACATTGCAATCGTCAGACATCTGAAACTTGAATGGATGGCCCTTCCCATGTGTCTAGCATTGGTGGTTCTTCCAGAATCGTCCATAATTTGATTTGCGCTTGGTGGGTACATAATTAAAAGGACACACCACAGATGACGCGGATCAGGCTCGAGAGTTCGAGCCTGATCCGCGTCATCTGCGTTGTTTCCTTTTAAGCGTCGCGACATTACATTGTCAAGTGGTATTATTGTCAACACCTGTCAAGTTCTGGGATATCTACACTTGAACAAAGTGCTAGTTCAGCACTTAGTAAGTGTTAAATACAGCATGGTGAAAGGTAATGGCTGCAACCATACCCAAACACAGTTGCAATCATTTGAAGCAAAATGGGTCACAGCAATATTTTTTTTTTCTGTCAGTTTTAAGTTCAACAACTGATATCACAGTTTGAGGGGTAATTATTCAAGGAATATTGACACTATAATATACTACCATTACTACTACCCTGTCACTTGAAGCACTTGCACCAGGATGTGGCTGTAGATTCAAGCAGACCTCTTGTCCAAGAAAGTAATACGCTTAACACTACCACCTTCAACCCCCCCTTGGGGGGTTGAAGGTGGTAGTGGTAGGCGTATGACTTTCTAGGACAACAGGTCTGGGTACACACACAGGTCTTGTCAAGTGTATGTTCGGTTGTTGAGTGAGACATCTAGATGTCTAAGAGATTTCGCTTTACCTTAGTAAAGTTAATAAAATCACTGATGTAATAGTCTGTTGGTTTCAGCTTCAATGAGTTTGTTCAACTGGATACTTAAAATGCTGTGTAAAGCTAATTGCTCTCCTAAGCTGATTGAGGAGAGCGATTTTTTGCCCTCCGCATTTTTCAGAATGCCAGGCCTGCCCTTGTGCTGAGAAAACCGGAACAGAGCGCCCAGCAGCGGAGTATCGTGAAGTCGAGTGGACAGTTTCCAAATGAAAAGCCGTCAGAATTATTATAAAGTACGTCGGTGAAAATAATTCATGTTAAGCTTATGAGAGGAGGTAAACGAGATGCGATTCGTTACCGCAATTACGCCCCGAAAGTGACAGCTGATGTGGCAAAGCCCCGCCACAGCCAACCAACCAGACAAAAGGATTTTTCTCATGTCACTCGCTTCCCTCCCACCAAAAAACCGAACCCGATCTCCTCTGGTTGGAGAGGGACAAGCGCTTGCCGAAAGGAGGTGCCACAGGCCACAGTCTGGAAAATAGAGTGGAAAAGGCATTCAAAAAACACTCCGCATTCCTACCTGCAAGGCGGCACTTCTTTTAGTTTAAACAATATTTATTGAAGGAAAGAATATTACATGCCTTAAATACACTTTGAACACATTTACATAACCAATGATGTTCAAAAAAGAATCTTGTGTCAATAGATGTATGAGTTAGATTCGACAGCAAGCTTTGAGCTTATATAAGTCATCTCGTCTCCAAAGACTGAGAAATTACAATGTAACTCTTTAAGATTAGGGTTATACAACAGAGGTATTTATAGAATAAAAAATAAGGAAAATAAGGAAGATGAAATCAGTTTGTCAGTGCCAGTATTTCAGTAATATGTGAAGATGAGACATGAGAGGCGGGCGCGTAGTTATGCACGCTAAAAACTAAAGTGTTAAAAACTACACTTGAAATGCTGTATTTAACACTTACTAAGTGCTGAACTAGCACTTTGTTCAAGTGTAGATATCCCAGAACTTGACAGGTGTGGACAATAATACCACTTGACAAGTGTAATGTCGCGACACTTGAAAGGAAACAATGCAGATGACGCGGATCAGGCTTGAACTCTCAAGCCTGATCCGCGTCATCTGCGTTGTGTCCTTTTAATTATGTACCCACCAAGCGCAAATCAAATTATGGATGATTCTGGAAGAACCACCAATGCTAGACACATGGGAAGTGTCATCCATTCATTTTTCAGATGTCTGACGATTGTAATGTCTAAGTGCTTAAAGAATTGCACTTTGAGTGTTAAAATCAAACCCCAAGAGTTAGAATGGGTTTAACACCTTGAAAGTGTCAGTTTTAACACTTTAGTTTTTAGTGTGTGGGCTGCCAAAGACAAGATCAGCCAATGTGTCCAGTCCTTGATAGGAGAATTCCATTCCACCACATACCAAATTCCATAACAGTTTCATCCCATACGCTCTGAACCCGAGGGTTTCATGTTGTCACACTTGGGGTTTAAACGAAACGGAACCTGTCTTGTCAGCGTGATTTGTTCCTGCATCATTTGTGTATTAGGTACCATTCTCATTAGTTAAAACATTGGGAATTCACAGGTTTCAAAACCCCGGTTCCATATTTTAGTCCTTGAAATGAAAGCCCCAGCAACGGGCGCCGGTCCTGCATCACCATGACCAGGCAGGAAACCCCGGTTTCAGTGATACTGAACCACGCCCGCGGCTGAAGGCCTTACTCCAAGGACTCTTCTCTCTGACACAGTATCGAATTTTAACCATGATTGTGACGTCTTTCGAATGCGCCTTTATTAGTGGAGTGGCTGGGTAAAGATCAGTGCTTGAACCTGTTTGATTTCGGGATAAATTGCTGTACCATGTTGAAAGTGTTTTCATTTTCTTGTTCTGTTAAGTGTTCTGATCCAAACAGAAGGATATCCGAAGTTATCTGATTTGGTGACTGGTTAATTGTTTGCTGGCGAGCTCTATCATACAATGGGCATTCCAATAAGAAGTGGTGTGCTGATTCAATCTGGCAACAGTTACAAAACGGGGTATTGGAAAAGTGGTTATTAAAAAGGTCTTCATTCAAGTTACTGCAGTTTAATCTCATTCTACAATGATATATCTGGCTACTTCTGGTGGCCTGTGCCATTTTACAAATTAATTTACAAAGACTCTGTCTTTGTAAATTAATTTGTAAAACGGCACAGGCCTTAGCAACTAACCCCAACACATCTAAAAGGGTCTCACATTCGCTCGATTACCATTCTAAAGCCAATGGGCACAATTTATCTATTCTGCTCGTGAACTGTTAAAAAACAGCAGTCAAGACGTATTCCATTGAACCTTCAAATTCCACAAAAAATCAAAAATAAAAAGGTGTCGCCATATATACAAATATACACTCACATACACATCTACATATACAAACACGTATATTTATATATATATTTATATTTATATATAAAATATTAGTAGGTAACACCTTGAAGACCTATTTTAGTAATTTAATCACGAGCTTTCGGCTTTCAAAGCCTTCATCAGGTGACAGACGAACAACAATGAGACAAAATAAACCAGTACTGTAAAAGTTAAGTACGTACGTAAACAATGACGTTAAGCATACTAGAACGTCAAGATAAACAACTGCAAGCCTACGGGGTACTATAGGGAGAACATATGGAAGTACGAATGGAATATCCTCAATACCCCAAAATTTACCCCCAACCCCAACCCCAACACCCACCTCCACCCACCATTCACAACTACAAGTTGTGAATGATAAATGGAGGAGGGTGGTGGAGGGGGGGGGGGGGGGGTGGACTAAACTAAGTAACCGGATGGGTATAAGATCTAGAGTATAACACCTGGACGTGACAGCTGGACGACATATAGGATGATTACAATCCTAATTCTAAAGACACGACAAGACTGCCCCACCTCCGCCACCCCCAAGATAACATAAGGTAAATACTGACAGAATCCTAATCAAAACTAACCCCAACACATCCCACCCAACCACCCTCATCACTCCCCACCACTCCCATATATATTACTAAGTACAATAAACATTAAAACGACGAGGCTATAATAAGACAATAAAACCTAGACGACTATAAGGTGAATACTATATTTATATATGTATAGATATACTATCTTTCCGGAATCCCCGCTCCACATTCCATATATATTAAAATATGGAACAAAAATTCCGGAAAGACAGCAATCGAAATTCCCAATGCGAAAACAAAGAAATTTTCACTTTCTCATTATCGATCAAAAAGGTGATTTGATGATCCAATCCAAGGCGAGTACGAGATGAATTATCGCCGGAGACGATCTGTTTCTTAATAGCAAATAAAAAAGAAATTGTAGCATTTTTGGGTGGGTACCAATCACTTCCAGCAACAACCCGACCCACCCCACCCCGAGGCAACTTTCCCCAAAACACCGCCCACGCTATCCCCACCCCAATAGGAGGGGAGAAAGGTGTCGTGGGCAGTGTCTTGAAGGAAGGAAAGCGGAACATTTTCTGCATTTTTTTCTGCATTTTCTACTGTGACTGCAGTTTTTCTTCATTTTCTACTGTGATCCGGTGTTACTCGTTGGGTTTGACGGCTTTGCTAAGTAAGACTGGATAAAAAGAGCTGGTCACGTCACCATCAAGATTAACTGACGAGATTACTGCTAAGAACTACTACAGACATCAGTGGCGGCACTACAGGTGGGCCTGGCGGGGGGGGGGGGGGGGGGGGGGGGGTAGGGGGGGTACTTTTCCCTCGGGCCCCCAAAATCAAACTTCAAATTACTATCTGACCGTGGTTTTCCCACCCAATATCACACCCGCAGGCGGCACACAACAATACACATCATGTCAGGTGTTGTAGAAATGCTGAGATATCGCTCCCAGGGCGACCAAATATGAACTTTTTTCCTGGGAAGATCCCCATACACCCCCCCCCCTCCACAAACGGGAGAGAGACCCTCTCCTCCCTGATTCAGCGACCTGAACGTAGTGGCTACTCCCTTACAGGGGGTAGCCACTACGTTCAAATCGCTGAACTACCTCCACCCCTATCCTCCTCTAGCTTAGGCCTGCGACGTTCGGGAGATGCCCTTGAACCCCCCCCCCCCCCCCCCATATCTTTCTTAGCCACCCTCCCCCTAAATTAAAATCCTGGCACCGCCACTGACGGACATTCTTATTATCGTCAATGTTGTCAAAAATGTCAAACTTGAGTATTTTCCAGTTTCGAAGTTTATATTTTGGGGGGGCTTGTTACATTTACTTTTATCGAATCGGTGAATGTCAGGCTGACATTTTAATGCCTGTTCTTTACATGTATATCTGAACAAGTTGAAAAAATATTATATTACAATATATATAATTGAATTCCTAGTTTCTTCTATATTATATTTTCTTTCAACTGGGAAGAATAAATGGCAGCAAGCACGTTTTGTAAACTTCTACTCTACAGGTGTGGATGCAATGGGTTGGGTGGGGGGAGGAAATTACCTGCAGCTTTTAAAATAAGTTTGATCAATGGGTACAGTTGATATCACCATGACAGCCATGGACCTTATTTCCGGATGCATCATATGATGACATGTACCACACCTGGAATTTGGAAATAAACATTTGAAAATCCTATTACCTGTACTTGGGAATTAGACCGGGATTTTCAATCATCTGTGTCGATATTTATAACTTTTTTGTATTTTAAAATGATAAATTGTGTCCTTTCGCGATACCATATCTCGTTGTACGCGAAGTCCCAATACGCACACAGTCCGTGGGTGAGGCAAACTCCGGGGGTGTGTAGGTCGAAAAGATAAATTCAGCTGTAACTTTTAAACTAATTGTGGGACAAAATGGTGGCAAAATGACGGGTGCCGGCTGTAGTTTACGAAACTCTATGTTGGGATGCTACGCTGCGCTCAAAAATAAACACAGAAGTCCAACAGTCTACCACTGAGCCACCGCGATCCCGCTCTGATTGTTTTGGCGAGGGAGTTGAATAAGATGTATCTAGTAGTGTTGGCAAACGAAACATCGCTGTACAGACTTGTTTCTTTGTTTTCACGACTTTATAAACGTTTCGTTCCGATTACCTTTTTCACTCTGAAACATCTTTATTCAATATTTCTTTGATTATATTACGTCAGGTTGAAAATAAGTTTATTGGTATTAATTGTTCAGGTCACTTTTAGTATCAGTTGCTTTGTGCTAAACTGGAACTTCATGTCACTTTCAACAACAAAAACATATCACGCCTTGAACTTTGAATATGTTTTCTTTGGTCCACGAATAAAATGATCATTCACCATTTATAACTGAACCATGAATACAAAACAATACTTGGGTGATGTTCAAAATTTGTGGGAAAATTCATTTCCAAGCAGTTTTATTACAAAATATTAGGCAACTCTTATAACTATGTTTACCCACAATCTACAGACATTTCCCATATTGATATTTATGATATAGTACATTGTTCGGCAAATGGGGTTGATAGATTTCTATCCCTCTAATGGTACCATTCAGTCAAACCCGTAAGGATCCAAAATCTTGTTCTTCCAATTTACGGTTAAAGCGAAACGCAAAATCAACAACTGAACATATTATCTCTGTAACATGGTTTATGCTTTTCCAGGTCACTCACCTCCACTGTTCTCTACTGGGGCGAGATTGCCAATGGACAACATCATGCATAAATTGGTGTAATGCTTTCAACTTCCAATTTTAAGCAGACGGAAGAGATTTTTTTTAGACTTTTCATGTACATCAAGGTTATTAATCATATGAGTAGCCTACATTTAGAATTACCAACTCCGAGCTTGAAGAAAATGAGTTCTTTTAGGTGGCACAGCCAATAAAAAGTCGAAGCCAACATTCCTGTTTGCAATCAGGGAATTAATTCCTTGTCAACACCGTAGCCATGTTCAATATTGGGCTATAACTGGGACACGGTGATTGCACAAACACGCGTAAGCAGTCAGAGACGATGTGACCTCCACAAACCTGCACAAGGCCTTAACTTGAAGCAAGTTTTACTCCGTGGCGTTATCATATGTGTAGAAAATTGAACCCCATCACATGTCACCCCGTTACATTCCCTGCGTTATGGTACTGACGGGAGGTGCGGCGGGGACGATTGAATACACAACAACACGAACAGAAACGTTCGCGTTCGGATCAAGTTAGGTGCATCGAAAGAACAGACATGGACTGGATAAGTTTTTGAATATGTGATTACAGTGTATACACATTTTTCTGACATGTTGCGAAATACATTTGGTGAAAAATATTGCAACGTATAATCTCAGATGGTCCTTTGTAATCGAAGTGGACAGCTGACATATTACATTTAGTATCATAATTTAAAAACAATTCTGTGCTCTCCTCATTTAGCCTGCCTGTCTTTACATTACTCTGACCCCCACGTTTCCAATCCACATACGTACGCATCACACAAACACACTCACACGCTCTACTCGTGTCGCCGCATTGTAATTGACGGGCCTGAAAAAACCCCGCGAACGATCGATTAGGTTACGTAGGGGGTAATGTCCGTTGTGAAATTTGCGAATGAAGTACAGGTTGCGAGAAAGCATTGCAACATAACTTGATTAAATTTCTAATTTCGCATGTTTTGCTAGAAAAACTTTACAATCTTTCGGGACTTTCTCGACTCAAAGGTTGAACATTGCATCCGCATATGAATAGAATGGCACGATGTTTCCATTCTGAACGAATTTCCACCAAAATAAATAGCGCTTTAACCCTTTACCCAATGAATCGGCCGCATCATCCAGCGAAATATGCAAATTCAGCAGTTGAAAAAAAAAAATTCAACAGAACCATATCATGTGACCCCTCGTTGGAACGAGCTCTTCGAGCTCGTTCCAACGAGGGGTTACATGATATTGTTTTGTTGAAATTTTTTGAAAAATTAAAAAAAAAATATATTTAAAATAATTAATTTTTGTATCGCCTGCGTTGGGTAAAGGGTTAATACCGGCTTTTGGAAAATAGCATCATCCATGTCAAAGATGCATAGTTTTGGAATGGTCTGTTAAATTAGATTAATTCTTATTTTTAACCTGCAGCCATACGGCAGTAGATTAAACATATAAGCTGGTCTTCTTTCCAAGACAGTGGAATAGGCTTCTCGTGTAATAAATAATAATAAAGTCGACTATCAGTTCCTTGTTTTTTGCTCCCACACTTACTGAAAAGAGGTCATCATTTGCAGTCATTGTCGAAAACACAGTAGTTGTAAACGGGAACATTTTCAAGGTAGAAGTTCTGGCAGTTTGTTTTCACTTTTTATCGTAATGGGCACGGATTTTTTTTTTACAGTGAATTAGTTTTTACGGTGGCTGATTTAGGACACTCAAATATTTATTTTTATCTCGTTATAACGAGATACGATCTCGTTATAACGAGATGCTATCACGTTATAACGAGATGCTATCTCGTTATAACGAGATGCTATCTCGTTATAACGAGAAAGTATCTCGTTATAACGAGAAAGTATCTCGTTATAACGAGAAAAGATCTCGTTATAACGAGAAAGTATCTCGTTATAACGAGAAAAGATCTCGTTATAACGAGAAAACATCTCGTTATAACGAGATAGTATCTCGTTATAACGAGAAAAGATCTCGTTATAACGAGAAAAGATCTCGTTATAACGAGATGTTTTTTCGTTATAACGAGATGTTTTCTCGTTATAACGAGATCGTATCTCGTTATAACGAGATAAAAATAAATATTTGAGTGTCCTAAATCAGCCACCGTAAGTTTTAAATTGAAAATAATAGAATTTCGAATAACCCGTTACAGTGGGTAAGTAGGTCTGTATCCCCTACCCCTTCGCATGGGAGGAATTTTCATAATACGTTTTTTTCTGATATTAATCACTCTATCGAATTCTGGTTGTTTGCCACGTTGTTTGGCGTACCCAATGTTCTCACGAGATCGGTTGGCATCTCTGATACAGGTATTCTGATTAGTTAGGGAGCTCCGTAGATCACTGGTAGAGCATTTGACTTTAAACCAAAAAGTCGACGTTTCGATCCTGACCTGCGTCATCTGCACTGTGTCCTTGGGCAAGACACTCGTAGTAATGCTTGCACCAGGGGCGTAAATCCTGGGGATGGGGAGTTGTTACACCTCCCCACCCCCCAAAAATATTCTGATCTTCAGTTCGCAGGGCAGCGAGTAGGGCAGGTTATCTGGTTGTCACTGCCCGCGGCCCACGTAACTACTACCCTGTCAAGGAATTATTTGCCAGAATGTTGTCTTGCTTAACAGAATAGAGCTGAACCGCTAGGGCACGCTGGGCACCTGATATAGCATGATCTAGTACAACTTCCATCTCAGTTCATATGCCCTGCTGCCCATGCAAAGGGAGGCCAGGGTGTCCTTATAAATTCAACAATTCTGTTTAGAATATATTCATTTATCTTCCTGCGTGGAGTGTCTTGTCTTACAGGGCACCTGATATCATATGATATGTACTGTTGAAAGCACTTGAAAAGGTGATATATATGCAGGGCAATTTGCGCTGACAGTAGGGCAGAATGATGATGCACCCCCACCCAATATTTTTCGGTAGTTACGGGCCTGCTTGCACCTTTCATCCCCAGATGGATGATCTCAGGGATCATCTCGTGTGACGTCATAGTCATGTGACCCATGTTTTGACGTCATTACCATAATGATACGTGGTGTTAGTGCGCATGCGTAGTGCGTGTTGTTAGGGTAACGCGTGTTTCCTTTGTCCATTCTGAATACTGGGGCCGTCATCTTTTGTCTATAGTGGAACGCGGTTGCTACGTGGCCCAAACGCCTCTAACAAGACGGAGGTGTGTTCGGAGGGTATGTTCGATTGAATGGGAATATATATAATTCCACAAATAACCCGAAATCCTACCCCAAATCACCAAAAGCGATAAAAAAATCACCGAAACGGACTTTATTTGGCTCGACTTCTTCAGTCTTTTTGCCTATCAGAGACCCTTTATTCCTGTTATGGAGCTATATTTTATGAGTTCCCACCCTCTATATTTAGTAACGTCATTAAGTGACCCCTAACTAGTCATCTGCCTCCCCCCCCCCCCCCACCTTTAGTTTTTCTTAATTCTATTGTAAAACTATATTTTTTTTGAGTCCCTGTGCTCTGTTTATAATAACCTGCCTTAACTGACCGCCCCCCCCCCCTAACTAATTTTAGGGCGGTGGTATATTTTTATAAGTTCCTCCGCTCACGGACCCCCTAACTACATGATTTTTAATAACAAACTTTCTGAATTTAATTTATTTATTTATTTATTGGAGTTTAACGACACTTTCGACAATCATGGTCACCTCGTGCCGGACAGTTTTACGCGTGGGGAAGCCGGAGTACCCGGAGAGAACCACCGAGCAACAGCGAGCAGCTGTCAGACTCCCCAACGTACTAACTCCACACAAGCAGGGTTAGCATTGGCTGACGACAGGTGCACCATCGACGTGCAGTACACCTTAGTTCACAGCGCCAACGTGCCCTTTGGGGTTAAGTGGGATTGAGCACCTTACCGCAACTGGGATTAAGTGCCTTGCACAAGGACACGACGCAGTTACCCCTGGCGGGGATCGAACCGAACCGTGGACATCTCGCTTTGAAGTTCAGTGCTGTAACCACCGAGCCACCGCGTTTCCTTTCGAATTTAATGAGGATCAATACTCCAAGTCATCATCCATTCAAATCACTTTACTCCAACTAACTAACCAATCAGATCACTCCATTAACCTAAACCACACCCACTGTCACAACGTTATTTGATACAAGGGTTCCTATGAGTTAGTCCAAGAGTCAATCGAGCAGTAACTGGGAAACTCATTGCTCCAATGAGATTCTAGTCAGACCTCCATTTGTATGACCGACTGTGTGTGTGACACAAGTCCAAGTATCAAATCTAGTCTTTTAACCCTTTACCTAACATGAAAAGCAGACGACACTTGCAAACAAAATTCTTGAATAACTAATTTTTTTCACTTATGGTCTCAAAAACATAAGTTATTACCCCTCTTTGGAACAAGCTCGACGAGCTCATTCCAAAGAGGGGTCATAACCTATGTTTCTGAGACAAAAAATGAAAAAAAAAAAAAATTGATGATTTTTGTGAATAGCGCTGGTCGGTTTTGGTCGTTACGTTGGGTAAAGGGTTAAGATAGTACGTGGTTACTAGCAAAGGGGAATTGGTATCTTAGACGCCAATCCCCTTACGAAAATGTCCCGACTGGAGAAAGTCTTAGAGGCACTCATGCATTAATATATTTTAAAACAGGGATTCTCTCAGTGGAAGGGTCTTTAGTTGATAAAGTATTGCAAAATGAAAAGAACGTCATTGTTATGTTGACTAAAACTTACGTTTTGCAGACTGCATTACAAATTAATAACAGGCTTTAGTGCCAAAACGGACAAAAATGATTCACAATTCTGAAATGTGTCAGAAACTTTTATTGGTATGTGGGAATATTTTTGGCCTCTCTCTCCTCCAACCCCGAAAACCGATCACTGCATTCACGTTTCGAAACCGTTGTGTAATGTCGCTGACAAAAAGATATGTATACACAACTGTATAACTTACAAAGGTGTAATTATAAATCACCGTTTCTTTGCTTAACAGACTTGGTGTCACTGACCGAATGTTTTGTATTTTATGGTTCACTGTGAGGTCATGCAGTTAATTCCAGTGCGCCGTCTGATCTGCGTTACCGGATTTCATGAATGTCAATGCATCGGTTACCTGAAACAATTTGAAATTTCCAATCCTGTGGTTCTTGATACATTCTCGTCAATGAAAGGTTTTAACATTTTATCAATATAATATTTAACACAGATATTGACGCCTTTAATCATTCAAAGCGTGGTCTGGTCACGATAGCTTACTCGCCCAGCTATACTTCATTTTCGAAGTGTCATCGTGGACGTTACTAAGAAAACACACCT
This sequence comes from Pictodentalium vernedei, assembly GCA_031216915.1. Taxonomy (NCBI): domain Eukaryota; kingdom Metazoa; phylum Mollusca; class Scaphopoda; order Dentaliida; family Dentaliidae; genus Pictodentalium; species Pictodentalium vernedei. The sequence goes on from CM062297.1 coordinate 317,853,814, forward strand.
GCTCCATCGAAAGCAAACACCAAAACAGAACACGGGACACAAAAGAAAAGAACGTTTTCCACTTGTCATTCTTCGGGCTAAACACAGCTTCTAAGTTCTTTGGGCCGCTTTTGAACAAATTCTAAGATCATTTCATTCGTAGTTATGAAATGAAGCGCTCGAGGTATAAAGTCCATTTACCAACCAGCCTGGTTGGTCCGGATCTCGTAGTCTCGTGGTAAATCGGTCGCTTTGTATGCTGGAGGTCGACGGGTCGAGTCTCGGCTCCCACACTTCTGTCTCGATCTGTTACATTTGGGGGCTCGTCCGATCCCCAGCAGTCGGTGGCGTTGTGGACGCTCTGGTGAAGCAGGGTGGATGTTTCGACCGCTCTGATGTGGAATCTGGAGTGAGATTCACCGTGGGTGAATCTCAAAAGAAAGTGAGAGTGGTGTAGCGGTCGAGGTATAAAGGCCATTTACCAACTAGCCTGGTTGGTCCTGGTTGGTTTTTGTGTACGAGCCTCGGCTCCCGCACTTCTCTCTCGATCTGTTACATGAATATAGCGCTGGCTCTTAATTTTGCCGATACGTTGGGTAAAGAATGAAAATCCCACACATTTTTAGCCCGACTGTTTACAGTGAGGGCAATAGTAATGACTTTTGTCCGTCCGTCCGTCCGTCCGTCCGTCCGTCCGTCCGTCTGTCTGTCCGTCTGTCCGTCAGTTAACTTTTAGAGTTTTGGTTAAAGTTTGTGGTTAAAGTTTTTTACTGAAGGTTCAAGTGGGTTTTTTTTTTTTTTTTTTTTTTTTTTCTCTTCTTTTCCTGTTTAGTTGACATTTGGAGTTTTGGTTAAAGTTTGTGGTTAAAGTTTTTTATTCAACCTTCAAGTACAGGCTATACCCGGTAGTTCTTGTCTGATCGTCACAAAATCTCATATGCGGGTTTTAGGTCATGTCTACATGAGAACGTCCCCTTTTGGTCGTGATCGGTCAACCAGTATGGCTGCCCGAGCCCAAAACCCGAAAACCATTAGCACAGTCTACAGGTCGTATTTACGAAGGGATTTCATTGCAACTTCATAGAATGCCTTTGTATAATGCCTAGATGAGAACGTCTCCATTTGGGCATGATCTGTCAACCGTGATGGCTGCCCAAGCCCGAAACCCAAAAACTTTTAGCACAGTCTGCAGGTCATGTTTAATATGGACGGATTTCATCGTAACTTGATACGATGACTCCGTATGATGTCTACATGAGAATTTCCCCATTTGGGCGTGATCTATCAACCGTCACGACTGCCCGAGCCCAAAACCCGAAAACCTTTAGCACAGTCTACAGGTCATATTTATGGAGGGATTTCATTGTAACTTCATAGGTTGACTTCATATAATTTCTACACATGAGAAAGTCCCCTTTTGGACGAGATTGGGCAACTGTCATGGCTACAGGTGCCCGAAGCCCGAAAACCTTCAGCACAGTCTACAGGTCATATTTATGAAGGGATTTCATTGTAACTTTGTAGGATCAATCCACATGATGCCCAGATGAGAATGTCCCCTTTTGGTTGCGATCATTCAACCATGACGGCTGCCCGAGCCCAGAGCCCGAAAACCTTTAGCACAGTCTACACGTCATATTCATGGTGGGATTTCATTGTAAATTGATAGGTTGACTTCATATAATGTCTAGATGAGAATGTCCATTTTTGGGCAACTGTGACGGCAGCAGGAGCCCGAAGCTCGAAAACCTTTAGCACAGTCTACAGGTCATATTTATGGAGGGATTTCATTGTAACTTGATAGGTTGACTTCATATAATGTCCACATGAGAACGTCCCCTTTTGGGCAACTGTGACGGCAGCAGGGGCCCAAAGCCCGAAAACCTTTAGCACAGTCTACAGGTCATATTTATGGAGGGATTTCATTGTAACTTGATAGGTTGACTTCATATAATGTCTAGATGAGAACGTCCCCTTTTGGGCAACTGTGACGGCAACAGAGGCCCGAAACCCGAAAACCTTTAGAATATTCCACAGGCCATAATTATGAAGGGATTTCATTGTAGCTTGGTAGGATGACTCCAAGTTGGTGGTTAAAAACCCACAGAAAAACCACCACCCCTGCCCCCCAACCCCTCCCTCCCTCAGGCTTTTTTCTTCTTCTTCTTTTCTCCAATATGCATTTTGAACTATTTACAGTCACTACATGCGGAACCTTTTTTTAAGGGGGAGGGGGAGGGGGGGGGGGGGCAATTAGGCCTTTTTTTTCTTTCGTTAAAAATGCTTGTTTACAGTTTTGGTTAAAAACCGAAACACCACCGCCTCCTCCCCCCCCCCCCCCCCCAATTAGGCATTTTTTTTCCTTTATTTCCTCCAATATGCATTTTGAACTATTTAGTCACTACATGCAGAACCCTTTTTTTCCTTTTGTCAAAAATGCTCTTTTACAGTTTGGGTTAAAGTTTGTTGTTAAAAATCCAGACAGAAATAATCCCCCCCCCCCCCCCAATTAGGCATTTTTTTTTCTTTCCTCGAATATGCATTTTGAACTATTTACAGTCACTACATGCGGAACCTTTTTTTAAACTCACATATTCCCCCTCCCCCCACTCTGCCCCCCACCCCCGGGGGCCAATTAGGCATTTTTTTTTCTTTCATCAAAAATGTTTTTTTACAGTTTTCGTTAATGTTTGTGGTTAAAAACCCAGACAAACACCCCCCCCCCTGCCCCCCCCCCCCCCCCCTCACCTCCATGGTGCCAGTTAGGTATTTTTTTTTCTCTGCTCAAAATGCATTCTGAAGGATTTAGACTGACCACATGTGGAAAAAAAAATGGACTCCCCTAACACACCCCCACTCTCCCCCACCCCTCATCCCCCACCCCACCTCCTCCTCACCCAGGGCCATTCATGCAATATTTTTTCGTTGGTACAAAATGCATTTTTAGCCTGACTGTTTATAGTCAGGGCTATAGTCATGACTTTCGTCCGTCCATCTGTCGGTCTATCCATCTGTCTGTAAACAATTGGTTTCCGACTGATAACTCCAGTTTCGATTATTTGATTTCAAGCAAAGTTGATATGTGTATTTTCCAGCTAGTAATACAGGCCAGGTTTCAATGTAGGTTCCACAACTGCCCCCCCCCCCCCCCCCCCCCCCACACACACACACACACAAATTGTCACTTAGGCAATTATTCCCAAAATGCATTTTGAAGGATTGGGAGTTATTACATGCAGAAAAGAAAATTGACTGATATAGCCCAACATTGCTTTATGTACTGCATCTTTAATCCTTTACCTTACACAAGGTGAAGCCAATAGTACAAATTATTTTTCTGAAACCTCAGATTTTTTCATTTTTTATTTACTTCTAACCATGGCTTATTACTCCTTATTGGAACAAGCTCATCAAGTTTGTTCCACTAAGAGGTCATGAGGTATGTTTTGAAGTAGAGAAATGAAAAAATAAAATTTGAATAGCAAATTTTGTATATCACGAGTGCAGATATGGCAGATTCGTTAGGTAAACGGTTAACAAAAAATGGCTCTGACTATTTTGCGTCTAAGCATTGCCATTCCTGGGACAGTCGGGCTGCATGCGTGACATCACTCTAGTTGATAATTCTTTTCTAATTTCCAGATTGAGTTATTTGTAGAGGAAGAATGCATTGCGGATCATACACATCGGGACGCTGCTCTTTGAAACTGATTTAATATTAGAAAATCACTCGCAAATTCCTGATTTGCGAAATCAAACCCTTCATCAGTTTTCTTCGATCTAAACACATAATTTGGTTGTTTTCTTTATTTCACTTTCAACAAATCTCAATTTATCCTACATTTTAAAAATCGCCCCATGCAGTTACTAAAACCTTAGTTCCGATTTCTGTCAGGACTGTTCGCTGTAAAGAGATGTTGCCATGGCGTTCGCTCCTGTCTCTTTGCCTGTGCGTCACGTCCATCTGTTAACTTTTAAATCTTCGGTTCGAGTTTCAGGCCCATTACTTTTTTTTTATAATGTTGAATGTTTTTTTTCCTCTATTACTTGATTACTATTCATTAATTATATTTGTTTCTATGACTGTGTTGAACATTAGACCGTGTTTAACTGTTAAACTAGCACGCATTTCTCTTGTTAACTAAATATTTTCATTTTTTGCATCAAAAACATAGCTTATGACCCCTCATTGGAACGAGCTCGTTCCAATGAGGGGTCATAAGTTATGTTTTTGAGAAATAAATGAAACAATAATGAAAATTTTAAGGTGATTTTTGTAAATAGCGCTGGCCGGTTTCGGCCCTTTCGTTGGGTAAAGGGTTAAATAATGGTTAGTGTGTCTGATTCATAGTTTTTTTGCAGCAGTCAATATAAAATTGTTGTTTTCATTAAGGTTTCTGCTTTGTATCGTACCTTGTAGGTGACTTATGGATTTTCTAACTCTTTAAAACAGAAAGAAATCTAAATGCAGAGAATTACGTTCTACTGTCATAGGTTACACTGTAGAAACACAACATAAAGTATGCGATTCAATAAGGGTGGATGTAAAACTTACAGCTCTGTGGAGGGTATCAAAGAATGCCGTGTTGCAGGAGGAGAGATAAGTGCGGGAGCTACACTACTCTCCCCTTCTTTTGAGATTCTGGCACCGTGAATCTCTCCCCAGATTCCACCTCAGAGCGGTCGAAACATCTACCATGTTTCACCACAGCGTCCACAACGCCACCAACTGCTGAGGATCGGACGAGCCCCCAAATGTGACATGGGGAGAGATAAGTGCGGGAGCCGGGGTTCGAACCGTGGACCTCTAGCACACAAAGCGACCGATTTACCACGAGACTAGGAGATTCGGACCAACCACGCTGGTTGGCAAATGACCTTTATACCTCGACCGCTACACCCGTTTGGAGAAAAAGCTTTTATTGAAAAAAAATTTAAAAGCGCGGATATGGTGTTTTTATAGCAATGCAAAATTTCACCTTGACCGCCCTTATCGGCAAATTACACCACATATCCACATATCGCCATATAAATACACCACATATCCGGCAAGTTTCGCTCGAGGCCATCAAAGTCCATAACATATCGTACCCTGAGTTCCAATGTGTTCTATGTGCCAACTGGCACATAGAACACATTGAAACTCGGGAGACAATATGTCATGCGTGAAGCTGCAAATATAACAGGCAAGGTTAATTCTGTAACAGATCGAGAGAGAAGTGCGGGAGCCGAAGCTCGAACTGTCGACCTCTAGCACACAAAGCGACCGATTTACCACAAGACTAAAAGATCCGGACCATCCAGACTGGTTGGTAAATGACCTTTATACCTCAACCGCTACACTACTCTCCTCTTCGGCTCGGCTCCCGCACTTCTCTCTCGATCTGTTACATTTGGGTCTCGTCCGATCCTCAGCAGTAGGTTGCACTGCGGGAATGGCGACCGCTCTGAGGGAGGAACTTGGGTGAGATTCACATGTGGTGAATCTCAAAAGAAGGGGAGAGTAGTGTAGTGGTCGAGGTATAAAGGCCATTTACCAACCAGTCTGGTTGGTCCGGATCTCTTTGTCTGGTGGTAAATTGGTCGCTTTGTGTGCTTGAGGTCGGATGTTCGAGACTCGGCTCGGCTACCATTCTTTTTTTTTCTTTCTCTCTCTGTTACAGTTTTAAGTTTTAACAGGCTACCCCACTTGTAGCACCCCATTTGTAGCAGAACCCCACTTTCAGCACCCAGATTTTTACGAGATGAGCCAAAGCTTCGTACGTGGAAGCACTCGTTCGGACAATTGCTTTATAGCTCATTTGGTCGATAAGGTTCGAGTAGTTTGAGCAATGCCTTCTACAGTCACTGCTCAATGGCCCATTTGTTGAAATCACGATCCATGTTTCTTGACACCCCACTTTTGGCACCCCATCATAGTTTATTTGCTCGACGGGATTCCAGTCACTGCTCTATATAATATATAGAGCTCATTAGGGGAACTTGGAATGGAATTGAAAGTTGTTCGAGCAAGCGGACTGCATGTACTCGACTACTTTTAAGTGGAAGACAAGTATGATAGAGATGTGACCTGGGACCCGTCACATACCACTGAAACGTAAGGGATCTTTTGCATCACAAGTATTATGGTTTTGTCCTGCAGCCCCATGGCTGCCGTTTAAAGATTGGTCTGCCTTAAAAAATGATTCTTCAAAAACAAGATCACTTTCTATATGGACGACAAAATAAAGAGTTCAAGAATTGAAAGCGTCTGTTCTGAAAAATTACCTTATCTCCACTGAACATGAACACTGCTCTGTAAGTTTTCATATGCATGCTGAAACTTAATGTAGTTACAGTCATTAATTAAATCTTTTAACCCGAAAGATCGCTTTTCCGGTCTAGGAACATGATACGTCATAATTTCATTAAGTAGGATGGCTGCTAAGTGAATGTGTGGGGTAGACTAATCATATGTTTAACGTGCAGCCCCAAGGGCAGCTCGTTGAAAATGTTATTTGGTCTGCCCCCAAACAATGAATATGGACTCTTCCACTTGCTACCATTGAACTGACATGGAAGATACCACTGTCTTTCAAAGGGTTAACGCAATATTTATAGTATGGATTATTTATAGTAGGATTAACGGCAACTGGGTGCCTGCACCTCTAACGTAATTGTGACGGTAATTTTTTACAATGTGAACTGTGTTATTTTCTAACAATATCCATTAATTTTTGTGAGGTGAGTAAATATCAGATCATTAATACTAAGTAACATGCTAATCTGATTGGGAGTCGTATATTTTAAGTTTTTTCTGAATGAAAATGGACGGTTGAAAATGTCAAATGGTTCACAAGGATTGTGTTTTAACAATCTGTGACCGATACAAATTTTGGGGTTATCAGTATTCATGTAAGTACCATCTTCCTAAACCCTCATTTTCGACTGCCCGACTTAATCAAATTAACATTCCTCAAACCACAGGACATCCTAATTGACAAATATTTGACAGATTTCATGTATTATTGGTTACGCCAGAAAGAAACAAAAACGAGGAAGACTTTACGACATATTTTTAGAACAATCACACCCATTCACTCCGCTTAATATTATTTAAATGGGATATTTAAAAAAAAATCTGTGCTGAAAAAATGAAGGTAGCGGTTCCTCGTCATAGATCACCTGGTGCGAACGCCTAGTTTACCGGATTCAGGCACTAAGAAAGGGTCTCAAAATATTCCGACATGGTGGGGCGAGAGTTCATTTTTCTGACACTGTATACGTAAACATATTTTTATTTGCCATAACTATTAAGCTAAAAGGGATAGGAGGACAAGTGCTTTCCACTTAGTAGAAACCTCTGCTCCCATAACATGAATACAGAAAATGTTACAATGGCGAAACAAACAAGTTTTTGAAATTCATAAATGTAAAATAAACTATTTAAAATGGTTTATATATATATATATATATATATGTGTGTGTGTGTGTGTGTGTGTGTGTGTGTGTGTGTGTGTGTGGGTTTGTCTTACCAACTTGACGAGGTAACTAGACAAAAGAGTTTGCGTGTTTCGCCTTACCGAGGTACAAATGACAAAAGAAACCCTTTACCTCGGTTGTTTTCCCAGAACTGTACCGGCAAAACGAGGTTGAAACCGTTAGTCCACACAAAGGACAAACAATGGGGTACCTCGGTATGTAGGGAAAACAAGACTGTGTGTGTGTGTGTGTGTGTGTGTTGTGTGTGTGTATGTGTGTAAACAAATATCAATATATAGCAGAAAACAAAGACAGAAAAAAGACGAAAGAAAGAAATACTGTTGATGTCCCTTTTGCATTCTGTGTCTCTCTTGATCTCCGCCTTCTGTACTGCAGCTTAGGGGCGTGTCTCATCAGATCCATGCTAGTTCACCCAAGAGGTAGGGGAAACGCCGCGTCAGTGACTCAGGCCACAAACAGCGCAACCGTGACTATCACCGTGACAGTGCAATCTGTGCACCAAGGCGCTGGTTCAACGTCACCCTGATGACGCGTCCATTCCGTGACCCCTCCACTGACAGTGTTCTCGGGTCGTTGACCGTCGGTTCGAATTTGAGACATAACTCAACATACTTCTTTAAAACAATAATAAACTAAACAGTCCCGCCACGTTCGTTCATTATTATTATTTTAACCCTCTGCACACTGATGTCGAAATGGCACAATTTTCAGCAGAAATATTTCACATAATGTAGTATGATATTTAACCAAATATACCTTGTTTGACAGAGCTCAGTGAGCTCTGTCAAACAAGATATAATTGGTTAAATTCATAGTTAAACAAGAGAAAAACCGAGTGATTGGAGCAAATGTTGTTGCACTACCAGAGTGCTAGAGGTTAAGGTTTCGTTTAACGAAGTAGTTCTTTAAAAATAATAATAATACAGCTGAATAATACAAGATTTTTTGGTGTTCATGTCCCTCGATTGTAATAGAATTAAACGAGTGCTTTCGAACAAACGATATATGAAACAAATGCGTATTTTTGCAATATGAAAGCTGTGATTTCGTCCAATATTCAACCTTTTATCAGATTTGCAACTTTCAGAGAAAATGTTAGCGTTCGAGCGAACAACATTTTCTTCCAACAGATAACAAAACTTTCCGACAAACAGGGATAACTTTCCGATAGACGGGGGTGGGGGGGGGGGGGTCGCTCCACCCGGTCACCCCTTTAAATTCGGACCTCACCAGATGACATGCATCCATGTACAGAAACTTGAGACCGCGTGGTATGAAAAAAAATCTCATCCCCAAAATGTACCAACGATCAAATTTTCAAGTGTTTTAGCATGGGTTATTGAGCTGACAAGTTCAATTATATTCACTAACTTGAGTAGATGTGCAGGATGTAGCACCCAGACACAATGTTGTCAATGTATTTTTGCCACTCATGCAATATACAACAAATCCTAGCAATATCAAGTCATCCGTAGAACACTTGGAGTGACCATTAGAATCGAACTTAGCTTCTATGGGATCTCAGAGGTGAGTTGAGATTGGTTGATGGGGTAGACAAAGGCAATAGCCTACAGGGCATACATGTACACGGTACTGATGCAATCTTTATAACCCAGCGCCAGCCAGCACAATGATTTTGTGGAGGAATTGGCAAACTTGATCATGTACCCTTACTTGAACCCTAACCAAATACCTAATGCATCGTGAATCATGGGTTTCCGATACGGCACAACTCTGTGGGCAGCTGGTGGACTGTTTAAATTTGTAGTGAAGCACCATGCAGTTACCGACGCCAGTAACTTTATATAGTGTAGTAGACTGGGATCCTTTTTTATTTACACAACGTGGTCGGCCGTCGGGGAAAAACTCTAATGTAGTTAGTGCAAGTTTTAATCTCCTATCACACAGGACAGTGCTGCACTCGGCCGTGATTGAGAGATAATCTCAAGCATTTCTATAAGAAAATGGGATGTCATGAGCGTGACTTCCAGGTATATCACTTCAAAATCCAAGAGTCCAGAGAAGACTAGAATAGATGGGATTAATCGAGGAGGTGGGGGATGAGATTATTCATGTATGAACCAAGGTATGCCTCATATGGATGGCCCACATTCTGGGCCCATTTGTACATATCTGTAGAGAAACATATTTTTGCATAAAATATGTTATGAATTCTTTTGATTAAATCAGTTACTTTATTCATCTATTCATCTTATTACTTCCTTAGTCAGCCTCACTCAGACTTTCCTATTGTAATTTTCATTTTTGGCTTTTCCTGAAAGGAAAAGACACTTGTTATTCTTCTCCAAAAAATTATTTGTTTTTTTTTCTTCTTTTTTTTTTAAACACTTTGGGGAAGACGATTTCTCGAAGGCTTTCTTGCAGATTTTTCTGACATTTTATTCATACACAGACAGAGATGAGTTGTAGGTCTGTTCGCACTGACACCTCCAACTAATGGCTCCAAATGCCCCCAAAAATAAAATGCCCCAAAACGCCCAAATTTCCATTGACCAATATCTCCTGGTCCAAATGCGCTAATTACCTGAAATTATCACAGTTTTGTCGTAAATACACTTTTCCATAACCAGCTGGTAACGAATGTTTATCAAAATTATTTTTTCAGCCAAAATATCAAAAAATAGGCCTGAAAATTGGACATTTTCACTGGGGATTAGCAGAAGACCAGTAATGGGCTGAATAGTAAGGCTGTAATGCATCTTTATCATAAATGCAAAGAAATTTCGATTTTATCCACAATGAGTCCAAAATGAGCGCCAAGCGTGGAAACAAATTCCCAAATTTTCGTTGACCAATATCTTCTGGTCCGAATGGGATAAACGCCTGAAATTTTAACCGATTTGTAGTAAATACACTTTTCCATAACCAACTAGTAACAAAAGTTTACCAAAATTATTTTTTCTGCCAAAATTTTCCAAAACATCAAAATAGGCCTGAAATTCGGACATTTTGGCCTACAATCTCGGAACTGTGAATTAGGAGAACACCAGTAATGCACTGAATAGTAAGGATGTAATGTATCATTATCATAAATGCAAAAGAAATTTTGATTTTATTCACAAAATGGCCGCCAAACGTGGTAATTTTTGAAATCCAAGATCTCATAACAGGCAAATGTGAGATCAGCAAAGTTTGAGTGTGTGACTCTGCGACGTTGAATCTCGAGGCAGCTGTGGATGTTGGGAATGCTGACCAGTAGGTACTATGCAATCATCACCATACCCAGGTGTGAAATAGGGACCAGTTGAGGCGCTTAAACTGCGTGCCCGTCTGTGGACCACCGGCAGTATGCTTCATGAAGTTGAGCTGAGAATGTCATGGTATGATCAAAGGGTGTGTACGCCTATGATGCAGGGTAATAATGTAAGTCGAACAGAACTGTGGTTGATTATTGACCTGACCAAACATTGCTTTAACCCTTTACCCAACGTAACGGCCAAAACCGGCCAGCGCTATTCTCAAAAATCGCCAATTAATTTTCAAAATATTTTCATTTTTTGTCTCAAAAACATAGGTTATGACCCCTCGTTGGAACGAGCTCGTCGAGCTCGTTCCAGCGAGGGGTCATAACCTATGTTTTTGAGACTAAAAAATGAAAAAAATTAGTTATTCAAGAATTTTTTTTGCAAGTGTCGTCTGCTTTTCATGTTAGGTAAAGGGTTAACCCTTTATCCAACGTAACGGCCAAAAGCGGCCAGCGCTATTCTCAAAAATCGCCAATTAATTTTCATTATTGTTTTCATTTTTTTGTCTCAAAAACATAGGTTATGACCCCTCTTTGGAACGAGCTCGACGAGCTCGTTCCAATGAGGGGTCATAACCTATGTTTTTGAGACAAAAAATGAAAAAAATTAGTTATTCAAGAATTTTTTTTGCAAGTGTCGCCTGCTTTTCATGTTAGGTAAAGGGTTAAACTACAATAACCCAATAAATACTGCCCTGGTAGTAGACATTTAACCATTATTGGAACTAGTATGAAAATTGACACACGTTTCACTGAATTACGAAATAGTTTTGGAGAAGAAAGGGTAAGAACGTTCGGGGGGGGGGGGGGGCGGTGGCTCAGTTGGTAGAAATGCAGGCTGCAAGCCGAGAGGTCCTCGGTTCGAATCCCACCTGCGGCAACCGCGTTGTGTCCTTGGGCAAGACACTTCACCCCCATTGCCCACGTGGGGGCACGGTGACGCTGTGTACTAAGGCGTACTGCACGTCGATGGTGCACATGTCTTCAACCAATGCAAACCCTGCTTGTGTGGAGTTGGTATGTTGGGGAGCTGACAGTTGCTGGCCGTTGCATGGTGGTTCTCTCCGGGTACTCCGGCTTCCTCCACCCGTAAAACTGTCACGGTCATGGTTAGCCATTGTGCAGAAATATATGACCTTAAACACCAATAAATAATTAGATAGTAAGAACGTTCAACTGTAAAAGTTGAACTGTAGAAATCAAATCAGATGGTATTTTGCGTAGTTATTGATGCAAAGCGTTAAGTGTACACCCGAATGAATCCTGCCTGAAAAGACATGATTATCCTTAACAACTACAGCAGTCTAAAATAGCTTTAACTTTATCGGCAGACAATTGAAAAGAGTTAACAATAAGCAATATACATGCAAGTAGGATCCACCCTTAAACTATTTTAATGGACTGATCTATGAACATCCCGTATTTGGTAACAAGCCTACGTGACGCCACCAGCGCCTCGTACAAATATTAGTACTACATCAAATGGTTGAGTGACAGTGGGTTAAAAGATTTTACATCACCGTTACAACAATTTGTTTTCTTCCAAGTTCCGAAAACAGTTTTGCACCCAATCACCTCTTATTGGAATGGCATGACTTGTAATTTTGATTTGAAAAAGCTACACTCTATTATAATAAACTGACAGCTGTTGATTGCTGTCTTCAGGTTTTTGTTCTTCCGGGTCTCTGAATTAACGATCACCCATCCGAAAAAAGCATGGGTCTTGTTACAACCAGTAGTGTATAAATTTACCAGTAATGTGGGTACATGCGGGTGACGCAGACTGACTGATTGATGGATGTAGGTAAAATGACAGGTAGCAAATTGGTAGAACTAGATGATAGACATGTAGCAAATTTCGGGTAGTGACTGACATTATAATAGTCAGTCATTAAAGCACACGACCAGGGGTGTTATCGGGGGGGGGGGGGGGGTATACCCCCCCCCCCCCCCGTCGGCAAGTGTTAGTGCTCCTCATTTTGGTCGTCACTTTTTGACACTACTGGTTAATTTTTCGACATTACGGATTTTTACATTACTAGTCGATTTTTTCGACATTACTGGTTGATTTAGACATTATTGGTTAATTTTTTCGACATTACTGGTCGATTTCGACATTACTGGTAACTTTATACACTACTGGTTGTAACAGGCCTCCTTCGATGTGCCCCTGAAATGCATGGCATGTGACTTACACATCATACCAGTACTGTGGAAATCAGAACACCAGTTTTAGTTGCGGTAGAAGGTATGATGCGGTTGGGGTGGTGTGACAAAAAGCAGAGATTTTGGAGTGACAGTCATTGTAAGACAGTAGTCTAAAATCTGTTTCTTATACATGTATTATAATTTATTCAAAATCAGCGAAAATGTCAACTCATTTCCATCTGTTGAGGAATTTGGAGACGGGGAAAGAAATTTATTCTTTTTTCGTGATTTAATTTAATCTCGATGGCCTTTTGACCCAAATCAAGGGGTCATTTCATCAGGACAGTAGCATGACATTGGCCCCGATTGCACTCGACGTCGCATTAACCCTTCAACCAATTGAACGCCATATACAGTTTGACTCTGCTCTGCATTCTTATTGTGCATTAACCCTTCAACGAATGCAGCGACCCCATCACATTTATGTGTAGTTGCACTGCCGCCTCGACAACACGTGGCACCTGGAGGTTGTTTTACCAGGTAAGTGGCGTGAGAATTGTTCTCGATGTTGTATTTAAACTTCAACCAATGCAACGTCATGCATAATTCGACTCGGTTATGTCTTGGCAAATCCATCAAATTTAGACCCTAGGGTAATCTGACAAGGGAAGGGACGTGGGGTGTGTCTCCAAAGCAATCAACATCGTCGTAACCCTTCAAACCACACAACGTCAGGCATTGTTCCACTCCCCGTGTCGATCTGAGTACAGATTTCCCACCCCACATGTCATTTGACCATGAACGGTAACTTGACCAAGAAAGGGGTATTACATAGTTCCAGGTTACAAATGACTGCGCATTAACCCATTAACCGCAACATTCCTACAATCTTCACAAACCAGCCAAGGCAAATTTTAGCATCCGCGGGTAATTTGATCAGGAAAAAGACATGCGTACAAAGTCAACACGTGCAGCGTCGCACATTTTCCCGACTCTGCCCTGCCACAGCTGATCTAGATTTTACATTTCTTACCTAACTTGTCCTGAGGCAAATGGACGAGTAAAGGAGTAATTTGAACAACAAAGGGACATAGATGGGCATCGACTGTATCTGACGGTGCTTTAACCCTCTAACTAAAGCACTGCTACATTTTCGTGTGCATTGAGTTGAAAATTGTCCTTCAGGCTAATTCAGGGGTAATGTCTTATTAAGGAATAACCTGGGCAGAGCGAGTTTTCTGTGCGACGTACCATTAATCCTTCAACCCTGAAATATTCAAGCAGAGCAATAACGTTTTACAAACATACAGATATCGAGATATTGCACCGCAATTTGTGCGCGGGGTTAATTCTGTATCAGGAGTTACATAGGCTTTTCATTCAACGTTGTGTTAACACTTCAACCAGGACAATTACGGTATGCACACCTACAGGTTCAGAGATATGGGGCCTGAAATTTTGAACCCAATGGGTATTTTTTGTTAGAACTAACATGATAGGAGAGTTTAAGGTACATAGTTGTTTTAGCCCTTCGTACAACACCGCCCTGCTCTCATGCATTTGCATATATTGAGCTAAAATTTGTTACCCGAGGTAATTTTACCAGAAAAGGGACATGGGATGAGTCCCGATTGCGATTGATGTTGCCACAACGGCAAAACTGTCGACCACAGCAACTCTGGGACCCTGGAGAGCTGGTGGAATAATCGTGCATAGCAAGGTGACCCCTGCTAGTTGTAAATAAGTGTGAGCGTATCCAAATTTTGTTGATATTTAAATATGATGTGTTTTGTGTTGCACGGTCGCAGCATTGAATGGGTACATAAGTACACCAACTTCTCCAAGAGAAACCTTAGGGAAGTACATGCGCACACCTTGATTTAAATAAATGCACTCCCTTGTCGGGGACCCTTGGAAGCAAAGAGTGCTGATATACTGATGCAGACTTTTATCTACTGCACCAAACAAATTGGGGAGGTGGTGGGGCAACGCTGCAATTTACTCCACAGGCTGTTTCAGGTTCATTGGCGAGAGGGATGCGATACATGTTTGCTCCATTGACATCTTATCCCATTTCTATTCATATTAGCTACCTAAAAGTTTATTTTACCCTTTGCTGGACATTATATCTTCCAAACCTGCATGAGGCTTAACCCTTTACCTAACATGAAAAGCAGACGACACTTGCAAAAAAAATTCTTGAATAACTAATTTTTTTCATTTTTTGTCTCAAAAACATAGGTTATGACCCCTCGTTGGAACGAGCTCGACGAGCTCGTTCCAACGAGGGGTCATAACCTATGTTTTTGAGACAAAAAATGAAAATATTTTGAAAATTAATTGGCGATTTTTGAGAATAGCGCTGGCCGGTTTTGACCGTTACGTTGGGTAAAGGGTTAATGTTGAAATAGGTCTCACAGACAGCCAAATTTTTCATTTTATTTGATTCCTGGCTGGGGGAGGCTGGATTGGGGTAATGTGGGGTGTACACATATATCCATACTGCGGGAATTCTACCTAGTTTTTTTCTTTTTCGGGGGTGGGGAAGGGCACCCTTCACTTACGTCCATGAATGGGGGCCTGTAATGGAATATACATTAGCACTGGCTAAAAAAATATTTATTTATTTGGGTTTAGCGACACTTTCGACAGCCAGGGTCACCACGTGTCGGGCAGTTTTATGGTTGATGGAAGCTGGAGATCCACGAGAGAACCACCGAGCAGTGGTAAGCAACTGTCAAGCTCCCCGGCGTACTAATTCCACACAAGCATGGTTAACATTGGTTGATGTGCACCATCGGCGTACAATATGCATTAGTACACAATGCCACCATGCCCACGGCCCCACGCGAATAAAAAAAAACATTATCTCTTTTTTATGGAACGAATAATGGCATAACTTGAGGTGAGCCACTGCTAAAGTTCAGTGACACTTTTTGAAACCAAGTTATTTCATTTTGAGCAAGCTTACTTGATGTTAAACCAATGAAACACACTTAGTTTCAAATATTAATCTTTATTTTGCACGTAATTAAATATCAGGTTGAGCCAATTTTAAATTTTTTTGCCTCCGAAAAAGGGAAATTCACCATGGGCCTTATTGCATAGTTTTATGAAAAAAGAAAATCTCCATTTGAGCTTTATGACTTTTTGACCCCGGTTAGGGTGAACGTGTATTCGAATGACGTTTTTCTGCTTTAAAATATGCTCTGAAGGATTTCGAGTGATTTACTTTCAATTTTGTGTTAACACTTAAACCGGAACAACACCGGTATGCACACCTACACGCTAAAAACTAAAGTGTTAAAAACTACACTTGAAGTGCTGTATTTAACACTTACTAAGTGCTGAACTAGCACTTTGTTCAAGTGTAGATATCCCAGAACTTGACAGGTGTTACAATAATACCACTTGACAAGTGTAATGTCGCGACACTTAAAAGGAAACAACGCAGATGACGCGGATCAGGCCCGAACTCTCGAGCCTGATCCGCGTCATCTACGTTGTTTCCTTTTAATTATGTACCCACCAAGCGCAAATCAAATTATGGACGATTCTGGAAGAACCACCAACACTAGACACATGGGAAGTGCCATTCATTCAAGTTTCAGATGTCTGACGATTGTAATGTCTAAGTGCATAAAGCATTGCACTTTGAGTGTTAAAATCAAACCCTAAGAGTTAGAATGGGTTTAACACCTTGAAAGTGTCAGTTTTAACACTTTAGTTTTTAGTGTGTATAATGTTCAGAACTATGGAACTGAAATTAGGTGCTTAGGGGTATATTTTATTAGGACTAACATGGTGGAATTTTAGGTACATAGTTGCTTCAACCCTTCTTTCATCAACCCTTGTACAACGCCAGGCTGCACTCCTACATTCATAGAATGATATCAATCTGCAAATTTGTCACCTAAAGTAATTTCACCAGAAAAGGGACATGGGTCTCAATTGCATTTGTTGTTGCCTTAATGGTAAAATCTTTAACCAGAGCAACTCTTGTAGCCTAGAGAGATAGTGGAATAATTGTGAACACCACGGTGACGTCGGCTAGTTATAAAAATGTGTGAGTTTATCAATAGTTTTGGTCGCATTGTTTGGGGACCATAACACCAATTTCTCTAGAAAATCGACTTTTAATTTGAATACAGGTGAAATTGGATTGTAGCCTATTGATTGACAATCTCCATATTGTGAGTTTTTTCTCATCCCTTTGCTGCCGTATGGCTGTTCTCAAAGAGTCCTCCATCAGAGGTACAAAGGTACATACACCAGCTCTCGGTGATTCTTCCATACAAACATTCTCCTGCCATTGCTCCCATGC
Source organism: Pictodentalium vernedei (assembly GCA_031216915.1). NCBI lineage: Eukaryota > Metazoa > Mollusca > Scaphopoda > Dentaliida > Dentaliidae > Pictodentalium > Pictodentalium vernedei. The sequence goes on from CM062297.1 coordinate 317,871,012, forward strand.
TAATTTCCAACAGTGGCAGAGATACGTGAGTGGAGTCCATTACTGATGAATCTTCCTGACAAAAAAAGTTACTCTGAGCATTGTCAAAAAAGCCTCTTTGACAGTGTTTGGATGAAAACAATAAAAGGGACCTTTTACCAACTCGTCATACACAAATAAGGTAAATTCCACGCGGAAGAGTTTCCACACAGTAGACTATTATTCCTACAATTCTTTCAAGAGGCTAAATGTTTTGTACGCCAGCGAAAGCCTGTGATTCTTACAGAATCACACCGTCTAGATCTTCCTGATTTTTCTCTACTTATTATCTTACTAAACACAACCCAGCTGCACCCATTCATTTTACAATACGCCTTAATGAATATCACTTGATTTTATGCTTAGTTTAACTTTCTACTCTTTTTTAGTTTTGATTTTTTCTGTCAAACTTTTGTGGTATTCGAAAACTTTTCTGCTATGCAGTTCTGGGATCATGGACAGAGTGAGTACTCTTGCAGGAATTATGAAGTTAAGTTACTATAATTTCTTTGTCAGACTGTTGTAATCTTTGCCGAAGAGGTAGTTCCTAAGGAAAGGCAACGCAATTGGTAGCTTACACTGGGTTTAAATCGGTACCAAAATACAGTGCTCATTTATATTATACTAGCGGGTGATATCCGGCGTTGAACGGGAGAAGAGGGTTATAGCAGCCGTTTTCGAAATAAAAGGTCAAGGTCACAATTTCAAGGTCAAGGTCTCCCCGCACGGGCACCCCGATAAAGTCAAAATGATCGATGGGTCAATATACCCGCACATATGAAATTTTAACCCGATCGGCCCAGCCGTTTTCGAAATAAAAGGTCAAGGTCATCACTGTCAAGGTCAAGGTCACCCCGCACGGGCACGACACCCATCCCATGTTACTCGCAGGGACGAATTACCCCCGTGTAGAAAATTTGAGATCGATCAGTCGAGAAACGGAGGAGTTCACCCGGAACAAAGATAGAGAGAGAGATACAGACATTCGCATTTATATATTAGATGGCTTTATCAAGAAACAGGTTAGGGGTGGGCGATATTGACCACCGATTGTTTGATGGTCACCATCTCACTAAATGTGAGTTACAAGAGCTGGCTATCAGTCATGCTATTATTCCACGTATATAATAACGAACAAAACACCATTAAATCGCCTGAGAGTGTATCTAGATAGATTGGGGCGTGGTGGCGTTGCGGTAACCGGTTCTCGTCAGATCACCGAAGTTAAGCAACGTCGAGCCCGGTTAGACCTCGGATGGGTGACCGTTTGAGCGATCGATTCGGACTCCTGCGTTGTGTCCTTGGGCAAAGCACTTAACCCCGATTGTCCACATGGGGGCACGATGACGCCGTGCACTAAGGCATACTGCACGCCGATGGTGCAGATGTCTTCAACCAATCTAATCCTGCCTGTGCTGCAGTGCGGAGTTACGATGTTGGGGAGCTGGCAGCTGCTCGTCGTTGCTCGGTGCTTCTCTCCGGGTACTCCGGCTTCCTCCACCCGTAAAACTGTCACGGTCATGATTAGCCATTGTGCATAAGTTAGTGACCTTAAAACACCAATAAAAAATAATAATAATAAAAATCTAGATAGATTAAAACAGAAAAAATGTATAAATTTGATGAGAGGAAAAAAGTGACTTTTTAAAAGTGTTTAAAACACTTCGCTTGAAATCGGACAAAAAGAAACCAAACTATCTCCTATGCACTCTAATTTAAAAACATTCCTGTAATTTTGGGACAGTAGTTACCGCTGTGAGTTTGATGGAGTTTTATTGCCACGCCCACTTTAGCCATATATGGAGGACCTCTATGTTCGCCTGTATGCGAGGAAGTTTAATAAAATCTATGACATACTTGGAGGAAGTTTAATAAAATTTATGACATACTTGAAACTCTATCATCTGATTAATTGTTGGAAAGGGCTCTCTGAGCCCTTTCCAACAATTAATCAGATGGTAGGTTTGATCTGTGCATACCAGAACGTACAGATAATCATCATAAAATAGGTGATAATAGTCGCTTTCGGTAGTGTTAGTCTTAAAGGCCTGCCTCTGGAGATATGTTGGCTTTGCTATGGAGTTTTCTATGATTTTAGATATTGTTTCTTAGTTTTCAGTTCAATAGGTGCATTCTTAATTTTTATTTCGGTTCTATTTTCTTAATTTCAACCTCCGAAAAAATATAGAGATTGAGTATTGGGATATTAAGAGTAAGGAGGCATACAGTAGCAAGAACTGCAGAAGAGTTCGTGTAGCCATATTAGGAATCAGAGGCGATGTAAGCTCGATGACAGTGTGGAGTGTGGGCGTTGGTGGTGATTTACTTATTGATTTACGGTATGCCCGTTACGGTATTTGAATCCTGTATACATTACATATTATGCGTTTTTAGACTTGTGTGATTGGTAGTCGATTCTCATTGTTCACATCACCGGGAAGTTGATGCAAAAATCATTAGCCGAGTCCGTGAAAGAGCGTTGGTGAGAGAAGAAAAAGATTTTTTGTGCGAAATGGAATCTAATTGTAAATGAGAACAACTTAACCATTTATCGTCCTTTTAGTGCAACAAAGTGGCATCTATGATTGCCAAAGCATTGAAAATGACACATTGTTGCATTTAAAGGACGATATTTTAATTTAGCATTACATGGATCTTTCAAGTATTCTAGTTGCACAAAACTCCACAACTGATAGAAATATCGACAATAAAGGACTAATACTAATTTATTTTACCCTTTACCCAACGAATCGGTCACATCCGCCCGCACAATATGCAAATTCAGAAGCTGAAAAAATATTATATTTCAAATTTTTTTAACAAAACTATATCATGTGACCCCTCGTTGGAACGAGCTCGTCGCGCTCGTTCCAATGAGGGGTCACATGATATGATGCGGTTGAAATTTTTGGAAAAAAATTAAAAAATAATATTTAAAATAATACATTTTAATATCGTCTGCGTTGGGTAAAGGGTTAAAACGACGCACTGAAATAATGAACCCCAAAGCCTTTTGAGACCTATCAAATACATATTTTCGGTGCCAAATTAGATGTCAAATACTGTATCTTTGATGGCAAACGATTTTTTTTAATGCAAATGGCACAATTGGTACTGACAGCGTCAACACAGCCTACGAAGCTTTGAAATTCGATTCTATTCGAAATCATCCCGATGATTCAATTCGTTTCGATTTCAGTCGCTCTGATTCGGAAAGTTTCGAATTGTCGCGAGTTCTGAAAATCCTACCAAGTGTACAGGAGACACGATGACGGAAGAGTTCAAGCATGTTCCGCTTCCGAAACTACCTTGATTCCATCCTGGAATATTCCGCATTTTTGATTGACTTGCTCAAACAAAAGAGTCGCCGTTGGATACATATACATTATCATGACCATGTGCATGTCCTGTAATTTGTATCAGATTCGAGGTCGTGTTTACAATCGGATCGCAACGAGCCCGTCAGGGCCAGTTGGGATCCGATTGTAAACACGACCGAGAATCTGATACAAATTACAGGACATACACATGGTCATGCTAATACATTGATCTAACAGTCCCGTTATATAAAGCCCGTACAAACGTCCCCCATTTTTCAGTTTAAATTGGGAAGCAATTGGCCAAATTTTTGAATCTCAGAAGCTATATTTTAAAACGTAATAACAATGCATATAAGTGATAGTGTGGTGTTGACCTGAAATTGAATCAGTCTGATACGGAATAGGAAAGGGTGGGGTGGGGGTGGGGTGGGGGTGGGGTGGGTGTGTGACACAAACGTTTTTTCCGAGTTTTGGGGTGCAAATTAAGTTGATTGTAGATAACATACTTGAGAGGGGACTGGCGACATGTACTGGTGTCAGAAGGTGCAATATTCACAATTTGAAGAGCCGTGAGTTTCGATTCGAGATGCAATTCAAATCGCAATCCACTGCCTGTTTCGATTCGGAATTCGATACAATACGCCTTTCGTCATTCTTGTCAAGACCTTTCAAATTTTCTCACATGTTTGCCTGACTGAGTCTTAGATATTTGCCTCCTTCCCATCCATACGCGCACCTTCACTGGACTGTCGTTATTTCTCGTTCCTGGGTGGTATCGCCGAATACAGTACTGCAGGTACAATAGAACGGATAATTCAATATGTGTTTGTAGGTAGGCTCAGTAATAATTAAATGCATTATCACTGGTCCCCATTCCCATTCTGGTGTTCCAAATATCTTTAGACTTTCTCTCGTTGTTTGTACTAATTCGAAACAGATTTCCCAGACAGCTGTGCATATTTGAAAAAAAATGCTCATTAGAGGTCTCGGAATCGCAAGTTGAACATTCAATACCGTGAGAGCAGTGAAAAGGTGTTGCATTGTATCACCCAGAAATATGTATGCTCCAGTTTCACAAGCATTGTGTTTTATTGACACATCTGGATAAACAAAAGCGGTCCAGCAGATAGTCTCCTGCGCAGTCCACTATATTCACCTAGAGGTCTACTATCAGCTTCAGCCATTTTAAAATGGCGGATCAAATAGAGTAGAAGAAAGACAGACGTTTCTCGGTAGGGGGTAGAAATTGTGCTGTTGTGTACGTTAAAATGCCCAGATCCTTCCCATTTCTGTCCCACTCTTTTTTCGAGAGATTGTGTGATCGACTTGAACAATGAACAAACATGAGTGCGTGTCACCGCCAAACAACAGCTTTCGACGCGTTTTAATTTGCGAGAGTCACGTCGATTATTCATGTTCTTATCTCAAATGTTTATTCCTAAGTGCGGCATAGCATCTCAGTGTAGTGTATCGTAAAGTACCCCCGATACCCGTCATTTTGACACCAACCACACTACTGTACAGCAATTACTTCAAAAGTTACAGCTGATTTTATCTTTTCGACCCCCCCCCCCCCGAGTAGGCCTCACCCACGGGTGATGGACGTATGGGACTTTGCGTACAACGTGATACGGTATGGCGAAAGGACACAATTTCTCACTTTTAAATAAAAAAAAGTTATAAGTATTGACAGTGATGAATGAAAATCCCGGTCCAATTCCCAAGTACATGTAACAGGATTTTCAAATGTTTATTTCCAAATTCCAGGTGTGGTATCACGTCCTCACATGATGCATCTGACAGTAAGGTCCATGGCTGTTATAGTTATACCAATTGCACCCCTTGGTTACGCTTGTTTTAAATGCTGCAGGTAATTCTACCCCCCCCTCCCCACCCAACCCATTGTCCACACACCCGTTGAGTAGAAGATTACAAAACATGCTGCCATTTATTCTTCCAAGTTGAAAGAAAATATGCTAAAGAAAAACTGGGAATTCAAATGTTCAGTATTAAATATTTTTTCAACTGATTCAGGTATACATGTAAAGAACGGGTGTTAAAATGTCAGCCTGACAGCTAAAGCTAAATACAGTGGCGGCGCCAGAAATTTTTTTTGTGGGGGGGGGGGGGGGGGGCAACTAGGGGGGCAGACTCCCATGAAGGGGGGCAAATACGTAAAGGATCATATCATTACTTTGTTATGAGGTAGTCCAAACTTGGACCCAAAGTCCGTAATATACTTTTTTGGACGTACCAAACCAAAAAATTATATTACGGACTTTGGGTCCTAGTTTCGACTAAATGTAATGGTAATTAGCGGTCCTCCTTTCAAAAAATCCTGGATCCGCGTCTGGTGGGTCTGTGCGAGAGAGAGAGAGAGAGAGAGAGAGAGAGAGAGAGAGAGAGAGAGAGAGAGACTCATAATGCCCGTCTGTCATAATGCGAAATCCATGATTTTTTTTAGACAAGGGATATGGATAGACATGCCTTTGTTGGCTCATAACTTAATTATAACTTATAAGTATCTGCATCCGAGTCTTTAAATCTCTACTGCCTGGATGTGTTCATCAGCTAGCCTGAGGCTTTGGGCTAAGTGTGTATGGGAAATTATTGGGAATAAAAAAAGAGAGGGGTGTGTGTGAGAGAGAGTGACTGAATGTGTTTGTGTGTGAGGGTGGATGGATGGAAATGCATGCGAGATGGTTGGGGGGGGGGGGGGCAACTGGGGGGCAATGCCTTCGTTTAGGGGGGCAAATGCCCCCCCCCCCCCCCCCCCCGAAGCGCCGCCACTGGCTAAATAACAATTTACGAAGTATTAGCAAAGTTGATAAATGCGCTTAAACTGAACATGAATGCATCTGGAGAGTGGATTGTCACGAAACTCTTGCAGAATGGACTTTCAACACAGACTGTGGTGCCTATAGAGTAGCATAAAAACGTTTCTCGGTAGGGAGTAGAAATAGTGCTGTTGTGCAAGTTAAAATCTTGCCCATTTCTGCCCCAATCTTTTTTCCGAGAGAATGTGTGATCGACTTGAACAAAAATGAGTGCATGTCACTGCCAAATAACAGCATTCAACGCATTTAATGTCCGAGAGTCTCGTCCATTATTCATGTTTCGATCTCAAATGTTTATTTCTAAGCACGGCATAGGTTCCCAACATAGTGTGCCGTAAACTATGCCCGACACCCGTCATTTTGACACCAATCACACCTCTGTGCCGCAAAAGTTACAGCTGATTTTATCTTTCCGACCCCTACACCTCGGGTTATGCCTCACCCGCGGACGGTGTACGTATGGAACTTCTCGTATAACGTGATAAGGTATGGCGAAATAACGCAATTTCTCACTTTAAAATAAAATAGTTATAAATGTCGACACAGACGATTGGAAATCCCGATCTAATTCCCCAGCACAGGTAACAGGATTTTCAAATGTTTATTTCCAAATTCCAGGTGTGGTATCACGTCCTCACATTATGGATCTGAAAATAAGATTCATGGCTATTGTGGTAATACCAACTGCACCCCTTGGCCACACTTCTTCTGCAGGTACCCCCCCCCCCCCCCCCCCCCCAAAAAAAAAAAAAAAAAAAAGAAGAAAAAAAACACCATCGCCCCACCTAACCCATTGCACACACACCTGTCGAGAGGAAGTTTACAAAACGTGCTGCCATTTATTATTCCAAGTTGAAAGAAAATATACGAAAGAAAGAACCAGGAATTCAAATTTTCAGTAATATAATGTTTTTGCTTATTCAGATATACATGAAAAGAACAGGTACTAAAAATTAATGTCAACCTGACATTCACCGATCCGATAAAAATGAATGTAACAATTCACAAAAATATAAATACCCATTTATGAAAAGCAAAAGCTAAATAGTATTCATAACATATCCATATCAGCAAAGTTAATAAATGCACTTAACTAAACATAAATGTATCTGGAGAGTGGACTGTCACTAAAACACTTGCAGAGTGGCTTTCCAACACAGACTTTACATTCATTTTTATCGAATCGGTGAATGTCGGGATGATATTTTAATACATGTTCTTCACACAGTGGCGGAACCAGGATTTCAATTTAGGGCGGGGCGGTGGGCTAAGTGAGATATGGGGGGTTCAAGGTCGAGATGCCGATGGCATGTCCCAAAGGCCCCAGGTCTTAGCTGGAGGAGGGTAGGGTGAAGGGTGTTCCCCTCGCTTGTGTGAGGGTCGGGGGAATCCCCATGAAAAAGTTTCATATTTGGACACCCTGGGAGCGATATCTGAGCAGCACAGTAGTGTGGTTGGTGTCAAAATGACGGGTATCGAGCGTAGTTTACGATACACTATACTGAGATGCTATGCCGAACATAGAAATAAACATTTGAGATCAAAACATGAATTGTCGACGCGACTCTCGCGCATTAAAACGCGTCGAATGCGGTTGTTTGGCGGTGACATGCACTCATTTGTGTTCAAGTCGATCACAAAATCTCTCGAAAAAATATTTGGACAGAAATGGGAAAGATCTGGACATTTTAACGTACACAGCAGCACAATTTCTACTCCCTACCGAAAAACGTCATTCTTCTACTTTATTTGATCTAATTTGATTTATTTTTAAAATGGCTGAAGCTGATAGCAGACATCAAGGTGAATATCTTGTGGGCTGCGCAGGAGACTATCCAGCAGACCGGCGAACGTACTGTTTCCCAGTTTTATTATACATGTTACCGCCGTTCAAATGCGAAATGACCATTGCTCCCAGTAGTTCATTAATCACACGAAAAAGGGGTGGGGGTGGGACGTCCACTGTAATCTGTTAACCCTTTACCTAACATGAAAAGCAGACGACACTTGCAAAAAAAATTCTTGAATAACTAATTTTTTTCATTTTTTGTCTCAAAAACATAGGTTATGACCCCTCGTTGGAACGAGCTCGACGAGCTCGTTCCAACGAGGGGTCATAACCTATGTTTTTGAGACAAAAAATGAAAATATTTTTAAAATTAATTGGCGATATTTGAGAATAGCGCTGGCCGGTTTTGGCCGTTACGTTGGGTAAAGGGTTAATTACTTATATTTCATATTTTTGTCAAGTTTTGCTTTCCTCCAAAACATAGCTTATGGCCACTCATTGGACAAGCTCATGTTCTAGATACGCAGCGGTGCTGTGCATCGCAAATTTCTGTCGAAAATGTTTTGGTCTTGCCCTGCCACTAGAAAAATGTATCCGATATGGTTTCGTGATGATTACACCTTGTACTGTCAGGTTAAGGGCCATACCAAATGTGGCAAGTTACGTCCAACATCGCCCCCACCCTCCACCCCCACCCCCACCCCCATGGACAGAGTGGAAAGCCAATGACACCCTTTTCATCCCTGCTTCTGGCTACCTGTCCACATTTTTACAGAAAAAAACCCTTATCCCCTCACATTAACGGCCACAGAAACCACGTGCATAACCCATCTCATTAAATTCGTCACGGAGAATAATCTGCACATAAAGTTGCATGCAATAGTATTTACATGTAGACTAATTACTTTCTAATTACGTGGTTTATGCAATCGTTTGAGCTGCTTAGATGGATGAGCTGCTCAGGTAGTGCAATTAAAATAAGAAATGACGTCAATGATATTAAGTCATGTCACGAAGAGACAAGCCGATCATTCTTCATTCCCATCAAACTGATTAAATTTACACGATTACAAACAATAGCGTGTCCAGACCCTTGTTAAAGATGGGGATAGGGGCAGAGTTATAGCCCACTAAAAGTAAAATTTAATTGTGTCGCATTGACCTAATAAAACGCTACAACACTATAGTACAAACAAGTGATCGAAACACATAAAAGGCAGTTGAATTCTGGATGCCATACGAGCGTTGCGAGTTGGGCGTTGAAGTAATAGCTAATAGTTTTGTTTGATTACAGGATGAACCGGATGTTTTGTCATGCCCCGGGGGGGGGGGGGGGGGTGGAGTTGCGGTAACCGGTTCTCGTCAGATCACCGAAGTTAAGCAACGTCGAGCCCGGTAAGTCCTCGGATGGGTGACCGTCTGAACGATCGATTCGGACTCCCGCGTTGTGTCCTTGGGCAAGGCACTTAACCCCGATTGTCCACATGGGGCACGATGACGCCGTGCACTAGAGCGTACTGCACGTCGATGGTGTGCATGTCTTCAACCAATCTAACTCTGCCTGTGCTGCAGTGCGGAGTTACGATGTTGGGGAGCTGGCAGCTGCTCGTCGTTGCTCGGTGGTTCTCTCCAGGTACTCCGACTTCCTCTACCCGTAAAACTGTCACGGTCATGATTAGCCATTGTGCATAAGTATGTGACCTTAAACACCAATAAATAAATAAATAAATTTGTCATGCCCCGACATTCTTTGAAAAAATCTAAACAGTATAACCAGGGACGAAGTAAGCATTTCGAACTGGGGTGGGGTGGGGGGGGGGGGGGGTTGTAGAAGGGCACACACACTGATATTTATCAGTAGTAACCCATGTGCCTTGGTGGTGTGGTAGGAATACAAAACATAAAGCTACGTTTCGGTCTAACGAATCTCTGTACTGAGAAAAATTTCCCCGGAGGGGAAATTTAACTATGGAGCCACAAATGTGCACTTTTCCCTACTCCAAAAACCGTGGTAGAAAACACTTATACGAGCAAAAGAGTGGTATAACTGTTTCGAATAACTACAGTTGAATCATACCCCCCCCCCCCCCCCCCCCCCCACACACACACACAAACACTCTGGTAGTGTATTATGGTGTAAAAATAATATTGTATTGGTAAAGAAGTTCTGTCTCTCTGAACTGTTTCTGAAAAACATTTGGGGAAGGGGCACGTGCCCCTTAGACCCTGGTTCCGTCGTCCTCGAGGATAACACTAGGTTATCATGAAATCGACTGCATAAAACTAGATGGGCTTATTTTCTTCGCGGTTATAATGGGAATGGGTGCAGAAATAAGACAGTCATATGCATAGTCAGGGACGTCGGAAGCACGGGGCAGGGGGGGGGGGCAGCTGCCCTCCCTGCCTTCGGACTACGGGAGCGAAAGGGGCACACAATGCCCTTCCCAGGTTCTTCACTCAATTTTTTCAATGATTTATTCTCGAAGTAAAGCTAAAATACACCCCAAATCCATTTTTGGAGCTTTCAAAATTCAATGGGGGAGTTGGGAGAGTTTAGAAGGGGGTGCCCCCTTCAGACGGGAGGGTACACCTCCTCTCAATCTCATCCATCCCGGGTTTTCGGCCTTCGAGACATGCATGCTTCGGCATGTCATGGCGGGGATGCTAGTGCGAGTAAATGCCCCTTTTCCGGGGGCTGACCCCCTGCTCAGAAGTGCTTTCGGTGCCCCTGTGTATAGTCCTCGAAATCAACCATAACAACTGGCAATGTCGCGATAAACTCGGGGCAGTCTGACACAGCGTTTATTACAGAATTGCCGATGGCCATTGCTAATTTGAGTGATTGAAGACTGCATCTCTGAATAACGTGCCAGAATAACATAGGTATGCGTACACAAGAACAGTTGGACAACTTCGTGTTACGGTTGGGCAAGCATCCCCCACCCTCCAATATCATAAGATAATTTGGGACTGCATCCAACCGCAATAAAGTCTTAAGCTGAGCCTGTAAAAAGGGTCTGTTGAAAAATATTGTGACGTATATATTCTTTCTGTTTAAATATGAAAACTTCATTTATAATTTCTGCACAGTATGATGTGCCTGTAAAAAAAGCCTTGGCGCAAACACAAAGGCTGTATTCATGTTTTATATAGAATTCAATGTATAGCTGTTAAATTATCTTTTGACAGTGTTTGAATGAATATTTAGTGCTGGGGAACCATGTGGTCGGTTAATCACTTAGTTATAACCGTTCCATTATAGATTTTATTGTACGCCTATTACTTTTCCTCCAGTTCCATATTTACAAATCCGAACGGAACATGTGTTCCATACGGATTTCAATTGACAGACTATTTTCCACCTGACGTCATGGATCCATCAAAAGAACCAAACTCCACCCATTTTCGTTATCGGGCAATCGAAGCGTCGCATTCTGACCCAGATGAATTCGAAGGCTGCGGTACTTTGATGGTTAGTCAGTCCTACTCGGTATTCACTACAGTATAAAAATGTCGGGGTGCTTTCCAATGACATATCGTTTTATCCAGTATTATATGTCCAGTGTTCGCGTGAAGGTAATAATATAATAATATAATGATGCAATGTTAACGACTAGAATCCACCACAGTACTCTCTGACTTACATTATTACCCCGTATCATAGGCGTACACACCCTTTGTTCATTCCATGACATTCTCAGCTCAACTCAACGGAGCATGCTGCCGGCGCTCCACAGAAGGGCATGCATCGCCTCAACAGGTCCCTATTTTACACCTCGGTACGGTAAGGATTGCGTAGTACTGGTGAACATTCCCAACGATCACAGCTGGCACGTGATTCAACGTCGCAGAGTAACACACTCAAACTTTGCTGATCGCACACCAGTACGGGAAGCACCCGAATCAATCACTGAGTGGTCACCCCTACAAGGATTAACCGGTCTTGACGTTGCTTAACCCTTTACCTAACCTGAAAAGCAGACGACACTTGCAAAAATAATTCTTGAATAACTATTTTTTTTCATTTTTTGTCTCAAAAACATAGGTTATGACCCCTCGTTGGAACGAGCTCGATGAGCTCGTTCCAACGAGGGGTCATAACCTATGTTTTTGAGACAAAAAATGAAAAAAATAATGAAAATTAATTGGCGATTTTTGAGAATAGCGCTGACCGGTTTTTGCCGTTACGTTGGGTAAAGGGTTAACTTCGGTGATCTAACGAGAACCGGTCTCGCTTCGCCAATGCTCCCCTGGCGATGAACATGTTCTATCGAAAAAGTTGAATATGTTCTTTTGAAAAACTTCTGCAAAATATGGCGAGTTTTCTGCAAGATCGTGGTGTATATACTCATATCCTCACAGTATTGAGGATTTACAGTTTGGATCATGGGGCAGTTGCAATCAAATGGCGACAGCTGATCAGCTGTTGAAAAACGATTTTATTTTCACACATCCCGACTTCCAGAATTGAAGACTGAGTTGTCCCTGCTTGTATCCATGTTAAACAAATATGGACTATGAGATACCAAAATAGGCCAGTGTATAAATCAGGTTGCCGAGGTAGCGTATACCACTAAATATATTTGACATTATGCTACTTAACCCTTTACCTAACATGAAAAGCAGACGACACTTGCAAAAAAAAAAAAATAATTCTTGAATAACTAATTTTTTTCATTTTTTTGTCTCAAAAACATAGGTTATGACCCCTTATTGGAACGAGCTCGACGAGATCGTTCCAAAGAGTGGTCATAACCTATGTTTTTGAGACAAAAAATGAAAAAAAATACTGAAAATTAATTGGCGATTTTTATGGATAGCGCTGGCCGGTTTTGGCCGTAACGTTGGGTAAAGGGTTAAACAATCAGATTACGTGATTATAAAATGCACTAATACTCATATTCTCTGGTATTCTGGGGTTGAATGACTTCTATTTTATTGTATTTGATTGAGTATACCTTTCCATTCTTTAAATTTTTCCTCAGCTTGCACATGCAGTTTACACAATGATTTTATTACCGGTACGATTTTATTATTTTGCTTCTAAAACTGATGATGGTGAAAACAAGTGGAGTGAAAGATGTGAACTGTGGGACTGTCAATGACCGGTAACAAATTGTATACATATATTCAGAGGTGCCCTTTTTGCGGAGTGAAAATTTGAGAAAAAAATGAAAAATTCAATGAACTTTATTATTTGTTTATTAAGGTTTAACGACACTTTAACAGCCAAGGTCATATCGCGTCGATAACAGTTTTTCGGGTGGAGGAAGCCGGAATACCCGGAGAGAACCACCGAGCAACGACGCGCAGCTGCCAGCTCCTCAACATCGTAACTCCGCACTGAAGCACAGGCAGGGTTATATTGGTTGAAGACATGCGCACCATCGACGTGCAGTACGCTTTAGTACACGGCATCATCGTGCCCCCATGAGGACAATCGGGGTTAAGTGCCTTGCCCAAGGACACAACGCGGGAGTCCGAATCAATCGCTCAGACGGTCACCAATCCAAGGACTAACCGGGCTCGACGTTGCTTAACTTCGGTGATCTGACGAGAACCGGTTACCGCAACGCCACCGCGCCCCCAGTGAACTTTACATGATTCTTATGTTTCTGTTTCTTTCTGTTTGCACATATATCAGATGTCACTAATATTTATTTATTAATTTATTTGGGGTTTAACGACTCTTTCGACAATCAGGGTCACCTCGTGTCGATTAGTTTTACAGTTGGAGGAAGTCGGAGTACCCGGAGAGAACCACAGAGCAACGGCGAGCAACTGTCAGACTCCCCAACGTACTAACTCTACGCAAGCAGGGTTAGTATTGGTTGAAGACAAGTGCACCATCGACATGCAGTACGCCTTAGTACACATCACCACCGTGCCACCCCCCCCCTCCACGTGGGCAATCTGGATGAAGTGCCTTCCCCAAGGACACAACTCAGTTACCCGTGACAGGGATCGAACCGTGGACCTTTCGGTTTGAAGTTCAATGCCGTAGCCACTGAGCCAACGCGCTCCCAGATGTCACTACTACTGTTGCGGTTAACCCTTTACCCAACGAATCGGTCGCATCCACCCGCGTAATATGCAAATTCAGAAGTTGAAAAAATATTATTTTTCAAAAAATTTCAACAAAACCATATCATGTGGCCCCTCGTTGGAACGAGCTCGTCGAGCTCGATCCAACGAGGGGTCACATGATATGGTTTTGTTGAAATTCCAGTAGCTCCCTGTGTGTAAATTCCCACTTTTTCGATAGAGGGCTTCGAATTTCCAACTATTGTAAATTTCACGAATGATGGGTGGTGAGACACCCCGCCCCTGAAACAACGTCCATGTCTGAAGCGTTGACTCCCGGAGAGCCCTCACAAGGAACTTTTTAAATCTCAACAAAAGTGGCTAATATCAATGGATAAGTTGATATTAGCCACAGAGATTTTTTTGTTGCACTCATTATCCGGTATTTCTTCAATGTGCTGTATGCAGTTCATAATCATTAGAGACCAACGCAATGGGGCTATGTGATCACATTTTATTTTTCTATTCACTTTTGATATGGTGAGGTATCGATTCAGTATTTGACGTAAACAGTGTACATGTACAATCCATTTTACTATGAGAAGTTATTGGATATTATAAAGATGACTCACTCCAAAGACGATTACGATGTCAGACCCCTTGAACCTTTTACCTAATGTAACGGAAAAATCATGACAGCGCTATTCACAAAAATCGTCATTCAAATTTTTTTTTACAAAGCTTATGAATCCTGAATGTAACGAACTCGTTCCGATGAGGAGGTTATAAGGCTATAAGCTATGTTTTTAGTCAAAAAATGATTTTTTTTTAGCTATCTGGGATTTCTTTGGAAGTATCGTTTGTTATTTATTTTATTTTATTGGTGTTTAAGGTTACGTACTAATGCACAATGGTTAATCGTGACCGTGACAGTTTTACGGGTGGAGGAAGCCGGAGAACCCGGAGAGAACCACCGAGCATCGACGAGCAACTGTCAGGTCCTCAATATTCTAACTCTGTTCAAGCTCCGCTCAAGCAGGGTTACTGCGGTTGAAGACATGTGCACCCGTACGCCTTAGTACACGGCGTCATCGTGCCCCCATGTAGGATAAAGTGCCTTGCCCAAGGACAAAACGCGGGTCGTCCCGGACGGGGATCGAACTCGGGACCTCTAGCATAGAAGTCCAACAGTCTACCACTGAGCCACCGCACTCCCCTGTCGTTTGTTATTCGTGTTGGGTTTCGGATCACCGAAGTTAAGCAACGTCGAGCCCGGTTAGTCCTCGGATGGGTGACCGTCTGGGCGATCGATTCGGACTCCCGCGTTGTGTCCTTGGGCAAGGCACTTAAACCCGATTGTCCACATGGGGGAACGATAACGCCGTGTATTAAGGCGTACTTCACGTCGATGGTGCGTATGTCTTCAACCAATCTAACCCTGCCTGTGCTGCAGTGCGGAGTTACGATGTTGGGGAGCTGGCAGCTGCTCGTCGTTACTCGGTGGTTCTCTCCGGGTACTCCGGCTTCCTCCACCCGTAAAACTGTCACGGCCATGATTAGCCATTGTGCATAAGTATGTGACCTTAAACACAAATAAATTAAATAAATAAATAAATAAATAAATAAATAAATAAATAAATAAATAAATAAATAAATAAATTCGTGTTGGGTTAAAGCGCCCACCACTTAGAAGTCTTCACTTGAATCTTTGTTTTCAAAAAGTTTCTCATCACTTTTCTCCATTAACGATTAACTCTTACTCGTTGAGTAATTTTAAAATATTTTTCATCAAATCCAGTCATGGCTGCTATGGAGCAGCCATGACTAGATTCAATGAAAAATTCTTGAACATTTGATACAAGAAATCATTGATTTAAAAGTCTACACAACTTACAGGGGAACTATTGGTTAAATATCCTCAAATCTAGCTTATTTTAATACGAAGGGATTTCCTGTACATCCGCCAGCCGCATGCAAGAAGTTAAAACACGTGAGGGTGATTTACAAAAAAAAAAAACGACTGTGTCCTCCGCTTAGGTGGGTTTTTGGGGCGGGGGTATTTTTTGTACATGAACTACAACACTGGGGTAAAGGGGATTTTTGGTTAAATATCCTCAAATCTTGCTTATTTTAATACGAAGGGATTTCCTGTACATCCGCCAGCCGCATGCAAGAAGTTAAAACACGTGAGGGTGATTTACAAAAAAAAAAAAACGACTGTGTCCGCTTGGGTGGGTTTTTGGGGCGGGGGGTATTTTTTGTACATGAAATACAACACTGGGGTAAAGGGGATTTTTAAATTTAAAGGCATTTCCACATTAAATGAGATGCGAGCAGTGCAACCCCCCCCCCCCCACCCCCCGAAAAACAAATTTCTCGTCCCATTTTGTAATATCTACATGGTGGAATGCATCCAATGTGAGCCTCGCTGTAAAACAAACTCAAATACTAACTACAACGTGCAGAATGAAAGATAAAATCACTGAATACAAGTTTCACGCAACGAATAGGAATCGTTTTCCAATCTCCAGAGTGCTGTATAATAATGAACGAATCGTTGCGTCAGAATGAAAATAAGTTATTAATAACTGACTTCAGTAATTATGTATTCTATATCCGACAATGGACTAACTTTAAGTGATTATTGTCTTTGTTTTATAGCAAATCAAAAATCAGAACGCAAACAGTGGTTCGAAATTTCAAGATGAGAAGAAAAATCGTTATTTATTACTTGATCGCAACGCTTGGAACGCCCGTATCGCGTTGAATTATATTTAGAGTTTATTGACTAAGGTTCCGCCCAACAGTTTCGCACTATTGCACAGGGGACAAAATTTAACCATTGGGCATATGTTGAAACTAAAGCCATGTAAAATAGAGATATATTTTTAGTATCAGATATATGATTGCATTAGACTTTTTGTTGGAGAAGAGAATTTGAAGTTTTGGTCCCAAAGTTGGAGTCTGATACATTGGGGTAAATTACCCGATGAATTATGGGAAACAAGGGCTTCGAAAAAGTGGCTATTTTTTAAAATGTCATTTTACACGGGTTTGTTACCAGATATGTAACTAAAAAATGAAACGGAAACATATAAATTATTTTTTGCATTTTAGAAACAGGGGATGCTATGCTCCTGGGGTAGGTAGGTGGGGGTGTGGGGAAATTCTGCTTTTCAGGCTGCTGGGAGGCTGAAAATGACTGGTTTCGGCATTTTTTCATGCAATTTTACAGGTTGAAGTCTTGCCTTTGACAATAAATTATTCCACCCACATTCAGATTGTTCATTTCTACTTAGATAGTGTTATATTTTTCTGTGGATTTGGGAAATGTAATACATGTTATGGGTTAGATAACCAAGTTACAGAATATTTGCATTTGAAGAGAGTGTATGGCATGTCGTTTTTGGAAATGCCTGGAAAACTCTGGAGCGGAACCTAAATATAGCGATAAAATGATGTGGTGTAATACACTGAAATGAAGTGCAATATTTCTGGGTTGCTCATCTTTGCTTTGTACTAACATTGGTAACACTCGTTTAACCCTTTACCTAACGTGAAAAGCAGACGACACTTGCAAAAAAAATTCTTGAATAACTAATTTTTTTCATTTTTTGTCTCAAAAACATAGGTTATGACCCCTCGTTGGAACGAGCTCGACGAGCTCGTTCCAACGAGGGGTCATAACCTATGTTTTTGAGACAAAAAATGAAAATATTTTGAAAATTAATTGGCGATTTTTGAGAATAGCGCTGGCCGGTTTTGGCCGTTACGTTGGGTAAAGGGTTAAAACCCGAGAAGAGGTTTGTCTAATTCATCGCTGAGGTCACAAGTTACTGTAATATCAGGTTACTGCAATATTTAATTTATACAGTCTTGTAATATATACTAGTCAAAATTTGTTAACCATTACCCCTACCCATCTACATATTTAGTTTAAACAATATTATTACCACTTCAGAGGGCGTTCTCTAGTGTTTTAAAGTAATTTTACCTTTACGTTAAAAAACGATAATGCACGGTACGAAAATGTCAAACCATATGTTAACTGGATAACGGCCCGCCAGTTTTTATGAAAATGTCAAACCATATGTTAACTGGATAACGGCCCGCTAGTTTTTTTTCCCATGATAATGGGAGTGGTAATAATAGTAATAACAAGATTTTCTCGGGCTTTTATGGGTTTTTAACGGCCCTCGAGATATGTTTAACAGCCCTCGGGCTGATAAAGGCCCTCGACTTCGTCTCGGGCCTCTATAGAGCCCTTGGGCTGTTAAACATTTCTCTCAGGGCCGTTAAAAACCCATAAAGCCCTCGAAAATCATGTTATTGTTATATTATTACCACTTTTGCGGGCGTTCCTAGCACATTAACGACGTTTTACCGGGTGTTGAAACCTCGTAATGCTCAACAAGTACATGTGATGTGACGTGTTGGGCCGTTATTGACTATAACAGCCCGACACGTCTAAATATAGACAATAACGTCACATCTCTCAGCGGATCAACAATATTTTCCCAGATTTCCATTTGGATCGAAATTCAATTCGGATTTTTTTAATTTGTAAACACAATTATCACATTTGTTTCAAGTGTTTACCTTTGTGTCACGGATAGATAATGTATCAAATATGGAAGCGATACACGCAAAGTAAGTCATGACATCTTTGATGAATAAACTCTTTGCTTAAAGTTCGCATTTCGAAGATATATTTCATCATCTAAGTTCCCAAATTTCGCCGTAGACTGATCAGACGATAGTCATGTTACCCGGTTTGTTTGTCAACAAATCAGACGATAGTGTCGCTGTTTTTTTTTAATTCTAAAACGTCAAACTTCATTTATTTATCTTATTTCCCATATAATTTAATTGTAATGTCCCCGATGTACGAAAGTGGCAATAATAGAAATAACATGACTTTGTCGGGCATTACAGTGTATCAACGGCTCAACAGAAATGGTTAACAGCCCTTGAGCTTATTAGCGGCCCTCGACTTCGTCGCGGGCCGCTAATAAACTCTTGGGCTGTTAACCATTTCTGTTGAGCCGTTAATACACTGTAATGCCCTTCAAAATCATGGTATTGTTATATTTATTCAGCAAGACCGATGAAATACATACTACAATATAAATTCAAACACAAAATCAAAGGAGCTGTACATTATGCCGATTGACAAAGTATGTAATAATACCAAGATATCTATAGGATATCTACGCTGTTTTAGTGAATATAGGGAATTATCTCATGAGTGTGGATTTGAAAGTTTTATTTTTCACGAGCGATGCGCTCGTGAAAAATAAAACTTTCAGGTCCACACGAGTAAGATAATTCCCGATATTCACTAAAACAGCGTAGATTTTCTTTTTATTATAGATTAGATTAGATTATTTATTTAGTAAATACACCAAAAACAAGGCAGATTGCAAAAATACAATATCATAGTATATATATATATATATATGGTGAATAATGTAATCCAAATATTCACATTCAAAAACATTCTATCGGGACATTTTCACTATATTATTTATTAACTGTACAATAATTCCCGTTGTTTAAAGAACTGCCGGATCATATCACAGATAACATTGCATAATGACGGTATTTCGTTTGTCATAAGAAACACGAACCGATCCGAGCTAAACATATCAGAACATTGAGGACATTCGCTTTCAATTTTCTGAAACGTAAATAGACCTGATCGCTTCGTACTCCCTGCAATCCATTACAAAATGTAATATGCTACGTGACATTTTACTGCGCAATATTCAGCCCAATTCGACTGCAAACAGTTTCAAGACAATAACAAAAAGCTGCTGATTGTTCCTTCAAGGCGACGTCATGCGCCGAAGCGTAACCTCATTGAGGAAGCCACTGAAAAATAAAACTTTCAGATCCACACTCATGAGATAATTCCAGATACTGACTAAAATAGAGTAGATTTTATTTTTTATTATATGCTACGAGACATTTTATTGCACAATATTCATCCAAATTCGACCCAAAATGCGTTCGTTTCAAAACAATAACAAAGATCAGATGATCGTTCCTTCAAGGCGACGTGATACGGCGTAGCGTGACTTCGTTTAGGAAACTACTAGGGATATTCTTCGATATCCATCGAGTCGATGGATATCGAGAAATATCTTTTAGATAATTTGCGATAATTCACAGGCTAGCATATAATAGATGATAGAAGCTACATTTTTGCATATAAAAGGTAATTGTGCACATTTTTATGTTTGTTTATTTGTTCACTGGGGGTTTATAATAACCAAAGTCATATTATGTCGAATAATTTTAAAAGTGGAGGAAGTAAGAGTACCCGGAGAGAACCACCGAGCCATGGCGAGTAACTTGCACTCTCTAATTTACTATCCCCGTATAAGCAGGGTTAACATTGGTTAAAGACATGTTTATTTCTTTGCAAAAAAACAGGGCGGAGGTATGAGATATTTCAGGGAGGTCCCCTGAAATCCCCCTCCCACAACTGAAACCCCTATTTCAAATAATTCTTATATAACTAGCACAATCACATAGTACACCAAGATTGAGGCAAAGCACTGATGTAGTTTTTGGTTTTGGGGAACGTTCATTCATGGCATAGATAAGTACTTCCATTTGGAAGCACATTTTACCCCAGATTCACACACCCCTTATTCAAGAAAGAAGTGTGGGAATCTCTTTGCATTCGTGGATTCAAACAATGGGTAAATTCGTGGAAAATAGTTTTTATAAACTTTGTATAAAAAATACTCGGGCCTGACAGAATGTAACTTATATAAATCTATAAAAATACTCGGGCCTGGAGATCAAGCCCGGGTGTTTTTGGCGAGATTTACATCATGTCAGGCCCGAGTATTTTATTCATGATACGTTACATCATGAGTTTTTCTTATTGTCTGAATTCATCAGCACAAAACATTTCCATCCAGGTCGTGACCAAGTTATTGCAGTACAACATCCTGTAGAACAAATGCCTATTCCCTGTTCTAAAGTAACGGACGGTTGTACACAGAACGCTACGATGTGTGAATGCGTTCGTTAATACGACACGAGTGCCAACACGGAAGGATAGAACGAGCGGCGCAGAAATGACGTCGCAAGTCGGCAGGTTACTGTATCACCCAATAATACGCTGGTCGTTACGTTACTACCGGACATGCGCGACAAGTGTTCGGTTTGATAATCAGCATTTGATGTACGCCCCCACTGGTTGCAGATTACTATTTTTAACACTGACAAAAATTGTAACAAAAGCTGGTGATGTTGTAACAAAAGTGGTGAGAAAGTTTTTTTTGTAAGAAAAATGGGTGGGCGAGTATTTTATTCAAGATACGTTACATCATGAGTTTTTCTTATTGTCTGAATCATCAGCACAAAACATTTCCATCCAGGTCCTGACCAATTTATTGCAGTACAGCATCCTGTATAACAAATGCCTATTCCCTGTTCTAAAGTAATGGACTGTTGTACACAGAACGTTACGATGTGTGAATGCGTTCGTTAATACGACACGAGTGCCAGCACGGAAGGATGGAACGAGCGGCGCAGAAATGACGTCGCAAGTCGGCAGGTTACTGTATGTTGTAACAAAAGTGGTGAGAAAGTTTTTTTTGTAAGAAAACTGGGTGGGCATTGTAACAAAGTGGTGTGCTCATTTTGTACCAAAAAACGGTTGATGGTGTAATAAAAGTGGTGAGTTGTAACAAAAGTGGTTGTCACATGCGTACTAAGGCGTATATAATGTCGACGGTACCCTTTAACAAATGCTAACAACTGTAATGCCGGACGAGTAAGTCGAGTCCGACAGTTACTCGACACTGTTTTGTGGTTCTCGACGAGTACTTCGGCTTCCTCCACCCGTAAAACTTTGCAACACGATATGAACCAGGATGTGGAAAGTGTCGGTAAATCCCCAAAACAAAGAAACAAACAGCCACCCACTTATGGTCTTTTTAGATATATCACATGCTCAAGCGCTCAAATGCACTGTACAATCAATTCGCGTACTTCAGGTGCAAACAACGTCCCCTGGGCTGCCAAGAGACATCTTCGTGCAAATTGGCGTTTTCCGAAGAAGGCGGAGGATGTTGTTTCACATCAACTGCTTCGAAAGTCAGAAGGAGGAGGTATGAATCAACCGTTTTGCTTTTATTAGCAAGAGGCATTATTCTATGAAGTCCGTTTTGTCTTCAACTGCATTGCCCGTGTTTTATATTCACTGTGGAGGAACTGATATAACAGTGCTCCGGTGCTAGAACTGTTACTGGCGTGCGTCTGTTTGGTGCAAAGAATGCACCTGGGACTCCCAAACAAACAGTCCCGTTAGAGATACAGATTATGAAAGTTGTGTTATTATTGTTCTGCTGTTGTCATCCATTTATATGTCATGTTTCTTTTCTCATCTTGGTGAGTACTTTTGCACATTGTATTCAGGTTAATTCTTCTTTAACCTTTTACCCAACGCAGACGATATCAAAATTTATTATTTTAAATACCATTTTTAGCTCACCTGCATCTGTAAGATGTGGTGAGCTATTGTGATAACCTCGGGCGTCAGCGTCGGCGTCCGGCGTGTCCAATATTGTAAGATTTAATGTTAAGGTTAATTTCTCAAACATCAGTGGGCTCAGGCGTTTGATATTGCATATGTAGGTTGTATGGGACTATCAGAACAGTATTTAACCCTGATACTACGACTTTTTCCAAATTTCACCTACAATTTTCTGCCAAAAGTTGTAAGAATTTGCGTTTAGGTGTTGTAAGAATTTCTGTTAAAGTCAGCTTTTGTGCAGATTGTGCTGCTTTAACTTCTCATTACTGTTGATTTTCATTTTTCAATAACAACTGTAGGTATTAACCCTACTGTATGCAGAAATTTAACGAAAATTTTCTTTTTTTTTCACTCAAAATTTTCATGTTTTTCTCGGACTTAGTAAATTTTAAGTTGTAAAACTTTGTAAACTTTGTGTTTAGGTGAGTTGTGTTTCTATGTGTCTTTCCAAGCGATTAATATTCTACACTTGGGTTACTGAACTCCATTGCAGTAATATTTAACCCTAATTACATGCATATTTGAGGAATTTGAGGCTGATTTTCTGCCAAAACTTGTTGTAAGAATTAGCGTTTAGGTGTTGTAAGAATTTGCGTTAAAGTCAGCTTTTGTGCAGATCGTGGTGCTTTAACTTCTCATTACTGTTGATTTTCATATTTCAATAACAACTGTAGGTATTAACCCGACTGTATGCAGAAATTTAACGGAAATTTTCTTTTTATTCAGTCAAAATATTCATGTTTTTCTCGGACTTAGTAAATTTTAAGTTCTAAAAGTTTGTGTTCAGGTGAGGTGTTAAGGTGAGTTCTCAAAGATCTGTGGGCTCAGGCCTTTGATATTGCATATGTAGGTTGTAGGGGACTATCAGAACAGTATTTAACCCTGATACTACGACTTTTTTCCAAATTTCACCTAAAATTTTCTGCCAAAAGTTGTTGTAAGAATTTGCGTTTAGGTGTTGTAAGAATTTGCGTTAAAGTCAGCTGTTGTGCAGATTGTGGTGCTTTAACTTCTCATTACTGTTGATTTTCATATTTCAATAACAACTGTAAGTATCAGCCCGACTGAATGCAGAAATTTAACGGAAATTTTCTTTTTTTTCAGTCAAAATTTTTATGTTTTTCTCGGACTTAGTAAATTTTAAGTTCTAAAAGTTTGTGTTAAGGTGAGGTGTTAAGGTGAGTTCTCAAAGATCAGTGGGCTCAGGCCTTTGATATTGCATATGTAGGTTGTAGGGGACTATCAGAACAGTATTTAACCCTGATACTACGACTTTTTTCCAAATTTCACCTAAAATTTTCTGCCAAAAGTTGTTGTAAGAATTTGCGTTTAGGTGTTGTAAGAATTTGCGTTAAAGTCAGCTGTTGTGCAGATTGTGGTGCTTTAACTTCTCATTACTGTTGATTTTCATATTTCAATAACAACTGTAAGTATCAGCCCGACTGAATGCAGAAATTTAACGGAAATTTTCTTTTTTTTCAGTCAAACTTTTTATGTTTTTCTCGGACTTAGTAAATTTTAAGTTCTAAAAGTTTGTGTTAAGGTGAGGTGTTAAGGTGAGTTCTCAAAGATCAGTGGGCTCAGGCCTTTGATATTGCATATGTAGGTTGTAGGGGACTATCAGAACAGTATTTAATCCTGATACTACGACTTTTTTCCAAATTTCACCTAAAAAGTTCTGCCAAAAGTTGTAAAAATTTGCGTTTAGGTGTTGTAAGAATTTGCGTTAAAGTCAGCTTTTGTGCAGATTGTGCTGCTTTAACTTCTCATTACTGTTGATTTTCATATTTCAATAACAACTGTAGGTATTAACCCTACTGTATGCAGAAATTTAACGGAAATTTTCTTTTTTTTCAGTCAAAATTTTCATGTTTTTCTCGGACTTAGTAAATTTTAAGTTGTAAAACTTTGTGCTTAAGTGAGTTGTGTTTCTGTGTGTCTTTCCAGGCGATTAATATTCTACACTTGGGTTACTGAACTCCATTGCAGTAATATTTAACCCTCATTACATGCATATTTGAGGAATTTGAGGCTGATTTTCTGCCAAAACTTGTTGTAAGAATTAGCGTTTAGGTGTTGTAAGAATTTGCGTTAAAGTCAGTTTTTGTGCAGATTGTGGTGCTTCACCTCTCATTACTGTTTATTTTTTCATTTCAATAACAACTGTAGGTATTAACCCTACTGTATGCAGAAATTTAACTGATTTCTGTTCTTTTTTTCAGTCACAATGTTCACGTTTTTCTCTGACTTACTCAATTTTAAGTTCTAAAAGTTTGTGTTAAGGTGAGATGTTAAAGGTGAGTTCTGTTTCTATGTGTCTTTCCAGGCAATTGATATTGTACGCATGGGTTACTAAACTACATTGCGGTAACGTTGCGCCCTTATTACATGCATATTTGAGGAATTTGAGGGGGATTTTTTTGGGACTTATATTCACTTTCTTTAAAAAAAAATTTTTTTAACTTTTTTTTTTATTCAATACTTTCTCATACTTGTTACTAGTAACATTAAGGCTTATTTTAGTTGTTGATGTGATGTATTTTTGTTGGGACTTATAGTCACTTTCTTGAACGAATGTTTTTCCGCAACTCCTCTTTAACCAATGAATGTACTTCAATTGCAATTTCAGTGATTTATGAAAGCCTTTCCTAATTCTTATTTATGATTTAATATCTGGCCTCACGATTCATATTCTTAATCATAAACATTTCTAAAATATATATATATCCAATGATTCTATGTTGAATTGATATATAATAAATGCAGAAATATAGACTTTCCAAAGCCATCACATAAACCATATTAATCATTTGATGCCTAGTTAATGATTTATATTAACTAAATATTAGGCATGTTACATTGGAACGGCATTATCAAGCGCGAATGTAGGTGAGCGTTGGGATGTAACACCCCTCTTGTTTTTAAAAGTTTCCAAGAATTTCATGAAAACCATATCATGTGACCCCTCATTGGAACAAGCTCGACGAGCTCGTTGCAAAGAGGGGGTCACCTGATATGGTTTTGTTGGAATTTGTGGAAAAATAACATTTTTTCAGCTGCTGAATTTGTATATTACGCGGGCGGATCTACCCGATTCGTTGGATAAAGGGTTAAAGCTTTGATGCCAGTTTTGCATAAATTGGTGTCGTCTGAAAATGTTTCGTATTTTTGTGGGAAATCCAATTTCCATTTTGCAGTTCGTTTCGGCCGCGGCGTGCTTTCGCAGGTTAACCGGAATTGTGTCATTTTCTCGTGTAATATTATTATTTAATGTCTGTTGTGAATTAGCCTTGGAAATTTTTGTCTCATAAACTTCACCTTTTCCCTGGCAATTCATTTTTGGAGTGCACACGTTGTCCCTGTGTTAGCATCTGACACCATGCCTTGTGGCGATACTAAATTTGGCGTTCTCGCTTGAGTCCACTCATCTTGTGATTGCTGTTTCCTTTTTCATTTTTGACATTTTTTGGGTGAAAATTAAAAAAAAATTCGTCTTGTAGGGTCTCGTGGAAATATACCATAAACCTTGTGCCATAATTTCAATTTTTTTGTTTTGAGAAGAGGAAGAAGACTCCTAGTAGAGGAAATCCGAGGTGAATATCGTCCCATTTCAGAGAATTCTGTATTCCAAGGATGTCAGTTAATAAAATAAATGTCAACACAGCCTCATTCGAAGAGTTGCAAATCATCCCCAAAGCTGGACCTAAAATTTCTTATCAAATAATCCAATGAAGGAAGGAGCTTGGATGCCTCTGCGACAAGGACCTCGTCCAGATCCCTTACTTTGTGCGCCCAAAAGAACAGTGGGCAGTGATAGATTTCAACCGCCCCAAAGTAGGTGAAAAGGTGGACAACTGGACTCGAACAGATGAAGTCATTGCACAAGGGGCGACATTCGGCCCGGAACCTCGCGATCTGCCAGAGTCTAAAGTTGAGCCAGCTGATACCTGGACACAACATTCTCAACCACCTGGAGTTTTAAAGCCACCGCCCACCAGGGAAAGTGACGAACTTCACAGGTTTTCTGAAAAAGGGGCATGTACAGTCCGGATCATTCTGCTTCCACATGTGGAGATTTATTTGATAATAATGAGGAGGAGATGTACACTCAAAAATAAGAAATCCGACAGAGGTGTCCCAAAGTCCACCAGGGCATACGGCACTCAGGGAACAGTTGCTGCACAACATGGATTGGCTCCTCAACTTCCTGTTACGGTATATACTGCGGTACCAGTGTTAAGGCAACACATGATGGCACATTCTGAGGTCGGAGCATTTCCGGTGGTGTCTATTATGATGCCTGCGCAGCGTTTCCACAGAATGTCCCTGGTAACACAGCGGCACCTGTATCGTGTGCAGCTCAAATGGGGACGCACCAGCCTGCACACACCTAAGTACTGGGGTTTTCCAGGTTGCATCCTTAGGGGTAACTATACCGACTGTCCAAACAACCAGGACACCTGGTTACCCAGCAATGCTCTTAGGTGCAGATAACTATACTACTACAGGTATGGCACTATTGGTTGCATCAACCATTTCGGGAGTGGCACAGCCAGGAACAACGTTACCAGTCACATTTGCAAATGCGGGTGGGTATATGTGTACTCCGTTTAGTACCACGCCCTTTCCGTACGCAAATCAGGCAGGTGGTTTGGAACAACAGATAGGGACACAAAGTATGTTTGTGAATCAGGCATACGCTCAAGCACCACAGATAACTACACCCATGCTGCGGGTAAATCCATCATATGCTCATTCTCAATAATACACAGTACCATATTCAGGAACAACTCAGGTTCTCACACAGGTCCAACAAACCATGACTCAAATGTCTCCTGCGAATTCACTGACAGCTCCTTTGCAGTTCAACTCACCAATTTATCAGTCTCAAACCCTTCCATGTCAGTTGTCGTTGAATATGTCTTCAAATTGGGGTTAACCTCCAATGCAGAATTTACCTGTATACACGATGGGCACTTCAGCGGCAATGCGGCCTTCTTGGGTACATCTGACTGTGGCCCAGGCATAACATCTCCAGGCATGGTTACCCAGCTTGTTAATAACTTAGCGGCAGGAGGTGCGGCAACATTTGCCGCCAATATCCCAATTTCGACAAGTATGCCATCCGTAGGTGGCTTTGTTAATCAAAGGTGTATGCAGTATGGTCAGGCAAACTTTCAAAGCATGTCCGGTTGTCCATCACCTCCCCAACAGCCAACTCTGCCATTTGTGCCTCAGCCACTTCCACAGCCACGGGACGTTCCCGTTGGTCAAACGGGAGGTGCATTAGCACTTGGTTATCAGTACCATGGGGCAGAGGCGCACGCAGCAGGTGGTTGCTCGGGGTACAACTATCCCAAGGATCATAGATCCAGATCTGATTGTCTACCCAGAATGCCGAGAGGTTCGTATTATGGCGGTTCGGATTCTTGGAAACCATCCAAAATCAAATTTTGTAATTATGCAGACTGACAGGGGTGGGGACCAGAAGAGCGTAAACCAGCATTATGTTGGCCTCTAACTGGAAACGCCAGCGAGTATTATACATTACTGAGTGGACAGACCCCCAACATTACCGTTGATCAACTATTGGTCAAATTGGAGGGCATGCTTGGGTGTCATGACTTGCCGGAGACCATGCAACTAAAATTCCAGCAGGCTAAGCAATTACCAAGTCAGTCACTGGAAGAATGGGCACAGGTGGTGTTGACTTTGGCGACCCGAGCCTTCACCTAGTGTTCGACTGAGTGCACTCTTCGACAGGCTGTACTCAAATTTTGTCAGGGATGCTTAGACTCGTGAGCGGCAGAACTCGTTGCCATAGAGAATCCTCAATCCATGGATATGGCAATTAATCACATTCAGTGGTACCAACACAAGTAGCGGCTATCCATGCAAATAAAAGTTTGCATCCTGCTCAGTGGGTGTCATCAGATTCCGATGACAGCAATGAGTCCTCGTTTGTCAGAGTCGTGCATTCAGGCAGGAACAAATCTAAACGTCAGTATTCAGGAAAAGGAGATGCCGTTTCTGATTCTGGACCAGATATGACAGCTGGATCCAGGAATGCCTTTTTCAGAAGTTCTGATGGGCGTAATTCGGGAGAATTTTCGTCGCTAAAAGCTCGAACCCCCGCCCTGGAAACTAGCCTTGGGAGTATCAACAAAGTGTTAGACAAGCTCACAGTGGGGTTAGAGAAGCTGACTACTAGAAATGATTTTAAGATGAGAGAGCCTCAGGATCAGCCAAAGGAAGTGGAGAAGGACAAAAGGTCTAGGTCGCCATCATCGGTCCGAGTCATTTGTTCTAAATGTCAAGGCCAGGGGCATTACGAAAGGGACTGTCTTTCTTGTGACCCAAATAAGTAAAATTTCAGGATGATTTAAACGAACAGATTGGGATCGAGAGGTCTGAGTCCCGGCCTAGTTAACAATGACCTCAAAACTCTGTTAATGGCACCAGCAATACAGATGTTGAGTTGACTATTCAAAGGGTTAAGAGAATCTCACTGATTGAGGTTCCTGTGTCGGTTGCCGGTAGAACCATCATTAATGCTGTCATTGATACTGCGTCTGATGTTACAATTATGTCAGATCAACTGTTCTCACAATTGACACCACCGCCGCACATCATTACATTTCTAAAATTCAGGACCGCAGTGAGAGATGGTCACATGACAGGTACTTTAGTTGGTCCAGTACACCTTGCTATCGGTGATCGTGAATTTCACGAAAACATTTATGTTGCGCCAATAGAAAATGAGATGGGGTGGACTTCTTGAGGAAACATGACGCACATATCAGTGTGAATGAAGGCTTGGTTTCTTTAGGAAATAGTAGGCTCCCTACTACCCACCGAGGAAGTGCTCAAGATCCCAAGAGTGTGTGAGTTGTTGTTGAACAAGGGACTTCAGTACCTCTGAGATCAGTTGTGTTGCTACAGTGCGAATTGGTCTCACCAATTGCTGATTATGTATTTGAATCAGATGATAATCACAGCAATTTTGTTGTTCCTACCTTGCATTCGGGTTTCATCAACCCAAAGGTCTGTTTTATAAA
This sequence comes from Pictodentalium vernedei, assembly GCA_031216915.1. Taxonomy (NCBI): domain Eukaryota; kingdom Metazoa; phylum Mollusca; class Scaphopoda; order Dentaliida; family Dentaliidae; genus Pictodentalium; species Pictodentalium vernedei. The sequence goes on from CM062297.1 coordinate 317,900,615, forward strand.
TACAGATCATGCAGGCAGACAAAAGTGAATGGACCTGGGAAGCCAGTGCAATTAGTGGAGTAGTATCACTAGACTTTGGCGCAAATTCAGAACAGGAAATTAATCTGGCTGAGACTTGGATTGGAGGGACAACCACCCCGAAGAACATGGTCTGCCAGGTTACCGTTGCCTTAAAGTCTGATAGGGGGTCCACATCTAATGACATTGCGGAACTGTCAAAACTTCCAGAGCACATGCAAGACTTGTTCGATCGCTCTTCGAAGAAGTTAATTTCTCCTGAAACAGTGACATGTTTGAAGAAACTCTTATATGAGTTTCAGGACGTCTTTGCTTGTGACGAGCTTGACCTAGGGGACTTTACTGCTACAAAACACACTGTACTGATAGCAGAGGGCACTTGTCATATCAAACAAGCAATGCATCAGACGCCAGTGTGTTCCGTGGATCAGGAGTAAAATCATTTGAAGAAGTTGTTGGAAGCTAAAGTGATTGAACCCTGACTGTCGGAGTGGCGTCACCTCCGATCCTGGTGAAAAAACGAGGCTCGTCTACGTGTTGGTGTGTAGATTACAGACTTGTAAATGCTGTTACACAGAAAGAGTTTTACCCGTTATCACGTATCGATGATTGCTTAGACAGACTGAGTGGAAATTCGTGGTATGGGCCGGCCGATTGTCTTTATGAATACCATCAGGTATCCGTCCCTTCACAGCTTTCATGAAAAAGTACGGAACTTTCCATTTCTTGAAAATGCCTTTTGGGCTCTCGAGGTCACCCTATACTTGGTGTTCCAAAGGTTAAATTGGGACATTGCAATCAGGTATATTCATGACGTGGTCATAGTTGGGGGTGTGAGCGTATTCATCTGGAAAACATTGCAAAGGTGTTATCAAATTTTCGAAAATGTAAGTTCAAATTCAAACCCAGCAAGTGTGACTTTTCCAGAAAAGCATAGAATTTTTGGGTTGAAAAGTGCGTGAAAATGGCGAGGAAATGCTCCATTCATCTATCAAGGTTGTGAAAAATTGGCCGTTACCACAATGCACAAAAGATGTTGAAAGCTTTTCTGGTCTGGTAAACTGCCATCGCTCATTCATCCAAAACTATGCCGCCATCGCCCATCCCCTTTATGAAGTTACTGGAAAAACAGAGTTTAAACGGGGCTTTGAGCGGCAGCAGGCATTTGACAGGCTGAAAGAGGTGCTGACGTCTCCGCCTGCCCTGCCTTTGCCAAACTCAACGCACCTTTTCATTTTAGACACAAACGCCAGTAATTTCACACTATGTGCACAGTTGCTTCATCTCCAATATGGCGAGGAAAGAGTCATAGCCTATGGTAGTATTGTCCTGTCACCCCATCAACGACGATACTGCACAGCTCACCGTGAGCTACTTGTGGTGGTGCAGTTTACTTGTCAATTTCATTACATACTCGGCCGAAGGTTTCTACTGTGAACAGACCACAGTAGCCCTTGGTGCTCATGAATTTCAAGAAGCCACAAAATCAGCTAGCCCAATGACTAGATGAGTTCAGTATGTTTGACATGGTGGCCCAACACCAAAAAGGAACTCATCATTCTAATGCGGACGGATTGTCGAGAACCTCGGTGGATGAGACCTGTGAAGGATACTTCCCCAGATGCAATCTGGATGATCTTCCTTGAGGTGGGTGTAGATATTGTACCAGGATTAAAAACAGTTGGGCTAAGTTTGAGAACAAGGTAGATGACGTCATACCCCTAACAAAGGTCGCAGTACAATTTGTGGATAATAGTAGTCTGACCATCAACCAGTTTGGGAAATCCACAGAGAGCGACACCGAACCTAGTTTTACAGGGCTATTTTGGAACTCAGGAGAACAGTGGGACAATCCTACTGAGCCAGTCGGCTATATATGACCTGACACAGGGTGGACCCAGTCCCATATTGATTTGAAACACAGCCCAGATGATCTTCCTGTTTTGAGGATGAGACATACGTCCCAGATTGACCAACAATCACTCCTTGCTGACATATGCACATGTTAGCAAGGAGGGATTGTTGGTCAATCTGGGAAGTAACCAGATCAGTGAATGAACAGTGGCAAGATGCGGATTTGATTCCCGTCATTGATTGGTTAGAGTCTGGGAGGGAACCAGTAGAGGGTGAATAATTCGGATGCAGAGAGCAACCAAATACATCAGGATCAACCGGAAAAAGGCTTCTCCTGAAAGGTGGGTTGTTGTGTAACAACAAACGGGAAGAAAGTCAAGTCCCAATCATTCCGAAGAAATATGCACATGAAGTCTTAACCCTCTCTCATGATATTCCATCATCAGGACATTTGGGTGTTAACAAGACAAGACAGCGCCTCCAGAAAACTTCTACTGGAATGGCATGTCAAAAGACATTGAAATATACATAGCGGCATGTACTCAGTGCAATCAAGGCAAAAAATCAATCAAACATGCCAGAAGAGAACAAATAACTTACCATGCCGGAGCGCCCGTGGAAAGGGTGCATGTACATCTTCTTGGGCCATTATCACTCAGCCAGGATGAAAACAAGTACATCTGTGTGATGACTTGTCAGTTCACCAAATGGATTGGATTCAACCCACTATGGGATCAGACGACGAAAAAAGCTGCCTGTGCTGCGGTGAATGAATTTTTGTCGCGGTTCGGTTGTCCGTTGATATTTTCGGACCAAGGAGCCTGTTTCAGATCTAATTTATTCAAATCCATGTGCAAACCCCTCCAAATTCACAAGACCCGCACAACACCGTATCGGTCCTCGGTGAACTGGGTACCAGAAAGGCAAAATAGAACGCTTATGAATGCGGTTCGGTGTTATGTTGATAGAACCCAAAAGAACTGGGACAAATACTGGGACAAAAACCGCCATTCGGTCTTCTGTACACTGTTTGACGGGTTTTACGCCTAATATGACGATGTTAGGTCACGAGGTGGACCACCCCACCGATCTCGTGTTCAACTTCCAAGCAAAAACGAATGAGTGTGAGAACGCAGCGGAATATGTGCGAGATCTTGTTAAAGAGTCCAAGTGCTGCCATGAAATTGCCAGATCAAACCTCAAAGTCGCTTGCGAAAAAATGAAATAGGATTATGATGTCAAAGTCAATAAGTATGTATATAAGCTAGGCGACCTGGTTTACTTACTTGAGACGGCTCCCAGAAAAGGAAAAACTAGGAAACTGTGTCCATTTTGGAAAAGTCAGGACACCATCGGTGAAGAGTACACTCCGCATCTCTACAAAGTGCATTTCAAAAACTCGGTCAACGTCGTAAACCATGACCACCTGGCAAAATACCATGGACGTTCTCTTCCACGGTGGCTCATGAAATGTCTTCACAAGTTTCAAGAAACTGGCGAAATTGTAGTAGGAAGAGAAACTGGAATTTTTTGCTTATGCTGTCAAACGGCCGGTTGTACTTTCATCTTGCTGAGCGATTTTTGTGATGAGTGGTAGCGCGGGGAATGTGTCAATATTACCCAGGAGGGTATTTCAGTTACTGTTTTTGTGGAATGGGTGTCTTTCACGATAGTTTTTGCTATTTTCACCTTATTTAAAAAAAAAATGCAGGAGTTGTTTTTTCTCTTTATTTTTGTGAAGCCTTTTCCAAAGTTCAGCCTCTTTGACTTTAATTCTCATACCATATGGACTGGTGGCTATATACACTGCAACACCAAGTTTACAACTTGTCGTGGACTATGTTCTTGTTGTGCTTCATGAACCATTGTAATTTCTGCTCCGTCGTTGGATGAAGGGAAGTCTGAATCTTTAAAAAGGGGAATAGTGATGTAAAAGTGCCCCGGTGCTAGAACTGTTACTGGCGTGCGCCTGTTTGTTGCAAGGAATGCACCTGGAACTCCAAAAAACAGACCCGTACCGGATACAGATTATGAAAGTTGTGTTCTTATTGTACTGCAGTTGTCATCCATTTATACGTCATATTTCTTTGCTTCATCTTGGTGAGTACTTTTACACATTGTGTTCAGGTTAATTCTTCTTTAATGCTTTGATGTCAGTTTTGCATTAGAACTACTCCTCGACTTTGCGTGCTCTCCCAAGATCTGTCGGTAATTTTGTAAACAATTTCTGGTTCTCTCACAATTTTTTTTTAATTTTCCCGGGAAGAAAGTGAAGAAAACTGAAGATTGCGTAAGCATATTTTGTTTCTTTCTGATTTCGATCTCATCGCTTCGACTAAGTAGCAAAAAGATGTGTCGACAACACGAAAAACAAGCAGAATACGGCGGCAGTTAAGGTACACGCGTAAGGACAGCTCTTCAGATTTTCAGAGAGACTGCAATTCGTTTGAATTCATTCGTTCATTATTCTATTTTACAATGTTGTAGTGTTTGTGAGGAGTTCAAAGATCATTATATTGGGGCTATTCATCTACCATGGTGTCTCTTTGAGGTGATTTTCATGTTACTTTTGAATATCGTATAGTTTGAATACAGCTTGAAGACAGTGACTAGAGTTGAAGGTTGAAGGTCATTCATATTCTGTCTGTGTGTAAAACCTCATTGTTGACGAGTGAGTGAAGTTCAATATGTCCAGTTCTAACAGACGTCACAGTTTATCAGGTTCACACAAATCACAAAGAACGCCGATCTCCACCAAGGAAAAGAAGAGAAATTCTGAAAAGATCTCTCCCATAGACGTACAGTGCACTAAGAAACAACCCAAGACAGGGGATCAGCAACAGCTGATTATGGTGCTGATTATGGTGAACATTTATCGCAACCAGAGTTCACTGACACGATTGTAACAGATGAATCTGTGCCAGGTTCTACAGTAGTGAATATGTCGGATGTTATTCTGGCGACAGCAAAACAGAAATCATTTCTGGAAAGTTTATCGCCACGCAGAGCCACTGTGCAAGAAGAAAATGTTGAAAAACTTTACGAGAAATTAAAGACAGAGTTTAAACTTGAACTGAGATTCCAAACAGCCGAACTACAACATTCCGTTATTCCAAAGGCTATTAAATGAAAGTGTCAATGACACTGTAGCTCAACTTGTCAAGACAAAGACATGTACGTGTATAGTATGGGACACAGCAATGACAAACATCTAGGTAATGACCTGATAACAAAGGTACATATAAAGTATTGTAACGGTCTGTAGATAAATACTGACCGTTGCCTGTAACAAATGTATAGGTAAAGTATTGTAAAGGTGGGTGACAGTCAGATGAAAAACTGGAAAAAAATCTTTTGAGTGCCAGAGTGGGACCCAAAATATTTGTTCTCATAGCACAGTGATAACAAAGGCTCCCCAAAACACACCCGTTCCTGTCCCAATGTGAAAACAAAGGTGCCTAAGAAGTTTTGTGAAGATCAGTTCATAAATACGAGCTGTATAGAACTTGTGACAAAAAACTGATTGGACCTAATTTCGGTACAAAATGGACACTGGCAGCCATCTTGAATTTTGGACCGCACCCAGAAACACTCATTCTCGTCCCAAGGTGATAACAAAGGTACCCAAGACGTTTTGTGAAGATCGGTTCATAAATACAGCCTCTACCCTGAGCCGTATTGACATGTGTGCTTACATTGTGAAAGTAACACTGAATAAATCAAAGTTCATCTAATTTGCATAATTTCTGCACGAAAAAAAAACCCTTCCAATATGTGATGTATTCCATGTTACTAAACATTCATACAAAAATTTATTCAAATCAGAACTTCCATACAGAAGTTCTGTACAAAAGACTGATTGCACTAATTTTGGTACAAAATGGCTGCTGGTGGCCATCTTGAATTCTGGACCACACCCAAAAACACTCGCTCTCATCCCACGGTGATAACAAAGGTACCCAAGAAGTTTCGTAAACATTGCTTCATAAATATGGATTCTAGTCTGAGCTGTATAGAAGCTGTGTACAAAAAACTGATTAGACCTGATTTCGGTACAAAATGGCCACTGGCAGCCATCTTGAATTTTAGACCGCACCCAGAAACACTCGTTCTCGTCCCAAGGTGATAACAAAGGTACCCAAGACATTTCGTGAAGATCAGTTCATAAATACAGACTCTAGCCCGAGCCGTATTGACATGTGTACTTACTGTGAGTAAGTCGCACTGAAAAAATCAAAGTTCATCTGATTTGCATAATTTCTGCACGAGAAAAAACCCCGTATTATATGTGATGAATCCCATGGTACTAAACATTCACACAAAAAATTATTCAAATCAGCGCTTTCATATGGAAGTTCTGTGCAAAAATCTGATTGCACCTAATTTTGTACAAAATGGCTGCCATCGGCCATCTTGAATTTCGGACCAGACTAAAAAACACCCGTTCTCGTCCCACGGTGATACCAAAGGTACTCAAGAAGTTTTGTAAAGATCGGTTCATAAATACGGCCTCTAGCCCGAGCCGTATTGGCATTTGCACTTTTAATGCTGAAAGTAACACCAAAAAACATCAAAATTAGTCTAATTTGCACAATTTACGCACGAGAAAAAACCCGTATTATATGTGATGTATCCCATGGTACTAAACATTCATACAAAAAATTATTCAAATCAGAGCTTTCATATGGAGGTTCTGTACAAAAAACAGATTTCTGCATCGTCGGTACAAACCGGCGGCTGGCAGCCATCTTGAATTTCGGACCGCATCCAAAAACACTCGTTCTCGTCCCACGGTCATAACAAAGGTACCCAAGAAGTTTCGTAAAGATCGGTTCATAAATACGGCCTCTAGCCCGAGCCGTATCCAATTGTTGACGTACGGACAGACGGACAGACGGACGACGGACGACGGGGCCATGACAAAAGCTCAAATTTGGCTTCGCCAAAGTTGAGCTATAGATGCATGGATACTTTCTTGCAAAAGTACATCCACCCACTGAATGAGGAGATATCAGTGCTTCAGCATGAAAACGGTGACTTCAGGGTAGAGTTGTCCTCATTGAGAGAACAAGTGACTGCTTCCAGCGAGAAAAAGGAAACGAAATTTGCTGAACCGGTACAATACAGTAGACGGAATTGTCTGGTATTTCGGAATGTACCGGTATCAACTGATAATATCAAAGAAGTCAACAATACTACAGACACAGACAAACATGTATCGGACATATGTAGTTCCAAAATCGCTTCCAGACACGGACATAAGTCGATCACATGTCATTGGGAAAATGAAAGTCGCTGATTCAGGATAAAACAAACGTGCAACATAATTTGCCGATTCGTGACATACAAGCAGTGCCAAGCAGTTTATTCAAAGAAAAAAATCTCTCAAAAATCAAAGGGACAATATTTTCATAACTGAATCACTGACAACCAGGCGGGCTGCTATCGTGCAAAATTGTCCGCGTTGAAGAGAAACAGGAGTATTTCTGCTTTTTTGACAACCGACAGAAGAATATTTGTGACAAAATCATTCTGGGACAAGCCTGTTTTAATTGAATCACAAACATATATTAATTCAAAACTTCAGACCAGCGATCAATAACTTTCATGTCAGATCAGGAGCTCCAGTCTTGTTGAGAAACTGTGTGATGGATTATGCGATAAACTACGTGCTGGATACGAAGACCTAACCACGAAATTTGCCCTGGGACAGGTTTTTATCTAATCGTATAACTGTATTATAAACTGTGTGATAAGCTTCGTGCAGGATTCGAAGACTTTACCACGAAGTTCGCCTTGGGATAGGTTTTTATCTAACTGTATAATTGCAACTGCATGATAAACAGTGTGAGTACATGGAGGTGGGTTGTAGTTGAATCGCCCGAGGATGGAGATATCACCAAGGTATCACTTCAAAATTCTGTGTATATGGACGACAGGCACGGGCAATGTTTCGGCCAATGGACTTCCGGAGCAGGCCTGGCATTTTCAGGAAAGCGATTTATTCGCTCGCCTTCTGCTCGCCTTAAAAAAATTAAGGAGGGCGAAAACTAGCCCTCCTGGCCTCAGCAAATAATAATTACCATAACCGCCTATTCCTAAAATCCACATCTTTTCAAATCTGTGCTATGTTAGTGGCCTTTGTAAGTAGGCCACATTGCCCCTCCCCCACCCCGGGCCTTGCTAAGGCCCGGAGGTGTGGGAAGGGCAGTATGCCATCTCACGGAGACTACCTTGATAGCAGCACCAAATAAAATGTACAAAGCCATCTGGGCAGAATTCATTAATAGTGAAACTTCATATTGCCACTTTTAGCCTTTGTAAGCTTGAGAAAAGCTAATCGCTTCCCCAGGCCATGCGAGGGGAGCAATTTTTAGCCCTCCTGCATTTTTAAGAATGCCAGGCCTGCCGGGTTTAACTTGGGGTCCATTGGCTGAGGCTTTGTTTGTGACTGTTGTGCTTTGCAACAAGTTTGCAACTATTTATTGGGTGGAATCTCCACTCTGCGGTGATTTGGTGGTAATACACTCTCCACGTATACTGTACGTGCGGGACACGAAGGGCCTCACAACGAAGTGCAACTGTATAATAAATTGTGTGATAATCTACGTGCTGTACACGAAAAGCTAAGCATGTAGTTTGCCCTGGGACAGGTTTTTATCTAATTGTATACACAACGTTGTTCAAAAATAATAATTAGGGTGTTATATGGCTAATGGAGGGTCGACATGGGGGGTGGGTAGCAGTTTATTTTCGTTGTCCTGAAAAACTCAACAAAACAAAAATTTGTTACCGTTTTGTAGTTTATTCATATTTCTTAATAATGCTTTGCAGTTTTGAAGACCAAAAATGATTTTTTGTTGAGTTACTTTGATGCCAGCGGGAATGACAAGTCACGGATTTTCGGGCCAGACCGCCCCTCGGTTATACGGCTATAAGACACTTTATTATTGTCTAATGTCTATTGTCTAATAAGTGTAAATATTTATCATCGATTTTAGGAGGTGGGGGCCACTGGGTTTGTTTTGACTCGTCAAAATTAGTCCCTTAGGGACTGCTCCTATAAATTGCAACTTCGCCGGTTAAATCGCCGACTGAGGCCATTCACTACTTAACAATTCAAAGCGAGAACAGTTAACAACAATTGTTGGGGAAATTATTCTACCTGCGTATTGCCATATTTTACCTCATGAGTACCGCCCCCTCCCCCCCCCCCCCCCCCCAAAAAAAAAAACCCCCACACACACCCAGCGGTACAGAGAATGTTGAATTCAGTCTACTTGTATATTAATATTTCTCGTCTGACAAGTGGTGGTGCCTGTGAGAACAGTTAACCGCAATTTGTTGGGCAATGCTATTTTACACTCCACAACAAATTATAACAGTTCAATTCTACTAAAATATAGCAACAGTGTGAAATCCTAGAAATGTAAAAGTGACAATGTAAAAATACCGGCAAGCAAAGTTTGACAACGGAAATTAGTGACAATGTGAAAATACCGACAAGAAAAGTTTGACAACGGGAATTAATAGGTCCAGTTTTCCCATGGTTCGTTAAAATGTGTCAGGCACCCTCCAATGAATTTTGGTTGATCGGGTTTATTGGTTAATCAACGATGTGTCACACTTTCTAATGAGCTTTATTAATGTCAGTCGTTGTGTTAGCCATAGGCGACAAAATAGCACATCCCTAAATACCGACTCATTGGCCGCTTATTACAGCGTTACAAGAGATTTAACAAAATTATTCTGCCCTTGTATTGCCTTATTTTACTTTATTATTACCCCCGCCCCACCACCACGTACTCAGCATTACAGAACGTTGAATTCAGTCCACTTGTATGTTAATATTTCTCACCTGACAAGTTGTGGGAACAGTCATCAGTGTTTTTATATATTGCAGTTTGTTGATGAGTCAAGTTGCAGCAGGTATTAATTGAGTAATTTGTCAGAAAATGAAAAGACAGTTTTTGCCTAAACATGATGAAATATAATGGTTGTCGCTAATGATTGATGAAAGTATAATTCGTCGCCGGAGAGTTAAGTGTTGTATTTACCACTGGGACATGGAACGCATTGGTATTCGGGCGCCGAAATCTATTTATGCTACTATTGTTTAACTGTGAAAATCCACCAAAATATGCTCAGAATTATTGTACCACGATAAACTAACTCCCGGTCATTTCCCCCACAAGAGTATATGTTCTTATGATAGTCCAACAACGTTAAAATTTAAAATTCGCTTGTTACAGTATCGAGGTACAAACATGGAGGTGGTTCGGTTCGGACTAGGCGCTCCTTACTCTTTCTCTTCCTAAGAACTGTACTTCTATCTTCTTACTCTATATCAGTTAGGGAAATCTAACCAATTTGTATCTTTTTATAGTATTTTCTAGTTTTCTTTATTAGCGAATTATTTGTGTCAAAAGGTATCTCATTGTACACGTTCTTGATAGAAGGAATTGGTCTCACTGTCTTCTCGTTTGCTACCTGTTAAAATTACTATGAGTGGAAACGACCACGGATAAGCTAACAGCTTACTGTCGAATCCACACCCAATGATAATGGAAGCTATGTATTACCATGGAAATTCGTTTGAAATAAATACTGTTTAAACTAAAGATAATGATGGAACTAAGGTATGAAAAGATGAATGAACCTTCACTTTATCAATCACGGTGAATCACATGTATTTTTCCCAACAGCGTACACCACCTTACAAAATTCCGATTGCTGGAGGCTAATATTTCTCAATTGTCTTTCAAGTGCATGTTGGAATTATTATCAGTGTTCTTACATGTTGCAGTTTGTATGGGGTGCGTTTTGAACTCACTAGCCTACTACAATATTATTTATTTAGTTTAAACAATATTTAATCAGAATAGCTTGGATGTTACATTAGTAGATAATTGAAACACTTCGTACAGAGCAATAAAATACATAATACATTAGTATACATCCTTACTAAGTTACAATTAAGTATATTGAGTTAAAATGTATGAACAGGATACGGCAGTAAGCCAAAGGCTTATTAAGTACCGTCTCCTTGCCAGAAAAAATAATTACGAGTTTGATTGGCGGTAACAGGCTTACTACATTGTTTAAACAATGAAACATTTATACAAAATTGAATAAGGATTTATAGAATAACAAGAAGAAGTTATAGAAACAAGAGAAGAATAGATGTGTAAAGACCTGCAAAGAGTCAGCGACCTATTTGACTTCGACGGTATTACAGGTAGCTCGTAAGTGGCCAGGCTCGTGCACAAGACATACCCTGTGCTCCAAATTATCACAAGGGAAGCAATATATTATACCAATTGAGACAGCATGGAGCCCAGGTTTAGGAACACACGAAGGACGAGTGGGTAGGTGTAGTAAATCTGAGTGATCATCTCAGGTATTTCGATGACCCTCTTTGAGACTCAGCAGTGCCCCTAAGCATTACAGAATAGAGTGGACACGAGCACTTAAGGAGAATAATTAAAACGCTTACTTTGGATGATATATTCCTGCACACATTTAAAAACTAGCTTGTTTTCCTCGTTGCCTAATCGTTCAGATCCAAACAAAAGAATAGATAAATTGGTGATAAAGGGAAGTGTATTTATTGTTAGAGAACGTTCTCGTGTGTAGATTGGGCAATATAAGAGATAATGCTCTTCCGATTCAACTTCTCCACAAGAACAAAGGGGCGATGTAGCCAGATGGTTGGCAAACAGGTGGCTATTAAGACTGCTACACCGAAGGCGGAGCCTGAAATGGTATATTTGAGCTGCGCGAGATTGAGCTCCGACATAGTATTTTGGAGGACGTAATTTGTTACCTTTCAAGAACCTTCTAAAGTTTGCAATACTGGGGTTATTTCTTATAGCTAGAGGAATTTTATTCCATTGATATGTCGTGTCGGGGATAAAGGATGACTGATAAAGGTTTGTATTGCAGAACGGCACACGATGATTCCTTGACGTTCTGATGTTATGGCCATGGGACACAGAAGACACCAGGGGTGGGACTTTGGCAGAAATATAGGAGGGTGTTAATTTGTGGTACATTTTAAAGAACTGAATGAGTCTGTGATTGCGGCGACGTTCCTGAAGGGTGTCCCATTGGGTCTCAATATACAGCGAGCCTTTATTGGCACTCAATGTTGCACCTGTGACTATCCTGGCAGCGGCTATTTGTATTTTCTCTAATTCCCCGGCTTGTGCTGCCGTGCAGTTATCCCAAATACAATCAGCATATTCTAAAATAGGCCTGATATATGCAAAATATATCTTTTCAAGTACTCCACGGTCGAGTATAAACTTCTGAGATCTAAGCAAGTCAACCCGAGCCCATGCCTTTGAGCATATCAGTTCGATATGATCATTCCATGTGCAAGTTTTGTTTAATATAACACCTAAATGTTTATGGCTATCCACCTCTGTAATGCAGGTTCCATTGAGGTATAAATTGGGATGGGCGATAGAATTATTTTTTCTCGATATCAGCATGGCCTCAGTTTTCTGAGAATTAAATTCAACAAGCCAAGTGGCAGCCCAGTTTTCAATCATTGACAAATCACGGTTTATTAATACAGCTGCTTGGTCTGGGTTCTCAACTATGAGGTATAACGACGTATCGTCTGCAAATAGTCTAATACTGCTCATTAGGTTTTCAGTTATATCGTTTATATATATCAGAAATAAAAGAGGACCAAGTATCGAGCCCTGAGGAACTCCAGACGAGATGGTTTTCCACGAAGACTCTTCAGAAGACACTACAACCCTTTGACGACGGTCGGAAAGGTATGATTTTAAGAAGCTAAGTAGATCACCAGATATGCCTAATTTTTCGAGCTTGTGAATAAGACCAACATGCCAGACCTTATCAAATGCTTTACTGACGTCGCAAAAGACCACTCTTACTTCTTTCCCTTCATCCAAGGCGTGACAAAACTCGTCATATATATCTGACAACTGTAGGGCAGTTGAATCACCTGGAGTGAAACCCGACTGAAATTGGCTAAGTATGTTATTATCAGTTAGAAAACGCCACAATCTCACAAATATACATTTTTCAAATAATTTGCCAACACAACTAAGCAATGATATTGGTCGGTAGTTCGTTACTACATTAGCTGGAGACTTCTTTAATATTGGGGTCACATTAGCCTCTTTCCATAATTTAGGAAAATAGCTATTTTTCAATAAGATGTTGAATAAAGTGGTTAATGGTTCACATAATGAGGAACTGCATTCCTTAAGAAGTCGAGGACTAATCAGGTCCGGACCTGATGCTTTAGATACTTTTAAGGTTTTAATGGCAGCCAATACTTCGCTTTGCTGTAGTATTATGCTGCTGAGTGAATAGGATGGGGTGGGTGGTGTGGGTGGTCGAGATGCATTAGAGTCATCCAATGTTGAAATAGAGCAAAAGTACTCATTCAGTACTTCTGCTTTTTCGGCATTGTTTGAATAAAGTTTGTTTTGATAGTTCAAAGTGGGAATTCCTGGCGCCGTTTTGAAAATGTGGGACTTCAAAGTTTTCCACCAATCAGAGGGAGGTGTGTGCGAACATTCAAGTTTTTCTTGGACTTTGCTGATATACGCTAATTTTGCTTTTCTGACCGCTGAGACGACTTCATTGCGTTTACTTTTGTATTTTGCCCAATCTATCTCGCGACCAGAACGTTTTGCTATACGATACAGCCTTTTTCGTTGTCTTAGTAACTGTCGAATGTGATTGTGCATCCATTTCGGTTGGTTAGCCCTGATAGTGGCAGTTTTATTCGGAATGAATTTTGATGCAGTGTCGAGCACATAATTGGTTAGCCTAGAAACTACAGTGTCTAGGGAAGTGTCGCCAAGAGTGCATGTCCAATCTGTGTTACTGTAAGCATTATTTAAAGCTTCGTAATTTCCTTTGGCATAAAGCCATATGCGCCTTGTAATATTTTTTACTAGTATTTGTTTTGTTTCGAATTCAACCAATACCGGACAGTGGTAGCGAGTCAAATCCGACACCAGTGGTTCTAAGATTTCACAGCTACGCACCTGCACTGTACTGCTTATGCCGATAAGATCGAGCAACGTAGCAGACGATTCGGTGAAGCACGTTGGTCCACTCACAAGTTGACAAAGATTGAATTGTTTGCAGAGGTCGTGAAAACAGCCTCTGGGTGACCCAAGTTGGTTGTCATTGAAATCACCTGTAATAATTAGATCGGGAATCTGTGCATCCCGTGCTTTTTCAACAGATGTAGCAATAAGGTCCCAAATATCTGGCGGACTATTGGGTGGGCGATAAAATACTCCGAGAAGTGTTGGTTTGTTTCCGGGCATTAGAAGCTCAACCCAAACACTTTCTATGTGATTCATCTCCAGGTCTGATCTACGTCGGAAGCACAAACCTTCCTTAACATAAATAGCAACCCCACCACCCCTAGTTTGACGGTTATGACACTGGGGTTCCTGAAATCCATTGATAGTTATATCACACGTTAGGTCTGAGTCCTGTAACCAGGTTTCGGATAAGGCAATTATATCATAGGCCATCGATTCATACTCCAAGATTTCTAGTTTTGGTTTGAGACTCTGTATATTCATATGAACTAATTTCAAGCCGCGCAGGGTGTCCTCTATTGTCGAAGAGCTGGGTTTATTATTTATTTATTGGAGTTTAAGGTCACATACTTATGCACAATGGCTAATCGTGACCGTAGCCTACTACAATAAAAGCAACATAGTCTGAATATATGAACAGTGTGAAATCCCATTGATGTAACACAGACCTTACACATTTACTCACTGTGAGTCAGCGCATTCACCCAAACGCCCACTCACTCAAACATTGATTCCTTCACCCATGTCCATTACTTCATCCATTCGTTCGTTTACTGGTTTATTCTTTCCATCAAATCATCAACCATGCATTCGTTCGGTGAATGGCTCGGTGGACGAATGCGTGGGTTGATGACGTGAGTGCCCATTATAATATATGCTACGGCCCATCTTGTACCTCATACCTTGTCCATTGTGTGATCCAGACCCAATTAATAATAATCCTTCAGCTGAGCTTTTTACATTTGGCAGTTTAATCTGAAATTGTATTCATCCATACTACGACCCTTCTCATAGATCTCACACCGTGTCCATTGTGTAATCCATACCCAAATAATTATACTCCTCCAGCTGAACCTTTTTACATTTGTTAGTGTAAAACGAAAGACCAACCAATCAGTCGTTCATTTATTCCTTGAATTTGTGATCGAGTGGATGATGAATGAAAGGTTTTAGCGCGCCAAAGGCGCGCAGGGACGATGTGGGATTTACCAAT
This sequence comes from Pictodentalium vernedei, assembly GCA_031216915.1. NCBI lineage: Eukaryota > Metazoa > Mollusca > Scaphopoda > Dentaliida > Dentaliidae > Pictodentalium > Pictodentalium vernedei. The sequence goes on from CM062297.1 coordinate 317,915,807, forward strand.
CCCTTGCGACCCGGTTAACCTTATTTTATTTCCCTTGCATCACACAGGCCTAGCTTCCTATTGCCTCAAATGGGGTCTGAGGTGGTATGCACGCGGTTAGAATTTCCGGCAGATTACGTTGGAGTGATAGATTGTCAAAAATCAATCCCTCAACGCCATTAAGACTATTAGAGAGTGGGCTTTATTCGGTTCCAGCTTGGCGATGGTAGAGATTTGATTCCCACCATGGTGGCGAGTCAGAATATAATTTTGTGCGATGGCAAATTTAAGGGAAAAAGAGAGAAAACCAAACCGCAACGCCGGTTTGGTAGCGGCCTCGGTATATGACCATAGCGGTTACTAAAAAGGAGTGGAGAAAGCTCCAACAGTTTAGTTTTGAAAAACCGGGAGTCATCCATCAAGCCTTCTGGGAGATAGGATGCCGTATGTGATTTTGAGGTATCTGGTTATCGAGTGGAGGGATGAGTGAGTGGTTTAAATCTTTGTGTACCCTGGTGGGGCTGTTCCTGTTTACCCGGCACCTATTGTTTCTGGTCAAGGTGTTATAATCCTTTACATAAGAGAGATGCCGACTATAGTTTGTATCTTAAAGAGGAATAAGGGATATAAATCGACTATTTATTTGCTCGAATTTTACAAAATATTATTTTTTTAAATTGTTAGTTTTTCATTATATTTAATAAGGTAAAACGAGTAATTTAAACAACATTTTATAAGATATGAACAAATAAATAGTCAATTTAAAAATATTGGAGTCTATAACAGATAACGCAACAACGTCGAATTTTAATCATTTATTTTTTTTTTCTTCAAATATTCAGATAGTACAAGATTATAGAAATACTACATGTCACAACTTACAAATACTACAAATATGAAAAATTGGCACATGAAAAACAAGATTATACAAATAGCAGATTATAGAACATGAAAAACAAAATACGACAAGAAACCGGTGATTGGTAGTTGGTAGAATATGGCAGGACATTTTTCAAATGTGCCGTCGCAGAAGATGGTGTCAGCTGAGGCCAGATGCTGAAGATTGGAGTCAGTTGAGAAGATGATAATGTGGTTGGTGTCGCCATCATCGGCAAGTATGAAGTTTTCTCCTGTCCATGTCTTTGTGTACAATTCTGGGAGACTCCGAGTGGATCGTTGTTTCGCTAACTTTGGCAAAGTTTTGGCACGGGAACTGTAGAGAGCTGTCTTGATGCTGTACAAAGTTGGAATTTTCTCCAGGCCTGCAGAATGAGTTTCGTCAGTTCGGAGTTCTGAAAATAAAAATAAAAAAATAATCATTAAAATATCTTTAAAATCATAAATAATATTTTTTTCAGAAAAAAAGTTTGAATTGAAGTGAGTCGAAATATATATAAAAGGCGGAATGAAAGCTCCTCTTGGTATATTGATGTGACAGGTTTGGAATCAATCTAAACCGTTGCCTTTAGTTCCCTTAGGAACGCATCTGCTGTTACCTGGGCGATGTCAGATGGGTGATTGTATGTGCCTCCCGAATTGGTTATCATGTCGTTCATGGTGTTGGTTGTGGCACCGCAGTTCTTCTCACAACAACGCCAGTGGGTGCGGTCATTCCTGCGAGACTTTACGCTGTATTTGTAGCCTCCAAAAATAAGATGTCTACCTCCTCTACCATTTGGAAGGAATCGGGCATTTATTTGAACGTTAGCCATGATGTTATCCCATTTCTAGTGCAGTGTCCTCTATATAATAATAACTCTTTGGCCAGCCGCTGATTTGTCGCGGTCCTCATAAGAGAAGGCCATCATTCCCCCTGCACCCCACCCCCTCTTCCCCTCCTCACCTCCCAGCATTCAGATATAAACTGCTTAATAGTGTCCCTCACTTCCTCTTTTTCAATTTCTTCAATAAGCATTCCTACCCTCTCCCTCGTGTCCCCCTTCAGCCATCTATCCTTTGTTTCTTCACCCCACTTCTGCATTATTCTTCCAGTAAATTTTATTCTATGAGGTATATACTGTGGGCATTCCAAGAGAAAATGTTCCAGGGTCTCCACTACTCCAGAGTGGCACATTTGGCATCCCTTTTCCCCATCTCTCCCAATTTTCCCCCGAAGCTCCAGTGATCTTGATCTCAGTTTGAACAGCAGTGACCCTCCAAAGGTGCCATCTAGGTACTTCTCAAAAGCTGGCTTTTCTTTATATTGTAACCCCTGCAGTGATCTTTTCACGCTAACCCCTGATCGCCAGTTTCGATTGCAATCTTCCATGACTCTCTCTTTGACAAACCTTTTGCCTTCTTTCATTCCTACTTCTATGTTTGTGACCTCTATAGAGTAATTGTCCATTAGTTCCCTCACATGTTTTGACCACCCCGTTTCTATATTAGAATTCCAAATGGTATCGAGCATCAATTTGCACCACCGGTTGTCAGGCAGGTTTCTCAAGTAGTTAAAGTAACACAGTTTTCCCAAATCTACCCTGTCCTTGATTTTCATCCACCCAAGCTCCCCCCTTACTGCTTCCAAAGCAGCAGCATTACTCGACCCTGTTATCCATCTGCCGGCATCATTTTGAGTATTTTCCAACTTCTTAGTAACGGTTTGGTTTAATGGAATCACGTCCGTGCCATACGTTATACTTGGTAAACCCACCCTCTCCTACAGCGTTTTCCCCACAAAGACCTTGTTGAAACTATTTTTCCCTAAAAGTTTTAGTTGGTTCAGAATTCTTTTCCCCTTCAGAATCAGTTTGGCTGAGTAATTTCTGTACACCCCTCTTCCCGTTATATTTATGCTTACCCCTAGATACTCATACTCTCCCGTTTCTCCTACAGTGATTTGTTTGCTTTCCCCTTCGGGGATTGAGAACTCCCCCACTCTCCATCTCTTCGTCATATCTACCTTGCGTCCAACGGGTATTACCTTGCTTTTATTTTCATTTAGTTCGAGCCGCCAAGTGTTCCCATATCTACCAACAATTTCCAGCAGTTTCTCTAGCCCCTGTTCAGTTCTAGACATTAACACCATGTCGTCCGCAAAGAATAAGCCTGGTATCTTTATGTCTCCAACATTTACCCCCTCCGCACTCTGAATTAGTTCGTCCCCTAAATCTTTAACATACAATGCAAACAAAATCGGTGAAAAGATACACCCCTGCTTGAGGCCTATATCCATAGGGACTCGTTTTGTAGTGATACTCCCTAGACTGAGTTGGCTTTGCACATCTGTATACAGTGCTTTCATGATTCCCACAAAGTCACCCCCCAGTCCGATGCCCTCGAGCTTTCGCCACATACCTTCCCTCCACACTCGGTCGTACGCTTTTTTCACATCTAGAAATGCCAGAAACATCTTTTTCTTTTCAGCCTTTGTTGATTCTATCAGTTGGGTGAGTGTAAATAGGTGATCAGTGACTCTTCGTCCTTTCCTGAAACCATTTTGAATTTCTCCTAAAAAACCTTTCTCTTCTATAACTTCCTCTAGTCTACCGTATATGACCTTACAGAATACTTTTCCGATGTTACTACTAACTGATATCCCCCTATAGTTATCTAGAACTTCCTTATCCCCCTTTTTGTGTATGAACGACACCTTACTTTCCCTCCACTCTCTGGGGACCTCTTGCTTTCGCAGAGCCAGGTTGAAAAGGTTTGTCAGGACTTCAATAAGTGCCTCCCCTCCATTTTTGGGGAATTCGTTCGGAATTTCATCAGTCCCTCCCGCTTTACCATTTTTTAATTTCGAGACCACGTTCCGCACTTCTTCTGCCGTTATTTCGCTACATACACGATTGGATAGGTTCTCCTCCACCAGTGTATTTCTTTTTGGTGGGGACCCACTGCCCCATCGCCTATCGTTTATCTTTTCCCAGTGCTTGACTAACTCTGAAGCGATACGGCCTTTATCTTCTGTACTTTCCCCATCCACTTTGATACTCTGCACACTACTTTTCCCCCGTTTATTTACCCAGTTCCAAAATACGTTTGAGCTCGAACCCCCCGTTTTCTTTATTGTTCTGGCAAGACTGCAATTGCGCTCCTTCCTATTATTATCCTTTATCTCATTCACCTTTTTCCGTGCCAGTTCATATTCTCCTTTCATTAGTCTCGTGTCATTGTTATCCACCCCTTTAAGCTTCCTACTTCTTCTGTAAGCAGCGCATTTTACCTTCCTTTCTTTTATAGCCTTTTTCAGTCCCTCGTTAACCCTGTATCCAAGCTCTCTCGTTGGGACCCTCACCCTTCCTATACACTCCTTCCCTGCCTCTGTTAGGCTATTTACTATGCCATCTGAAACACTCTGGACATTTGCACCCCTAGGTATACATTCAAGATTTGGTTTTAGTTTTTCCGAAACTGCTTCCAGTCGGCTCCTTGTTTTAGTCCCCAAACTTCCTTGAAGGTATTTCTGTCTCTATTCGTCTTTTTGCCCATAATCTTAACTGTTATCAGGTTGTGATCACTACCCAAGTCATTTTTTCCCTCGTCGTCTATTTCTACATCTATAACCTCCCTCCATACGCTAATGTCAGTGAGTATATAATCAATTATTGTTTTCTTATCGTTCCTCTCCCAGGTCCATTTACCCTTACATTTCGCATCCCTGTTCAGGATCTTTAAACCAAGCTCTTTTGATAGGTCCAACATCTTCCTCCCATTCGTGTTAATTTTCCTATCACCTCCCTGTATGCCCTCCTCCTTATCCCCGATGTGCCCATTGAAGTCCCCCATTAGGACAATACTGAACCCTCTGCTCCCAAGCTCTGTGATATTCGATCTAAGAGTTGTATATATTGAATCATTCCACTCGGGCTTACTTCCCTCCACTGCTAAGTATACAACACCAACGGCAACACTCCTGCTTCCTAACTTGATTTTTGCCCAGACTATTTCGTTGGATACTGGAATCTGAGTCCTTGCTTCTGTGAGATCTGTAATCAATGAGGGCTGTAATTCCTCTTTAGCGTAGATGCCAACACCCCCACCCCGTTTCTGACCCTCAGTTCGCCCAGCTCCTATCCACACGCAACCCTTCATCTGATCAACCCGCTCATCCCGTCGTATCCACGTCTCACTTAGACCCATTATATCGAAGTCTCCTTCGTCCATCATTGTTGATATTTCGCTTACTTTCTTGTGCAGACCCTGGATGTTGCAGTACCCAAACTTAATGAATCTTTGTTTTTTTGTCATCACTGGCACATTATTATAACCCTGGTATGTCCCTGTATTGTGCATGTTTGTTGTTCTTCCTATGTTCCCAGCATTTGTGCCACTCTGGGTTACCGGCTGTGGTCCCCTACCCCCCTTTTCTCCAAAAAAGGCCCAGCCACCTGTAAGATTTTTTGGCCCAACAGGTCTGTACCCATCCTACTTAAATGCAATCCGTCTCGCCCATACAACTCTCCTTGTCCCCAGAATGAATCCCAGTGGTCAATGAAATGTACTCCCAAGTCTTTGCAGTGCTCTCCCAGCTCCTCGTTTAGTGCCATAATCCGCGAGTTCCTCTCATTCCCACCACCCATAACGGGGAGCACCCCTGAAACGATGATCCGAGCATTCCTGCTAAGTAGCTTACTAATTAGGTCCTTGTATGTATCCACCAAACGAACTGATTTCCTCTCCCTGATGTCATTGGACCCCACATGTAATACCACTACCGGATCAGGCCCCGACCCAGCTACAATACCGTCCACTCTATCCCTCAGGTCATCCACTTTAGCCCCCGGAAAGCACAGAACTGTTCTATTTTTACTGTCCGGACCTCAGACAACCTTGTCGATCCCCCGAACTATGCTACTTCCCGCAACCACCAACTTACTTTTGGACCTCGCCCTATTTATCTCCTCTAGTCCCCTATTGTTTACAGCGTCCTCTTCCTCTCCAACAGCCCCACTCGGAATCAATATCGGTATCGGTATCTTTGACCTAGGATTACTCCTATCCTTGTCCCTCCGTCTCTTTTCAGGCCCTGAGCTACCTGGACTACTCCCCTGGTCTTCCCCCGGATCCCTCCTCCTTTTTCCTGGCCTAGACCCCAAGCTACTATCTGTTGCAACTACCTCCATCTCCTCCTCTGTCTCTTCCGAATCGAGCACATCAAATCTGTTTCTGGTGCTGCACTCCCCACTGCCTTTGGACTTTACACCCCTATCTACCTGCTTCTCTGGCCCCCCTTTCCTACCACTTTTGGTAGTCCACGCCAAACGCTTTACAGCATTGCTCCGGCCTGGGCCCCCCTCATCTGTCCTACGTACTTTTCTAGCAGCCCCCACCTCATCACCTACCTCATTCACATCAAAGGTTCTACCCCCATGTTTCCTCTTTATATATACCATTATACTTACAAAACTTACACAACTTGACCATTATTCACCTGAAAATATCTCATGTGGGGACCACTGATAATTAATCAGAAAATGTTTGGTTTATATCAACACGCCAAACGCGCCGCACTCAAACATCGCTCTAACACTCTAACATCTAATTAATTTGATATAGACAATAATACTGGCCGACCCGTTAATAAAAACATCCCTGTCGGGTGAACAGGAATAAGCCCCCGGGTGTTCTACTTATAATTTAATCAGTTTAACTGACCTTGTGAATTATTTATCATCGCTTGACCCCAAGCTCACTGCATTCAGTGAAAGGTCGGGTGGATGGATGGGTGGGTGTTTGTGCGTATCCTTGTCGTTTGGAGTCGGACTATAATAATTTTATTGTCAAATACGTTTACGTTTCTTTTTGAATAAACGTTTTTTCACATTCATTTATCCATCAATCCATCCATCCCCATCCACCATCCATCCACCCACCCTTCCATCCAGGCATCATTCATTCGTTCATTCATAATGAGTGGACGAGTGGTTGATTGAATGAATTGACGTGGGCGCTGCATATTCATAGCCATTTTTTTCTTTCATTTATTCATCCATCCGTTGTTTCATCCATTAATTTATTCGTTCATTCTTCACCAAAATTCCACAGATTATATGTAGTTTTGAGCTTAGCAGTCTTCCGAGAAATCACATTGTAGTTGTCTTTATGTACTTAAATGATTTGTATATATGATCTGATGCTATTTTTGTATCTATTCAGTTCGGTTTGGTGTTTACTGCTTTAAAGTTATAGAACCGATTCTTGCTTATCTGCTCCAAGGTCTTCCATTCACCCCCGTGTGCATCGGCGTTATCTGTATATTTAGTCCGATAAACTATTTTTGTGTAGACAGTCATGGGAATTGACATAGCGTCTTATCGTCGAGCGATAGTCATTTTTCAATGTAGGCTAATTACGAAGGCGAAACGCGCTAATACCCCCAATCCGATGAATCTCCACAAATCTAAGTGTAACCCTTCTTCTCTGATACCTCTTGTTTTGTTCAAGGCACTGCTGATCACACTCGGCGGTGATATTGAATTCACCCCGGCCAACTAAATGATGCCAACGACACGAAGTCAAGTTCCTGTATATCAATTGTTAACTACAATATTCGAAGCTTACGAAACAAAATTACATCCGTCGTCGATGAAGTAAATGATTATGATATTATCCGCTTCAACCCTTTGATACTTTTGTACGTCTTATGACGTACGAAATCAGACAGCGCGTTGATACCTTTTTGTACGTCTTATGACATACGAAATCAAACAGCGCGTTGATACTTTTTTGTACGTCTTATGACGTACGAAATCAAACAGCGCGTTGATACTTTGTGGTCATTTGTTTTGTTATTAGTTTTCGATTTTTTAAAGTTTTAATCTCAATTCCTATTTTCTCTCGAATAGTCCTCAGTGACAACCGTTGAGCCAAATGTTATCACAGCTTAAAATACTAATATAATCCTGCTGTTAAGACTTCTTAAACTTCATGATCCGCAAGTATACAGAAGAAGTCTCCTTGGTTACGAATCGAAATTAAGTATTTTTATTGTTTACTAATCATATATATTTCATTTTCAGGTTATTTTATTCAACTTTGTGGGGAGTTAGTTTAGTATAGTAACTGGGGCAAAGTTAGGAGGCCTTAAATAAAACTGTGAGCGCTAAGTTGTCGAACGGTTCGTCGTGTTGCCTTTTGTCGCGTGTTTACAATTTTCCCGTCCGATCGCGTAATTTTGTCTTGATGATGGCGAGCAAGTCTGTTCGGACGGAGGTAAGTATGGAGGTAAATACGTGTAATATCGCGGTCCAGGTCAACGGTGCCAACGGAGTAAGTATTGGTGTGCAGACAGAGGTCACAGGGGGTGTCGGTCAGAGCCGGGTTGGTGGGGCCACCGATGGCGATATTGGGCTTGAAGTTTGTAAACAGTGTTCTATGATGTATGGGGACTGTCGCTCGATGGGATATGGAGAGGTATGTGCAAACTGTCAGGAAATCCTCCGCCTACTTGAGACAATTGTTAAGTTTGAGGGGGAGATTGCTGAGCTGAAGGGAAAACTTGGTAGGGCGGGGCTGTCTGGAGTTACGCCTGTGAAAGTGGCTTTCCGAGAAGGACGGAAGGTTGTCGGTGGTTCCAAGAGGAAACATGGGGGTAGAACCTTTGATGTGAATGAGGTAGGTGATGAGGTGGGGGCTGCTAGAAACGTACGTAGGACAGATGAGGGGGGCCCAGGCCGGAGCAATGCTGTAAAGCGTTTGGCGTGGACTACCAAAAGTGGTAGGAAAGGGGGGGCCAGAGAAGCAGGTAGATAGGGGTGTAAAGTCCAAAGGCAGTGGGGAGTGCAGCACCAGAAACAGATTTGATGTGCTCGATTCGGAAGAGACAGAGGAGGAGATGGAGGTAGTTGCAACAGATAGTAGCTTGGGGTCTAGGCCAGGAAAAAGGAGGAGGGATTCGGGGGAAGACCAGGGGAGTAGTCCAGGTAGCTCAGGGCCTGGAAAGAGACGGAGGGACAAGGATAGGAGTAATCCTAGGTCAAAGATACCGATACCGATATTGATTCCGAGTGGGGCTGTTGGAGAGGAAGAGGACGCTGTAAACAATAGGAGACTAGAGGAGATAAATAGGGCGAGGTCCAAAAGTAAGTTGGTGGTTGCGGGAAGTAGCATAGTTCGGGGGATCGACAAGGTTGTCTGTGGTCCGGACAGTAAAAATAGAACAGTTCTGTGCTTTCCGGGGGCTAAAGTGGAGGACCTGAGGGATAGAGTGGACGGTATTGTAGCTGGGTCGGGGCCTGATCCGGTAGTGGTATTACATGTGGGGTCCAATAACATCAGGGAGAGGAAATCAGTTCGTTTGGTGGACACATACAAGGACCTAATTAGTAAGCTACTTAGCAGGAATGCTCGGATCATCGTTTCAGGGGTGCTCCCCGTCATGGGTGGTGGGAATGAGAGGAACTCGCGGATTATGGCACTAAACGAGGAGCTGGAAGAGCACTGCAAAGACTTGGGAGTACATTTCATTGACCACTGGGATTCATTCTGGGGACAAGGAGAATTGTATGGGCGAGACGGATTGCATTTAAGTAGGATGGGTACAGACCTGTTGGGCCAAAAAATCTTACAGGTGGCTGGGCCTTTTTTGGAGAAAAGGGGGGTAGGGGACCACAGCCGGTAACCCAGAGTGGCACAAATGCTGGGAACATAGGAAGAACAACAAACATGCACAATACAGGGACATACCAGGGTTATAATAATGTGCCAGTGATGACAAAAAAACAAAGATTCATTAAGTTTGGGTACTGCAACATCCAGGGTCTGCACAAGAAAGTAAGCGAAATATCAACAATGATGGACGAAGGAGACTTCGATATAATGGGTCTAAGTGAGACGTGGATACGACGGGATGAGCGGGTTGATCAGATGAAGGGTTGCGTGTGGATAGGAGCTGGGCGAACTGAGGGTCAGAAACGGGGTGGGGGTGTTGGCATCTACGCTAAAGAGGAATTACAGCCCTCATTGATTACAGATCTCACAGAAGCAAGGACTCAGATTCCAGTATCCAACGAAATAGTCTGGGCAAAAATCAAGTTAGGAAGCAGGAGTGTTGCCGTTGGTGTTGTATACTTAGCAGTGGAGGGAAGTAAGCCCGAGTGGAATGATTCAATATATACAACTCTTAGATCGAATATCACAGAGCTTGGGAGCAGAGGGTTCAGTATTGTCCTAATGGGGGACTTCAATGGGCACATCGGGGATAAGGAGGAGGGCATACAGGGAGGTGATAGGAAAATTAACACGAATGGGAGGAAGATGTTGGACCTATCAAAAGAGCTTGGTTTAAAGATCCTGAACAGGGATGCGAAATGTAAGGGTAAATGGACCTGGGAGAGGAACGATAAGAAAACAATAATTGATTATATACTCACTGACATTAGCGTATGGAGGGAGGTTATAGATGTAGAAATAGATGACGAGGGAAAAAATGACTTGGGTAGTGATCACAACCTGATAACAGTTAAGATTATGGGCAAAAAGACGAATAGAGACAGAAATACCTTCAATGAAGTTTGGGGACTAAAACAAGGAGCCGACTGGAAGCAGTTTCGGGAAAAACTAAAACCAAATCTTGAATGTATACCTAGGGATGCAAATGTCCAGAGTATTTCAGATGGCATAGTAAATAGCCTAACAGAGGCAGGGAAGGAGTGTATAGGAAGGGTGAGGGTCCCAACGAGAGAGCTTGGATACAGGGTTAACGAGGGACTGAAAAAGGCTATAAAAGAAAGGAAGGTAAAATGCGCTGCTTACAGAAGAAGTAGAAAGCTTAAAGGGGTGGATAATGACACGAGACTAATGAAAGGAGAATATGAACTGGCACGGAAAAAGGTGAATGAGATAAAGAATAATAATAGGAAGGAGCGCAATTGCAGTCTTGCCAGAACAATAAAGAAAACGGGGGGTTCGAGCTCAAACGTATTTTGGAACTGGGTAAATAAACGGGGGAAAAGTAGTGTGCAGAGTATCAAAGTGGATGGGGAAAGTACAGAAGATAAAGGCCGTATCGCTTCAGAGTTAGTCAAGCACTGGGAAAAGATAAACGATAGGCGATGGGGCAGTGGGTCCCCACCAAAAAGAAATACACTGGTGGAGGAGAACCTATCCAATCGTGTATGTAGCGAAATAACGGCAGAAGAAGTGCGGAACGTGGTCTCGAAATTAAAAAATGGTAAAGCGGGAGGGACTGATGAAATTCCGAACGAATTCCTCAAAAATGGAGGGGAGGCACTTATTGAAGTCCTGACAAACCTTTTCAACCTGGCTCTGCGAAAGCAAGAGGTCCCCAGAGAGTGGAGGGAAAGTAAGGTGTCGTTCATACACAAAAAGGGGGATAAGGAAGTTCTAGATAACTATAGGGGGATATCAGTTAGTAGTAACATCGGAAAAGTATTCTGTAAGGTCATATACGGTAGACTAGAGGAAGTTATTGAAGAGAAAGGTTTTTTAGGAGAAATTCAAAATGGTTTCAGGAAAGGACGAAGAGTCACTGATCACCTATTTACACTCACCCAACTGATAGAATCAACAAAGGCTGAAAAGAAAAAGATGTTTCTGGCATTTCTAGATGTGAAAAAAGCGTACGACCGAGTGTGGAGGGAAGGTATGTGGCGAAAGCTCGAGGGCATCGGACTGGGGGGTGACTTTGTGGGAATCATGAAAGCACTGTATACAGATGTGCAAAGCCAACTCAGTCTAGGGAGTATCACTACAAAACGAGTCCCTGTGGATATAGGCCTCAAGCAGGGGTGTATCTTTTCACCGATTTTGTTTGCATTGTATGTTAAAGATTTAGGGGACGAACTAATTCAGAGTGCGGAGGGGGTAAATGTTGGAGACATAAAGATACCAGGCTTATTCTTTGCGGACGACATGGTGTTAATGTCTAGAACTGAACAGGGGCTAGAGAAACTGCTGGAAATTGTTGGTAGATATGGGAACACTTGGCGGCTCGAACTAAATGAGAATAAAAGCAAGGTAATACCCGTTGGACGCAAGGTAGATATGACGAAGAGATGGAGAGTGGGGGAGTTCTCAATCCCCGAAGGGGAAAGCAAACAAATCACTGTAGGAGAAACGGGAGAGTATGAGTATCTAGGGGTAAGCATAAATATAACGGGAAGAGGGGTGTACAGAAATTACTCAGCCAAACTGATTCTGAAGGGGAAAAGAATTCTGAACCAACTAAAACTTTTAGGGAAAAATAGTTTCAACAAGGTCTTTGTGGGGAAAACACTGTGGGAGAGGGTGGGTTTACCAAGTATAACGTATGGCACGGACGTGATTCCATTAAACCAAACCGTTATTAAGAAGTTGGAAAATACTCAAAATGATGCCGGCAGATGGATAACAGGGTCGAGTAATGCTGCAGCTTTGGAAGCAGTAAGGGGGGAGCTTGGGTGGATGAAAATCAAGGACAGGGTAGATTTGGGAAAACTGTGTTACTTTAACTACTTGAGAAACCTGCCTGACAACCGGTGGTGCAAATTGATGCTCGATACCATTTGGAATTCTAATATAGAAACGGGGTGGTCAAAACATGTGAGGGAACTAATGGACAATTACTCTATAGAGGTCACAAACATAGAAGTGGGAATGAAAGAAGGCAAAAGGTTTGTCAAAGAGAGAGTCATGGAAGATTGCAATCGAAACTTGCGAGCAGGGGTTAGCGTGAAAAGATCACTGCAGGGGTTACAATATAAAGAAAAGCCAGCTTTTGAGAAGTACCTAGATGGCACCTTTGGAGGGTCACTGCTGTTCAAACTGAGATCAAGATCACTGGAGCTTCGGGGAAAAATTGGGAGAGATGGGGAAAAGGGATGCCAAATGTGCCACTCTGGAGTAGTGGAGACCTTGGAACATTTTCTCTTGGAATGCCCACAGTATATACCTCATAGAATAAAATTTACTGGAAGAATAATGCAGAAGTGGGGTGAAGAAACAAAGGATAGATGGCTGAAGGGGGACACGAGGGAGAGGGTAGGAATGCTTATTGAAGAAATTGAAAAAGAGGAAGTGAGGGACACTATTAAGCAGTTTATATCTGAATGCTGGGAGGAGAGGAGGGGAAGAGGGGGTGGGGTGCAGGGGGAATGATGGCCTTCTCTTATGAGGACCGCGACAAATCAGCGGCTGGCCAAAGAGTTATTATTATAACTGGTTGAGTGCTAGAAGCCACTATCAGGGCTTTCAAAAAAATGAGTATACCAGAGCAAAGGCCAACACTTTCCTTGCTTATATTTCATATTCAGTCAAACACAAATAATATTTTGTTTTTATAAATTTGTTTTATTACAAAATATTAGAGAGTGCCTCTGGGCACTCTCCAATAATTTGTAATAAAACAAGTTTTGAATAACAAATTCAGATCACCAAAAATAATCTGGACCTCAACCAGATAATCACTAATGTGAAAACTATCTTGTTATTTGTACTTTCCCACGTTTGACGTCGCATTTTGAAAAAAAAAACGTTGAAGAAACTGAATTCCCAGTTTCGTTTGAACGTCAGGATAATTAAAGTCTCAAAGGGTTAATGAAACACATCTTGATGAAAGCTTGATACTAATGACATACTAATACCCAATTTTTCACCACCAACTGTCCACAATAGAAATAAATTTGGAGGTGGCATCGCAGTGTATTTTGCTGACAACATATATTACAAACAAATAGAGGATCGGTCATTTGACGACGACATCCTTTGATTTGAAGTAGGTAGCTGTAGTAAATTCATCCTTTGTGTAACTCATAGATCGGAAAGGGAGTGCTCTCAAGATTACTGGTCCACCTTGGAAGAAAAATTAGACTTGGCTGTGTCAAGAAATCCTTCAGTTATCCCCAGGTGACCTCAACTGCGACCTGTTGAAATCTAAAGGCAAACTACAAACCCTCATGAGTAGTTTGAATATGATAAATACTATCATTGAAGCAATAGACCCTATAATTGTGAGTGATACAATTAGAGTACTGAACTCGGGAACATCTGATCTTGGACTGTCTGATCATCGAGCCTCGTATGCCTATATCTTCACAACAGACTGACCCCCCCCCCCCCCCCCCCCCCACGCACACACACACACATACAAAAAGAATGGTCTGGAATTTTGAAAATGCTGATTTTATGAGAATGAACCGAATTCTGAGTGAAACAGACTGGGAGACTCTTATTATGTTCTCCGCATGGTATTGATGAATCGGTTCAAAACTTTACTACGCGATTTCTTGAAATCGCCAAACAATGCGTCCCTTCCTTTTATGTTACCATCAGAAATAACGACAAGCTATGATGGTTTGATAATGATATCCGGAGGGAGATTCGCAATAGATACAGACTTCGAAAACACGCTATCGAAAATAATTCTTCCCCCACTTGGGCAAAATACAAAACTGCCAGAAATAATGTTAATAACATGAACAAGTACGCTAAAGAGAAATATTTGGAAAAGATTGACGTGTTCTTGTCTGCTGACACACAACCAAAACAATTCTGGCATGAGACGAAACAGTTCTTTGGAAATTTTGCCAATGCCCCCTCCTCTCTATCGAACTGATGATGATGAAACTATAGATGATAACACCAAGAAGGCAAACTTATTGAACGACATCTTCGTCTAGAATAGTAAACTCGACTCCCCCGACCATGTGTTGCCTCCCTTTAAACGAAAAGGTACTGACACCATAAATAGTATATCCTTCACTGAAAATGATATTATTGCTATTCTAAAGGATCTACGGGTTAAAAAAGCTAGTGGACACGACGGTATTGGACACAAGTTTATAAAAGAAACCAAATTCTCCGTCTCCAAACCATTATATTTCCTTTTCAAAAAGTCCCTAAACCAGAATATGTTTTCCAGTGAGTGGAAATATGCGGATATAAATCCTTTATACAAAAAAGGGTGACCAATTCGACGCAAAAAAATTACCATCCTGTCTCTCTATTGAGCTGTATTAGTAAGGTCATAGAAAGGGTCGTGTCTAAAGACATTCACGCCTATTTTAAGGACAAAAATCTATTTTATGAGTATCAGTCAGGTTTTCTACTTAACAATTGCACTGTCTTTCGGCTAATTGAAGTATACCATAACCTTTGTAAATCTATTGATATAAAAGAACATAATATCTGTGTAGTTTTCTTCGATATATCAAAGGCCTTCGACAGAGTCTGGCATACTGGATTAATTTACAAACACAAGCAATACGGCGTATCTGTGCCCCTTCTCAGATGGTTTAAAAGCTATTTGACTGATAGGAAGCAGATAGTTATTGTAAATGGCTACCATTCAGAATACAGAAACATTCATGCTTGGAGTCCCCCAGGGCTCAGTACTAGGAGTGTTCGTTTTTCTGGTTTACATAAACGACATAGCCGAAATAAATTCTCTTACCAGGTTATTTGCGGATGACACATGTTTGACAGAAAGTGCGTATCAAACATGCACAATAACTAAAAATTTAAACCTAGAACTTGAGAAAGAAAATTACCTGTCAAAATTATGGTTAGTACAGTTCAACGCAAAAAAAAACTAATCTTATATTTTTCACATTGAGTTGAGATATCCGGCAACCCAACATCCATTTTAATAATGAAGTCTCTGATTATGTTTCCTCCCACAGACATCTTGGTTTAATTTTCCAATCCACTTTATCCTGGGGAGCACATTGATCATATCTGCAAAAAGCCAGTTCTAGACTATCTGAGCTGAGAAAACTAAAATTCTTACTCGATCGCAAAACATTGGAAAAATGTATTTGGCCTTCATCCAACCAATTATGGAATATGCAAGTCCTGTTTGGTCAGGCGCGCCAGCATACATGCTGACGCGTCCAGACGATATACACTTGGATGCCGCCCGGATCGTTACTGGTGTAACCAGATTTATATCCCGTGAACGCTTACTTCTTGAGGTGGGATGGCAATGTCTGGAAGATCGGAGATTTATCCAAAAGATGTGTGTCTTCTACAAAATTCTTCGCAAGGATGCGCCTGGATTTCTATGCGATCTGCTACCGTCTTTAATATTATTTATTTATTTATGTTTAAGGTCACATACTTATGCACAATGGCTAATCGTGACCATGACAGTTTTAAGGGTGGAGAAAGCCGGAGTACCCGGAGAGAACCAAAAAAAAAAAAGTTTTAAAGGTACTCCGGCTTCCTCCACCCTTAAAACTTTTTTTTTTGTGTGCTCTGCAATTCTTCAATTTTCTGGACGTACAAGCTTTCATGGATACACAAAATTTGACTCAAATGTTTGTGAAGCTGTGCGGATTTGGGATTCTGTGACAGTTCTCGGAATTTTTCTGTAAATTTCAGAAAATTTGGAAATTTCTACTATTTTTATCACTCATAAATTACTTTATGAACTGCATTCACTACCAATCACTCATGACTATGAACTCTCTCTCAGGTACGCATGGATTCAGTCATTATCGATCTGTGTATGTGTATAACTCGAATGGTATGCGTTCATTTAATGTGTACACATGTAGGAATAGTCTCGGTAAGTTTGCCCACCCCCCTGGACAGTGACGTCTTCGCTAAACTTAAATCTCTTGGTATACTTCGCCTGCGGAGGAACAGGCGAGGCGGTCAGAGGCGATTCAAGTCTCGAACAGCAAAACAGCTGAATACGAACAATTTGATCCGAATTGATCTCTGTGGATTACCACCAGTCGGTGTCTCTGTTATAAATACCAGATCTGTTGTGAACAAAACCAGCGATGTTCGTGACATGATGGACGATAACGAACTATCTGCGGCCATGGCGACAGAAACATGGCTGAAGCCCGATGATGCCCTCACAATCGGCGAGCTCCAGCAGGGTGACAGAACCCTACTTCACGTCCCACGTTCAACCAAATCCAAAGGCGATGGAGTCCGTATCATTTTTGATAACAGCCTAAAGGTTAAACCTGAATCTAATCACAAGTTCAAATCGTTCGAGTCGATAGTTGGGTCTCTGGCATGTGGTTCTCGATCAATCAGAATTGTCACTATCTACAGACCTCCCCCAACAACAAAAATAAATTCACTGTGAAACAGTTCTTCAAAGAATTTTCTGAATTTCTCGAGAATATTGTTACTTCTAATGGACCTTTTATCATCACCGGTGACTTTAATTTCCACCTCGAGGACATGAACAACAAAGACGCACTTGATTTTAGCGCGCTCCTGGAATCTATGGAGCTAACTCAGCTTGTAACTGGCCCCACCCATCGCAGCAATCACACCCTCGATTTGGTAATCATTCGTGCGTGTGATCAAAACGTGGTACACAATCTGGAGGTTCATGACATAGCCATATCAGACCATTACATGGTGAAATTTGACATCAGGCTACACCAGCCGCAACCATTTAATGAGAAGATTACCTACCGTAAACTCGGGAACATTGATTCCATTGCATTTTCAAGTGCAATATCGTGTTCGGCGGATGAGATCCATCGCGAGTCGACAGTAAATGAATCTGTTACCAAGTTTACTGATCTTTCACATAAACTTATCGATGATTTCGCGCCTGAAATGTCCAGAATTGTGTCTAGGCACAACCTTTCCCCCTGGTTTAGTAATGAAATCAGAGATGCGAAACGCATGCGGCGAAAATTTGAATTGAAATGGAGAATTTCGAAACTCACCATACACAGGGAAATGTATTTGAGCCAAAAGATCGTGGGTAATCGGTTGATATCATCGAGCAAAAAAAGACTATTTTGCCTCTATTATATCAGACAATAATAAGAAACCCAATGTGCTGTCTGAAGTAATTAGAAAGCCGAAGGCAACCCTACCGGAACATTCATCGGCCGAAGATTTAGCCAACAGATTTTCTAACTTCTTTATAAACAAAATTGACACCATTCGATCTGGTCTCAGCCCGCCTGTGGATGGTAATATTCCATTACAGCCTCATCCACCTCGTATGGCGTCGGCAACTCTTGAATCGTTCAGGCTGCTTACGCCCTATGAGTTGACTGAGATCGTAATGAAAGCACCGTCCAAACAATGTAAGCTTGATGTTATTCCTACAAAACTACTAAATCATGTCTTCCTGATCTTATGCCATGGCTCATTGGCATTGTGAATAAGTCGCTAGCATCATGAGTTTTCCCATCATCTATGAAAGAGGCTCTAGTCACACCTCTCATTAAGAAACCTGGTTTGGATCCTGAAATCTTAAAAAACCATCGTCTCGTTTCTGGTCTTTCATTTCTGTCCAAAGAAATTGAGCGTGCAGTCGCTAAACAGATCCGCGAACACATATCTAGCTGCAATCTTGCAGAGGAGTTTCAGTCAGCATACAGGTCGTTCTGCAGTACTAAAACCGCCCTTTTACGAGTGCAGAACGACATTCTCCTCTCCATGGATAAACGGCAAGTTTCCTGTCTGGTATTGCTCGATCTCAGTTCGGCGTTGGACACTATCGACCACGGCGTACTTCTTAATAGACTTGCTTCCCAGCTTGGTATTGTTAGTACTGCCCTGGAGTGGTTTCGATCGTACCTGACGGATCGAACACAGCGGGTAACTGTCACAGGCTCAAACTCAAAACAGGCTCATTTGAAGTTTGATGTTCCCCAGGGGTCAGTGCTTGGACCTTTGCTATACGTCATTTATGTTATGCCCCTTGGCGATATCATCCGCAGACATGGCCTGTCATCCCATTGCTACGCGGATGATACACAGCTGTACATACACTTTACACCACAGTCCGATACAATGGCCAAAGAAAAACTTAAAAAATGTGTAGCTGATATTAGATCTTGAATGGCAGAAAATTTCTTAAAACTGAATGCTGATAAAACTGAAATCATATACATTGGATTAAGCCATCAGTTATCTAAATGCTCAAGGCTCGATCTCAACACTGAAGGCAGTACTGTCTCACCATCGACCACGATACGCAACCTCGGATATTTTATGTATGAGAACCTGTTGGCGAGATGTCTTGCATGTCTGCAGAGCTTCGTATTATCATCTCAGAAATATCAGCAGGGTGCGGGGCGTGGTTGATGGGGCAACAGCTAAACAACTTGTCCATTCCTTCATTACAAGTCTCAAAGACTATTGCAACTCTCTCTTATTTGGTTGTAAACAGAGCATCATTGACAAAATTGCCACAATACAAAAATGTTCAGCACATGTAATTACTATGACCAAACGTTCCTGCCACATTACACCTATTCTTAAAAATCTGCACTGGCTGCCTCCGAGGGAACGCATTGAATTCCAAATTCTCATATTAACTTGGAAATGCTTAAATGGCGAGGCTCCACCGTATCTGTCCACTTTGGTTTCACGTTACGAACCCGGTGGATCACTACGTTCGAAAACTTCACACAATCTTGTCCATGCACCAGGTGATCTCACAACAGCTGGCGATTGGGCCTTTTCGGCGGCTGCTCCATTCCTTTGGAACCTGCTTCCAAGTGGGCTGAAAGCATCTCAGAGTCTCCCATTTTTCCAATCAGCTCTCAAATCACATTTGTTCCAGCGGGTATATAACTTACGATGAAAACCGCTGATTATGATTCATCCACTCGGAGACAGTCAGTAAATAGTAAAATATTATTATTATTAGTTTCAATATGTTTATTATATGCAAGCCTGTGAATTATCGAAAAGATATTTCTCGATGTCCATCAACTCGAAGGATATCGAGAGATATCCCTCAGCAGCTTTCCGAATGACGCCACGCTTCGGTGCATGACATCGCCTTGAACGTCGCCTTGGAGGAATGATTAGCATATGTTTATTATTGTCTTGAAATAATTTACAGTCAAATTGGGCTGAATACTGCTCAGAAAAATGTCAAGTAGCATATAATAAAAGGAAAATCTGCGCTATGTTGGTGAATCTCGGGAATTGTCTCAGTCGTGTGGACCTGGGGTACTATTTTTCTGTCGCGCAAGCGCTCGTGAGGAATGAAGCTTTCGGGCTCACGCTCGTGAGATGGTTCTTGATATCCACTAAACAAAGTAGCTATCCTCTATATATTGTTAGCATGTTTTGTGTGAACTCAATAGTGTCTAACACCAAACGCGGATTGAATTATCATTGGTGTACGTGTGTACGTGAGCGTGTGTCTGTGAGCGCGTGTGTGCGTGTTTTTTTTTTTTTTTTTTTTTTTTTTTTTGGGGGGGGGGGGCCTGTTTTTTGTTTTTGTTCTTCTAAATTCTACTTTATATACTGTATATTTACTTTAATCAATGTGTTCTCATATGTATCCATTAACCCTTTACCCAACGAATCGCCCGCATTCGCCAGCGTAATATCCAAATTCAGCAGTTGAAAAACTATTATTTTTCAAAAAATTTCAACAAAACCATAGCATGTGACCCCTCGTTCCAACGAGGGGTCACATGATATGGTTTTGTTGGAATGTTTTGTAAAATTAAAAAAAATGCTATTTAAAATAGTAAATTTTGATATCGTCTGCATTGGGTTTGAATTATCATTGGTGTACGTGTGTATGTGAGCGTGTGTCTGTGAGCGTGTGTGTGCTTGTGTGCGTGTTTTAATTCTTTTTTGGGGGGTCCCTGTTTTTTGTTTTTGTTCTAACTTCTACTTTATATACTGATCAATGTGTTCTCATATGTATACTTTTAACTGCCACTTCATTTCTGTAATTTATTATTGTCGGGGAACGAAAGGTGTACTGAGAGGAAAGCATTTGTCTTTCAATTCTTATTTGCATTTTAATGACAAATAAAAATATGTTTAGTTTAACAAGCAGAAATGCACAAAATTGGGCATTTTGTACTTTTATTTCGGTGCTCTCTCGAATGGACAAGATTCTATCTCGAGTACTCGGCGCTTTCCGAAACACTCTGTGTTCTTACACGAGATACGCTATTGTATTATATCACGCACAAAAGCTTCGAAAATCATCAGAACACATTACTGACCAGATAGTGGTCCTCTTGGCAGACCGTTTGGAGGCTTTGGCTTCCCGAGTAAAGAGCCGATTATTAGGGGACCCGTGATATGGAGTTATTGAACACGAGCAGTGACAGAATTGAGTGATTGTAGCATTCGAGCTCATATTTTCAGTGAAATTTGATCAAAATAATTACAAAATCTGTTACATTTCTACTTATTTTGTCTGTATGTGCTATTTATTTGGAATTACTGATCTGTTCTGTACCATTTTGGACATACGTTTTTTTGCTTAATTATCAGATAATTTATGCAACAAAACAAGTGCCAAAATTTGTATAGAGTAGATAAATAATTTCGCATTACCATCGTCTCTTTAACCATCAACCTACTGGACTGCCTTGTCGATACTCAATTTCGAACCACCGCTATCGCCATTCCTATACACAGGCACAGCTTAAAATTCCCGTGGTATATCCATAAACTACCTTGCTCCTCGCGAAATAAATTCGCGACAATCCCACAATCGTGAGATGATCATCACACGAAACGTTGAAAACATGTTCTGACTATTGCTGAAGTGGTCAGCGAAGTATGTTAAACAACATCCCCCACCCCCACACACTTGCTTCACATTTGTTGAGTTTGGCATGAAATCTACTCATAGATACTATATCAGCCATGATTTGATATGATACCAAACTCAGAAAAATAGTACTATACAGTGAGCCGTGAATATTCTTACTATGATACATATTGATCATAAAGTCATTCTGTATCTCACCTTAAGTGAATTCAACACAGTGAACTGACATAAATCTACACCGTAACACAGAAAAAATAGCATATAAGTTACACGTATAACACACATAAGTTATACCTATAACACACCAATATCCATGATGTCTCTTTCGAAAATGTTCTCTCGTCGGATGGGCGTTTGAGAGAAGTTTATTCGAGCTGTAGCCCTTCCACGTGGGTGCGTAGAGGCGACGTAGGTGTAGTGGAAGTGTGGGTATTGCTTCAGGTCGCATGTGTCCACGTGCTGATGAATCCATTACTATAACTGATATTTGCGGGGAACGACATAGAAATATACATTTGAGATGCCAGAAACCTGTGGTTATGGTCGTTCCCGTGACAATTTTGGACAATTCTCAGGATTATTTGGGAAATCGAGGTCTAGCACAAGGCCTTATGAGATAGCCAGTTAGCGGGAAGGGATACTAGTTTGTTTCATGGCCACACACAGGGAAGAACCTATGGCTTTATGTCCCTAACGGGGCGATTTTAGGCAATTTTCGGGTTGTATCGGGTAATTCGGGAAAATGGGGAAAAATTAGCGCCAAAAATCCCCCCGTGCAGGAGAGATTACTGTTACAGGCATTACTATACCCACCTTGTTGGATGAGTGCAAAAAGCGTTTCCCTAAAACAAAATGTCGGCCCGCTTGGTTCGGAAAAGAAATCACAGATTTTGGGAGAATTAAACTCCCCAGAAACACGTGTGCGCATGCGCACAAGCGACCACATTTTGCTATAATAATGACGCGATAAGATGGCCGCTCGCGCGTCCTACCCATAGTACACCACTTTCCATAACGTCAGTTCAGGACATGCACACCACGATGAGAACATGCAATGAGAACATGCAAATGGGGGTTCAAAACCACCTGGCCTAGTACTTTCGTAGAATCGCTTAGAGAATTCCTCCCGTCTTGGGCCTTTCGGCCCTTGACGGAATGGCATCTGCAAACCATTCAATTCAGACACGACCATTATCCATTACTTAAACATTCAATAACATACTGACACCTTTAGCCAAAGTCCAGTTTAAATTTTATTCCTGCTCTATGAATCAACATAATGTCTTTCAAAGAAATGTACCTGCTTGAAAACAAACAGAATTGTAGGTCTTCAATAATGTCGCTAAACAAATGCATTCTAAAATCTAATAAATCAGATGAGAATTGCGCCGCACAATTTCTTGTTTCGTTCAAATATCAGGATTTTTTTTCCATGGGAGAGCACCGAAATTGCCAAGATGCCCTCGATAGAGCACCTGCATCACTTGGTAGAGCAGGTGAATATCCAACTTTTCCCTGATTTCCCCGATTCCCTCGGTTTCTCAAAACAATAATACATTTTTCTTGTGAGAATTTTGAAAATTGAACAAGGGGTTTATATTCACTGTTGCGGCGCACAGTTGCAGTTTTTAATTGGAAAAAAAAATGCCATCGAAGCGATGGATTTAAGGTTTTCACATCTAAACTCGTCTAATTTGCTGGCATTACTTGAAATGCGTGAGTTAAAACAGCTTCTTGATATTATATATATTAGTAACCATGTTTGTGACGTCCATGGTGGTGTCGTTCTTTGATGTTCATGCAACTACAAGCTGTGGTTCTGACTGCTGTTGTGTTTTGAGCACATTTGGACAGAGAACCGGGATATTTGTTGCAGAGCACGTAAACATCGCTTGGGAGAGCACGCAAGTCAAGGAGTAGTTCCTCCACAGTGATATTGGAAAACCACATGCACAAACTTAGAGGGGTAGGTCGCATTTCCGACTTTTTTGGCAATCTGGTGGGCTTTTACCCAGTTTGTGGGCATGAAATATACACTTTTCATTGACATAATGGAAACAGAATGTCTCGAGACAAGGACAAATGGCAAGAGGTGCCGTGAATATTTTGAAAATATGCCAAATGCGGACAAGATTATGGATAGTGCATAACAAAAACCGCTGTACCGAGAGGCCTCGATGTCGTTCGCTGTGTACATTTTTGTTGTGCATTTTACCTATTTTTGAACTATTCATGATGCCTCCTGTTTATTTGTTTTTGTTCCTGATATATTCAGCTAAAAAATTATCAAAGAAATGCAACAGTCTGTGCCCACAAATTGCATAAAAGCACCCCAGATTGGTCTTCGGACGGGAATTCGACCCACCCCTCTACATTTGTGCAGGCTGTTTTCCTGCTTCAAACGCAGCTACTAGACGAACAGGACATCACGAGCCTACCCCTCAAACAATTAAATGCAAAACTATTGATACATATATACCTCTCCATTTCGACTTTCTGGTTATGTAACAAGGAGAGGCAGCCTATATGCCTTCCGAAAACGCCACATCGAGAGGAGACAGTTTGTACCGAGAGGACGCGGTTCGATTTCACAGTGTGATACTGTATAGATGCAGCGAAAAAAAACGTTAAGGTTGGATATACAAGCAATAGGACAATATGTCACACCTTTCCTTTCAACAGCTTTGACTGTTGATTTTCTCATACATAGTGTTGGATATGTAAAACAATATGTAAACAATGGGAATTGGGCGATACCAGCAGCTACAATGACCCAGAAATGTATAACAGTTTATAATAACCGAGGTGTAATTAGTTTAAGCTCTGTACACGTGTTATGGGTCTTTAGTTTAACCCTTTACCCAACGTAACGGAAAAAACCCGGTCAGCGCTAATCTCAAAAATCGCCAATTAATTTTCATTATTTTTTCATTTTTTGTCTCAAAAACATAGGTTATGACACCTCATTGGAACGAGCACGTTGAGCTCGTTCCAATGAGGGGTCATAACCTATGTTTTTGAGACAAAAAATGAAAAACATTAGTTATTCAAGAATTTTTTTTACAAGTGTCGTCTGCTTTTCATGTTCTATAAAGGGTTAAACAATATTTATTCAATATCTTCAAACAAATATATAGAAGACAACCTAGTAGAATGTGGATCCGACAGGAAGCTATAAAGCCTATACAAGGTCGTTTCCGCGTACAACATTTGCCATAAATTATGGGTTCTTACAAGGAGAACCATCTGTAAAAAATAAGGGTATGAGTTCCAGATATCATTTCTCAATATCTGCTGCACAGAGTCTAAGGGCAATTACACACTAAATGCGATGCGATCGTTCGGTAGAGTAACAAAGATCATATTTTCATCCGATTTTGCAGTTTCGATACATGGTGAGATGCCTCCAACGTGGGCCTCGCACTTCAACAAACACAAATTCTAAAGTTCTGAAATGAGACCAATGTTCCGATTGAAATATAAAATCACTGAATACAGTTTTGATGCAACGTTTATAGTTGTGTCATAATTAAATTCTATGATTGTATTTTCGATAACTGACATTAAACGGATTTCGGGTGATTGGCTTTGTCCTGTAGCAGATAAAAGTAAATTCAGAGACATAGTGTCAAAATTACACAAAAAGATTAATAGTTATTTATCTATTATATAAATGGAGAGTGTGTGATTCCGTTATTCTGTCCAGCTAGAAATTCAAGCTTTAATTATCTCCCTTGATATCTAATACAATCAAAAATTGCCCCGTCCTGGGGCAGGTGGAACCGCTAGTTACTTTAAATCGCAACGCCGGGGACATTTGCAACAATCAGAGCCAAAACATTATGTCGAATCTACAAAAAAGAAGGATTCATCGTTATATATTACTTTATATCGCAACGCTCGGAACACCCGCATCGCACCCTGAGCGTGAAAAAGATTTTAAGGCGATGGTAATGTGACCAAAAACGTCTGAAAATTTGGTTTGTATTCGGAGCTGTATGGGCAGGTTTTAAGAAACTAAATTTATTTTATTTTCAAGTAATAAGTCCCGTGGGTTCTGAAATAACGGAAGAAATATATTGTGTAGGAAATAAGGAGAAATGAAAAATTAAAATTCAGCAACAATTGTGCTTTTGATTTCCATCAAACTTTCCCAGCACAGGATTAATTTGTGTCTAAATGGTCCCCAAATGTATCGTAAAAGTTGCACAAGAAAACACACCACAACTAGATTGTTTTGAAATCGCAAAAAGCACGGCCAATGCCGAGATGAGGGCCCACGCCGTTTTGGCGGCCAAGTCTGGTGTGTATTGTGATTAAATTTCCAAATTAAAAATGAAGTTGAATGTAAACACAAAAACGTAAGTTTGACACCCCTGGTGTTGTTTACGTCTTGTCTCCGTTATCTGACGTCTGATTTTAAAAACTGTTTCAACTTTCTGTTTGAAACCCCACACGTACTAAAATGTCCAAAGATCTCGACTTCCTGCAATGAAATTTAATTTTGGCGTTTTCCGAACCTCGATGGGCATTTACGTCATAACGTCAACAATTTTAAGGCAATGATGCAAAGAATCGGCAATGATTGCCTTCAGGTATTCATCTACCGCCTGTGATTTAATTTAATGCTAGGTTTTGTAGTTGGGGTGGGGGTGGGGGGTTGAAGCTTTGAGCCGCTGGGATGAGTGTCCCCTAGGCGTTATTTACGTCATATCTCCGGCATCTGGCGGAGGACTTTAATTTTTGTTTTTCGCTTTGTGTTTGGGACCATGGATGTTAAAAGATCGCATGGTGGAACCTTTCGAAAGTTGAATTTATTTTTTTCGTTTTTGCACCCGGTCACATTTGACGTTATAACGTTAGGTTTGTTGAGCCAATGAACATACGAATATGCCTAAACATAATTCCAGCTATCCTTGCGCTGCGTGTTTAGTTTCTATGGGGGTATTCTTGCCGTTGTTGAGATAGGGGTTGTACAAAATTGGAGGTACCTTTTACCTTTAATTTTTTCGATATTGACGTCCTACCCTCACCCCAGCGACAGCCCAGACGAATTGTTCGTGTGCTGAAAAATGATTGCATTTTCAGATATGGTTTTCATTGGAGCATATATTTTCAAAACTTCGAGAGTTATCGTCCAAAAAGCGGGCAGATATTAAACGTTCATGGAAGAAAAAACAGTCAAATAGAATTTACGTCATTTTGAATAAAAGTTTAAATTTGAAATTGCAAAAAATGATTTTAATAGACCCATATTAAAAGTGTGTAAAATTTCATATCTATGTATATTATTTGTACGCAGCTGTGTGTTATTGAAAGTATACGTGTTCAATGAGAAATATGCAAAATAACCCTTAAATTTGAAGTGACGTAAAAAAGTCAAATGGCGATAACCAGAAAATAAAAAAAACGTATATTTGTATTCATTGAACTTTACAACATACTGAAATTTCATGAAAATCGTCCAACATTTAGTTCTTTTGTCACGTGACGTCAATAACGTTACCCGAAAATGCGACCAAAGCTCTTCAGAATTCTAAAGGTCGATACCACATTTTAGATATGGTTTTAGTTGAAGATGATATTTCCAAAATTCACAAGAGGGCGTCTTGATACAGGAGTTGATATTAACCCTTTGAAGTTGAAGTTTGAACCCATAAGACCGATTTTTCGGTCCAAGGCATAATTTTGTCTCATTTTTGTCCTTATAAGAGATATGAACACAGGGCATTGATGATAAAATAGTAAGTGCAGTCTGCAGCCAGACGGCTTCAGACGGCAGTTATTATTTTATCCTCCCTGTATATTGATATTGGACTAACCCATCTCACTGTAAGTGTACGCAAAGGCGATACCATTCCAGGAAGCTAGGTTTCAAAATGTAAGAAAAACATCTTAAATGGGTATTATTTTGGATAAAGGTAAAAAAAATAAAAAATAGGGCTCCATTAATTTCAGTGCCGGACAACCAATGACATTTGTGCCAAATTTCGTGAGAATCGGTTCAACACTGTGGTCGTGATTCGGTAAACGAGAGAAAACAAGGACTAACGATTACAATAAGTCAATTCAATTTCGTTGAATGACTTGATAATGGAATAACAAAAAATCTGAAAACATTCTTCAATTGCACTGATGAAAAAATTAAATATTTCAGCATAATGCCATGGGCGTCGCCAGGATTTTTCAAAAGGGGTTCGACTTTGATGAAAAAGGTTCACCGGGGGTACACTTGGCAGATGCCGTTTCTAGGGAAATCCGCCCCCCCTCCCCCCGACTCGGGAAAATTTTAAAATTTAGTATCAAATGGAGCTCTCTGGTGGCCTTTTGTGGATTTATTTGCATTCTCCGTTCTTGATAAAAATGTAAAAGTGTGTTCGTTCGCACCCCGATCCCCCACCGGCGACGCCTATAAATGTGGATGAGTGTCGTGGCTTCCATTTTAAGAGGGAACTTATATATATTTAGCTCCTTAAAAACTATCCGTATATCTCTGAACACAAATCAGATTTTCAGCCATTTTTGGTCTTGTTACTTTGAGACATCAGACATGTTCACAGTATGACGAAAACAATATTGTAACGAAAAACGATAACTTTTGAAACAACACGTACGATAAGCATAAATCGTTATCGCTGGATTGGTAACACTGTACGTGCAGAGAGAAAGATATTCTCTTAGGCGGGACTAATTTTCTGGAACATGGTGGGTATTCTGGCAGTGATTCTCAAAAAAGCACAAGGGGCTTATCCCATCCATTCCCCTCCACCATTTTGGCGCAATATATTTATGGGGAAGGGTATCCACATACTGACAGAGTCTTGGGATACCCCGTCGGGTAAAATAGAAAAATGAATGCAAAATAGAGCCCAGACATTTAGGTACCTGTGTCCTACATGGATGTATTGACGCATCGTATAATTTCACGAATATCAGCAACTTTACTAATTTTGAACGTAATCCTGACAATTATGTGTCAGATGCTGTCGTTTATTATCTGTAAGTCGGCCTAATTTTGTTACATAATTTGAATATGACGATTACAAGGCTGCTTATATAGATATCAGTGCTTGGCTGTTCACCTTTAACTGGAAGAGTGCTAAAGTACTTACAATTTGTTCACACGTCTTCGCCTTGTTGCAATTTATGGGAGAGTGTGGGCACTCTCCCATAAATTGCAACACGGCAATATCCGTACAGACTAAATAATTTCACCACAAAGATAATATTAAGCACACCCACCAAGTATGAGGCCTTAATGTTGTGATACCTGTACTTGAACAAAATCTCAAACATGGCTTTCAGCACTTTATGTATACCCGGTACTGAGTTAACAAGCACGGATGGTGATTTTTCCAGATCGTTCATGGAGTGAGTGTTGACTCCCTGGCCCACACTAGTACAACCCCTGGTACAGTATACTACAACAAAGACAGCTTTTTTCATTTCGTCGGCGCCATTCGTAGTCCAGCAAGTTTTTGAATATGTTCTGTACAAGCCCGTATATCATTGGTAAACTCGCATTCCCGTTTGGAATCTGTGGGTGGCGGAGCGGTGTGCCTAGTGTAGTATAGTTTCGCTATAGGCGGTTGGTGCCGACGGAAACTCTCCGTGTGGGATCGAACCCCAGCTATGACATATACTGAGTCCAAAAAAAGTATAATAGAAACAAATGTGAAAAAATAGCATAAAGGATGAAATATAATAGTTTTAATATTGCATGTTTGTGGACAAGAAGTCATGCAAAGAGTTTAATGACATGTTGTTGTCCACCCAACCGTATACAAATTTGCTACGGATTTCAAAATAGCACGTGCTTCCCGAGAATGTCAAATTGAATGGGTGACCGACGATTTTCTTTGTGTTAGGTTGTGCTAGAGAGCCTGGGTTATTGAGAAAACACGCTAGTATTTGTCTTCCGACATTTTAAAAAATGCCAAGGTTAACCGAAAATCAGAGGTTGCGTGCCATTGGTATGCATGAGGCTGGGATACCTCCAGATGAGCTCGCTGCTGAGTTCGGAGTCACTGTGGCCACTATTTACCTTCTCGTTGGAAGGTATAGAACCACTGGATCTACTGCCGACCGACCGCGTTCAGGTCGACCGAGAGTTACGACCCCTACCACATCAAGACGTCTCACTTGCGGGATCGCTTCCTTCCGGTGACAAGGACAGCAGCAATTACTGCTGGTAGAACTAACAATAGAATCAGTGCACAAACTGTCCGCAACAGACTCGCTGAACACGACATCCGAAGTAGGCGTCCATACCACGGACCAATCCTTACCCAACGTCATCGTACCGTCAAAATGGAATGGGTACGTCAGCGTGTTCGCTGGACTCAGCAGCGTTGGAGCACAGTTCTTTTTAGTGATTGATCACGATTTTGTCTACGGCGCGCTGATGGTAGGGCAAGAGTGTATCGCCGACGAGGAGAACGGTTTTCTGATGCTTGCGTGCGGTGTAGTGTAATGGTTTGGGCAGGAATTTTCTTGCACAATCGAACGCAGTTGATCTTCATCGATGGTAATCTGAATGGACAGCGATATAGGGACGGAATTCTTAACGCTGTTGTTGTCCCGTTGTTCAACTCAAACGTCGGATTGCAGTTATTCCAGCAAGGCAAAGCAAGATGTCGCGTGGCTCGTATCTGTCGTAACTTTCTTGAGGAGAAGAGCATCGAACTTCTTCCCTGGCCCCCACTTTCGCCAGATTTGTCGCCACTCGAGCATCTTTGGGAAAAATTGAACCTTCGGGTACAACTTCATGATCTTCAGACGTTAGGCGATTTACGTAATGTTCTATGGCAGGAGTGGAACGCAATACCACCTGGTGACATCCAGAGACTCATAAGGTCCATGCGCCGTCGATGTCTTGCCATCCAAGAGGCAAACGGTGGACACACACGCTATTGACTGCATGTGTGAACTCTTCATTTCACCCCATGTCTGAACTGCGACGTCCTGACATGACGCTGACAACACAGTAAGAACATGAAATTATGCAAATTCAAACAGCTAGACTCGAAATATGAATTTATAATAATTTGTTTGGGATTAAAGTCGATAATACTAAACAATTGCTCCTCAAAGTTTTTATACTCTCTTTTTTGACTCAGTATATAACCAGAGCCCATCCTTGATTCGTTTTGGCACTCGGGGGAATTTGAAAAACGATAACGTTCTCGCTGATTTCCACTGATGTGTGTATCGTAATATGTAGAGTTAGGTGATGCAATCTTCTGATACTAATTATATGGTTAATTATTAATTTTTCAGTTTTTCGCCCGCCGGGCTCAAATTAACGATTCACTTCAATGATTATGGCCAAGCTGACATTGTGTAGTATTCAACTATTTTCCAATAAAATGCGTGCTATTTTATGTGATCTTGAAAAATATTTTTGGAACGTATGGAGAAACTGTAGGGACTTGCGAAGCTTCGAGATTCAATATGATTTAAACAGTGGCGGTGCCACAGGGGGGGCCTCGGGGGCCCGGGCCCCCACTTTTCCCTCGCGCTCCCCAAAATCAAACTTCAAATTACTATCTGACCTTGGTTTTCCGACCCAATATCACACCCGCAAACGACACACAACAATACACACCATGTCAGAGGTTGTAGAAACGCTCAGATATCGCTTCCAGGGCGTCCAAATATGAAAATGTTTCCTGGGGAGATCCCCCAGATCCCCCTCCCCACAAACGGGAGGGGGGACACCCTCCGCCAAAGTTCAACGATCTGAACGTAGTGGATACCCCTTCTAGCTCAGGACTGTGGCGTTCGGGAGATGCCTTCGGCATCCCGACCTTCGACCCCTCCTCCATATCTTACTTAGCCCCCCCCCCCCCCAAAAAAAAAAAAAAAAAATTGAAATCCTGGCGCCGCCGCTGGATTTAAAATCGTCCCGATGATTCGATTCCAGTCACCGAAATTCTAAAATGTTCGAATCGCCGAGGTCTTCTCTCACAGATTTCTTTTCCATTTGCTCTACCGTCACCCAGCTTGTCAATCTTTAATGACAAATTATTTGAGAAAACTCCTTCACGTTCGGATGGTATGAGCACTTAACACTTAAATTTGCAATTTTATGTGATCTTGAAAAATATTTTTGGAACGTATGGAGAAACTGTAGGGACTTGCGAAGCTTCGAGATTCAATTTGATTTAAACAGTGGCGGCACCACAGGGGGCCTCGGGCCCCCACTTTTCCCTCGCCCCCCCCCCAAATCAAACTTCAAATTACTATCTGACCGTAGTTTTCCCACCCAATATCACACCCGCAAACGGCACACAACAATACACATCAAGTCAGGTGTTGTAGAAACGCTCAGATATCGCTCCCAGGGCGTCCAAATATGAAAATATTTCCTAGGGAGATCCCCCAAACCATCCTCCCCACAAACGGGAGGGGGACACCCTCCGCCATAGTTCAACGATCTGAACGTAGTGGATACCCCCTTAAGGGGGAGTAGTCACTACGTCCAGATCACTGAACTACCTCCCCTCCTATCCTCTTCTAGCTCAGGCCTGCGGCGGTCGGGAGAT
This sequence comes from Pictodentalium vernedei, assembly GCA_031216915.1. Lineage (NCBI taxonomy): Eukaryota > Metazoa > Mollusca > Scaphopoda > Dentaliida > Dentaliidae > Pictodentalium > Pictodentalium vernedei. Next base: position 317,947,745 of record CM062297.1, read on the forward strand.
GCCTTACTTACCCCCCCCCCCCCCCCCAAACTGAAATCCTGGCGCCGCCACTGGATTTAAAATCGTCTCGATGATTCGATTCCAGTCACCTAGATTCTAAAACGTTCGAATCGCCGAAGTTTTTTCTCTCCCAGATTTCTTTTCCATTTGCTCTACCGTCACCCAGCTTGTCAATCTTTAATGACAAATTATTTGAGAAAACCCCTTCACGTCAGATGGTATGAGCACTAAACACTTGAACTTGCGCACATGGGAGTGTTCAAACACAGCCAGGACGTCTACATTCTCCGGTTGAAATCCACTTTCATTTTCCAACAGAGCAGCGGTGAATTCCAACCACATACTGACTTTGGAGCTGCACTTTCTCTCCTTGATCCCTTAATCTACCATGGGGTCCCTTTTAATATAGGAGATACGATTGCAAAGATTAGTTTAAGGAGGTTTCGTTTCCTGAAGTAATAAAGACAGGTTATGAGTTGAGTCAGATAAGAGCTTTTCTATACTCAAAATGTGATGCGATTGTTCTCAGTGTTGTGACAACGTAACAAATTAGTGGTATAGCCATGGGGGCCTGAGTGAACCATTTCTCCTCCAATCTCCACGACCCCAAAAAATCCTGAATTGCACTGAATTCCACGATCTGTTTTTGTTAAATAACGAAATTATAGCTGACATACCACGTTTGGTGAAAATTGACGTTTTTCCGAGCCCCAAAATGTCCCCTAATAGCATCATTTGGCGCTTATTTAAAAAAAAACATTGCCTGCCCCACAACCTCGGACAAACCAACGCGAGAGGGACACTACCTTCGTTTTATTTCCCAACGAATCGTTCTGTTAAAATGAAATTCAGTAATTATGTATTATGTATTTCATATCTGACATTGGACTAAGTTCCTATGATAATAATCTTTATTCTTTTAGAAATAAAAAAACAACAGAGACAAATCATTGTGTAAAACTCGCAAAAATAAGAAGAAAATCGTTATTTATTCTTCAACGCAACGGTCGCGTCGCATCGAGGGTGTAAAGCCCTCAACTGAAAATACGGCACCTGAATGGAGATCGACAACATCAGCCATTGCAGATGTCGGAAGAAACAATATTCACATCTCTCATGACCCAAAATGCAGTGAGATTCGATTCTAGATTCAATTCAATTCGAAATCCAGTGCCTGCTTGGATTTAATTTGACTTCACATCTGAGATTCGTAAGGTCCTAAGAAATCATTACAATACATTCAGTTCCGACTTGATCCTTCAAAACCAAAAGGAGAAACCATTCCTACTGTTTATTACGAGTCAAATGTCTTCTTGCCTTAATTTCCATTCGCTTTTAGACAATTTAACCCTTTACCTAACCTGAAAAGCAGACGACACTTGCAAAAATAATTCTTGAATAACTAATTTTTTTCATTTTTTGTCTCAAAAACATAGGTTATGACCCCTCGTTGGAACGAGCTCGACGAGCTCGTTCCAACGAGGGGGTCATAACCTATGTTTTTGAGACAAAAAATGAAAAAAATAATGAAAATTAATTGGCGATTTTTGAGAATGGCGCTGGCCGGTTTTGGCCGTTACGTTAGGTAAAGGGTTAAAGGTGAACAGCTCAAAAGTAATAATGTTAGTTTGTCCGTGATCATATTTTCCGCCGTTTGTCAGTGATCAAACCTCTGTTCGTGATCAAACGTTCACTAACGCCATATTTTTTTAAAAATCTGCGTTCGAAACTGGTGATCATCTCCTCCAGAAGTGTACGAGGGTAAGGTTTGCTTGTCCGTTCGATTGTCCGTCCGCCGGTCCGGGTTGTCCATCCGTCCGCCGTCTGTTCGTGATCAAACGTCCTGCACGTTCACACCTTCAGATGCACTCAATCAATTGTTTTTTGTTTGCAATAGCTCCCGCTTGCCAAGTAACTCGGGTCTGTCGGCTTGAGATGTGCGATCTCTCTCGACTCCAATATCTGACCCGACTGATTTGAAAATAAAGTGAGAGGCAAATTCCCAGAGAGAAACTTTTCGATAATTTGAGGGATTCTAAGAGACGGGTGAGTATTGGTCGAAGGCAAGGGCAAAATCGACGTGGGATTGCACAGTAATGCCAATGAAAACATACCGATTGTCCTTTAACCCTTTGCCTATCGCGAAAAGCAGACGACACTTGCAAACAAAATTCTTGAATAACTAAATATTTTCATTTTTTGCTTCAAAAGCATAACTTATGACCCCTCATTGGAACGAGCTCAAAGAGCTCGTTCCAATGAGGGATCATAAGCTATGTTTTTGAGACAGAAAATGAAAAAAAATAATGACAATTGAATAGTAATATTTGTGAATAGCGCTGATCAGTTTTTGCCGTTATGTTGGGTAAAGAGTTCATTCTTGAGGATTGTGGATTTTCAAAAATGTTTACAATGGACCAAACCTTGTGAGTCTAGCGGCTCAGCAGTGATGCCCTGACTAGAAACATCTGCCAAGGTAATTTGATACTTAAATATTTTGTTGGAATGTCGATTTATTTCAGTTTATTGATAGTAAATATTAACGACAGTGTTATGGATTTTAAAGGACGTTTGATTGAATGGCGATTGAAGGAAAATTCATTTTAGTTTTAGATCCCTGGCTGGTATTGCTAAAACGGTTAGGGAATCACGTACTGGTTAACCTTTTTAGTTATTACGTTAACGATTAACCTTCCATTACTTTGAAACAGAAGATTTGCATATTAGTGTTGCGGATCGGACCTCAAAATACCAGTCTCGATAGGAACACGCTTGCTGCAAAGGTACTCAAACGAGCTGGACCAGTCCAGGGCGATCCAAGGCGGATCAGAGGGGCATTGGAATGTGTCAAATGATTGCTAGCACGGGATACAATGCTCGTCTTTGGACGTCGCCTTCCAACGTAAGCTGTGAAATAACTAGGAGATTAGTTCTGGGAACACGCTTCCCTTACAGTCTAAGATCCAAGTCGTTCCTGAAAGGAGACGCCTGCCCGTTACGAATGAAGGCATAAGCGATACAATAAATCGTCCCTTGGGGCGGAACAAGGCACCATCTGCAATGCCGAAGCATTGCAGATGGCGCCTTGTGCCACTCTCTGTCAGCGCGAGAAGATATAAAATTCGATTGGTACAAAGCCATAATGGCTTTTATTATATACTTTATAAATAACCGCATTGGCTGGATTTTATACACGTGACTGGTAATCAAAAATCCATGTACACCGGTTTTCCAGTGAATATTAACTTTCTAAATATAACTTTAGGAAATCTCTCTAATTCTATTTCAATCGACGTGCATGCGCAGTCAACCTGACTTCCGTCTCATTTTATGGTATTCTGCAGACGATAACTATTTTATTGTTAAATAAAAGTATTTCTTGTTGATATAATTGAACTTTTAATTGACAAAATAGAAGATTGTTTTTTGAGGATGGTGTATGCAATAAAACAGTTGTGGACTTTTATGGCTAACGCCTCGGACAATATAAGTTTTTTAGGTTCATATCACATCATATTCACCACCACAAAAGTCCGTAATTGTATAATATAATTCTTCATGTTTCTGTCAGTTTATAAAACATGTTTGATATCCACTAAAACATACAGTCACCCTCGAATACATACACGGAAGGCGGTGACATGCCTTTCTTTAGTGGACCTCCCTGGATCGGCCCAGTGGGAAAAAACGGACTAGGGCCGGGCCGGGCCGTATCGGGATGATATTCTTGGGCCGATACGATCCGCATCACTAATGCATATGCTACGATGTTGAATCATGGCTGACAATTTTTGTCATTGGAAAATTTACGATAAAGTTAGCTCCCCTTAATTTGGTAAAGCTCTTAGTTCGCTTATCCCTTTGGATATAGGGATTTCAAAAAGAAATTGAAATTTCGAAATATTAGCGAATTTGTATCTTCGGGCATTTTCCTGTAGACTGGTATAAAAATACAGACGCTGGCTTTTTATAATTTTTTCCTAATGAGTTTGAACGTTTGACTAATGTTCTCATTTAAAAATAAGAAAACGACGTTTGTACTATCTTTTGATGTTCTATAACTTCTTTTCTGTTCATTATATTTAACCCTTTACCCAACGTAACGGCCAAAACCGGCCAGCGCTATTCTCAAATATCACCAATTAATTTTTATTCTTTTTTTCATTTTTTGTCTCAAAAACATAAGTTATGACCCCTCATTGGAACGAGCTCGTCGAGCTCGTTCCAATGAGGGGTCATAACCTATGTTTTTGAGACAAAAAATGAAAAAAATCAGCTATTCAAGAATTTTTTTTGCAAGTGTCGTCTGCTTTTCATGTTAGGTAAAGGGTTAACAGTGTGCGCATCGTGACATATAATACAGACAATGTCCTTTCCGCTAATATAAAAGTTTAGGAGGTGAGATTTGCTAATGTATTTCCCGAGAAGAATAAAAACTTGCAAATTACTGTAAAAAGCACATTCTCTAAACAAAGAGCCAAAGTGGACATTTAGTGTTGGTAGGTGGGATACCGATATGTGTTCTTAATGACAGATTATCTGTGACCTAGTTTCTTCTAATTGGCTTGCCATAAAAAGCTACGTTTCCTTTGTGTTACTTTTTATAAGCGAAAAAAACCCAAACAGCTCTGAGAGCTATCTGTGGTTTTCGTTTATTAAAACTAACAAAACGGAACTTGACATTATTTTCTACTGATTTGATAGGTGTTTCTTCAACAATTACTTGCTTCTTAATTAGACCTTTCTCGCTCATCCAATAATTTCAAGGGAGATAATTTTATCGAAAGTCGATTTTCATGATGAGATCAGTCAAGGGTGCCCGATAATATTGCGTGACGTTGATGGAAACATTTTGCATACGTGGATTCAGACAAAACTGCCAATCTTTCAAGAAATACTCGAGGCTAACGGAACTTAACTTTCCTAATCTCACATAAAATCCTCGGGCCTGGCTGTGTTGTTAATGTCAGGACACCTGAGGCCCCGTAAGGCCTGGGCTGACGTGGGGTTATTTAGTCCAGCTGATGAAATTGCAGGAAAATTAGACCAACGTGGAGGGTCGGAATCCAAGAGTCGCGAACTCGGCGCTGGGAACTGAGTTAGACCGACGCCGTGATTCCTTCTCTGCCAAATTGGCCTGAAATAGGTTCGATTTCCGTTAGGTGTGATTCCTAATCACTTCAGGCTGTGTAATGGAAAGAATGACTTAAAGTAACAACGATTCTTTTATTTACACATAAAAATAAAGCCGTTTCAATATTTCAACAATCAACAATTCGATTCTTTTCACAGAAAATAGGTTGCTAGGGTTAAATAATTCTCAACAATTATATAGTCATTCTATAGCCCTGTACTGGCACTATAGTCTACACACTGGGAATGTTACTACCGTGAGCTCGCCATAAGCGCTTCACAAATCTGAAATTATATTACGGAGAGCTCGCCATAAGAGCTTCACAAATCTGAAATGTTATTACCGTGAGCTCGCCATAAGAGCTTCACCCGCTTAGGCTCAAATGTCAACGTCTGCGCGTAACTGTACCTCTGGCTGTCGGAGGGATCCGACCAGCAATGTTTGTCATCTATAAAGCCACCGTACTTCTGATTGGAGTCAGATAGTGTCTACTCAGACCTCATGTGCCTTTTGAAAGTCCTCCGTGAAAGTCCTATTGAAATGTTTCACTGTTCCTAGTTGAATTCACGGTTCACAAATGCCCCTTTTTGTGCTAGGGCGAAATTGTCACTCACACCGATCTTCAGTCGGTATTACGATGCTTCGACAGCAAAACAAACTACTCACAACGCAATCAGTCTGACGCTTCAAAGGGTTAATACGCACAATACAATTAACCTACACTTCTGACTATTGCAGGCTGATACCTGCTACTCGACAATCTAAACTTTAACGTTTCACCTTGGGTGTTCTTTCTCAACGAATTTGGCACTGTAGCCGCCTATCAACCTTAAGCTAAATCAATCGTGGAATGCCCTGCCTGGTGATTCCAGCCGTTCCAGGGTCCTGTGATCGAAGGTACCCCTATGCCAGGAAACAGGAGTCCGCCTGCCCTGAACTTCACCAACGTGTGTGTGACCCCAAGCGTATGTCTAATGCTCTGCTCTTCAAGGTATATATACTTTTTACCCTAAACTGTCAGGTGGACAGACGCTCATCTGTCCATCTGCCAAAACGGTGGGAGATGACATATATCGAGGCAGAATCAATACAAGTCATCTCGCGCGTGACTTAACGGCGATTTCACTTGTCGAGAGAACCGATTCGTTCCTGCCATTCATTGTTATCTAATGATCATGTGACGACGCGACAGACATTTCTATCTTTTAGAATCTCGTTTCTCAATTGGTCGTGACGATATCCTGCCACGAGCCGATTACGTCTCGTAAGACTCGCGACTACTGTATAACTTAAATGAGATTAGACCTTATCTAACATACCGTTTCTCCCCTGGGTCCCTGCGCTGAAACTGGATATACACCACGTGTGTTGTTTCCATGTCCAGCTTCACAGAGAAGTGAAATTCACGTAGGTTTTTCGCCTTGATGCGGAATATCTTTTGAATAATATCTTTATAGATGAGGCTCCTTGCCCCTATATTTAGGCTGGCTTTGCCCTGACAACTCCCTTCCCGAGAGAAACACCCTGTGTATCTCTTAAAACACAAGGGGCAAAGCCACGTACGCTCGCCTCTCACACCTTTTTACAATCTACCATCATGTTCAAGACTACAAAACTGCACCCTAGCGGTCGAGCGTCTCATGACCGCGCTCATGCGTCGGCCATGTCGATTCCCACGACACACACGCCACCACATGCTCCCGTCTTGTGGGTTTACATATGGAGAGTAACCTTATCCTTAGATTTGCAGCTCTCTCTCTCTCTCTAATACTATATATTTACACCTAAACATACACATTTTTATACACATTCGCTCATTTTGCAAACAGTTCACTTGGCACTCACTCCGGCGAGTAACACCGTCCGCGCCTTTGCGTCAGATGGGTCAATTCCAACGGAGTGTTACTTCACCTCCCATTCCCGTATGTCTTGTGAAGGGGCAAACGACCCCTGCGTTATGTTGAGCCTCACCCTCGCAAAGCTCAACCAGGGGATTAAAATTGTGCCTCACACACTCACACATTCAACACACAGATTTCCCGACCGCGCCTTTGCGACAGACGAGGTTAGTGTGCCTCACATTCCCAACAAACTCTTGTCAATAAAAACAAGCGCGGTTTCCCCGGGCCTTAACACCGGGTTGGTGCATCCCACACTTACAAAACTCGACACACAGGCTCCCCGTCCACGCACACTCGCGACGGACGGGGCAGTGTATCTCACATTAGCACTCACAACCAACTCTAGTCAGCAGTCAGAGCAATAATGATAACAAAAAAAAAAAAATATCGACAAAGTTTCTTCCGGGCCTTAACTCCGGGTTTAAGAAACTCATCACCTCATCCACAAAAATATTTGCGACTGGAGCCCCCGTCCCAGACACCAGGCCCACAGCCACCCAACTATTGCTTCTTTATAACCACCGACCATTGGTAGGGGCCCGGTTCCCAGTATCCCCTTGGGTAACCCTTGACACACCCCTACTTCTCGCCCCGTCATTTCTACGGGTATTCCACCAGGGTCCCCATACCCTGTCATTGTCGTATTCCCAAGAGCTTCCCTTGGCGCTATATCCCCCAGGCTCACTCGTCCCGGCGATTACCTTCGTTCGAACGACACCGGCCGTCCTTGGCCCTTGTGCCGTCGACCCCCCGGTCCATTGCGACGACTTCTTGCGCACCTTGGGCGCTGTGCGCCCCCGGCACTCACTGCGTGGTCTCCGCCACCTAGGATGCTTCTCCTTTGATTTGTGGACCCTTTCCTCGGAACCCTGGACGCCCACCTTAGCGGTCCCATCCACTTTAACACCCTCAACTTGTGTTGGCTCGTGCCCTCTCAATTCTGGGAAAGTTTGCCCAGCCATTTGCGTGGGTCTGGCCTCCCCTCTCCACACGGGTGACACCGACTTCTTGGGGCGCTCAACTCCCCCACATAAATTTGCTTGAGGGTCTTTCCCCAGTGACCCCATTGGGTTCCCTCGCTGTTTGGCGTTTAGCCTGGACCGGCTGCGGCCCCTTCTCCCTAATTGGACAGGAGTCGTCCCTCCTGAAACTTTCAGACATTTCGTCGTGTAGGGGCCATCCCCTGGACCATCGGATTGGTTCCCCCTGGGAACCTTTCCTTCCTTACTCGGTACGTTACCGAGTGCAACCGCCGGGGGTCCTTGCCCACCGACTTGAACTTTCTTTGCCCTCGTTGGGCCCTCACTTGGCCCCCTACCCCTGGACCATAACTCATCAGGGCTTGCCCTCACCTCTGGGATATTACCTATGACCAGATCATACACAGATGATTCAACGCACATGGCTTCCACTTCGCCACAATAAAATGGGGTATCCACAGTTATCCTCGCGATGGGGAACCTTCTAACGGTCCCATCAATCAAAATACACAAATGGCCACGACCCAACAATTGCTTGTCGTCAACGAGTTGCCTTCTAACCGCTGCAGAGGAGCACCCAGAATCCCGGAGCAGACGGACCTCTCTTTGTCCCACATACCCTGGGTACACTGGCATATTAACCTTCTCCTGCGAAGTTGTGAGCCTCTCACACATGCCACTTATTATCGGGACAACCTTCCCGCCTTCCAGCCTTAATTCTCGCTCTTGTATACATTCCTGGAGGGGACTGTGTTCTGGACCGATAGTTTGACAGAACGCTGCTGTCTGTCTACTGGGCCGTGGATCTACGCGGTCACCTTGCTTCCGACCCCTCGGTGCTGCGTTTCCGGTCCCCTGCTCGGGTGGTCTAATGTTCCCAGTGGTCCTAACCTGCTTCTGCCAGCAGTCCCTGGCAATATGACCCCTCTTGTTGCAGATAAAACAAGTGGTGTCCTTGGGAGTGCTCCCCTTTCGGCTGGTCTGCGACGCAGGCGGATTGGGGTGGTGTTGCCTTACGGGTGCCATTGCCAACCCGTTTGCCCCACCCCTAGCCGATTTGAGTGCGTTTACACTCCCGCCGTGGGCCTCGATGTAGCGTTCTGCCACAGTTGCCATCTCATCATAGGTGGGCGGACCCCTTTCCTTGATGAACAGGCCCAACTCCTTGGAGCAGTTAAAAACTGCTCCTGGAGAAATAGATCTCGCAGGGCTCCATATGACTCATTCACTTCTGCGAGATCTGTCCAGCGGTCAAAGTACCGCCTAGCTCGGGCAAAATACTGAGGTACTGTTTCTCCCCTCTCCTGCTTAATTTCTCGGAACTTGGTCCGGAACCCTTCTTCAGTGAGCTGGTATCTCCGAAGGATGGCATTCTTCAGCTCACTGTAGTCGTTAAGAAGTGCAGGAGGCATACTGGTATAAGCCTCGAGGGCTTTACCTGACAACAAAGGGCTCAAGCTCATAGCCCATGTGTCTTCTGGCCACATTTGACTGGAGGCAAAACGCTCGAACCTCTCCAAGTACGAGTCCAAGTCATCTGTGTTTTCATTAAAATGAGCGAGGTGGGGGCGTGGGGCATGAATTGCTACCCCTGCACTCCCGTCCCCTGAGCGCCGACTTTCATTCTCCACATCGGCTCTTGCTCTGAGGAGCTCTAATTCTCTCTCGTTCCTCTGTTGTTCGAGCTCTCGTTCTTTCTCCCTTGCCTCCCTTGCTAATTGGGCTTCCCTCTCTCTCGCCTCATTTGCTAATTGAATCTCTCTCTCTTTTGCCTCCCTATCTAATTGAATCTCTCTCTCTTTTGTCTCCCTATCTAATTGGGCTTCTCTCTCCCTCGCCTCTCTTGCGTCTTTCTCACGTTCTCGTTCTAATTGGGCTTCTCTCCCTCTCTCGCCTCATTTGCTAATCTAATCTCTCTCTCTTTCTCCTCTCTTGCGTCTTTCCCACGCTCTCGTTCTAATTGGGCTTCTCTCTCCCTCGCCTCTCTTGCGTCTTTCTTACGCTCTCGTTCTAATTGGGCTTCTCTCTCCCTTGCGTCATTACGTAAGGCAATCTCCTTAGCCTCACGTTTCTGCTCATCTTTAACGAACTTATGAAGTTCGGCCCCCTCAAGGCCCACTTCCTTGCCTAATGATACTAGTTGGGCGAGGGGTGTAACAACATCCATTTTGATTTTTTCTTTCTATCTTCAACACTCGTCAGAAAGAATGAAGAAGGAAAAGAAAGAAAGAAAAAAAATATGGCAATTAGTCCTAATTTACCTGTGTAATTTAACGTAATTAAACGCCCCAAATATTCTGAAACCTACCGCAGTTATAGTGGCTACTAAGTATCCTCTTGGGGACTACTGTATTGCGATATTAAACCCTTGAACGGCATCAGCTGACGAACGCGTCAAAACATACACAGAACCGCCGTTAAAATAAAACAAAATTTCCATATAGCCATTTTTTACCTTTTAGAAATATCCTGGTTAGCGCTCGCCAATCATGTCAGGACACCTGGGGCCCCTTAAGGCCTGGGCTGACGTGGGGTTATTTAGTCCAGCTGATGAAATTGCGGGAAAACTAGACCAACGTGGAGGGGCGGAATCCAAGTGTCACGAACTCGGCGCTGGGAGCTGAGTTAGACCGACGCCGTGATTCCTTCTCTGCCAAATTGGCCTGAAATAGGTTCGATTTCCGTTAGGTGTGATTCCTAATCACTTCAGGCTGTGTAATGGAAAGAATGACTTAAAAGTAACAACGATTCTTTTATTTACACATAAAAATAAAGCCGTTTCAATATTTCAACAATCAACAATTCGATTCTTTTCACAGAAAATGGGTTGCTAGCGTTAAATAATTCTCAACAATTATATAGTCATTCTATAGCCCTGTACTGGCACTATAGTCTACACACTGGAAATGTTACTACCGTGAGCTCGCCATAAGCGCTTCACAAATTTGAAATTATATTACGGAGAGCTCGCCAAAAGAGCTTCACCAATCTGAAATGTTACTACCGTGAGCTCGCCATAAGCGCTTCACAAATTTGAAATTATATTACGGAGAGCTCGCCAAAAGAGCTTCACCAATCTGAAATGTTATTACCGTGAGCTCGCCATAAGAGCTTCACCCGCTTAGGCTCAAATGTCAACGTCTGCGCGTAACTGTACCTCTGGCTGTCGGAGGGTTCCGACCAGCAATGTTTGTCATCTATAAAGCCACCGTACTTCTGATTGGGGTCAGATATTGTCTACTCATACCTCATGTGCCTTTTGAAAGTCCTCCGTGAAAGTCCTATTGAAATGTTCACTGTTCCTGGTTGAATTCACGGTTCACAAATGCCCCTTTTTGTGCTAGGGCGAAATTGTCACTCACACCGATCTTCAGTCGGTATTACGATGCTTCGACGGCAAAACAAACTACTCAGAACGCAATCAGTCTGACGCTTCAAAGGGTTAATACGCACAACACAATTAACCTACACTTCTGACTATTGCAGGCTGATACCTGCTACTCGACAATCTAAACTTTAACGTTTCACCTTGGGTTTTCCTTCTCAACGAATTTGGCACTGTAGCCGCCTATCAACCTTAAGCTAAATCAATCGTGGAATGCCCTGTCTGGCGATTCCAGCCATTTCAGGGTCCTGTGATCGAAGGTACCCCTATGCCAGGAAACAGAGTCCGCCTGCCCTGGACTTCACCAACGTGTGTGTGACCCCAAGCGTGTGTCTAATGCTCTGCTCTTCAAGGTATATATACTTTTTACCCTAAACTGTCAGGTGGACAGACGCTCATCTGTCCATCTGCCAAAACGGTGGGAGATGACGTATATCGAGGCAGAATCAATACAAGTCATCTCGCGCGTGACTTAACGTGATTTCACTTGTCGAGAGAACCGATTCGTTCCTGCCATTCATTGCTTTCTTATGATCAGGTGACGACACGACAGACATTTCTATCTTTTAGAATCTCGTTTCTCCATTGGTCGTGACGATATCCTGCCACGAGCCGATTACGTCTCGTAAGACTCGCGACTACTGTATAACTGAAATGAGATTAGACCTTATCTAACATACCGTTTCTCCCCTGGGTCCCTGCGCTGAAGCTAGATATACACCACGTGTGTTTTTTCCATGTCCAGTTTCACAGAGAAGTGAAATTCACGTAGGTGTTTCGCCTTGATGCGGAATATCTTTTGAACTTACAATACCTTTATAGATGAGGCCCCTTGCCCCTATATTTAGGCTGGCTTTGCCCTGACAGTTAAAGTGTCGTTAAACTCCGGTAAGCAAACGAACAAACCATTAAGCTCTTTCTGAGACACCGGTAGGACGTAATGGAGGTGGTGGTGGTAGTGTGTGGGGTGGGGGGGGGGGGGGGAGTAGTTGTGAGATGTGAAAAAGGCTCCTTTAGACATTTTGTTTTATTTAAATTGGAAATGAATATGGTCTACATTCTGAATTGATAACCTAAAATCAGTGGCGGCGAAATTAAAATTAAAAATTAAAATTGTGTGCGCGTGTGTGTGTGGTTGTGTGTGTGTGGGGGGGGGGGGGGGGGGGGGGGGGAGGGGCTGAGAGTGTGAGGGACTACTAATTATTTTTAAATTTCTGCGGTAAAGCTTGTGCCCAAAATTGTTAAAATTTCATAGTTTTTCAGGATTGGTGGGTGGGGGTAATTTTTTATTCATCAAAATTCAAACGGGGTGGTAAATTAAGTGACAAAATAGGAGGACCACGCATCTCGCTCCCTGCCCTCACTCCGTTTCCACCCCCCCCCCCCCCCCCTCCTGCATAACATTGCTTGTCTGGGTTAAAGAGAGGCCGAAGCAATTCTTGCCGATATCTTGGGCTAAAATGTTACAAGTATTTACATTTGTAATCAATAACGGTCTGAAAGCAGTGAGTATTAGAAAGTTTAGGAATAGCAGTCATTCTGAAGTCATTATGAAGCCCCCCCCCCCCCCCCCAATTATTTCAGCCAATCAAGTGCAAAAGGCGAGGGGACAGTTAGTGAATAGCGCAGTTCCTTAATGCCCTCATTGAGTTAAATAAAGTAATTTAGCGTTTGGCAGATCCAAATTATGGCCCACAATCCAGATGAGATGAAAGACTTGTCATAATTGTAATAATTAGGGGATTCTTTGTTCTGGAAAGTAGGTCTGTCTGATCCACTGATCTACTTACAACTTGATTGCTGGAGCGTCAGCGAAAAACATCGCCTGTCAAACTGCAGTCTCCCGTGCCCAACATGTCGTCAATTCAAAATTAACGCTTTAACTGCTCCCAGTCTATGGCGAATGATGACGTGAAAGATGTTACACCACAGCGTGACAGCTTTCACACCATCAAATGTCATGGCGTTTACCATGCAGTAAAACTAACCGAGATACCGGCCCGAGGTAACTTCATATCTGCCTGAGACGAAGGTCGAAGGCTGATGTGAAGTTACCTTGGGCTGATATCTCAGCCGGCATGAAACTAACCAAGTAATAACCCTTTATTTATTTAAAACCAAACAAATAATTACAAAATGTTCTCAAATCTGTTACTGACAGTGCTATTGTTTCTCATTCTTTCATTGAGTCCGAAGTTTCCTCAGGGGCGGACTGGGGCAAAAAACGAAATGCACCAGGGGAGGGGGTGTGGTGGGCGATTGGATGGGATGATGATGCCTCAGACCCGGAGAAAATTTAGATTTTTTGAACTGAAAGAACGCTGGTTCCTTGCATCTGAACGATCAATAGCATGCCACATTGAGGGCATTTCAATGGCACTTTGTCTCATATTCGTCGCTCTGTCGTCTAAAATGATTGCACCGGTGGGGATGGGTGGGGTAGATCGACCATGGTTCGGCCCGATGGGAGAAAATTTTGAATTTTCGAACTGAAAGAACGATGTTTCGTTGCATCTGAGTGATCAATGGCAATCCACACAGAAGGCAATTCGATGTCATTTTTGCAGGCCTGGCATTCTTTCGAAGTGCAGGAGTGCTGCACGCCTACCGTACACCTAGAAAAATTGAGGAGGGAAATTTTTGCACCCCTTGATTTTCTGAAATGCCTGACCTGTTTGGGACTGCCTTTAACATCTATTATCATGTCGGCCCCTGAGTTCCAATGTGTTCTATGTGCCTACTGGCAGCCTACTGGCACATAGAACACATTGGAACTCAGGGGACGATTTGTCAATGTTGCATTGATTCGCAATAATTCATGGCCCATTCTGTGTTGCATTTCGATACATTTTGAGTGCAGAAGACAGCCACATATGATTTGAATGCATTATTTTGAATAATGAGATGTGTGTGCCAATTTTTCCCACTATGTAGCTGAATGTAGTACAATTTTGCAGTCAAAATATTAATATCTTGCAGTGAATATAACCAAAATAGCATACAAGTTTTTGCATTGAAAATTTCTGGTGTAATTGCACTCCCAAGCAATCTTAGGAGGGCAATTGTTTTGCACTCCTTGATTTTCTAGAATGCGAGGCCTGTTTTTGTATCATCTTCGTCACTCATTCGGCAAAAATGGTTGCAGTTGGGCAAGTGGTGATAGTGGATATTCACGCTGCTGAGAGGTGTAATACAGGTGACTCCGTTCACTCTCTTTCTCACAAAAAATGTACATATCTATATCCACATTTTTTGTGACAAAGAGAGTGCACGGAATCACCTGTATTACACCTCTCAGCAGCGTGAGTACAAAAGTACAAAAGATCGCCATATTTCAAAATCGAGATATTGCCTCTAAAAAGGCAATATCTCGATTTTGAAATATGGCGCCTTTTGTACTCTTTTGAACTGTCAAACGTGAAAGCTGAAACGCATATATAGATATGGAGCAGACCCAAAAGTTAATTTCATAGTTACTTATATGCGTTTCAGTTTCCACGTTCGACAGTTCAAAAGAGGGCAGCAGGCCACATTTCAAAACCGAGAGGGCCCCTCTCTCTTGTTATTCACCGTCTTATATAGCGACAATCTATGCAATCTGATCCATTTCGCCTTTTGGTCATTTTCTCGAAATTTCATGCATCAACAGGTGTTTGGCTGCATCAAATGGGGAAGGGAGGGGGATAGGGGGCATGGTGAACCGTACGGCCAGTTCGCTTCTGGGTTTCCTCTTCTCCGAATTCATCGAGTCTTCGTCGAGTTTCTGCTTACGACTCCGAACTACATCCATGATACACCTATCTGTTCGTGTGGCTACGAGTCTGAAATATGCGAACCATTACTTTTTCGACTGTAATAACTATTCAAACGAAAGACTAGTCCTACAGAGAAATTTTGCGCATCTTACAATAAGATCGATCAACGATCTTCTTTATGGTATTCCCAACCTACCAGAATCTGTCAACATCCACCTTTTTCGAAGTGTACAAAATTTCATTAAGGCCACGAAGAGGTTTTAAGACTGGACCGTAATCAGGCAGACTAGTCTGACAACATCTTCCCATCCAAAAGTCCTATAACATGAGTGTCCATTTCCACTTCCATTTCCTTCAGTCACGGCTTTGTGCATTCCGCATGTTTGTCCTGTATGCCCTGGCTATAGCAGTGGTAACGGGGCTCCGCCTAAATCGTGGTTCCACTGGAATCGCGATTGTGCCGTAAAGTGACACGCTAGCTAGTTGACCAAGGCCAGCAGTGTTGCGATGTGTCAGTTCACCTTTCACCTTTCTTCTCTCCTCCCTCTCACCTATCTGTTCTGACTCTTGTCGAATACTTATCAACATTCATCTTGAAGAGTGTACATACACAATATTGTTTTAATTATTCATACGTTTGCTTTGCCATTGCATGCACATTTAAGTAACTTTTTGTAAATATTTGTAAACATAATTTGAAATTTTCAAATGTATATTAAGGAAAGAATATTATCTAAGTGCTCGGCACTTGTTATCCAATCCATTTTGTTATAACAAATAAAATATGTTTAATAATAATAATACGACTCCGAATCTTAAAGTTTGCGTTTAACTCTTTGAACCCGAGAGGCCACCTTTCCGGTCAGAACATGATACGTCACAATTTCAGAAAGTAGGGTGGCTGCTCAGTGAACGTGCCGGGTAGAGCAATCAATATTTCCAACGTGCAGCCTTGAGGCTGCACGTTGGAAATATTAATTGGCCTACCCCCAGATAATGAACATGGACTCTTCCGGTTGCTTCCATTTAACTGACATGTAAGTTTCCACCGGAGTTCGAAGGGTTAATTATCTGTACAGCTCTCTTCTTTCGTCTCTTCCTTCACACAATCCTCACTCATTGTCGTCACAATTTTTTCTCAACATTCAAAAACTTCGCTGCAAACCGCTCCATTATAGCACCAGTGTTCTCGATTGCTTTGGACGAGTCACGATTTCGATGTAAACAAATTGGTTGCGCCTAGTAACAAGAATCAATGGGAACAACTCTGGCTTGGTTCATAACGTCCAAGATCAGCGTCATTTATCCCAGTTAAAGGTAATATCAGCCGAGCTTGATAATGGATATTTCTAATTTCCGAGAAAAATCATACCTAATAAATAATTTTAAATATGTGACCAATGAGCGTTCCAGAAATCCAGTCATTATGTAAGTGGTCTGATCATGTAATGTCTCCCGGAACCACCGTGGAGGCTCAAGCATTCAATTTCAATTTGAACTGAAATTGCGTTCATCCCCCAAACTGAGACGATAAACTATTTTGCCAGGACCACTCAGAATGTTATTCAATTTTTTTTAGATATTAGACCACATTTAGTAATCCATTCAAACGATTTAAACAAGAAAATCATAGATGCCCACACCGTTATGAGGTCTGTTTTTCTCTTTTCAAGAATAGAGCTTTGCTGTGCCCACACTGTCAGATTGGGTCATGCAGTACCACGTAGACACTCAATCTGACTATAGACTTCTATCAGTACACATTTAAAGTGCTTTTAACATTTTGTGGAATATTAGCACTACTGAAATGCATTAACCCTTTGAACCCTGGAGGTATCTTCCATGTCAGCAGTTGGAAGAGTCCATATTTATTATTTGGGGGTAGACCAATTGATATTTTCAACGTACAGCCTTGGGGCTGTACGTTGAAAATATTAATTGGACTACTCCACACTTTAATTAAGTAGACATACTCCTCAATGAAAGTATAATGTATGAAGTTCCCGGACCTGTAAATGGGAGCGCGGCGACTCAGTCGTTACGGAAATGGACTTCAAACCGAAAAGTCCACGGTTTGATCCCCCCCCCCCCCGAGGGGTAACTGCGTTGTGTCCTTGGTCAAGGCACTTCATCCCGATTGTCCGCGTGGGGGCATGGTGGCGCTGTGTACTAAGGCGTACTGCACGACAATGGTGGACTTGTCTTCAGCCAATACTAACCATGCTTGTGTGGAGTTAGTGCGTTAGGGAATCTGACAGTTGTTCGCCATTGCTCTGTGGTTCTCTCCGGGTACTCGGGTTCCGACACGAGATGACCCTGGCTGTCGAAAGTATCGTTAAATCCCAATAAATAAATAAATAAATTACGAAAATCGTTCAAACGATTTAGTAAATCGTTCCAACGGTTCAGTAAATCGTTCAAGCGATAGAAAACACTTCAGTCAATTTGCGGTAAAACACTGCCACAGATATGATTACAACAGAACAACGAGTGCATATTAATTACCGCGGTCGCGGGGAGAGTATGTCAAGTCTCATTTGATCTCTGTAAACGAGGTTAGGGTTCATTCAACCTTCACGGTGTTTATTCTTCACCGTCAACAGACACTTTCAAACATCTCTTCGTTTTCTTAAACGAAAATGACTGCAACAGAATGTACTAAGTCATAAGTGCATAATATGCAAACATTGATAAACCAACCCGACGACTTTCATTGTTGCGAATAATAACAAAATTACCGTTGCTGGAAAATTCGGTCGGGCTACTAACCTATTAAATGACGACGCAGATGCGTCAATGCTTTTATGTTCCCCAATAGAATGCATGCACCGACTTCCAAATAGACCGGATTACTCATTGACCGAAATTACTCAGCTGTTTCCCTTTCTCTTGTTGAAACGTTTCGTTGCTTATCTACTGTCAATCGAGTACGATTTCACCAACATTCCATGGAAACAAAGAACGGGGACGGTGTATCGAGCTCCCCAACTCCCCATTTTCTTCTCGACATTTCAGGTAGCGTGCGAATAATTTTTAACCCGTAGCCAACACGAAGAGTGGATGCACATAAATCATATTTATTCATTTATTGGTGTTTAAGGCCACATACTTGTGCACAATGGCTAATGGTGACCGTGGCAGTTTTACGAGTGAAGGAAGCCGGAGAGCATCGACGAGCAACTGTCAGCTCCTCAACATTCTAACTCTGTTCAAGCTCCGCTCAAGCAGGGTTACAGCGGCTGGAGACGTGCACCATCGAAGTGCAGTACGCCTTAGTACACGGCGTCATCGTGCCCCCAAGGACTCAACGCGGTTGTCCCGGACGGGGATCGAACTCGGGACCTCTATAGCATGGAAGTCCAACAGTCTACCACTGAGTCATCGCGCTCCCTGGCACATAAAGTGTTTACTTGAATAACTAAAGGTTTTCACTTTTATTTGCTCCAAAAACATAGCTTATGACCACTCGTTGGAACGAGCTCAACAAGCTCGTTCCAAAGAGGGGTCATAAGATATGATTTGAAGGCACAAAATGAAAAAAACAATAAAATTTGAATGGCGATTTTTGTGAATAACGCTGGTTAGGTAGTGAACATTGCGTTAGGTAGAAAGGTTACCACCCCCCCCCCCCCCCCCCCCCCCCCCACACACACACACACACTGGTGTCTAAATAAAATGCCCAGGAATTTTTCTCATAATGCAATTGGGAATTCAACGAATTCAGTTTTATTTCACGGATCTCAACGAGCTCTGTAAATTCCTAGTTACATGAAGTTGTATATTATGGAAAAAATATTGAATTTTATTATTTCGACATTGGAGTGCATGGGGGTTAAGGGGAGATGTAAGGAAAAGAATCGAGGATGGGGTTGTTGATGCGCTAAGTGTGTACGAGACGATTATATTTATTTACCTTTTTGTTTATAGCGGGGTAAAGTAGGAACACATAAAGTATAAAAAAATAGCTTTCTCCATTTATCTGACGTGTAACAAAACCCACGCCCGCCCGTCTGACTGCCAATCTGTCCGTCCATCTTTGTCCGCTGCATCCTTGTATACGTATACCCTCATTCTGAAACCATTGGGTGTATATTAATCAAATTTAACATTAATGCCAAGCACAGTAATAATAAGGCCAATCATTTGTCTGACCATTTGGCTGTACATCAAATTCTGTATGCCTATTAAAAATAGCAACTCGGGAAAAATTCATCAAACTTTGCAGAAATGTTATGGAAAAATAGATGTGTCACTTCATGTACTATCTGTCGGAAACCGGGCGTGGTCATTCCTGGGAGAAATAGATTCACTCCCCGTATTCAGCCTAGATTCAAGGAATGTCGCCTGAATCCGTGCACGAACGTATGTCTCACCGTGTCGAACCCACTCGTTTCGTTTTTGTTGGGATGGTTCTTATCTTGAAGGGGTCAGTGACTTTTCCTCCAAAAAGCATAATCAACAGGGCTTCACTGAAAATTCACTGAAAATAACAATTTTAATACATATAAAAAATATAGTAACTTGTAACTTGCATGAAATCCAATGGATAAAACATAAACGTCAATCACACCCCACCCACACAGTTTTTGAGTCACCTTACGCGCCCGCGTTCTCTGTTGCCGCTGGTTGCTTCTTCCTTGTTGCTGTGTGTTTGATCTTCTCGGCTCATTGTAGTGTCTCTGGACTCTGGTCGCCTTTTCACGAACATATAGCGAAATGCTACCGTATCACTGCCGTCGCACGACCACTAACGTATTGTCACTTACTGGACGCCCTTACTCTAACAACCGCTACTTCGAGGGTTAACTGCTACCCTATAGTTACCACAGACTAATATTCATACAGGCAAAGTCGACTCTGTCTATGTATAGCTTGCCTTCTATAACAGGTAATACCATCTATCAGAATGCCAATATTCGTGAGCTCCCGGAGCTCATATACGGCCACCGACTTGGCCCGCAACTGTTCCTACACTAAATATGAGCTCTGTGCCCCCTTACATTGCAACGTGGTTATATTTTCGCACCGATGCGGCACCTCCTGTAACCCATTGCATGGGGCACCCCCCCCTCCAGCTTCTCGCCTACGACCCACAGTATTACACGCCTTGAGACTGGAATGTAATTTTCGAGAAAACACCCGACTCTTATTCGATCGCAAGGCTATTAATTCCCATTTTAATTGCTTCTCTTGAACTTGGCCGCTATTGATCTGTCTTAATTTAAAATTCTTCAAATTCTTCTAAGGAATCGTACCTTCGCTTTTCATTGACACTTGTGACAGTCCACTGTCAGAAAGTGATGATGTCCATACAACACACGCACTACATTGCGCTACTTGCGATAAGAGATTATCGACACTAATAACCAGATAATTACATGACTGATCACCTTGGATGGCTAAACGAGTGCCTTTTGTTTGAAGCCTATCAGGCAAGATCTTGCTTTAGACCAGATAAGCGTTAATTGGAGTTACAGGCTCCTATTGGGATTTCGCTTCATCAAAGTTGTCACTTTTATCGCGCCTTCACTGATTTTCTAATTAAATACACAGATGGCTTACTTGACAAATCGGTTTTTCGGGGTCCGTCACATACCTATTCTTAGGCTTTTAACCCGAATGAGAAAGATGAACAGAAATGTATACACTTTTAAACAACAAAATCGTTCAGTTAAGCTATCACCTTGACACTATGAAAAGAAAGGCCATACTTGTGTTTCGAAGTCATTCAGGGGCATTCCTTACAAACAAATAGCCTTTTTGTGGTACAACAGTCAGAGAACGAACGAACAAGCGAAAGGAAGAGCAAATGAACAAAATGTCGAACGGATGAACGAACAAACACATTTCAAACGTGATTTCACCTAAGGAAATACCCATCCGATACACACAGAATAAAGCTAAATTTGAAAATGAAACTTCAGTTTATCTGAAGTGAAATGAGAATTGCAAATATAAGTGTTTTTTCCGTTGGATTGGCGCTGAACTTTGTGCCAATAAAATAACGTTTCACCCACAGGTTCGAGAATTATAGGCGGCATGAGTAGAATAAGAGAGTCCCAAAACTCCTTTTTGGGGACGGAGTAGGGACCAAAACGTGGCGTCATATCACGCGCGTAGCAACGGGGGGGGGGGGGGGGGGGGGGGGGGGGTGCTTGGCTTCCTAAAATTGTTCGTCCACACCAAAAAAAAATCCCCAAACCCCCATTGGTCTAATGGAAGTTTCACACAAGTTAGGGCCCAACAATGGCCTCAGATATAGGGGCTACATAAATCCCTCAGATTCGCTCTTAGAGTACTAAATTTTGCAAGTTTTTCTCATGTGTGTATTTCTGTGTGTGTGTGAGGGAGAGGTCATAAATTGGCCCCCCTCCAGTTGTTTCACCCTCACAACGGCCTTCCAAATATAATCTTTGCCCCCCCCCCCCTCCCCCCCCCCCAAAAAAATGACTAGGGCACCCCCTATTATAGAATCTTGGCCTCTTAATTAATCCTTTACCTAACACGAAAATCAGACGCCACTTGCAAATAAAATTCTTGAAGCACTATTTTTTTTTTATTTTATGCGTCAAGTTGTAATTACAATTTAAGCTATATTGTAATTACAAGTTAAGCTAAGTTGTAATTACAATTTATTAAGTTGTAATTACAATTTATTAAGTTGTAATTACAATTTAGCTAAGTCGTAATTACTATATAAATAAGTTGTAATTACAATTTAAGCTATATTGTAATTACAATTTAAGCTATATTGTAATTACAATTTAAGCTAAGTTGTAATTACAATTTATTAAGTTGTAATTACAATTTAGCTAAGTTGTAATTACAATATAAATAAGTGGTAATTACAATTTAAGCTATATTGTAATTACAATTTAAGCTACATTGTAATTACAATTTAAGCTAAGTTGTAATTACAATTTATTAAGTTGTAATTCCAATTTAGCTAAATTGTAATTACAATTTAACATAAGTTACGCAAAAAAAAAAACGAAATGGCGCTAATACGCTGCCGTACCAATACGCTACCGTAGAAAAATACCTATTCATATTATTCACCGATTTATATCGGTTAATAAAACCCCGATTGTTTGTAAAAGTTTGAGAAAAAAATTCGAAATAAGACGAAATGCATTCTTTTCTTAGGGTTTTTTGACCACCGGAACATAACTGAACAGAAAAAAACGCATTCTGGTGAATATTTACCCTTCTGTATGTTCACGGGGCCATTATACCAAAAATAATATAGAGGATATCTACGCTGTTTTGGTGATTTCGTGTGGACCTGAAAGTATTATTTATCACCCGTGCAAGCGCTCGTGAAAAATAAAACTTTCAGGTCCACACTCATGAGATAAATCCCGAAATTCACTAAAGTAGGGTAGATTTTCTTTTTATTATATGCTACGTGACATTTTACTGCGCACTTTTCAGCCCAATTCGACTGCAAACAGTTTCAAGACAATAACTTACTATGCAAAAAAGGGCGATGTGGAAAATGGCAGTGATTTTCCACTTCGCCGTGCAGATACAAATCTGGTTTCGTGTATATTTCAGTGGTATGAAGATGAGTTTATTTCGTGTCATTAACCTCGTTGTTATCTGATTATTACCAAGTACTTGTGGGACACAGCACTGCGGGTATGAAAACATAAACACGAAGAAATTCCATTTTGGTAAGATTTAAACACCAGAACAGATGTACCGGTTATGTTCCTATTTTTGTACCTCAAATGAAAAATACCGTAATGCTTCAAAGCTTTAAAGCATACCCGGAATTGCGTTTGCGTTGATACATATCACAGAAAGGGAATTAAGGGATATGAATGATAAAATTCTGTATTTAAATTAAATAGAAGAGGTCAGTTTACTGCGTGGTTTATTTGGTTTCTTTGTAGCTCATGGCACCATATATAAAATTTAGTAGAAATCGAGTAAATATTTAGTTCATTGCAATGGAAATGGGGTGGAGATAAAATGACGTTGTTGCACTGTTAGTTTTTTTCTGGTCCACTCACAGTCCTAACTTTGAAAGAGCACAAAAATCCACCATTAATTAAGCTAAGATGTAAGGGAGCAGGCGATTGCTACGGATCTACGTGATTTGATTATCGAGAGGTTTGTCCAGTCTCTGAATAAGTTGTGTGCATAAATAAAAACTAGAATTACTGTGAGCACTGCTCACTAAAGATACCACCCACTCCAACCAAGAAACATTTCACAACAGTAAAAAAGTATTTAATATACACAGCACATCTGTATGTTCTCCGAAAACATGAGAGCAATTTTCAATATAAAAATACCTGAAAGCAAAATAGGAGGTGCACATCTATAATGTATAGAAAAGAATGCCTGTAAGTTTCAATGAAATCCACCCACTGGTTTAAGAGGAGTTGCGGATAGCAGATGTGTACCCCCAAAGCGTCACGGACGTACGGACGGAGTGGCAGATAGCAGGTGTGTACCCCCCACAAAGCATCACAACAATTTGGCTAAGTTCATTAAGACCTTTGGGACAGAGTAAAAAAAAACAAATACCTGAAAGTAAAATAGGAGGTGCACATCTAGAATGTATATAAAAGAATGCCTGAAAGTTTCAATGAAATCTGCCCACTGGTTTAAGAGGAGTAGCGGATAGCAGATGTGTACCCCTCAAAGCATAATGGATGTATGGACGTACGGACGTACTAAGTTCATTTTGCCACATGGGATAGAAAAAATAAAAATACCTGAAAGCAGAATAGAAGGTGCACATCTATAAGGTATATAAAAGAATGTCTGAGAGTTTCAATGAAATTCGCCCACTGGTATAAGAGGAGTAGCGGATAGCAGGAGTGTACCCCCCTAAAGCATCACAACAATTTGGCTAAGTTCATTTCGCCCTTTGGGAAAGAGTAAAAAATAAAAATACCTGAAAGCAAAATAGGAGGTGCACATCTATAATGTATAGAAAAGAATGCCTGTAAGTTTCAATGAAATCCACCCACTGGTTTAAGAGGAGTAGCGGATAGCAGATGTGTACCCCCAAAGCGTCACGGACGTACGGAAGTACGGAAGTACGGACACCATGAATGCTATATACCGCCCACTTTTCAAGTGGGTGGTATAAAAATCATTCAAATAAACCCATGAGTAGACCCAATAACCCAATGGGTTGCTCACCCAATGCATTATGGGCTCAGATACTAAATTTGGTTTAAATATGCCCAGTGGTTTGCCCCTCGCTAGGGCGTCACACCGGTTTCTATGGGTGTGACATGACACGGTCAATGTCCCAATACATCGAATTCCCGAGGCATTATGGTTTCATACACCAAGTAAGGATGAAATCGGCCCAGTAGTTTGCCAGGTGCTATAACATCGGATTGATTGCTATGGGAGTTATGTAAAATGGCCAATAACCCAATAGGTTGAACTCGTAATGTATTGTGGTTCCACATAACAAATTCGTGTAAAATCGGTGCAGTACTCTTCCCGTTGCTAGGGAGTCGCTTTGGTTACTATGTATGTCACGTGACATGATAAATGACCCAGTGGGTCGATCTCCCAATGGATTATGGGCTCATTCACCAAATTTGGTTAAAATAGGTCCAGTAGTTTTCCCGTTGCTAGGGAGTGGCGCGGTTGCTATGGATTGACATGGTCACTTTCTCAATAGATCGAATTCCCGATGCATTATGGTTTCATACACCAAGTTTGGTTGAAATCGGCCCAATAGTTTGCCCGTTGCTATGGAGTCACGTTGGTTGCTATGGGAATTATGGTACTCGGTCAGTGACCCAATAGGTCGTATTCGTAATGTACTGTGGGCCCACATACCAAATTCGGTTAAAATCGGCGCAGTAGTCTGTCCGTTGCTATGGAGTTCCCTGTTGATATGGAAGTTAAGTGGAATGGTCAGTGGCTCTATAGGTCGGATTCTAACTATACTTTGGGTCAATCAAGAGAATAATTCCAACTTGTTGGGTGTGGGATGTTTACTCTCGTTTTATTTTTTCCACAACCACTATACACCTCATGCCGTTATTAACATTTCGAAATGGAAGTTTCCAAGAAATCGTTCAAAAGCTACAATTCCGACCTGAGCTTCTTTGAATAACCCTTGATTCACTGTGAAGTCTCGGCGAATCACGTCTCGCGAAAAACTTCCGACGATAAAAAAAAATGTGAAAACAATATAAAGGACGATTTCGCTCGGCGGCGGCGATACGGCGGCTATCGCCGCCGTCTCGCTCGGGAGCCTTCGGCGCCATCGCCATTAAAAAAGCTGCTGATCGTTCCTTCAAGGCGACGTTCAAGGCGACGTCATGCGCCGAAGCGTAACGTCATTTAGAAAGCTACTGAAAAAATTCATCGCTTGGACCTGAAAATATTATTTTTCACTCGCGCAAGCGCTCGTGAAAAATAAAACTTTCAGATCCACACTCATGAGATAATTCCATATACTGAATAAAATAGAGTAGATTTTCTTTTTTATCATATGCTACGAGACATTTTATTGCACAATATTCAGCCCAATTCGACGAGAAATGCGTACGTTTCAAAACAATAACAAAGATCAGCTGATCGTTTCTTCAAGGCGACGTAATGCGTCGTAAATACTTGCAAATACAATTCTTGAATAACTAATTATTTTAATTTTTGGCGTCAAAAACATAGCGTATGACCCCTCATTGGAACGAGCTGAAAAACTGAAAAAAATGATGAAAATTGAATGGTGATTTTTGTGAATAGCGCTGGCTGGTTTTTGCCATTACATTGGATAAAGGGTTAAGGGGTCCTCCAACAAAACTGTGGTCAGTTTGTTGTCATTTTTACCAATGTCTCGGAAGCAGGTAAGAGAAGTGAAAAAAGACAAATTATATTTCAAAATACCGAGTAAAGTGCATAGGAAAGGTATATATAAACTTTTTCAAGAAAAAAAGTGAATTTTATGATTTTGAAGAAGATTAATTTGCCAACGGGTTAAGTTAACGAATTCGAAAGTCTTGTCCTCAATGTAATGATAACATACTACAGACTCTGGGAAAGCATTTTATGACACATGTTGAAATGTAATGCAGTTCCACCAACACAAAATTTGGATGTTCCGGATGTGGCCATGTTGAGTCCAGTCATGTGATTACAGTGTGGTTCTTTCAGGAATTCGCATTTTGAACGATCTGAAGAATGCAGGGACGTGAGCACCCCTTTCATTTGTTCGAGACAATGTAAGAGGGGATTCGCAGTCAAGTTACAGCAAATGCTTTATCTGTTAATGTCATAACTGAAGATACATGCTTTGAAATTCCATCGACCGTCATCAAATATTTACTTGTTGTCTTGCACTTTTTGTTGATGAAAATCTGAATCATTGCGCACTTAAAAGATAACATCAACCACTTGTGAAAAAAAATAACGGAGTCTATAAAATCGGGATTGTACTGCTAATATAAAGTAATATTCATAAAAAGTAAGCTGAATGTTTCACAAAGCACCTTTTCCCGGAATATATTCCAAGTAAGCTCGAACTATATTGGTCGCGTTGATTTCACTCGATGCTGTGAATTTTTTTATTTCCAAGTAGTCATGGATCAGTGGCCGTGAATGAGTTGATATCTGCAAAGGACCGATGGAGGAAGGGTTGAAGATGATGCATTCGCACTTTGAAATAGAGTACGATTGGGTGATGCTGTGAATTTGATTACTTCTTTCATACAATCGTACCAAGATGAGCGTCGATCAATGACTTTTGTCATTGTTTTAGGCTGACAAATGTGACAAATCTCCTTTTTTGGAAATGGTCTAACAATTTGCATATCATAATAAACATAACAAGGGTCTGCTTGGCCGTGATGGCCAAAACCCAAACGAATTGTCAAATTTATTGTCAAAACTCCCGTATTTGAAAGGTGAACAAATGCAATACCCGAAATGCCTGACGGTGTGTCAGGCATTTCGGGTATTGCATTTGTTCACCTTTCAAATACGGGAGTTTTGGCCACATGTGTTTTTGTAGCAATAGTACGAGAGGACGACAGAAGCCAAATATTTTCCCGTCATCTATAAATTATTTTAAATTGATTAATTCTGTTTATTTTACTAATATAGTTATGAATTGATAAGGTGGGTGTATTTGTTCTGAGAATATGGGTCTGTATTGAAATTCTATTTTATTATTATTATTATTATTATTATTATTATTATACCGTTGAAAAATGAAACAGAGGGACAGATTGGGTTATTATTGTTATTCTTATCATTGTGATAACTTCAAATACACCTGAATACTTGTTTACATACGCTTTTATTTACATAAATTTTCTCAATCAAAATTCACTCGTTTTTTAACAGGTTGAATACAAAGTCGCATCCCCCAATGTTATGAAACCAGTCATCATATTTCCCCCTCCCACGTAAATTTACGGTCAGATGGACTTGTGTTTGTTGTCAAACGGCTAATAGTACCACACTGTTTGTGTGAATGTTTTAAAGGTCATGTACCATTAGTTCATATCACTGTAACAATACATGCAGTGTTTTCAGTGTCAGTAGTGTACACACATAACTGTGCCAACCTTCTTGTGGTACATGTCAGTTCTTATTTGATTCCTGAACTAACCAGTTTATTAAGTCTTTCTGTTAGCCACCAACGGCAACATGTTCATTAAACACCCTATTTAATATCCCACCAGCTGACAATGTAATCAATGTACTGGGAGGGTCTATTGATTTCTCTGCGAGGTGGCAGTGCATTGCTTTCAGAGGAGGAACATTCTATTTCCTTCTGAGCTGCAGAGAGACTTGAGTCATGTCCTGTGAGGACATTTTGATAATCTTCACCCAATTGGGATTTCGCTGATGCAAAGGCTTTTAAGCTCTTTCCGGGAAAGTGTTATCTTGCAAATCAGTAAATGGAGACTGGCCCAATTTACTAGAAGTCCGTGCATCTTCTAAATTGATTGGCTTTTGAGCACGAGCATATATCTGTTGCATTGTCTCTGGAGTTGACGGCTTTGCAGCATGTCCACTTTGTTTCAGAAATGACTGTTCCTGGGAATCATTATCAAATGTTTGCCATTGTTTTGACATCTGTTTTTAAACACAGTCATATGTGTTGTTTTCATGAGCTCTGCACTTTGCAGATCTTCACTATCAGTTTCATAATTGTTTGTGACATTAATGCCTGCAGCAACTTCATCTTGATTCACTCTTGACGCTTCTTCAATTTAATGAGGTTTTGAAACTACAGTTACCCCATCGTCTTTGTCAATTGATGAATAAAATTTCTTTAAATGGTTATAATGAACAACCTTTCTTACTTTTCTTCTTTTTTATCCCGATGTCCACAAAACTGAATTCATGTATGTCACATATGATAAGACTTTGATGACTTTCCATGGTCCAGACCACTGTTGATAAAGCTTTTTGTGAATTCCTCTTGGGATCCAAGTTGATGAAGCATAATGAGATCACCAAGTTTGTACAGTTTCTCTTCAGACTTTTTATCATATATATCCTTCTTATATATCTGTGTAGATTTGAGATGCTGTCGTACTACTAATTTTACTGTCTTCTGGATATCAGTCTGTTGTTTTGCCACATACTGAGGCAGTGTGTCATGTGATGAAGAATTACGACCACCAATCATTGCATCAATAGGCAAGCACATTTCCCTACCAAACTTCAGCTTTTTGAGCAAAAATTTTGTGAAAATATACTGAGTCAAAAAAGAAAGTATAATAAACTTTGAGGAGCAATATTTTTAGTATTATCGACTTTAATCCCAAACAAATTATTGTAAATTCATATTTCGAGTCTAGTTGTATGCATTTGCATAATTTCGTGTTCGTACTGTTGCCAGCGTCACGTCAGGACGTCGCAATTCAGACATGACGTGAAATGAAAAGTTCACACATGCAATCAATATCGTGTATGTCCACCGTTTTCCCCTTGAATGGCAAGACATCGACGGCGCATGGACCTGATAAGTCTCCGGATGTCACCCTGCGGTATTGCGTCCCGCTCCTGCCTTAGAACATTACGTAAATCGCCTAACGTCTGAAGATCATGAAGTCGTACCGGACGGTCCAATTAGTACCAAAGATGCTCGAGTGGCGGCAAATCTGGCGAAAGTGAGGGCCAGGGAAGAAGTTCGATGCTCTGCTCCTCAAGAAAGTCACGACAGATGCGCGCCACGTGACATCGGGCATTGTCTTGCTGGAATAACTGCAATCCGCCGTTAGCGTTGGGCAACGGGGCAACAGCAGCGTTTAGAATTTCGTCCCTATAAAGCTGTCCATTCAGATTACCATCGATGAAGATCAACTGCGTTCGATGGTGCAAGGAAAGTCCTGCCCAATCATTACACTACCCCCGCCGAAACGGTCGCATTCTAGCACACAAGCATCAGAAACCGTTCTCCTCTTCAGCGATACACTCTTGCCCTACCATCAACGCGCCGTAGACAAAATCGTGATTCATCACTGAAAAGAACTGTGCTCCAACGCTACTGAGTCCAGCGAACACGCTGAAGTACCCATTCCATTCTGACGGTACGATGACGTTGGGTAAGGATTGGTCCGTGGTATGGACGCCTATATCGGATACTGTGTTCAGCGAGTCTGTTGCGGACAGTTTGTGCACTGCTTCTATTGCTAGTTCTACCAGGAGTAATTGCTGCTGTCCTCTTCGCCGGAAGGAAGCGATCTCGCAAGTGAGACGTCCCGTTGTGTCGTTCTTGTGCAGGGGTCGTAACTCTTGGTCGACCTGAACGCGGTCGGTCGGCAGTAGATCCAGTGGTTCTATACTTTCCAATGAGACGGTAAATAGTGGCCACAGTGACTCCAAACTCATCAGAGAGCTCATCTGGAGGTATCCCAGCCTCATGCATACCAATGGCACGCAACCTCTGATTATCGGTTAAACTTGGCATTTTTTAAAATGTCAGAAGACAAAAACTAGCGTGTTTTCTCAATAACCCAGTCTCTCTAGCACAACATAACACAGAGAAAATCGTCGGTCACCCATTCATATTGACATTCTCGGATAGCACGTGCTATTTTGAAATACGTAGCAAAATTGTATACGGTTGGGTGGACAACAACAACATGTCAAACAACTCTTTACACGAATTCTTGTCCACAAACATGCAACATTAGAACTATTATATTTCATCCTTTATGCTATGTTTTCACATTTGTTTCTATAATACTTTCTTTTTTGACTCCGAATATTTGTTCTTATTCAAGAATTAAATTTTTGCTCCTGTGTCAACAAGAGGATCAATATTTTTATTATTAATGGAACATATGTAGTAGAGTTTCCACAAAATAACTGTATGCATTTACCAAGTGTTTGGCCATTCACTGAGGGTCGGGATGGATTGGTGGCAATTGCCTCACCACCCCTTGGGCATTTCCCAGACTCATTTACTGATGCGACTGTGAGCAAATTTCATCTCTACAAAAGTGACCATCCTCCTCACATGCAAAACATCGTCTTCGTCGACGTGGGACACCTCGACCTCGGTAGAAATAACCATGACCTCTTGTGTGTGCTTTTGGCAAGGGTCGCAGTTAGTCTATTCCACATTTCTCTTAGGCAATGGCAATGGCTTCAGCAAGGTCTGTCAGTCCAGGAGTGCCACATGATTCTTTCTGTGCTATATATGCCAACAAGGTATTATTTCAGTTCGAATTGCTAGTTGAATGGCCTCGTCTGCTGTTTGGGGGTTTCCTTGCATAGCCCACATCTGCAAATGTTGATTTAATCCCCCAATGAAGGATTTTTGTCACTATTATATCACAACACGTTTGTTGCCATTCTGGAAAAGCCTTCATTGCCAATTCCTTGAGAACCCACATAACTGTATCCACAGATTCGTTTGCATCCCATTTCCTGCATTTCAGAGCTGTTTGAACTGTTGCCCTTGTACTTTCAGTGTTAAACTTTTCACGAAATGTTAGTGTTAAGTAATCCCAGGAATGGTATTGTTCAGGGTGGCATTGCCAGTATTTCCTGTTTGCTTCCTCTCGCAGTACAGTTGGAAGGTGTGACAATTTATAACTTTCTGATTGATCATAGTATCAAAGCCATGCATCCCAGTCCTCTGATTCTGTTCCTTTCAAGGGCTTAACAGTATACGCTGTGCTTGTACTGTCTTTGATTTCAAAATCTAATCCAGGCATATAAGTTTAGTCACATTCACGAACTCTTCTTGATCTGAGTTTTCTGATAGCAATTCCAGATGTTTAGCTTCTTACGCCTTTTGAAATTACATTTCTATTTTTTCTTTTGTTTTTGGAATGTCTTTGGCATTTTTAACTTATGTAGTTGTCAAAAGAATGAAGGGAAGTTAAACTAAACACATGGGCTTCAGACCACCAAGACACTTAAATTATGCCATAAAATTTCTTAATAACTCCAAAAACACAATCTCGCCACTGCCGTCTTAGTTCCCTTCTATCGTGGAGACCATTTGATCATTTGTGGTAATAATATTTACTCCGACACACTTTACCCTTTCAAGAATGCTTACTACATAGGTGTTTATGCAAGGGAGTGGACAAGGACGATTTCTTGTGAATTAAAAGTGTCCACAAATGTTTCATTTATTTTGTTCACAAAATTTTCAAAGGCTGTTTGATGGTATGATTTAATGTCTTTCCAGTGTAAAGGAGACTTATGAGGGTACTGTTTATGCTGTCAACTCTTTTGGAGCTATTGTGGCAATAACGACACTGATGATGCCAATGTGATATTTGTTTTTACAAAATGAATAAGCTTTCCGTATTTCTTCACAAGTGAATTATAGAGTTCATCAAGCTCTTGTTTGCCTTTATCACCAATATTGTCAGGGATATCATTGATTCCGACACCAACACAAAGTAAAGCAGGCTTAGTAACAGGTCCGATATTTTTCAAATATCTGTAATGATCGCCAATTGTTGCGGAGGGATTTATGCTATACTTGATGGTCAGGTTCTATTCCGTGTTTTGAAAAACCACGAATCGTGAATCTCCGATAATTATTGCTGTCATTCGAATCAGTAATTTAATTTTAAAAAAAGAAAAGTCAGCAATACACTAATTATACCACAACCCACACAATTCGATTCTGTCATTGAAGCCACTTGTGATCACTTCAGATACATCCGAATACTGGTTTACATACGCTGTTATTAACACGAATTTGCTCAATCAAAATACGCGCGTCACTTGTGATAATACAGTAGCAAGCCTGCAAATAAGCCTTAGGTCAAGGACAAAGACCTACTAAGAAAATACTCTAAATGTCTTAAGCCAATAGTTTGGTTCAGGTCACCATGTACTAAGGTGTAATGCCATGAATGTTGGTGATTGACGATCACATTATTTAAAGATTAAAATAAAAACAAGGCTGGGATATCTCCAATGACTTTTGCCAATGTCATTTGTCACTGGGGATATTCCAGCCTTGTTTGCTGTTGATTGTGTTACTGTTTTCTCAGAATGTTTTATGCGAGAATAACTCAGAAAAACATCCTCACACTGTCCAACACGAAAACATTTGACGGTTGTATGACCTTAAATTCGCCTCGCAGTTTGTTTAGCCTGCCAGTCCCAAGCTTGGGCAAAGGATGAGGGAGGTCATTATGTTAGAACAGTGGAATGGAAGATCTACATCTTGTCACCCGGGGAAGTGACATAACATTCTGCTGACACTTCTGCACATCTTTTTCTCTCTCTCTCTGTGCAATTTTCCGTATTTGTCCATCGATAAGCATAAAGTGTGTATGTTCAGTTCTATCCTAACTGAATAACGTCTGTTGCCATTGAAAAAATGCAATTTAATAGGAGTATTAACCAACAGCTGTTTGGAGATTTTTCTGTATTCTTGTGATAAATTGTGCATTCAGTCTTTTATAACTCGTAGTTTTGTCACACTAGATACAATTGCCAAATAGCTTTTAATAGATGCACCATGACCCACTAGGCCTATAAGCATGGTGTCATTGGCACATGTCCGTGAAGTATAGCATCTATATGTGATTAACAGGTCAAATTTGTAGTGATTATACAGAAAAGTGTTTGTTGTTTGGAAGATATATTTAGTTAGCAAATTCCAACAAAACCATATCGTGTGACCCCGCTTTGGGACGCGCTCATTGGTCACATGATATGGTTTTGTTGGAATATGTTTGAGAAATTTGAAAAAAATAAATTTTGATAAGGGTAAGGGGTTAAATGGTTAGAGTTGTGAATTATTTCTCGAAGGGGATTTGTATTTTGTAATGAGTATTTTTTCAAAGATACTATTCTGCCCACAATGGGAGTCATAGTTCAATAAACTTTTGTTCATAACTAGTTGATTTGTTACAATTTGTTGGAAAGTGCCTGCTTGAACCTTCCAATGAATTGCAACAAAATAATTTGGGTGAATATTTTTTTTTTCTACTACTGATCAAGCAAGAAGCTAATGAATGTCGTGCGAACCCACTAAAATGGCTTTTGGCACTTTTCATTGGAACTATTATGGAGGCTTCTTGGGCTCAACAAGTTGATAATGGCAGGGATTTTTTATTTACACCATTAATCGGTAGATTCAGTGTTATATTTAGAAGTAAGAGGCATGGAAGGATTAGTGCTTAATGTCTAAAAAGAATGTTTTGCAACGCAATGTGATTTTTGCTGCTAGACATGTTTGGAGTGTTATCTGTTTGGTGGTAGTTGGTGGTTTTACAGAGGTTTACCTGTAAATGGGAGATCTACTGGATGTTCCCTCCTAAACTCAATATGCCAATACACCTCTTTTGAAGAAGTAGATGTGATAATGGTTATGTAGGGTTAATTTGATGTGTATTGAATAACAATGTACTTTTATGTACATTTGCTGGGTTTTTTTTTACAGCGAAGGGTCGCAGTTACTCTTATTGTTTCTCCAACAGATAGTACAAGTATACTGTTGTCCAAGAGTAAGAGTAAAACAACTTATTGACAAACGTGACAGGTTTAACCCTTTGAACCCAGGTGGTATCTTCTATGTCAGTTCCGTGGTAGCAATAGGAAGAGTCCATATTTATTATTTGGGGGTAGATCAATTAATATTTTCAACGTGCAGCCTTGGGGCTGCTCGTTGAAAATATTGATTGGTCTACACCACACATTTACCTTGCAGTCACCCCCTTAATGACATTATGACGTAGCTTGTGACCCGGCCGGAAAATTTATTTATTTATTTATTTATGTTTAACGTCACATATTTATGCACAATGGCTAATCATGACCGTGACAGTTTTACGGGTGGAGGAAGCCGGAGTACCCGGAGAGAACCACCGAGCAACGACGAGCAGCTGTCAGCTCCCCAACATCGTAACTCCGCACCCGGCCGGAAAAACGGCCCTCTGGAGTTCAAAGGGTTAACACGGAAATCACTATCAACTTGATGCATGGGATCACACTTAAAGTGCAAGTGGTCAGTAAATATATTTCATTTTGTGTTCAACTATGACTATGCAGTACATTCTACAACTTTCCAAACTACCACACTGACACATACAACTTTATATGGTGAGATACTGTTTTGTCCTTCCATACTTCCTCTAGTGTACTTCTTCAAGCTGAACTTTGTCGAACTTTCCCAAATCAAAACATAAACAGAAGAAAATGGCAGCCTTCGTTCAGTAAGCACCCCGCTCATAACATTTGGTCTCACTCTTCATTCCTTTCACGAATTATGAAAAGATTTATTCGAGTATGTTTCTAGAATACAGCTGTTATTAGATTCACCTATTTCTAATAGGTGAATGTATTGTTATTGCTATTTTTCTTTTTTTTTTTTTATTTTTTATTTTTTTTTTTTTTTTTTTTTTTTTTTCTTTCACCGATTCTTGTCTGACGGATTACGCGAAAACGGTCTGTACGATTTTGCTGAAATTCAGCACACTTGTAGAGCACCATGCGAAGTTTCTCACCTGGGTCATGGCCTTTCTGAAGTTTTTCGTTTTCTGCCAAAATCGTACAAAATGTAGCCAAAATGTCACGTTTTGCCCCAATTCTCAAAAATGCTCTGGGCGTTTGAGCCGAAACGTTCCTAGTGTTTGAAGCATGTGCACCTGCATCTGTCTGCATTGGCAGTATTACCCACGTTGACCCTGTTTTGCCACAAACGTCACCTGAAAATGCATTTTTGGCGAAAATTGCCAACATTCACATGCGATTTCTCAGCACTGCAACCACATGTTCTCAAATCACGTCCAGTGAGAAGATTTGGCATTCATCCAAGAACAATTTTGCTGTTATATGTTTTATTCATAGTTTTAGCTTTCACCCAGTTTTCGGGCCTTGAATCAGAGAACCCTAAAAGTTTACCTAAAATTCGCTCATTTTGAGTTAATTTTTCTTCCACTTTGGAATGGAATATCGAAAAATAATTTACATGTCCGCATTCACAATTGCCTACTGATCATATTTGCTGTTGTAAGTTTGGTTGTAAAATTGAACCCTATGCCCATTCTGGTTGCCTAAAAGTAGGTACCGTCCAAGAAAACTTCAATTTTTTTTGAATTTGGTAACTTTAATTGTTAATTTACTCCATATCTAATTGATTGAGCGCTGAATGTTTTCTATGGCTGCATGCAGCTGTCAAAGTACAACAACTTTTGTTCTATATGTTATTGTAAAAAGTTTAACCCTTGGCAGGTTTGGGAGCTCCCATAAGGGTACTGTCGGAATAATTGCTGTTTTCGCCAACTTTCACATGCGATTTCTCAACACTGGAGACATATTTTCTCAAAGTTTTTTCCTTGAGAAGATAGGGCGTACATTCTAGAACAATATTGCTGTTATATGTTTTATTCAAAGTTTTGCTCTTCACCCAGTTTTCGGCCTTGAATTGGAGTACCCCCAAATTCTTTTTAAAAGTTGTTCACTTTGCTGGTATAATATTGCTCAAGCGTTGTTATCAGTAAGTGTCAAATGTGATTGATCATCACCACAGGTGTTTCATTTTGTGTAATATGATTTTAACTGACCAGCATTCTCCAGATGCTGTATTTCTTATTTCATACAGAGTACAGTACTGCCTGGAAAAAACTGCACTTTTCAAAATACTCATTAACCCTCTTTTATTGATTTTTATTCCAACAAACCAATACTGCTATAATGCTGTTGATTTCTTACTTAACCCTGCATGCGTGGTTACAGAGAATTAAAAATGGATTTCCAGCAAATATGGCTGGAATATGAAATACGGCCTGTCAGTGTGTATGCCAACCTACCTGCCTGACAGGAAGCGCGCCCTGAATTCCATTTTAACCATTCACCAGTCATTTCTGTGTGAAAGGGTAGAGTCGGAAGAGTTGTCAGAAATGCCCACCTGCCCTGACTTTAACATTAACCATACAACAGTCATGCCAGTATGAAAGAGAACGGTCTGTTAACCCTTTTTGTTACTGATTTTTTAATTGCAACAGAATAGATAAATGTGTGGTGACACTATTTCCTAAGCAGTATTGCTATGATGCTGTTGGTTTCTAATTTAACCCTTTGCACGTAGTTTCAAAGAAGTAGATATGGATTCTCAGCAATTATGGCTGGAATATTATGAAATGCAGTCTGTCAGTCTACCTACCTGCCTGCCAGCAAGCCCGTCCTGACTTCGATTTTAATCATTCACCTGTTTTGCCTGTGTGAAAGGGTACATTCAGAGGAGTTGTTAGAAATGCCTGCGTGCCTGCCTGCCTGCCTGCAGTCTGTCTGCCTGCCTATCTACCTGCCCAACATCAAGCCTACCCTGACTTCGATTTTAACCATTCATCAGTCATGCATGTGAGAAAGAGAACAGTTGGAAGAATTGTTAAAAATGCCTGCGCGCCAGCCGTCCTGCTCGCTTGCCTGCGCCTGCCTGCCCACTGCCTGTGACTGCCTGCCTGCCAGTATGCGCACCTGCCGGCGTGCCTTCCTGAGCCTGCTTACCAGTGCCTCCATGTCTGCGCCTGCACACAGTCTGTCTGTCTGTTTACCTACCTGCCTGACATCAAGCCAGCCCTGACTTCGATTTTAACTATTCACCAGTCACGCCTGTGTGAACGAGCAGAGTCGGAAGAGTTGTTAGAAATGCCTGCGCACCTTCCTTCCTGTCTGCGAGCCTGCCTTTGAACCTTCCTGCGCCTGCCTGCGCTTGCCCGAGTCTGCCTGGACACCTGCGTGCCTACCTGCGTGCCTGCCTGCCTGACTGCTTGTGCCTGCCTGCCTGCCTGTGGCTGCCTGTATGCACTAGATGCCTGAGCGCAGTCTGACTACCTATCTACCTGCCTAACATCAAGCCCGCCCTGACTTCGATTTTAACCATTCAATGCCTGTGTGAAAGAGTACAGTTGCCCGCCTGCCTGTGTGCCTGTCTGCCTCGGTCTGAGCCTGCCTGCATGTTCCTGCCTGCCTGCCTACTACCTGCCCGCGCCCGATGCCTGATCGCGCGCATTCACTTGTCTTCCTCTTTGGAACGGAATATCGAAAATGATTTGCATGTGCGTATTCACAATTGCCTACTGAGCATATTTTCTGTTGTAAGATTTGTTGTAAAGTTTAACCCTATGCCCATTCTAGCATCATAAAGGTAGGTTCCATCCAAAAAAAACAAAACATTTTCAGTTCCAGTGACAATTTACTCCATATCCTAATTGATTCAGCGCTGAATGTTTTCTGTGCACCAGAAACTCTGTCAAGCTGTGATTGATGATCCTTGGAAACTGAGATGCTTTATTTATTTATGCTATCCTTTATAGCTGACCAGTATTCATTCTCCAGACAACTGTTTTCATTTTATCACTTATACAAATGATTTGAATATTACTGTGACTTGTGTAACCCTTTCGTAATCAAAGCTATTTGAGGGTACTGCGTGAAAAACTGTAATTTTCAAAATATTCTTTGCAACCGGTTCATATTCAAATCTATTTGAGAGTACAGTGTGAAAAACTGTAATTTTCAAAATATTCTTTAACCTTCATTTACTGATTTTTATTGAAATTGAATTCGTAAATTTGAGCTGACATTGTTGATTTATAACTTAACTCTGCACGCTTGGTTTCAAAGAAGTAGATATGGATTTCCAGCAATTATGGGAAGTAGATATGGATTTCCAGCAATTATGAATGGAATACGGAATGCCTTCTGTTTTTCTGCCAACCAAACTGCCTGAGAGCAAGCCCGCCCTTACTTCGATTTCAACCATACACCAGTCAAGTCAGAGTAAAAGAGTACGGTCGGAAGAGCTGTTAGACAGGACTGCCTGTCTACTTGCATGCATGCCCTAACGCCCGCCCACTCGACCGACCGCCTGCCTTGAATTCGGCATTAACCATACAAACTTTATGTCCCATATAAATGTGCTAATATTTAAAGCTGAACAGTTCATCAAATAGATACAAATAAAGTCAAACTCGACTGGTGACAGGTAAATAGTGAATGAAAACGTCATTGCATTGGGAATAGAGTTGGGACGAATTGTCCCCCCGGTTTCCACGCAATTCACGTTGTCCTCAGACAGTTACGCCACTCGATAAAGATATTATCCTGTCAAGCAGGCAAAGTAGAACTACATCTGAACATTTCGCGTGGCTGCCTTCGGTGGTCTGGACACAGTGACGTAGGAGCGACACTGCTGTCTGCTCAATTTTTATGTCAAATTAGCCAAATTACTGCCTTTTCGCCATTAACCCATGCGCGATTACTGTCCACTTTTCATTTCTGACAAATATCTAACTGTTACCAGCTTGGCGAGGTCCATTTGGCGTCAGTGTACACAATGCATCTTTCAGTCACCAGCATCTCTCCACCAGTAACTGAGAATGCAAAGTTTCAAACGGAACTACCTCAGAGGGGGAACACTGCTACAACCCCAGACATACACCCACCGCCAGTTCGCACGTGCCAGGAAAGGACCAAATTCAAGCAATTACCTCCACTCATAAAAACGCTATATCTCGGCCAATTCTAGGCCGACTTCCATAAATGTTTCAAACATCCTTCACAAATAGGTACCGCATCTTTGGACACACAGAGCACCACAAATTTCCCATTCTATCATGCTGAATGTCAGAAAAGCATACGTGCATGTTCAGGGGTGGGTTGAGGCAGAGGGGTGGCCGCCTCGACGCCCATGTCTGGCTTCGGGACATTCCAATAATATGGCCGAGTTCGGGCGAGCTTCACGAACAAACACTGAAAATTTGGAATCGCTGCTATGAAAACATTCGCCACAATCTACGATGCCATATCACGCCAATGTGAAAGAGTATTGCGGAAAGAATTGTTAGACACTGTAGGGAGTTTTCTATCGGCTATGCATTAATATAGCCTAAAAAACTAGCAGCTCTATATGCAATCTTATTTCGCCGCTGCCTAAAAAGACAAGCGGAATAGGTGAATCTCTCGATTTCTTGAAATCGAAAAATCTAGAAGGAGGGGGTTGGATGGGTACGATGTGTTCAACAGGTTTGCTATTTAGCCCTAACTTGGAGATTAACCATACAGCATTCACGCCAATGTGAAAGAGTATTGCGGAAAGAATTGTTAGACACTGTAGGGAGTTTTCTATCGGCTATGCACTTAATATAGCCTAAAAAACTAGCAGCTCTATATGCAATCTTATTTCGCCGCTGCCTAAAAAGACAAGCGGAATAGGTGAATCTCTCGATTTCTTGAAATCGAAAAATCTAGAAGGAGGGGGTTCGACGGGTACGATGTGTTCAACAGGTTTGCTATTTAGCCCTAACTTGGAGATTAACCATACAGCATTCACGCCAATGTGAAAGAGTATTGCGGAAAGAATTGTTAGACGCTGTAGGGAGTTTTCTATCGACTATGCACTTAATATAGCCTAAAAAACTGGCAGCTCTATATGCAATCTTATTTCGCCGCTGCCTAAAAAACAAGCAGAATAGGTGAATCTCTCGATTTCTTGAAATCGAAAAATCTAGAAGGAGGGGGTTGGACGGGTACGATGTGTTCAACAGGTTTGCTATTTAGCCCTAACTTGGAGATTAACCATACAGCATTCACGCCAATGTGAAAGAGTATTGCGGAAAGAATTGTTAGACACTGTAGGGAGTTTTCTATCGGCTATGCACTTAATATAGCCTAAAAAACTAGCAGCTCTATATGCAATCTTATTTCGCCGCTGCCTAAAAAGACAAGCGGAACAGGGGAATCTCTCGATTTCTTGAAATCGAAAAATCTAGAAGGAGGGGGTTGGATGGGTACGATGTGTTCAACAGGTTTGCTATTTAGCCCTAACTTGGAGATTAACCATACAGCATTCACGCCAATGTGAAAGAGTATTGCGGAAAGAATTGTTAGACACTGTAGGGAGTTTTCTATCGGCTATGCACTTAATATAGCCTAAAAAACTAGCAGCTCTATATGCAATCTTATTTCGCCGCTGCCTAAAAAGACAAGCGGAATAGGTGAATCTCTCGATTTCTTGAAATCGAAAAATCTAGAAGGAGGGGGTTCGACGGGTACGATGTGTTCAACAGGTTTGCTATTTAGCCCTAACTTGGAGATTAACCAT
This sequence comes from Pictodentalium vernedei, assembly GCA_031216915.1. Classification (NCBI taxonomy): domain Eukaryota; kingdom Metazoa; phylum Mollusca; class Scaphopoda; order Dentaliida; family Dentaliidae; genus Pictodentalium; species Pictodentalium vernedei. The sequence goes on from CM062297.1 coordinate 317,988,435, forward strand.
ACAGCATTCACGCCAATGTGAAAGAGTATTGCGGAAAGAATTGTTAGACACTGTAGGGGGTTTTCTATCGGCTATGCACTTAATATAGCCTAAAAAACTGGCAGCTCTATATGCAATCTTATTTCGCCGCTGCCTAAAAAACAAGCAGAATAGGTGAATCTCTCGATTTCTTGAAATCGAAAAATCTAGTTTTATTTTAAGGTACTTCGTTGTATAGGGGTATCTTACTTCTGCCGTAGCAAACTTTCAGGCAGTGCTATCTACCACATATTGCAGTTTCCACGTGTTCTATGTTTCATTCTAAGCATTTTGATTTGTTACTTTGCAAAGCGAAACTATGAGTTACCATTGCGAAGGTCCAACATTCTAAATGCATTAATATAAATAAAGTATTGTCAAGACCATTCCATATAGGTTGAGTTTGCACTGTTGAGTTACACGTTAGGAAATGGGTGAAATATGAAGCGATTGGCGGTAACAGTTATCTTGGGTCTCTATTTCGCTTTACACATGTGATTTGTTTTGGAAACACTAGTCTCTCCCCACCCACCGCACCCCACCCCCATTTCCCGTCACCCAATATGGGCGGTGCTGGTGAAGTCTATTATCGCAACAGATATAAAATAATACCTCCCCAGTTATGATGAGCATTTCGCAATAAGTTTAGATCGATTACGCGATTTTGGCAATTAGATGTTTCAGTTGCAACTACACGCTAAAAACTAAAGTGTTAAAAACTACACTTGAAGTGCTGTATTTAACACTTACTAAGTGCTGAACTAGCACTTTGTTCACGTGTAGATAATCCAGAACTTGACAGGTGTTACAATAATACCACTTGACAAGTGTAATGTCGCGACACTTAAAAGGAAACAACGCAGATGACGCGGATCAGGCTCGAACTCTCGAGCCTGATCCGTGTCATCTGCGTTGTGTCCTTTTAATTATGTACCCACCAAGCGCAAATCAAATTATGGACGATTCTGGAGAACCACCAATGCTAGACACATGGGAAGTGCCATCCATTCGAGTTTCAGCTGTCTGACGATTGCAATGTCTAAGTGCTTAAAGCATTGCACTTTGAGTGTTAAAATCAAACCCTAAGAGTTAGAATGGGTTTAACACCTTGAAAGTGTCAGTTTTAACACTTTAGTTTTTTTTAGTGTGTAGTACACTGTGCAGTCGATCAGAAAAATAAACGGTGACACTACCCCGGAATTGTTTCTGTCGTTCCGGAATGGAGTAAAACAATCGAACGAGTCTTGCTGGTGAGTTTCAGTAAAACAGAGCACGTCAAATTTCAAGACAAAGTAACGATGTTGTTTGGTCATGTCCCCAACATTGCGTGTGTCGGGCTTATGGTAACGCTATTGTCCCCCAGTCACAACCCTGTTGTACAGCACAGCGGAATTTCCAAGTTCCTAATCGGATCCATCTAAAACTTCTTGCAAATTATTTGTGGATAATTAAATTATACATGTGGTAGTCGTGACGCAACTTCGTATTTAGTTAACACGTTTCATACCTGTGCTCCAAATGGTCATGCCGGGCCTCTACCAGTCCGAGTCGGGTATAACAGGAATCCATTTATATGACCGACTGTGTGTGTGGCGCAAGTCCATGAATAAAATATAAAATCTGGTCTTGTAAGAGTAGTATATCATGTACCCGATTGTACCTGTTTGGCCAAACCCCGTCCCGGACCACGGAAGTGACGTCAGACACGTGACCTAGTTACGTCATGTTTGGTTGTCATGGTTGCCCGCATGAGCTGCCATTTGTGACGCCATCCCCATTGTGATACGTGGTCCTAATGCGCACGCTCAGCGCGTGTTGTTAGGGTGACACGTGTTTTCGTCGTCCATTTTGTATACTGGAGGCCACCATCTTGGTTTCTGTGGTAGAATTCTCGGAGAATCCTCTTTTTCAAATAATAAGCGCGTTCCTTTTATAATAGTCAATCTAATTACCCAGAATCCTTATTTACTTCCTATTTATCTAGTTCGAATTCCTTCAGACTCCTCTGCTCTGCTTCTCTCTGTGTACCTACAAGATATATTAAGACTTCTGATCTTCCCAGATGTGTCTGTGTGTTAGTATACGATGTGTAACAGTATGTGCATATAGCATTCAGCACATGGGCACACGCTGGATGTGCTATATGGCCATATACGGTGAAAAGGGGATTATATAGGCATAGTCAGACCATAGAAAGGATTGCACGAACGTGGGGGCTTGTATTTGGTGGAATGTGCTTGTGTACTAATGTGCACATTGTGTCGTTAAAACATTCCACCCATACGTTAATTCAAGTGGAGGATTTTTCGACTCCTGTCTTTTATAATTTGTTTAAGAGATTACGGAATTGGAATCTGGCTCGATTGATTTGAGATTGGTGATACAAAGTCACATTTTTCTTCATGTATCCATATGTGTGCAAACATTTAAAAACCCAACTGAGGTATACCCGCCACAACCTCTTCCCCCGCCCACCCACCCACACACACTTGCACCTATAAGATTCAGCCCAAACACTTTCAAAATCGCTCCGAGGTCTCTTGTAAATGTTCTCTACAAGCAGCCCCACTGAAGAAATTGTGCTAGTGCCGAGGCAGGGTGACGCCAGGATTTTCCCGACAACTGGCGACAAGGAGCCTGTGATCTCCCAAAAGGGGCCGGGGTAATCCCCGACAAACCCACAATAAAGGAGGCAGTTTCCCCGAAACAAGGGCTAAACTTCCCGACGGGAGGGGGGGGGGGGCGTGCTATAACCCCAGTTGCACACATTTAAAAAATCCAACTGAGGTATACTCGCCACAACCTCTTCCCCCACCCACCCGCACACACTTGCACCTATAATATTCAGCCCAAACGCTTTCAAAATCGCTCCGAGGTCTCTTGTAAATGTTCTGTATAAGCAGCCCCACTGAATAAATTGTGCTAGTGCCGAGGCAGGTTGACGCCAGGATTTTCCCGACAACTGGCGACAAGGGGTCTGTGGTCCCCCAAAAGGGGCTGGGTTAATCCCCGACAAACCCACAATAAAGGAGGCAGTTTCCCCGAAACAATGGCTAAACTTCCCGACGGGAGGGGGAGGGCGTGCTGTAACCCCAGCTGCCCCCTCCATTGTCACCACCCATGTGTGGAGGCCTATCTCAACTGTCTGGAGGCAAAAACCACTGTCGACAGAGAAATGGACGAGTTTATTTTGTGGGTGTGAAAAGGTTCACTAATAATTTAAGCCTACAGCCCTATACAACCCAATAACGCTGTAGGATTAAATTATTGCTGATCGTCCTTTCTAGTTTGATATTTTCTTTGTTCAGGCCCGAGGCAAGGATCTCAAAATTTTCCGACATCGTGGGGCGAGAGTTAAAATTTTTCGACAGTGTTCCCTGACTCAATACTTCTTTAAAAAGAATAATAAACGAAACAGATCGTCAATGTTCGCCTATTATTAATATTTTAAAGAATTACTTTGTTTTACGAAAGTAATTCTTTATAATAATAATAATAATACACGAAATGTCGTGTAGATAACTACTCAAATTTCATATGATTATATAACGAGTGCTTTCAAACAAAATATACTTGAAAGATAAGAGATAAGATACTTGAAACTTATGGCTTTTTATTATACACTAAACGATAGATTATGGAAACAACTGCGGAAAAATAGAAATTGTATACCCCTCTGTGAAGATATAGAAATTTTCACTTTCACGGTTATTAATCAAAATGGCGCTTTCAAAGCATCACTTCAAGGTGAATACGAGTCAAATTATCACTGGAAATGATCAATTTATTCTAAAAACGTAAAACAAAAAGAAAATCTAGTGTTTTTGAGTGGACACCGACCATTTCCAACAATAATTCAACACGTATTCACCTTGAATTGATGCATGAAACCCGCCCGCTGAATCAGATCGCAAGACGCTAACTGTTCTGAGTATCGATCAAATCTCTTCCGCGTATCAATGCGTATCAGCTGTTTACTTTCATGCATCAATGTAAGGTTGAAACGAGTGGAACTGTCGATAGGAATGATCAGATTCTCATAAAAAGTCCATAATAGAAGAAAATCTAGTATTTTGAGTGCAAGCGGTCGCGAAAAATAAACCATTTGTCTCGGTCACGAGTGAGATAATTGTCGGTATCCACTCAAAAACACTTGATATCCTCTGTGTAACAAGCGAATTTTATATCTTCTCGTGCTGGCATTGAGTGCAACAAGGCGCAATCTGCAATGCTTCAGCATTGCAGATGGCGCCTTGTTGCACACAGCGAACGATATATTGTATGATATACCTTCACTCGTAATGCGTGCGTGTCCCCTGCCTGGAACGACTTGGATGTTAGACTGTGAGGAAGCGTGTTCCAAAAACTAATCTCCTCCTAGTTATTTCAAGGGTTAAGTTGGAAGTTCAAGTCCAAAAATGAACGCTGTATCCCGAACTAGCAACAGTTTGACAAAGACAGTTATCCGGACCGCGGTCCCACCCTGGACTGTTGCACAGTACTAGAAGAGTCAATATTTTATTCGTACAAACATCCAAACATGAATCATGCATCAACATCGTGAAATAGAATTTTGTTGAACTGTGCTTGTCATACCGGCATTATGATTTATTGCGATCAAATTCTCTGTCATATGTCGATACCGCGCCAGCTGTTATCAAAGACATTAAAAGTAGAGCAAATAAGAGAAAGATAAGCTTTACCTTCTTTTGTTTTGGATCTTTGTTGATTTTACAATATTCGCATCTTTTAAGTGTCCAGAAAAAAATATTTCACTCAGTGACGGCGGAATTGTTTTTATATTAGTCCAACCTATTTTTAGACTTGTACAGCCTAATTAATTAGTATTTGATTTAATTTTGACTGCCAGCAATTGTTTATCAATAACTGTGGTGTTACAATGTTTTGGAGAGTGTCTCCGAAAATTGTAACAAAACAAATCAATTTGAATAAAACGGCTTACCGTTATCTTTTTAACTGAACATGTGTCACTTCCCCCAAATACTTTACGGTGAAAATACTTTGATAGTGGCCAGATTGTGATTTCCCGGACTCGTGCAGTTACGGATAGTTATGTCTTGTTGATATACTACTGGGGGTTAGTAAGTGTTATCAACACGCCAACCAATGAGCCACCGCGTCCCGTCAAACTTCAGGCATTTTCAGGCATTTTCTTGAAAAAATACTTTCTAGGTTTGACATTAATTTGGTTGGTACAGATATGTCGTCGCCTGAGATCTAGAATGTTCTATGTCCCCTATGGGACATAGAACATTCTAGCACTCATGCGACGATGTACATTCAATTGTATATTTCTTGGTGTATTTGACTTGGAACCCTATTTTGTCATGAACCTACCCCGTAGGTTAACATTTCCCGAGGGGAGAGTACATCATACATTTAGTACATCTATCATTTTTAGCTCACCTGAGCGAAGCTCAAGGGGAGCTTTAGGGATAACCTTTGTCCGTCATCCATCCGCCCGTCCGGCGTGAACTTTACGTTATCAACTTCTCATGCCATCGGACCGAATTGAAAAAAAGTTGATGTGCATGTTTCTTATCATATGTCATGCACAATTTTTTTTTAAAAAAAAGTTAAACAAATCTTCTTCCTCAGAACTACCAATCGGAATCTTTTGATACTTGGTATACAACATACTTAGAGGGATCAGGTTAAAGATTGCTCGAAACAAGTCCCTGGATACAAATTTGAGCTCCCCTTGAGAACCTGAATTTTAACTTGCAATGTGAAGAAATCTATTTATAAAACTTTGTCGACTCTATCAGTCATAATCTCTTAATATTTGGTATACTGCATACATGGATTTAAATTTGGGCTCCCTTTGGGGACCCGTGTTTTAACTTTGATATTTGGTATACTGCATCTTTAGGAAAAGGGGCGGGGTGGGGTGGGGGGGGTGGTGGTGTCAGCTTGTAGTTTATTCAAATTAAGTCCCTGGAGTCATATTTGGGCTTACTGTGGGAGTCCAAATTTTAACTTAGTATAGCACGAGGAATATTTTTAAAAAACCTTCTTCTTCAAATCCACAAGTCAGAATCTGATAAGATTCAAATCATGTCCCTGGGAGTAGTATGTAATGTGGTTTTGAGGGATAGTTTGCCGGACCCCGGTGCCGGACCCCGGAAGTGACGTCATGTCACGTGACCTAGTGGCGCCATGTTGTGTTGTTATGGTAACCCGCGTGAGCGGCCATCCTTGTGACGTCATCTCCATAGTGATACGTGATGTGAGTGCGCATGCGCAGCTCGTGTTGTTAGGGTGATACGTGTTTCCGTCGTCCAGTTTGTATACTGGAGGCCGCCATCTTGGTTTCTATGGTAGCACGTGATTGCTATGTTACCCAATTTTTCTGCAATAGGACGGGGTATGTTTTGAGGGTGTGTTCCTTTGTAGAAGAGTAAATCTAATTACCACAAACAACCCGACAATCCCCCCAAATCACCAAAATCTACCCCAATTCACCGAAATTGACTTTAATTCCCCAATTTATCGGCTCAGCACGTAGTGCTATAGTACTAAGGAGTACAAGGGGGTGCATTCGATTGAACAGGAGTAATGTTCTGGATTAGAATTCTCACAGAATCCCTTTTTGGATCCCTATCCCATGACGTTTTTCCCATTAAAAGACAGGTTCCTTTGGTAATTACCCAGAATTCTCCGCTTCTATCTATATATGCAATAGTTTTCGTCTATCTGACCCTGTTCCTTTGTTCTAGGGTATACTCCAGTAGCGTAGAAGAGCCTATTAGTTGGAACAGTTTTGCTTATTATTACTATATTTAGCAATTTCTGGTCTATTCTTGTTAGTTCTGACCCTATTCCAAGTACTCTTGTTGTTTCATATATGTAGATCATTTATAACCAATCAGATTGCTTAATTTCTCATAATCTGTTGGCAGAGTTATCTCCCTTCTGCATAATAAAAGCCTATATCCAATGGCAATATCCCCAGGCACCCCAATTTTAGCACACCTTTTTTGAAAACACCTGTGGCTATGGAATCCCTTTTTTGTCATATGTGCTTATGTGAAAAAGCACAATGTGACACAATGTGCCCTAGCACAAAGGCACATGCTTTATGTGCCGATATGTGCTTATGTGAAAAAGCACAATGTGACACAATGTGCCCTATCACATAGGCACATACGGGTATTTGAGGATACCTTTGGCCTGGTATTGTATTATTTGAGGATACCTATCGAGGACACCTACTGGAGAATCCCTTTTTCTCATATGTGCTTATGTGAAAAGGCACAATGTGACACAATATGCCCTATCACATAGGCACATACGGGTATTTGAGGATACCTATGGCCTTGTATTGTATTATTTGATGTGATAGGGCATATTGTGTCACATTGTGCCTTTTCACATAAGCACATATGACAAAAAGGGATTCTCCAGTAGGTATCCTCGATAGGTATCCTCAAATAATACAATACCAGGCCAAAGGTATCCTCAAATACCCGTATGTGCCTATGTGATAGGGCATATTGTGTCACATTGTGCTTTTTGACATAAGCACATATCGGCACATAAAGCATGTGCCTTTGTGCTAGGGCACATTGTGTCACATTGTGCTTTTTCACATAAGCACATATGACAAAAAAGGGATTCCATAGCCACAGGTGTTTTCAAAAAAGGTGTGCTAAAATTGGGGTGCCTGGGGATATTGCCATTGGATATAGGCTTTTATTATGCAGAAGGGAGATAACTCTGCATACAGATTATGAGAAATTAAGCAATCTGATTGGTTATAAATGATCTAGATATATGAAACAACAAGAGTACTTGGAATAGGGTCAGAACTAACAAGAATAGACCAGAAATTACTAAATATAGTAATAATAAGCAAAACTGTTCCAACTAATAGGCTCTTCTACGCTACTGGAGTATACTCTAGAACAAAGGAACAGGGTCAGATAGACGAAAACTATTGCATATATAGATAGAAGCGGAGAATTCTGGGTAATTACCAAAGGAACCTGTCTTTTAATGGGAAAAACGTCAAGGGATATGGATCCAAAAAGGGATTCTGGGAGAATTCTAATCCAGAACATTACTCCTGTTCAATTGAATGCACCCCCTTGTATCCCTTAGTACTATAGCACTACGTGCTAAGCCGATAAATTGGGGAAATAAAGTCAATTTCGGTGAATTGGGATAGATTTTGGTGATTTGGGGGGGATTGTCGGGTTGTTTGTGGTAATTAGATTTACTCTTCTACAAAGGAACACACCCTCAAAACATACCCCGTCCTATTGCAGAAAAATTGGGTAACATAGCAATCACGTGCTACCATAGAAACCAAGATGGCGGCCTCCAGTATACAAAATGGACGACGGAAACACGTATCACCCTAACAGCACGAGCTGCGCATGCGCACTCACATCACGTATCACTATGGAGATGACGTCACAAGATGGCCGCTCACGCGGGTTACCATAACAACACAACATGGCGCCACTAGGTCACGTCACATGACTTCACTTCCGGGGTCCGGCACCGGGGTCCGGCAAACTATCCCTCAAAACCACATTACATACTACTCCTGGGTTCATATTTGCGCTCCTAATGGGGACCCGAATTTTAACTTTGTGCAATATGAAGAAATTGATTTAAAAATCTTCTTCTTCAGATCTACCAGTCAAAATCTTTTGATATATGTCATGCTGCATCGTTTGAGGGTCAGCATGGAGGTTGTTCAAAGAAAGTCACTGTTGTCATAATTGGGTTCACTGCGGTAGCCCGAATTTTAACCTAGTGTTGCATGAGGAACATTTTTTATTTAAACATCTTCAAATCCATCAGTCAGAATCGTTTGATATTTGGTGTATGTAGCATTCTCAGTGGGGTAAGTTTCAAATTTATTCAAATCAAGTCCCTGGGTTCATAGTTGGGCTCCCTATTGAAACCCGAAATTTAACTTGGTGCAATATGAAGAAATTTATTTTCAAATCTTCTTCAGACCAACCAGTCAAACTCTCTTTATATTTGGTATACTGCATCTGTAGGGGTGGGGTGGGGGAGGGTGGCAGCTTTAAGTTTGTTCAAATTAAGTCCCTGGAATTGTATTTGGGCTCACTGTCGAAGCCCGAATTCTAACTTAGTATAACATGAGGAATATTTTTTAAAATCTTCTTCTTCAAATCCATCAGTCAGAATCTTTTGATATTTGGTTTCAGCATTGTGGGTGGGCTGAGATTCAACGTTGTTCAAATGATGTCCCTGGGTTCATATTTGGGCTCACTATGGGAACCCGAATTTTAATATGAGGGTTGTGTTGGGAGTGGGGATAGTGGGAAGGGTGCACTGGGAAGTTTTTTTTCTCCATGCTTCAAAGTATGTTTTGAAGGAGTTTGTGCGATTTTACAAAAAAATAAATCACCCAACCGACCGTAGCTAAAATAGATTATCTGTATTAACACGGAAATGGTGAATGTGACCGTAAATCCTTCTTTAAATAATTTTATCAGGTGGACGATTAAGGCCCCTTAGGGCCTCTTGTTTTTAAATAAAAATCTTTCATTTTTAAGAAATATAAGAGAGTAATTGTTTTGTATAAAACACTAATAATTAAACTGTTAGTCAGTTTATCACCCAATTGTACAATTGTACAATATACCCGTTACTGAACATTTTTTCTGGATAGTTCTTTCGGAAACAAGGGTGCCGGGAGCAAACTGGGACAGCGGAAATAAGAAATATGCAAGTGCTTTAGTCGAGCTTGAGTGGAAACATCCTCCCCTCCACACACCCCGTTTAAAGCTGACACATAAAATAAAGTATATCTGATGACATTTCTGAATTTATTTGCTTCTGTATTTCCTCGACGATTTATTCTTTCACCAAGAGATGCTTTTTTGAATTAAAGAAAACTGGGCGGTGGATGAGAAAACACTATATTGAGCAACAAATATTTAAGAAGGATCAAAATAATTTAATCCAACAGCCTTGATGGGCGGTAGGATTAAATTATTACTGAAACTCCCTACAGATGCAGAGTAGTCGGTATTATATTGTAAGTTACGGAACGTTTAGTGATACGGTGTTACATAACATGAGGCGAAGGGAGAACAATATTAGGTGAGGGTTTATTATGTCAGCCTACAAGGTATAGTACGGCCGCCGTGGACTGGCCACTTTCCACGAGTGGGTAATATTTCCTCGGACGCAATAATATTCGATCTCAAACACTAATTATAGGAATAAGCATAAAAAATTTAAGTGATGAAGAACCGGATGCACCCCGTCATTAAATGAAAGTTTCCCGATGAAAGGACTTTTATTACCTGGTAAATACATGTGTGGACGTGCGCAGCGACTGTACTGTATTTACAAATCGTTTTGTGTTTTCGTTAAATTTTCCTATCGACATTCATTTGTTTGAAAACACAGACGAGTAGTGATGCTTTGTAAGGGTGGTAGTCCAGTATCTTATTGATCGGCAAGAAAATGATTAATTCATTACCTCCGACTTGTTTGGCCGCATTTACAATTAATTCTAACTGCATTTCGGCGCTTTGAACTGAAAACAAACTTTCTAAAGTGCCAATTAACCGAATTCAGATTTCGATTTTTGCGATAAAAAACAAAACGTGACAATTAATATACCGTCAGTGCATTGAATTAATACGGGGGTCACTGTTGACGATTATTATTGGTGTATCCCTCAGTCATCGGTCACTATAGTTATGACCGTTCATTCGTTGATCTATCCGGCGTTGCGTAATAAAGGACGACCTGCTTCAGAAACTCAGGGGTCACATTGTTAACCCTTTACCTAACATAGCGGCCAAAAACGGCCAGGAAATTGACCAAAATAAACCTACCACAGCCTAAAATATCTTACAAATGTCTCGACAAAATCGTACACATATGGATATCATTAGAACCGGCTCGACGAGCCGGTTCTAATGATATCCACATTTGTATGGTTTTAGTGAAAAATTGTGAAGATTTTTTTAGAAATATGAAATTTAATTTATTTTTAAAAAAGCTGTGTTAGGTAAAGGGTTAATTCACGGTGAAAGACATGCATATGCGCGGTAGTTTTTTTAAAGCTCTTGGTTAGGATGTTTTCTTGATACCAATAGAACACATTTTTGCCTCCTCTCGACCCCACAAACAAAGGGTACGCTGGTGACACCCCTGATGGGAATATGGTTACAGCGCCCCTGGAAAGAACACCATCACACCAGTATAATCAAACAGTTATCTGTATAGAGTTACAGTAGTCATGCGTCGAGGGATACTATACCTGGACAAAATTTATTTTACTTAACCAGCAAATCTCTTGGAATTCAACATCTGATACAGTAAAGAGGCCCAAAAATGTGTTTTTCGTATTCGTCAATATACCTATTCCATGCCACAGTGTGCCATTAAGGCTTCCAGTGTACTAGTTTTTAAACTGTTCCCTACAATATATTTCGGGAGTTGATTTCGCTGGTTCTTGGCCAATTCAGAACCTATATTAACCCTTAGATTCTCTGATTAAATAATAACTACTGTATATATAGAGCCAGCTCTAGATGAATTAGCAGTGTTTCGACTGAGGCAACCAACAATGATGTGAATAGACGGAAAGCGATGTGTATTTGAATCTGTGGGTGTTTTACATAATGAGTTGGGATGTCGTAGTCATATTTCGCGAGAGCTGTGACTACACCATTCCAACGAGTGTTTATTACACATCCCCGTGCATTAAAATACACTTAAATAAACATCTTTTAATCCCGATGATTAAACCCAAAGGGAAGAGTACGTTATTTTTGTTTGAAGCGGTACTGATCAAATAGATCGATAAAAAATCAAACAACCTTTTGGGAACAAGTCTAAATTACATTCGTTATCATTTCTCTTGGGCTTGTTTCGGCAGGTGTCCATTCACGCCTAGTACTTGGTGGCTGTTACTGACAGTAAAAATATAAGTAGAAATTTGGGCGGATTTGCGAAACAGCTGGGAGAAACTTTTTTAAAAGAAGTTCAAAGCAGGTGAGGATACTAGTAGTGCTCGCACGTTTCAGGTCATATTGGCCGGACCCCGGTGCCGGACCCCGGAAGTGACGTTATGTCACGCGATCTAGTGGCGCCATGTTGTGTTGTCATGGTAACCCGTGAGCGGCCATGTTGTAACGTCATCCCCATAGTGATACATGGTGTTAGTGCGCATGCGCAGCGCGTGTGTCAGGACACCTGAGGCTCCATAAGGCCTGGGCTGACGTGGGGTTATTTAGTCCCGCTGATGAAATTGCGGGAAAATTAGACCAACGTGGAGGGTCGGAATCCCAGTGTCGCGAACTCGGCGCTGGGAGCTGAGTTAGACCGACGCCGTGATTCCTTCTCTGCCAAATTGGCCTGAAATAGGTTCGATTTCCGTTAGGTATGATTCCTAATCACTTCAGGCTGTGTAATGGAAAGAATGATTTAAAGTAACAACGATTCTTTTATTTACACATAAAAATAAAGCCGTTTCAATATTTCAACAATCAACAATCCGATTCTTTTCACAGAAAATGGCTTGCTAGGGGTAAATAATTCTCAACAATTATATAGTCATTCTTTAGCCCTGTACTGGCACTATAGTCTACACACTGGAAATGTTACTACCGTGAGCTCGCCATAAGAGCTTCACAAATCTGAAATGTTATTACCGTGAGCTCGCCATAAGAGCTTCACCCGCTTATGCTCAAATGTCAACGTCTGCGCGTAACTGTACCTCTGGCTATCGGAGGGTTCCAACCAGCAATGTTTGTCATCTATAAAGCCACCGTACTTCTGATTTGGGTCAGATATTGTCTACTCATACCTTATGTGCCTTTTGAAAGTCCTCCGTGAAAGTCCTATTGAAATGTTCACTGTTCCTGGTTGAATTCACGATTCACAAATGCCCCTTTTTGTGCTAGGGCGAAATTGTCACTCACACCGATCTCCAGTCGGTATTACGATGCTTCGACAGCAAAACAAACTACTCAGAACGCAATCAGTCTGACGCTTCAAAGGGTTAATACGCACAATACAATTAACCTACACTTCTGACTATTGCAGGCTGATACCTGCTACTCGACAATCTAAACTTTAACGTTTCACCTTGGGTTTTCCTTCTCAACGAATTTGGCTCTGTAGCCGCCTATCGACCTTAAGCTAAATCAATCGTGGAATGCTCTGTCTGGCGATTCCAGCCGTTTCAGGGTCCTGTGATCGAAGGTACCCCTATGCCAGGAAACAGAGTCCGCCTGCTCTGGACTTCACCAACGTGTGTGTGACCCCAAGTGTGTGTCTAATGCTCTGCTCTTCAAGGTATATATACTTTTTACCCAAAACTGTCAGGTGGACAGACGCTCATCTGTCCATCTGCCAAAACGGTGGGAGATGACGTATATCGAGGCAGAATCAATACAAGTCATCTCGCGCGTGACTTAACGATGATTTCACTTGTCGAGAGAACCGATTCGTTCCTGCCATTCATTGCTATAACTAATGATCAGGTGACGACACGACAGACATTTCTATCTTTTAGAATCTCGTTTCTCAATTGGCAGTGACGATATCCTGCCACCAACCGATTACATCTTGTAAGACTCGCGACTACTGTATAAATTAAATGAAATTAGACCTTATCTAACATACCGTTTCTCCCCTGGGTCCCTGCCCTGAAGCTGGATATACACCATGTGTGTTTTCCCATGTCCACCTTCACAGAGAAGTGAAATTCACGTAGGGTTTTCGCCTTGATGCGGAATATCTTTTGAACTTACACTATCTTTATATATGAGGCCCCTTGCCCCTATATTTAGGCTGGCTTTGCCCTGACAGCGTGTTATTAGGGTGGTACGTGTTTCCGTCGTCCATTTTGTATACTTGAGGCCGCCATCTTGATTTCTATGTTAGCACGTGGTTGCTATGTTACCTAGAGGCTTACAACAAGACAGGGGTATGTTCGGAGGGTGTGTTCGATTGAACAGGAGTAATTTCCCGATTCGTAGAATTACCACAAACGACCCGACAAGTTGTACTATTTCGAATTCTTTGCTTCTAGCTATGCAATAGTTTTCGTCTCTCTGACCATGTTCCTTTGTCCTGGAGTATACTCCAGTAGAGTAGAAGAGCCTATCAGCTGGAACAGCTTTGCTTATTATTACTATATTTAGCTTTTCTGGTCTGTTCTTGTTAGTTGTGACCCTATTCCAATCAGTTCACTTTACTGGCTCTAACTAACCAATCAGATTGCTTGATTTCCCATAATCTGTATGCAGAGTTACCTCCCTTGTGTATAACAAACGCATATATCATTATCGAGCAGTTACTGAAAAGTCATTGCTCGAACGACTCGAATCCCATCGAGTAAATGAGCTAACGAGCAATTGTTCGTTCGAGTGACTCGCACATAGGACTCTTAGCCTCATTTCAGTTTTTGAGGATACCTATGGCCTGGTATTGTATTATTTGAGGATACCTATCGAGGATACCGTTTGGAGAATCCCTTTTTAGTCGTATGAGGCCATGAGGGCTATGTGAAAAGCCCTCAATGAGGCCTCATTTACTATCCCTCATAGCCTCATTTCATTTGAGGTCATGCGGGCCATGATAAAATCCCTCAATGAGGTCTAATTTACTATCCCCCTTAGCCTCATCTCGGTATTTAACAGCCATATCCCCAGGCACCCCAATTTCGACACCCCTTTTTGGAAAACGTCTGGCCTTCGGCATCCCTTTTTAGTCGTATGAGGCCATGATAGCTATGTGAAAAGCCCTCAATGAGGCCTCATTTACTACCCCTCATAACCTCATTCCTTTTGAGGCCATGAGGCCCATGAAAAAATCCCTCAATGAGGTCTAACTTACTATTCCACTTAGCCTCATCTCGGTATTAGCAGCTATATCCCCAGGCACCCCAATTTCGGTACCCCTTTTTGGAAAACGTCTGGCCTTCGGCACCCATTTTTAGTCGTATGAGGCCATGATGGCTATGTGAAAAGCCCTCAATGAGGCCTCATTTATTATCTCTCATAGCCTCATTTTTTTGAGGCCATGAGGGTCATGAAAAAGTGAAGTCTAGTTTACTATCCCTCTTAGCCTCATCTCGGTATTTAACAGCCATTTTTGTCGTATGAGGCCATGAGAATCCCTCAATGAGGTCTAATGTAGTCTTACCAACGGTTTCCATCTTATCTCCAAAGCTCCAAGGTCACTACATGTCTTTGGTCTATCTGTCCTATCATTAGCTTCTACAGCAGTCTTGTTCCATTGCGGCCTTGTACCAGTGCTATTGACTAAACTATCATCCATTAATATTGACTTGTAACACTACTTCCTAGCTATACCTTCGTTCAGGCCTTCAAAATGTTCAAGCATATTGCTTCATTTCCCCCAACATGTACCATTTTATACAGGGTTCAATGTAAAATATCTGTAAACAGGCTATACAAGACATTCCGTAATTGAGAGTCCTAGCCGATCCGTAAAATATGGATTCCGTGTTTTTACATAAATTATCTAGGGTATTAAAGAAACTTTCAAAATTAGTATTAACGTGGATAACACAACATAATGATAGAGTTTGTTGAAAAACTGAGAATTAGTGTTTATTATGATAGATTCCGGACACTGAGTTCCGCCACACATTCTCAATTGTTTAGTCTACCCAACATAGCCAGCGTCTGACACGAACTATAACGTTGAAGAGATTTGTCTGTTTCCCCCCTCCGTTGCAAATGTTTCACGTATACAATATTCACACACAAATCCACAAATTATTGTATACGTGAAACATTTGCGAGCACTACTACTGAAGATGTCTGAAGATTTACCGAAATAAAGTTGACCAATTTAGATATAACGGGGTCCGAAAACGACACGGCCACGGAACGGGGTTAATGTTGTGGTTGGAAATGATCGTTTTTTAAATATTATCTCATTTTTTTGTTAACTTATTTTTCTGTGAACCGACTTTATTTTGCATTGGATGTTTTCATTTTCACACTACGCGACAGACAATCGATAATTGTATAACGAAATTTGGACACTTTTCGAAGCGTTACTAATGACTTGACGGGAAAGGAACAAGTAGAAAAGGTGCGGGAAAAAGTTCCTGCTTGTGTATCACCAGTTGAATGCAGAAACATTTATGTCATAGCGGCTATTCGGTTAAATACAAGGGATTAAAGTTTAATGTGTAACAAAAACATTGTCAAGATAAATGCAGCATCGAACAGCGTTTGACAGGAGACAAACCAAATCCCCACCCAAAATACTGTTCACAATGTGGGAAAACACCCATGCCTCTAACCTGCATTTTTCTGGAACCAACTTCAAGTTTTCCTCATTATGGAATCACTATAAGCTATGCCTACCGCTAACGATTTCTGTGTTTGTTGACCCTTTGCCTAACACGATTATTCGATAGTACTGACAAAACAAATTATCGTACTGGTCGAATAATTTAACATTTTGCCGCTAAACAGATCATGACTCCTCTTACGTTCGCATTGCATTGAGAACAAACGACGACAAACATTCTCTGTCATGTGCAGCGGCGTCGCTACAGGGTGTGTGTATGTATGTATGGGAGTGTCCCCCCCCCCCCCCAATATTTGTCCAAAAATCAAGATAGTTGGAAATGTTTCAGGCAAAAATTCCAACAGTTGGAAATTCGAAGCAATGTTGTAACAGATGTTTTTGCACTTTTCCGTGAAAATTGCAACTGCCGACTCCCACAGTCATAAGCAGTTAATTTTTTAGACAAGTAGGGGCGCGGTGGCGTTGCGGTAACCGGTTCTCGTCAGATCACTGAAGTTGAGCAACGTCGAGCCCGGTCAATCCTTGGATGGGTGACCATCTGAGAGATTGATTTGGACTCCCGGGTTGTGTCCTTGGGCAAAGCACTTCACTCCGGTTGTCCACATGAGGGCGCGATGACGCCGTGAACTAAGGCGTACTGCACGGCGATGGCGCGCATGTCTTTCACCAATCTAACCCTGCCTGTGCTGCAGAGCGGAGTTAAAATATTGGGGAGCTGGCAGCTGCTCGTCGTTGCTCGGTGGTTCTCTCCACCTGTAAAACTGTCACCGACACGATATGACCCTGGCTCTTAAAGTATCGTTAAATCCTAATAAATAAATAAATATGAGACAAGTTTACAAAGCACATTATGAGACCTATATGCAATGCACATACAGACTGCAGTTTGTATAAGGACTCAAAATGTGCCCCCAGACAGGCTGTGTCCTGGAATTTCTAAAGTTACTACTGTTGCGTAATAGAAGGAAACGTTTATCAATCTAGGATCGTCAAGTTTGATTTTTCCACGTTGTGTTTACTGGGTGTTGTGTGAGGTTCCACCAGCCCGTAGCGTTTTGTGTTTCCTTACCAGACGATATCACACACAGGCTCCAGATTCTGGGTTCAGTAACTTCACGAACTTGTCGTGTACAACCGGAGACCAGTTTCCAAGTTATCTACTATTTTATTAAGACTAAATATATATAAACGTCGCGACTAAAAAGTCGTTGTCTCTGGCATTAGAAATCAAATGTACAAGCAATAAAGTTCATACCTTACACTGTGGCGGCATCTAGGTTACTTCTGGTGGAGCAGTCAGTGTTCTTCAGGAGCCAGGAGACAACCTGTCTTAGCAGTCAGAAATTGGTGCTTATATTCACCAGATTTCTGATGCAATACTTGGGGTACGTGACGACCGTCAGCAGTTTCTCCCTGACCTCAGGGAAACTAAGGGAAAGTCCCCTGACGTGGCAGTCGCCATTTTGTAGACTCTTTTACTGCCATGCAGACTGTCGGTCAGTCTGCATGCAGTCCATGGAATCTTGACTCTAAAATAGTATTCCGCCGGGCGATTGTTGATTCTTCAAACGTGTTCACATCTCGATACATAAAGGATAACATATAGTTTGGAACAATTTAGTCTGCACAAATGTAAGGAAATACGTGTACTATCGAATGCAGCCAGTGAATGGAGCGAAAGTTTGATATATATTCATATTTTCGAGTTGTGAGTTCCCATTAAAACTTAATGGGGAATTTTACCACAGATTTGAATGGGAGGAATCTGAACGTAGAGGGGGTAGCCACAACGTTCAGGTCGCTGAACTAATAGAAGACAAAAAACAGTACTGAGCGTATTTCGGCTTTTGTAATATGCCCGTGCCTTATTTTCCCGACATTCCCAAGTGTGGTTCTTGAAGCTAAGTCTATCTGGTTGTTTCTGACATTCATGACGCGTTCTCAGACCCTGTTCGTGACTGGCAGGAAACATTTGTACAAACAACTGTAGTTTATTTTCAAAATGCCCTGATGTTATATTAATGAATAAGTTTGGGAGCACGGTCGCTCAGTGGTAGACTGTTGGACTTCTATGCTAGAGGTCCCGAGTTCGATCCCCGTCCGGGACGACCCGCGTTGTGTCCTTGGGCAAGGCACTTTCTTCCGGTTGCCTACATGGGGACACGATGACGCCGTGTTCCAAGGCGTACTGCACGTCGATGGTGCACATGTCTTTAACCGCTGTAACCCTGCTTGAGCGGAGCTTGAACAGAGTTAGAATGCTGAGGAGCTGACAGTTGCTAGGTGATTCTCTCTGGGTACTCCGGCTTCCTCCTCCCGTAAAGCTGTCACGGTCACGATTAGCCAACAAGTTGTTCCATTAAATATTTTGACGGCTTTATACGCTAATAGCTCAAAATTGAACTCGCATAACTTTATTAACACCGTGTACCAAACTGTATGCATTTGAAAAATCACCGGCACAAGGTATTTTAAGGGAGCATTGAAGTTTATGGTAATGAAACGCTTCCCTTGTGCATTTGAAAAAAATTACAGGCACGAGGTATATCAAGGGAGTGAACTCGATATTTGCATAGAAATTTATAGTAATGCATTGGGGGGGGGGGGGGGGGGGGGGGGGGGGGGCTTAGTAGGTAGAGGTGCAGGCTGCAAGCCGAGAGGTCCTCGGTTCGAATCCCACCTGCGGCAACCGCATTGTGTCCTTGGGCAAGACACTTCACCCCCATTGCCCACGTGGAGGCACGGTGGCGCTGTGTACTAAGGCGTATTGCGCGTCGATGGTGCACTTGTCTTCAACCAATGCTAACACTGCTTGTGTGGAGTTAGTATGTTGGGGAGCTGACAGTTGCTCGCCGTTGCTCGGTGGTTCTCTCCGGGTACTCCGGCTTCCTCCACCCGTAAAACTTTCATGGTCATGATTAGCCATTGTGCATAAATATGTGACCTTATAAACACCAATAAATATACATAAATAAGTTATGAATTGCTTCACTTGATATACTTGGAGTATCAGAGCATCGTACCTTTCGGAGTGTGACACGCGTTGCCCATTCGAAGTTCAGTGTTACTATTTATTTATTGGGATTTAACGACACTTTAGACACCTACGGTCACCTCGTGTCGGGTAGTTTTAGGGTGGAGGAAGCCGGTGTACCCGGAGAGAACCATCGAACTGCGGCGAGCAACTGCCAGACTCCCTAACGTACGAACTCCACAGAAGCATGGTTAGCGTGGTTTGCATTGGTTGATCACAAGTTCACCATCGACGTGCAGTACGCCTTAGTACACAGCTCTACCGTGACCCCTGATTGTTACTAACACTGAAAACCTCCGGTGTTTGTCATTAACAACGTAAATGAGTATTGCTGCCAAATAATAATATGTAAGTTAGTTCAGCCATGGTTTCCTCTGGAACCCGTGAATTTGAGAAGCAACAAGACCGCAAGCGTGGCGAAAGCAGTCCATGGACACATTGATTTCTGCTTACTTCCTCTATTTAACGTTGTTGAAAAACAAGGGAGCTCTTTTCACTAAACTCTCCATTCAATTTTTTTTCAAGTTTCGCCTCACGAACATAGCTTATGACCCCTCACAGAAGCGAACTCGTCGATCTTGTTTCCACGAGAGTTCGTAATCTGTGTTTTTCGGGAAACAAATGAAAAGCCCGAATTTAGTACTTGTGTTTGTGTAATATATGTCCAAGTATCAAATCCAGTGGCGTAGTTAGGGGGGGGGGAGGGGAGCTAAGGTGCCATCCCCCCCCCCAAAATGGGAAACTTAAAGCATCAGAGGATCCCAGATTCCCTCTCAGTATATTGAATTTTCAAAATTTTCTCTGGGAGCTCCCCCCCCCCCGAAACCCCACCATTGGGAGGGGGATACCGTAGGTCTGAAGTGGGGTTGGTATCGCTGTCCCATTGGTCGGGGTTCGGGGCAGCCCCACCCCGAACCGCCACCAATGGAAGGACCATACCCACCCTACCCCAGGCCAACGGCCTTCGGATATGCCTGTGGCATATATCGACCTGGCACCCCTAAAATAATTATGGCTCCCTCCCCTCAATATGAAAACCTAGCTACGCCCCTGATCAAATCTAGTCTCGTAAGAAAGTACAAGATTACTTGCAAGGGGGAATCGATATTTAACTGTAGCCCTACCGTGGTTCGGCTCGATGGGGAAAATGTGAAATGGATCCACAGAAAGGCAACTCCCTTCATTGCCATGTGAGGATGAGTGCGACTGAAGGTGCTACAAAGTGTGTGTGTGTGCTGGTGGGGATGAGGTGGGTGGGGCAGAATTTTGGAGACTCCTCCGACTGCGATACTATATCTTCGAAACAATTGACAATGATCTTTTGTGCATGTCACATATTCAATCGTAAATCACCAGATTTACACACAACCGCGAGCCACTCATTTTTTTTAAACAATTTTTTTTTCTCTCTCTGTGTGTGTGTGTGTGTGTGTGTGTGTGTGGGTTTGTGTGTGTGTGTGTGTGTGTGTGTGTGTGTGTGTGGAGGTGGGGTCTGTTATTTATTGTCTCGTCAAAGTTTCATATTTCATCACGAAAGCTAGCTTTTGGGACGCTTCAGGAGAGAGTTGTTTTTAGTAAAAGAAGTAAACAGAACCTATCGAAGCGGGAATTATTGGCCAAATGAATGCCCATATTGACACATTTGCGTGCTAACAATTTCCAAACGCATTGTTTAACCCTTTACATAAATCGAAAGGCAGACGATACTCGTAAAAAAAAATTCTTGAATAACTATTATTTTTCATTTTGACGTCAGAAACCTAGCTTATGACCCCTCGTTGGAACGAACTTGTTCCAATTAGGAGTTATAAGCTAGGTTTTTGAGACAAACTGAAAAAATAATGAAAAATGACCCATCTTGGCCGGTACGTTGGGTAAAGGGCTAAGTAGAATTCTAAGGAAAATAATTTAATATGCGTGTGTTGGGGCAGGGGAAGGGGAGGGGGATTGATCACTTTTCCATGACAACCTCACACCCCAGTTACGCAGGCTTTGCCTGGAAGGATTAATATCTATGAACTCACCTCCGGAATTTGTTCATTATTTCTCTTCACAACTGGATAAGGATATTTACTTCCTTAAAAAAAAGCAGACCGAACTGATGTTTTGGTTGTGGTGGGGGAGGAGGAGGTGTGATGATGGGCGGTATTGGAATTTTGAGTTCGGTATGGGTTTCGGTATTTTTAGGGGTTTACACAACGGTTTCGGTTCGATATTCGGTATCTGATTTGATTAAGATTTGCTGATAGTACCAAAGGGGAATGGGGGCGCGGTGGCGTCAAGTTGCGGTAACTGGTTCTCGTCAGATCACCGAAGTCAAGCAACGTCGAGCCCGGTTAGTCCTTGGATGGGTGACCCTCTGAGCGATCGATTCGGACTCCCGCGTTGTGTCCTTGGGCAAAGCACTTCACCCCGATTGTCCACATGGGGGCACGGTGACGCCGTGTACTAAGGTGTACTGTACGTCGATGGCGCGCATGTCTTCAATCAATCTAACTCTGCCTGTGCTGCAGTGCGGAGTTACGATGTTGGGGAGCTGGCAGCTGCTCGCCCTTGCTCGGTGGTTGTCTCCGGATACTCCGGCTTCCTCTACCCGCAAAACTGTCACCGACACGATATGACCTTGACTGTTAATGTGTCGTTAAACCCTAATAAATAAATACCAAAGGGGAATTCTCACCAGAAAAATACAGAATAAGTTATTCTTGTATCATTCTATCATGCACTGTACCACAAATGCCACTACCAATGAACTCAACATTGGCATTCTTTTGCCAATATCATTGATATCTACAGTAATTGTGTGACTTGTTCCAAACACACCTTAATCTTCAAAGGCCTATTTCTGCCTTTTGCGATCTCAGAACATGCGCCATTAACATGTCATCATTAAGAGGTCCTGCTGACAATATATAAATCACCCTAGCAGTGATTTGTAGTCCGGTGTTGGCTGCTTGTTGAGGCAGCCAAGACCTGACTAGAAATCACTGCTGAGCAACTGGACATGTACAGGTTGCAGTTTAGTGGAAATTCAAGATTAGCGGTTTGCATAACTGAAAAGAGAATCAATCACTTCTTTCATGAAAATGAACACCTGAACTTCTATCAAATCTCAACTAGGCCTTATAAGTAGCGAACGTATAGGGAATATGATAACACAGACAGTTTCCGTATTCAATGATGGGTTCGGTTCGCTTTTTCGTTATCCCCATGATATCGGTATCGGTTCGGTTTCTCTATATATTGCATATCTCTATTCCGCTGTAGGCAAAATACGCTTCTGGTCAAGTGCAGTACGTATTTTGTACTGGGAGCGCGGTGGCTTAGTTGTTCAGGGCCAAGAAAATGTTCACCTTGACGCGATTCTCTATAACATTACCTCCCCTTAATTTGGCAAAGCTGTTCGGGCATTTAACACTGAGAGAGATGGGAACTTCATATAAAAACTTATTTTTTTTAATATTCGTGTATTTTTATCATCGATGTGCGCATGATTTCACAAATTACAGTTCTTTTCCTGTGGCGTAGTATAAGCAAATAAAAGCTATCTTGCTACACTTTTTTCCCAATCAATTTGAACATTGGACTATTGTTCCCAGTAGAAACCAATTTAAAAAAATAGAAAACTGCCTTTTCAGACCCTTTCGGTGATCTATAAATTTATTTTATATTCATTGTATCAACAGTGTGCGCATCGTTGCATAAAATACAGACATTGTTCTTTTTAATAATCTAAAAGTCTGTCAGATGTGGTTTTCCAATTTTTTTCCTCTGATGAATTAAAACTTCCAAATTGCTATGAAAACTCATTCTCGGACTGTACAACAACGCAGAGATGGATGAGAAATTACATAGTAACTGCTTTAACTGGTGTCGCTATTTCACACCTCATTGTCATTCATCCACGCACATCAAGTCTCATAAATTTCAAACCTCACCACCCACATTCACTGCCTTCTTTATTGGATTTCGTCTCCCAAGTTCAATAATCTCAAGGGAGATAATTTTCGCGTAAGATATTATTTTAATCAATATTGTTGGAAATGATGGCATTGAACTTCAAACCTAAAAATACACGATTCGATCCTCGCCAGGGATAACTACGCTGTGTCCTTGGGCACTTCATCCCGATTGCCCAAGTGGGGACTCGGTGGCGCTGTGTACCAAGGCGTACTGTCCGTCGATGCCAGTGGCGGCCAGGATTTCGATTTGGGGGGGGGGGGGGGGAGGGCTAAGTATGATATGGGGGAACAAGGTCGAGATGCCGAGTGCATCCCCGAAGGCCGCAGGCCTGAGCTGGGGAGAGTATGGGAGAGGGTGTCCCCTTTCCGTCGGTGGGAGTCTGGGGGCCACAGGATATATTTTCATATTTGGACGCCCTGGGAGTGATATCTGAGCGTTTCTACAACACCTGATGTGATCCTCAAAGGCCCCCAGATTGTATCTATAGCAATTTGAAGTTGTGGGGGGAGGGGGGAGGTAAAAGTGGACGGGGGGGGGGGGCGCCGCCACTGGTCGATGGTGTACTTGTCTTCAACCAATGCTAACCCTGCTTGCGCGGAGTTAGTACGTTGGGGAGTCTGACAGCTGCTCGCCGTTGCTCGATGGATCTGTCCGGGTACTCCGCTTCCTCCACCCGTAAAATTGTCCGACACGAGGTGACCCTGGTTGTGGAAAGTATCGTTAAACCCCAATAAATAAATAAACCAACAGAACACTATTACAAAGGCGTTAAACTGTAATACCTAGCGATTTTCGTGTTAACTATATTTTTTATTGGCTTAGCCTGTCCTCTATCTTTGTGTTCCAAATTGAATTTCCTCTTATCAATAAAATGTATGTAATTGGCACACTATAATAAAAATGTAAACATTGTTTTGTTATTGTAAACAGACACTACCGGATATGTCATTTAAAAATCGTCAATGTAATCAGCAAATATAGCGTGTCCTCATTATCGGACGTATTATTCAGGGCTTTTTCATGCTTCCTAGGGATTTTTTTTTATTTGGCTGGGGTTGCTAAATTTAGAATGTCACAGGAACGTAGCCTGGAAATTTAATGGAGAGGTGCGTTAAGTGGCGATCGGCGATCATTGGCTCCACCGGGGCGACCATGGTTGACCTTGAGGGAGATAATGTTTAAAAATGAATATCAAATGGAGCTCTGTGGTAGCATCTGGGAAAATATTGTGTTAAATTTAGGATCTAAAATATATTAGCACTTTGCATTGTTGTGTGTGAAAAATTATATACAAAATAGATCGATAAGGCCAAACAAAATTAAATAATTGATTCTCAGGCATTTTTTTTTAAAACGAATGAGGGAGGTCGGTTTTTATATTTTATTTCTGATGGAATGGCCGCCGATGCCTAAATACTGGAGATTTCATGTTGCTTTCACTGATAGTTTTTTTTGTAACAACACAAAATCAATACAGAACAACTAAAATAGAGATAGAAAAATGATAAGCAGTTTTTTTTAACTGGTTGAGTGCAAGAAGCCACAATCAGGCCTTTCAAAAAAATTAGGGTACCAGTTCAAAAGCTAACATTTTCTTTACCCATGTTTCGTATTCAGTCAAACGTAAATTATAGTTTGCTTATACAAATTTGTTCTAGTACAAATTATTGGAGAGTGCCTGTTGGCACTTTCCAATAATTTGTAATAAAACAATTTTAGATGAACAAATTCAGGCCACCAAAACTAATCTAGCCCGCAACCAGTAAAATAAATAATTATTTTGTACATACATATGAGAATCGTGTCTCATTTCGCAAAGAGAATAACAATACTGTATCAATGTATATGACATATTGCTTCGCGAATCGTGAAGTGATACCGCTAAAATCACACCCTATTTTATACATTCGGAATTTTGCCTCCGAAATGAATATGATGACGAACGCGGGCCGAATAAACGAATTCACCGCTGCCTGAGAATCAAAAGATTAATTTTCTTTGGCCTAACGCTGATAGGCATGTTTTATTTTCCAGATGTATATTGTTCCTATATATGTCATTCTATTAATATGTGATTGTGACAGAAATTAAACAGCGACAAGGTAGGTGTATCATATAGGATAAAAGGCCTGTAACTTCAGGACTATGCAACTAGTTTTTATGAAACGTCTAGGCACTTTGATACATTTTTACAACCCATGCTCTAAAAAATATCAAAGTAGTGCCTAGAAACTACATGCAAATAAGAACATTTTATGTGTTAAAACAACATACCCCAATACATCGTACTTACTCTCTGTGGTTAGACCACAGAGAGTACAATGTATCGGGGCAAGTGAGGTCGCCCCATTTCATCAAAATTTCAAATCACAAATGGGAGATAGTCCCTCAGGGCAGTCAAGTGGAAGCCCAGTTTTGTGGGGAGGTGCGTTCACACCCGTCAGTTCTCCCCTGGCTGCGCGCCTGTGACAACAAACATTGTCATTACACAAGTATTAATTTGTATGCACTACGCTGAGGCCAATCTGGTCTTTGGGCATTCGGCAGTTGACCATCAGCTCATCCTCTTACTTACTAGTAACTTACCAGTCGAAACATGAGGACACAGCGAGCAGAAAGCATGGTCATGGGCAAGTGGGTAATCTACCAGGTTGTGCTTTAGACGGAGATTTGCTTGTTGAGTCCTGCAAATGTAACCCTTAGCCCTTTATCTATTATACAACAGGAGGGCGATACTTTCAAAACAATTTCTTGAATAACCAAACCATTTCTCGACGAGCTCGTTCCAATGAGGGGGGCAAAATCTATGTTTTAGTTGAAAAATTGAAAAATAATAAAATTTGAATGATGTTTTTTGTGACTAGGGCTGGACGGAATGGAAGATTTCGACCATTGGAGTTTCTAAAGCGCTTTGCTAACTTCATTTACTTAAGACAATTGCAGTTATATGACGGTAAATTTACCTAATTACCGATTTTGGCTTTGGTGCTGGTACAAAAATTAAGCCGCGATGTAATAGAGATTTTTCTGGGGTGTTAGGTCATCGGTGTCAGACAGGTTAACCATATTAGTTCCTAAATACACACTGAATCACACATCTTTTAGGCGGTTCTTACCTTTTCCTTCGCGTAGTTTAAATCTAGATGACCAGCCAGTGATCGCACATAATATTGGTGACACTCGTTTTAAATCGTGAACGGCATCAAATTTGGCATCATCAATTTTTGGAATTTCTTTAGCGTCGTTCACTTACTGAATCAACTGATTGACATTCTCCTTTCTGCCAATGAGAGTTATGGAGAGAAGTTTACTTCCCCCAAAATAAAGTTTTGCATTCTTAAACTTCACCCTGATATCGCTAAGCATATTAGGTTAAGGGCTAAAATATTTATTCGATCCCGGTGGAAATACACAGAACGACACACGTGTGTGAATGGGTTAATCAATATGGCACGAATGCCAGCGCGCAAGGATAAAACGAGAGGCCACATGCTTCGAGTCTTATCCTTCCGCGATGGCACAAGTGCCATATCGATTAACCCATTCACAAGCGCGTGTCGTTCTGTGTTTATTACACGCCTTCCCGTTTATAAAAAACAATTATTAGAAGGACTCTCGTCAATTCATTTGACAGCTGCTATCAACAAAAAAACCCGCATTTTATCGCCAACCAAATTTGCGAGAGAAACCCGTGTTACTATTTCGTCCGCTGAGTTCCAATGCCTACTGGCACATAGAACACATTGGAACTCAGGGGTCGATTTTCAGCAAACTGTAATTGCGTTGCACGATTTGTAGAAAATTCCAGTGAAATTTCGCTTCTATTTCAAAGTAGTCCGTCAACAATTTTCGTTCCGCACATATGTGCGGAACAGATTTTCATTTTCCGCATGGTTCAGTGTTGCTATAGATAGGGATTACATAGAACAGACGTGTAATAAATGTGCGTATAGGTGTGTTTAATATAAAAGCAGAAGAGAAACCTTTTTCTCTTGTAATATGTCGCCGAAATATTCGTTTTGTAAAGAAATATATATACTGAGCCCTAATGGGTTTCACATATGAACGCCCCATCCCCCTTCTAAAAAAGCAAACCCCAAGAAACCTAACTAAGTGTTGAGCTAGAGGGGTAAGGAACTGGTTGAACTGACTGTAAATAATTGATGGAATCCAGTTCAGTCCTAATGAGAGGTCGAATATTTAAAAGATGTTTTAATCTAGAATTCGTTAAATTGAATTCATCCTTTACCATTTTTGCTGTTTTGACATTCATCCTGTTGAATGTTAAAGTGAAATGAATGATGGAACTCCATTTAGCATTCTCCAATTTGATATGTTCATACCAAATGGCCAAAAGGTTTAAAATGTATTGATCCAAAAGGCTTCTCGTTTTTTTCCAAATTCATCTGTTTCATCTAATGTGTCTTTAACTGGTGGTTGTCCAACTGGATGGATTTCAAAATCTCACAAAGAATGGCCAGGAAGGTTAGAATGTTGTCTACTGGCTCGTCAACATAATGTTTTACATTGAGTTTGTGTTGAGTAGCACACATTCGAAATGGATTTTGTGTTTGGCCCACATATTGTTTCCTACAGCATTTACAAGTGATAATGTAAATGACATTGGGCTAATCACAGTGTAGAGAGTTATGGATGTTATAATGTCTTTAGGTTGTCCTGTGGGAAATTCCTCTTTCTGATGATGCACAAAACTATGAATTCTCCAATGAAGCTTTGTCAAGTTCAACACCACGCCAAAGTAATTGTGCAACGGTTTTATGTTCGAAATCATTAATTTCTGCAAGAGTTTCCAATTTTTGAAAGGCTGATATGTTAAACTGCGCAAAAACACATATGGTATCCCATTAGGGCGCCAAGTGGGATGGAGCAAGTCTCATTTAAATTGACCTTATCATTTGAGTTGCGGTAAAAATGGATTAGCTATGATTTGATGATACCTTTAGCCCTTTACCCAAACACAGACGATATCAAAATTTATTATTTTGAATATCATTTTATAAAAAAATTTCCAAAAATTTCAACAAAACCATATCATGTGACCCCTCGTTGGAACGAGCTCGACGAGCTCGTTCCAAAGAGATGTCACATGATATGGTTTTGTTGAAATGTTGGGAAAAATAATATTTGTTCATCTGCTGAATTTGCATATTACACCGGCGGATGTGGCCGATTCGTTGGGTAAAGGGTTAAATGTATGTGGTGGATGAAATGATTTTGTGTGTAACAATTGGTGCGAAACAGTTGGTTTAAAATACACTTTATAATCTAATTGATCGGATGTTTAGAATTGTTAGCCTTCATACATGTGTATGGTTGCATCGACAAACTCAACCGAATCTTAACGGATGGTAGTGCTTACTTTAATGTTTGGATCATGATTGTTTAACATTTCTTAAAATCCATTAAAATCTTTTTTGAATGTTCCCAAATGATAAAAGTGTCATCGAAATATCTGAAATATGCGCGAGTGTTGCAACCATTTTGTTATACCGCCCACTTTTGTTATACCTCACCAGTTTTGTAATTGCGATCGCCCATGTTTGTTATACCTCACCAGTTTTGTTATAGAACGCCAGCTTTTGTTATAGTTTGAGGTCACCATTTTTGTTATAAAAATCGCCCATTTTTGTTATAAAAAAACAGCTAGCCACTTTTGTTATATAAATCGCCAGCTTTTGTAATACTTGAAATCGAAACTTGCATTCGCCCCTATTTTAACGTGTGTTTGATGAAAGTGATTTTGGTTGGAGTTTGGGTGTATTTGAAACGTACATGGAAGGAAAAGGGAAACACAAATTCGTTTTTATTCGATGGCCTGCATGCTTGCCAGCTATCTGCCCGCTGACCGGCCGGCCTGTCCGCTTGCCGACCTGCCTTCCTGCTTCCTTGCTTGCCTGCCCGATGATCACCCGGAAGCCCACCGAAGCCCTTCCGCCCTCCCACCCGCCTGACCACCCACTTGTCTGTCTGTCAATCTGTCCGTCTGTCCGTTCAGGCTACTTCAGATTACGTGTGTGAACAAGTTGTGCGTACAGAGGTTACTTGTGCAAACCGGTGATTAACCACTGGTCCAGTCCCCTCTTCGAGGAGCGGTCCCTCAAAACACCCACTTTTGAAGTGCAAAAACGGTCGCAGGTGCGGAATTTTACCCGTATCTAACACTGAAATCACCCCACAAGTACATCCGTCCGTCCGTCCGTCACCGTCCGTCCGTCCGTCTGTGTTTACATTTTGTACCTAATGTGGTAAACCTTGCGTCCAGGACGTCCTTAAGTTGTATTCTGGGATAATGTGGTAAACCACAATCTTGTTGTTATTTTAAAATGTTTTATGCGGTATAATTTTTCATTTGGCGAAACTTACCACATAAGGCCTTGGTAGAGGGTGTATGTCCAGTGGGGTCTAATGTACTATAACAAAAGCTGGCGTTCTATTACAAAACTGGTGAGGTATAACAAAAATGGGCGATCGCTGTTACAAAACTGGTGAGGTATAACAAAAGTGGGCGGTATAACAAAAATGGTTGCCACACGCGAGTATGCTTTGCACATTTGTTGAAGGCACTTTCCTCTCATTCTGCTGCAAACTTGCTTGCAAAATTCGGACGGAGTCTTTTGCGTATTATGCAACCCATTATTTGTAATGAAGTTTGTCCTTTTGAATTGAAATATTGATATACATGCTGCATTTTTCAAGATCTTCAGTTTAGAAATTTTAGACAGGAAGTCCTGTGTATTTTTAAGACAGCTCTGGCGTCTATCAGCTGTAGGTTTCAGATGATAATCAATGTGTTCCGAGATGGCCTAAGATGCAAAATTACAATTCGAAACAACTGGTGTCCAGGGTTGATTTAAGCCATCCGTCCAAGAAGAACGAACCTTGGGGATCTTGGGTAGAATGCAAAATTGGCTTGTTTATGCACTGAACTCAGCTGTTCAATATCTTGTTTGTTTTTTGTGCATATAACCTTCGCCGAGGAGAAATTTCAAGATCTTATTAAATTCTTCAAAATTGAGGGCCCACTAAGAGTATATATTCTAATAATGTTTGATATTACTTAGTTGCCTCGTGGCTTCCTTTATAAAATTATCCCGAGACAGAACTCGCCTTTATCTGCTGTTTAACCATTGTTTCGAAGTTTGGCGAGTGTTCACCTTTCACTAGCTGTTAAATTGTTTTTATCAGAGAGTATGTTTATGCTGAACACTTTTGGAGGATTCGATTGTTAGCCTCAATAATTTCGGGATCAATTTCATTGTCTGGAGGTGATCGACCAGATGATTCTGTGAAAGGAACATTCCGACCGTTGGAGTTTCTAATGCGGTCTGCTAACTTTATTTTCCTAAGAAAATTGCAGTTATATGGTGGTAAATTTACCTAATTACCGATTTTGGCTTTGGCGCAGGAACTAAAATTAAGGCGCGATGTAACAGAGATTTTTCTGGGGGTGTTAGGTCATCGGTGTCAGACAGGTTAACCATATTAGTTCCTAATCATACTGAGTCACACATCTTTTTGTCTGTCCTTACCTTTTCCTTTACGAATTTTAAATCTAGATGA
The DNA here is from genome assembly GCA_031216915.1 of Pictodentalium vernedei. Taxonomy (NCBI): domain Eukaryota; kingdom Metazoa; phylum Mollusca; class Scaphopoda; order Dentaliida; family Dentaliidae; genus Pictodentalium; species Pictodentalium vernedei. The sequence continues at coordinate 318,019,357 of CM062297.1, forward strand.
CTCAATCAGTGGTCGCACATAATATTGGCAACACTCGTTTTCCAGCGATTTAAATCGTGAACGGTATTAAATTGGGCATCATCAGTTTTTGGAATTACTTTAACGTCCTTCACTTTCCGAATCAATTGATTGACATTCTCATTTCTGCCAATGAGAATTATGGAGAGAAGTTTACTTCTCCAAAATAAATTTTTGCATCCTCAAACTTCACCCTGATATCGCTAAGCATATTCTGCAGCTACCAAATTACGAGAGCGGTATTATCGTTTCGTGGGTTCACGCCAATACTCAACAATATTTTTTTTTTTTTGTTGGGGGGGGGGGGGGGGGGCGGACTTATCCTTGTGGCCTTTAAACATCGAGCGAAAATGGTTGAATCTGGCTCCTGGGTAACACTCTACCTATTCACTTAGGTTCCTAATAATAGTACGGACCGGAATAATAGTACAGGGTGGAAAAATAGCCTGCTTTTGATAATAGTACAGATCGGTATAATAGTATAATGGTGGTGGTGGTGGTGGGGGGGGGGGGGGGTGTCTTTGAAGTGTGTCAGTTTATGCATGGTAAAATTCATATGTCAGACATAATTTCTTGGAAAGCTCTCCTGGAGAGCTATCCAAGGAATGATGTCTGAGATTAGTCCAATCGTATAGGGACTGACATGTTTCTAATTTTTAATATTAATAGCTGGTGTTACTTTGTGGAATTTTGCCCCTTGATTACAACTGGGAATTTAATAATCACACAGATCGGAGTAAGCATCATGCAGGGAGGAAAAGGTCCTCAAAATTAATAATCATACATGTATGATTACTTGGCACCCAAGAATAAATGTCCGATTGGGGACCTCGACCAATGCGGTGTTCAATGCAAACATTGCGGAGGTGCCAGTACTTTTTGCCAAAAGAAACTCCGGCAGATGTAGAAAATGGGAGATTTAAATATCAGATGAGCGGCCCGAGTTGCGGCTCGGTGATTTGACTTTATTGGTGTACGATATTCTTGGCTGAACATATTAAAACCAGAATGAATAGGAGGAGTAGAGGGGTGGGGGGGGGGGGGTGGTAGTAGAAACAGATGGAGAAGGAGAAACCGAAGTAGAAGTAGAGGAGGAGTTCCAGTGAGATCACCAAGAGAACAAGAAATAAAAAAAAAAACGGCTGAAGAGGGGGAGTCGGAGGTAGAGGAATGAGACCAAGAGAGACTGCGGTACTCATTTACGAGCATGCTCAGTCACAATATGGACTGGAAATGAGTGCAAAATGAAGCGGTTTCTCTGAGAAAGGGCAGGTGGAGAGGCAGAAGAAAGAGAAGAGATAGAAGTTCTTAGCCTTGATCTTTTCTTGCGGGTTTTCTTTCGCGTTGGTACAGATGGACAACAAGTGTGGTAGTTTGTAGGGGTTGTTTGAATCCTCCCGCATTTTTTACTCCTTGACGCTGCGCGATGCTCCGTAATAGAAGACTCATAGACCGAACTCTGTCAAGTTTTGTCGAGCCCAGATCAAGGTCTGTTGAAGTCAATGTTTTCAAAGGCCAGAAGGTGGTTGCATCCGCCGAAGTGATTTTTGACTTCAATTTTTTAATGCTCAACTACAGCATTTAACGTATGATTGGTCCATCCCACTCTAATCAGTCGGGAAACAGAAAAAAATATATCTGCGTTGGGTAAAGCTGTCATAAAAAAAGCGACCAACTCCTTCACATTCTTTTCCAATTGCGTCGGTAAAAACCGATTCGCCAATGTTGCTCTAGGAATCAAATATGATGCAAGCACCGAAGCACCCGAAACAAAGCCTTGGCTAGCCCGTAATATACCCGAAATGGTTGTTTTTGGTTTCTCCCAGGTCTAACTGCCTCCACTGATATTTTTAGCTATTACAGCAGACGTAGACGAGTTAAGTGCAAAACATAAAAATGAAGCAATGACATAAATGGAAATAATAAGCAATGATATTACCTAGTGAAGAAGATACCTGCTTTGGTTATAGCCATCAGACCTTATAGCTAATAATCCGCCCGCCTCGACGCGCGTATGTGTGAAGGTGTGTGTGAGGGCGTGTGTGTGTGTGTGTGTGTGTGTGTGTGTGTGTGTGTGTGGGTGGGTGGGTGGGTGGGTGGGTGGGTGGATGGGTGGGGGCACGATTCTCTAAACCGCCCTATGCATCCATTTATGGTATAGCATACCGCACATCAATCCGTCCGTCCTTTCGTTCCCTTCCGGATGTCAAACGTAAAAGAGTTGAGCTCACCTGCTCCAGGAGAGAAAAACACCTTTGTAAATGATAGTCACCAGGCATTTACATTTGACCATCGTCTTTTGAGAGCTAAGGTTTTTGACTGGTTTGCGAGAAAATACAACCTATTAATTCTCGCATGGGACCAAAACCCTTCTCTTTGAAAAATATATCGATTTCTGATTAATAGTTATGTTTTAAATACAGACACTCGTTTCTTTTCAGGTATGATGGATGGGACGTTTAGCACTCTGCTGCAACAAATACCTAGATCTGCAAACAAGATCATGCTCTCTATCTGACGGTCACTGATCGCTGTCCGGAGATTCTCTCAAAGTAATTCAGCTTCCTCCCAACGAAAAACCGTCTGACACTATATACCCCGCGATGACACTATATACCCCGTGATGACACTATACACTCTATACCCCGCGATGTCGCAAGTATCGTTTAACCACAACAAACAAAAGGAATAAGGCCAAACAGAATTAAATAATTGATGCTCAGGCAATTTATTTTTAAAACGAATGAGGGAGGGCGGTCTTTATTTTTATTTTTTATTCCTGATGGAATCGTCGCCGATGCCTAAAATCCAGTTGTGATGATATCACTGATGTTTTTTTTTGTAACAGCGATCATACAACACAAAATCAATATAGAACAACTAAAATGGATATAAAAAATAATGAGTTTTTGAACTGGTTGAGTGCCAGAAGCCACAACAAGCCTTCCAGAAAATGAGGGGACACGTACCAGAGCAAAAGCTAACATTTTCCTTACCCATGTTTCGTATTCAGTCAAACGTAAATAATAGTTTGTTATTACAAATTTGTTCTATGCCACCAGACACTCTCCAATAATTTGTAATAAAACAATTTTTGATGAACAAATTCAGGGCACCAAAAATAATCTAGCCCTCAACCAGTTGAATAAATATTTATTTTGTACAAACATATGAGAACCGTGTCGCATTTCGCGAAGAGAATAACAATACTGTATCAATGTCTGTAACATATTGCATCGCAAATCGCGATGCGATACCGCTAAAATCACACCCTATGATAGTTGTATACATTTTGAATTTAGCCTCCGAAATAAATATGACGAACGCATGCCGAAAAAAAACGAATGCTCCGCTGTTTGAGAATCAAAAGATTAATTTTGTTTAGCCTAAACAGTCAATTAAGTTGTTTTGGATACAGTCAACCAGACTGATAAGGATCAAGAAAATATTCTTTTAAACAAATTGCTGCACTTGTCGTACAGACAGATTTCCGGGTGGTTTGTTGTTATATATATAGGCTTTTAGGCTGACAACATTGACTCTTCTTAGCTTGTTTGATCACCGCCTGAAACAAGGCAGAAAACACGGCAATGCTAGATCATACTCAGATGATTGGGATCATTATTTAACCCATTACCTAACATGAAAAGCAGACGATACTTGCCAAAAAAATTCTTGAATAACTAATTTTTTAAATTTTTTGTCTCAAAAACATAGTTTATGACTCCCCCATTGGAACAAGCTCGACGAGCTCGTTCCAACGAGGGGCCAGAACCTATGTTTTTGAGTCAAGAAATGAAAAAATATTGAAAATTAATTGGTGATTTTTGAGAATAGCGCTGGCCGGTTTTGGCCGTTACATTGGGTAAAGGGTTAAAAGTGAAGAATGTCTGTTCATTTTGAGAACAGTGTAAAATATCAACACTGCCCAGTAATAGCGGTATCAATATTGTTAGCTCGCCCAGCGTAGTTTTTCTAATCCCAGTTTATTTGCCATCCGTCTGCCGTCCATCGTCCGTTGCAGACGTTTAATTAAACAATACAAACGTACCTCTGTCATTAGGGGTGCTTATTATCACCTTTTTTCAAGAAGAGCTCTGGGAGTTCACCAAATAGAGGGGTCAAACCAATGCAGAGAGTTGTTCGGGTTATCCCACTTTGTTTACTTGATCCACAGAATTAGTTCCACTCCTCGCCAGCTTCTACCTGAACCTCAAACTAAGGATGCGAGAGAGGTACAACAGATCACCATACACCAAACGAATGTAAATGAAGATCTGGACGCGTTCTGGGCTGTAAACAACGCACCATTAGAGACAGAGTATCACACCTTATAAATCAGCCTCGTAGCCCATCAGATTTCAAATCCAACTCGGGCCGTAGTCCGTCAAATACCAATTCCAAATCGGGCCGTAGCCCATCAAATGCTGAACATCAAAGCTAAAGCTAACTATGCAACAGAGTAATATAAAATAAAAGATATATATTTTATTCACATAGTGAGGAATTACCAACGTTTTTTTCATTTATAGTTCAACAAAATAAGGCATAACTGATTACACTGTTTCTATTCAGCACAGAGCCTCCGAAGAGGAACAAAAGAGGAGTGGCGCCAGGATTTTCCGGCAAGGGGGCTTGCACTACCCGACAGTGAGTGTGGGTGGTCAATCATCGATAGGCCCACGCTGAAGGAGGTAAATTCCTCTAAGGGGGAGCGCACCGGGACGGAAATGGCATAAATGACTTGACAATCTGCCGAGGAGTAGGTTCCTTCCCCTTTCAGTCCTACATTTCCCCATCTCTTCGATAATGTTCCCAAATTGTGTACTGCGAGCTGCTTGAATGCCATGACTCAATGAAGTCTACTTTACCAAGGTTAGAAGTTTTGTTTACTGCAATAGACGAGTTCTGATAAACAAGTACAATACAACCCTGTGGCCAATTGTTTGTGTGAGAGTTCTCTAAAGGACAACATAACTATAAACGTTTGGCTGAACCCTGACTTTCATCGTTGTGATCGCAATATAGCCAGATGCTGAAAATAACCAAAACAAAAAAAAAACCAAAAAAAAAACACAAACATCAGTGTGTCTGGGTAAATTATTAAGTGAACGCCGCCTTAAACTAGTTTTGACATGACGTGTGTTGGCTTTGGTGATCAGGGGCGCAACTGGGTCAGCCTTTTCAGTTGTAATCATTTTAAGAGTTATTTCCCTTATACAAGAAGTGCAAATATCATTTTTGCGGAAATTGACGAAAAACTGAAGCTGTGCTTTCTTCACAAAAAGTAGAGTCCACCCATAGTGCTACTGCATTACAAAGTAAGCAAGAAAAGAAATGTTGACGAACATTTAGTCAGTTTTTGTATTTGTTGATGAGAGTTGGTGATTGTGAATGGAAGCTTTGCGATCGTTGCCACACCACTGGCCATATTTAGATTTCTGTTTGACAGTTCAGCGGAAGGAGGAACTCAAAGTATTCAGTGTGAATCATGGTTAACCCTTTACATAACACGAAAGGCAGACGACACACTTGCAAATAAAATTCTTGAATGCTATTTTATTTTCACTCTTGAGTAAAAAACATACCTTATGACCCCTCATTGGAACGCGCTCAACGAGCTCGTTCCAATGAGGGCCATATATTTGACACAAAAAAAGGAAATAAATAATGAAAATTGAATGGGGATTTTTGTGAATAAAGCTGGCCTGTTTTAGCCGTTTCGTTGGGTAAAGGGTTAACTAAGTGTCATACCTATCAACGTAACGAACGAAAACAAAAAATGACATGAGTCCAGGACCAAGTGGCATTGGCTAAAGGACCACTATTGAGTTACAGCACAGCCATTAAAGTGAATAATAAGCCGCGGAATTGGAAAAAATAAGTTGACCATTTGTCAAAACCACAATTTTCGTTATGCAAAAGTACCCTTGTGTTTCATATCCCGTTCGTGTTATCATTTATTGGTGTTTAAGGTCACATACTTATGCACAATGGCTAATCGTGACTGTGACAGTTTTACGGATGGAGGAAGCCGGAGTTCACGGAGAGAACCACCGAGCATCGACGAGCAACTGTCAGCGCCTCAACATTCTAACTCCGCTCTAGCAGAATTACAGCGGTTAAAGACATGTGCACCATCGACGTGCAGTACACCTTTGTACACGGCGTCATCGTGCCCCCATGTGGGCAACTGGGATAAAGTGCCTTGCCCAAGGACACAACGCAGGTCGTCCGGACGGGGATCGAACTCGGGACCTCTAGCATAGAAGTCCAACAGTCTACCACTGAGCCACCGTGCTCCCTATATACCGTTCGTATGAACGCATTGATATCGATTAAATAAAGTACCGTAAAGGCGGGAATTTATTGGCTTTATCAAAATAGGCAGATAATATTTTTCCATCCCGATCTATTTACCCGACAACTTACAGAAAGTTCCGGGATAGCAGAAAGTGCACTGTCATTTTCCATATTCTTCGAAATCAGCTCTCTCATAAGGACAAAGGTGTGGTTTATTTACGCGTGTTTCTATTCATTGAATATGTGTCCATGGAAGCTATTTGAGATTGCCGTTGTCGATACACTGTTCGTGGGTTTTATTGAAAGCATAAGTGCGCATTGTTTAAAATACTTCGAAGGTTTAAATAAAACTATGCCAAATTATTCCTAAAGTAATGCACAGTTGTTGTTCCTGGCGATCAATCATTCGGAAAGCAAGGAAGGTATTAAATTATTTCCACATGTGTCAGCAATTATAACACGCGGTTGTGTTTACTTACTGTCATTTTCCGGCAACTTCGTTATCTCTTCACAATATGGTATCTGCTGAAAATTCGCCTGCATTAACCCTTTGAACCCCAGAGCCCCCTTTGCCGGCCGGGTCACAGGCTACGTCATAATATCATTAAGTGGGATGCCTACAAGGTAAATGTGTGGTGTAGACCAATCAAAATTTTCAACGTGCTGCCCTAAGGCTGTACGTTGAAAATATTAATTGGTCTAACCCCAAATAATAAATATGGACTCTTCCAATTGTGCCATTGAACTGACATGGAAGATACCACCGTGGTTCAAAGGGTTGATGTTTTTTAGTCGCAGATTTCAGCAGATTTCAGTAATTTGGTGTTGCTGCTGACGTTTAACACTTTGCTTACAGTGGTTTTGTAACATGCTCTTTCACATACAAACAAAATCAGAGAGTAGAATTTTTTTTAAATGAGCGGCTTTTGTTCATTTAAAAAAATCAGATGCAGTGTCTTCAGTTTTTGAATAAATTGGAAAAACTGGCTTTTATGGGCCTGAACCCTACTTTTAGACCCTCCGGATGTACGTGGGGTATACGTGCGGCCTTAACGGTGGAAATATTCCTTCACTATAGGGACTATATGATTTCTCTTCTCAGTAGTATATCATTTACCTGAGCTCCACTCTCTTCTGCCAGCTACCATTATACTTGCGTCTGCCACCACCAGTTTGCTGAATCGTAATCACAGAGAATCCCATTGCTTACAATTTTACACATTTTACAATTGTGTTGAAAAAATGTTATACTTGCTACAATTGTATTGAACACATTTTTACTCTCACTATTTATTTTTTTATCGGGGTTTAAGGTCACATATTTTTGCACAATGGCTAATCATGACATGACAGTTTGGCGGGTGGAGGGAGCCGGCGTACCCGGAGAGAACCACCGAGCAACGGCGAGCAACTATCAGCTCCCCAACTCCACACAAGCAGGGTTAGCATTGGTTGAAGACAAGTGCACCATCGACGTGCAGTACGCCTTAGTACACGACGTCACCGTGCCCCCACATGGGCAATGGGGGTGAAGTCTTTTTACTCTCACTGAATATTCAACATAAATCGACATATATTTGTAGAACCCACAAAACAATAACACATATAAATCTTTATAATTATTTTCCCATTTCGGCCAATCGGCGTTATATGGATAGGATCTTGTCTCCTGGAAACGTGACCAGGATACGACTTTCAAAAAACTCGTATTTTCCATTTCAAAAGGCAACTTGTCTATTATATAAATGGGAAAGTGTCTCTGATTCCATCCAACTTGAAATTCCAGGTTAGATTATTACCCTTGATATACAAAGACCGACGTTGCCGTCCTTTCGTGGGTGGGCTCGCCTACCGGGAAGAGTCTTTTTGGTCCATGAACGGGTGGAATCGCTAGTTTTCTATAAACCCAATGTAAATCACAAGTGTTTTGTTCTTATGGAATTGGTGGTTGTTTGTGGATGCCAACCCTTCTCCATTGCAAACTTCTGGTTGCTAATTTGTGATTTGGTTGAGCTATGTCCGTGTATACTTGGTCTCCCAACTGCGTAAATTTTCTCAAAAATGAAACAGAAAAGTTACATTTTGTTTCATGTAATAATGCATCATAAACGTAGATACAAAGTTTTGTTATTGGTTAACCAGTTGGATCGAGGCATATGGAGTTACTGGATACCATCCAAGATTTATGTACCTACTGATGATATTGAGAGCAGTCTGTCCAACAGCTGTTCTCAGAGGAAAGGTCTTCATAACATTTGCGACGCAAAACAGAACCGAATATTCTATCATTCTACACAACCTTTCCAACCAACATTGAAAAAAAGAAACGAGTCCAGTCTCACACGCCCATAATCCCCTCGATTTCGGCGTAAGAAAAAAAGCTGGCGACTGGGCCCGCCATTTTGTTCTACAGTCGACAGAATAAAATTGTCGTTATGGAACCTTCAAAGATGGACTATCCGTCAACTGAGAAATATTTAGTGACCATGAAAAGAAACGCAGTCGAAGACACAGTTGGTGGGCGGAGGTGTACGGATTTTGCTACTCGCGATTTTTGAGACGGAGTCTTTCAGCAAGCGATAGATTATACTTGCATGTTGTTGCGATTCCGTGATGCCCATTCTATACATTACGGGTTCAGTACGTCACCTGTCGTTTCTTTGAGTCTTGCTTTGAATTCAGAGAGCAAAATAAGCTGAAATTATCCAGCATATATTTTAAAAATATTACATTAAACTTTTCACGAACAAAGAAGAGCAGTATATTCAACGAAAAGCTCTGTTTGACACGGTTTTGTCTTGTTTCATTACCCAGTTTCTGATAGCGTTACTTTACAAATTGGATCCTTCAGTTGCGTAATCAAAAACGTGAAGAAAAAGTCGAAAAATCTCAGAATTATCGCTATTTTGCCATAGCCCGTCGTATAAAAATAATGTTCAGCTGCTCGCGTATTTTTGTACGACTTTTCGTCGAAATAATCGCTTCGTTAAACAACGACCCCATAGATGTAAAACATGCTTTTTGTTACCCAAACAATGTTTAGTGTCAGTTCTTTTGAAATTGCCGGGCAAGATCAAATCGTATCAAATCATTTGTTTTCGGGCGTCTGTTAGAATATCGTATTCCACCATAAATTTCTGCTATTTCAAAAAGAGGCCTGCAAAGAAAAAACCCACGTCAAGCACAGGCCTGAAAATAAGCAGTCTGACATTTGCAAAATGAGGTCCCCAGATGGTGAATTTGATGATGCTATCCCATACAATGGGCCAATTTATCCTCTGGGTACCTCTTTCTGTTTGAGACCCTGATTCAGATTGAGGTTCACAGAGGGAAAAATTAGTGATGCTACCCTGCACAGCAGGGTAGCATCACTAAATTCACCCTCTGGGGACCTCATTTTGCAGATGACAGTCTGCTTATTTTCTGGCTTGATCAAACAGACTGCACCTTACAAAGAAAGCCGATGGACATCTCAGAAAACATTGTTTATATTTCCTCCAGATAAACATATAGTGGACCGGTGGGATCGGAGTGTTTGTGCTTTGCATCGACCACAAGGACAAACAACTATTGGCAGATGTAGAGGAAAGACACTGTCATTTTATACAGCATATTGAAGGGAAGAGGATGGATGAAGCAAAAAATCCTGATAGAGAATGTCATATATAGAGGATATGGAATGAGTTTTTTTCTCATATAATATCTATGAAACGAGTCTAAGAATTTTCCGTTTTGGCGAGCCGCTGGCGAGCGCAAACGAAAAATTCAGACGAGTTTCATAAGTATTATATGAGGAAAACACTCATTTCATATTCTATGTATCATATGACACACACACGCACAAATTGGCCACTTAGTATGAGCCTTTTAACCCATCATTTAACTTGAGTTGCAGACGGTACTTGGAAAAAACATCCTCGTATAACTAAAAATTTTAATTGTTTGCTTCCAAAACATAGGGTATGACCCCTCATTGGAACGAGCTCGTCGAGCTCGTTCCAATGAGGGGTCATACTTATGTTTTGGAAGCAAAAAGTGAAAATATAAAAAAAAATGAATGGCGTTTTTCTTGTAGTTTAAAGATTAATACAATATAACCCACCCGAAATAGGACAGATAACGTAAATTCTCCCTACTGAAATTATGCAAATATGACCCAGTTGTATTTTGTTTAGCCAATCAAATTGTCCAGTTTTGAAATTGACCAATGAAAGCTCCCAACTCTAATTATGCAAATTATGAAAATGTGGCCCAGTTGTATTTTGTTCAGCCAATCGAATTGTCTAGTTTTGAAATTGACCAATGAAATTGACGGAAGGCTTTATTTATCACTGATTAATATGAAAACAAAATATCAAATGTTTTAAAGTGAACAAAACGGACGAGTCATATGATAAAATTAATTAAATAATGACGCCGTATAATTTCTACAAGAGAGTGTAAGAATATATACAGTAATAGAAAAAAGTCCCCATGTTATTCCTCATTGGGGGAAAAAATTGTGAATGAAGTGGTATATTCATAAAACAAAAAGTTCCTAAAACGGCGATGGTTGTCAAACAGATCAGATAATCAGTAACAAACCTGGGGCCAATACTACAGAACACTTACAGTTGTGTTTTCTAGAATTGTATTTTCTAGTTATAAATTTAAATGGTTTGAAATGAACCATTAGCATTTTCAAAGATGTGGCAATTTGCCATATCTTTTGAAATGCTAATGATTTATTTTTATATTAATAGGGAGAAAATACAATTCTAGAAAATACAATTGTAAAAGTTTTATACTATTGGCTCTGGTCTTTGTATGCACTCTAAACCAAATGAATGGATAAATATGTATAATAAAGAATATTTGACAAAAACGTGTCCATTCAATTTCATATATAATACAGACTCCATGCACAAGCAAGAACTATGAACTTATAAAAATACTGTGTAAATGTGAACATGGAAATAAACTTCCATAAATACAAGCAGAAGGGGTTTGATCCAGTCAACATATTACATGTTTACCAAGGCGATCATTATACACACTTGGAACTTAATTAAGAACCCCTGTTTTTTCGCAGTGGTGTGAATAGAAACTGTCATTACGTTCAGGCTATCTTTCAGATAGCCTATAGTGATTGTTTGCGGAAAGAATGGTCTATTGAAAACTGAAAGACAACACAATGATGAAAATATGCAGTATTTTAATGGCGCTAATTACACATATCTGTCACTAATATTTTTGATGGAAAAATGTACTCTCGACATATATGGTGTTGAAACGGTCTATGATGAAACAATGCCGGTAATTTCTGACTAAAAAACGTAACTTGTGATCTCCTAAACACAATAGCAGTGCCTGACGTCAGTAGCGCGTGTATCCACCATGTGCCCGGATGACAGCCTGAACCCTCCTCCTAATGCTACCATTGAGCCTTCTGATACGGTCCAGAGACAACGTTTGACACTCCTCATTCAATGCAGCTTCCAAAGTGGCCAAATGCTGTATAGGCGGATCCCTTGCTTGCACACAACGTTCAAGAAAGTCCCAGATGTGTTCTAAGGGATTCAAATCGGGGCTCAATGCAGGCCAAGGTAGTGTTGTAATAGCGTTGTTTCGAATGAATGCTCTCAAAGCATGGGAACGATGTGGCCTTGCCTTGTCGTCCATGAATTCCCAACGGATGGTTGTCAAAATGAGGCATGTCAACCGGATCGAGAATGTCCCGGATGTACGGATGACCATTGAGATTCCCACGTACAGTAACCAGATCAAGCTTACAATCATGAGAGAGGCACCCCCAGATCATTACTGATCCTCCACTATAAGGAACAGTAGATCTGATGTTCCTGGGCAAGTAAGCAGCCCTGGGCAAGTAAGCAGCATTTCTATGCCTCCACACTCTCATGCCACCACCTGTGACGTGAAACAGGAACCTACTCTCGACTGACCAATGGACTCTCTTCTATGTCCTGAGATTCCAATGTTGTCGTGCCATACACCACTCCAAACGTCTCTTTGATGCTGATCGGACAGAGCTGGACGCTTGATGGCCCTTCTGGACCTCATATCCAGTGCTTTGAGACGGTTTCGGACAGTTCTGATGCACACACGCCTGTTGGGGGGGGGGGGGCGAGGGGTAAAGGCGTTCAAACCCCATTTGAAGCAAAGGGTTCACACTTAACGAGGCGTGTCACACTCCGATCACCCAGAGAAAAGGTCTTTCGGGGTTGTGCAGGCCTTTCTAGGTGGCTTGTCGGACTAGTCTGCCGATGACAGAATGACTTTAGCCAAGTTGCCTTCCAATAGCATTGAATGACAAGCCTGTTGTATGCATGCCAATGATTTGTCATTTAACCCTTTACCCAACGTAACGGCCAAAACCGGCCAGCGCTATTCTCAAAAATCGCCAATTAATTTTCATTATTTGTCTCAAAAACATAGGTTATGACCCCTCGTTGGAACGAGCTCGTCGAGCTCGTTCCAACGAGGGGCCATAACCTATGTTTTTGAGACAAAAAATGAAAAAAATTAGTTATTCGAGAATTTTTTTTGCAAGTGTCGTCTGCTTTTCACGTTAGGTAAAGGGTTAAGTGCCTCTGACAGTCTCCTCCTTTCTATGTCAACATTTACTGATAAACGAAGTTACCAATTTTCTTGTTTTATACCCAAATATTGCATGTTGATGACAGGAGGATGTGTTTGAGATACGCTATCAACCAGAAACATCGTGTTTCACTAGATGAAATGTACTGCAAGATATAGCAATCATTAAAATATAATAATCAGTAACAGCTACTTCACTGTCATGAAACATTTCAGGGGGTGCTTAATTAAGTTCCATGTGTATATTACAAAAGGAAGCCATCCGACTAATATCAAACAAAAAATACGATACTCATACAGCCCTACTATTTAGTAATCGGCGCGTTTTAAAATTCACAGACCTGTACAAACTTCAAATCCTCTTGTTCACGCACGACTGGTATAACGGCATGCTGCCTGGAGGCGTTGCAAACACCTTCAAACTTTATCAAAACCAGGAATGGACACCAGAGAGTGGGGTAACTTACACACACATAAACCGAGAACCCAGTTTTCAGAGAACGTCCCAATACATACTTTCACTTGGATGTGGGAAAACAGCAGAACTCTCGGTTCAGAATTCATACACTCTTCGTATATCAACTGTAATAATCCACTTTGTCCCGACTGAAGGTCCTAGCTCATTCTTAGCTCACCATTATTGTCAAGGCGATAGCTTAAATTTACGAATTTGTGGTTTAAAAAGTGTATGTAATTTTGGTAATGTTCCTCGCTTGGGGTACAAACGTTAATATAGGTATGTGCCGGAGCCCGAAAAAAGCGATTTGTCACTTAACAGACCAGTGAAGTAATTCATGCACTGCTAATTGAGCATGAAATTTTATGACCATTATCGCGCGTCTGGCGAACCCAATAAGAGCTGTCTGGTAAACGATTAAAGGGAGTGGTCTCGTGCAGTCATTATCTATGTAATTATGGCCAGTTAATAGATAATTGTTGTAAAAACAGTACATCGCACCTGTTCCGGGCACACACCTATATTAGGCATCTGGTCTGTCACGAATGTCAACATATACCAAGAATGCGAGACTTTCAAAGAAGCTTAAATGCGAATATTAAATTAAGATAGATCTAAGCAGCCAAGTATAAGAGAAACACTTAAAATGTGAAATAATGTTCTAGCGATCTAATAAAAGTCAGAGGGTTTCTCGAAAATTTCGTTCCAGTCTGAAGGCTTGTAAGACTGTGGGTCGAAGGCGAGGAATTGGGTATGTCCCATGCTATAGGTTAGAGGAGGTGCCGCAACGATGCGAAAGTAAAGGCTCGTTGTACTGTTGGGGAGCCAGAAAGATCATAGAGTAGGAACAGTCGCGGACCTAGTCGGTGGCCATATACGAGTGTAGGAGTTGCAGTATGACTCCATGAGCTCACGAGCTTGGTATTTAGGTAGACGGTATTACCTGTTGTAGAAGGCAAGCCATACGTTGGCAGAGTAGGCTTTGCCTGTATGAACATTATTCTGAGATAAATGGAGGGGAGCATTTAACCCCATTAGTGGCGACTGCTTGAGTGAAAAGCGTCCAGTCAAGCGACGATACATTAGTGACCGTGCGACGGCAATGGTAGAGTGACATTCCGTCACATATTAGAGGAAAGGCATCCAAATAAAGTGACAATACGTTAGTGGCCGTGCTATGGCAGTGGTACAATGAAGTTCCAGCTATGTGAAAAGGCGACCAGAGGCCAAAGACACTACATTGAGCCGAGGGGACCGAACATCAACGACAAGGAAGGAGCAATTAGTGACAACAGAGAACGCGGGCCCGCAAAGTGACTCGAAAACTGTGTGGTTGGGGTGTGATTGACGTTTGCTTTATTCATTGGATTTTATGCGAGTTACAAATTACAATATTTTTTCTCTTTATATTAAAATTGTTAATTTCAGTGAACCCCTGTTGATTTATGCTTTTTGAGGAAAAGTGATTGACCCCCTCCAGGATAAGAACCACGGTCAACCACCCCAACAAAAACGAAACGGGTAGTTTCGTCACGGTGAGACATACGTTCCTGAATCTATTTCCCCAGCAACGACAAGCTCGGTTTTCGACAATTGTCTATCCACTGACCTTAAATGTTTCTCTTTCCAAAAA
Source organism: Pictodentalium vernedei (assembly GCA_031216915.1). NCBI lineage: Eukaryota > Metazoa > Mollusca > Scaphopoda > Dentaliida > Dentaliidae > Pictodentalium > Pictodentalium vernedei. Next base: position 318,034,365 of record CM062297.1, read on the forward strand.
CGATGAAAGAGATTTTTGTATATGAAGGAAAACAACATCTCAATAATTAATTGCAGACTGGTGGTTATCCATCGACATTTCTACTTGAATACACAGCGCTGTCAGGATTGTTTTCGGTTTTTTATTCGGAATGGAAGACGGCTGTTGTGCATCTCCCTGTAGAGGTTTCACGTACTTAATTTGAATGAAGGCCCTATGTTTCTATTACTACTTTGTATTTGTACGCATGTTGTACTAATAAATAAAATTATTCATTCGTTCATTGATATGTGGATTAAATAACGGTCTAGTGCCAGCCGTTTCCGGGACTAAGGAAACAAAAACATTAAACTACAATATATTTCCGGCAGTTCTTTAGGTTAATCCAGAGCTGTAGCCAGCAGGTGGGTCACCCTCAATGCAACTCAAAGATGAGGAGGTCTGGAAACTAAAAAGACTGATATCTTGGCAAAAGGTCAAGTTGGAGGAGATTATGGGAGGGGGTGACCCCTCCCATAATCTTCTCCAACTTGACCTTTGGCCATCGGCGGTGGTCCAGTAGGGTGGAGGTGGGTGGGGCACCCCCTGAAAAATTCTTCAATATTTGATATCAGCAATGATCAAAGATTTCATACTGAGAGAAAGTGAATCAAATTTAATGTATTAGATTGTTGTGGAGAATATCGGCTGCGAACCTTTGGGATTCGGGGGGGGGGGGGGAGGTCGTACGACCCCCATGACCCTTCCTAGCTACACCCTTGTAATCATCACAAAACGTAAAGTCTGTCTAAGACACTTGTAGCCAAAACAATGACCTAAACAAAGAAAAATTTGTTAAAACGCATACAACAAAAGTACCATGAGACCACTGAGTGGAAATATATTTCAAAGAGAAACAAATAGATAGTAGTAAATAAAATAACTGTGTAGGGGAAATTAAGTGTCACAAGTAAACCTCAGAGGTATTCATACACGTTTTTAAATTCATATACTGGAGTGATGTTCTTTACGGATTCATCTAATGAGTTCCAACTTGAGACGCTGCAGGGGAAAAGGGGAAAAAGGATATATCGCTTCGTTTTTTCTGTTCGTATTCTGCAGGGAATGAGAGGTCGATCAAGTTTTGCAGAATGGCCGGAGTACTGGGAGAAGGTCAGTCAGGAATGCTAGCGCACTATAACTTATGATTTTATGAAAGACCCACGTTGTGTCATTGGGCAAGACACTTTATCCCCGTTGCCTACATGGGGGCACGATGACGCCGTGTACTAAGGCGTACCGCACGTCGATGGTGCACAAGTCTTCAACCGCTGTAACCCTGCTTCAGTGAAACTTGAACAGAGTTAGAATGTTGAGGAGCTGACAGTTGCTCGTCGATGCTCGGTAGTTCTCTCTGGGTACTCCGGCTTCCTCCACCCGTAAAACTATCACGGTCACGATTAGCCATTGTGCATAAGTATGTGGCCTTAAACACAAATAAAAAAAATAAATAATTTTATGAAAGATACAAATCTTATGCATGTGTTTCCAGAACATCTCAATCAAGTAATCAAGAGCTGTTCCTTTGACAGTGACCTTGCAAACTCGATGACAATACGTACAGAGTCAGTGCACGTCATCCGATCACTTCCGATGAGTCTGACTATCGCCACTCCAAATATTGTGCAATCTTCTGTGATGGGTAAAAGGACCGGTATATTTTTTTTTGGGGGGGGGGGGGGTGGGGGGTGGGGGGTGGGGGGCTTCTTATTTAAATTAAATTAAATTTTCTTAATTCAGATAGTCGTGAGCTGGCACGTTTAGAAATGTAATGTATGGGAAATGACCAGGACAAGTTATGGTCAACAAATAATCCTAAATGTTTGTGCGCATCGACGTATTACAATCGATTCCCGAAAACGTTTTTTTTTCGAGGGCGACGTTCGTCTTTACGTAGGGTGAATGTCATCAATTTGATTTTTCGTCCTTAAGTGTTACAAGCCACAGAACAGCCCATTGCACTACTTTCTGTATGTCATACACACAACGACATGCGTGTGTGAATGGGTTAATCGATATGGCACGAGTGCCAACGCCGAAGGATACAACGAGAGCCCGCACAAGTACCATATCGATTAACCCATCCACACACGTGTGTCGTTCTGTGTCTATTACACGCCTTCACGTCTATCAAAAACAATTATTAGAAGGACACTCGGCAATTCATTTGACAACTATCTACACAAAGAACACATTTTATCGCCAACCAAATTTGCGAGGGGAACGCGTGTTACTATTTCGTCCCCTTAATATACATTGGAACTCAGGGGACGATTTTGGGCTAAAACTAGGGATTCAAATTTTAATTGCGTTGCACGATTTGTAGAAAATTCCAGTGAAATTTAGCTTCTATATTTAAAAATAGTCCAGTGAAATTTAGCTTCTATATTTAAAAATAGTCCGTTAACGATTTCCGTTCCGCACATATGTGCGGAACAGATTTTCATTTTCCGCGTGGTTTGGTGTTGCTGTGGATGTGGATTACAAAGAACAGACGTGTAATAAAATTTATTACCTCTGCTTCCTCTTCGCCACTTTTGGTTACGTAAGTGTCGTCAACAAGCAATCTCCTAAAGGAATCTATATCTTTAAAATGTAATTTATGAAAGTGAGGAAAAGAAAAGGTCCCAATACGGAATCCGAACGATATGCTGTGCATGTACCATTCACACATCTGCGCTGTTTCATACCCGTTATATAGGAAGCTCTCGATCCACCAGAGAGAGAGCCTGAAATACCATATTGTTCAAGTTTGAAAAGAAGACCGCGGTGCCAAACTCTATCATTTGCTTTTGAGAGGTCAAAATACACTGCAAGGAATATTTCGTCGCCATAGGTTGCCACTCATGATAACACACTCAATCAGTGGTCAATTTCAGTGTCAATACTCCTAGTTACTTGGAGGTGGTGAACTTGGTCCAGAGCCTAGCCTGAATGATCAGGCAGGGACGCCACAAAAGTACACATCCGCTTCAGTCAACAAACCCATTGCACTGAGTTTGCTAACTGAAGCGGATGTGCGCTGTAGTGGTTTCCCTGTCACTAACTACTGTATCCAGCCTTCTGGCCAAGATTACCGTATAGTTGCTGCACAGCCAGCCCATAGAATTGACACTGAGGCTGACTATGCACCGGGAGCGTGGTGGCTCAGTGGTTACAACGTTGAACTTCAAACCAAACGGTCTACGGTTCGATCCCCACCTTTGGTAACTGCGTTGCGTCCTTGGGCAAGGCCCTTAATCCCGATTGCCCACTTGGGGAACGGTGGCGCTATGTACTAAGGCGTACTGCAAATTCGCTTTAGAAAATTTGATTTTTTTGGTATTTGCTTGTTGGGTTTTAACGATGGCGCGCGAAACCATTTCATCCAAATATCTTAGACAGTGTTTGTTATACAAATGAGGCATTCGACGGGCTTACCTTGGTTTTTTGTGTAAACAAATCTTGGGTTAAAATTCTACATGTTTTCATATTTCTGACAAATGACGATAGAAAAGCCAATATTTGGAAGTTTGGGAATATTAGTGTGAATTATTTATGTTAACACCTTCCATGCGGTTGCCAGTGAAATACGACAAATGTGGGCACATTTAATAAAAAGTTTCCTCCTGTAAACTGAATGGATTTTATTCACCAATGATTTATTGAATTAAATTTAGATATTTTTTTTCATCAAATCTAGTCATGGCTGCTCAACAGCAGCCATGACTAGATTTGATTAAAAATATCCTGAAAATACTTAGCAGGTTAAGAGTTAATCAAGTGATGAACATTTGTCATAGGGATTCTCGTCGATAGTTAGCGAATATTGCTGTTCTCAATGTCAAGATTAAGTTAAATGAAGTAATTTATTGTTCAACAGGAACCCAGTGAAACATCCTAACTCAGAGAAGGTAGCGCGTTAAAATTGGGGAAATTTAAATAGCCCTATATAATCGCCACTGTGTGGCTGTGGGGCTCACAAGTTCTTCATAAAACAGTACAGTAAGATTTGTCATTGTTTACTTTCAAAACACGGCTTATGACTCCCATCCGAACGATCGTTTTCTTTTTAGAAACACTGCATGACATGACTTTGTACAATGAACATTCCAGGACTTTTCCAACTCTCAGATGCATTTTGTTATTTTCCAAGACTTTTAAAGGTATTGAAAAAAATAATTTAAGAACTTTTCCACGATTCCTTTTATTTATTTATTTATTTATTTATTTATTTATTTATTTATTTATTTATTTATTTGGGGTTTAACGACACTTTCGACAACCAGGGTCACCTCGTGTCGGAACCAGGATACCATAACCTGTATAAAGATCATTGGCGGATATAGTGAATACATAACTTTAAACCCTGTTTTCCACTCTATCCGTCGATGATTACACCGCACAAAGTAATAGAGTCTAGCTGATGCCCCTATATGTCAAAACCAATTATTTTGGCTTCTATTCAGAAAAATCCCATAGATTGCCTCTGTATCTTACATAAGTATGTATTGGGTCCGTAATTACCCAAATACAGAGGTTCCCCGATACAAAATCTGTATCCTGCAACTACATACATGTAATACAACAGCGTGTTTGGTTTTGATTTGTTTACCTGACCATTTATAGAACATTAGAAGCTTTCGAAACGCGACCATATACGTTTCTTTATCCGGAGAGAGAGAGAGAGAGAGAGAGAGAGAGAGAGAGAGAGAGAGAGAGAGAGAGAGAGAGAGAGCATTTGAGCTGGAACAGAACGCAGTTATGTTGCTGAAGCCCAGTGCGCACAGTCTTTCGGAATGTTGAACATGTAATGTACGCGCTCAATAAGTTTATCGGAAGATCGCAAAAGCTCAAGACAGCGGCACAGAGTTTCAGCCGAAACGACAAGCATTTTTATGAGTCTGAAAATGAAAACTGAAATTAAAATGCCAGTTAACCCATTTACTCAACGTACGCGAAAAAACAATTTAGTATTTTTATTTTTATGTAAAAAATATTTTCCAAAAAAATTTATCAAAACCATGCCATGTGACCCCTCACTGGAACGAGTTTGTGGAACGAGGGGGTCACATGATATGGTTTTATTGAAACTATTGGAAAAGTAATGTTTTTTTAAACTGCACAGTTTGTAAATAACGTGGGAGGATGCGGCCGATTCATCAGGTAAAAGGATAATCAAGCTATAACAGTTGAGCATTGTAAGATAAAGCTATCATCAACATTATATTTATGTGCAAAATGTTGTATAATATCCTCGCTCTTATTTCTCAGGCTGTATCTCGAATCATCTTCGACTGGTCGAGATACGGCCTTAGAAACAAGAGCTCGACTCTAATAGAACATTTTATTCATAAACACGATGGTGATAATATCTGTGTATACCATGATTTACCTATTCTACTATATATAAAAAGCCTATGACATAAACTTTAGCTTTACACACCAACCGTGGTGAACACCCCAGCAATGGAATTTCAATAGTTAAAATTTACACCTACAATGGAACTACATCCAAGTTGACCTTTGTTGACCTCGACTTGAATGCAAACTTATTTAAATTTATCACTCGTCGCCTCGCGAAGAGTGAAATGAAACCCACAATTATTTAATACGTTTTTTAAATGAGTTTACCTCATAAGATAATAAAAATTAACAAACATGCGTTGCCTCGTGTTAATAAAGCGCCCTTAACTCAAAATAGTATGTTATGTTATTAAAATGAAATAGGCCCCGTGATTTGCGTGTTACTTTTCCATTTCGTTTTGGCGATAAAATTGACCTCGGACGTACCACCCATCGGTGCTCATGTAAACAAAAACGGATTCGCACTTGTGAATATTGTATTCTTTAATATTTAAACTCTTATTAATCTGACGATTATGGTATAAATAAAATATACCCAAAGTAGTTTGGTGTACCAAATGTTCACCACTCGTGGTGAACGTTTGGTACACCAAACTACTATGGGTATCTTCTATATGTAACATCTTTACACATGAAGTATTTGGGCTGGCTAGGGTGTGGTAGGATTGAAAGAACCTGCAAACCAATAGACAATGTGTTTTGAGTGACTATGGTAGCGAAGAACCGGCTTTTCATGAAAGCCCTCCTATGCGCAACGGTTGGACGGCAACACGCACAACGCATATATTCCGAATAATGTTGAAGTTTGATAAATGTATCTGCAGCAAATGTCATCAATATTGTTAATGTTGTTTTTGAATGTTTTCGAATTTTCTTTGAAGCATGACAATGAAAGTAAGGAAACAGACTCTGCATGCAAAGTCCATAACTCACAGTGTCACTTGCCCACCGTTATTGATTTTGATAATGTTAGTGGAATCTGTGGGTAAATGGATTTGTAATGAGAAAGCTGTGTTAAAATTTACTGATGGTGAAAATTCCAGCTGTGAAGTATTTACATGAAAGCAATTCTTTTCAACGATAAACTCTCCCATGTGCGCGTGTTTGCCATCCGAGCCAATAAACGAATACCATACGTACGAGAAGGGCAATTGGTTCACCTTCTGTATCTAAGATATATTATCTTTTTTTTGGACCAAAAGTATGTTTTGCTGAAAATTCGACGTGTTTGGTACACTGCCATCTCCTCATTTCAATTATTTCCCCTTCAACCTGTGAGATACATTTTTACGCCCTAAATAACAGATAACTTTAATAGCTACACCAAGAGCTATGTGATACAGGGGGGGGGGGGGGGAGTTAGAAGAGGGCGTGGTGGGTGGAATAGGGTGCTGCGTTACTCACATACAATTGATATTTATCATTCTGGTGAAAGAGACACCAGAAACAGATTCGAACATATTTCAGCTTCTTGTTTGTGAGGAAAAAATTACACACAACCAAACCCACCTTACACACTTACACCCGTCACCCTTACACAAGGCTGTAGCTAAAAAGAGAAAAAGCATAAAAGGTCAACATCAGCTATGTTTTTACCCTTCGTAGAGCAGGAATACTACGGCATACCCACATCCTTCTGCCTGTGTGATCCCCCCCCCCAACCCCCCCCCCCCAAAAAAAAAACAAAACAAATGAATAAAATGAAAAAATAAAATAAAATCCCGACTTCACCCCTGCTAAAAGACACACACAACCATTTACACACACACTGAACTTAGCTCTCCCCTATCACAACAAACACAAAGACACATGCATGCTCAATTGCAGCTTTCTTTCCTCACCATAGCCCAGGGTATTAATATTCATATTTAGGGAGGTTGCTTTGGGTAACTGCACTTCGCTGTTAGCACACAGGCTGCGGACAATGAAAGTCAACACGGTTTCAGGAGCAGATATTTGCATCAAAAACGGGACTTGCTGAACGTTGAACACACATATATCTGACACCAAGCATGAGATTTCACTGTCCAACACGAGCAGTCATCATAGATTGTTTTCTTTTGCTCAGGCACGTGGAGTTGGATGGGCGAAATAAACGATCAAGCCACATTTTCAGTTTCCAAAGGGCCCGGACGAATAAAAAATTAAACCATATTCAAAAGAACCATAACCATGAGCAGCAAGTTACCGAAGGTACGTACCAGGAAGCGCACTGTGTACTCTGCAGATGAAATATTAAACAAATGAAGAGGTGGTGTGGAAACAGTCTCAAGCAATGGCGTCGTCAGTTTTATCGTGCGTTTTGTTCATATAACTACGACATGAATTAGATTAACGTAAGCTGTTGCTTTAAAGAAGACTTTTTATTTTTGTTAGTAATTATAAATAATATCAACACTTTGGTCGGCCGCTTATTTGTTGCTGTTCGCTGTTGTTAAACGCCTTGGTTACCGCTGTTCTCCCAACTGCCTCCCTATTCCTACGCCTCTTCTTTCCTCCCAAAACTCTGAGACGAACTGCTTGATGGCATCCGGGGCCCCATTCTTCCCAATCTCTCCGATAAGCATACTGACTCTCTCCTTTGTGTCACCCCATTAAGCTCCCAGTGAATCTTATTCTCTTATAGACTGGCATTATTAAGACCTTAAAGCCCGTAAACGAGTCTTCTCGCTCGTTATGTAATATTGGCTTTACTCTGACTGTCCCAATAATAGGGAACAAGGGGAGTCGTAAAACCAGAGCAATTGTGTCTAGCCAAGTGCCGTCTGCCGAACAGGCAGACGTCACTTGACTAGAAACATCTCCTAGACCATTCACCTTGAACACTATGTGATGTTCAATAAATCGCACTTTTCCTCGGGCCTGTACGAGTTAATAGAATTTAGGCATTTAATCTAGTGAATCAAAAATCGTTTCAATATGCTTTCGGGTTCTCTTGAATTACACCTATAAGACACATGTGTCGCAATCGCCAGTCTCAGTTGGGTACACCTATCTGGGATGGTAGGGGCTAGGATAAATCTGTTTTTTAATGACAAATGTAAGACTGTACATGTAGCGCACATTGTCCTGACCTATGTGTTCTGATGCCGTTGCTTTGTATTCATGGCAACTTGCAAACAGTCTTTTCAAGTATTTGTCTGCTAATATGCAATGTGTCACACACTGTAAAGTAAAAAAAAAAAAACCCAAAAACCAAAACGAAACAAAACAAGCAGCAAATGGAAATTCGTGAATATTAAACATATTCTCTTGTTTCGTAAAATATTTATGTACGACTCGACCCCCCTCATTTTACTGGCAAAAGCCCGTAAAGGACTTTATTTAATGCTCAGGCATCAATTCACGCTGAAAAATTAAGTCATATTCCCCTGTCGGTCGGCAAAACGAAATATCAAAATGATATTTAGAAATCGATATTTCATCGTAGGTTCGGATGACGAATCACATGTACTTTAAACGAGTCAGCACATCAGTAATGAATTCCAGAGTCCCAAATACAAACGAATTCGAATAATTGATAGTGACAGTGACTAAATCAATTCATTAAATCAGCGGTTTCAAAGTTTGACTTTCTCATTCACCTTCCAGCGAAAAGCCGAAACCACTTTCAAATTTCTTCAGTTCAACTTCACACGTCTTCAGTGCATTGAGTTCAAAAAAAATAAAATGACGTGTCTTGTTATTGAAAATAAGAAAGTGGTGTTTTTTGTTATTGTTCTATTTCTTCGAAACACATTGCGATTATTTCAATTCGCCAGCCTTGGAAAATCGTAAAGTTAGGGGAGAAATAAGACGGGACTACTTTTTGTGCGGATATTCACACATTCCAATGGTTGGAGTTTGGTTGTTGTAATTTTTGTATGGACGCCGGTTCGGCACATAAATTTTGCGCCTTAATGGCAAATAAAGGCCACAAATTGGAGAGTTTGTAATCGTAGAGCATTAAATAAAAAGAAAATTCACGAAAATTTGATGAATTCGTGGCTACAAGAAATATGAGGATCTTCACTCGCGACTGCGTCGCTCGTGAAGATCCTCATATTTCTTTGTAGCCACTCACGAGATATTTTCGGTATTCATCAAATTTTCGTGAATATCCTCTATATATTTTGTTTTACCATTATTATTATATTGTTTGTTTGCGATTGAATATTGTATTCTGGAGAGCCTCAAGACTTGATATTTTCTAGATCACTGTGGGTAGAATAGCTTTGTATTATAAAATGCTACCTTTTTCGATAGTGGGGAATATCTAACAAATATTTTTGAATATCTGTTGTCACGATAGATTTAAGCGATTATTTACGAGACCTTCGTCTCAGGTAAATATGAAGTTACCTCGCGTTGATATCTAGGCCGCTATGAAACAAACCAAGTAATAACCTCTATGTCTACCTTACAATTAACTCTTCTAAAACAAGATAGCATTTCGACATAAACGATACCATTTTACAGAAACAGGAAATGAAGCGCAGAATGAGTTCGCTCTAAAAAAATTGCTCGTGTATTTGAGTACTCCTTTTTAAGTTTTCATATGATGAAACGTAATGCTGGTAACAGTCATTGACGTAATATTTACGATAGAAGTAGCGGCAATGTGTTTTTAATTTTAATGGTATTTTTTACAAAGCAAGTATCATTTCTTCAGGAACAAAATTTGAAATTCAACAAGATATGAGTGTTGGAAACCTCTTTTAGTTTGGAGGGTGTAACTTACCGTCAGATATGAGGCATCTCTATTCATGACAGAAATGTCATCGTCGCGACTTTTGATTCACGAGACTGAATGCCTAAAGTGTATTAACTCGTACATGCCATAGGAAAAGTGCGGAAATGTCATCGTCACGACCCTCTCAAGAAAAGCTACTCGCAAACATTCTGTTTAAGAATTCAGGTTCTACGTATTTTTTTTTATTTTATCAGAGTGCCCCGGCTCAAGTTCCACCGATACATCTGGTAGCAGGTGTTAAAATCTGACAGAATATTAAGGACCACTTGATAAGCCGATACTGTAGAGGGAATGTTTTCCAGAAACTTTGAATCTGATATCGAGAGGCAGTGCTGGGTCAAGAAGTTACGATTTTTGTGTTCACAATATCCTTAACTTATATTCTACAAACTCGCCCAACGTTGATTTCTTTATTCCTCTGCCGTTGTATAGTGTATTGATTGTGTCTTACTTGTCGTGGAAGAACTCATTTTAAATCGAAGTATACAAAAGTAGAGGGTTGTAGGTTTAACTCGTAAGCCACAGAGTATTTTAAAAATATTTTTCCTCAAATCTAGTCATGGCGCTGCAAAGCAGCCATGACTAGATTTGATGAAAAATTCATCTAAATGTGACTCAGAAAATCATTGGAGAAAAATCCACTATATTTACCAGAGGAAAATTTGATTAAATGTGCCCAGAATTATCCTTATTTGAGAGGCAAGAGAAATTTTGCCCTGAGCGCGAATATCTGCCAGCAGCATGCAAGAAGTTAAATGTTCAAGAGATTCACCTAGAAAATTCGCTGTGTTCAAGATAATTATTCAGAAGAAAGGCCATAAGACAGTGGGTCCATTTCAGGGTCTTTCAAGGCTGAAAAGTTGAAGAAAGTGTGTGTATCAGGGTGGATATTGTACACGATCCAAACCAGTGACATCCTGCTGATGTGACACAGAAAATCAGTCAGCTCTGTAATAAGTTTGAATTGCTTAACCTCCCACAAGCATTATGAGAAAAAATTGCTCCTTGTAATTTCGAAATTCAGGCATCAATGTGCAGGGTTGAAGGTTAACATCTTGTATGTTTTTCTTGTTACCTCTACCCATGTAGTGTTTGAAAAGTTTGTTTTCCAATAGAGATGTAATCTGGAAGCACCAAGGTCAAATTGATCCGTCACTTCTGGACTTAATCATCCAAGTATTTGTCAAAGCAGCAATCTTGTCTGATCGTGTGCCTTCTCCATGGGCTTACGATATTGGTTTTGATTTTAATAAATAAATGGGTAATTGTTTTTAGAGATTTGATGAGCAGGCTTTTTTGTAGTCACATAAACGACTGTTATTATTTTTCGCAGTGACACGAGCGACAGTCGACTCGGGGTGAGGAAGAGTCGATGGTAACAAATCGACGATCCTTTCGCCGGTTTAACCCTTTACCAAACGAATCGTCCGCATCCTCCCGCGTAATATGCAAATTCAGCAGTTGAAAAAATATTATGTTTCAAAAAATTTCGACAAAACCATATCATGTGAAGCCTCGTTGGAACGAGCTCGTCGAGCTCGTTCCAACGAGGGGTCACATGATATGGTTTTGTTGAAATTCTTTGAGAAATTTAAAAAAAATGATATTTAAAATAATAAATTTTGATATCGTCTGCGTTGGGTAAAGGGTTAAATAAAAATCGAAACAAGTACTGAACAACACTATTCTTCCCGCATTTGAACTCGAACGAGTGATCACGTGTCGAGTATATCGCGGACACACATCCACACTTACCCACAACTTTGCTTTATGGACACAGATTTAACAAAGTTGAATTAATAGTATCCACAACCCAAAGGAGCGGAACAGCTGATTGTTCTGATACCTAACTGTTCTAAACGGTCTCGTAAAATATACGACCCTTTCGTAATCGTGCTACAACTGTAACCAGCAAAATTACCATTAACCCTTCACCTAACACGAAACGCCGACGACAGTTGCAAATAAAATTCTTGAATAAAGAATTTTAAAATTTGTTTGCGTCAAAAACATTGTCAAGGTGATAGCTAAAAGTAGCAATTTTCTTGTTTAAAAGTGTAAATATTTTCGATAATATTTCTGACTGGGTTAAATATAAAACGTAAAGATAGGTATATGACGGACCCCGAAGACCGATTTGTCATTTAAAACAGGCCAGCAATAACTCAAACTCTGGTAATTAAGCTTGAAATTTAATTTCCATTATGGCGCATTTGTTGAACGCCACATGGGCTATCTGATAACTGATCAGAGGAACATTCTCCTGCAAATCGTTATCTATGTAATTATAGCCAGTTAATAGCTAATTATTGGGAAACAGTGCATCACACATGTTCTGGACACACACCAATATTACGCATCTATCCTGTCACCGAATGTCACGGAGATACCAAAATTCGAGTCTTTCAAGGGAACTTTAAAGCGAGTATTAAATTAAGATAGACCTGAGCGGCCAAGTTCAAGAGAAGCGATGAAACTGAGAATTAATGTTCTGGGTATCTAATTAAAAATCGGGGGATTTCTCAAAAATGTCATTCCAGCCAATTCCAGTCTGAAGGTGTGTAAGGCTGTGGGTCGTTGCGTGTATATGGGGAGGTCCCATGCTATAGGTCAGAGGAGGCGCCGCATCGGTGCGAAAGTATAGGCACGTTGTGATGTAGGGGAGCAACAGAGCTGAAATTTAGTATAGGAGCAGTCGGGGGCCAAGTCGGTGGCCATATATGAGAATAGGATCAGAAACACGAAGTACGAGCTCATGGAGCTATTCGCATTTAGGCAACTGTATTACCTATTTTAGAAGTCAAGCCTTACATAGGCAGAGTAGGCTTTGCCTGTATGAACAGTATTCTGAGTTAAACGTAGGGGAGAGTTTAACCCCATCGGTAGCGACTGCTTGTGTGAAAAGCGTCAAGTAAAGTGACAATAAGCTAGTGACCGTGCGACGGCAGTGGTAGAGTGACATCCCGTCACTTGTTGGAGGAAAGGCGTCCCGATAAAGTGACAATACGTTAGTGACCGTGCGACGGCAGTGAAAGGAGTGAAGTGAAGAGGCGACCAAGGAGGAAATACCAGCGAAAAGGAGGAAAAAACAGCGACAACAGAGAATGCGGGCCCGCAAGTGACTCAAACACTGTGGGAAGGGGGTGATTGACGTTTTGTTTTCTTATTCTTTTGGATTCCATGTAAGTCACAAATTATCATATTTATTTTCTTTACATATGTATTAAAATTGTTGTTTTCATTGAACCCCTGTTGATTTATGCTTTTCGAGGAAAAGTTATTAACACCTTCAGGATAAGAACCACCCCAACAAAGGTGAAACCGACGTGTTTGCCACGGTAAGACATACGTCCACGTACGGATTCAGGCGACACTCCTTGAGTTTGGCTGAATACGCGGCGTGAATCTATTTCTTCCAACAGCGCCGGACAAAGCCCCGGTTTCCGACAAACATCGCTGACAACCCCTCATTGGGACGAGCTCAACGAGCGCGTTCCAATAATGGGTCATAAGCTAGCTATGTTTTTGAGACACAAATGAAAAGAAAATAATAAAAATTGAATTTTGTAAATAGCACTGGCCGGTTTTTACCGTTACGTTGGGTAAAGGATTAAGAGAGCTCTCTGTGATCACTATGTAGTTATTTTATTGATTTGTTTATTGGTGTTTAAGGTCACATACTTATGCACAATGGCTAATCGTGACCGTGACAGTTTTACGGGTGGAGGAAGCCGGAGTACCCGGAGAGAACCACCGAGCATCGACGAGCAAATGTCAGCTCCTCAACATTCTAACTCTGTTCAAGCTCTGCTCAAGCAGGGTTACAGCGGTTGAAGACATGTGCACCATCGACGTGCAGTATGCCTTAGTACACGGCGTCATCGTGACCCCAGGTAGGCAACCGGGAAAAGGTGCCTTGCCCAAGGACACAACGCGGGTCGTCACGGATGGGGATCGAACTCGGGACCTCTAGAATAGAAGTCCAACACTATGTAGTTGTAGAGTTACTAACATTATTTCATTTGTATTACAGCTACCTTTGTGTGTGGTATTTCCTGTTCCAAATATCTCACTATTGTATTATTTGACGAAGATCAAAGGCAATATCGTTCGAGTATCTTTGGTTCCCACTCTCCTATTAAGTCAGAAGGCAATTGACGTTGCCAACAGTTCAGAATTCAACCTATTTATTATTTAGTGGTAATGCTCGCGGCTTTGTATTCTAAAAACAGATTTTGTTGTGCCGTGTGGCGACCTTAGAGAATCATCTTCAGAACAGCTAGAAAATATGAACTCTGCCATCAATACATCTGTGTTTGAAGTGCATCTCTGAGCTCCCGGGAGTTTTTACTTGTATCTATGAATTTAGGATGAAACTATTTCTGCTTTCTGACGTGTCCCTATGTTCGCCAAGTATCTTGTTATTTGTCCCTCAAGTCTAACCACACTGTAGTTCTTGCCCCTATGATATGGAGGGTTTCTAATGAGTAACGATTCGATATGCTTTTGTGAACCGAAATCCTCAATATCGATCTTACATGTAGCCGAGATTTGCCGATGCTCAGCTCGGTTTTAGCGAAAGAGTTTCAGAAAGGTCATGTCGTATTGTGACAAATTTGAGATTCTTTTTGTCACATAATGTGTAATTTGGCCCTTTATGTAAAGTACGACAAAAATTGACCTGTGCAATTCATAAAAAATCGTCAATCGAATTTTATTTATTAAATCTTTGCCTCCACAACATGGCTTAGGACCAATCATTGGAACGAGTTTGTCAGTCTTGTTCGGATGAGTGGTCGTGCGCTATGTTTTCGAGGGAAAAAATGAAACTTCTTAATCTTTATTAATTATTCGTGAAATATTCACGGGCGACTGGGCTAAAAACTGTTACCGGGAAATGCACCAGATGGGGCAGTGCCGGAGAAAATTTTGATTGTCCATACTGAATGAACGCTGCTTCCTTGCATCTGAGCGATCAATGGCAGTCCACACTAAGGGCATTTGTGATGGCATTTTTGTATCATCTGCGTCTCTCATTCGACAGGGATGGTTGCGTCAAGGGGGTGGGGTTGTATTAATTGGGCCGACCACAGTTCGGACCAATGGGAGACCATGTTGCTTTTTCGAACTGAACGAATGCCGTTTCCTTGCATCTCGGCGATCAATGGCAGACTAGACTGGTGGTATATCGAAATGCCCTCCACGAGAACTGCCAGTGGCAGTCCACATAGAGGGCATTTCCATGTACAGCCAGCCTTTTCAATCAGATCCAATTCGCTTTGTTTCAATTTTCCGAAATTTCATTACGAACAGGTGTTCGGCTGCATCAAGTTTGAGGGCCTCCTATAGGGGGGGGGGGGGTGAGCACGGTGGACAGTACGGCTAGTCCGCCTCTGGGAATATTTTTGCAAATGGCGTCTGTAAGTCGTGTTAGGTAAACAGTTAATGGAATAAATAGCTTCAAAGTCAGAGATGATAAATTAAAAGCTACTTTTGAAATCAACGCACTCGCAATTAGAAATGAACGATATTGGAATTTTGATTTCGGTATCGGTTTCGGTATTTTAGGGGATTATACCGCGGTATCGCTGATGGTACCAAAGGGGAAGTCACACCAAGAAAAAACAGAACAAGTTGTTCTTGAATCATTCTTCCACAGCGCCACAAATGCCACTTCCAATGAGGTCAACATTGGTATTATTTTGCCAACACAAATCATATCTACAATAATTTTGAGACTTGTTTTGAAACAAACCTCAACCTTCAAAGGCCCAGTCTTTTGCGATCTCAGAGCACTTCACATGCCATTAGTAGGAGGTCATGCTGACAATAAACAAATCACCTGGGCAGTGATTTCTAGTCAAATCTTGGCTGCCTTAACAGACAGCCAAGACTTGACTAGAAATCACTGCTAATCAACTGGACATGTACAGGTAGTAGTTTAGTGGACATGCAGGACAATTGCCTAGGCCTTTCATGGCTCATAACACTGAAAAGAAAATCAGTCATTCCTTTCAGCTGCTATCAAACCTCTACAAGGTCTTATACATAGCAAATGTAGAACAATTTGAAAATAAGATAGTTTCGATATTCAATGATTGAATCACCTTTTCAGTATTCCCATGATATCGATATGATGGTATAGGTTCGGTTTTTCGGTTTATTGCTCATCTTTGCTCACAATGTTTCGGCGTCACGTTGACTTCTGACATCCAAGTATTTATCATACGAGTTGCGAACGATATCTTCGTAATGGGCTATTTTATCGTTATTATGTGATAAGTAATGATCATAATACTTTATATCACACAAAACGTCGTTAATTTCGACGTAACAACCCATGTCTTATTTCCTGATTATCAACGAGTGTCTAATCGGCGCGTGACCCCATAGCAACAGCATTGTATTCTTGACATGACGTTCATGAACATGACGTCAATTACGACAACAGGTACAAGTAAAGCGCATTCATGACGTCATGGTGTGAAGCGTCTGAGCCAACGAACTGATTGTCGGTTGTTTTAGGAGAATTTAGCGACAATGAATTAAAGAAAAAGTGTAAAAAAACATTCGAAAATTCATGTGATATACAGAATCTTTAACTCGTGATGTTTGGATATAAGATTTTTTGAAACTCGTTTGATGAATTCGATTCACAACTCGCCTAAAGGCTCGTTGTGAATCACATTCATCAAACTCGTTTCAAAAAATCTTATATCCAAACATCACTCGTTTGAGACCCTCTATATTTTGCAGATTTAACCATAATACAAGAAAAGGTATGTCAGTACTGAAATTTATTGATTACGTTATTGATCAGAACATAATTGTGTAAAAAAACTAATGACCACCAACACACGCTAACGTGCGTGAAGTATGCACATATTACAGTACAGCCGCCGTGGACAGGTCACTTTCCACAAGTGGGCAATATTTCCAAGGGCACCACAAAATTAGATTCCAAACACAATTTATTGGAATAATGATAAAAAAATTAATTAATGAAGCACCGGGTACAACCAGGTGCTTCATTAATTACAATTTTACTGATGATGAATTTTATTTCCTGGTAAACGGATGCGTGGACATCACTGCCCAGTGTGATTACGACCAATCCACGGCGACTGTACTTTTCAGCTTACGCACATGCATTATTCATATGTACTCAAGCTTTTACGCAAAACCATATGTAAACACGCACAAACATAATTTTTTTCATTCATCTCGTTTTATTTTGTTTCATTATTGTTTCATTATATTACCACAATAATGCTGTTGTAAAATTGGCAATCTGCCTCAAGTAGGTATTTATTGCTTCAATAAATTCTAAATTCTAATACTCATAAACATGTTTTAATTTATACACACAGTCATGTACTTTCAAAAACGTATCGAGAGACGAGATCGAGGTGTAGTAAAATTTGAGAACAATCGTTTTCCATAACTGATGTCTGTATATTCACTTAGAAATGGTTTTAGAAGTTCACCAGTTTGTTTGAATAAAAATAATGTTCAGTGACGGCATCCACGACACACACTTAAATATGTTTCCCCATCGAGTATTTTCCTTAAATCACAACGGCGGAGCCATTTCCCCGAATTGACAACAGTTTGTACTTCTTTCTCATTTGCCCATAATGTCTTCTCTACTCAAGTCACTTTTCCTCACCTCAAAACGGCTTAACCATATTCCCAGAATTGACAACAGTTCGTACTTCCTTCTCATTTGCACCAAACGTCTCTTCCACACAAGTCACTTTTTCCTTAAACTACAGCGACTGAGCCATTTTCTTCGAAATGACAACTTATACTTCCTTCACATTTATCCTTGATGTCTTCTCCAGTCCCTCAGATTACCATTTTCATTACGAATTGAATGAAATGGTATCGGGGGCAAAATAACTAGCTGGAGAGATGCATCCCAACATATTTGCAGATTATGGTCAGGAAGATAATCGACGCCTTTTTCCGTCTCATCCGTTCGATTCTTTCCGCTCACAGTAACATTGCTTAGACAGTTAATTATATTATCTCCAAGGTCCTTGGATGGGTGACCGTCTGAGCGATCGATTCGGACTTCCACGTTGTGTCTTTGGGCAAGGCACTTCACCCCGGTTGTCCACATGGGGGCACGATGCCATCTTGTACTAAGGCATACTACACGTCGATGGTACGCATGTCTTCAACCAATATAACATTGCCTGTGCTGCAGGGCGGAGTTACGATGATGGGGAGCTGGCAGCTGCTCGTCGTTGCTCGATGGTTCTCTCTGGGTATTCCGGCTTTCACCACCCGTAAAACTGTCACCGACACGATATGACCTTGGCTGTTAAAATGTCGTTAAACCCTAATAAATAAATAAATAAATAAATAAATAAATAAATAAATAAATAAATAAATAAATAAATATTATCTCCAAGCGTCAGACACAAGTTTTTAATGTGGAGGTGATGGTGGAGAAAAGTATCCATTTGGGTTAAAACAATTAAACTCAAGATCACAAGTTCCATTTATCAATGTTTTATCTTACAGTAAGTATGTTCTGAGTCCGTAATTACAGCAGCGACAGTTTCGATCGAACCGACCAGCGTTATGAGTCTGAAAATGAAATCTGAAATAAAAAAAATGCAAATTAATGTCATTAGCACTACAGTTAAGAATTGTAGGATAAATCTATTTACACCATGATAACCTATTCTGCTATATATAAAAAGCCTATGACATAAATTTTAGCTTTACACACAAACCGTGGTGAACACGCCAGCAATGGGATTTCAGTAGTTACAATTTACATTTTCAGTGGAACTACATCCATGTTGATCTTTGGTAACCTCGCCTTGAATGCAAACTTGTCAAAATTTGAAGAGTGAAATAAAACCGGCAATTATTTATTACGTTTTTAAATAAGTTTACCTCATAAGATACCAAACATTAACAAACATACGTTGTCTCATGTTAATAAAGCACCCACAAATAATATGCTATTGTGTTATTAAAATGAAAAAGGCCCCGTAATAGTAATTTGCGCGTTTTGTTTTCTATTTCATTTCGACGATATAATTGCCAGCGGAAGTACCACCCACCGGTGCTCATGTAAACAAAAACAGATTCGCACTTGTGAATATTGATTTATTTAACATTTAAACTCTTATTAATCTGACGATCATAAATAAAATAAAATATACCCAAGAAGGCTTGGTGTACCAAATGTTCACCACTCGTGATGAACATTTGGTACACCAAGCTGCTATGGGTATATTCTATATATCACCATTATGTTTATATCCAAGATGTAGCTGAGTAGAGCTATTGTTTCTTAGGTCTTCGATTCGTCGAGATATGGCCTTAGAAACAAGAGCTCGACCCTGATTCAACATAATGGTGATAATATATATTTTATCTTACAGCAAACATATATTTTCTCCAATACAAATAAAAATGTCTAGGCTGAATACAAATCTGTACTAAGGATGGCAACACTCCGCTCACGTATGAATACAGGAAGAGAGATTTGCTGCATTCGATCAAAAAGTGAGCAAATACTTTACATTTGATCACATATTAAAGTCACCGTTTTCGGTGATATTAATTAAGTCAATAATGCGAAATGCTTTAATATGCATAACAACATCATGCAGGCGCCCACGAATTCAATAGTTTTTCACTCAAATGAAAAGGAAATCCCATTAAAAAATAATTTGTTTTTAACCCTTTCAACATGGTGTGCATAATTTTTGCGCGAATAAAAACTTGGTAGTGGACGAGCAGAAGATATAAAGAGCAAAAGATCTGAAGCGAGGCTCATTAATAAATAATCACATTGTTAATGCAGTTATACGTTTTGGGTCCAAATGCTCAATTCCCATTGGTCAGCTGGATGAAAACGTCATGACCAAATGTAATTCATTTTCCACTGAATACATTTGGTCGAACTTTTACCCGCATTTTCGTTAGAGCTCAGTTGACAGAATGTAATTCGGGTAGTGTTTGGGCGGGTTTATAACTTTTAGCGCCTCTCGCAGTGATCAATGATTATAGTTTACTGATATGTTAAATAAATTGTTTTGAACATTCCAAGTTTCGTTGCGAAATACGGCAATTTGACAAATTTGGGTCAATGCCGAAAACCGGCACTCAACTCAGAGTTGTGCGCTTTGTCTTTTGTGTGAGGGTGGTTTTTCGCCTCGTTCGTTCGGACATGTTTTATTTCGTCTTTCTGCTTTGTTGCTTGGTAAAAAGTAGTTTAAACAGTTACAGAATGTAATTATAAGAACTGAATGCAATTTTTATAATCTTTATTGGTGTATGAACGTGTGGGAATGGGTACAAATTATGTATGAATCCCGAAGGATAAAGATTATAAAAATTCTTAATTTAATCCGACAGCTCGACAGAGCATGTTTTGGCACGGGGGCTGGGGTCCAAACCCGCTTGAATTATCAGTTGTGAAATTCGAGGCTAGGCAGAAAACAGTGTTTCTCACTTGTCCAATTTGTTCGGCTGAGATAATTGGATAGTTTACAGTGAATATAAGTTAACTGAATCAAAATCCTTCATAAAATACAGTATTAAAGTTTCACAAACTGACACAAAGTGGTTTTCTGTCAGAAGATGATCTGAGAGGAGATCGATGTCTTGCGTGCGATACACGGTGTCTGCATACCTCACGACGTCACCGAGACCCGCAACGGAATGCCGCTTCGATCTGGCGTGTTGATCTAATAGCCTGTCCTGTAATACATTCTTCCAATGAAGAGCTAGTAAGCTAAAGAGGCTAATACTGTCTACAGTTATTTATATAATCACAACGCTCATGTGGAATATGGGTTAATACGTACGTTTACCTTCTTTTGTGAATTTTGTTTTTCTCTCTCTCTCTCCCTCTCTCTCTCTCTCTCTCGGAAACACATACCCTATATCACAGTGATTCATAACTACCCTTTGCGAATGACGGGATTATAAAACAATTAACCCTTTACCCAACGTAAAAACCAAACCGTCCAGCGCTATTAAAACATCACCATTCAATTTTCATTATTGTTTTCATCTTTGTGTCCCAAAACCATAGCTTATCACCCTAACTGGAACGAGATCGTGTTTTGACAAAAAACCGAACAAAAGTTAGTTATTCAAGAATTTTATTTGCAAGTGTCGTCTGCCTTTCGTGTTAGGTAAAGGGTTAATAAAAAGTTTGTGCACAATTGGTCTACCTCGCCGGCATGAGCTGCTCATCGCTCATATTACGGAATATTGATCCAATTCAGCAGCACGTGTTTTCAGCCATGCTTCCTCGTACCGTCTCAGATTCTTGAAATTGATAATGATCCAGTTCACACAATTAAACGTCCTGTCAATCTTCAGTCTGGCCTTGTCTTCTCAAAAAAGTTTCCAAACGTGTATGGTGCTTTTAGTTTAGTGTTTTCCAGTATTCATTCACATATCTCGTTATTCAGCGTATGGAGTGCAACATTTGACACATCATAACGAATCTCTGCATGTATCACAATGTTCTGTGTTCTTTTATAATAAAGCCGCAGTGGACTGGTCACTTTCCACGGGTGGGCAGTATTTCCAAGGACACAATAATATTAGATTCCAATCACAAATTATAGGAATAATCATCAAAAATTAACGCGCGCGCGCGTGTTTGTGTGTGTGTGTGTGTGGGGGGGGGGGGGGGGGGGGTGGGAGTGCGTGTGTGTGTGGGGGAGGGGGGGGGTGTTCGCGTGTGCGTGTGTTCGCGTGTGCGTGTGTTCGTGTATGCGTGTGGGTGTGAGGGCCTGCGCATGTGCGTCACGCACTATATGTACATATATATCCAAGAGTGTATCACATTACTTGATCTAAGCCGTCAATAAGTCGTTAATACCTGTTTGTAATCGTATGCGTCCATTTGATTTGTTCCTGTAATTTGTTACATGTTATCAATGTTCTTGTCATCTATCTCTGTTGATACTGAGACAATAAATATCTTATCTTATCTTATCTTATCAAAAATTGAACCCGGTGCTTCATAAATTAAAATTGAAAATTTTGCTTATGATGATTTTTATTACCTGGTAAATGCATGCGTGGACGTCACTGCATGCGCACGTGTGCAAGGATTACGACGAACCCACGGCGACTGTGCAATAAATGCACATCAGGGTTATTTCGAATTCTTTACATTTTCGCTCCCTCTCTGAAGAACGTAATAGTTATTAAAGGTTTCTTTGATAGCATGCCTGTCAACAGACAAAACAAATATTCATTAATTTACATATGCACATATCCATTTCGAATTGATCTTGACAAAGTTGTTCCGGTGAACAACTGTGTATATTACTCCTTTCGTGCTCCCGATATCAAATGACGAGAATCTGAATAAACCGAGGGCAACATATCGGTGTGCCCAAACCACAAAACAACCGAAACCGCTCGACGATCTACCTACACACCTGCCAGTGTGCTGATCTAGCCTTCCACATTCCAATCTAAGTATCAACGCCATAAAATTATACTATACGTCCATACACGCAACCCAAAAAGTTTACTCACCAGCATCTATCCCTCTTAGACATGCAAGGCTGCTGGATTGTGTATATCTCCCGTAGGGCTGCACGGTATATCGATAAACCGATATATACCGGTATTCAAACCAATATCGATTGAATACCGATGTAATTACAAAAATATCGGTTTATCGTCATTATTTATTTACCCACAATTTAATTTTCAAAGATGTCTTGAGTCCTTTAACTGTAGCCCCGAATGAATAATATTATCCCTTTATCCAAGGAATCGTCTGCTTGTGCCCTCGCAAAAAAAAAATTCAGCAGTTGAAAAAATAATTTTCAAAAATTTCAACAAAACTATATCATGTGACCCCTCATTGGAACGAGCTCGTTCCAATGAGGGGTCACATGATATAGTTTTGTTCAAATCTTTGGGGAAAATCTGATAAACTAATTTTGAAAAGAATAAATTTTGATATGGTGTGCGTTGTGTAAAGGTATTTCGAACCGCATCATCAAGGCATGCTAAATCGTTCCGACTGTGATCCCTCGAGTCTCGATTGTGGTACTTGTGTTCATATATCTGAACAGTTTTCGATATACCGGTATATCGTGTTATTTCTTTGAATACCGATACCGCTATTCAATTTTGAATATCGTGCAGTCCTAATCTCCCGTGAGTTGAGTGACACCGTGTCGCGTAGCGGCGAGGTGTTACAGCACGTACAAGTTGTTCAAATTCATGAATTGTCAACAGCGAGGTTCGTAACTAAATTGCATCCTTCATTTGTTCAATCAAAAATAAAAACGCACGATCTGCTCATCTATTGTTCTATCAGGTATTTGAAATTGCTTGCACACCCTCGAAAGATAATAGAGACAAGATGTAAGCAAATGTAACTGCCTTACCAAGCCATACCTTTTTCGACAACGCTTCCCAAATCACATCCCCTGAGTACCTAATCCATTCGTATGAGCAATTCACATGTGCGCTAGCAGAATGATTAACATGAAACAATCATCCATAAAAATTGTTGAACCACACAACCATTTGCTAAAATTCTTCAAATCGCCAGCTCACTTGTCCACAAAATTCTCTCGTCCAGGTTACTACACGTTTTCGACTGACACCCACCTTCATCTAGCAGTAAAAGAAACGGTTCAGCTACAAAATTGCCCTCGTGAACCATTGAATGATTTTGCCGGTTCCACCACCAAACACTTGGCCTAACCATTTTACATGAAGATGTTGGCTGTGTTGCAAGCAGCAAAAATACCTACTTTATCCGTCTGTTTAGCTCTCAAACAGTTAATTTGCGTTTCGATATTTTTGTTGGGATGATGTTATTCAAAACCCAATTTTCAAGTGGTTAATAATTCCGCAACTTTTGCTGTCCATCCTCCACGTCCTCCCTTGGTGAACTAATTTTTACCCAAAGATTGTTGAGGTCGGTACCGTTCAAGTTCCGGTTTCGTTGTTTACAGAACGCTCGCCGAATACTTACCTTGACTGCAAAGATGTTAAAAGAATTTTTTTTCACATATCAGAGAAGACAAAATATCGATATCTATTAACACAAACAGCCAGGTCCATTATAAACACCTCGTGTGTTATACGTTTGTAGTGGGAGAAAACACTGATGTTGAGAGAAAGAGACCACACATTGGTAACGATTAGTTCTGGTGCGTGTTAAATACATTGAGAAATATAATATTGTTTATCCTATACATTTAATTAATGTTGTGTCAATCATTCTTTTTTAACCACGAAATTATGTCTTGGAGGGTCAATTCAAAGGTGACGAAAAAGTAAATGCGAAAAAAACTTTCTTTTAACACGTTGGTCTCAGACGCCCCCAGTGTTTACAAGGCTTTTATTGAGATTTTTTTCTCACAAGTGCACGAGGCATAGATAGTCGCATGTCCATATGTTGGTATAACTATGATGGGGCTCATAAAAGACAAAGTCGCTGGCGAGAAAACGGATTTGAAAAATGAAAGCAAGCTCGAAGCTAAAATCTTAAAATAAAAACACGGTGAGGCGCAAGTTAAAATTTTTCCGACACTGGGCCCGGGTCGTTGACCGTCATGAGGTATAAAAAAGAGTCCCGGTAATTTTTGAAAAATAGAATCTGGACAAATTTTGAAATCGCTGATAAACAATGTCCTTTAATCAGTTCGATGATATGCAACCTTTGTTTTCTTGACTTATCACCTGCCTCGTATTGTTTCCTTGCCTTGTCACCTGTCTCGTATCGAAACATGTTTTCCACTGGAATCGTATTTGAGATTTGGACTTTCATCGTACTGTTGAAAGTGCGTTTCACACTTTGATGTAGTTGCCGTAAGGAAAGTAAACCAAGTAATCACGAGGACTTCATCTAAAAAAATTAGATTCCAGCCATCGTTTTGACGGCGTGCACTGGCTTGGTGGTTTAGGTGTTGGACTCTTGAATGTTAGGCGGGGTTGCGGAGGGTTCGATTCCCGGTGGGGGATCAGAAACAGTATACTAAATTCTTCCAAAATATGACTGTGTCCTTCAACACACACACACACAAACAGAATCTAGATTTTGATAAATCATGGAGTTCAGGAAAGTGCACCTCAGCTATTTAGCCATATTTGGATTGTGATGTATTATTGATAGTCGACCAAAAAAGGTTTATCAGAAGGAATCATTTCAAACGAATCACTTTCATTTTATGCTTGTTTCATGTTTTTATTTTATAATACAGCACAGTCGCCGTGGACTTGCAGTAATCCACGCGTGGGCAGTGGTGTTCACTCTTGCGTTTACCAGGTAATACAAATCATCAGCAGCAAAATTTTAATTAATGAAGTAATGAAGGTTGTACCAGGTGCTTCATTAATTAAATTTTTGATGTGATGATTATTCCTATAATTAGTGTTTGGAATCTAATATTATTACGTCCGTGGAAGTATTGCCAACCTGTGGAAAGTTACCAGTACATGGCGGCCGTACCGCAGGTACATACATGTACTGTGTCTGTAATTTATGGCACGCTGTATCTGCCTTACATGCTCTATGACCATTATATGATGTACATTCGTCAATATATGATGAGCTTTTGCCATTATAGTATGTAGCCTTTCACTATATAATGTGGCATTTTCATCATATGATGTCGTCGCCTGAGTGCTAGAATGCCCTATGTCCCCTAGGGGACATAGGGCATTTTAGCACTCAGACGACAATGTAGTTTCCTCATTATACCATTGCATATCCGCTTTTTATTATATGGTGTGCAATCGTCATTGTATGATGTGCTTTGCAATTATATTGTGCGATCTTTCCATTATATAATGTTGTTTCATGATTATTGGAAGTGCTCTTTTCATTATATGATGTGTATTCGTCATTATATGACGTGCTATTATCATTACATGATGTGCATTCGTCATTATACAACACGCATTGTCGTTATATGTGTGTTTTACATTATATTATGTGATCTTTTCACTATATGATGTGGTTTCATTATTACATGATTACCTTCTTCATTACAAGATGTGTGTTCGCCTTTATATGACGTGCTTTTTCCATTATATGGTATGCTTTTGTTATTATATGGTGTGAACTTTTCATTATATAACGCGCTCTCCTCATTATATGCTGTTAGTTTTTCATTATATTATGTGAGCTTCTCATTATATGATGTGTTGTGCCATTTATGTATTTTTTTTATTGGGGTTTAACGACGCTTTCGACAACCAGGGTCACCTCGTGTCGGATCTTCCGTCATTATATGATGTGATGTTAACTGCCTAGGCAACTGTTAATACTGATTAAAGAAATTTCTATTCGAACAATTCACGCATTTTGTAAAACAAGTTCCCACAAGCTATTGTCATAACTACGGTTAATTAAGTTATTTTATTCAGTTGTGGCGTTAAGACGTTGTTTGTATATAAGTTTGTTAATTGTTTGTAAAAATTAATCTGGGGAGCTGACTGTAAAGAAGTCGTCGCCTGAGTGCTAGAATGTTCTATGTCCCCTTTGGGACATGGGACATTGTAACATTCAAGCGACGAAGTGTCTGACAGAGTTTGGTAATCAGACTGTCGTACAGGGAAATGTTATTAAACTTGTATTAGAGTGTAAATCGAATCTTAACGTGGAATCCCCGGCACAAAATATTTTTGTGGCAAATTCCCCGGTCACAATTTGTTGACCCAAAATCGCGGACGAGGAATCATCAGCTGAACGGATTCGGGTCTTGTTACAGTGAGATCTCAAGCACGGAAATTTTACCAACACCGATTAGAAAATAGAAAATTAAGACAGGTATAACGCCAATATCTGTATATTAAAAGTTTCTGCGCGTAATCATTTGTATAAACTACACTTACTACAGTAAAAATGAACCGGTAGTTGATCAGCAGTTTTGAAAAAAAACCCAGTAAACAGAAAAAAACCCAACCTTCTCAGACTGAATTCATAGAGGGCTGATTGTGATCCAAAATTGTTTGAGCCACGGTCATCTGATGACACTCTGAATAAGGAAAGTTTGTTCAAAAGCTATACAATACATAGTTGATTTTTGTTCCCTAGTCAACTTAGTGTGTTGATGGAACATACTTGTAAGCATCAATTAAAATTTTTCCAATTTTTTGTTTATTCACAGAAAGCGACGCAAAACCCATTCTACTGATGACATAAGATTTCCACTTTTTTTTAAAAAAGGAAAAAAAGCATCTTTTTTATTGTGTCAACTCTCTTCTGTCTATCTGTCCGGCTATTTGAGTGTCAGTTTTCTCTCTCCATCTCCATCTCTCTCTCCCTGTCTCTCTCTCGTTTATTCCGATGTTATAAAAATGTCGAAGATACGTGTTAGTTGAAAATGAAAAATATCCGATTCACTCCATCAACGCCCCCACGCCCCAGAGAAGCATGGGGACATTTCAACCGATAGGCCACCTGATTATGTCCGTCACGATCCATGGGCTGAATGTTGCTATTACTTCTTCTTGGTTTTTACTTAGAAATGGCAAATACCTGGATGCAGTGTGATTCATATATTTTGTGTGCATGCCCATGGTTAAATTCATACTGGTCGACACTCGTGGAGCCCGTGGAAACATTAGGAGAATAATGTAAAATTATCAAGTGAAAAATACCACCCAACCTCTCTTAGTTTGTTAGTAGTAATCCACGTGTCCCGTCCAGTGCACAGCCAAGAGACACGTGTCTGTGTTGGGGCGGTATCAGGCGTAGCCCGGATATCAAAGTTAAGGGGTAAGAGTAATATCTAGGGGGGGGGGGGGCTAGTTCAGCGATCTGCACGTAGCGGCTACCCCCCCCCCCCCCCACACACACACATAGGGGTAGCCGCTACGTTCAGCAGATCGCTGAACTGCTAGGGGGGCATACAGAATAGGATACACAGCTTCATCCCAGCCACGTAGCGGCGAGGTAGGGGCGAGCACAAGAGTGGGATTCTACCTCGTGTCGGAGGGGACCTCCCCCAGGAAACATTTTGAAATTCGAGATCGACCCCTCTCCCCCACACCCCCAATTTCCTTGACTCTGAGTATGTTTGTGTCCATAATTTATAAGTTGTGAAAGGCATCAATAATTAGGTCACATCACCAGGGAGTGGGGGATGACTAAAATTTGGGGTGGGGGCTTGTTCCCCCTCAGTCCCTCCCCATGGCTACGCCACGTGTATGTTTTCTGAACGGCGAACAAAACACTTCTTAAAAGGTATAATTGCTTTTATATTTTTATCTGAATCATTTGATGTATCCAAGTTGAAACAACAGACAGTTACAGCACACAGTTTTTTCGGAATTTTGAGCTAACGCACCAATTAAGTTTATTCGGGAATGACAAACGCCCATCATTTAAGATTTTTTGTTGCAAGTGCTTTATGTTACGGTAGAATCCTCCAAAAAATATTTAGCAGATGGACCATACTGTTCTATTTTTGGCGAGGTGCTGCCTCCCTTTCTTGTCGAAAGTAAAACAAATTCAATTAAACGAAAAATTGAACATTTCCCAATGAGCTAATATATCAGCCGATTCAGTCATGCCATGTCTCGAGGGCACATAATGAACACCATTCTATACCAATTCTCTTTTCCCGGAAGCAAGAAACTTGGAAATTGCCTTTAATTTTTATTAACGTCAAAGTGGATCCTAGATTTCGCTAGCGATGTTTTACGGACATTTTTATGGATCGAGACAGACATCTTTTGTTCGTATTGTGTACGTTTCCACAGACGTTCCATCAACCATAATTACTATATGGACATAATATTTCATGGACACCTGTATTCTTAACATACTCGCGTATGAGAGCCCAGACACTCTACTCATATAATTTCCATATTCACATCAGATACACAGACCGAATCAATCAGATGATACATCCAGCAGAAGATGTCACGTGACTTTTTGCCAGGAAACAGTAGCATCCACCAGAAGGACTCCGCCGTGGCTGGGTTCATCGACGTTCTTACACATTCGTCGGCGTCCGTCAATATAAAATTGTGGGATGCTGGGGGGGGGGGGGGGGGGGGGTAGCAGCAAACGCGGAATCATTATTTTATTGGATTAACCTTCTACCAAACACATTGGATGCCGACACGTAGTTTTAGGGTCTTCATTCGGTGGATATTCCCCCCTCTGAATTTCCAACTGCCCCCCCCCCCCCCCCCCTCCCTTGATTGAAACTTTTCCAACTGCTACCTGTGAATTTCCACGTGCAGGAGAAATCTTCCTTTTGAAATATATAATCTTTGAGCTCTGGGGTTGGAAATCGTATCTCGAGTGTAACAATGCGCTGTCTGCAATGCTTTAGTATTGCAGATGACGCATTGTTGCACTCAAGAGACAAAATGTCATGAAATCTGGTTAGAAAAACACTAAAGTCATAGAAACGGTTACAGCCACGGATAAACTGTCACGAAATCTACTAGCATGAAATTTTCCACTTTTTGTGATTTAAGGCTTAAAAGTTCTAACTATTGAAAATTTGGGCGGAATTGGGAGAGGTATCCCTTAAGTTCCTTGTCGCCACGTCCCTGATTGGATAATCCATGTAACATTATAATGAAATATTGCAGTATAAATTTATTCATTTTTCTCATCCAGAACGTCGATCTCGTTCCAATAAGGGGTCACAGGCTATGTTTTGGGGTCACGAAAAATATTACATTTTACTCTTGTAAGAACAAATCGTTTAACACTTTACCCAACGTAAAGGCCAAAACCGGCCAGCGCTATTCACAAAAATCGCCAATTAATTTTCATTATTTTTCATTTTTTGTCTCAAAAACATAGGTTATGACCCCTCTTTGGAACAAGCTCGTTCCAGTGAGGGATCATAACCTATGTTTTTCAGACAAAAAAAAAATTAGTTATTCAAGAATTGTTTTTGCAAGTGTCGTCTACTTTTCATGTTAGGTAAAGAGTTAAGAGTCGTCTGCTAGTCGTGGTAGATGTGAGATGTACAAATTGCATTTGTACTCTCCTCCGGGAACTATTCTCTGCTTGTGTTTTGTAATGGACTGTGGTGTTCTCGCCCAAAAACTCGAATGTTCTTGATTTTCACCAAATTATGTGTACACAAATATCTTGTCTGTTACATAGACTGTACTTTACCTTTGTTTTGTTACAGATGCAGATCCAAGATACTAGTGTAGTGTGCTCTGATTATCAGCTGCAGTGGATTGTAATTTCTGGGACAGCTGACACCACGAGAGTCAACGATTTAACACTAGGAAAACAGTCTAGGGGATTGTGGGAGGGTGTGATTGGATTTGTTCTTCTACTCTACTAGAATTCCACCGACGAGTTATTGTTTCCCTTCAACATATATTTCAGAGATAGCTATCTGACATATCGCGCCTACAGTTAAAACTAGAAGTCCTGTCATGAAATGCGCACAAATAGCACGCCGATCTGCGCGTTAATCTACACATTATGGCCATAGTTAGGCTATCAAATTCTATACGGCCTGTATGCACAAGCAATGTTTCAGCCAATGGACCTCCGGGTTACCAGGAGGTCCATTGGCAGAAACATTGCCTGTGTTTGCTATGAGTAACCAGGAGAACCTGCCGTGCTTTGGATGCCATCCGACATGGCAATTGAGCGCAATTCCTACGCTCAATTAAACCTAGATAAGCGCACAGTTCGTGGCAGGACTTCAAGTTTTAACTGTACACCCAAGACCAGTCGATTATATTGCTTCAACATTTGCCTGAGTCGGTACGTGACTAAATATTTATTTATATATTTATTGGTGTTTAAGGTTTTCTATTTCTGCACAATGGCTAATCATGACCGCAGATGACTAACAAAAAAGAAAAAAAAAATTAAAAGAATATTCACACAAGCTTGATGAAAACAAATTCAAGAACTCCGTTCAACAAACCACCACCACCCTCGGGGAGAGATAGTACCTTTTGTGACGGGGCCTCCTCTCTCACTGATCCTCACCGAGGGGAGCCTGATTCAGTTCCCTCAAATATCAAAAGAAAAGCCCTTCTGCCAAGTGTCGGAACGTACGGCTGGCGGCTGGGGGGTCTTTCCGAGGAAGAAGAAAGCCAAAGGTGGCGTGCAGAAATCGGAAGAGACAACCACCACTTCCCCGCGTACTACCTCAGTTTTACCCATCCAACAGCCGACCCCTCCTGTGGAGAAACCGGTGCATGTGGAACGACCCGTGGAGACTAAGGTGGAAATGGATGTTGCTTTCTCCCCACCCCCTGCTCCTCACTCATCGCTTTCTTCTGAACCAGAGGTGTTTGACCAGCATTTGTCTGAGAGGATTACGGAGACAAGAAATAGATTTCATAGACAAATTCAACAGACCTCCGCCACGTGTTACCTTTGCCAAGTCTGATCAATCCAAAGCCAATGCGAAACAAGAGAAACCACACCAACGACGTTAGGGTCTAATTCTCCTGCTCCCTTTCGTCCTATCCCTCCGTCAGACGTCTTGAACAAAGCTACAAATATAGTTAAAATGGTCGAAAAGGGATGCCCCGCCCACCCCATCCCTGAAGAGGACATGTCTTCTTCATTTTTGTAACCGCTGCAGTGTATAACGCTGGGGTCACTCCCTGGCTGGCGTTGCTGCTGGAGTTTCTTCTTGTCTCAGGTCCAGGTTCCCCCATTTGACTTGTCCCGTCCTGACGGAATCCAAATTTCATTTCCCACTGATGCTCAGCCGAAAAGGACAAAAGCTATGTTAATGATCTGGGAACTACGACCGACCGCTGTAGGCGGTGTCATACTTCTAGCTACCTTGTGCCCCATAATCTCTCCTTGCTCGATGTATGCAGTTAGCCGAACAAACCTGTGACAGAATGTACTTGTTAATGAAGTTTGCGACCTGATCAACGCAAAATCATAAAAATGACAGACTATACTTGCCTGAAGAGAAGCAAAGATTCCATCTTCAGATCAACTGAAACGACATATCCGGATTCAGACTATACTTGTCAATTAACCCTTTACCCAACGTAACGGCCAAAACTGGCCAGCGCTATTCTCAAAAATCGCCAATTAATTTTCAAAATATTTTCATTTTTTGTCTCAAAAACATAGGTTATGACCCCTCGTTGGAACGAGCTCGTCGAGCTCGTTCCAACGAGGGGTCATAACCTATGTTTTTGAGACAAAAAATGAAAAAATTTAGTTATTCAAGAATTTTCTTTGCAAGTGTCGTCTGCTTTTCATGTTAGGTAAAGGGTTAAGTTTGCGATATGATCAACTCAAATCACCAATATGATGGACTATACTTGCCTGAAGATAAACAACGAAATCATCTCCAGATCAGCTGAACCGACACAGCCGGTTTCAGGCTGTACTTGCCAATAAGGCCCGCGTGGCAAATCAACCAACAACAACATCAAAGTGGAAGACAATCAATGCATGAAGATAACACAAGATAACACCCCCTCCCCCCACACACACATCACCCGGCGGGGCTGTGGACTGGAGTTTCGTGACCTCTTTTGGCTCCTTTGCTTCTCCCCCTTTCTTGGCGTTTGGTTGTTGCATGGGACGGAAGTACAAATGTACTTTCAAAGGGGTCGAAAGGGGTTAAGAAACCTTTGGTGTGCAAAAACATTCTACTTCTAACGTTCTGTTGGAAAACTTGATGGACTTACCTTTTTGCCTCTAAGTGACAAACTCGAAAGAATGGACTCCAGGAAATGTCTATTGGTAAAGTTTGTCGTGAGTACACTTTGGCCTAACCCTTTGCCCAGCGTAACGGCAAAACCGGCCAGCACAATTCACAAAAATCACCAATCACAATTTTCATTATTTCAATCATTTTTGTTTAAAAAACTTACATTAAGTCCCCTGATCTCGATCCAACGCCGGTCGTAAGCTACGTTTTTGATGCCAAAAATAAAAAAAAAACTTATTCAAGAATTTTATTTGCAAGTGTCATCTGCCTTTCATGTAAGGTACAGGATTATTGGGGTAGTGTTCACTTTCAATGTTAATCAAATGGGAACCCAGCGCCTGGCACCATGCATGCGGTAATTGGTCCAGAAACGTACAGCGTAAATCAATGATAGCGTATATGTATTCTAGATTCGGCCGAGAAAGTACTGCATATTTTATTAGAAGCTGGGCGGTCGACTTACCCATTGGACCTTCGTGGTATCTTCCATGTAGGTCTGTTGGCACCAGTTGGGAGAATCCATATTCCTTATTTGGGGGTAGACCAATGAATATTATCAACGTGAAGCCTTTGGGTCGCACGTTGAAATTATTAATTGGTCTACCCCACACATTCACTCAGCAGCCATCCTACGTAACGAAATTATAAAGTATCATGTTCCCGGGCCAGAAAACCCGCCTGAAGGGTTCAAAGGATTAATACTAAACTGACCACAACCCAATTACACTGGGACAACAGAGGCACTATCAATATCGCGAGATTTCTACAATTTTTTGTTCGAAAACACAGGAACCATCAGCAAAATTTGAATGATGTGTCTGATGTGTAATACATGTAGGGTTTTTCAATTCGCTATTGAAGGGTCAATTCCACTCAGATACATAAATCATTATTCTTTTAGAAAAAAACTCATTATCCATGTTTGAAAATAATGTAAGGTAAAAACAATTCTTCGCATCATTAAACTATAATTAGCAATAGAAGATGAAAGGGGGTTTTAGCATCTGGTGCTTCTGTTTTCGTTTTCTGTGAAATAATTTGACTAAAGTTTGTGACTTATGCACAGCGCAAACAAAAAGACCATACTTTTTATGATATTCCAATACATGAAACTTAAGATTTTTTTCTGAGACACTCTTTGTGTTAAGCATCGATGATAGTTACTTGCCAAGAGTCTAAAGCGGTGTCATTAATCAAATTTGTGCTAGTTTTGCTCGGTAAAGTTATTAAATAGTTGTTAAATTCCCCATTAAAGACAAGTTTCAAAGAAATGTCAATAAAAAGAGAGATATGCACCATTCAAGTAGCTGAGAAACAATTAATATTCAATCGGTACTGATGTTGAAAATGTATGGAAATGTCTTTCAAATTCCCAACCATCCTTTTGAAGTACAACGGGTCGATATACTTGAATTTATGCGTGAAAGTAAACTTAGGGTTTGAAATATTGGATATTGGAAGTCAGTTCCGAAGAACATATTTGAACACATGATGTGGAAAGTTTTTTAAGTGAAGTGTTGGTGCTCCAAGACCTAAATAAAGCCTGTCGGATCTGCTTCGACAATTCCTCACTTTCTTACACTTTCTCCCATTATGAGGATGAGGGAAGAGGTTTTTAGTGACGTCCCATCGCAGCCCTCCCTAGATGGAAAATTTCCGACTAGTATCTCAAATTTTCCGACTGGTACCTCAGAATTTCCGCCTTTTATTGACTTGAACCAGGTACATGAAAAGGGACAAGCCTGGGGTAACGAGTGGAGGGCCTCTGTTTAGACTGAAGAACAGAGTATTTCTTGCGTTGTTGTATGGTGATATCGCACCAGTCTACCGTGGTTAATCTTCTCATGCTGATGTAGAAATACAGAAATTTCAGTTGGTAATTTTTCCCCACACTGCAACCAGTAATTTAAGAAATTCAATATTGTTTTGCCAGATCTCAATGAGCTCTGTCAACCAAGATTGAATTGATTACAATGCTAGTTGCAATCTGGAAAAATGTGTAGGATTACATTTTAATATTTCTCGATTAGTGCTCAGAAGGTTAATAAACATGGCAAAATATCATTATCAGGTTCTCAGCACCCAAGAAGCCAGATAGAAAGCTTCTGTGACCGTCCAGTTCCCAACTTTTATGTCCCGTCGCAAATGCATGTTTCAGTGTAATTTCAAAGACTCTTTCCCTTTTAAGCCTCGTGTAAAAAGAATAACAGAAGGGCCTTCAGTGCTGACTAGAGTCTTCAGGGCCCTTGCCAGAACTTACACGGGGCGATTGGATACATAAGAAAATTTTGAAAATTGAAGTCAAATAAGCAAAATCCTTCACTCCAGGTTTTTAACCCTTTATCTAACATGAACAGCAGACGACACTTACAAAAAAAAAAATCTTGAATAACTAATTTTTTTCATTTGTTGTCTCAAAAATATAGGTTATGACCCCTCATTGGAACGAGCTCGACGAGCTCGTTCCAAAGAAGGGGTCATAACCTATGTTTTTGAGACAACAAATGAAAGAGAAACAATGAAAATTAATTGGCGATTTTTAAGAATAGCGTAGGCCGGTTTTGGCGGTTACGTTGGTTAAAGGGTTAACAAGAAGTGTATATTACTGATCTGAATATCACATACTTTCCTTTTGATTACTGGCGTTGCCTCAGTTGTCTATGTGTTTACTGGCAAATAGGCAGTTAACTGGCGGATGGTATGATACCTGAAAACACAAACAATTCATTATTATTTATTGGCGGACAGATACACTCGTTGCATGTCAACCGAATAATGATCGTTATAAAAACATCGAGTCAATGACACTCCATTCTGAATGGGGGCCCCTAGGAGCGGCGTCCCTGGCTTTCAGCCACCTTAACCCATAGGATGAGCCACCACTGAGGTCCCTGCAAGCAAATATTAGAAATTTTCATTTTTTACTTCCAATTATAGCTTATGACTCATCAATGAAACGAGCTCGAAGAGCTCGTTTCAATGGCTGTGTATAAGCAGTGATTTGAAGTCAAAATCTGACAAAAAAACAAAACAAAATGGAATGGCGATGTTGTTTATTTCCCAGGCCGAATACAACCGTTACGTTAGGTAAAGGGTTAAGCTGATAATATAGTGAAATGGCACACTGTTGGTTTGAGTTATATCACCTTTTCTTACATTGTAAGATGTAATTTTTTTTCATCAGAAAAACCAGATCTTCCCTGACTTCTGTCGTCAAGAAAATCGACGTTCTGTAAAGTTATCTCCCTTGAAATTATTAGACGGACGAGGAAGGTCCCATTGTTGATATCAGTAGAAAATAAAGCCAAGTTTCCTTTTGTTACTTTTAATAAACGAAAACAACGGACAGCTCTGTTGTTTTCATTTATTAAAAGTAACAAAAGGAAACTTGGCTTTTATGGCAAGCTAATTAGAGACAACTAGTTCACGGATAATCCATAATTAATATCTATCACTATCACACCTACCAACACCAAGCGTCAACTTTGCCTCTTTGTTTAAGTTTTTATTCTTTCCAGGAAAAAAATGAGCAAATCTCATCTCCTAGACATTGATATTAATGGAAAGGACAGTGACACGGTGCACACACTGTTGATATAATGAACAGGAACAAAGTTACAGAACATCAAAAGATGGCGAAAAGGCCGTTTTCTTGTTTTTAAATGGTTTTCAACAGAGAATAATAGTCAAACATTCAAACTAGGGGAAAATATGGTAAAAAGCCAGCTTCTGTATTTTCATACTACCTAATAGGAAAATGCCTGAAGTTTGTGAATGATGGGCACATCGATGATGCAGATTCTCTAACATTTATAAAGTTTAAATTTACTCACAGCTTAAGGAAATTAAGGGGAGCTAACTTTCCTGTAAATCTTTTCGAATTACGAAAATTGTCAGCCACGTGTACAAGGGATGTTTTTTCTTGTCTAAAATAGATCACAAGGCACAAGAAGTTAATTATTGTTCAGATCGGAATAAAATACGAGATACCAGCTGAGGCTCATCAATTTGACCTTTTAAATATTATAACTAAATCTCGTTCCACGAGATACTGACTTGATTTTAAAACTTTTAATTCTGGAACAATGGTGAGTATAAAAAAAGGATGAATGGAATGTTAGCAGAACCACAAGGCTACTTCTTTGTTTTAACTACTTCTTCGTTTTTGCTTAATGCCTTTCTATAAATATGCAGATTGATTGGCTCAGAGGCAGTGGAAGCTCGATGGAAGTGGAGGGGCACAACTTTTCAAGGCTACTATAGTTCGGTCCATTGGGAGAAAAGTTACAATCGTATTGCCGTAAATATTCCATGACATACTATAGTCTCTCGATTAGATGAGCATGCCGCGGTGTGGTCACTGTCCTGTCCATTTCTTCTACTTTAATCATCTTCCAACCCGAAGGGAGATGGGTGAAGTAGAAGAAACAGACCGAAGCGACTGAAGGTGGGATTCGTTTGCCAAAATGTTGCTTAGACTTGCAAATAATATATTGCATGAATGCCTGTATATTGACAGGTTTCTGTGTGCCCATTTTAAAACATTGTGTAACCGCGCAACATGCCTGTGGAAAATGGTGGAGGGACACGTGTCCTCTGTGCGCCCCCCCCCCCCCCCCCTCCCGGTTCCGCCGCCTCTGAATTGGCTAAAATAGTCTGCATGGAGTTTCTGGTTTGGTAATAAGTTGAATTCTGCATAAAAAGTTGACAACAGCGAGCAGAGTTTCAGACACAGCTCTATTTGTAATCTATTTTCACGAAAGTATATAAAATAAAGTTGCCGGTTTTAGATCATCTTACAATTCAATGAAATGAAAAAAAAGACGTTTATAGCGTAAGTTGCGGCGGACCCAAGGGGAAGGGTGTATGACCCTCTCCCATACACGTTGGCCCAGGAAAAATGTGCAAGACATTAGTCTATTGTGC
The DNA here is from genome assembly GCA_031216915.1 of Pictodentalium vernedei. Lineage (NCBI taxonomy): Eukaryota > Metazoa > Mollusca > Scaphopoda > Dentaliida > Dentaliidae > Pictodentalium > Pictodentalium vernedei. The sequence goes on from CM062297.1 coordinate 318,072,051, forward strand.
CTTTGTGAAAATTTTAATGACGTTAAAGTAGCCGTCATCATATTATTATTAACTGGTTGAGTGCTCAAAGCCACTATCAGGGCTTTAACAAAAATGAGGGTACCAGAGCAAAAGCCAAAATTCTCCTTGCTCATGTTTTCATATTCAGTCAAGCGCACCCAATATTGTGTTTATATAAATTTGTTTTATTATAAATTATTGGAGAGTGCCTGTGGGCACTCTCCAATAATTTGTAACAAAACAAATTTTGAATAACAAATTCTGACCACCAAAAATAATCTAGCCCTCAACCAGTTAATAAACAAGCATTACTCGACTTAGTCAATTAGGTGCGTAACGGTGCAAGAGGTCAATATTTGTTGGTTATGGGTACAGGCCTGAAAATAAGGAATCTGACATTTGCAGAATGAGGTCCCCAGAGGGTCAATTTAATGATGCTATCCAATACAGTGTGCCAATTTGTCCTCTGGGTACCTCATTCTGTTTAGTTTTGCGACCCTGATTCAGATTGAGGTTCACAGAGGGTAAATTTAGTGATGCTACCCTGTTGTGCATGGTAGCACCACTAAATTCACCCTCTGTGGACCTCATTTTGCAGATGACAGTCTGCTCACTTGCTGGCTTGTATGGGTATGTTTTCGTTAACAGTTATGTACTCTCAACATAGAAATCTGACTTTAAATACTAGCGTCTGTGCATTCTGATCAGTGTAGTATAATGACTCATTTTGTCTGTGCTACCTAAAGGTCTGCTCCGAACAACAGCTTTTTGACAATACTGTTTACCGATTTGCTGTGTCTGGGTTTAGATGGAGAAAATATGACAAGAACGGCCAAACCCTCCCTTTAGAAAGGGGTTGGATCCGCTGCTGTAAGAGTGTATTCTGTTGTGAAACAACAAAGGAACGAGCTTGGCCACTTTTTATCTCGTGCGTATTTTGCTTCACCCAGAATATCTTCATCAAAGGACTGTGCCCTTTCTAAAACGTACAGAAAACCTTTGTCAAAAACGTGCCCGAAAACCAACAGTCTTCTTCAATGATCTTTATACAACTGAATTGTTGGAACACTCATTTTTCTCATGGAAAACATTGACTCACCTGCCGCCATATTGGGGTGGGGGAGGGGAGTTGTTCTATGAACAGACAAATTTCAACAATACATTTTTTCGAAGGATTAAACTTTTCCGAAGCTTCGCGTTTTAAAGAATGTCCTTTAACCCCCTGAACTCTGATGTCAAAACGGCAAAGTTTTCAGTAGGAAATATTTCCCATAACGCAGTTTGACATTTAACAAATTATACCTTGTGAGCTCTGTCAAACAAATATATTCGGTTAAATTCATAGTTAAACAAGAGAAAAAACAGAGTTATTGGAGAAAAATCTGTTGCAATACCAGAGTGTTAGGGGTGAATGTCTGTGAAAAAAATCAATATGTGGATGATGTGCCCCTTTGTCGAGGCAATGCAAATTGAATATTTGCACAACATATTTTAGTTACTGAAAAGAACAAGTGTCGATATTAGAAAGTTGACATTGTGTTACGAGCTTTCTTGTTAGGTAAACACTATAGCGTTTGATGAAGTAAACAGAGATTATTACCATTATGTGGATGTACAAATTATGTATCCGATTCGAGCTCCGGGTTCTGAGGGCAGATCACGACGAGTCGAAGACGAGTCGTGATCTACCCTTAGAACCCGGAGCGAGACTCGGATACATATTTTGTACATCCACATAACGGTAATAATAATTTTATCTTACAATATATTGGGGATAAGTCAAGTATGTAGACGAATATATAACGAACTATTTATTCGTACGGACGAACAAAAAGAAAAAAATGGAACTCACGCGAAAGGAACGCGCTTGTACCCGACCCCCTGATACAAACATCTGTATCAGGGGGTCGGATACACGACAGTTGCGGAGTTAATACAGACAAAATACATTTGATTGTAAGATAAATAGAGATTATTACCATTATGTGGCTGTACACAATATGTATCCGAGTCGAGCTGCGGGTTCTAAGGGCAGATCACGACGAGTCGAAGACGAGTCGTGATCTACCCTTAGAACCCGGAGCGAGACTCGGATACATATTTTGTACATCCACATAATGGTAATAAACATTTTATCTTACAATATATTGGGGATAAGTCAAGAATGTAGACGAATATATAACGAACTATTTATTCGTACCAGTGAACAAAAAAAAAAAAAAAAAATGGAACTCACGCGAAAGGAACGTGCTTGTATCCGACCCCCTGAAACAAACATCTGTATCAGGGGGTCTGATACACGACAGTGCGGAGTTAATTACAGACAAAATACATGTTGACTGTAAGATAAAAGCTGTTACACTGCGATTGTTGTCACAGCTTTCACGCCACCAAACATCACAAATGTGAGCAGTTACAGCTACAGCGTTGATTAACTTGACGTCATCTTGGGATTCCAGAGTGGGGGCAGATTATATGGGGGTGGATGATACTCCAGGAATCAAGTTGTCTTCTCCATTTAGAGTCACATCAGGTGTCACTGCTTAAATTATATATAATCAAACTAGCATGCCCACCCGTACGAGGACGGGAAGACCCGCCCATGCAAGGACGGACAAGAAGCCCATTGCATGTCAATGGTGATGATCAAAGCTAGAGTTTATAGCTGTACGAAATTACAGACTTCCTTGTATAATAGATGAAATACTATCAGAAGAATGTCTTGTTCTTTGGAATTTTTTTTTCAGAACAAACGAATTTGTTCGCATTTCTGCAAAATGGCATCGTCCATGTCGAAAGATGAACCATATTTTCTTGGATAGTCGATTCTTGACCCTTTGAACCCGAAAGACCGCTTTTCCAGTCTAGGAACATGATACATCATAATTTCATTAAAAAGGATGACTGCTAAATGAATGTGTGGGGTGGACGAATCAATATTTTCAGCGTGCAGCCCCAAGGCTGCACGTTGCAAATATTAATTGGTCAACTTCCAAATAATGAATATGGACTCTTCCAAGTGCCGCAATTGAACTGACTCGGAAGATACCACTAGGGTTCAAAGAGTTAAGGTAGACTAGTTCATATTTTTCATGACGTAATTCTGGATAGCGTGCATAAATAAAAAACGCCATATATAATTTTTCGGTTGTACTAAAATTACGTCTTGTCAGCAGAGTTGTTTCACAAGTACGCCCCTAACGAAATCCACGATTACAGAGCGGTATAATGTGATGGACCCGTCGTTGCATGCTCAAATTCATTTTCTCACGATTGGAAACTGCCCTATGCTGTAATAATAGTCAGTTTGGGGTGTCAGAACTGAATGTTTCCCATAGGCGACCATTATCGAAATCAATGATTTCAAAAGTGACGTCATCGGAATCTTAACTGTTCAACTCGCTTCACTGTGTTAAATCTTTGAGCCCTAAATACTGTTTTTTCCGGTCCATGAACACGATACGTCCCAATTGAACCAAGTGGGATGACTGCTCAGTGGATGTGTGTGAATGCTCGTTGAAAATATTGAATGGTGAACCTCCAGGTAATGAATATGGACTCTTTCAATTGGACTGACCTGGAAGAAACCATCAGTGTTTGAAAGGGTTAACTCGTCGCTGTCTGAGCTAACGTTTCTTTTCTTAACATATACCTTTGGTTAACTTCTCGATGTTCGAATATGCAATTCATTTTTCTAAATAACAGCAAATGCGCAGAAGAGTACATTTCGTCACACGAGTTGTATTTTGATTTTGGCAGAAAAATATCTTCGAGTGGTATTTCAAACCTTACCCTCGGGAAAAGATATTTAGTGTGAACGGTACTTTCATTCATTAAACGAAACTTATGCAAAACATACCCAACAGAAAAAATATACAGCTTATATACAGCGTATATACAATTCAAATTGAGCATAATTCAACATAAATATATTTGTAAAATATCTAGGATTTAGCAACAAGCATTGGCCTCTCCTACTACATTTACCCAACGTAACGGCCAAAACCGGCAGCGCTAAACTCAAAAATCGCCAATTAATTTTCATTATTTTTCATTTTTTGTCTCAAAAACATAGGTTATGACCCCTCGTTGGAACGAGCTCGTCGAGCATGTTCCAACGAGGGGTCATAACCTATGTTTTTGAGACAAAAATTGAAAAAAATGAGATATTCAAGAATTTGTTTTGCAAGTGTAGTCTGCTTTTCATGTTAGGTAAAGGGTTAATGATGCCAATGAGTTTTACAGAACGCTCCAAGCAATACGTTTATTATGAGGATAGTTTTGAATGCACAAGTAGTATTAGTGGCCTCTTGACCGTAAAACACAGTCCATGACCCCACATTTCAACGAACATGAGAAGCTCGTTTCGATTTCGATGTTGAATCACGGCTTGCGCATCACAGGAAAAATCTGATAGGATAATAAAATTTGAGTGGTGTACGTTTTCCTGTGATCAGCATTAGTCGAATGAAGCCGATACGTAAGGTAACATGGTAATATTACGCAGGAATGTCTCGGGTGACAACAAAAATCGATTACTTTTAATTATATATTCTTACTATTATTATAGGATTCGGAGCCAAATAATAGAATATCCTTGTCTTCTGGAATTTCTAGAGTTCCCAGGGTACTAAGCCGAACCGCATAGTAAATAGGACACCGGGATAAGTAGTGTTCACAAGTTTCAGTGGCTTCACACCGACAGACGAGCGAGTCACAAAGATGCCTATTGAAGAAGTCGTCTTGGGGGTTATGGTACTTTCGTCAAAGTCGGTATTGGATGAACTGACGCTTATGATTATAATATTTTGACGAACGCTTAAAAGCAACTATATATATATATATATATATTGTTGTACAGCTTCGAGTATCTACAGGGAGCTCGTTCCAAAGTTTTACTGTTGAGGATAGAACTGCACGATAGCTTGTGACGATCTTCTATTCGGTAACGTTACGTCATCGGAATTTATTACTTTCCAAAGTGTGATTTACTGTGATTTCCGGGTTGATTATAAACGATAACTTCACAAGTGAATTATGCAATCAACAATTGTGTTATGTATCCGTGCGCGCAAACGAAGACGCTTTGCCGTGGGTGTAATGGGGACTTCGTTGTTTTTTATTTTTTTAACCGTTTACCAAACATGAAAAGCAGACGACACTTGCAAAAAATAAAAAATAAATTATTGAATAACTATTATTCTCGTTTGTTGTCTCAAAAACATAGGTTATGATCCCTCATTGGATCGAGCTCGACGAGCTCGTTCCAATGGGGGATCATAACCTATGTTTTTGAGACAAAAAATGAAAAAAATAATGAAAATTAATTGGCGATTTTTGAGAATAGCGCTGTCCATTTTTGGACGTTACGTTAGGTAAAGGGTTAAATAATACAATTATCATTAATAATGAAAAGTAATAAACAGAGTAATCGCTTGGCTGGACTGGTTACGTGAAATAATTAATTCGAAGCGACGGACTATATTATAAAACACTCGGGTGCATTCGCGCACTTGTGTTTGTACAACGTCCCTCACCTCTCATGAATTATTTCACGTAACCAGTCCAGTCAAGCGATTACTCTCTATTTCTTAGGTTGTAGTCGTATGTTCACGATACTAGTGGAAGGATACAGGTATAAATGTATAAAAGAATTTGCTTTACAAACATTATGTAAAAATGAACGAATTTATGCTTTTTACGTCTTCCTTCCAAAGTTTCCCAACCAGTTTTTATCTTTGGCCCCAGAACTTTTTTGTCACATCTGTGACGACGCTTGCCACTTTCCACTGAATTTGGTCCAGTCATTTACTTTCATCAAGTCTACAGGTATCGCATCCATGAAAACCATGTTCTGATAAAGGGTAGATGAAAGAAAAATAAATGGTTTGGAGAGTGGTACGAATCAACTGATATTTGTATTTTTCGGGGATATTTATACGGTTCCATGTCTTTTTGGTGATCTGATAAATGTGTTCTTCCCATGTTGCAGGATTGTTAAAAATCAACCCAAGATGTTTGTGATTTGATACTTCTTGGACTGATTGGTTGACATTCTCAGCAGTGGTTGTATCTGTGAATTTCTTTTCCTTGTAATTGTAATTGTTTCGGCCTTGGACGGATTAAATTTTACAATCGATTGCTGAGACCACGATTCAATTAAAATCAAAAGTATAGTATCATGAGCAAACAGGCTGACGTAATATCTTTTACAATGTCACAATTATATATTAAAAATAGAATGGGGTCAATAGTTGAACCCCGTGGAACGCCGCTTTAACAGGTTTCCAGCTTGATACGTAAAACTCGATTACTACTTGTTGATGTTTATTGGCAGGATAGCGCCAATAAGGGACCGGTTATACCGATTTTCTTCTAAATTATAAAGAAGACCTTTGTGCCAAACTCTTTCCGCGGCTTTACTAATATCACAGAAAATATTCTGACTTCTTTATTATCATCTCAAGCGTTGATAATACTTTCATAAGTGTCAAGCAGTTGGTAGTTCGAGTAAATCCCGACTGACACTTTGAAAAGAGGTGGTTAGTATTTTGAAATTCAAACATTTTCTTAAAAACACACTTTTCAAAAGGTTTACTGAGTGAACTAAGCAATGACATGGGACTGTCATTGGTGACTTTGGAATCATCTACACCTTTGGAAACTGATGAGACGTTCGCGAGTTTCCATTCTTTGGGGAAAAAGACTTGTAGGAATTAATTGTTAAAAATCAATATTAAGGGCTCAGCTAAGCTGTTTTTTGCAACATTTGAGTATGTATGGACTAACGAGATCGTGGCCAATTGCTTTGTTCATTTAATTTCGTTTAGAACCGCACTGACATTTGCTACAGAGAGGAGAATATTATTAAGTATTGGTCGATTGTCATCAAGTAAAGACTTCCGGAGAGTTTGACCAGTATCGTCTACCTTTGAAATGGTGTAAAAGTGATCGTTAAAAAAGATCTACCTTATCTACATTAGACGCAAGCCCAGAAAATAGGCAGACTGTCATCTGCAAAATGAGGTCCCCAGAGGGTGAATTTAGTAATGCTACCCTGCATAGCAGGGTAGCATCACTAAATTTACCCTCTGTGAACCTCAATCTGAATCAGGGTCTCAAAACTAAACAGAGAGAAGTAACCAGAGGATAAATTGGCCCACTGTATGGGATAGCATCATCAAATTCGCCCTCTGGGGACCTCATTCTGCAAATATCAGACTGCTTGTTTTCAGGCCTGATTAGACGCCAGGACAGTGTTCTCATGCTGGATAGCAGATATACTATTTTTAGAGTGTGGGTCGATCAGACTATTCAGTGTCTCCCACCATAACGGCAGCTTGTTGAGGAATTTGCCAGATTATTTTGGATGCTATTGGCAAAAACTTCTTTGTTCTTGTGGGCTTCAGCAATTACAGTGTTTCACGTCAGGCGATATGCTGCTCAGGCTACAGGTGTATTTTGTGCTTTTCCTAGAGATGTAAACGTCGCTCTTGAGTCCGGGTCAAATATCTTTCCTCGAGAATGATATTTACCCATCTGACCCCACACTACTCGAAAATAATAATAGTCTTCAAGCACTGCTGATAGTGATATCAGACTCGTAATTGTCTTCAAGTATTGGGGTATCTGACCCTTGTTTGACCAATCACAACATGAAGTTGCCGGACTTTTTTCTTGTGTCGACATGTGCCTGTGCTTTTGTCGAACTGTTCAGGCAATGGGTCTTCAATAAGCAAAATTACATGACCACCGGCAATGCCATTGTAAAAGCGGTGGCCGACTGAAACGTTATTGTCGATTGTCAAAGCAAATATTGAGGGTTGGTCCGAGTCAGTGCGACCCTACATATTACCAAACTAGAATCTGCCTGTGGCAGTTTTATGCCTCTATATACAGAGGTCCGATGTTTCAAGAAAAGCTGCCACGATCTTTTAATAATGCTGGGCACTCTGGGCAGCTGGACTTTACATTGGAGGGCTCTGCGAAGCTTCGAATTTCTTGATGATTCGATTTGAGTCGCGCAGAGACGTTCTCAAAACCTTAACAATTGTCTTCTCTTAACCCTTTGCCCAACGTAACGTCCAAAACCGGCCAGTGCTATTCACAAATACTGCAAATTAATTTTCATCATTTTTTTCATTTTTGTCTCAAAAGCATAGGTCATGACCGCTCTTTGGAACGAGCTCGTTCCAAAGAGGGGTCATAACCTATGTTTTTCAGACAAAACATAAAAAAAAATAGTTATTCAAGAATTTTATTTGCAAGTGTCGTCTGCTTTTCATGTTACGTAAAGGGTTAAACTCTTGTTCTATCACCAGGTCTCCTATACAGGAGACCTGATGAAAGAAGAAGAGATCAGGAGGTCCCGCTTTCGAAACTTCTTCGATTCCATTTTGGAATATCTCGCATTTTTATTGATTTGCCCAAACAGACGAATAGCAGTTGAATACAATACTTCAGTGGAGAATGATAATATTCATGGCTGTATGAAGGTGCCATGCTTACAACTTCAAGAGGTGTGGGATTAGATTCGATTCGAAATTCTCTGCCTAATTCTTTTCGAGATTCAATTTGACCCGAAAGCTGAGATGTCCTATTCCGTTGGCTGTCAGGGGTTTTGTGTTCAAACTTGGGTTCGTGTTCAAATGTTCCAGTTAAGATAAGCTCGTCTCTTGGGCTGCATACTATTGGGAAATTGCACGATCGTCTTCCCAGCTACTGTCAGACGAGACAATGCATTTTGGGGGAAGTTTGTACCCCAGTAGGATTTACTCCCGAGGATACTGGGAAAATATATAAAGTAAACTGGCATCAAACGAGTTAAATTGGCAATCCATGCGTTGAATGGAAAATATGCAAAAGCTGTAGTCATTACAGATAAGCAGACATTTCGATTACCACGAGGCAGTTGTTTTGACGTCAACTGAAAAATGGTCAGTCTAGTTGTATGCTGAGGCAGGAAACGAATTTGATTTGACACAAATGATGAAGTGAATGTGTTTCTGTTAGATGTTTTTCTGTCAAGACGAACAAATTGATTTCGAGGTGGTCTAAATAAATTCTTAACAAAACGCATATATTCAGATAATAAGATAACAAGCAGACGTCAGCTCGAGTAAACAGCTGATGGTTCAAATCTTGATTTTTATCGAGGTGCTAAAACCATGTTCTGAATTTGACAGCTTTCAAAACGAATACTTTTCTTCGAGTATTAGTTATGCTTCAATTTGATGTGATTTTAAAAAGGACTTGTGAAATTTAATCTTTTCTCTGTGCATGTGTATACACAAAGCGACTTACATGATGGGAATGGGCGTCGAGGGGGAAATGATTGGTGGTGAGCGCTAATGGTTTAGGCACTAAATGCCTGATTGGCAGCTGCTCGTGATTTGTATCGCTGCTAAAATTACTGACAGGAATAAATCTACCTTAAAAATTTCCTCTTCTAAAACAAAGAGTTTTTTTATATGGGAGTTGCCATTTTGCAAAAGTGGGAATTAAAAAGATGAATGCGTTCGTTCTAAAAAAACATTGCTCCGCTGTACATGACCACGCCTCTATGAGTTTTCTTATGATGAAACATTAAGCAGTAAATGTCGACAACGTAAAATTTTACAGTAGAAGTAAGGATAATTGGTAGCAAGTAATTCTACAGTAAACTTGAACTGTAACAGTGGAGTAGCCACGGGGGTTGCACTGCCCCGCCCCCTAAAATTGCCACTGCGTCCCCAAAAATTGGCCCAATGCAACTTTCACTTAACATAGAGGCCAAAAACGATCTCTAATATACAGTTAAAACTAGAAGTCCTGTCATGAAATGCGCACAAATAGCAAGTCGATCTGCGCGTTAATCTACGCGTTATGACCATAGTAAGGCTATCACATTCTGTACATATGGTCGGTGCTCAAGCAATGTTTCAGCCAATGGACCTTCGGGTAAGAGTAACCAGAAGAACCTGCCGTGCTTTGGATGCCATTCGATATGGCAATTGCGCGCAATTCCTACGCGAAATTAAGACTAGATAAGCGCACAGTTCTAGTTTTAACTGTATGGCTACGCACGCTACAAATGCCTCAGGTTCGTTCTTAGAAGACTGATTTTTGTACAATTTTCTCGGGGGAGAGGGTGGGGGCAAGTTCCGGAAGTGGGAGGTGGGGTATCGACCGGAGGGCCCTAGGGAAGCCCCCCACCCCCAACAACGCCCTTCCAAATATTTTTGCCCCCCAAAACTGGCTAGTGCACCTCTATCATAAAATTCTGGCTACGCGCCTGAACTGTATTTTTTTGAGTGTATAATTCAAATTTGCACCAAACAGATAGCGTATGCTCGAACGAGCGTGTCGAATTCGTACCAACGAGGGGTCATAATTTATCCAGTTGAGGCCAAAAATGAACATTTTTAGTTATTCAAGAATTTGTATTTTAGACGTGTCGTGTTTGGTAAGCGGCAAGGAGATTATAAAATAGCCCACACACTGCGATTTCATTGCATTTGAGCTGTATTCAATTTCTGTAACCACCTGTGGTCATGATTAGCCATTGTGCAAAAATATGTCACCTTAAACACCAATAAGTAAATAAATAAATAAATAAATAAATAAATAAATAAATAAATAAATATTGTAACCATCTTTTGGAAGTAATGGGCTAACCCCTATTACGGGTTACATAATGAATGTGCACGAAATAACACATTTTACAATAACACTGCATTGCGAAATAAAAAAACTACAACGCTTTGCAATCACACCGCGTTATGCAATAAACATATCGCATAATGTAATAATATTATCAAACATATTATGCAATAAAAACAACGCCAAAAACAATAATCGTGCAAATTATTATAAATTTTATTTATTTATTTTAGTTATTTTTGTATTTTTCATTTCTCAGGATTTTAAGAGTAAAATTGAGCGAGAGTCAACAAGGTGTAGTTAGTCTTGTTCGGCTTGACAAGTCTTCTGTGAGGCCAGATCGTAGTTGCTTTCCTACTGGAGACGACCAGTCTTCTATTTCAGGTGAGGTTTCGGATGATTGCATGTTTTGCACACAAATAAGTTTGCCATGGTGAGGATTCGTTGTTTTTTAGAACGTGGAGTCTGAGGTCAACTTGTGCAGGACAGATTGATCTTTGCTACCATAGTTTCTGCAATACAACACAGCCACCGTGGACTGGTCGTAATCCACGCGTGAGCAGTGATATCCGCGCATGGGTTTACCAGGTATTAAAAGTCATCATAAGCAAAATTTTAATTAATGAAGCACCGGGTTGTACCCGGTGCTTCATTAATTAAATTTTTGATGATTATTTCTATGATTAGCGTTTGGAATCTAATATAATAGCGTCTGTGAAAATATTGCCCACCCGTGGAAAGTGATCAGTCTACGGCGGCTGGACTGTAATAGTTAACATGTTTGTTTGAAATTCAAAAGCCATGTTTGTGTAAATACATTTACACACATAAATGTTTACGTGTTATCGATTTGCAGATGCTTAGGGTACCTTTAAGCATCCAAGACGATATCACTATGACAGCAAAAGTGAGTTTCTAGACTCAATCTTTTTTTAAAAAATGTTAAGATTGTAAGTTTGAGTATAAGTTTAGTGTTTACTGTTAATGTTACTGTCAGCATCTATGGCTATACCGCTGTTTAAGATTTCTTTCAGAAGCTATGGTTATCCTCCGATCGCAACACAAACAAAGCTCGTCATTAGTGCTGTTTTTACACGCCGGTTTGAATAAACGGTCGTATTATGTAAATGGGTTGTCCATCCATCCATCCGTCCGTCCGGATTGTTTTTTTGTCCGGAGCGTTTATCAGCCATATGTTGTCCAATCTTTTTCAAACTTGGCACATAAGTTAACCACCATGAGAACCTGTGCAAGTGTGGTTTTGAGTTTGATTGGATCTTCTTATCCAGAGTTATGGTACAGTCTGACTTAGAAATTATACAGTCTATGGAAACATTTTTGTCCAGAGTGTTACTGTGCTATTTGTTTTCCAATGGTTTTCAAACTTGGCACAAAAGTTAACCACCGTGAGAACCTGTGCGAGTGGGATTTTAAGTATGATTAATAGTAGGAGAGCGGTGGATCGGGACCCACTGGCATGACCCCAGGCAGGACCCCAGAAGTGAAGTCATGTCACGTGACTCAGTGGCGCCATGTTGTGTTGTCATGGTAACCCGCGTGAGCGGCCATCTCGTGACGTCATCCCCATGGTGATTCGTGATGTGAGTGCGCATTCGCAGCGCGTGTTGTTAGAGTGATACATGTTTCCGTCGTCCATTTTGTATACTGGAGGCCGCCATATTGGTTTCTATGGTAGCACGTGGTTACTATGTTACCCAATGGCCTACAACAAACAGGGGTATGTTCTGAGGGTATGTTCCTTTGTACAGGAGTAAGTTCCCGATTCGCAGTATTACCCAAATGAATCCGACAATCTCCCCAAATCACCAAAAACGACCTTTTTTACTACGGATTCCCCATTTTATCGGCTTAACATGTAGTGCTATGGTACCGAGGGGGCCCCGGTGTGAGTTCGATTGAATCGGAGTATACTCCAGTACTGTAGAAGTGCCTATCAACTGGAACACCTTTGCTTATTGTTACTATATTTAGCAATTTCTGGTCTGTTCTTGTTAGTTCTGACCCTATTCCGAGTACTCGTGTTGTTTCCTTTATCTAGATCACCCAATCAGTTCACTTTCCTGGCGCTAACTAACCAATCAGATTGCTTCATCCCCCGTAATCTTTATGTAGAGTTATCTCCCCTTATACGATTCTCATCACCTCTATATCCAATGGCCACGTCCCATGGAATCCCTTTTTTGTGAAACTTCTCTCGTTATGGAATCCCTTTTTTGTCGTATGAGGCCATGAGGGCCATGAGAAAGCCCTCAATGAGGGCTCATTTACTATCCCCCTTAGCCTCATTTCTTTTGAGGTCATGAGTGCCATGAAAAAATCCCTCATTAAGGTATAATATTCTATCCCTCTTAGCCTCATCTCGGTATTTAACAGCCATATCCCATGGAATCCCATTTTTGGTAAACGCCTGTGGCTATGAAATCGCTTTATATCGTATGAGGCCATGAGGGCTATGAGAAAAGCTCTCAATGAGGCCTCATTTACTATCCCCCTTAGCCTGATTCCGTATGAGGCCATGAGAAAGCCCTCAATGAGGCTCCATTTACTATCCCTCTTAGCCTCATTTCTTTTGAGGTCTTGAGGGCCATGAAAAAAGCCCTCAATGAGGTATAATTTACTATCCCTCTTAGCCTCATCTCGGTATTTAACAGCCATATCCCCAGGTACCACAATTACAGCACCCCTTTTTGGAAAACGTCTGGCCTTCGGCACCCCTTTTTAGTCGTATGAGGCCATGAGGGCCATGAGAAATCCCTCAATGAGGTCTATTCTACTATCCCTCTTAGCCTCATTTCTGTTGAGGCCATGATGGCCATGAAACAATCCCTCAATGAGGTCTAATTTACCAGCCCTTTTAGCCTCATTTCGGTATTTAAGGATACCTATGATCCAGCTCCTTTACAATTCCTATACAGGTAGTCTTACCAACGGCTTCCATCTTATCTCCAAAGCTCCAAGGCCACTACTTGTCTATGGTCTATCTGTCCTATCATTAGCTTCTACAGTAGTCTTGTGCCGTTGCGGCCTTATACCAGTACTATTGACTAAACTATCATCCATTAATATTGACTTGTATCACTACTTCCAAGCTATACCTATCTCAGTCTCGACTGTACCCTCGGTCAGATTGCTTCATTTCTCCTGTATACATATAAACGGGTTATATAAGGCATTCCGTAATTGAGATTCCTAGCCGATTCCGTAAAGTTGGATTCCGGATCCCATAGCCACAGGCATTTTCCAAAGAATGGGATTTCATGGGATATGGCTGTTAACTGCCGAGATGAGGCTAAGAGGGATAGCAAATTATACCTCATTGAGGGCTTTCTCATGGCCCTCATGGCCTCATACAACAAAAAAAGGGATTCCATAGCCACAAGTGTTTTTCAAAAATGGGATTCCATGTGATATGGCTGTTAAATACCGAGATGAGGCTAAGAGGGATAGTAAATTATACTTCATTGAGGGATTTTTTCATGGTCCTCATGACCTCAAAAGAACTGAGGCTAAGAGGGATACTAAATGAGGCCTCCTTGAGGGCTTTCTCATACCCCTCATGGCCTCATACGAGAAAAAAAGGGATTCCATAGCCACAGGCGTTTTCCAAAAATGTGATTCCATGGGATATGGCTGTTAAATATCGAGATGAGGCTAAAAGGGATAGTAAATTGTACCTCATTGAGGGACTTTTTCCATGGCCCTCATGACCTCAAAAGAAATGAGGCTAAGAGGGATAGTAAATTAGGCCTCACTGAGGGCTTTTCTCATATACCTCATGGCCTCATACCACTAAAAAGGGATTCCATAACCAGAGACGTTTCACAAAAAAGGGATTCCATGGGACGTGGCCATTGGATATAGAGGTGATGAGAATCGTATAAGGGGAGATAACTCTACATAAAGATTACGGGGAATGAAGCAATCTGATTGGTTAGTTAGAGCCAGGAAAGTGAACTGATTGGGTGATCTAGATAACGAAAACAACAAGAGTACTCGGAATAGGGTCAGAACTAACAAGTACAAACCAGAAATTGCTAAATATAGTAAAAGTAAGCAAAGCTGTTCCAGTTGATAGGCTCTTTTACTCTACTGGAGTATACGCCGATTCTATCGAACTCACTCCGTGGGCGGGGGGTTTGGTACCCTAGCACTACATGTTAAGCCGATAAAATGGGGAATCCGTAGTACATAAAGTCGTTTTGGTGATTTGGGGAGATTGTCGGGTTTATGTGGGTAATTCTACGAATCGGGAAATTACTCCTGTATAAAGGAACATACCCGCCGAACATACCCCTGTCTTGTTGTGGGCCATTGGGTAACATACAAACCACATGCTACCATAGAAATCAAAATGGCGGCCTCCAGTATACAAAATGGACGACGGAAACATGTATCACCCTAACAACAAGCGCTGCGCATGCTCACTCACATCACATATCACTATGGGGATGACGTCTCAAGATGGCCGCTCACGCGGGTTACCATGAAAACACAACATGGCGCCACTGGGTCACGTGACATGACGTCACTTCCGGGTTCCTGCCGGGGGCCCAATCCTCCCTCTCCGACTACTGTGATTGGAGTTTCCGAACCAGAGTGATGATAAGTCTGTCTTAGAAAGTATACAGTCTGTGAACACATTTTTGATCGGAGGGTTTCTCAGCCACATTCTGTCGAATCTTTTTCAAACTTGGCTCATAAGTTAACTACCATGCGAACCTGTGCAGGTGTGATTTTAAGTTTGACTGGATTTTTTGTAACCGGAGTTGTGGTACAGTCTGGCTTAAACATTTTACAGTCTGTAGACACATTTTTGTCCGGAGCGTTCCTCAGCCATTTGTTGTCCGATCTTTTTCAAACTTGACAGAGAAGTTAACCTGTGCAAATGTGGTTTTGAGTATACTAAACTACAGATTAAGTTCGAATCGGGGTTCGGTACGATGTTATAGGTTGGATGAAAACAGTAATGTACAATTCAAAAAAGCCTACCGGACGTAGTATGCAACGCTGGGCGGTGCTCTTGTTTTAATTATATATAAGGTACGTTGGATTTATGTTTATGTATTTGTTAAAGCTCAAGGTTACTTGCAGGATCAAAATTGTGCATAAGTGAAAGCCTCAGAATTTAAAATATAATTTACTTTAAAACCAAGAATAGGTTTTCTACGATTCTCCCGGAGGACAGTTTACAGAGAGACTGCGTCTGTTCGAACTAGGAATGTATGTGTTCAATCGAATTTTTATTGATGTTGATGTGCCGAGTGCAATAACACTGAATGCTGTAACTTGTTGCAAATTACTATGAAGAATATGGACTAAATCTGACATTAATTTATTGATATTCGAAATGTAAATAAAACTGATCGATGAAGTCATCTTCGTGTTATCAACTGGCAATTTATTTTGATGCATTTCTTCAGCTAATAATTCCTCAGGGAATCTATCATCCTGCAAAAATCGTAAACATTTCCATGGTCGCCGAAAGCAGGGGACAGGGGCGGTCAGCGGCCCCATTGCTCGATGTTAGTGAGATAAGGGAAGCACCTCGTTGCGTTTTTCGCCAGATGTGCACTGGAGGAAAAGCCTTTACTTTCCGATAACCGTAACTGGGAAAATCACGAGTATTATAAGTTATCTCCGCCATCATGAATGGTATATGGAGATTTAATACCTGGATGTCGTTTTTAAACACCGAACCGCAGGATTTTGTCCTGTTTGAAACACGACAGAAACATAGTGGAAACAAATTTGTGGACGCATTTCTCACGCTCCGCAATCAGTTGGACCAAACCCGTAAATAATTGTTTTGTTTTTACAAACGCGGAAGACAACAGATAGAGTTACCCTTTCCCTTGGAGACGCGTAAACATATCGGCTATTTTGTATACAGATTTGCTCTTATTTTATTTTTCTCAAGTTGTTTAATTTAATTATTAAACTATTTAATTTATAACAGCAAAATATGATCGAATTGTCAGAAATCTGACATATTTGTGACTATTTTCATGTTTTTGGGTTCGATTTTCATATTGAGGCGAGCGAAAGCGAAAAGCTTTCATTTAAATCACACAACACCGATGTTTCATGTGCCCTTATACCCTGGATGTTGCACGCCCTCATATACCTTGGATGTTGGGTGCGCCCTTTGCCATCACTATTTGTCCTAGGCATTCTGACCAATCAAAAGACAGAATTTATCGGGATATAGGGACAATCGTTTCTAACGTATTTTACGCGTTTCAGTGCCAATCATAGAGGGCGTCTTTATCAGGTATAATGACTGAGGGTGGTCGATAATCATCACACACAGAAACTACAGAAAGGGCGAGAGGTGTTCTAAAGATTTATATCGTCCTTTAAGTGCAACCAGGTGCCATCTACAATGCTTCTTGCCTTGCTTATATTTATA
Source organism: Pictodentalium vernedei (assembly GCA_031216915.1). Lineage (NCBI taxonomy): Eukaryota > Metazoa > Mollusca > Scaphopoda > Dentaliida > Dentaliidae > Pictodentalium > Pictodentalium vernedei. The sequence goes on from CM062297.1 coordinate 318,089,122, forward strand.
ACCCTGTCTACAAACAATTCATTTCTCTTCAGTGTCGTCTCCTTCTATTTGGGTAAGACGAAGTGTTGAAATGTATGGTCTATTCTCGCGGAGCACGGCTATCTGAAGTCCGGGCCCCTAAGTGTCTTCTTATACCAATTAAAATGGAGATAACATTCTGTTAGTGCTTATAAAAAGAAAAGGGTCGGGCATGAAAATTAGTAGTTCAGCGATCTGAATGTAACGGCTGCCCCTCTACGTTCAGATTCCTCTCATTCAAATCTGCCGTAAAATTCCCATCAAGTTTTAATGGGAACTCAAAACACGGAAAAAGGAATATATATCAAGCTTTCGCCCTTATCACCGGCTGCATTCGATAGAACACGTATTTCCATACATTTGTGCAGAGTAAATTGATCCAAACTATGTATTATCCTTCATTTATCGAGATATGAACACGGCAGAAGCGTCAACAATGACTTCATTGTCGTCCATGTTACCTTTCGCCTGTATCGGCTCTAAAATAATAACCCAGAGTTGCACCTGAACAGATATCGACGCGGAAACGAAAATACGGTCGCATCCGCACAGAGGAGGTCGATTATGATCGTTGCACAGGGTGTGTGTGTGTGTGTGTGTGGGGGGGGGGGGGGGGGGGCTTTTTATTAGGAGTTACCGTTTCCTCATCGACATTCGTTTCGGCAGCAACTCGGTTGCACAAAAACATGGACGACATCGAAGCGATGGTTGACGCTTCGCAGTGTTCAAATCACGATAAATAAAGGATAATACATAGTATGGATAGATTTACTCTGCACAAATGTAAGGACATACGTGTTCTATCGAATGCAGCCGGTCACAAGGGCGAAAGCTTGATATATATTCCCATTTTCGAGTTTTGAGTTCCCATTAAAACTTGATGGGGAACTTTTACCACATATTTGAATCGGAGGAATCTGAACGTAGAGGGGTAGCCACTACGTTCACATCTTTGAACTAGAAAAATAGGATCGGTCGGGAAACCGAACCATTTCATTTCGTCCCTTGAGTGCAACAATGTGCCATCAGCAATGCTTTTAGCATTGCAGATGGCACATTGTTCCACTCAATGGAGGATTTGTTTTTTCTCAGCCTCATTCATGAAAGTGGTGAAATATAATCGTGTTTCCAATTCCCAGTAAACCAATTGCTACAAACATTTGTACAATAAATATTGATCGTTATCAGTTATTAAGGGAATGTTTATGCATGTGTGCTCGCGGTGATATATGAAATTCTGCAGCGACAGGCATACGCGAATAGCTTCAAAACAGTTGCTGTTTCATTATAAAATCTGTCAAATGATTAGGAATGACGGATGCTGTTCAGACATTCAGTCCATGAGTTTTGATGGAAAATTGTTTTAGTCACAAGCATACCCTTCAGGCACTCCTGGCTCTGATGGTTGTTGAATGAGTTCCAAATTGATTGATAGCCAGTGGCAAATTTATGACAAGTTTTACTCCTTTATCAGGTGCAAGCTTCCTGTCTGCCTAAAAGATTCCTGAACCACAGTGTATTTCTTCCAACAAACAGGCCGATTTACCCTAGGTACCCTTTTGATAGTCATGCGAGTCTTAAATGTCGAATTGAATCGAATCACGATTCGAAACAGGTAGAGGATTTCGAATCGAATCGAAACTCGAATGGAATCTCCCCACTCTGCAGGTAGTAGATATTGTACCTTTTCACAGCCATAAATATTCTCAGTCTCCACTCAAGTATAGTATTCAAGTACGACTCGTCTGTTTCGTCAAATCAATAAAAAAGTGGAATATTTCAGAACGGAAACGAAGTAGTTTCGGAAGCGGAACCTTCTTGAACTCGGCTTCTATCAGGAGACCTGATGATAGAAGAAGAGTTTATGAGGAGACACAGGATAGAATGTTGACAACATCTCGAAAATTACAAAAACCCCTAATCACCGCTTCTCGAAACGAATCGATCGAATCGAATCATCGGGACAATTTCGTATCGATTCGAATTTCGCTGGGCCGTAATCCTATTGTTCTCTTTAATGCGTGAAGCCCAAACAAACACAATTTTCACGTTTTTCTATCGATCGGGATGACCACTCTGTTGATACTTATTTACCCACACGTCCACACATGTAGAGAGACAGACGGTCGGGCGGACGGACGTTATGCCAGGGTTAGACAACTAAGTTCGACAATATTCGCAGTTCAAGAGAGTGTATGACATCTCATCTTTGGAAATGCCTGGAAAACTGTCGGGTGAAACCCATTCGGCTCGCGTTTCGTGCACGTAATCGCCCTGCGGACACATTCGGCCTCGTGGGCCTATTCGGTCACAACAAGCATCCTTATCTAAACTCGTATATAGGGTGTAGCCAGGTTTTTTCAGGGTGGGTAATATTTTGTGTTTTATGGACCTTCGGTGAACGAAGGTGACTGACGACTGCCAGAGCACGAGACGGATGTCCCCTCACGTTGGTGGCGATCCGGAAGATCTCCCCCAAGAAACCGTTTTGATATTTTAAGCCCATGAGAGTGAATCTCTGACTCCAATGCTCTGTTTAGGGAATTTAACCCTTTGAACCCGAGCGGCCGCTTTTCCGGCCAGGAACATGATACGTCATAACGTCATTAAATATGATGGCTGTTCAGTAAATGATGGGTAGACCATCAATATTTTCAATGTGCAGCCCCGTGGCTGCACGTTGAAAATATTGATTGGTCTACCCCAAATAATGAATATGGACTCTTCTAATTGCTGCCATTAAACTGGCATGGAAGATACCACTAGAGTTCAAAGGGTTAAATGAGTAAATCTTGTTGACTGAAAAAACTCCGGTTGGTTTTCTACAGTATCGATATGGGATCTGAACCCACATTTACATAATTTAGACCTAATGTTTACTATAAGTGGGTCCTTTTGAAATTGGTGTGTGTGTGTGGGGGGGGGGGGGGGGGGGGGGTAAGGGGGGGGCTCATTACTACTATTACTCCACCCCCTCCCCTCCGCCAGACTACGCCCTTGGTATACTTTGCATTTGTAAATATTTAAGATCTCGAGTGAGGGCTCTTCAAATTATTAGCGATTTTTTGACATGTGGTGTTGAACTCTTTGATTTTAATTACAAATTCAAACATTGAATTTGAATATCATAAGTGCGATTTAATTTGAAACAAACAGAGTGAGAATTTAAAACTATGCGCTACACTTATCTCGAATGAGTTCTAATTTGTGGTCCATTATCAGATTATTATCTTCGTGTTGTACACACTTAGTTCAATTATTTACATTTAATTGGCTCTCCAAATCATTTACGTATTTATTCATTTCTTGGTGCGATCGTTTATCTTTATTTTCAGTTAGTTATCAATATTTCATCTTCAAATTAAACACTGGCCTCCACACGAATCTTATACATCAGGGGTGTAGCCAGCATTATTTTAGGGGGGTCGCCCACAATGCAAAGATGAGAATATCTGGCAACTAAAAAGACTGAAAACTTGACCAGAGGTCAAGTTGGAGGAGATTATGGGAGGGGGTGACCCCCCCTCCCATAATCTCATCCAACTTGACCTTTGGTCATCGGCGGTGGTGTGTGTGTGGGGGGGGGGGGGGATGGGGGGGGGGGGGTATTCAATATTTGATATGAGCAGTGGTCAAAGATTTCATGTTGAGGGAAAGCGAATTAAATTCAATGTAGGCATGCATGAGACTGTTGTGGAGAATATCGGCCGCGGACCGATATTCTCCACCACATTCTAATACATGCCTACATTGAATTTGATTCAGTTTGGGATTGGGGGGGGGGGGGGTGTCATACGACCCCTATGACCCTCTCTGACTACACCATTGTACATATTCATTCTCAGGACCACGTGCATGTCATGGAATTTGTATCAGATTCGAGGTCGTGTTTACAATCGGATCGCAACGAACCCGTTAGGGTGAGTTGCGATCCGATTATAAACACGACCGAGAATCTGATACAAATTACAGGACATGCATTTGTCATGATAATACATTTATCTAACAATCCCGTTACAGGAAGTGCCGTTTACCCCCGTTTTTCAGTTGAAATTAGGTTGGAATTGATCAAAATTTTGAATTTCATATTTTAATGCGTAATAACAATGCATATATGTGCATGCGGTCTTTACGGGAAGTTGAATCTGTCTGATACGGAATCGTAAAAGGGAGGCTGATACAAACGTTTTTTCCGAGTTTTTCCGATATGCTTGAAATAAAAAAGCCCTGCCCATTCAAACTAATCTTAACTATTCACCAAACACGAAAAATTTCTTAAATAACTAAAAATTGTTTTTTTTTTAAATTCCCCAATATAGCTATGTTTTGAAGGCACCCCCGCCACCAGAAAAAAAAAATAAAATAAAAAAAATATCACCCCACCCCAAGAAAAAGAAAAAGGAATAACAATATTTTTGAGATTCGCGAGGGCCGGATATGGTCGCTACGTTAGGTAAAGGGCTAAGTGCCTAATGAAACTGCTAAACAAAGCCACTTTGGATGAGATAAAGTTTATATAACACACACTGATCATGTCACACGAAAAATAAATATCTTTAAATATAAAGGTCAAACGATTCGGAAGAACGATTGGAGCTACAGTTTCATGGATGGCGCCTTGATTTCGTTTGCAGGCAATCAGATAGAAATATCCCCGATAGGTAAAATGAAGCAGGCCATTACTATTTTCTGACCTTGCGTAGGTACCAAAGAAAAGGTGCAAATACTTCGTTTTATCTAACAATCAACTTCATTTGCACCCAAAAACTCGGAAAAAATGTTTGTATAAGCACCAGCCCCCCCCCCCCCCCCCCCCCCCCGTTCCGATTCCGTATCAGACAGATTCAATTTCCGATAAACACCGCTCTATCACAAATATTCATTGATATTACGCATTAAAATATAATTCCTGAAATTCAAAATTTTGACCAATTTCAACAAAATTTAAACTGAAAAATGGGGGAAACGGGCTTATGTAACGTGATTTTTAGATAAATGTATTACCATGACCATGTGCATGTCCTGTAATTTGTATCAGATTTTTGGTCGAGTTTACAATCGGATCGCAAGAAGCCTGCCGTTGCGATCCGATTGTTAACACGACCTAGAATCTGATACAAATTACAGGACATGCACATGCTCATGATAATGTATATTTATCACAATGCTTCCTAAAAAAGGATGAAAAATTACGAACAAATACTTTCGTTATCTATTGTCAAAAGAATGGATTTATTTATTGGTATTTAACGACACTTTCGACAGCCAGGGTCATCTCGTGTCGGAATTGTCAGGATAGAAAAAAAGAGGATATACAGGGGAAGTGGCATACATTAAGCAATAAGTTTAAATGGATATCACTGCTCGTTTTCGGCCTTTGTTTATTTCACTTGTTATTGAAATTTGTTTAATTACAATTAAAACACGCAACGGATGTAATAAAAAGTATATACCTACTGTTTTTTTGAGAAGGTAACAGAATTACCTCATTTCTTACTGCGCGGAAGTTATAAGTCTTTACTCGTGGCTTTCAGCTGATAGCTGACTCGTGACTTTCAGCTACTCGTGAAAACTTAAATTCCCTTGCAGTCCCCCCCCCCCCACCCCACCCCCTGAAATGATTCCTGTACTCAGAGATGGGCTGTATCGAAATTTTGAGTTCGGTATCCGTATCTATTTTTTTAGAGGGTCATACCGCGGTATCTGTTCGGTATTCGTATCTAACTTCACTAAGATTTGCTGATGGTGCCAAATAGTGATTCACACCAGAAAAATACAGACTAAGTTGTTCTTGTACCATTCTACCACAGCACCACAAATGTCACTGCAACGAACTGAACATTGAGACATGGCTTCACCAACACAAATCTTATCTGCAGTAATTTTGTGACTTGATCCAAACACACCTTAATCTTTAAAGACCAATATCAGTTTTTTTTTGTTATCTCGGAGCATGTGCTCCTTACATGCCATCTTAGGGGGTCCTGCTGGCTATAGACAGAACGCCTGGGCAGTGATTTCTAGTCAATTCTTGGGTGCCTAAAAGTACAGTCGCCGTGAACTGGTCGTAATCCGCGCGTGGGGCAGTGATGCCCACGCATGCGTTTACCAGGTAATAAAAATCATCATCACCAAAATTCTTTGTAATGAAGCACCGAGTTGTACCCGGTGCTTCATTAATTAAATTTTTGATGATTTTTCCTATAATTAGTGTTTGGAATCTAATATTATTGCGTCAGTGGAAATATCGCCCGCCGGTGATTAGTTGACAGCGGTCGTACTGTAACAGGCAGGACATACACAGGTTACAGACTAGCGGAAATTCAAGAAAACTGTCCAGCATCTTAATGGTTAAGAAAACTGAAAAGCAAATCAGTAGCTTCTTTCGTGAAAATGGACTGCTCTCAAGCCTAAACAAAGTCCTTTAAACAGCAAATGTAGGAAAATTTGAAAATACAGACGGTTTCGGTATTCAATAATTGGTTCGGTTCGGTTTCCCCGTGATATCGGAATCGGTTCGGTTTTCCCCTTCATTGCCCATCTCCACTTGTATATATTTAAACCTTTACCTAACATGAAAAGCAGACGACACTTGCAAAAAAAATTCTTGAATAACTAATTTTTTTCATTTTTTGTCTCAAAAACATAGGTTAAGACCCCTCGTTGGAACGAGCTCGACGAGCTCGTTCCAACGAGGGTCATAACCTATGTTTTTGAGACAAAAAATAAAAAAATAATGAAAATTAATTGGAGATTTTTTAGAATAGCACTGGAAGGGTTTGGCCGTTACAGTGGGTAAAGGGTTAAAAAAAGGAGGTGTTCTCTATTTATGTCTCCTTTTTTAGGCGGCATCATATATGCACACGTTACTATCTACTGTCGTTTGAACAAAAAAAATCAAAACTACTGTCGGGAATGTTATCGTAACTACTGATCTCGTGGAAAGGAGCGTCAAATAAACATTAATAAAGTTCTAGCTGGAAGAACACCATGCTGAAATATATTTCCCAAATGCCTTCAGTCCAGCTCGTTCCAATGACGGGGACACATGATATGGTTTTGTTGAAATTTTTTTTTTTAAATTTAAAAATAGTAATTAAATAATAAATTTTGATATCCCGCGCGGTGGATAAAGTAAACGGTTAAGGAATCTATCCATGAACTGTTATACATTTCTCTGTATAACAGAATGCACAATGGTTGTTATGTTATGTATAAAGTGTAACATACCACAGGCGAGTGTTCCACTGACAGCACTCAACAACGGATCAATAAACAGCAATGATTGATGTACTTATCACTCTGTTTGATACCATGTACATCAAACTGCTCAAACACATTATCTGTGCATTACTTCTGACGGGGAAAATGCATTTCAAACACGTGATGCACCCCTCCTCATTCGCAGCAAGTTAGTGTAGAGCCAGAAGAAAGGCAGATTATCATCCAGAAAAACAGACCCGGTTACATACCTTCATTCTGAAACTCCAATGCTCAAAGGTTTCGATATTCTGACGGCCCACTACTTCTTTGGTACGCCTTCTCAAAAGTCAAATATTCCGCGGTACAGATAGACTCAGAGCCCAATAGTCCGCGGCTCAATACTCTCAAAGGTTCAATACTCCTATTGTCCGATTCTCTAAAAGCGTATTACTCTGAAGTCCCAATAGTCGGAAGGCCTAATACTCTGAAAGCCCAATCGTGCGAATGCTCTTTCTCCGAAGGGCTGCTACTCCGACGGAGTAGTGTATAAATTTACCAGTAATGTCGAAATCGACCAGTAATGTCGAAAAAATTAACCAGTAATGTCGAAATCAACCAGTAATGTCGAAAAAATCGACCAGTAATGTCGAAAAATTAACCAGTAGTGTCAAAAAGTGACGACCAAAATGAGGAGCACTAACACTTGCCGATGGGGGAGGGGGTATAGCCACCCCCCCCGATGACACCCCTGGTCGTGTGCTTTAATGACTGACTATTATTATGTCAGTCACTACCCGATATTTGCTACATGTCTATCATCTAGTTCTACCAATTTGCTACCTGTCATTTTACCTACATCCATCAATTAGTCAGTCTGCGTCACCCACATGCACCCGCATGCACCCGCATGTACGTGGGGAGCACTATTAGCTCAATCGAGAAATTGCCTCGCAATTCAATTTGATGAATATCCGGGTTCTATACCTGACGAGGTCAGTTAAGTTGTGTCCTTGGGAATGACACTTTATCCCAGGTGCACGTTGACTTCGTGTGCCAAGCCACATGCCGAAATGACACGTGTATGGTGCGCGTGCTTTAAACTAAGTGTCGTAAACGAAATCAATCAATCAATCAATCAAACAACCAATCAATCTTTGTATGTAGGTCTGCCTGTCTTTCCGTCATTCAGTTGTCTATCCACGTCTAGGGGTTATTTTTCACACGCCACATTGCTATCTGTCTGTCTGGATTTCTGTCCGTCTGCCTGGATGCTGCTAACCTGCCTGCCTACACACTTGCCAGCCTACATGTGTGACTGTATGTCTATCTGTGCGAGCGCTGAATACTAGACTAAATATTTCAGCGTCATATCAATTCATTATCTATCTATCTATCTATCTATCGAGAGAGAGAGAGAGAGAGAGAGAGAGAGAGAGAGAGAGAGAGAGAGAGAGAGAGAGAGAGCAAATAGGATGGGATATGTTGTGCATATGAAAGAGGGAAATAATTGTTAAACATAAAATTCCATATTTACTGGGGTAAAGTAAATGTGTTTAAACTTGCGCGAAAATGGTTAAAAGTCGATAAATATAGGCAAAAGTACAATTTGAGCAACCCGAAAAAATATTGAAATTTTTGCGAAAAATCGTCATTTTGGTCGTCACTTTTTGACACTGCTGGTTACTTTTTCGACATTACGGATTTTTACATTACTGGTCGATTTTTTCGACATTACTGGTTGATTTCGACATTACTGGTTAATTTTTTCGACATTACTGGTCGATTTCGACATTACTGGTAAATTTATACACTACTGGTTGTAACAGACCTTCGAAAAATCGGGGCTGCAGAGTATTGGAGTTTCGGACTATTGGGCCTTCGGAACATCAGACCGTTGAAGAATTGGGTAGTCGGAACTCGGAATATCGGAGCTCCGGATTATTTGAAATTCAAAATATGGGTCCTGCTTCGTAAAGGACCTTCGGAGTCATAGGTCTTCAGAATAAAGGGCGGACGCCACAGATCCAATAAGGATAAGAGTACACAATGATCAGCACGTCTATAACGGCGATTATTAATAACTAATTCCTTGGCTGTTGGAATAAATTGTCGCTGATTCTTCCCACCAATCTGGAATAAACTTTTCCTTTGCAGTATATAGAATCAAACTGGATGAATCATGCACAGGGACTCGAGGTGAAAGGAGAGGACTGGCTTCAAACACCTGTCCGGAAAAAAGCCTACATCGATCCGCCCTCTGAATGCGAACCAATCGGCCATGAAATGTAGGTACATTCGACCGGATGTTAAGTTGCAAACAAAAATGCGAGTTCAAACCCAACCCTTATGTCAAAGGCCATTTTAATGCTTGATCCATCACGAGGGAGACACAATCTAATTTTTTTACAGTAAAGTTTACTCACCAACGGATCAATAAACAGTAATGATGGATGCACGTATCACTCGGTTTGATACCATGTACATCAAACCGCTCAAACATATTATCTGTGCATTACTTCTGTTGGGGAAAATGCATTTCCAACATGTGATACACCCCTCCTCATAAACTCGCGCTAGCCTGGAAAATAAGAGTGAGAGTTAATTGAATATCAAGATTATGAAGACTTTTGACGTAACAGTTGTTTTTTGTCAAGTGAAGTCTGCCTGCCTGTACGAGTTGCCAATTCACTATTATCCAAAATATCTTTGTCAGAACACTTGCCAGCATGACATCGGAGACAAGTGAACTCGATGTCGAGCTTCTAATGTTAAATCCGACCAATACTACTCAATCGACCTGACCTCTGCCCCCACCCCCACCCCCATTTCGTATCTGGGTGAAAGAATGAAGTGGCATTGAACTCGACAATAGTTTAAGTTATGACAAGAAATAAAACTGTAAAATTTTACAAATGGGAAAGAGTTTGAGTACAAATTCAGCTTCCCATATGACCGTTAGTTTGAACAGTTTAGCGGTGTGATAAAAATATAGAATAAACGTATAATGTTTTCAAGTAAAAATTTATTCTACGAGTAGGATTAAGTATGAAACCGGCGAGCCTCTGGCGAGTCGATTTCATTCTTAATCCTTCGAGTAGAATAAATTTTTTACTTGAAAACATTACACGTTTATTTTGTTTATCCCATAGATCATTTACAGGGCAGTCGGGGCGGAATTGTGCTCCTATTCGCGAAAAAACAATGCGAGAAGTGAGGAGCACAATGGTCCAATTCGATCGACAAGCAAAACAGCCAAAAATAAACAAGGCGCAGTGATACATTTCTGTCAAAAAATAATTCCCCTACAAACTTGAGCTAAAGTTGCAAAAATACTTTTTTAAATGAACAGTGTTTATCTTTCTTATTTTCGTTGTTTATTGTTTTTTTTCCGTCGTCGATTCAACTTGTGTTTTATAAACAAAGCAGACGACACGTGCATTTGTTTATTTACAATTTCCTCATTTGGAAAATGAAACATCACTCATCATGCCCCCGCCTTTCACAGTCGAACTTGTATGCTTTTCTTTTCAACGCAGGGTTTCGATTGATTTAATTTGTGCTTTCTTTATTAATTGTTGTTCGCTTTATTGTTAGACAGAGTTGAAATGTGTCATATATTCTAACGCTAAACATTTAAGCGACGGTCAAAGTTTGATAAACGTCGGTTCATTGTGTCTCCCACAAGCGTAAAACAGGTCACGACAACACGAATGCGGTAGAGGTCAGAGGTCAACAAGTCCCTTTCTACTATAGCAATAAATTCTTTCAGTGTTAAACCTTCGGGGAAAATTATCACCATACTAGGTGAATAAAGCACAAATTTATCCAATGCTTCTATTGTTCGAATAAACGGTCATTTATGGGATAAAGTTTAATAAAGACTGCATTTTGTATTTTAAGCCTTTACAAGAAAAAAATACTGAAGGACTGGTAATCCGTTCGTACTGATTAGTAATCCGTTCGCACGGATTAGTAATCCGTTCGCCCGGATTAGTAAACCGTACGCATGGATTATTAATCCGTTCTCAAAGAGTAGTAAACCGTGCGCACGGATTAGTAATCCGTTCCCACGGATTACAAAAAAATGACCATGTCACCTTTCGGGCTCCATAGTTGTGATCCCACGCGTGAACGAGCTCATCGAACTCGACCCAATGAGGGTGTCATCAACTTTGTCTTCATGTAAACAGTAAGTAGAAGGCATGCCTTGATGATGCAGTTGTAATATTGGTTCGTAGGGACTATAACTTAACCCTTTACCCAACGCATACGATTTCAAAATTTATTATTTTAAATAACATTTTTAAAATTTTTTCAAAAAATTTCAACAAAACCATATCATGTGACCCCTCTTTGGAACGAGTTCGATGAGCTCGTTCCAAAGAGGGGTCACATGATCTGGTTTTGTTGAAATGTTTCGAAATTTTTATATATATAACGTTTTCACTCGATGCAGTAACAAATTTGCAGGTACCGTAAAATTAACGGAGACAGGACAGAAGCTGGTTGGAAAGTTATTTTACCATACTTTTAACAGTATTTAATTCATAGTGTAACGAATGAACAGTATCCAGGAATACAGCGGTGAAAAACAAAAACACAAAAAACAACATAAAAAACACCCAAAACAAAACAAAATAAAACAAAAAAAAAAAAAACCAAAACCACCCAACAACAACAACAAAAACAAAAAAAACCCAAAACAAAACAAACAAGAGATTGTCACTCGGAAGTAACTAAGCCCCCGAATGACAATGACCTTGATCTGTGACTTTGACCTCCATCGAACAAAAAAAAAGTGTGCATGTCACTTCGTCTCCCCATAAGCAACCTGTATGCCAAGTTGCAACAAAATCCAACGAAGTATCTCAGAGTTATGGAGCGGACACGAAAATCTTCCTGACGGACAGACTGACGGACGGACGGACGGACGGACAAACACTATATGCCACTGAAAAATTGTTTTGGGGTCATAAAAACATTCGTTTGCTTTTAGAATACTCTTTACCCCATAATCACCACCGAATATCCCATTACAGAAAGTGCCCTTCACAACATGTCTCATTCGGAAATGGCATCAGAAATCAACTTCGACATCGTAATGTTGTTAGTGGTTTCGTAAGCAGAAATGAAGTAATTTTCTCTTATTTTTCATCAACTGTCTACCTAAAAAAATTAGGAGACGGCATCAGGAGAAAACATTTCCTGAATAACAAAATATTTTCATTTGTTCTCTCGATAACATAGCTTATGACCCCTCACAGGAATGAGCTCGACGGGCTCGTTCCAATGAGGGGCCGTAAGCTATATTTTTGAGGCAAAATTAAAAAAAACCCTAAAATTTGGATGGCGATTTTTGTGAACAGTGCTGGCCAGCTGATTTTCTTTTTTATAATTGCACATTATATAATAAAAAGAATATGAAATTCGTTACAATTTCACATGAAATTTCTGAACCTCGTTCACTAAAATCGACCTGAGCCTTGGTAAATATCGGCTCAGATCGATTTTAGTACAGAAATTTCATATGAAATCGAAAGGTCCTCGATTTCTCTGTTATGTACAGCCTACGTTTTATTGTACGTATATTTTGCCACTTTGTTAAAGGCTGATCTCTGAAGAAAGCTATCAGATAAGAAAGATCCATATGTTTTTAACCATTTACCTAACATGAAAAGCAGACGACACATGCAAAAAAAAGTCTTGAATAAATATTTGTTTTCATTTTTGGTCTCAAAAACATAGGTTATGACCCCTCATTGGAACGAGCTTGACGAGCTCGTTCCAACGAGGGGTCATAACCTATGGTTTTGGGACAAAAAATGAAAAAATAATGAAAATTAATTGGCGATTTTTGAGAATAGCTCTGGCCGGTTTTGGCCATTACGTTTGGTAAAGGGTTAACCAAGTACGCTGTTCCTGTTCCAAATCAGAAAGCAGAACCATGTGGATTATCATAAGATAATAATAAACAGATAATCCAAAGCTATGACTGCTATCCATTATATTCGCTTGAATGAGGACACTTATTACGACATGAAGTCAATTGCTTTTGTTGATTATTATTATTTATTATTTATTGGTGTTTAAGGTCACATACTTATGCACAATGGCTAATCATGACCGTGACAGTTGTACGGGTGGAGGAAGCCGGAGTACCCGGAGAAAACCACCGAGCAACGACGAGCAGCTGCCAGCTCCCCAACATCGTAACTCCGCACTGCAGCACAGGAAGGGTTAGATTGGTTGAAGACATGCGCACCATCGACGTGCAGTACGTCTTAGTACACGGCGTCATCGTGCCCCCATGTGGACAATCGGGGTTGAGTGCCTTGCCCAAGGAAACAACGCGGGAGTCCGAATCGATCGCCAAGACGGTCATCCATACGAGGACTAACCGATCTCGACGTTGCTTAACTTCGGTGATCTGACGAGAACCAGTTCCCGCAACGCCACCGCGCCCCCCGCTTTTGTTGATGATTGATGTCATCATGAAACACTTTTGAAAAAGGGTCTTATTGGAGTCTTTTCCATTACTGTGGTGGCACAACTAGAGTACCATAAACTGGCTTATTTCCAACGATAATGCCCCTGAAAATAGTTTTGGAACTTCGTTGAACATAAATGTCTTTTTATTTATTGGTATCAGCAACCCCAAGTGGAGAGTAACGGAACCAATCTCTTTGACCAAAGGATCATTCAGCGGCGGTTTTGGGGTGCAAGGCATGTGTAGCACACGAGCATCGACATGCTGAATAGTAATACATTCTGAAACGCGATAAGGAACACGATAAGGCCTAACCAATGGTTGCCACTGTGTGTCGGAATTCCCGACACACAGTGGCAATCTCTGGTTGTCACTTATCCTTTGTCAGAATTAATGACATTGTTTCTCTATTGCAGTACCTGTAATGCATGTGGGATCTATAAAATTTTACCTACGTGACAATCATTCTGCCGACTAAACAATTATTTTACCGCCTGCTTGAAAGCGTCTGCAAAGCATATACCTTAACCCTCCTTCATTTTTATTACATTTTTCAAATTTTTTACTTTTTTTCTATTTTGTAAAACTACATCTTGCTAATTTTGTACGTGTGGCAGATGTCCACACGTGTCACACACCAACGCCCCCCCCCCAGACTCCTTTGGTTAGGACTTCATGTGAAGGAAATCCAAAAGATGTTACTTTTTGAAATACAGCTAATTTCCATGGAACCCTAAAGGTGGCTTCTAGCTTTTTGTCAGTCAATACATTTTGTCGCTGAAGTATTATGAAGCAACTGTCGATAAGTAAGCACCTCTGCATGCCCTCTATCAAAGTTACTCTGGAGCCATTAGTGCATCGCCAGCATGAGAAATGTAAATATTAGTGATCATGTCTTGCAGCTCTGCATGTGTCAGACCGACGATCGTTGTTGAATGAGATGTGGGCGCTGGGGTTTTTCAATTTCAATATTGATACGTTAGTTATGTTTGCCAACAGAAATAATTGATGTTTGGCTATTCTGACTAAAACTATGCGCTCTGGGAATCACTGGTTTCGAAACTGGATAGAGTGTTTCTCAACAGCAGAATTCACATTTTAAGTGTACAGAAGACAATAAATTTGTCGGAAAATCTTGTTTGGGGTTAATATTCTGGACGTTGTAGCGCGTAGGCAACTTGCCCGTGGAATGGAACGATGAAACAAGGAGTAACCTCGCAAAAACTGGAAAATACGAATGAATTTATTGAACATCAGGATTATCAAGTACGATGACGCAGCAGGAGTTGTTTCTCATCAAGTGTGAATCGGTGGATGACATTTGACGGGAAACAACTGTTTTGGTTATACAACTTTTTCTACTCACAATTATCGAAAACGTCGGGGTCGAGCACTTGCTAAATACACATTAATTTACTTCCACCCTTACATAATCTGAGCAAACCGTCCTGCTTCAAGCAACCATTCACACATTTTGCACAGTGGGCGTATTTAACCCTTTGATACTTTTGTACGTCTTATCCCGTACGAAATCAAACAGTGCGTTGATACTTTATGGTCATTTGTTTTGTTATTATTTTTCGATTTTTTAAAGTTTTAATCTCAATTCCAAATTTCTCCCGAATAGTGCTCAGTGACAACCGTTGAGCCAAATGTTTATCGCAGCTTAAAATACTAATACAATCCTGCTGTCAAGACTTCTAAACTGGTTGAGTTCTAGAAGCAACTATCAGAGCTTTCAAAAATGAGGATACCAAAGCAAAATTCAACTCTTTTCTTACTTATATTTTATATTCAGTCAAACACAAATAATATTTTGTTTGTATAAATTTGTTTTATTACAAATTATTGGAGAGTGCCTGTGGGCACCCTCAAAAAAATTGTAATACAACAAGTTTTGAATAACAAATTTAGACCACCCAAAAATAATCTAGCCCTCAGCCAGTTAATCACTAATGTGAAAAATATCTTGTTATTTGTACTTTCTGAAGTTTGATGTCGCACTTTGAAAAGCGTTGAAGAAACTGAATTCCTAGTGACGTTTGAACGTCAGGATATTTAAAGTCTCAAAGGGGTTAAAACATTTTGCTGTGTGTGTTTTGGCAGCGGTATGGAACAACAGTTTTAAAATAATTATTGTACATGCACAACTAAAAGTTGCTTGCTATGGTGGCACATGCCGTTCGAGCTGAACTTGGCAGATTCCCACTTTCCCTCGAATGCATCGTCAAAAAGTTCAAATTCATGGCCAGGCTTCACTGTGCAACTCCGTGATTTACTGGAAGACCATAAATTAACGACGGAATCTAGCGGATTCCGTCAAATGTTGGAAGGTTACAATATACCATCGGCTGCAATGCACGATAACAAATCCAGTAAATTAGTAAATTACTTGAAAATTTAACAAATGATTACACACTCTAGTTTAACGAATGCCTTAACAATGACAACAAAAAGAACGGTAAAAATAAATTGCGTACTTTTCGCGCGTTCAAAAATGACATTAAATTTGAGCGCTATTTAGCTTACTCAAAGACAAGAGAAGCGCAAAGTATGTTTACAAGATTACGGATTAGTAATCATAATTTGACAATTGAAAAGGGGAGACATGCACAACCGCCAAAACCTTTAGAAAACAGGATTTGCAATGCTTCTTATGTTTGTAAGGACGCCGGCGATGTGGAATCCGAGATGCATTTTGTCATGGACTGCCCGCCCTATACAAACATCAGGAGACAGTTGTTTACAATAATTAACAGGAATAATGCAGACTTCTCAAATGCAAGCAAACAAGATCGGTTTGAAATTATTATGAAAAATATTACGGCTTCATTATGTCACACAATCTGCAACATAATCCTGCTGTTCTTCAGGAAAAGAGAAACAATAAATGTAAAATAGTAGGTCATTAAACTGACCTAGGATTTTGACTTTATATACTTATATGTATGACACATTAGCCTTATTTACTATACAAAAATAGCTGTTTCGTTTATTATTTGTTTATTATAATCATATCATATCTTTGTTAACTCTTTATGCAATCAGCCTCTCTGTAGGTGTTATTTTGCTTGAATAAACTATTACTATTACAAGGTCGACATTTTAATTATGTCTCCTGGGCGAACTAAAATTCTTCCAAGGTGGTAATGGCTATGAATGCTTGACTGAAGCATTTTGTTTTTCCTAGGGCTTTTGTCTGATATAAATCATACCTTCTAATATATGGACTGAACAATATAATTCCCCATGAGGCTTTCCCAACCGAACGAATATCTTTAACAATGTTACATTAGGATTACCACATCCCTTCAACTATTTTCAGACATGGCTGACAATTTTCGTCATCATTGGAAGAGATTTACAGGAAAAGTATATTCACAGGAAAGTTGGCTGCGACTAATTTACAAACGTGTCAGAAAATTTAACACTAACGGTTTGGGGATTTTATATAAAAATTGAAATTTCGAAATGTTAGCGAATTTGTATCATCGATGTGCGCATCATTTCATAAACTTCGGGCATTTTTCTGGTGAGCAGTATAAAAATACAGAAGCTGGCTTTTACAATTTTATTCCCAATCAGTTTGAACGTTTGCATGTTATTCTCTGTTTAAACCCGTTTAACCATTTACCCAACGAATCGGCCGTATCCGCCCGCGTAATATGCAAATTCAGCAGTTGAAAAAATATTATTTTTCCAAAAATTTCAACAAAACCATATCATGTGACCCCTCGTTGGAACGAGCTCGTCGAGCTCGTTCCAACGAGGGGTCACATGATATGGTTTTGTTGAAATTTTTGGAAAAATTTGAAAAAATGATATTTAAAATAATGAATTTTGATATCGTCTGCGATGGGTGAAGGATTAAAAATGCGAAAATGGCGCTTTCACCATCATTTTATGTTCTGTAACCCTTTTCTTCTGTTTATCATATCAATGGTGTGCGCATCGCAACTTATTTGTATCTCTGTATTATGTGCCATACCCATTTATGTTGTGGTTGTGCAATAAAATTTATCTTATCTTATCTTACAACAAAGACACAATCCTTTCCAGTAATATAAAAATCTAGGAGGTAAGATTTGCTATTTTTTTTCCTGTGAAGAATAATAGCTTGGAAATTACTGTAAAAACACATTTCCTGAACAAAGAGCCGAAGTGGACAGTTACTTGATTACTTCTAATTAACTTGCCATAAAAAGCCAAGTTTCCTTTTATAATTTTCAATAAACGAAAACAACAGACAGCTTCGTTCTGTTCGTTTATTAAAGGTAACAATCGGAAACTCAGCTTTATTTTCTACTGACATTCATAGGTGTTTTCGTCAAAACTGCACGCTTCTAAATAGACCTTTTAAGCAAAGCGCCATCTTACATCCGGGACTCGATATGTCCATACAAACTGACTTTGTTTATCAACATTGCATACACGTGTACTGACCAGTTGATCGGCATTGAAAGCATCGACTTTCTTCTCCGTTTTATCAAATAAAATTTGACAATTTACCTACTTTGCTTTCGTTTCCATCCCCAATGTGAACAACGGTTGAGTGTTAGGAATTTGTGTATTTTGGACGTTATATTTACATATTTATCATTTTCGTGTTACAATTCTTTGTGTTCGTTCCGACGTTCGTCACAACTCTCAACTTCAAGTCAACATCAACATTATTTTCTCAACAAATTACCGAATAATCGAGCCATTTTCACTACTGATAAAAAAGAACAGGATATGAAAAAATAATTATAAAGTGGAAACAAACGATATGCATGCCGCGAGAGTAGTAGTACTCTTGTTGTTTCATTTATCTAGATCACCCCAGCAGTTCACTTTACTGGCGCTAACTAACCAATCAGATTGCTTGATTTTCCATAATCTGTATGCAAAGTTATCTCCCTTGTGTATAACAAAAGCCTATATCATTCCCAAAGACAATAAGCTATCGAGCAGTTACTGATAAACCATTGCTCGAACGACTCGAAGACCATCGAACAAATGTGCTATCGAGCAATTACTCGTTCGAGTGACTCGAACATACGACTCTTCATTTCAGAAAAAGGGGCGCCTAAGACCTGGTATTGTATTATTTGAGGATATCTTTTGCAGAATCCCTTTTTAGTCGTATGAGGCCATGAGGGCTATGTAAAAAGCCCTCAATGAGGCCTCATTTACTATCTCTCATAGCCTCATTTTCTTTTGAGGGCATGAAGGCCATGAGAAAAGACCTCAATGAGGTATAATTTACTATCCCTCTTAGCCTTTCTTGGTATTTAACAACCATATCCCCAGGCACCCCAATTTCGGCACCCCTTTTTGGAAAACATATGGCCTTCGGCACCCCATATCTTTATATGAGACTTTAAGCCGTAACTATAACTCGAGATTGGTGGTATGTGTTTGTCGTACAGGAATTGACACCCTGATTTTACTTGAAAGCATTTATGTTAACTGGTTGCGTATTTTATCAATTTGGATAGTCAGAATTCACCCACACATGTGTTTTTGTTGCTATTTACTGGAGAGAGCAAGCTTCAAAATTCAATCCAATTCTAATCGCTTCGACGATTCGATTCGAATCACGGAGATGTTCTCAGTCTCCTACTAAGTGTCTATTCGTGAACTCTTCTTGTATCATCAGGTCTCCTGTAAGGAGACCTGATGATAGAAGAAGAGTTCAAGAAGGTTCCGCGTCCGAAACTACTTTGATTCCGTTCTGCAATACGGCTTTTTGATTGACTTGGCCAAACAGACGGGTCGTCGTTGAATACAATAATTTTGTGAAGATTGACAACACTCCTCGGCAAACGTCCAATATCAGCTTGACTGATGTTATTCCATTCTTCCTGCAGTGCAGCGGTTAGTTCCTGGACATTGGTAGGGGTCTGTTTATTCGACTATAAAAAGGAAAGTGCACTATCTATAACTTGAAGAATGGGACGATTCGATTCGAGATAAGCAGTTGAAGTTTCCACTGTTTTGCCCAATGTGACTGGTCACCCAAATGATTTGACCACTGACACTGATGTGATACTGCCAGGAATATGGCGAGAGTGGTGGGGCAGAGGGGTGTCTGTGGGGTGGTGTATCAGACTTGATGTCAGCCCAAAACTTCATGAGCTGTAAACAGTTGGAAATTTCAAAACCATTTAGGGTTGTGTGGGATTCCAATGATCTTGAATAAATTTAGAAATTCGAAGGGGTGCAGTCAGTTGAAATTCTGGAGGTAGACACCCCCTTAACGACCCTGTAACAACGGGTAGTGGAATAATCAACCAGTAGTGTAATATTAACCAGTAGTGTAATAAATAAAAAAATAACCAGTAGTGTAATAATCAATCAGTAGTGTAATACAAATCAACCAGTAGTGTAATAACCAGTAGTGTAATAAACTTAACCAGTGGTGTAATAAACATCCATGAAAACCAACAATTTTTCAACAAAATTTGAAAAATGTTTGGGGTGGCTCAAATCATAGTTTGGGTACATCTTATCGATTTTTAATCATTTTCTCGTACGTTTAAAGGCGTTTTGCAGGTCAAACATCATTTCGTGGGCTCAATACGGCGAGGAAAAGTATTTTCATGATTTTTATGTGATGTGCATGTTTTCTGGTATTTAATGTCACTTTCTGCATTTGTGGCTTCATGTAAATTTAAAGCTGGCCAATTATTTATGATAATGTTGTGCTTTTGAGAGACTTCTTACCCCAGGCATAAGTTGGCAATTTCCATGATAACAGAATAAATTGTCAAGGTAACTTACAGATGCTGAAGTATGATATTCAAGGACGTGTCTCCAGCGTGTTGTCTTCAATTATAATATTTAATACGGCCCTGGCGAATCACTTAATGGCTGCCATACCTCCATCTTCCGCTTTACGCGTCTACCTTTAGGGTGGGTGGGTGTGTGGGTGGGTGGGGGGGGGGGGGGTATCTTATTGTTGACATTATACGATTTTTAGTTAACTTTTACCCGGTGTAAAGGAACATCGATCTCATTGGCTGCTAAAGAAGTGTTAATTCTATGAGTTCTGGGTGAGACATTGTTTTTAACTTTCTATGTTGCAAATCTCAATCCTGTGATAATTATTTATCCGCAAAGACCCCAATTCTCTAGGACGGCGGAACGATCGGGGGGGGGGGGGGGGGAGCTGTGGTGGGTGGCGGTGCTTGGGGAGTATAGCGGTATATGTGAGCTCCTCCAATGTTAACCCGAAGTATCAAAAGTTGGAATTTTAAGGAGCAAACCCGTGAAAGTTGGAAATGAATATACCTGAAATTTATGGAGCCCGGTAGGTGACAGGTTTCACTCTTTTTTTTACTAGTAGTACCAGTATTGGTAGTTGTACTAGTACTAGTATTGGCGATGGTACTGGTACTAGTATTAGCACTGGTAGTCGTAGTGGTACTAGTACTAGTAATGATAGGTGTAATAGTACTAGTAGTGGTAGTTGTACCAGTAGTAGTACTAGTAGTAGTGCTTGTACTAGTAGTAGTAGTTGTAGTACTAGTGCAAGTATTGTTCGTGATACTAGTACTAGTACTGGTAGTGGTACTAGTACTTGTACTAGTGCTAGTAATAGTATTTGTAGTGGTACTAGCACTAGTACTGGTAATGGTAGCTGAACTAGTACTAGTAGTGGTGGGTGTACTAAGACTGGTAGTTGTAGCAGTAGTAGTACTACAGCTATTGGTAGTAATTGTACTAGTACTGTTAATGATACTTGCATGAGTAGTGCATTGTACTAGTACTGGTAGTTCTACTAGTACTAGTACCAACAGTGGTACTTGTGCTAGCACTGTAGTCGTAGTGGTACTAGTACTAGTAGTGATATGTGTACTAGTACTACTGTTTGTGGTACTAGTACCGTTAGTGGTACTAGTGTTAGTAGTGATAGGTGTACTAGTACTATTACTGCTGTTAGTGGTACTAGTACTAGTAGTGGTACTAGTACAGGTACCTACAGTGGTACTAGTGATAGCACTGGTAGTCTTAGAGGTACTAGTACTAGTACTGTTAGTGGTACTAGTACAATAGTGATAGGTGTCTTGTACTAGTACTACTGGTAGTACTAGTACTAGTACTGTTAGTGGTACTAGTACTATAGTGATAGGTGTACTAGTACTAGTACTACTGTTAGTGGTACTAGTACTGGCCATGGTACTAGTACTACTACTATCTCTGATAGTGTAACTAGTACTACTGCTATTAGTAGTAGTTGTAACAGAACTACAACTGGTAGTGGTAGTTGTAGTGCTGCTGGTTCCAGTAGTAGTAATGGTTGCACGTAATATAAATACTAGAAGTGGTAGTTGTACATAGTACTAGAGATAGTACTAGGAGATAGTACTAGGGGATACTACTGGGTGGATAGTACTCCTGAATAGTACTAATGTATAATACTAGCGAATAGTACTTGTAGATAGTACTAGAGGATAGTACTAGTGAATAGTGCTGGTGGCTAGTGGATAGTACTGGTGGATAGTAGTAGATTGTAGCAGTAGTAGTAGTAGTAGTAGTAGTAGTAGTAATAGTAGTAGTAGTAGTAGTAATATATTTTAGCAGATAGTAGTAGATAGTAGTACTAGATAATAGACAGTAGATAGTGAGTAGTAGTAGTAGAAGACAGTAGTGGTAGTAGTAATAGTAGTAGTAGTAGTAGTAATAGTAGTAGTAATAGTAGTAGTGGTAGTAGTAGAAGTAGTAGTATGTAGTAGTAGTAGTAGTGGTGGTAGTAGTTAGTAGTAGTAGACAGTAGTTCCCGAAGACTGGTCTCCACTAGTTCCCAAAGACTTGTCTCCAGTGGTTCTTACCAGTCCCCATAGACTGGCTCTGGTGATCCCCAAATACCAAGATGAGGATATGATGAATGGCAGATTGTGCCTTAATAAGGAATTTCCCCATGGTCTTCATGGCCTCGTGCCATGAAAAAATGTGTCAAATGTCAGTCGGGAGAGTGTCATACCTAGCTAGGACTAGAGCTAATGATAAGGACATAGACTAGTACCTAGATAGATTAAGAAAGGGCAGTAGATGATCTAAGCAGTCAAAAAAGAGATTTCTATACAGAATTCAAGCCACATAAAGACGGGGATTCTGGAAGAACCCGTACCTAATAAAATCATGTAACAGAGTGGAAACGAGGATTTGCCTGCAAGGCCACTCTTAGTAAAAATACTCTAGTATAATCGAACACCGCATTTTTAAGGTCATGTAGCAGTACCTGGTTCTCTGTGCAGGTCGGTGTCTGTTAAAAACGAGGATTCTGGGAGAATCTGAGCGAGGGAAATGCCAAGAACATAGAAAACGAGCTTTCTTAGCGAATCCGAGTCAGATAAATAGTTGTCGGTCTCATTTGGATATTCATTATACTCCCGTCCAATCGAACTTACCCTCAAAACATATCCTCGTTCTATTAGAGGCCATTGGGTCTATATAGCAACCACATGCGTCCATAAAAACCAAGATGGCCGTCCCTAGTACACAGAATAGACGGCGGAGACACGTGTCACCTAATTACACGCACTGCGCACGCGCACTTACATCACATTTCCCTATGGGAATTCGTCACAACATGGCCGCTTACGTGGGCTACCATAACAACACAAGAAGGCTTCCCTGGGTCCCGTGGCTATGATGCCCCTTGCGCCTCCCCCATTCTCTCCCCAAATGAGGGTCATTTGTCCACATGACACACTTCTAATGTAGTATAAGAGTAGTGTTAGCCCATCAAGGAATTCTGCTGAAATATTTTCTACTGTTGAATGAGTTCAAGCTTTTTACATTAAATGTAAATCATCACAGGATCTAGATAGCTGTCTACCATTGGTAATCGAGAACAATCACTTGACATAGCAGACGGAAATGGCAGAGGACCTCCAAAGCACCCACCCTATTCACCTTGCCTTAGATACCCTCTACTCTCTTACCGACCTCCTCCTTCAAGATGGAAAAATATAACTGACCGAAGATTTTAGGTAAACCATCCGATCAATCACCCCCCCCCCCCCCTCCCCCACCCTTCCACCGCACCTTCGTAAAATATGGTAGGTGTCTATGCTCAAGGAATAAGATGAGCACCACTCCCAGAAGAAAAACGAATGATAGAATTCAAAGCGGTCAACTAGACTGAAAAAGCCACGCATAATGATACAGCGACTGATAATGGGTGGATGTGAGAGCGACCTTCAGAGATTCGGGGCCGTATTAAATATTATAATTGCAGACAACGCAGGAGATCACACAATTCTAGCCCTTGAATACCATACTTTATCACTCCTGAGTTTTCTGGTATGATAGAATCTGACAACTTATGCCTGGGGTAAGCAGTCTCTCAAAAGCACAGGATTACTAAAAATAATTGGCCAACTTTGAATTTACATAAAGCCACAAATGCAGAAAATGACATTAAACACCAGAAAATACGCACGGCACATACAAATCATAAAAATACCTTTCCTTGACGTATTCAACCCACGAAATGATTTGACCTGCCAAACGCCTTTAAATTCACGATAAAATGATTAAAAATCGACAAGATGTACCCAACCTATGATTTGAGCCAACCCCAAAATTTTTCAAATTTTGTTGAAAAATTGTTGGTTTTCATGGATGTTTATTACACTACTGGTTAAGTTTATTACACTATGGTTATTACACTACTGGTTGATTTGTATTACACTACTGGTTGATTATTACTCTACAGATTAATTTTTATTACACTACTGGTTAATATTACACTACTGGTTGATTATTACACTACTGCTTGTTACAGACCCTCTTGCCAAATCCCTGCTTATTGCTCGACCTCTGTTCGGCCAACTCCAGAAGATTTTAAGGAATCTGACACCCTTCTACATTAACCCTGGACTTTACGCCCGCATTACGCGATTATGGATTGAAAATCATTTCCCAAAAGTGTAAAACAAATCCCATATTCGATAATTCACTACAACTAACATGAAAAATCATATGTAAATTATAATTCCAGATCAAATATATTGTGATGGATTTTGTGTATTTGCATGTTTTTGTTCTTTATCCTCTGGCGAAAGGTCAAGATGCTAAAATTCCCGAAAGCGTTATGCCATGGATCAGGCCATGTATTCAATGAAAGATTTAATTTTGAGAAAAACACACAATTTTTTTAACTTAAATGCTAAAACATTTTTTAACGCAATTCACATATCAATGGAAGACTATGTTTGGTATCTTTACAATGTGTTACTGCAACATTCTTGTCTGTTCTATATCATTATTTTTTGTGTAACTTAAAAAAAACCCACTCCGCCTTATCGCTATTAGAAGAACTGATGTGTAGCCGGAACTTCAACAGCAATAATAAGAAAACTTTTACAAAAGACTTTTTTTTATTTTTAAACAATAAAAACTAGAACAAAAGATGTGCTGACGTTAACACTAAAGCTGCCGATTACAACTATTATAGAGTACTTTATTATGATGTGCAGCACGTTCTGGTACGCGCAGATTGGCACTATCATCTAATTTATTGTTGGAAAGATCTCATAGAGATCTTTCCAACAATTAATCAGATGCTAGAGTTAAATGCATGTGTGTTATAAATTAGAGTGGGTAAGTTGATATGTGCACTGGACTCTCAAGCCAGAGATCTCCGTATCGATACCAGTTTGGGGATTCGAGCACTCACTGACAGCATCGGTTGTGGTGTTGGTGCTGTCATAGCGTACCGTCCCATTGAAGGAAACGTAAAAATACCTGCCCCGTGAATGGACACAATCCGTTAGGTCTAAGGCTCCCTTCGTAGAATTCGAGAAGAGCGAGACCATGAAGTTGTCGCTACTGAAGCCATCGTCATTCCATGTGTTTTAGCAGCTCCTTGTAATACCCGAAGGTACCGTATTGGAGTAGTGTATAACGCTTTGAGCCTATTTCAGAGTGGGGATAAAGCGCTATATGAGATTTGTAAACCAGTCAACAAATAAAATGTAATGGATTGCATAAATGGCAGCTTTCATAATGACGTTAGTTCCTTTCGTTATCGAAATGTGTGCGTTTCATGTTCTCTGTTTTGGGGTTTCGTTTTGTCTGCCTGGACCGTTTTGTTAGGAGGAGAAATATTAGTCAGAATAATACGTTACATTGTCAAAAATCTTTTAAAAAAATGTAATCCATATATGCCGAATGTTCACACAAATCATTGGCTGTAATTTTATTTGTGCTTCAGTATGTGGAAACTGCAATGTTTAGTAATAATCACTGATTTCCATACAACTGGATAGCTTGAACACCAGCGAAAAAGGTTACAACTCCATCTGCAACCAGCCCCCTCTTCAAGATGGCGTCACGTCAATCAAGTAGTAATTCCTCCCATTGATGACGTGAAAGCTGTTACGCTCTGACAATATCACAGCGTAACAGTTTTCATGTCACCAAACACCAAATGAAAACCTACAACGATAACTAACAGTACCACAGTATCAACTTTTTTGTCAACAGTAACTAAAATATGTTGTACTGATGTTCACATCATCAACATATTCATTTTTTACAGACATGGAAATATATTCTTTAAAAAGCCATCGGCGATTTCGAGGCGTCAGAAAGAATTGAAATGTCTGTGACTTTCTGAGAATACATACAGCAAGTTATTAGTGTAACAGATAGAGAGAGAAGTGCGGGAGAGGAGGCACGAACCGTCGACCTCTAGCACACAAAGCGACCGATGTACCACGAGACTAGCGATCCGGACCAACCAGGCTGCTTGGTAAATGGCCCTTTTACCTCGACCGCTACACTATTCTCACGTTCTTTTGAGATTCACCCACCGTGAATTTCACCCCAGATTCCACCCCAGAGCGGTCAAAAAGCCCACCATGCTTCAACAACTGCTGAGAGCCGGTTACGGCACCAATGTAACAGATCGAATGAGAAGTGCGGGAGTCGAGGCTCGGACCGTCAACGTCTAGTACACAAAGGGACCGATTTACCACGAGACTAAGAGATTTGGACCAACCAGGCTGGTTGGTAAATGACCCTTATACCTCGACCGCAACAATTCCCACCCCGACACCTAATGAACTTTCCCGCAATCCAGCGGGATCAGTCCACTGTCCGCCAGTTCTGTCATTTACTTTTGTCATGGCATCTCTGTTCTTCCACAATTGCTGCACAGACACATAGGAAACGACCTTCAATTCGTGACCATATACATTGGTTCCATACACTAAATTGTAATGTCTCACGTTTATCAACCTGCCTTTCGATATCAATTATATAAATGTGGATTTTGTGTGTGTCCGTTCCGTCCAGCTATAAACTCAAGCATGGATTATCTCCCTTGATAGGCAATGCAACTTGAAATTTTCTGTCGCGTTTGCGGGCTACACCTTCTAGAGATGGATCGGCCTGCAAGTATTAAATTACTCAGAAACCACGATAATGATTTCTGGATGTTTCTCGAGCTCTCCCATTCAGGAGCGCCAGAAGAGGTCCAGCAGGTATAGGACCAATTTATTTGAAAAGTGTAAATTTGTAACGATTGGGATCGAATGGAATTCGGAATCAAATTGGACTGTGTCAAGGCTTAGACCTTAAATTTCCGATTTTGTTGTTTAAAAGCGTAAGAATAGGAATGTGACGGATTCCGATAGACAGATTTCTCAAGTAAGCCATCTG
The DNA here is from genome assembly GCA_031216915.1 of Pictodentalium vernedei. Taxonomy (NCBI): domain Eukaryota; kingdom Metazoa; phylum Mollusca; class Scaphopoda; order Dentaliida; family Dentaliidae; genus Pictodentalium; species Pictodentalium vernedei. The sequence continues at coordinate 318,116,489 of CM062297.1, forward strand.
TGTATCTTTTTTATGAACAATATTTTATTCGTCATGAAATGGTTTGGCAAACAGGTATATGCCTATGTATATACCTCACCGATACATCAAATATACATTCTTCTTTCAAACGAAATGAGGCTAAGAGGAATAGTAAATTAGACCTCACTGGGCGCTTTTCTCATGGCCCTCATGGCCTCAAACGAAATGAGGCTAAGAGGGATAGTAAATTAGACCTCATTGAGTGCTTTTTTCATTGCCCTCATGGCCTCAAACGAAATGAAGCTAAGAGGGACAGTAAATTAGACCTCATTGAGGGCTTTTCTCCTGGCCCTCATGACCTCATACGACAAAAAAGGGATTCTCCAGAAGGTATCCTCGATGTGTATCCTCAGATAATACAATACCAGGTCATAGGTATCCTCAAATACCGAAATGAGGCTAAGAGTCGTATGTGCGAGTCACTCGAACGAGCAATTGCTCGATAGCTTATTTGCTCGATGGGGTTCGAGTCGTTCGAGCAATGACTTATCCGTAACTGCTCGCTAGATTCTTGGCTTTTGGAATCACATAGGCTTTCATTATACACAAGGGAGATTTCTATGCATACAGGTTACGGAACATCAAGCACTGATGATTATAAGACTTGGACGAGGGAACCAGAGATAGTGTGGACTATATGAACTTCTAGGGTTAGAGTAGCATCTGTAATAGGCAGAAAAATGAGATTCCGGGGAGAATCCGAACCAGAAAAACTACTCTAGTTCCATCGAACTTACCCCCAGGGGCCCCTCTGTACTATAACACTACGTGCGACTATTGAAATACCCCGGTCCTAAAAAGGATCATTGGAGAATCCGTATCAAATAAAGTCTTTTTGGTGATTTGGAGGGATTGTCGGGTTGTTTGTGGTAATTAGATTTACTCTCGTACAAAGGAACATACCCTTTGAACATACCCCCGTCCTATTAAAAGCCTTCGTGTAACAAAGCAACCACGTGCTGCCATAGAATCCAAGATGGCAGCCTCCAGTATACAAAATGGACGACAGCAGCCACGTATCGCCCTAACAAAACGAGCTGCGCATGTGCACTCACACCACGTATCACTATGGGGATGACGTTACAAGATGGCCGCTCACGCGGGCTACCATGACAACCAAATATGGCGCCACTGGGTCAAGTGGCTATGATGTCACTGCCGCCTCCCCTTTCCCTTTCCCCAACAAGGGTCGATCTCCACATCTCCTATTACTCCTTCACCGGTCCCCTGCGAGGCCCCCATGAGATCCCCAACTGGGGCTGACCCATCGCTCTCCTATTATTCCCTTCACCGGTCCCCTGAGGGGTCCCCCATGATATCCCCCAATGTGGGACGATCTCCACATCTCCTACTACCCCTTCACCGGTCCCCTGCGGGGTCCCCATGGGATCCCCCAATGTGGGACGATCTCCACATCTCCTACTACTACTTCACCGGTCCCCTCCGGGGTCCCCATGAGATCCCCATAGTGTGGGACGATCTCCACATCTCCTATTACTCCCCTCACCGGTCCCCTGCGGGGTTCCCCATGCGTTCCACCAACCGGGGCCGATCCATCACTCTCCTACTACTCCCTTCGCCGGTCTTTGCGGGGTCCCCCAATGTGCGACGTTCTCCACATCTCCTACTACTCCCTTCACTGGTACCCTGTGCCCCCACTCCCCATGAGATCCCCCAACCGGGGCCACTCCATCGCTCTCCTACTACTCTCTTCACCAGTCCCCTGCGGGGTCCCCCATGAGATCCCCCAATGTGGGACGATCTCCCCTTCTCCTACTACTCCTTTCACCGGTCCCCTGCAGGATCCCCAGATCCCCCAATGTGGGACGATCTCCACATCTCTTACTACTCCCTTCCGAGGTCCCCTGCAGCGTACCCGTGAGATCCCCCAACTGGGGCCGATCCATCGCTCTCCTACTACTCCCATCACCGGTCCTCTGTGGGGTCTCCCATGAGATCCCCCCCCCCCCCAATGTGGGACGATCTCCACATCTCCTACTACTCCCATCCCCGGTCCCCTGCGGGGTCACCCATGAAATCCCCCAATGTGGGACGATCTCCACATCTCCCACTACTCCCTTTACCGGTCCCCTGCGGGGGCCCACATGAGATCCCCCAACCGGGTCGATCCATCGCTCTCCTACTACTCCCTTCACCGGTCCCCTGCGGGGTTCCCCATGAGATCCCCCAATGTGGGACGATCTCCACATCTCCTACTACTCCCTTCACTGGTCCCCTGCGGGGTCCCCCATGATATCCTCCAATGTGGGACGATCTCCACATCTCCTACTTCTCCCTTCACCGGTCCCCTGTGGGATCTCCCATGAGATTCCCCCAATGTGAGACGATCTCCACATCTACTACTGACATCATCACTTTCTGACATTGAACTGTCATTGTATAGCGAAAGTACGATACCTTAAAAGAATTTGAAAGAGAATTTTATATTAACACAGATCTATAAGAGAAGCAATTAAAATGGGAATTAATGTCCTTGCGATCGAATAAGAGTCGGGTGTTTTCTCAAAAAGTTTATTCCAGTCTCAAGGCGTTTAAGACTGTGGGTCGTAGACAAAAAGCTGGGGATACCCCGTGCTATAGCTTAGAGGAGGTGCATCATCGGTGCGAAAGTGTAGGCACGTTGTAATGTAAGGGGAGCCACAGAGCTCCTATTTAGAGTAGGAACAGTCGCGGACCAAGTCGGTGTCTATATATAAGTGTATGATCAGAATAGAAAGTACGAGCTCTGGGAGCTCACGAATACTGGCATTCAGGTAGACGTTATAGAAGGCAAGCTATACGTAGACAGAGTAGGCTTTACCTGTGCGAATATTAGTCCGAGGTAACTAGAGGGAAACAGTTAACCCTAGAAGTAGCGGCTGTTAGTGTAAAGGCGTCCAATAAACTGATAATACGCTAGTATCCCTGCGACGTCAGTGATAGAGTGACATTCCGTTATATGTTCGCGAAAAGGCGACCTGAGTCCGAAGACACTACATCGAGCCGAGAAGATCAAACATCAGCGACAACGAAGCAACCAACGACAACAGACAACGCGGGCCCCGCAAGGTGACTCAAAAACTGTGTGGGTGGGGTGTGATTGACGTTTGTGTTTTTTTTTTCATCGGATGTCATGTAAGTTACAGTTCACTATATTTTTCGATATGTGTTAAAATTGTTTATTTTTAGTGAAGCCCTGGTGATTATGCTCTTTGAGGAAAGGTCACTGACTCCTTCAAGACACGAACCCCCCAACAAAACGGAAACGCGCGGGTTCGACTCGGTGAGAAATACGTTCGGTCACGGATCCCGGCGACACTCCTTGAGCCTTGGCTGAATTCGCGACGTGAATCTATTTCTCACAGCAACGACCACGCCCGGTTTCCGAGAGACTGAGGAATTCGAATCGAATCTCGAATATCACCGCTTTTCAAGGTGTAGATATAGCACATCCTTACCACCGTAAATATTGTCCGTCTCCAGTCAAGTATATATTGCAACTGCAACTGTTCTGTGCGGGGAAGTAAATAAAAAATAGAATATTGCAGAAACGAAATCAAAGTTGTTTCAGAAGTGGAACATCCGTGAATTCTTCTTCTATTTGTACGGCGACCTGATGACAGAAGAAGACTGCAAGAGGAGAAGAAACTTGGTAGGATATTAAGAACATCCAAACCATTCGAAAATGAATCGAATAGAATTATGGGACGATTTCGGATCGAATCGAATTTCGAAGCTGAGCCGGGCCCCAGTAATTGCATTTAACTGAACTCGTTTTTTGATCTGTTACAGGTTGACTGCAGAAGAAAATGGTATAAGCCTGATACACAATAGAAATAGAGCAATTTGCTGATAAAGCACTCAAGAAGTGAAGTCTCACTCGAATAAATCAATTTTTTTTTAAAGAAACAGAATGAAAAAGCACAAGCGAAGTTCCAACTGATGGGCACTCGGAATGAATCCGGGAGCACATAAACGGAAACTTTAATTGCTTGTGCTTTTAAAACAAACTCTTGCAAGTATACCACCGGACTGAAATGTCCTCCGCGAATATTTTAACCCTTTCATAAAGTAACTGAACAGAGCTATAAAGAAAATTTATCGTCCAAATTTTATCATTATTTTCAATTTCGACATCCAAAACATATCTTATGATCCCATTTTTGGAACGAGCTCGTTGAGCTTGCTCCAATGAGGGTTCATATTCTATGCTTTTGAAGAAAAAATAATTTTTTTGAAGTATTTAAAGTGTCTCCTGATGTACGTGTTAGTGAAGGGTTGATTTCATTCTCTCGCTCTGTAAATATAGTGAACTTCGAAAACGAACGAGACAAATGAGAGCGTTTCAACAAAGATATATATATATATATACAATGGCAAGGCGGGGGTTCGAACCCACACCGAGACAGTTTCCTACGCCACCAACCGCCTAACGAAACTGCACTGAACCACGCACACCACTCGGCCACCGACAGACCCCACTAAAAGGTATGCTAGTTAACCAAGTATGTACGAGATCAGTACCGATCACACGGAATTCTCTCTCAGTAACTTTTTTAAGTTAAGTTATTATTTGTTCATCAAGTAATTGATCGATTCTGCATACTGCACTGCAAGGAAATCAGTGAGAACTTCTCTTTGTCAAATTTCCGCTTGCTACAGAAATTAATAGAATCAATGACGCTGGTCGTGTTTACAATGACATGGCGGGGGATCGAACCCACGCCGAGAGAATTTTCTACGGCACCAACCGCCTAGCGAAACAACACTGAACCACGCACACCACTCGACCGCCGTCCCTGTACTCCACCCTCGTTGTGTTATGTCTCGTTCCAACGAGGTGTCATAACCTATGTTTTTGAGACAAAAAATGAAAAAAATAATGAAAATTAATTGGCGATTTTTGAGAATAGCGCTGGTCGGTTTTGGCCGTTACGTTAGGTAAAGGGTTAAAAGAAAATATAACCTTCGGCGGCCTGTTTATTTTTATTTTTTTTTTTGGCGTGGTCTTATTTTGTGTCGAAGCATGTCAATGGCCCAAAGTCGCATTCCATTGTCTCACACGAATCCCTTGGGCGTCAACGAAGAGTATCGACTGATGCATAATGACCAATCAGATGCGTTCTTGCGTGCTGTAGACCACTCGTGGTTTCCGTCCTCATTTTCTAATGCCTGTATTCTATCGGATAACGTTGAATACATACAGCAATCGTGGTATGATGAATTATATTCTTACAAAAACTAACAGAAAAGTATATGAGTGCATTTTGTTTATACATGTATGTCAGAGAAAATAATAATAATGTTTGAGGTGACTGGTTGTTTTTACAAGTAAAAACAACAATAATTCCATGTTTCTAATGAAAGGTCTTTCAATTTTAAATATCTCTTCGAGGGGAAAATAAACCCCGATCCTATTCCAGCCCATTCCTATCTAACGATGCGAACAAATGACAATTTTCATCCAACCCCAATGCCACAAATTCTCGTCACAATACACTGGGACGAGACTGGGAATTTTCCATCACATAAATCTAGTCTGTATAAAAAGTAACTTCGTTTTGCACCCCCAGCCAAAGATGTAGTGAGTAAGGGAGGGGAAACGTTGACTCTAGTTCCTGCGCTTTTTTCAGACGGTGTTAATTATTTTACTGTTTATACGGTTAAATCGGTATTGAAGTTTTATAAGAAACTAATCAAAGGCATACTGGCAACAAGTGAAGGATAAGCAAAATACCCTGTTAGAGCTTTCAGTCATATATAAACGGCAGTGTTCCGCTTACCTCCATCTCCCAACATCTTTATGCTCACTTCCCACTGCCTTGCCTCACTAAAAGGTGGTAAAATCGTCAACCTGCTTACAGTAACGCGTGAGTGGAATGCTTACAAAACAACTATGCACTACACTTGCCACACATTTGTTTTAAAAATTCCACTACGGACAATCACACCAAGCATATCGACCCAACGAGTGGCGTACCTAAGGTATGGCAGGTATGGCCCGTACCCCGGAAGCCACTTGAAAGGGGCGCCACTGAACAGTTTCTATTAAATTCAGACAAGCCATCCTCGAATAGTGAAAAAAGAATTTTCTTCAGATGTATGATCTACCTTTGATTATCATGGGCGAGAAGCAATAAGCAATAGGATGGTTGAATTGTTAAACCACTTGTATAAATTTTTAGGTAAAAATACAGTGCTGGGAACAACATGACCACATACCGCATAGTACTACTGTTCAGCCTCGGTGCCAGCTGGCAGTAAGACCATTCCCTTGCGCAAACTAGGGAGGCTGTGTTGCTTTTCTGTCTTTTCTGTTTATACTACGCCAGTCATGCTTTTTGCATCTCAACGGAATTTCCAACTACATGCATATCAACAACTAACGCGCGATCTCGCCTAAGCGAGATCGCACGTTAGTTGTAGTATATATTTTGGTGGAAATTTTTAAGATGGAAACATAATGCCATTCTATTCATATGTGTATGTCATAAGCGCTATGTTCCGTAGATATGCCGCTGCTCCCAACACAACATTTACAAATATTCGAACCTTCATCGACTCCCACAACGAGCCTTCAGGATTGCTCCGGGGTCATTGAAACCGCTGCTGTAAACTCGGAATTTCACAGTTGATAATTATGATTGGTACAAAGCAATTTTATTTGGTGAAATATGTTTGCAACTGCCTACCTCATCAATCATATTAACGATCATCACATTTTGAATTTCTAATTCAAATCAGTGTTATAATCACCACGTTAACGGAAATGCTATCGAATACTACATGGAAGAATGATTAAATGTACAAAATTGCATGCCATTTATCGACCGAATATCATCACGGATGCGCTTTGCTTTGTCAAGTAAAAAGTTTTAATGAAGCGAGTTGTCCCTAAAGCAGGTTTATATCGTACGGCATCTTTACTTAACACTTTAACTGGTAGAGTGCTGGAAGTCCATATTTGGGCTTTACGCTGAAATGCAGGTAACCACAGATTAAAGGATCCGTGTACTGTAGTTGCGCTTCATATTATCTTCAAAGTGGAACTATTTAGTCTATATAGATGTGCCCTGTTACAATTTCTGGGAGAGGGCCTATAGGCACTCTCCCATAAATTGTAACAGGGCAAAGACATGTGAACAAATTTTGAAGGTCAAAAATAATTTAGCACTCTACCAATAAAGACTCGGCGGTGTAGGAAGTATTTCGAGCTTGGATGCACGGTCATAGGAGTACATCCGCACACTCAGTGATTCCCGTGTACCTTGGTGGCAAGGTAGGGATACAATGCAAGTGCTTGGGACGAACGCATCTCAACATTGAAAAAATGCAAGCTATCGTCTCCACATTTAACAAATTTCCATACCGGTCCGAAACAATTTGTTAAATATGCAAAAATGTGCACCCTTCTCTAATTTAAAGGCCGTAGAAGAGACAAATGTAGAAAAGAGAAGAAATCACGTCTTAAGAATAACGAGTCCGTGTACCCCAATAAATGTTTGAAAACATTTTGAGAATCAACAGAACGTATGTTTACACCTAATGTGGTATGTTAAAATTTTGACTTAATCCCCCACCCCATTTCAGAATTTTTGGAAGGAGGTGTGCAAGTCAAAAGTTTGGAAGCGGGACACACTTAAATATCAGGCATGGTATGACATATTCACTTGGGACCAATACAAAGTTTGATATATGAGGGGTGTATGTGTGTATTTCAGGTTTTGCAAATCATTTCTGTTTTCTGCATGAAACTCTTCAAATATCTTATATACTAAAAGGATAGACATTTTTCTGTTGGCCACTTTTCGCGTTTCTGACAGCATATACGCCAGCAATTGCTGCACTGTACCTTAGTATTCGCCTGGAAGCAATCTTATCGCACGTTTCATAGATTTCAATTTTTCGAGAATTTAACGAAAAAGCATGGGAATTCCTACATAAGGTATTTTTAGATAAGCAGTGACGTCATATGGACATTCCTTGTCAGGCGTTTCATCGATAAGCCGAGAATCCAGGCATTTTTTGCTTCGAGCCTGTTTCAACATACAGATATTCCGTATCGACCGAGAAAGCCAAACAAATGGAAAAGAGAAAATTCCTCACTTTTCACGTAGGTTATTATGAATTTTCACTTCATTCTAACGACTTCTCGGAAATAGTTTTAAAGCCATGCTGTACTTACCAGTTCGCATTTCAGAACTGAAATGGTAAACTACGCTTTACACTAAACACATTTAGGTCACTGGTAGCTGGAGTTCACTACAGCTGTAGACAGACAAAACACATGGCGACTCAGGGTTATTCAAATCGCAGTTAGACGACAACACTATCGAAAAAACAACTAAAATACAAAGCGATCTTTTCTTTTCTTCGCGTTTATTCAGTGGCGGCGCTACGGGGGGGGGGGGGGGGCATGGGGGCATTTGCCCCCCCCCCCCCCCCCCCCCCCCCCCAAACGAAGGCTTTGCCCCCCCCCCCAACCATCTCGCATGCATTTCCATCCACCCTCACACACAAACACATTCAGTCACTCTCTCTCCCACACACACACACACCCCTCTCTTTTTTTATTCCCAATAATTTCCCATACACACTTAGCCCAAAGCCTCAGGCTAGCTGATGAACACATCCAGGCAGTAGAGATTTAAAGACTCGGATGCAGATACTTATAAGTTATAATTAAGTTATGAGCCAACAAAGGCATGTCTATCCATATCCCTTGTCTAAAAAAATCCATGGATTTCGCATTATGACAGACGGGCATTATGAGTCTCTCTCTCTCTCTCTCTCTCTCTCTCTCTCTCTCCCACGCACGCACAGACCCACCAGACGCGGATCCATGATTTTTTGAAAGGAGTACTGCTAATTACCATTACATTTAGTCGAAACTTGGACCCAAAGTCCGTAATATAATTTTTTGGTTTGGTACGTCCACAGGACGTACCAAACCAAAAAAGTATATTACGGACTTTGGGTCCAAGTTTGGACTACCTCATAACAAAGTAATGATATGATCCTTTACGTATTTGCCCCCCGTCATGGGAGTCTGCCCCCCTAGTTGCCTCCCCCCCCCCCCCCCCGCCCACAAAAAAATTTCTGGCGCCGCCTCTGCGTTTATTATCCGACAATCTTCTTTTGGAGTGAGGATAACAGCTAACACAACTTCATTCAAATCGCAGTTAGTCCAGAACGTTGGAAAGCGATGCTAGAACCACGTGTTTTGTATCGAGTCGTCCTAAACACCGAAATCCCCCTTATTTATTTATTTATTTATTTATTTATTTATTTATTTATTTAGTTATTTATTTATTTATTTATTGGGATTTAACGATACTTTCGACAGCCATGCGTCACCTCCTGTCAGACTCTTTCTAGTAGTACACAATAATTATATCATTCAATGAAGTTGAAATGGTAAACTGTACAGTACAATCGGCGTGGACTGGTCGTAACCCACGCGTGGGCAGTGATGTCCACGAATGCGTTTACTGGGCAATAAAAATGATCATCAACAAAATTTTAATTAATGAAGCACCGGGCTGTACCTGGTGCTTCGTTAATTAAACTTTTGATGATTATACCTATAATTAATGTTTAGAATATAATATAATTGCGCCCGTGGAAATATTGCCCACCCGTGGAAAGTGACCAGTCCATGAATTGCTGAATTTGTATATTACGCTGGCGGATGCGGACGATTCGTCGGGTAAAGGGTTAATCTTACATTTTTACCCCATTTGAGATGAATTCTACTCCCATTTGAGATGAATTCTACTAAATCACTTTCTTTTTCTCCCAAGCTATAAAATTGCCCCTTTTCCTCATGTCGTTCCCAGTACACTTATCCTTCATCCCATTTTTTCAATAGCGGAGGCTTGTCAGTGGCGTAGCGGAAAATCTTGTGGCCCCCCGCGAGACAGAGACGGGGGCCCTTTCATAATGGTGGTTGCCTTTAAAACGGGAGCAAATTTAGTGTTGTTACCGTGCACAGCATACAGGATTTCACGTAGTACATACGCCATAAATTAAATGAAGGTATAGCCTATAGGATCGATTCTGAAGGTACGACTCTGTAGATTTTTTCATTACATGTTTTAAGTTTCACCCCCACCATCCAACGATACACACATGCACGCCCAACATGTGTGACTTGAGAGGTACCATGTATGTATATTGTTCATTTCTCACCCCTATCAGTTACAATGATGTAGCGTTCACTTAACCCTTTACCTAACCTGAAAAGCAGACGACACTTGCAAAAATAATTATTGAATAACTAATTTTTTTCATTTTTTGTCTCAAAAACATAGGTTATGACCCCTCGTTGGAACGAGCTCGTTCCAACAAGGGGTCACAACCTATGTTTCTGAGACAAAAAATGAAAAACATAATGAACATTAATTGGCGATTTTTGAGAACAGCGCTGGCCGGTTTTGAACGTTACGTTAGGTAAAGGGTTAAAAGAATAATACATAGACTACAAAGAGGACGTCGTGTGGAAGTGAGCGTTTGAAATTATGTGTATTTGGTACACAGTCCTGCTCTCTCTCTCCCTTTCCCTCTTTCTTCCAGCGTTGAGACATCCTTCAAGACGCCCCCCCCCCCCCCCGCAATGCGGGCCCTGCGGGCCCATCCCCTACGCCACTGAGTCTTGTTCAACAAGGCAAATATTTGGGGCATTCTAAAATGAAATGTTCCAGGGTCTACAGTTACTCCTAAATTACACATTTGGCACACTCTCTCCTTGTTTTTCCCGATTCTCCCCCTTAACTTCAGTGACTTCGATCTCACTTTGAACAACAAAGACCACTCCCCCATAAGCTCCATCCAGGTACTCCTAAAAAGCTGGGACATTTTGTTCCATTTTCCAGCTCACCAGTTTCTATTGCAATCCTCAAGCACCCTTCCCCAAATAAGGCTAGTCCCCTGCTTCACCCCCCCCCCCCCCCACACACCTTCTAGATGGCCAGTCTCTAAGTCTCAGTCCAACCTTTGAAACTGCAAGAGATTAGACTTTCCTATCTTACATACACGTAAAGAAATACTTAAATTTATTCAACATCACATTCGTATTCACATTGGGATAATATAATCAATGCTATCAGGTTAAACCCTTCCGAGTGTCGTAAAACGTTAAAATAAACTTTCATTGTAAGATAAGATAAGATAAAGTTTATTGCACGACCAAGAATAAAATGGTATGGCATACACAAACATACACAAACAATTAAAATAAGCAATGGGTTAATCATGCGACACAAATTTTAAGAGTAACAGATTAATCTCCTCTGTTGCCTGACTCCTGTGAGTGGGCATACGATGCATGAATCCCATTGACAATCTAAACTAATTCGATGATCATGGCCTCCGGCAAAGAAACATCTGCAGTTTTTACCAGCGATATTGAACGATAAGCTCTCGAAAGTGCATACACGGTCATGACCACATTGAGATTTATTCACTCTACCGATTTCTATCCGTCAGGATATTGGTTACAACCCGACCGACCGACCGACCGACCGACCGACCGAGCGAATGACTTCAACATCTTCCCACTGTCCAAGGCAAATGGTAACGACCAAGAATCTTTCCAGTTGCCGCAGTATAAAAGTTTTAATTAAGAGCCAATTTTGTCCAAATGATCTCGACACCTTCTTGAAATTACAAAAATAGGCGTTGGCCCTACTTCGTTAGATGATATCTGGAGATTATCTCGCGATCTTAACCCTTTGCAAGCGAGAGGCCATTGCCCCAACCAGGAACTTGATACTCAATAAATCAATTAAGTAGGATGGCTGCTAAATGTACGTGTTCGATACACTAATCAATATTTTCAACGTGCAGCCCCAAGGCTGCACCTTGAAAATATTAATGGCTCAACCCCCAAACAATGAATATGGACTCTTCCAATTGCTGCTCTGGAACTGACACCGAAGATACCACCAGCGTTCACAGGGTTAAGTAGACCTCTAGTGTATTTATGATTTCCTCAATATTCATTTCTGTTTTTTTTTTTATAGAACTCGTTAAATGTTGTGCGCAACAATTATTTCTAATTGCTCCAAAAATATTTCTGATTCCTGTATGAAAATCTTTAAATGCTGTGCACAGAACCCATTGCTGATTTATTTGAAGATGGTGGTTCTCGCCGGATATTCTGGCTTACCCCATCCGTAAAACTATCCGACACAATATGACCATGGCTGTTGAAAGCATCGTTAAACACAAACAAACAGAACAGATCAATTTATGTTTTAAAGCCTGCAGCCTCATGACGAAAGGATGGAAAATAATAATTGGTCGTACCTATATTTCACAGGCACTCGACGTATTATCAGATTTGATCAATTTTAATAAAATATATATTATATTATCAATACTAAAAAGTATTTTTTTTAGTATTGATAATATAATACATATTTTATTAAAATTGATAAAATCTGATAATACGTCGAGTGCCTGTGCTATATTTCACAATTTTCACTGTTTTGTACAATATGTAAGACATTTCTTGGATTTACACCGCGATATCCGTCAAAGGGTTACTTGAGTAAAGTACCAGGGCAATCTACAGTCTCAGTTCATCACGTGGATAAAAAACAAGAGGCTTCGAAGATATTGCACCGACATAGACGCTGTCACCATATATATCAAAGGAACCAGATCTCTAGTTTCTAATTAAATTAATTATTTATTTTCGAAAGTAGAACGTTCTCTTAAAGGTTATCAGTCCAAAGTGCTTTGATGCTCAAAATAAGAAAATTAACTTATTCGATTATCTCCTTTATTCTCTGTGAAAGATCTTTCGGTCGTAAAAAACACCAAAAGGTAATTGCCACTTTACTGTTTCAAGGGAACCATTTTCCACGGAACTGCTAATTCGCACACATCAAGAACATCTCTTACTGTAAAACTGCTGAGTGACTTGGAAAAAGCAAAAGCGATCGAAAATCTTATTAAAAAATAAATTTGACAAGCGGCGTTTTCTGCGAGTAAGGCCTCTCTTCACTCAGCAAAACGAAGTGGATGTGGCGAAGATGGCCGATTGGACAGGAGTGTAAACCTCTTTTGTCCCGACTGTAATGATTAAAGTCCAGACAGATAAAACATTCCAACTACATCACCAAGGCATGCCTTCGACATTGTCGGAATATTGGTTCGTCTTGACTTTATTTGAAAAACCTTAGACTTCTTTCAAATTTATTTATTTATTTATTGGAATTTAACGACACTTTCGACAACCAGGGTCACCTCGTGTTGGACAGTTTTACGGGTGGAGGAAGCCGGAGTACCCGAAGAGAACCACCGAGCAACGGCGAGCAACTGTCAGACTCCTCAACGTACTAACTCCACACGAGCAGGATCACGCTGTCCAATCGGTTCTCGGATTCTATGAGCAATCAGAGGATTCTCTGTTGCTGTTCGTAAGTTTGTTGAAATCGCGTCTTCTTCACCCAGCAGGTGGGGTCACAGAGCAGATTTCTAGTCGCCGGAGTAAAATAGAGGGGTATGTATCAACCCCTTTGAAGTTATCAAGTAGCGGGGTTATTGAGAGAAGTTCAGTTCATCCGAGGGCGACGTAGGTTATTTTTTAAGCAGGGAAATAGGCTGCACAAACCTAGAGGGGTCTGGTAGAATTTCTGTCTTGTGGACAATCAGGTGGATTTTTTTACCAATTTGTAGGCATAATTTGCGGGATTTTAGGTGATAGGTTGGAAGCGACATATATTGAGAATGAAAAGAATTTAAGTTGGGCACCAAGAATCGTTTAAAAATATACACAATTTGGACGTCGGTCGGTATGGTACCCAACAAAAAGTGGTCCAGCAGATTCTCTATGGCTTGTATGGAGGGTTCTCAATGGTTCTGTGCTAAACGTTTCGTTGTTTTGGGTATATAGATAAGTTGTTATTGTATAGAATGGTTAACCGAGACGAGTACACGTTCAGTTAGCACATGATTCGAATCGTGATATCAAAAGAACAATATTGCCCAACGTGGAAAGAAAGTGGCCGTACTATATAAATTTGTTTTAACCCTTTACCTAACATGAAAAGCAGACGACACTTGCAAAACTAAATTTTTTCATTTTTTGTCTCAAAAACATAGGTTATGACCCCTCGTTGGAACGAGCTCGACGAGCTCGTTCCAACGAGGGGTCATAACCTATGTTTTTGAGACAAAAAATGAAAATATTTTGAAAATTAATTGGCGATTTTTGAGAATAGCGCTGGCCGGTTTTGGCCATTACGTTGGGTAAAGGGTTAAAACCCTTTCATTTAAGTTACGACCGAATTTTGACATTAAAATGACATTTCGTGGCGCCCTGTGTGCCTGCACTGTTGGTGATATATATGATTAGAATTCACACCAACTACTTGAAATTCCACTGGTGATTCCAGTGGACATTACGAGATTACATCTCACAGAAAACTGTGTTTCTTTGTTCTGGACAACGCAAGAGCCAAACAATGTTGTGTTGTGTGGCTTTTCAAATACCTCATAAGTATCGTAATTAGGAGGTAAAATTGGGTTTCTAATTTACTTTATTTAACTCAATATGGAGACCGCGGAACTGCTCTGTTCTATAACTATCGCCATGCATCTCGACAATAAATGTTGATGACTTGATTGACAAAAATAATTTAAACCTCAATGCTAACTGCTATTTCTAAACTTCACAATGTGTACTACATTTTTACCGCCCTTTGTTTTAAATATTGGAACTCATAAAGTTTGAGACAAAGATATTTTCACAAATATCTCGGCCAGCATGGACTGGTCACTTTTTTACGGGGTATTTCCACGGTGGAACCAGTTCTGTTTAAACAGTATTTATTTCAAAACAAATAAATTTATAAAGATTAACATTAAATATTAACAGAATTAAACATAAATTGAGGGGGTTTCAGCCGCAAGTTTAGAGCTTATACGAGGTTGACTCAAATCATTATTAAGCAAAGGAGATATAAACAGTTGGCTTATCGAAGCAGTTTTGGTTCTATACAGAACCAAAGCTGGTTCGATATGCCAACTGTTCATATCTCCTTTGTTTCAAAATGTTTGGCGACTGCGTTGAATAAGCTCCAAGTTTACTGCTGAATCTACTTTATTTCATGTAATATACTGTTAAAACTGAATGATAATCTTGGTAAATTTATTTGATTTGAAATAAATACTGTTTAAACAGAACTGGTTCCATCTCAGGGACAAGATTAGAACCAGTTTTGGTTCTAAAGAGAACCTATATTTTTTACAGTGTAGCGAATAGTTGAAATTAAAAAAGCATGCAATTGATAGTTTGGTGCAATGAGCTATTTTGAAGGAAGAGAGGTGACCAGTACGCAACTAGGAAATAAAACTATAGAAGATGTGATGAAGGTCATAAGCCTCCTAACTGGACAGAGTGCCCCTCCACTCTCTCGCCACATCACTGCCTGGGCTCGACAACCGCAGTCACCAGTGGTACGTATAACAAGATGCTAGTGATATCACAGCAATTTAGAGTATTACGATGCTGAGAAACATTCTCTTGGAACAGAACCATAGTCGACACCGAGGTGCGACCTGACAATCGCCAACAAAATGACAGCTGTTCCATTTTCACCCCAAACTCATGCCGTTGATTGTTGAAAGTTTGGTGAAAATATATCTTTGTGACCTCTGCATGCGCGTGTATGTTTACTGCTATATCCACTACGAAGCTTCTTTTAGTTCGACCAATTAAGTTTTTATCCAACCCGAATAACAAAAAATCTTTATTTGTTGCCCCAAAACATAGCTTATGGGTGATAAGTTATGTTTTTGAGACAAAGGTTGAAGAAATATTAAATGTGAATGGAGATGTCTGTGAATAGCGCTGGTTTTGCATAGACGGGTTTGACCATAACCGAAAACGGTTTGATACTGATAATAGACGATTGGCTATCATCATGCATTTTCTGGTAAATGTATTATAAATAATGCACGGCGTGGAGTTCTTGGAGTGGTCCTCGAGGACGGGAGGGGGTGAAGTATTCTTCCTAGAAGATCACTATTTTGGCATAGTCAATGACCTGTCGGGCAAATAATTGTATCACATCGAACAATCCGAGAAAGATCATGGGCGGCGGACCCGGGGGAGGAGGGAAGGGGGCTGGGGCCGGGGGGGGGGGGTGCTCCAGCCCCCCCACACACTTTTTTGCCGGGCCATGTTTTTTTTGTATGCATATATTTTAACACAACCAACGACTGGTATATTTTCGCCAGCTATGTTTCTCTCGTACTGGTTCAGTTTCGAGGGATTTCGGATCATTTTTTGCAGTGAGTGGCAGCAAACGCTAAAATGCACACAGTCTGTTAAAAAATCGGTTAACTGAAATATATCGTAATCTTACAGACATACAAGTACCAAATCCACCCCCGACAAGATAATCCACAGACAGTATAATTGCTGTTAATGTCTGGTAAGGCATACATGTGAGGTCTATTTATCAGCTTTGGTCGTTACGACCAAAGCTGATAAATCGACCTCACCTGTATGCTTTACCGATGTTTTTTAACGGCACTCAAAGTCTGAAATCTTTCAAATACATCTCCTGAAAAGTCTCAAAATATCCGCTCGGATGCATGGAAATGAGGGTTTTGGGACTCTGGATTTTAAAATTTTCGTACATCAGTGCCATTTGTCACTCTCCAATAAATTGTAATAAAACAATTTGTTCAAACATTTTTTGTGTTTCAACTGCTGAACAAACGAGATAACAGAAATATCTAAGCTGACTTTTCAGAACTTTCGTTTTAAATTCAAAAATATGGCGCTCTCGGCCAAACAAAAACTCCTTTAAAGAATGGAAAGTGGCGTTTCACGTCTTTTGAAAGTTTGTGTGTTTTATTCCAATACTTGCGTCAACAGTGGTTTTCGAATCAAGCGCTAAACTTATCCAATTTAAATGCATCTCAAATGAAGGCAAATTTTCACGCATTCTCTCGTCTGTAGTTTAAAAAAAGCATATTGATAAAAAGTAGTGGAGGATGGCTGACAAAATCGTTAAAAAACAAACACCAGAAAAAAAAAAAACTGCTTCACATTGATGAGATGTTAGTGCTGCGAAAAGATAAACACGAAACAATTTTGAAATATTCTTGTTAACTTTCATTTTTAACAACGCCTGGGGCAGGCCGGTGGTCAGTATATAAGATATTGGATGAGATGGGGCGTCGTTTTTGCCCGATCAGAACATGTACTCGCCCACCTGTTTTTATGTACACATAACTGCGCTCTTTGGAGGAGCCAACAACCATCAAAATTAGCCACACTGCTGTTTTGTGTCGAAGCATTTCATTGGCTCACGCGAATCCTCATCATGAAACGTAACGACCAATCAGATGCATTCTTACATGCTGTTGAGCAGATTCCACGTGTGCTTTTTCTAACACATTTTACAATGCCTGTATTCTATCGGCTAACGTTGAATACACGCAACAGTCGTGGTATAATCGATTACAATTCTCACGCAACGATGCAATCAATATTGGCCCTTGATTTACAGCAAGGCTTGTAAATTATATCTTTTCTACCGCACTGTACGCGCCATGTGCAGTAACTAGTAGCCCCAGAATCATAGGTTTCGCGCGCCGAAGGCGCATCGGGGCGATGTGGGGCTCGTTGCACCCCTTGCGACTCCAGTTGCGTGAGATATAACAAATGCAAGCTGTGGGTAGTGAGCAGAGGAGTCAAGAGGTCAGCCGTTTCCCAGTCCAGGCTCGTCTAGTTGAGGAATCGGAGTCGGGGGTTTCTGATAGTGGCGTCGTTGTTTCTTCTTTTTGTTATTTGTAGGTGGTGGAGTGCTGGTGTTTTTCGTTATCATGTGTTGATGGAAAAGTTGGTCGCGTATTTTATAAGCCTCAATCTCTCTGTCGTTGCATTGTAGTATATTTTCCAGGTTCTTTTTTGAGTCATTCTGGTTGATGTAGATGATGTAATCAATGTTGGTGCCACTGAAGTCTGGTTTAACCCTTTACCCAACGTAACGGCCAAAACCGGCCAGCGCTATTCACAAACAAATCGCCAATTAATTTTCATTATTTTTTTTCATTTTTTGTCTCAAAAACATAGGTTATGACCCCTCTTTGGAGCGAGCTCGTCCAGCTCGTTCCAATGAGGGGTCATAACCTATGTTTTTGAGATAAAAAATGAAAAAAATAGTTATTCGAGAATTTTGTTTGCAAGTGTCGACTGCTTTTCATGTTAGGTAAAGGGCTAAGCGTCCCGAATTCTTGATGGTCATGTCGTCCAGCTCTTCTATGAATTCGCCACAGTCATCTTCCTCCTTATCCTCTTCATTCTCGGATAGTTGGCTTGGGTGATTAGAACTGATGGGAGGTCCTGGGACAGGTTGGTTAACCTCCATCTTACCCATCTCTGCCTCCAGCTCCTCCACGACTCCCGACCTCCCTGGTGAGGAGGAATGGTTTGACATGGGTGGAGTAGGAGGTGAAGATGAGTTAGTGGGTGTTTCCCTCACTTTCTCCATGTTCTCTTTCTTAGATCGTTTCCTCTCTAGCCAAGCTTCCGGGCGCCGTGCATCCCCGCGTCTGGTGGATGAGCTCTTCTTCTTTTTCTTCATCTTTTCAGGCCCAGATCCAGACTCCTTCCGGTGAGGACCAGTGTGAGCGGGGTTTCTCTTACTAAAGGTACTACCTCTCCCCGAAGGAGGTGGGGTTGTGTCCTCCTCTGTGCCGAACTCCACTGTCAGATGGACACTCTTGCCTCTTGTCTGGAAAATCCGGTTAAGAGGGCAAGAGACGCCCAGAGCTGCCAAAGCTTTCTTTAAATTAATTGGGATATCCAACTTTGCCATGGTCATTGCGCACGTCGAATGTGTGAGAAAATGGGAGTGAAAGTGTCCTAAATCAAATGGTTTTGCGCGCCGAAGGCGCGCAGGGACGATTTGGGGAGCAAGCCCCTTTCGACCCTCATTAGCTGTAGAATTTGAAAGTGTCAGACCGTGGTAAAGGAGGAGAAGTTGTGGGTTGTTAGCGGCGCTTGTGTCTTTTCAGCTTCTTTTTCAGAGGTGGAGGTTTGGAAGGAGAGACAGTGGTAGTTGGTGTTGTTGGTGGGCTGCCTGATGGTGGTTGCTGAGTTTTGTAGGGTCTGGTCCTTGCCGAGTCTGGAGTGGTTGTGGGGGATTGCTGAGTCTTTTGTTGTTGTAGATTTCTGGCGTCTATTAGTTTTTTGGTTTCTTCGACTTTTTGCATGAATAATTCGTATTGCCTGTCCATCTGTTGTCTGTGAAGGTCCCCTTGTATCTCGTGTTCCCGTAAGATGTTCTCTATCCTGTCGTCCGCGTCCTGGCATTCTGGTTTAGAAGGAAGAGGCGAGTGGGGGTCAGGAAGAGGCGAGAGGGCAGCTTCCATTTCCACCTCAGTCTCCACAGACTCTTCCTCATCCGACAATACCGACTGGGAAGCCGGCATTTGGATGGGACTGTCTGTGGGAGTGGGAGGGGAAGTGGTGGCCGCCTCTGGCTCTTTCTTTTCCTCATCTTTCTCTATCTTCATCTCCAAGAATGCCTCCAACCGGCGGGAATCCCTCCGCTTGGTGGACGGGCTCTTCTTTCTTCTCTTTCTCTTTTCAGGGCCTCCTTCCCTCTTCGGGTGAGGACCAGTGCGAGAGGAGGTCCTCTCAACAAAGGTACTACCTCTCCCCGAGGAGGGCGGTGATATTTTCTCTTCTTCAACTTGGAATTCCATAGACAGGTGGACTCTCGTTCCTATCTCCTGGACAGTCCAGGTGATAGGACGAGAGACCCCTAAGGCTGAAATAGTCTTCAACAATCTATCCGGTATTTCCATGATTGGATGTTCGCTCTCTGAAATCAGAGGTCTTCTGTGTGAAGAGCCGTGGAAAGTGTGAATGAATGGTTTCGCGCGCCGAAGGCGCGCAGGGACGGAATTGGGGAACAAGCCCCTTTCGACCCTCGTTGACTGTATAGTTTTGTCATGAGGAGGAAAAGAGTAAAGGTGTTCAGCGGCGTCTGTGTCTCCTGCGGTTTTTCTTGGTGGGAGGAGGATGTGTTGGAGAGATAGATGTTGGCGTTGTTGGATCTGGAGGATTAGTAGGTTCCTTGGTAGTGAATGGCCTGGTCCTAGCTGCTGTTTCTTCTTGAGGTTTCCTATTGTTTTTTAAATTTATTGTGAGGATTGTCCTGATTGAGTGTGCTGGAAATTGTTTGGATACGTAGAAGCTGTAGTTGTCTTGGACTGTGGCTCGGGTGTTATCGTCCTCGATCTCCTCCCCAAGGAATGCCTCCGCGGACTCCGGGAAGCTCTCCTCCTGGTCGGACTCCTGGTCCAAAGAAGCTGGAGAAGCAAGAGCTGGAGGGGTGAAAGGTGCGTCATCAGAGACAGCTTCCTGCACCATTGACAGAGCATCCTCCTCCATCTCCTCTTCAGATGAAGAGTCTGATGAGCTGGAGAATGAACTGTCACCTGACGACCCATGGTCCTCCCGACCCTCCTCCTGGGAGAGGGGTGCCGGGCTGGACAAGGGCTGTTCAGGGGTGACAGGCGTTGTCCCCTTGACGCCCTCACTTGCCTCCTTCTCTTCCTTTTCCTTCTTCTTCTTCTCCAGAAACTCCGTCATTCGGCGGGCATCTCGTCATCTGGCGGAGGGTCCCTTCTTTCTTATTCTCTTCTTCTTGATGGTGGCTGTGGCTGTACTACTCCGGCTGCCTTCATCCAGCTTTTCCGTGTGTCAGGGCAAAGCCAGCCTAAATATAGGGGCAAGGGGCCTCATATTTAAAGATATTGTAAGTTCAAAATATATTCCGCATCAAGGCGAAAAACCCACGTGAATTTCACTTCTCTGTAAAGCTGGACATAGAAAAAAACACACGTGGTGTATATCCAGCTTTAGCGCAGGGACCCAGGGGAGAAACGGTATGTTAGATAAGGTCTAATCTCATTTATCGTCACGGTCAATCAAGATACGAGATTTTAAAACGATAGAAATGTCTGTCGTATCGTCACCCGATCATTAGTTATAGCAATGCGTGGCAGGAACAAATCACCGTTAAAGTCACGCGTGAGATAACTTGTATTGATTCTGCCTCGATACACGTCATCTCCCACCGTTTTGACAGGTGGACAGATGAGCGTCGGTCCACCTGACAGTTTAGGGTAAAAAGTATATATACCTGGAAGAGCAGAGCATTAGACACACACTTGGGGTCACACACACGTTGGTGAAGTCCAGGACAGGCGGACTCTGTTTCCTGGCATAAGGGTACCTTCGATCACAGGACCCTGAAACGGCTGGAATCGCCAGAGAGGGCATTCCATGATTGATTTAGCATAGCGTTGATAGGCGGCTACGGGGCCGAATTCGTTCGTGAGAGGAACACCCCAGGTGGAACGTTAAAGTTTAGATTGTCGAGTAGCAGGTATCGTCCTGCAATAGTCAGAAGTGCAGGTTAATTGTATTGTGCGTATTAACCCTTTGAAGCGTCAGACTGATTGCGTTCTGAGTAGTTTATTTTGCTGTCGAAGCATCGTAATACCGACTGGAGATCGGTGTGAGTGACAATTTTCGCCCTAGCACAAAAAGGGCATTTGTGAATCGTGAATTCAACCAGGAACGGTGGATATTTCAATAGGACTTTCACGGAGGACTTTCAAAAGGCACATAAGGTATGAGTAGACAATATCTGACCCAAATCAGAAGTACGGTGGTTTATAGATGACGAACATTGCTGGTCGGAACCCTCCGACAGCCAGAGGAACAGTTGCGCGCAGACGTTGACATTTGAGCCTAAGCGGGTGAAGCTCTTATGGCGAGCTCACAGTAATAACATTTCAGATTTGTGAAGCTCTTATGGCGAGCTCACGGTAGTAACATTTCCAGTGTGTATACTATAGTGCCAGTACAGGGCTATAGAATGACTATATGATTTTTTAGAATTATTTAACCGTAGTGACCCATTTTCTGTGAAAAGAATTGAATTGTTGATTGTTGAAATATTGAAACGGATTTATTTTTATGTGTAAATAAAAGAATCGTTGTTACTTTAAATCATTCTTTCCATTATACAGCCTGAAGTGATTAGGAATCACACCTAACGGAAATCGAACCTATTTCAGGACAATTTGGCAGAGAAGGAATCACGGCGTCGGTCTAACTCAGCTCTCTGCGCCGAGTTCGCGACACTTGGATTCCGACCCTCCACGTTGGTCTAATTTTCCCGCAACTTCATCAGCGGGACTAAATAACCCCACGTCAGCCCAGGCCTTACGGGGCCTTAGGTGTCCCCTGACATTGATTGGCGAGCGCTACCAGGATATTTCTAAAAGGTAAAAAATGGCTATATGGAAATTTTGTTTTATTTTAACGGCGGTTCTGTTTAGGTTTTGACGCGTTCGGTCAGTTGATGCCGTTCAAGGGTTTAATATCGCAATACAGTAGTCCCCAAGAGGATACTTAATAGCCATTATAACTGCGGTAGGTTTCAGAGTATTGGGGCGTTTAACTACGTTAAATTACAGAGGTAAATTAGGATCAATTGCCATATTTTTTTTTTCTTTCTTTCTTTTCCTTCTTCATTCTTTCTGACGAGTGTTGAAGATAGAAAGAAAAAATCAAAATGGATGTTGTTACACCCCTCGCCCAACTGGTATCATTAGGCAAGGAAATGGGCCTTGAGGGAGCTGAACTTCAGAAGTTCGTTAAAGATGAGCAGAAACGTGAGGCCAAGGAGATTGCCTTACGCAATGACGCAAGGGAGAGAGAGGCCCAAGCAGTAAGAGAGGCGAAAGAGAGAGAGATTCAATTAGCAAATGAGGCGAGAGAGAGGGAAGCCCAATTAGCGAGGGAGGCAAGGGAGGCAGAACGGGAGCTCGAACAACAGAGGCACGAGAGAGAATTAGAGCTCCTCAGAGCAAGGGCCGATGTGGAAAATGAAAGTCGGCGCTCAGGGGATGGGAGTGCAGGGGTAGCAATTCATGCCCCACGCCCCCATCTCGCTCATTTCAATGAAAACACAGATGACTTGGACTCGTACTTGGAGAGGTTCGAGCGTTTTGCCTCCAGTCAAATGTGGCCAGAAGACACCTGGGCTATGTGCTTGAGCCCTTTGTTGTCAGGTAAAGCCCTCGAGGCTTATACCAGTATGCCTCCTGCACTTCTTAATGACTACAGTGAGCTGAAGAATGCCATCCTTCGGAGATACCAGCTCACCGAAGAAGGATTCCGGACCAAGTTCCGAGAGATTAAGCAGGAGAAGGGAGAAACAGTGCCTCAGTATTTTGCCCGAGCTAGGCGGTACTTTGACCGCTGGACTGATCTCGCAGAAGTGAATGAGTCATATGGAGCCCTGCGAGATCTATTTCTCCGGGAGCAGTTTTTAACTACATGCTCCAAGGAGTTGGGCCTGTTCATCAAGGAAAGGGGTCCGCCCACCTATGATGAGATGGCAACTGTGGCAGAACGCTACATCGAGGCCCACGGTGGGAGTGTAAACGCACCCAAATCGGCTAGGGGTGGGGCAAACGGGTTGGCAATGGCACCCGTAAGGCAACACCACCCCGATCCTCCTGCGTCGCAGACCAGCCGGAAGGGGAGCGCTCCCAAGGACACCACTTGTTTTATCTGCAACAAGCGGGGTCATATTGCCAGGGACTGCTGGCAGAAGCAGGTAAGGACCACTGGGAACATTAGACCACCTCAGCAGGGGGCCGGGAACGCAGCGCAAAGGGGTTGGAAGCAAGGTGACCGCGTAGATCCAGGGCCCAGTAGGCAGACGGCAGCGTTCTGTCAAACTATCGGTCCAGAACACAGTACCCTCCGGGAATGTATACAAGAGGGAGAATTAAGGCTGGAAGGCGGGAAGGTTGTCCCGATAATAAGTGGCATGTGTGAGAGGCTCACAACTTCGCAGGAGAAGGTTGATATGCCAGTGTACCCAGGGTATGTGGGACAAAGGGATTCTGGGTGCTCCTCTGCAGCGGTTAGAAAGCAACTGGTTGACGACAAGCAATTGTTGGGGCGCGACCATTTGTGTATTTTGATAGATGGGACCGTTAGAAGGTTCCCCATCGCGAGGATAACTGTGGATACCCCATTTTATTGTGGCGAAGTGGAAGCCATGTGCATTGAATCACCTGTGTATGACCTGTGTATGACCTGGTCATAGGTAATATCCCAGGGGTGAGGGCAAGCCCTGATGAGTTATGGTCCAGGGATAGGGGGCCAAGTGAAGGCCCAACGAGTAATGAAGGGAAGGTTCCCAGGGGGAACCAGTCCGATGGTCCGGGGGATGGCCCCTACACGACGAAATGTCGCAAAGTTTCAAGAGGGACGACTCCTGTCCAATTAGGGAGAAGGGGCCGCAGGCGGTCCAGGCTAAACGCCAAACGGCGAGGGAACCCAATGGGGTCATTGGGGAAAGACCCTCAAGCAAATTTATGTGGGGGAGTTGAGCTCCCCCAGAAGTCGGTGTCACCCGTGTGGAGAGGGGCGGCCAGACCCACGCAAATGGCTGGGCAAACTTCCCCAGAATTGAGAGGGCACGGGTCAACACAAGTTGAGTATGTTAAAGTGGATGGGACCGCTAAGGTGGGCGCCCAGGGGACCGAGGAAAGGGTCCACAAATCAAAGGAGAAGCATCCTAGGTGGCGGAGACCACATAGAGAGCGCCGGGGGCGCACAGCGCCCAATGTGCGCAAGAAGTCGTCGCAATGGACCGGGGGGTTGACGGCACAAGGGCCAAGGACGGCCAGTGTCGTTCGAACGACGGTAATCGCCGGGAGGAGTGAGCCTGGGGGATATAGCGCCAAGGAAAGCTCTTGGGAATGCGACAATGACAGGGTATGGGGACCCTGGTGGAATACCCGTAGAAATGGCGGGGCGAGAAGTAGGGGTGTGTCAAGGGTTACCCAAGGGGATACTGGGAACCGGGCCCCTACCAATGGTCGGTGGTTATAAAGAAGCAATAGTTGGGTGGCTGTGGGCCTGGTGTCTGGGACGGGGGCTCCAGTCGCAAATATTTTTGTGGGTGAGGTGATGAGTTTCGTAAACCCGGTGTTAAGGCCCGGAAGAAATTTTCTTATTTTTAGTATTATTATTGCTCTGACTGCCGACTAGAGTTGGTTGTGAGTGCGAATGTGAGATACGCTGCCCTGTCTGTCGCGTGTGCGTGGACGGGGAGCCTGTGTGTCGAGTTTTGTAAGTGTGGGGCACAATAACTCCGTCTGTCGCAAAGGCGCGGTCGGGAAATCCGTGTGTTGAATGTGTGAGTGTGTGAGGAACAAATTTTAATCCCCTGGTTGAGCTTGGCGAGGGTGAGGCTCGACATGATGCAGGGGTCGTTTGCCCCTTCACAAGTCATAGGGGAATGAGAGGCGAGGTTACACTCCGTTGGAATTAACCCATCTGACGCAAAGGCGCGGACGGTGTTACTCGTCGGAGTGAGTGCCAAGTGAACTGTTTGCAAAATGGGCGAACGTGTATAAAAATGTGTATGTTTGGGTGTAAATATATAGTATTACAGAGAGAGAGAGTGCTGCAAATCTAAGAATAAGGCTACTCTCCATATGTAAACCCGCAAGACGGGAACATGTGGTAGCGAGTGTGTCGTGGGAATCGACATGGCCGACGCATGAGCCCGGTCATGACCCCCCACGACCACTAGGGTACAGTTTTGTAGTCTTGAACATGATGGTAGATCGTAAAAAGGTGTGAGAGGCGAGCGTGCGTGGCTTTGCCCCTTGCGTTTTAAGAGATACACAGGGTGTTTCTCTCGGGAAGGGAGTTGTCAGGGCAAAGCCAGCCTAAATATAGGGGCAAGGGGCCTCATATTTAAAGATATTGTAAGTTCAAAATATATTCCGCATCAAGGCGAAAAACCCACGTGAATTTCACTTCTCTGTAAAGCTGGACATAGAAAAAAACACACGTGGTGTATATCCAGCTTTAGCGCAGGGACCCAGGGGAGAAACGGTATGTTAGATAAGGTCTAATCTCATTTATCGTCACGGTCAATCAAGATACGAGATTTTAAAACGATAGAAATGTCTGTCGTATCGTCACCCGATCATTAGTTATAGCAATGCGTGGCAGGAACAAATCACCGTTAAAGTCACGCGTGAGATAACTTGTATTGATTCTGCCTCGATACACGTCATCTCCCACCGTTTTGACAGGTGGACAGATGAGCGTCGGTCCACCTGACAGTTTAGGGTAAAAAGTATATATACCTGGAAGAGCAGAGCATTAGACACACACTTGGGGTCACACACACGTTGGTGAAGTCCAGGACAGGCGGACTCTGTTTCCTGGCATAAGGGTACCTTCGATCACAGGACCCTGAAACGGCTGGAATCGCCAGAGAGGGCATTCCATGATTGATTTAGCATAGCGTTGATAGGCGGCTACGGGGCCGAATTCGTTCGTGAGAGGAACACCCCAGGTGGAACGTTAAAGTTTAGATTGTCGAGTAGCAGGTATCGTCCTGCAATAGTCAGAAGTGCAGGTTAATTGTATTGTGCGTATTAACCCTTTGAAGCGTCAGACTGATTGCGTTCTGAGTAGTTTATTTTGCTGTCGAAGCATCGTAATACCGACTGGAGATCGGTGTGAGTGACAATTTTCGCCCTAGCACAAAAAGGGCATTTGTGAATCGTGAATTCAACCAGGAACGGTGGATATTTCAATAGGACTTTCACGGAGGACTTTCAAAAGGCACATAAGGTATGAGTAGACAATATCTGACCCAAATCAGAAGTACGGTGGTTTATAGATGACGAACATTGCTGGTCGGAACCCTCCGACAGCCAGAGGAACAGTTGCGCGCAGACGTTGACATTTGAGCCTAAGCGGGTGAAGCTCTTATGGCGAGCTCACAGTAATAACATTTCAGATTTGTGAAGCTCTTATGGCGAGCTCACGGTAGTAACATTTCCAGTGTGTATACTATAGTGCCAGTACAGGGCTATAGAATGACTATATGATTTTTTAGAATTATTTAACCGTAGTGACCCATTTTCTGTGAAAAGAATTGAATTGTTGATTGTTGAAATATTGAAACGGATTTATTTTTATGTGTAAATAAAAGAATCGTTGTTACTTTAAATCATTCTTTCCATTATACAGCCTGAAGTGATTAGGAATCACACCTAACGGAAATCGAACCTATTTCAGGACAATTTGGCAGAGAAGGAATCACGGCGTCGGTCTAACTCAGCTCTCTGCGCCGAGTTCGCGACACTTGGATTCCGACCCTCCACGTTGGTCTAATTTTCCCGCAACTTCATCAGCGGGACTAAATAACCCCACGTCAGCCCAGGCCTTACGGGGCCTTAGGTGTCCCCTGACACCGTGTCACTAGGAGGGTGACCAGTGTGAGGGGAAATCCCCTCACGAAAGGTGCTACACCTCTCCGAGGACGGCGGTTCCGATTCTTTATCAAAATCCACTGTCAAGTGAATTTTACCCTTGAGCACCTGGATACTCCGGGTGGTGGCAAGGGTAGCCTTCACTCTGACAAGTGTCTCTTGGATTACCAGTGGGAGCTCCATTGATCAGTTGTTAGCAACTCGGAGTCCAAGGTGCGAATGGCGTGTCCACACAAGTGGAAAGTGTCCTTTGCTTCTGAATCTTATATTTACGATACCATCGTCTCCAACAGTATACTGGCATACTGTAAGTTAAAGCTGGAAGAAAAATAATTGCAGCAGGTGAAATTCCATATATGTTCCAGTTTGTTTATTTTACCTCTGGCAACAAATTTTGAGGTGATTCTATTGACCTACTTAAATTTCACATCTGTGTGTATTGTGTCACACAACACGCTGAGTATTGTTATCACGCTCTTTAAAGCTCATCAAGTGGATGACTTACGCTTAATTAAATTGACTTGAAGAATAACTCAGGGCGATTATTTACTTAATGTCTCTCTGGGGGAAAATGCATTGTAAGCGTTCTCTTTTACCAACTTGGAGGTTGTGTTACACAATCTGCTTATCTCTAGATTTCTTTTACATAAGTGGTATTTCTATTGACACAGGAGTAGTCTTTTGGAAAACTGATTTTACCTGGTGTGCAAATAGTCAACAGGGACTCTTGTCAAAAACCAAGGTGTCCATTCGACGACTCATAAACTAAATATAGCTGTTTACCAACCATTCAAACAGTTGCTTCACTGTTACCCTATTCACGTATACCCCATACAAAAAAGGATGAAAGAAGGGTGAAAAGAACAAAATAAACATCTTGCAAGTAACAATTACACACATCCTATTAATAATAATTCAATAAAATGAAGGATGGATTAAAATAATTTAACCTGATAAAACAAAATAAAGTTATCATTTTATCTCAAAGCAAGAAACCTCAATTTAACAAATTTCTAATCATTTATCGTGTCTTGAGTGCAACAATTCGCCATCTGCAATGCAGATAGCGCCTTGTTTCACTAAGGAGCCTTGCATGTATAAAGTGGGCACACGAAGCCTTTCACTGGCAGTCAATGTGTTTATGCATCTGATACTATCAGTTAGAGGGAGCACGGTGGCCCAGTGGTTAGAGCATTGCACTTCAAACCGAAATGTCCATAGTTCGACTCTGACCAACAGTAACTACGTGGTGTCATTGGACAAAACACTTAATCCCGTTTGCTTGCGTGTGGAGACGGTGGCGCTGTGTACTAGGGCGTCCAGCACGTCGATGGTGCACTTGCCTTCAACTGCTGCTAACTCACCCATGATAATCAAAGACAGATTGATCAAACATCTGAAGAAAATTCATTTTTCACTATTCGAGGATGGCTTGTCTAACTTTAATATAAACTGCTCAGTGGCGCCTTCCCCACTTCAAGTGGCGACCGGGCTACATGCCATACCTGCCATACATTAGATACGCCACTGACACTGTTAACCATTTACCTAATATGAAAAGCAGACGACACTTTGAATAACTAATATTTTTCATTTTTTGTCTCAAAACCATAGGTTATGGCCCCTCATTGGAACGAACTCGACGAGCTCGTTCCAAAGAGGGGTCATAACCTATGTTTTTGAGACAAAAAATGAAAAAAATAATGAAAATTAATTGGCGATTTTTGTGAATAGCGCTGGCCGGTTTTGGCCTTTACTTTGGATAGAGGGTTAAACACCTGTGCAACGAGTTTGTCATAAGGGAAAGCTACTTTAAACACATCAATACAAACAACATCTCAAAATCTTTGTGTGTCGGGATATTATGACAGAGTGTACTTCGACATGTCACTCGATTGAATAATATTCAAAGATCGTGTCCTGCTTTTCTCCAATCAAATATTTACGATACGTTTTAGCTGCGGATTTATTATTATTCTTTGTTTTAGATGGCACCAATCCTATACTGCTGCATATATTTTTGTGTCTGTATCGTTCGCAAAATGTTTACTTGTCCCTTCAAGCAATATAATACAATACAATACAATACTTTTATTGTCTTATACAAAACAGGAGATACATGGCAAAACAAACCAGAGACACATAAATATCGATCACAAAACATGGAGACAAGGACAAAGGACAGACTGGTGGATTAAATAATAATATTCATTACATGCATGTAAATATACATGTTGAACGTGCTTCCATCTCGAATAATTTTAATTCTTGCCTAAACAAACTTTTTAATTCTCAGCTAAACCCTGCGGTTGTGTTTTGTATACTTAAGGAATAAAGCTAGCTCAACGAAGACAGCATAACAGGCACCGCGTATACCTTCTCACTAGATCTTTCAAGCCCGATGGTCCGTACTGAACAGAGAGCGCTGGTGAAAAAGTTAAGACAGAGCTCAGACAGTGTCGCGCCTTCTCCAAACCTACCCTGATATCACCATATACACCAACAAGAGCGCAGTAATATTTATTAGCGACAGGAAAGCTTCTGCTTTCTCAGCGTAAGCACATCGACAACGCGCTTGAGGACTAAAGGTGTCAATCATGAGTCAAAAGACTCTACCAGGTAGAAGACAGACTCGTCGGTACTTGGCGTCCAGTAGTCGAGTCCGGTGGTGTTATTTATTTCACAAAATAGCCGGTCCGCAGCGTAGTGTACATCTGGCAGGTATACAAAAACTGTTTCGTCCTCCACTGTCTCTGGACAGAAAGGGCAAAACCGCAGCACATGTGGGATTTTGTATCTCCCGACTTCAATAGACAAAGGGCGTGCACTTATTCTGAGCTGGGTAAATTTTTGAATGTTACATTTATCCGTTTGGGTAAAGAGATATTTTTCAAATATAAATTCCCTTTTCACTTTCCTGTAGCAAGCAAGTTTGGTGAACTCCTGCACTTTAGTCTCCCACCATCGTCTATACCGACTTTTTAATACATCTTTCACTGTTTTTGTCAGTTTATCCACATTTAATGTTGACTGGTTTTCCCATATATGGTGAAAACCAAGATACTTCAATATATTCTTCAGTGTACATAGCCACGGGAGGTGGTCACTGTGCATACATTCCCCCAGGCATTTATTTGCGACCGTGTTCACATCTGAATTCAGCAGGTGCAGCCAAAACTTGATCGATTGCAGGAGTATGTAAATACCCAGCGGGCATTCACCCAATTCTCCTCTCGATGCCAGAATTGAGCTAAACTTATTTACGCCAACCTGTTGTTTGTGAAACCTAACAGAAAGCCTGTCGTAGGTATGTTTGTCGTACTTATCCTCCAGACAGGTTCCGGCGGGGAATTTCTCCAGATTCATAGGTTGGAGGCTTGGAGCCCCAAACTTCACACGTGTTGGTAACAATAGGCGAATGAGTGAATGAAATAGTTTTAGATTGAGTGCTGCGTTTATTTCGTGGATGGGTAATTTTTGTTCCGGGAGGTATAGCGCCTTCAGCCCGATTTTGCGTTAGTGACTCATAATCTATCTTCCCCGATGTTTTCATGTTCACTCGCAGGTATTGATACTCTTTTACTTGCTTAAGTGGGCTATCATTAAATGTAAATGGGCGTCGGTGAATTCTTCTACCCGACTTATTAAATATCATAATTTTGGTCTTGTTTTCATTAATGTGAAGGGACCAGCGACTCAAATAAGGGGCGAGTTTGCCGAGTGCGTTTTGAAGTCCACTTTCTCTAGATAAGAAGAGTACAATATCATCAGCGTACATGAGACAGTTTAAGTTAAGGTTGTGAAGTGGAACTGGGTCGCAGGTACCGTCAAATATGTCCGGAAGATTATTGATGTAGAGGTTAAATAATTTGGGGCTTAAAACACAACCCTGCTTAACCCCTTTGTTAGTCTTGAGTTAAATCATCTTTCAACTTGATCGAAAAATTAACTTCTCGATACATGTCAGTTAAGACGTCTATAAATCGACCTTCTGTACCGTATTTCCTTAGCTTAAAAAAAACCCACCCTCTCTCCAAACAGTGTCGAAAGCCTTGCGTAGGTCTATAAAGCAGGCATATAAATATTTCCCCTTAGAGGTATATTTATTAATTATGCTTTGGAGGGAAAAATATGGTCCGCTGTGCAGCATTTTTCTCGAAGCCAATTTGGGATGGATTCATAATGTTACTGGAAGAAATGACATCCTCGAGTCTGTTATCGAACACTTTACAGAATAGTTTGCTCCAGAAACTGGATATCGCAATTCCCCTATAGTTGTTAGGTTCGTCTGCTTTATCACTCTTATGCAAATACCTGATGAGGTTGTTTCTCCAGGGCGTTGGGAATTTACCAGTTGCCAAGATAGCCTTGAAGAGCTTCAGATGACAAGGAAGGAGGACTTGCATGGACGCTTTTATCATCTCGTTGCTTATGGGATCGTAGCTGCTAGATTTCCCATTTTTTAGGATATAGCGGCCTTAATGACTTCGTCTGCCGTAATCTCAGCATCTAGGCTATCAAATTTTGAAGGACGTGTAGCTCGTTGTGCAATTTCTGTTCGTGCATCCGGATTATCACACATTAGTGATTTGAAGTGTAATATCCAGCCACCGGGCGATATTGGAGTGTTTTCGCACTCGTCATTGTAGCCGTCTTTTAAATTATCAATGACCTTCCAAAAGGCCTGAGGGTCTTTATTTTCCAATTTCTGAATTTCATTTATCAAGTTTGTGCTGTTTTCATCTTACCACTCATTTATAACGTTTTTCCGCCGAGTAAAATTGGTATACATACTCACGATTGCCCAAACTGGTGCGAATCATTCTAACCTTGGCCATCATGATTTTTCGCAATTGCTGACAATGAATTATCTTACTGACCCTGCAGAACGCCGCGTGCGTTTATGTAAACGGTCTACAAAATTCCGAGCATATCAGTAGGTACCTCTGAAAAGTGACAAATCACAGTACGGTACGACAATTTTCTTAGACTGAGCAGTGTGACAAAATAAACTAGACTTTATGATTCTGGAGAATCATGGCTTTTCCCGATGAGATTCCATGATTTTTCATGACCCCACAGCGTCTGATGAATTGTTTTTAACTGTCTCACTGAAGTTCCGTGATTGATGTTATCAGAAAGGTGCGTATAAGAGTCTCAAATGACTCAGTTTGAGAAAAAAAATTGTTTAGGTAAAAACGATCATTAATGGTGAAGTGGGTTAATGTCAATATCGTCGTCCAACAAGTCAATGACCGACAAAAGGAGTTATGTTTGTTTGACACATACCCACTGAGTGCTGTGTCGATTTGAAAATGGTCCATTTTATCTCAAATGTATCCAAAATATTGATGTCTGGCAGTTTGTAAAGGGTTAACAAGTGCCAACAGGAATATTTATTCATGCAACTTGTAAGGTCACACCAAGAACTGCGAATGACCATTTTTTCCTTAAAATCTACAAGATGTTTTCAGAGAAATCCAGGGAGAGCATGAATTTAAGCTTTTCATTGGTATCATTATTTATCCAGCCCAAAACGAGTTAAGTGTTGTATTTTGAATACTCTTATCACTTCCAAAGTGCAGGCTGCAAGCCGAGAGGTCCTCGGTTCGAATCCCACCTGCGGCAACCGCGTTGTGTCCTTGGGCAAGACACTTCATCTCCATTGCCCGCGTGGGGGCACGATGACGCCGTGTACTACGGCGTACTGCACGTCGATGGTACGCATGTCTTCAACCAATCTAACCCTGCCTGTGCCGCAGTGCGGAGTTACGATGTTGGGGAGTTGGCAGCTGCTCGTCGTTGCTCGGTGGTTCTCTCTGGGTACTCCGGCTTCCTCCACCCGTAAAACTGTCACGGTCCTGATTAGCCATTGTGCATAAATATGTGACCTTAAACATCAATAAATAAATAAATCACTTCCAAAAATAATTCTCAGTGAATTCTACTTCCACTTATTTTGATCTCTGATTTCAACTTCGGGTGCAGTGGGTACGCAAACACAGCCCATTTTATCAACATTTTGATGTTTGATAACCTGCATAGGGTTAACAAATGCTTACAGGAATATTTTGTACATGCAACTTGTAATGTCACACTAAGATCTGAGAATGGCCGTTTTTTCTTGAAAATCTACAAGATGGTTTTAGAGAAATCCTCTGATAACATGAATTTTTGACCTTATGAGGGGTATCGCACTGTAACCAGCCCTAAAGGGGTTAATATTTGGTTTTGTGAATACCTTCATTACTTATAAAAATGATCGTCGGTGAATTCCACTTCCAGTGAAGGAGGTTATGTTTTATCTCGCAGGTACACATTTGGTATTATGGTTGCCCAAGAACAATCCATTTTCTCCAAATGTCTATGCTTGGCAGCCTCTGGAGGGTTAACAAATGCTTACCGAAATATTTTGTCCATGCAACTTGTAATGTCACTCCAAGACCTGCGAATGGTCAATTTTTCTTGAATTTTTTTTTGAGAAATAATTAGAAAACTGGAATTTTAAGCTTTTAAGGGGTTTATCTCCTTAACTAGTCAAAATTGGTCAAGACCTCGATTTTTGAATACACTTACTACTTACAAAAATGTTTCTCTGTCAGTTTTGCGTCCGCTAAAAGAAGTTATGTTTCTCTGTTGCATTCCCATTTGATGTTGTTGGTGTCCAAAAACAGACTATTTTTTTCAAAATTTTGACATTTAGCAGCCCATGGAGGGTTAATAAATGCTTACCGGAATAATTTATCCAATCAACTGGTAATGTGACACCAAGACCTATCAATGGCCATTTTCTCTTGAAAACCCTACCAGATGTTTGTAAAGAAAGCCAGGGAAAACATCAATTTTTAAGCTTTTGATGGGTATCACTATCAACAACCACAAAAGGGGTTAACGCTTGGTTTCTTGAATACCCATATTACATACAAAAATGGTCCTCGGTGAATTCCACTTTCAATAAATGAGATTATGTTTATTTCTCAGATACACGTTGGGTGCTGTGCGTGTCCGAAAACAGCACATTTCAACAAAATTACGATGCTTGGCAGCCTGTAGACGGTTAATGAACGCTCACCGAAATATTTTGTCCATGCAACTTGTAATGTCACACAAAGACCCGCGAGTAGTCAATTTTTCTTGAAAACCTCCAGGATGTTTTTAGAGAAATCCACAGAAAATGGGAATTTTAAGATTTTAAGGGGTCTCTCTCTTTAGCCTGTCCAAAATGGGTTAAGACTTCGACTTTTGAATACCCTTACTACTTACAAAAATGTTTCCGAATAGATTATGTGCTCGATAAAAGAAGGAACTTTTCTTTGTGCCGTACCCATTGGGTGCTGTTGGCGTCCAAATACAGCCCATTTTATCACAATTTTGACTTTTAGCAGTCCGTGGGAGGTTAACAAATGGTCACCACAGTATTTTGTCCGTGCAACTTCTATTGTCACACCCAGCCCTGGGAGTGACAAAATTTTCTTGAAAATCTACAAGACTCGTTTAGAGAAATCCAAGGAATACATGAATTTTTGTGCTTTATGGGAGTATTGCTGTTTAACCAACCCAAAACGGGTTAACGCTTGGTTTTTTGAACAGCCCTTATTACTTACAAAAATGATCCTCGGTGAATTCTACTTCCAATAAAGGAAGTTATGTTTATCTCTCATGCATAGTTTGGGTGATGTGGTGGCCTGAAACCGGCCCATTTCATCAATATTTCGATGTTTGGCAGCCTGTGGAGGGTTACCATATGCATCGCCTGATATGTCATGTGTATCAGAGGTCGTGTCACAGGCAGGTCTAGCAATGATGAATGTTTAAAAAAAATCTGCAAGACGTGTTTCGAGAAAGTGCCGATAAACCCCAATTTTGGCAGTTTTTTGCCAATTCTGACGAAATAAGAGTTAAATCGAAAATTCCGCTTTGGTTCATTTTTAGATTTTGTACCCCTCTATGGGTGTGCAAAAGTTTGTGAAAATCGGTTCGAAAATGGCTTCTGAATCGTACGGACAAAATGTGTGGAACCCCCCCCCCCCCCCCCCCCGAAAAAAAAAAATAATCCGTAGAATAACAAGAGTCTTTTCCAGAAGGAAAAGCCAAATTAATAAAATTATGTCAAATGTGGGCGTTTGGTTGACTTTTCATCAGCTTGTCGGCCTGTGTCAGCTTTTAAATTACAAGGTAGATGCCAGAGGTTCGTTACTTTCTTGCAATCGCTTTCAAAACAGACTGTAGACTGATTAGCTTGTATTAGCCTGCAGTAGTCGGCAAAAGAGTGTCCAGTAAAACACACCCGTTCCTTCCTATTTCGTTCTCCAACCTAGTTTGTTGAAGGATACGATATCATTATGTTTAAACAGTGATGCACATCATGTGAATTTCTCTATATGCAGAACTGAATTCCGCGGCGTGGTGTTTCTTAGCGTTGTGGATGCCCTTTAATATGGGACTGTCCCTTGATAAATGAAATTTAACTACACTCAAGCCCAAAAGGGGATGGGGTCCCAGTGGCAAGTGCCCACACACTTTTTCCACAGATATACCACATGATTACACATTACATTCAATTAAAAAATTGACACTATGTAAATGGGTCAATTTACAGCTAATAGATTAACTGGCCAGTTCGAAACATCTTCAAGGGGTCCTGGTCTCTTCCTTCCACTTCAGCCTTCTTCCTTCGCGGAGGCTAGCATTTGGGTTGGAAGATGGTTAGAGTAGATCAAGTATATTTATAACCTTACCTTCACAAATCAAACTCTCTATTACCTTAACTTGCCCTCGCAAGATCTGAAAATCAAGAAAATGTCATTTCTGTGGACTCGTCTTTCAAATTTTCTTCCACCGGGACGAACCAGGATACAGGTACGGTTTGTCATCTAACTTCCATTGAGATTCTAGCGCCCCTGCTCCAGCGTCATTCTGTGGGCAATAATTTTCACATGGTACTCGTACTCAGTTACATAACCTCTTACATACTAATATATGTCATCACAACATTAGCTTGTGCCCTTCGCCCTTGGATTGTTTTCGATTGAAGACTGGCCAAAATAGAAGTCACACGGCTTGTCGTGTGATATCTCCCATAATGTACCTGGTTGATCTGCGTTGTACTATCTCCGATCTGTTTATGTTCTGCCCAGTGAATCGGTCCCAAATAAAGCTGCCATATTACATGATAAGCCGAACAAGCGTTGTGTAATAAAGCCCCTTTGTCCTATTGTGGCATTTATAGATGTTTCTCTGAAAGAAGGCTCTGGTGGCATTGGCCTACTTAGCAAACTATATAGGTGTTCCCGCTGAGCTACTGGTGTATAGTGATACCCAGGTACTCGGCTGATTCCACTTCATCCAACTGATGTTGTAAGGGACTCTCGCGGGATCTCCTGTTGGAAATATGGAGTACCTCTCACTTCTGGGTTGGAATTCCATTAGCCATTATTTTTCTCATTGTTGAAGAGCATCCGGGCCTTTTAGGTTATTTGGCGTCCAGAGGTGATGTTATATCCCTACAGAGTCATCTGCAAACATACCAAATTTCGACCACGTTGAAACATATTCCGACAGGGTATTGGTGAAAATGAAAAACAGGATTGGGCCCAAGTCAATACCCTTGAGGCACCCCACATTAGGTTGGTGCGGAATTGGATGTACAGTCGTCTAGGACCACTTGCTGTTCCCTTCCCTGTAAGAAATGTCTGATCGATGCCAGTATTCCCGTAGTGTTGTATCTTGTAGCAGTAGCCTCTGGAGTGGATTTAGAAAGGTCCGGGAGTATGACATCTGTTTGGCATTGTGGTCCAAATACCTGGCAAGATCCTGGAGAGTGATGATAGATTGGATCTCACAAAATCTATGCCTCCTAAAGCCACGATGAGCTCGGCGGGGATCTAATGTTGACCACAATGCCGCCCTATGTTGCTGAGCACAATGTGCTCCACGACCTTGCACGCCACAGATTTTAGAGAGACTAGGTGGTAATCTATAGGGCATTTTGTTGCTTCCTTTTTGTAGATGGGTGATACATTCGATTTTATTGCAATCCACAGGTAGTGTACCGGTACCCGGATTTAAAGGGGGCCTGGAATAGGTTTGAAAAGACGAAGCCAGACGAAAAGTCATTCAGCTTTCTAGTGGCTACTCCATCGGGTCCTGCGGCCTTGTGGATATTCAGTCAAGGTAATAGCTTTCTAATCTTTTGGTGTGGATGTTGTTGATCGGCATAGATGGCGATGATGTTGATGATGTTGATCGAAGTTGGGTTCTCCGTGCTCTTGAAAACTGTTAAAAACTATGTTGGCCTTTGTAGTTGCATTGAATATGTGATCCCGTCACTGGCTTTTAACGGTGCTACTCCGCAACTTTCTTCCCCTTACCGGCGATGAAACTCCAGAATCTCTTTAGGTTTGAAGCACTGTCACTCGATATGACTCGATATGACTCGATATGATGCAGGTCAGAAAGTCATTATAGACTTTCGTGCAGACTGATATTGTTTCCTCGTTCAAGTGTTGAGAGCGCCTTTGTTCTTTCGCTGACTTTGTGGTTCGGAATTTTCTTAATATACCCCATTTTCACCTGGTGAGTCGTTTAAAAATCGTTTAATTTCTAGGATATTCCAGGGTTGGTTGAAGTGGACAGAAGTCATTTTGGATGGGACACATTTATCAAGAGTGCTAGAAAAACTAGTGGTGACATCAGTCCACACTGACTCAATATTTGACGAAGTGTCAATTCTGCCGTTGAAGTCATTTTCAAAATCGCTTAACTATTTCGTCATTCCAAATTATAATAAAGAAATAAACCAGTCAGCAAGAAAATCCATCTGTGGAAGCACGCTCATACGCGTGGATGGATGTTCTTACTGACTGGCTTATTTCTTGATGCGCAGATAGACGACTCAATATCTGCGATAAGGGACTGACGTCCACTAAAGAATAGCTCTGCGGCCGAGGTGTGTACGTGATTTAGTAGTTTCGCTAGGCGGTTAATGACGGAAAAAATATCTCTCGACACGAGTTCGAACCTCCCCTTTGCTATTCGCTATATTATCGAGGTGTTTTCTGTATACTGCAACATTCTAGAAATTTGATAAAGATACGTTGTCTCTCATGCCCAGAAAAACTCAGTATGTAATGTCAATGATGCTAGACGGTTGATGCCGAAGGAAACTATTTCCGCAGGAGTTCGAACCTTCACTATGCTAGTTGCTTTCTTATTCACCATTTCGAATGCATGAAATGAAAGCAGTTACATAATAATTCTGATTGTAGCTGATAATTAGATTAAAAATATTTTATTTGTTTATAATCAACAAAAAGGATTGGATAACAAGTGCCCAGCACTTAGATTATATCCTTTCCTTGAAATACGTTTACAATTACAAATTATGACATGTTTACAAGTAGTTACATGAATTTATATGTAATGGCGAAACAAAAAGTATGTATATATAGAAACAATTTTGTGTATGTGCAAAGTTAGAGAAGAAAGCTGATGGGTACTCAACTTTGCAAGAGACAGAACATAGAAGTGGAGGGGAGGGGAGGGGGAGAAGGAAATTGAAATGCCACACTATAATACTGCTGGCTTGGGTCAACAAGCATATGGGCCACATTTCGGCACTACCGCGACTCCGACGGAGTCACACCACTACTATTGCCAGGGCAGACAGGACAAACAAACGAAGAGAAGTGAGCCAGATGTGAGGTAAACAGCTGATAATTTATCTTGAAAATATGATAAAAGAATACAATGCCGAACCCCACACACCACTTTTCCACCGGTAGATTCAGCCGGTGGTTAAGTAATGAGTGTGGTTCAGTTTGATTTCGCTGGGCGATTGGTGCCGAAAGAGACTTTCAACCCCGCCATTCCTTTTATAATATAAGCTACTACCGATAGCAGTAGTGATGCTACTTAACCGCCCTTTTATCATTTTCCCCCCGATAACACCTATAATACATGATGTAGCAAGAGTCAGGGTGAATGATTTTACTTATTAGTATATCGTCGCCCGAGTGCTAGAATGTCCTATGTCCCCTATGGGACATAGGACATTCCGGCACTCAGGCTACGATATGTTATGACGCCAAAAATTTGGTGACATATGGCCTGAATAAGGTGTTAATCAATCGATAAGGACTGGGGTAATCTTTGACGTTATTAATCGATACCGTGACCGGTTACAAAGGTTACGTCAAAATCGATATTCTTGACCGGTGTTATTGAAAAAAATCGATAAAAAGGCTGTTTTCGGCATCCTTTCTTCGCCAACACTAAAAAATGCGAGAGACGTTCTCATTAATTTCGGTTGATGGGGGAGTATCCAGTGCCATTGATGCATTCCTAGGCGAACACAGCGTAATGTCTGTAATCCCACCTTGGTGTAGCAGAATGATCATAAATACGCACACTGTGTGTCACAATGAAGGTGAAACAGTTTACAGAAGACGATTGTAATTTTGACACAATGACCCATTGCTCTAAAGTTACAAAGTTACAACCAAAGATTTTATGCTTCTTTTTAAAAAGTGAGGTACAAATCACAACGTGTCAAAAATTGCAAAAGCCTTCAGAGCAATTGCCCATTCCGTCTCTGACCCATCTGAGCGCATCACTGAGAGAGTAAGGACTTTTGTATGAACCTTGGAGTGCGTACTGTGTACATTGAATCCACGAGAAGAACAGTGGAAGTCAGATTTCAAACATAAAGATTTTCAACTAAATAAATTTGGAAAGAACATTGTAAAATAAATGAAAAACCCATGCCAATGATTGAATTTTAGAGGATGATATCAACTATGTTAATTAAGTCTTTTGAGGATATCTACGCTGTTTTACTGAATACATAGATATTCACTAAAACAGCGTAGATGTTCCTTTTAGTATATGCTACGCAGTGCTCAAAATAACTTTTTTTCTTTGCGTAGCAAAATGCTACACATTTCCAAAAAATGAATAGCATTTTGTAAAAATTCCATAGCTATTTTTGTATATCAGAGTTATGTTATGCTGTTTTGTATTGAAATCTTCTAAGTAGATGGAATAGTTTCCATCCATTTCTGGGCATTTCCAAATGATCTTCAACACATGAAACATTTACTATGTTTTTTTTAACTGAACTGCCTTTAAGGGTTGCATGGACTTGGATATTTCCAAGGGCGTCTTGGTTGTTCAATAGAGTTCTCGAAAAGGAAGTTGGGATTTTTAATGTGATGGGCTTGAAGTTATTTTTAATGGACATTTTATGCAAAATGTTGTAAAAACAGGAAGAATTTAAACCAATGAAGTTGCTAATGATACTTGATGGAGAGTTAATCTGAGTTATGCCTGGAATGTTCCACAATCAGAAGTAAAGCATCGGTGAACTAGTTTTCAAATTTGTTTGCAAATGTTCATTTACATTTTGCGATACAAGATAATCAACTGCAGCCTAATAGGCTGCAGTTGATTATCTTATATCGCAAAATGCTATACATAATTGAACATTGTATAGCTTTTTGCAAGTTTTGCATAGCAAAAAGCGACGCGACACCGCTTATTTTGAGCCCTGATGCTACGTGATATTTTACTTCGGAATATGCAGCCCAATTCGACTGCAAAGAATTTCAAGACAATAACAAATACTTTCTGATCGTTCCCTCAGGCGACGTTCAGTGCGACGTTCAAGGCGACGTCATGCGCCGAAGCGTGACGTCATTTAGGAAGCTACTGAAAAAATTCATCGTGTGGACCTGAAAATATTCGTGAAAAATAAAACTTTCAGGTCCACACTCATGAGATAATTCCAGATACTGACTAAAATAGAGTAGATTTTCTTTTTTGTTATATGCTACGAGACATTTTATTAGACAATTTTCAGC
Source organism: Pictodentalium vernedei (assembly GCA_031216915.1). Classification (NCBI taxonomy): domain Eukaryota; kingdom Metazoa; phylum Mollusca; class Scaphopoda; order Dentaliida; family Dentaliidae; genus Pictodentalium; species Pictodentalium vernedei. The sequence goes on from CM062297.1 coordinate 318,157,741, forward strand.
CCAATTCGACGAGAAATGCCTACGTTTCAAAACAATAATAAAGATCAGCTGATCATTCCTTCAAGGCGGCGTAAAGTGGCGTAGCGTGGCGCCATTTAGAAGCTACTGAGGAATATTTAAGGAATAGTGCATGGCTTGGAGTTGACTACGCCCATATAGTGCCCAGTGAGGTGGTGTAGTTCCCGCCGCGAAGCGGAGGGAACTACACCACCTCACTGGGCACTATATGGGCGTAGTCAACGACAAGGCATGCACTAATCCTTATATTATATCGAACACCCATCAAGAAAAACATCTGTCCGATTTGTTAATCTATTACCAAGGTAGCAGCCCTACCAACCAGCGTTATACAGAAAAAAAAATACCATGTAGTTTTTAAAAAACATTTTCTTCTTCCAAAACACGGCTAACTTGGATTATTGATATGAGCAGAAGACAGATTTTGAATCGGTCGGCAAGGGTAAACAAAACATTTCCCCCAAACGGAACTGTGTTTTCTAGAATCGCGCAACTCGCGAATGAAAACTAAAATTTTCGAAATTTGACAACGCAGTTTGATAATTTCCACACATTTGTCACACATATGCATTACCGAATGGGTCAGTACGGGATACAAACTCCGAAGATTCAATTGAGTTCCATTATTTATTCGTTTACTGCCCAAAACATACAATTAAATAGCGAAATAATATGAACAGCGAAACAAACGATTTTTCATATCCGGACGCGTTCTCATGAAAGTTGGACCCAGGTATGGATCATTCTCTTCGAAACGAGATATGGATCATCTTCTGAAGGAATAAAATGAACGCCTCGAAAAATGTGACTTTAACAATGGAAAAGCGATACATTTTTCCACAAAGATTTCTTTCCGGGTCGTTTTGTGGTTGTTGTGCCTCTGTGAATCGATTTTTAAATTCAGTCTGATCAGTTTTATTCGCCCAGTATGAAACGAAAACTGATATAGTAGTGTGCTAAAAATAGAAAATGTGTAGTGCCTGGGTGTAGTGCCTGGTCAGTTCTGTGGATGCAAACTACACTAAATAGGGTATCATCTTTCAGCCAATCAGAATGCAAGGAAGTCACGTGAGATATAATATTTCTCGGTATCTATCGAATCGATAGCTATCGAGAAATATCTTTTAGACAATTTGCAATAATTCACAGCTAGCATATAATATAAATGGATTTTCTGTGAAGTACATCATTTAAGTGACATTTAGCAATGTAATAACTGAAGATTGACACTTACGGACCAACACTCCAAGAGAACTTAATTTTATTTACCATCGAGGCAGAAAACGTGTCAATCCGTTTATTTCGTTGTCGTTACCATTTTTGGTAGAACCTGTGACTGAAGGTCTCAAGCATTCTTGGGGAGTGTGGGTTAATGCCCTTTCATAAGTACATAATTTGGAGCATTCGACAAATTGTACGGACAATCTCACACATTTAAACAACGTTTCATATTCTCCGAGTAAATGAATCACCTTGGAGATGCCAGAAAACAGGCACTATGCATTTGCCTCATTGATTAGGGACTACAGACTTGTCAGGAAGACGAATGTACATAATTTTGTTTTACTCTGATAATTGAAGCTAGCAAATATTTTACATATTAGGTTATGTATATATTAGTTTTCTGTAATTTGCTTTCTAGTGTTTGTTCACGCTTTATTCCCAATTCATATTTCTTCTCTTTTGGTGCAATGATTGCACAAATGCAACACCCGAAGAAAACCGCATTGCCGGGTCTCTAACTATCTTCAGATATTTGGGGTTGGGTAGGGTCCTGCGAATCACACAGAATCTCGAATCCAATCTGGTAGGTTCTTCGAAATCGAATGGAACCTCGAATCGAATCAGGGGCGTCTTGAAGATGACCCATTTGTGTATGGGGTCTGTAAACCTTATTAGGTCCGACTGTGATGGCGCCAGTACCGACTGATAAAATATCCCAACTATATGTTGAAGGCCTGCCTTGATGATGCAGTTGAAATATAACACAGTAGGGATTATAGTTCAAAACAAGAACGGTGTGAGAATTACAGGTACTAGGCACAAAACAGCGCAAGCCGCTTGCATCAGAGCATCGTCAACCCTGTTTGGAAACCTTAAATTTTCTTTCAACAAAGGTAGTGACGAGAGAGACTGAAATTAGCATGGGTGGTGACATGGGTGTTATTTATGTTAATACAGCGAAAATTACATTCAGTCTTTATTTTCAGCTTTATAAATTATACGTTTTATAAGATGACGTAGATGACAGATTCCAAGCTATATTCCCGTGAAGAGGTTCGAAAGGAAACAAATCGGGTAGCCGATTTCGAATCGAACCGAATAGCAACCTAAGCTTCGAAATCGAATCGAATCTTCGCAAGGCTCTAGGTCGTGAAATATTTACCCGACCATGGTAACAATTTGCTCGACACTTCTTATGTACACATGCTTCTCGGCGAGCTGTTGATACTATGAGTCTAAGTTCACAGAAATCAGCTGCCACCATCGGTAAGGTCGTGATAAAAGTCGTGTGTCGTTGCTTTTTACACTGATCTCACTCACATTTCACCAAACTGGGAAACAGCCTTTTTATGTTTATTCAGATGTCCGATGTGAACATGCCAACTGTTGGGTAATAGTACTCCGCCCTACTACTACGGTACAAAGAATATGTATGTATATGTTTTAGGGTGGGTGGATGGTGATATCCCCTAAGAGGATTTACAACATGCCTATTGCGGCCACTAATGCGATCGGACCTGTATAGGCGCGTATTCAAAGTCTTTTGTTGGAAGGCCAACCCAATGTATATTGTGGAGATTGGCGGATTCCTTTGCCGACTGTCGCCCAAACCTTGTTACAGAATCTTTGAATTAACCTGTTGGTTCGATAACTTTAGAGAAAAGAGTGACCCTGCCGTGAATATGGGGCAAATCATTTCTAGCAGGGAAATAATCTTCTCCCCAACATTACCACCTTTGGTGGCACCCCCTACACGGGAGGCGTACACCTTTGTAGTTAATTCTCTCCACTCTGATGTCAAAATATCCAAATTTAGGTAGCCATTTTTTTCCCATAATGCAACTGGGAATTTAACAAATTCAATCTTGTTTGACAGAGCTCAATGAGCTCTGTCAAACAAGATTGAATTGGTTAAATTTCTAGTTGCATTATGGGAAAAAATTGAACCCATAACTTTAGATTTTTCGACATCAGTGTGCAGGGGGTTAATTGATACAAACAAAGGGCAGAATGTAATAAATTATCCAATTTACAGAAGAATTTTGCTAGACATGGGAACCGAATCGAATGTCGAATCGAATGTTACCTCTCTTCAAGTGTAGATACTGCACCATTTTACTGTCGTAAATATTTTCAGTCATCTCTCAAGCTAGTATTGTATTCAACGGAGACTTGTCTGTTTGAGCAAGTCAATCAAAAATAGCGGAATATTTCAGAACGGAATCAAAGTTGTTTCGAAAACGGAACCTTCTTGAACTGTTCTTCTATGACCAGGAGACATGATGGCAGAAGAAGATATCAAGAGGAGACAACTGGTAGGATTTTGAGAACATCTCGACGATATGAAGATTTCCGAATGAGAGCGACTCAAATCAAATCGATTTAGCAGGCCTATTTTGTATCGAATAGAATTGGAAAGTCTCGCACGGCCCTTTTTAACATGCCCCAACCTGTAAGGTAACTGCGGAAAGAGAATTTCCAACGAGTCTCCATTTTATCATAAAATTAACAAGACGAGGTCAGTAACTTGGGTCTTTCCAGACTTTATTTGCTGGACGAGTTTCAAAATTCCGTAAACTGGAGACGAGTTCATGGAATTTGCGATTCTATTTTACACTTAATCCGAATCTAGAAAAATATGATTAATGGGATCCATAAAGAAACAACGCTTCCGATAAACACTAGAATAACGTTGTAAAAAGCAATGTGTTGTTTAGCAGAACGCCCGCTCCAATAGGTAGTTCACAATGATCACTATTTACAAATGAATTGTTGGGGTTAATTTAAATTCGAAGTTCTCATGACTCCCCCTTCTTTCCACCACACCAGCAGACTTGGTAGATCTGGAACATGGCAATCATAACTGCCATTGACAGGTCATTTTTTTTATTTCATCATATCATTTCCTTTCCTACTTTTATGTTTCAAATAAATACATGTGACAGAATGTTCTGAGGGGAGTGCAGAGGCGGCGGAGCCAGGAGGGCACATGATGCAGGTGCCCCCGCCAGCTTTTTCCACAGTTATGTTTCACAATGAGTTTAAATGGGCGCATGAATACGTGTCAATATAAGGCATTCCTGTAACATTTGCAAATCCAAACAATATTTAGCCAAAGAATCCCACTTTCGGTCGCATCGATCCGTTTCTTCTATTTCAACTATATTCCAACCCGAAGGCTGGCCCTCGGGTTGGAAGATGGATGAAGTAGAAGAAGCGGAGGACAGGACTGTGACCACACAGCTGCTTGTCCATCTAAACGAGAGACTATAGGGAGTCATGGTACATTTACTGATGTACGATTGTGACCTTTCTCACACTGGGACGAACCATGGTAGCATTGTAAATTTGTGCCCCTCCACTGTTATCGAGCTTCCGCCTCCCCTGGGAGAGTGTGTGTGCTGCCGTACGTCTTGGACAGACAAAAAGTTAGGAAGTTATGCGCGCTGTACAAGCGCCCCGTTTAAAGTAGGGATCACACTCAGCAAAGTGAAGTATCAACAGTAATGATAGAAGACACTGTCTTGTGCAACGAGAAGTAGAAGAGGCATTTCCTATACATTACATCGTATAGCCAGCGAAGCTCGACATCATGGTCACCATTAAACAACTTACTAGTTTTGTGTAAAGAGCCAACTAAGCTCATGGAGCTACAGAATATTGTAGTCAGTTGTGCAGTGATTTTAGGAAATGAGCCCGGGAGCCACAGAACATTGTAGTCAGTTGTGCGAAGTACGGTTTCCGCTTAACAATCAAGTAAGATCAGTTATATCAGTTACTCTTCATGATAGGCCGTATATGGAACACAATCGGAATCATCAAATCCGTCAACTGGCGCCGAAGATTCGACAAGTAAAAAGGCCTTTTGAACTTTTCTGTTAGGCCTCTACTCAAACGAAGAGTGTGAGTTCTATGAACGGGTTGTGAGTTGTTTTGTTTATTACATTATTCAGCATTTTACTTTTTTTCATTTCTATCCAGTAGTTTAATTAAATTTCAGAAATTCACATGAACTCCATTTTATTGGAAACACAAGCACACAGAGAGTGCACTTCGGAAAGGACCTGGACCCCAAAAATTTTAGCACCTTATGTGTTAAATTAAGTCGCATCTTGTGACACTCAGCCCTCATGCATGAATGTCACCGGAAGTGAGTAGTGGACGAACTGTAAATAGATAAATCGAGAAAAGGCAAGGTACGCGGAAGAACACAAGAGCATTCTCCTGGACCCACTTACGGAATGTTAGTGAATGGTCGTGCTTTATCGCTTTTAAATTATGAATATCATAGCTGGAGAACGGTCGGATTATATGATAAATATTATTTTAAATACACGTATAGAAACACAGTTTGCGAATTATTTTACTGAGTGCCTTTTCTTTTCAACATAACATGTCATGTTCTTTTACGTCATTGAAAACAAATTAATCGTTATCTTTCTGGTGTGAGTCTCATGGGGCACTTAAGAGAGGTTTTAGAAATTTCATAAATGTCTGTCGAATGGAAATTGGCCAGCACATTCAAACTCATGGGAAGTATTTTAGAAACAAATGACTAATGGCCCTTCGGTGGGTATGGAAATCGACAATTCCATTGCATATACAATGAGAATTTTCTATCAAGTAAACAAACAGAATTCGTTTGATAAAAATCGAATTGCGTCTACTCGGAATATGTCCGACCATTTATTGAGGGTTGTTGTGGCTCTCCAATTTAGGTGATAGCAGTTGTAAGTATTCTCCCATTCAAAACATATCAGTAACAGATATGCAATCCGTTTTTAATATTATACACTAACATGATTTTGGAGGGCATTGCGGTCTATTAACGTCACAACAGAAATGATTAAACAGCCCGACGGCCTGTAAGCGGCCCGAGACAAAATAAGAGAAAAGTAATAGCCTCCGACCGTCATTGATTTGTAAAATTAATCACCCGAGAACCAAATATATACGGTACGGCCGCTGTGGACTGGCCACTTTCCACGGGTGGGAAATATTACACCGGACGCAAAAACATTAGATTCCAAACACCAATTATAGGAATAATCACCAAAAATTTAAATAATGAAGCACCGGGTACAACCTGATGCTTCATCAATGAACATTCCCCTGCTGATGATTTTTCTTACCTGGTAAACGCATGCATGGACGTCACTGCCTACGCGTGGATTACGACCACTCCGCGAGGACTGTACTGTAGTTGATCTGTGCTTCGAACCGAAATGCCTCTGCTTTAATCCGGTCCAGGTCCTGCGGTAACTGCGTTGTGTCCCATGTAAGCCACGTACTCCTGATTGCCCATTTGTGGGGGCACGATGGGGAGCTGTATACTAAGGCGTACTTCACGGTGATGGTGTACTTTGCCTTCAATTGTTGCCAACTCTGTGTCAAGGTGTTAGCTGCAATGTACGATTTTGTTGTTTAAAAAGTGCATATATTTTTTATAGTCTTTCTCACTCGGAGTTAAAACGGAAATATAGGTATGGGACCGACCCCGAAAAACCTATCTGTCAAGTAAGCTAAGTAAGTATGTAATTAGAAATAAATCAGTGAAGACACAATAAACGTGGTAAATTTAATGGAGCGGAATCTGATTAGGAGCCCATAGCACCAATTGGTGTTTATCTGGTCTAAAACAACGATCTTGCATGATAAGCCTCAAACTAAAGGCACATGTTTAGCCATCCAAGATGCTCAACCATCTGGTTATATGGTTATTAGTGTCGATAATCTCCAAATCACAAGCAACGCACATGTAGTGCCCGTGTTGTAAGGACATCGTCACTTTCTGATAGTGGAATGTATAGCGAAGGTACGATACCTTAAAAGAATTTGAAAGAGAATTTCAAATTAAGACAGATCTATAGCGGCCAAGTTCAAGCGAAGCAATTAAAATGGAAATTAATGTCTTTACGATCGCCTAAGAGTCGTGTGTTTTCTCGAATATTTCATTCCAGTATCAAGGCTGAAAGTACGAGCTCCGGGAGCTCAAGAATATTGGCATTCAGGCAAACGGTATTACCTGTTACAGAAAGCAAGCCATATACGTAGACAGAGTAGGCTTTGTCTGTATGAACATTAGTCGGAGGTAACTATAGAGGGAAGCGGCTGTTAGAGTTAAGGCGTCCAGTAAAGTGACAATACGTTAATGGCCGTGCGACGGCAGTGATAGAGTGACATTCTGAAAAGGCGATCAGAGTCCAGATACACTACATTGAGCCGAGAAGATCAGACACCAGCGACAAGGAAGAAAAAAACCAGCGACAACAGAGAACGCGGGTTCGCAAGGTATCTCAAAAACTGTGTGGGCGGGGTGTGATTGACGTTTTGTGTTTTATTCACTGGATTTCATGTAAGTCATAAGTTACTATATTTTTCTATATGCATTAAAAAAATGTTATTTTCAGTGAATCTATTGATTATGATTATTGATCAAAAGTAACTGACCCCTTCAGGATAAGAACCACCCCAACGAAAGCGAAACGGGCGGGTTCTACACGGCGAGGTATTCGTTCACCACGAATTCAGGCGACATTCCTTGAGTCTAGGCTGAATCCATTTCTCACAGCAACGACAACGCACGATTCCCGACACTCTGTATGTGCAGAGTTAGTAAGCTGTAGAGTTTGAGCGTTGTAGTTTTCTCCAGGTACTCCCGCTTCCGCTACCCATGGAACTGTCCAACACGATGTGACCCTGGTTGTTGAAAGTGGCGCTAAATCCGAACAAATAAACAAACAAACCAAATGTATTTTTCTATTCGGCCTAACGCTTTTAATTTTTTCCTCAGAACATAGTTGTTAACCCCCGATAGAACGAACAGGATGAACTCGTCCCAATGATGGATCATAAAGCCATAGTTTGAAGGCAAAAATTCCAAACAAATAAAACGGAAAAGCGCCTTCCAATAACGGAATAGCGTTAGGAGGATGACCATTACGTTAGGTAAAGAATTAACCCTTCACCCAATGCACACGATATCGAATTCTGTTAATTTCATTTTTTCCAAACTATTTCAACCAAATTATATCATTCAAATGTGTCGTGATTTTCATTATAAACTGGGGACTGGTTAGGAAATCTCTGTTTCTATAAGGACTATATTGAACGGAAAACATAGGTTGATAGGTTATAATGCAGTATTTCTTTCCTTAGAAGACGATGATTTTTGTCTCATTGCAAGGACCCCAAACATTGTGGTGACACTATTTATTTATTTATTTATTTATTTATTTATTTATTTATTTATTTATTTATTTTATGGGATTTAAAGTAACTTTCGACAGTCATGGTCACTTTATATCAGTGAAGGAAGCTGAAGTACCAGGACAGAAGCACCGTGGAGCGACGAACTACCACACTTACTACCGTACTAACTCCGCTCAAGCAGTGTTAGCATTCTTTGACGAAAAGTACACTATTGATGTGCAGTACGCCTTAGTACACAGTTCCACCCCCCCCCCCCCCTCCCCGCAAGTAACCATTATTATAAGCTAAACGATAGATTTTCGAAGAAATTGCGGAAAGATAGAAATCGTATCCCCACTGTGAAGATATAGAAATTTTCACTTTCACGGGATCGATCAAAATGGCGGCTTTCAAAGCGTCATTTCAAGGTGAATACGAGTCAAATTATCATTGGAAATGATCCATTTGTTCTAAAAGCGTATAATGAAAAGTATCTAGTATGTTTGAGTGGATACCGATCATTTCCAGCAATAATTCAACACGTATTCACCTTGAATTGATGAATGAAATCCACTAAATCCTTACATGGCCTGAAAGTCTGTAATATAACTTTTTGGTTTGGTGCGTCCTTTCAAAGGACGTGCCAAACCAATAACTTATATTACGGACTTTCAGGCCGTGGTTGTACCAGAAATCCGCCAGCTGAATCAGATTGTGTGTGACCGAGACAAATGGTTATTTTCGCTCGCGCGCGTTCTGGAAAAATAAATATTTGTCTCGGTCACTCAAGAGATAATTTTCGGCATCCACTCAAAAACACTAGATATCCTCTATGTATTAGCTGCATTGCCAAAGGACACAACGCAGTGATACTCTGGGATAGGTGCTAAAATATCACATACCAATATAGTGTGCAGTTTCTAGAATGTGGCTCAGAAATGAATGGGTTGAAATAAGCAACCGTAATTTCTCCTATGGAGTCAGAGGGCGAATGGCCAGATATTCTGCGACGTTTCGCTGATGTTCGTATGCACGCTGATAGCGTAAAATTGAAAATGGATGGCTCTTCTACAAAGATTACAATACACATTCATCATCTGATGTTGAACGAATTGATGTCGACATTTTTGTTTGTTGCCTCTGTGAGAAGCTTATAAATAACCCGGTAATAATTGAATAATTATTGGAGAAAGGGCAAAATATTGAGGAAGTGGGTTGTTTTCTGTCTGTTCCTTTATGTACAGCCTGCAGACAAATAATTACAAGTGATTCCTACAATTGTGCGGTTTTGTAGCACATGTTTCTGGAGTTCTGGTTTGCAACTACAATTCAGCTTCGGCATAGAAGGCATTATTAGCTGTTCTGTGAGTTTCAAACACTCCACTTACTCGTACAAACATGTAAAACCGAGAATAAGATACAAGCCGTAAATCGCACCATGAGTGCATCAAAGTGCCATCTGAAATGCTTCAGCATTTCCGATGGCACTTCGATGCTCTCAAGGCACGACATGTCTCTTTAAAAAATTCGTCACATCATGAAACGGACACCTATTCCTTTTAAATCAGAAAAAATATTAATGTCCAGATTTAGAATGGTTGTTTAACGGTTGTTTTTAGTTAACCCTTTACCTAACAAATTGGTAGCATCAACCCGCGTAATTTACAAATTAATCCTTTACCTAACATGAAAAGCAGACGACACTTGTAAACAAAATTCTTGAATAACTAATATTTGTTTCGTTTTTTGTCTCAAAAACATAGGTTATGACCCCTCTTTGGGACGAGCTTCACGAGCTCGTTCCAAAGAGGGGTCATAACCTATGTTTTTGAGACATTATGGGATCGCATTATATGGTTTTGTTGATTTTTTTACAAGAATATAAAAAAAAACAATAATTAAAATAATAAATTTTGATATTCTGTGCGTTGTGTAAAGGGATAAACGTATTTAACAATTTACAAAACATGTCGAGGAAACGACAAATGCAAAAACTCCTTGTATAACTAACAAAATATAGCTCATGGCTCTGTCTGGAATGAACTCGACGAGTTCGTTTCAATGAGGGTTCACATGATATGCTTTAAAGACAAGAAATGAAAAAAATATTGAATAACAATTTTTCGAATAGTGCTGATAGGTTATTACCCCTATGTTAGGTGAAGGGTTAAACCATCATTGGAAGCCTACTTGATCCACAAAAACATTTTGTCGGGCAGACAGTGGTTAGATCTCGATAGGCCAGGATTTTAACTCTGTGCGATTTTAGGATGGCCACGGCCGGTCTGCTACTGACGTTCACCACGCTGTACTGTCAGTGCAGCTCGAGATATCACAGACATTGCACACATGCACGTGCGACACAGTACCCTTATTATTCAACAATCCGGTTTGGATAATAAGCTTCGTTATACCTTGCCGTTTCGATCGGGGTGTAAATTTTGAAACAGAAAACATAATTTCGGATGATCCGTCGTAAACTCTCGGAGGCTACCACGTGGTAGAGTACCAGAACGAAGGTGCAGAAATATTTTGACGCAAAGTTGGGAAACAGCTGAGATACATTCAAAATTGTCATGTTTCCATCGATCAGCACTGGGACATCCAGAACAACCTCGTAAGACGTCGCGAAAAGGATGCGATCTTATCAGAACTGAACGGTTTCGATTTTTTAGATTCGGGAAAAAAACTCGGTTTGGGTTCAGGTTTTCTATATGTTAAAAACATATATTAAATAACACTCCAGACAAGTGTTCAGCCGATTGCCAAAAACAGACTCTGAGGATTACCGGTTATTTGAGCTCACAATCGGCCGATTCTGGTGCCGATTCCGATTGTAATACGGTGCACCACTAGACAAGTCGAGGCTCGAAAGAACTACGTTAAATGAACATTTTTCACGGTGTTAAACTTCGTTAACTGGGGTCGCAGTAAAATTACCAATCGCGCACACTTGGGCGGTAAACGTGCCTCTCAGAGACACGTTTACCACCCAAGTGACTGCAACTGGTCATTTAACTGCGACCTGAGTCAATGGAGTGCAACCTTCACTTTTCCGGTATGAACTGGTGATTGCCGCAAGTACGCTCAGTTGTAAGCTTTACATGTCGTTTAATTTTATATCCTTTAAAGGGCGTCTAGAGAGATTAAGAATACACATTGTGGTCATTTCTCAACTTTATTGAATGGTATCATTGACATCGTTTTACATTAACAATAGAACAATTGCAGAAGATAATAAAATGCGGTTAATGAATCATCACAAAATGTTTGGCAACAATCGGTTGAACCGATGTTCCAGGAGCCGTTGCCGTTGTCATCCGATTACCCACAATCGGCCGATTGTGGTGGTTGGTTCCGATCTACTCCAGACTTCTTAACATGGAAAAAATCCCCAATAGTGTATATGATACCACTCACCACGAAACACTGGCTTCCCTTTGTTCTTGGAGGTTCCAAAGATTCAGTTGCTAAGCCTATCGAGACAGAAAAATGTTAAATTTGGGTATCGAATGAATAAAGTTCATCAAATCTATGTTGTGTTCTCATTGTCACGTTTTCTCCCTTATTGACTCGACCTGTGGGCTAGTCAATAAGGGAGAAAATGTTCCAATTATACCACGATGTATTCGCCCATTTGCCGGATAAACTAAGTGGCCAGAGTCCATAGTGGTCACTAGACCAGCTCCATCCAATAGGATAGTTTGATCAGTTTATGCACAAACTCAGTAAAATCATTCGGCCAGTATTTGCTGGGTCTTGCGGTTCAGTTTTCCGGTTTCCTGCAAAAACCGCTACCGAACCGCAAAAAAACAAAACAAAAAACCCAGGTCCTACTGGGGCTTGGAAGACAACCACTCTATGAGTATAGCGCGGTTTCAGGGCAGAATTATTTCCAGGCAGAGTCATATCATCCAAAGCCATAGAACAAAACCATACTCGGACATACCTTGGGGTAGAGTATAATCTGGTGACATTCTCCACTCAGACATTTGGACCAAATAACTGCAGTATTTAACCTGAAAGAGTATGTAGGAAATGATCTTTTAACGTTAAATTTAATACGTGTTTGCAGCTGCATCTCCAGTCAACTGCCCGTGTCTTTGGTAATAATCCCCATTAACAAACAAACTTTGGTTTTTTTCCCAATGGATATCGAAGTTTGCCAGATTTTCTGAAACGTAAGGGCATGCATTCATATGGCATAATCACATGACCTTTTGCTATGAGTTCATTTGAGTGTCGAATCTACAGCTAAATGCCTTGCGTGTTTGCGAAAATCCACGATTTCCAATAATTCACCAATATCTCTTTACCTAACACGACTATAACGCGAGATTCGAAAATCAAATTCCGAATAACAAAAATGCTACTTTTTGGCTTTTTGGGGCGAGCTCAACAAGCAAGTTCCAATTTTGTAGTCATAAGGTATGCTTGGAGGCATGCATCACAAAAACAAAAAACTTTGGAAGGCGATTTCCAGTTGTTAATCTCCCACTCTCGGTGTGCTACCCTCCAATATTAAACCCTCTCCACGGTGACTATGGGCAGCATCAACTTGATCTGATTAACTCACATAGACTGGTACATTGTCTGTTTTATTTCTAGTGTACACTAGTCAGAGAGCTCTCAACCCATCAAGCTATGAAACAAATCTGTCGAAGTTACTGCCTGGAATCAGACTATCCCTTATATAGGCCATCGCTTATTTGTAGTTTAAATCGGTAAAAATATTCCAGTTGGCCGGAAAAGCGAACCTATGGCCCGCTTTTCCGACGAACTGAAATATTCCAGCGGATTGAATCTAGAAAGTACTAGAAACATTCAGTTTCTTTGAATCAACGAAAGCGATGTTTCTCAATCAAGACTTGTTTTGACAGGATCTTTAACCCTTTACCCAACGTAACGGCCAAAACAGGCCAGCGGTATTCTCAAAAATCCTCAATTAACTTTCATTATTTTTTCATTTTTTGTCTCTAAAACATAGGTTATGACCCCTCGTTCGAACGAGCTCGTTCCAATGAGGGGTCATAACCTATGTTTTTGAGACAAAAAATTAGTTATTCAAAAATATTTTTTGCAAATGTCGTCTGCTTTTCATGTTAGGCAAAGTACTTTCTAGATTCCAGGCAGTAACTACGAATACTATTAGACTTGTTTATTTTCTAAATAATTATGAATGAAGACTCACATCTGGATTATTTATTTATTTATTGGTGTTTAAGGTCACATACATATGCACAATGACTAATTGTGACCGTGACAGTTTTACGGGTGGAGGAAGCCGGATTACCCGGAGAGAACCACCGAGCATCGACGAGCATCTGTCAGCTCCTCAACATTCTAACTCTGTTCAAGGTCCACTCAAGCAGGGTTACAGCCGTTGAAGACATGTTCACCATCGACGTGCAGTACGCCTTAGTACACGGCGTCATCGTGTCCCATGTAGGCAACCGGGATAAAGTGCCTTGCCCAAGGTCGTCCCGGACGGGGATCGAACTCGGGACCTCTAGCATAGAAGTCCAACAGTCTACCACAGAGTTACCGCGCTCCCTACTCACATCTGGAGTTTTATGATTACGCCGCGTAGTGACACGAAGTATTTTAAAATCGGGATGCTTTCAAAGCGTATGAAATACTTATTTCTTGGAATATCTATTATTGGAGCATGAAAGAATATCTGTATATCTTAGTGAGTAAAGTGATAACACAAATAACCCGTAACATCGTTGGATTCGACTGGTGGTCCGAGAGCTTGATTGCAACGACTGAGCGTCAGTGTTCTTGATTGACATAGACTGGTACATCGACTGTGTTGTTTCTGGTGTACATTGGCTAGGACTGGACGCCATTGTACTTCCTGGTATTGCAGGTTGGAATGTTATAGAAGAAACCCGTTACTATGACGACACGTTTTTCCTCAGCAACAGCAAACGTACACAAGGTGCTTTCGCATTCTCAGTTAACTAAAACACGGACAGTTGCGGATTTTCAGGGCGTGAAGAGGAGTAAAGGAACGAGAGTTCCCTCCCAAGAGGACGATGGTGTGGGTTTTCCACCCACATAATTTGTCCCTTGAGTGGAACAAGGCTTCATCTGCAATGCTAAAGCATTGCAGATGGTGCTTTGTCCCACTCAAGGGATGATAGGGAAGATGGATTGTATGTGTAATACCGATTCAAAGGATGAAAAAAGTTGGAATGCGTGAAGTAATAAGTGGCATTCGAAGATCAAGGTTCGAAGATTTACATCTCAGTTTCCAAATAGTCAAGTGCTAGGCACATTCTCTGTTATTACGCATTTACACTAATCACCTTAATGAGCCACTTGATCGTATTATAGAGATATGTGGTACACCTCATTAGTTATAAGTATATGGTTTTATCTTTTTCCAGCATCAACATGTGTTGCTGATTTTACCGGGCAACGGAAACATTGATCACCTGAACATTCGTAAATTGATAAATGGATGACTATACATAACAGCATCATCTGGAAGGTTCCCTTGTACAAGATGGTTCGAAATTTTAGTGAACGCCTCGAAGCACTGTGAATGTGATAGCTCCTCTGTCCACAACAATGAAGATCAATAACACAGGGTTGCCCTGAAAGCGGATTCATGAGCCTGCGCCAACTATGAAGCTTTTGAGTCGGATCCAGCCCATTATTCCGTTTGTCAACTGCAAAAAATGTGTAGACATCTTTAAAACAAAGAAGACGTGAGACTTTATCCCGTGATACATACCATATGTCCCGTCAGCTCTCTGCAACGAAAAGGAGCCTATCACTGCTGAGATCCAACTGCTGTTAAACAATCAATTGAACAGCTAAAGTGACTCAACCGGTTAGCCAATCATGAGACACCCCGAGCCAGACTCTAGAACAGGACATGATATGGTTAAGAACAATAATAGTGAAAGCGAAGAGTGTATGCTAATCATAGGACAGACGATGGTAACAATGAACACATCAACAGTAGTGGCTTTGCAGCTATGAAGAAGTGGGGTGCCCAGAAGCCAGGAACTGTACAGGCGCTGGGAACCATAACTGTCATCCAAAAAGTATCCTCCAGAAGGTATCCTCCAATACGTATCCTCAAATGTATTCTCCATTAGCACATTACCATGTCCTCCAGTACCTAGGTAAGGATAAGAGTCATAAAGAGGAGTCACTTGTTCGAGTAATCACTCGATGGCTTGTATGCTCGATTAGATTCGAGTCGTGCGAGCAATCTGATGTAGCTAGCAAGCCTCTAGTAGTGTTAGAAGTCAGTAGCAATGGTTTAAGGCTGCAAGGGTGGTAGAAAATTATAGTACTGGGTACTGGGTAGAGTAGCTGGTTATAGGACAGATGCTGGTGACCATGAGTAAGTCAGAAGTAGTGGTGTTAGAGCTATAGAAATCAGAAGCCGACCAGGTACTAGGAACCATAACTATCTTCAGATAGGTATCATCCAAAAGATATCCTTCGAAAGGTATCCTCGAAAGGTATCCTCGAAAGATATTCTACAGTACAACGTCACTATGCCATAGGTATCATCCAATGCCCAGATGAGGATAAGAGTCGTAAGAGGAGTCACTCGTTCGTGCAATTTCTCGATAGCTTATTTGCTTGATGAGACGCGAGATGTAGTAATGCAACAAGTCAGTAGCTATGATTTATGGCTGCAGGGGTGGTAGAAAATTATAGTACTGGGTAACTACAGCAGAACTTGATCACAGGAAGGATATGATAATTATGGATAAGTCTTCACTAGGGGCCTTGGAGCTATGAAGAAGTAGGAGTGACCCAGAAACCAAGGGCTGAACAGGCGCTATGTGCCACAACTATCCACCAAAAAGGTATCCTCCAATAGGTATCCTCTAATAGTATATCACCTTGTCATAGGTATCCTCCAATACCCAGCTGAGCATAAGAGTCGTAGGAGGAGTCACTCGTTCGAGCAACTGCTCGATAAGATTCGAATCTAATCGAGCAATGCCTGTTCCTGCTCGACTGTCTTTCACATTTAAGAATCATAAGGACTTTCGTTGTACACAAGGTAGATAACTCTTTATGGGTAGGCACCGATTACGGGGAAATGAAGTAATCTGATTACACATTCTGAGGCTTGGACTAGGGTAAAGGTCGAAACCAGAGATAGCTAGGATTAGATAGATTGTTAGGATTATAGTAGCGAGAAAAGCGTCTGTAATAGTAGGTAGCGACAGACTAGGTTTGGAATGTAAAACTGTTTCAAGATAAAGGTTCGTCCACCATAAGAGAGTATGACATGCAGTACGCCATAGTACACAGCGCCTCCGTGCCCTCATGTGGGCAAATCGTGATTAACCCTTTACCTAACATGAAAAGCAGACGACACTTGCAAAAAAAAAATTCTTGAATAATTAATTTTTTTCATTTTTTGTCTCAAAAACATAGGTTATGACCCCTCGTTGGAACGAGCTCGACGAGCTCGTTCCAATGAGGGGTCATAACCTATGTTTTTGAGACAAAAAATAAAAATATTTTGAAAATTAATTGGCGATTTTTGAGAATAGCGCTGGCCGGTTTTGGCCGTTACGTTGGGTAAAGGGTTAAGTGCACTGCTGAGGGCACAAAGTGGTCACCCCTGGCGGGGATCGAATGGTGAAGCTTTCAGTTTAAAGTGCAAATCCGTAACCACTGATCCACCGCGCTCCCTAATTTAGACTTAATGCAAATTGTTTTTTTTAATTTTGGAAACGAGTGAACGATTTAAAAAATATGGGTCAGATTAAAATGAGTAAATATATTGAGATTTATTCAGTGTTTGGCTGTGAATAGTGCTATTTTGCGATTTTGAACCGTCGTCGACATGATTTTAAGTTGAGAGAAAATGGATGTATTGTGCGATAAGATCGGCAATTAAGATAAAGTGCTCTTCATTCAGCGTTCTTAACCGCGCTATCATCCATGTCGTTGAGCAATGGGCACCCCTTAACACTTTAATAGTCACCGTTTTGCAGTAAATAGAATTTCGGCTAACTCCAGTCCTTAACCCTTTGAACTATCGTTTCCTGGAATGGTATCGCCTTTGTGTAAACTTACAGTGAGATGGATCAAGCCAATATCAATATACAGGGAGAATAAAATAATAATTGAAGTCTGCAGCCTAATTTAGACCTTGGACCGAAAAATCGCCTTGCGCATTCAAAGGGTTAAAGTTCTTCAATGCGAGTTTTTTTTTAATATCATTAGTGCTGTACTAGTGTTTCAACTCAATGGTCCACAAGGTCGATTATGTTCACAGGCCGATTACGTCCTCAAAAACGCGAAGCGATTGTACACAGGCAGAGCAGCGGACACAATCGGCTCGTGTGTTGTGGACATGACAGACTTTGCGGACACAATCGGCCAAAGGTCTGCGCACACAACCAGTTCTTGTTTTGTGAACAAAATCGCCTTGTGGGCGCCATTGATCTTGGTGGCCATCTTTTCTCCAACCTAATATAGAGAATATTGGGGTTTGTGGACGCAATCGGCCAAAGGTTTGCGCACACAATCGATTCTTGTTTCGCGAACAAAATCGCCTTGTGGGCGCCATTGTTCTTGCTGGGCATCTTTTCTCCAACCTAATATGGAGAATACTTTCAAAGAGATATTTATTTATTTATTTATTTATTTATTTATTTATTTATTTATTTGAGTTTAACGACACTTTCGACAGCCAGGGTCACCTCGTGACGGACAGTTTTACGGGTGGAGGAAGTGAAGTACCCAGAGAGAACCACCGAGTAACGACGAGCAACTGTCAGACTCCCTAACGTACTAACTCCACACATGCAGGGTTAGCATTGGTTGAAGACATGCGCACCATCGACGTGCAGTATACAGCCCTACCGTGCCCCCAGGTGGACAATCAGGATTAAGTGGCTTACCCAAGGACACAACACAGTTACCCCTGGCGGGGATCGAACCGAGGACCTCAGGGATTGAAGTTCAAGGCCGTAACCACTGAGCCACCGCGCTCCCAGCAGCTTGTTTTTAACGACGAAACAAAACCCTTGAGTTACATTTGAAGATTAAAAAAATATCACAATCCCCTCAACAATTAAATTCTAGGGCGCTAAATTATATTTTATGTACCTAAATTGATCTCAATTATTGTTTTGTTGCATTTTATTGGTGCGTGTTGTTGGGTAGCTGAAATAAAAAGTAACAAACAAATTTCATATGAAAGATGTATGAATTGCTTCAAACTGAGTTTGAAGTACAAAAAAGAAAGGGAGCTTTTAACGTGGCTGTATCATGATTGATAAAATCTTCAATAGAGGCATCATGGTGGCTTCCTAACCCGTTGCAACCGAATGTTGAAATTAAAATTTCCAAGCTGCAAATTTATCCCGTAATGCAATTGGGAATTGAACCAATTCAGTCTTGTTTGACAGAGCTCATTGAGCTCTGTGAAACAAGACCGAATTGGTGATATGCCTGGTGGCATCGTTGGTAAAATGTTGTTTAAAAGTTCGTTATTTTGTCATCGGTGGGCAGAGGGTTAATGCAGCTTTTTAAGTTTATTTTCACTCAATTGAAAGAAAAACCTCAAAACTTCTTTCGTAGTTAGTAACAACAAAAAACGGTAAAATTTTTGGCAGGCCAAATTGGTGATATGCCTGGTGGCATCGTTGGTAAAATGTTGTTCAAAAGTTCGTTAATTTGTCATCGGTGTGCAGAGGGTTAATGAAGCTTTTTAAGTTTATTTTCACTCAATTGAAAAAAAAAATTCAAAACTTCTTTCGTAGTTAGTAACAACAATAAACGGGAAAATGCGATAATTTTTAAAGAGCGGTAGTTCACAACTTTGCGCTCAACAGATAACCACCCATTTTAAATAACAGTCATTAGAAATAATCCCAACCGAGCTATTTTCCAACTGTATCCATTTTATCTTTATTTTCATATTCATAACGAAATTCCCTTACTATTTATGATTTCTTTGGAAGTTACAATTACCGGTGATAAATAAAAGAACAAGACGATAGTTTTCAAACTTTAACACAAGAAGGTAACATCAAATTATAACATGTTCTCGGCTTGTAGGCTCGTTACGCAGTAGGACTTTTCTGATTCACTTCATTTTATGGAGATAATAATTTCCTCATTTACAAAATGTAAGAGGGTGGTGTCCTTTGTGCTTGGTGGTTGTTGTTTTTTTATTTGATGTTAACATTTTAACCTTCCTCAAACCGAAATATATTGAAAATGTTCAGTGTGAGAAGACCGTCTGCCATCAATGCTTCCCATCCCTGACTTATCTCGTTATGGAAATCGACTTTCGATAAAGTTATCTACCCTGAGATTACTAGACCGGCGAGAAAAGTTCTATTTAGAAGCATGCAATTGTTGAGAAAACACCTATCGCATTAGTAGAAAATAAAGCGAAGTTTCCTTTTGTTACATTTAATAAACGAAAACAACAGACAGCGGAGCTGTCTGTGGTTTTCGTTTATTAAAAGTTACAAAAAGAAACTTGGCTTTTTATTGCAAGTTAAATAGAAGCAACTAAGTGTCCGTCCACTCTGGCTCTTTGTTTCGCGACTGTGTTTTCAAGTAAATTGCAACCATCCCCTGAGTTTCCCAGGAAAAATGTAGCAAATCTCACCTCCTAGACCTTTCTGTTAATGGAAAGGATACTGTGTGTAGTATTGGTCACGATGCACACACCCTTGATATAATGAGGAGAAAAAAGTTCCAAAACATCAAAAGATGGTGAAAGCACCTTTTTCTTAACTTTGAATGGGCTTAAACAGAGCATAATAGTCAAACGTTTAAACTGATTGGGAAAAAATGTAAAAGTCCAGCTGCTGTATTGTTTTCACTACTCTACGGGAAAATGAATGAAGATTGTAAGATGATGCACGCATCGATGATGCAACTCCGCTAACATTTCGGCATTTCAACTTTTATATGAAATTCCCATACCCTTTGTGTTAAATTTATAGACAACTTTAGGGGGGGGGGGGGCGTGGCGTGGCGTGGCGTTGCGGTAACCGGTTCCCGTCATATCACCGAAGTTAAGCAATGTACAGCCCGGTTAGTCCTTGGATGGGTGACTGTCTGAGCGATCGATTCGGACTCCCGCGTTGTGTTCTTGGGCAAGTCACTTAACCTCGACTGTCCACATGGGGGCACGATGACGCCGTGTACTAAGGCGTACTGCAGCTGGCAGCTGCTCGTTGTTGCTCGGTGGTTCTCTCCGGGTACTCCGGCTTCCTCCACCCGTAAAACTGTCACCGACACAATATGACCTTGGCTGTTAAAGTATCGTTATACCTAAATAAATAAATAACAGACAACTTTAGAAAATGGAGGGGAGCTAACTTTCCTGTAAATCTCTTCCCATGACGAAAGTTGTCAGCCATATGTAGAGAAGAACTGGAGGCCTTCTTGGGTTTTAATTCACAGATCATTCCATGTGGCAATAACCTTTTCAATGTGTTTGGGGAGTTCTCGTTGAGATTCACCCACAAAATGTAACAAAATTAAAATGCAGTTTGAAATTTCGTTAACTGTATTGCCGCAGACATGTAGTGTATCAAAAGGCTGGAGTTTGGAAACTGTTTCCCCAAAATAGGCCAATAATAAACCGGTTGAAGAATAAACAATTGAATGGTATAGGGAGTTGAGTCCAAGCGAGCAAATGCTCTAGTGGGGATGGTGCTGTCATGACGTTCTGCCCTGTCGGGAGGGACGTAAAATGCATGTGCTTTGTGGGGAGAAAGCTCTATTTCGTTCAGGCTAAAGGTTCCTGCGTTGCATTTGAGAGAAGCGAATCCACACAGTTGACGCTAAGAAGGTCATCCCATGCAATCTGCTCCGTAGTGCCAGGTTGAGTTGTTAATTTCAGTTGTTGGTCGTACTCGACAGCCTTTGTGCAGTTAATGAGCTTAGATCCTTTACCCAACGAAGACGATATCAACATTTATTATTTTAAATATCATTTTTTGAATTTAAAAAAAAACAAATTTCAACAATACCATATCATGTGACCCCTCGTTGGAACGAGCTCGACGAGCTCGTTCCATCGAGGGATCACATGATATGGTTTTGTCGAAATTTTTTGAAAAATAATATTTTTTCAACTGCTGAATTTGCATACATTGCGGATGCGGGCGATTTGCTGGGTAAAGGATTAAACCAACCTCCGTAAAAATTAGATGTGGGTAAGCATCTTCACTGTGTATATGTCTGTACGTGAGGAAGTTTAATCCGTTGGTTCCTCATGATATATTCAATTCCAGTTCAGTGCCATCAACTTGTAGAGTCTATATTCGTTACTTGGGGAAGACCAATCAATTTTTTCAACCTGCAGCCTTGGGGTTGCACGTGGAAAACCTTGATTGATCTACCACACACATCCACTGAGCAACTAGCTACTTTATGAATTCTCTTGCCAATACTATAAAAGTTTTACAGTTGTATTTTCCAGAACTGTATTTTCTAGAATTGTATTTTCTAGTTATGACTCTAATTGGGTTAAAATGAACCATTACTATTTTCAAATGTATGGCAATTTCCCAATTGGCAAATTGCCACATCTTTTAAAATGCTAGTGATTCATTTAGTCAGTTATATATATATTAATAGTTAGAAAATTAAATTCTAGGATATACAGTTGAAAAGTTTTATTGTATTGGCTCCAGGTGGCACACACAATCCTGGGCGGAAAAGCGACATTTCGTGCTCAAAGTGTTTATAGAATTGATAGTACCCTTGTTACTCATTCATCTGATTAATTATTGGAAAGATCTCCAAGGTGGTCATATTATTCTGCGCAAACCAGAACGTGCAGAACATCGTTATAAAATATACGATAATAGTCGCGGTAGCGTAAATGTTAATTCAGGATTCGATTCGATTCAAAACCCTCTCCCTGATTCGATTCGACCCGAAATTTTACATTCGCAGGCCCTGGGATAAAGAATGCATTCTTTTTGTAATACCGATATATGTATATAAATATGTGTGCGCTTGATAAAATCATATTGATTCAAACATAAAGAACACATGTCATCATTGTCCGACATGTTTGTATCAAGCTATAATGGCCGGAGACTATTGACTTTATAAACATCATTCCGCGAGTTATGTTTTTCTAACCCGCTGATGGTGTACATTATATCTTTATGAAGAAAATCGTCTGACCGACCTATTTAAAAGAAAAATAAGATCAGATTCGTAAATTATTTGCCATTGGTGATTCACAGGAAACAACACGCGTTTCCTCAACTCCTCAACTCTGGTCAGTGCAATTACCCCGATTGTGTTGCACACAACAATCGAACATATCTAGTGTAAACAAGTCAGCGGAAATCCATTTTCTTTTGTCAAACAAAATCATTATAGTTTGTGTTGCTCTGCGGATACATTTCTTGTACACCCAGGGGCGTTACTATGGGTGGGAGTGGAGTAGGAGGTGGTGCCACCCCCAATAATTTTCCAGTCGGGACATTTTTGTCAAGAATGGAGTCTAAGATATCAATTATCTCTTGCTACTAATACTGTACATTCTTAAAAGATTAGATTTGATACTTGGAATTGTGTCACACACACACACTGTTTATTTATTTATTGGTGTTTAAGGTCACATTCTTATGTACAATGGCTAATCGTGACCGTGTCAGTTTTACGGGTGGAGGAAGCCGAAGTACCCAGAGAGAACAACCGGGCATCGATGAGCAGCTGTCAGCTCCTCATCATTCTAACTCTGTTCAAGCTCCGCTCAAACAGGTTTACAGCGTTTGAAGACATGTGAAGCATCGACGTGCAGTACGCTTTAGTACACGGCGTCATCGTGCCTCCATGTAGGCAACCGGGATAAAATGCCTTGCCCAAGGACATAACGCGGGTCGTCCCGGACGGGGATCGACCTCGGGACTTCTAGCATAGAAGTCCAACAGTCTACCACTGAGACACACAGTCGGTCATACAAATGAAGGTCTGCAGTACACGGTATATTCCCTATTGACTAATATCCCAACTACATCATCAAGGCATGCCTTCAAAGAAGGCATGCCTTCATGATGGAGCTGGACTATCAGTCAGTCGGAGGGAGCGCGATGGCTCAGTAGTAACGGCACTGGACTGCAAACTGAAAGGTTCACGGTTCGATCCCCTCCAGGGGTAACTGCGTTGTGTCCTTGGGCAGATCACTTCATCCGGATTGCCCATGTGGGAGCACGGGAGCGATGTGTACCAATGCGTACTGCACACTGATGGTGCACTTGTCTTCAACCAATGCTAACCCCGCTTTTGTGGAGTTGGTACGTTGGGGAGTCTAACAGTTGCTCGCCGTTTCTCTGTGGTTCTCTCCGGGTATTCCGGCTTCTGTCCGACACGAAGTGACCCTGGCTGTCGAAAGTATCGTTAAACCCAAATACATAATAAATAAATAAATAATAAATAAATATATAAAAAGTCAGTCGGAACTTAAGCTATCACAGTCGTGAGATATCAGTTTTACACTCCAGGTAAGTCTTAATTCAATAAAAAGTACGGACATCAATGCATTAGACTACCACATGTAGCTTATGTATCCACGAAGAATTTGTGAGTTTTTTTAACTGTAATTCCGACTGACTAGTATTCCAAGAACATAATCAAGGTACGCATTAATCTATAGGGCACGCCTTGATGATGTAGTTGGAATATTTTACCCATACGCACTTGAACCATCACAATTGGGTTTACACGTCCCAACCCTAATCGGCCCATTCTCGTTTGCGACGCACCAGATTTTATCACAGTCTGAAGCTTTTTCGTTAGGTGTTCTTAAAAAGAAACAACCTCAGGCACCATGAAAGTAGTTTGCAGAAAAGTATTTGATGGCAATTCAAAATCATATCCAGAATTGGTTTATCAGTGCGTTTCGGGATGTCTTAATTTGTTGTGTACTTTCTCGGGAAGATCCTTCAAACCCCGATCAACCAGATGATTCTCCCTTCTCGAGCTCATCACGACTTGTCATCAATTTCCCGTAAAGTCATAACGGGGTCCTGATTTTCGTAGGTGTGGTCTTCGTTAATTTTCATTTTTATTAATTTGATGAGCGCCTTTTGTTGGTAGAGAAAATATGTATATTGTTTGCTTTAAAAGCTTCAAGCCAGTCAAAAAATAATATGAGTTGTAGAAATATAGTTATGTTTACAAGGTAAGTCTATAAATGATAAATACTCCCTGTGGTATTTTTAAGCTCATTTCTGTAGCATTCAGTCGTGTTGTCACCCAAAATGCTAAATCATATTCTCACAAAGGAATCGCTTCATGGAACACGACTTGTGACTTTAATCCCATTAGAACGACACGAATTCTAACTAAGTTTACAGAGTAAAATAGAATGAATAAGTAATTATCTATGTTCACTCGATTACAGGCGTTCCATTACCCTAAACATTGATCAAAGGTCAATTTATTTTTGATATTTCAAATTATTAACGGTACATTAAATTTTACAAATTGGTCCTTTCGTTAAGTTCTGTTTACGATACATGCTCCGAAGCATAATGTAAGTCACTCGGGCTTATTATGTGGGTACTCACGAACGATGTGACCTTTCTAGATTTCCACGCATATTCAACATGAAAAAGATTGGAGTTGTTTGTACCTTGACTCGGTAAGCTGAGGGAGGATACTAATACTTATTAGGATACTAATAAGATTTGAATCCACGTTTTGCCGAGATTAAATCTACTCTATATGCAGTGGCGGCACCAGAGTTACAAAAGTGAGGGGGTACAGTTGGGGATTGTGCAGGGCTTTGTAACAAAATCATGCGAATATGGATACCATTGGAACCGGCTGAACAAGCCGGTTCCAATGATATTCATATTTGCATGATTTCATTGAGTTATACCTTTGAGAATTTTTCAAAAATATTAAATTTTATTTATTTTTTTAAATTGCTGTATGCTGAATTCCAAACGGATGCCTTGCACGCTCTCGATTCTCTAGCATTCGTCGAATACTCTTAAGCACTATGTTTCAGTCCGTTTAAACGCGGCATGCCTTGTTGTAATTTGGACCCTCGACTCTTGTTTGTTGCTTGCAGCTAGCGTGTGTGTGGGGGGACGGGGGGGGGGGGGGGCAAACATAATTTCAAAACTTCTCTGATTTAGTGCACTTGGGAATAAGGGATTAAGCATACCGACCATCACACCGCAATGTTCAATACAACAAAAATTAAAATGATAGTATTGTTTTACTACGCTTGTCGAAAAAAGTGGAGGGGTAAGTACCCCCACATACCCCTCCATGGCGCCGCCACTGTCTATATGTAACATTTTGAACATTTCTTTACAGAATTGTATAAACAATGTCAGTTTAACCCTTTGAACTCTGGTGGTATATTCCATGTAAGTTCAATGGCAGCAATAGGAAGAGTCCATATTCATGATTTGGGGGTATTTATTGGTCTGTCCCACACATTCACAAAGCAGGCATCATATTCAATGGAATAATGACGTTTCATGCTCCCTGGTCGGTAAAGCGTGTTCAAAGGGTTAAAGACGGGAATTGGAATAGACGATTCCTTTAAGGATATATAAGGCTGCAGGTTCCAACACAGCTGCCTCTAAAACACGACAATATCGAAGTGCGACTTATTTTTAGACTACAAGATTATACGCCCAAATGTTATACAATGTTGGGTGAAAGCGCAACATTTTCTGGCAAAACATTACAATTTTCCGACAAAATTTCCATTTTGACCCCCAATACGAGTGGTTTGGCATAGATATAAAATAATTTTGCTTCCATTTTGTAGACTTTTACCCTATCGCCCCACCCCTGTAATGTACGACCATGCCAAACACGAACAGCTGGCGACACTTTATTAAGTAGTAAAAATGTTTTATTTTTCATCCTAAAAGACACAGATTATGCCCCTCAATGGAAGGAGATCGACCCGTTCGTTTCAATGAGGGTCATAAGTTGTGTTTTTGAGGCTAACATTTTAAAAGTAATATAATGTAAAAGGCCATTTTTGTGAATAAGGCTATCCGAATGTTTCAATTACCTTAAGTTAAGGGTTAATGCCATAGATTGTGGGATGATATCCGCAGTGACAACTTTGTGGCCTCGCTTTTCACGAATAGCCTGAAGCTGTGTGTGTCTCCGCACATGAGGAATTTTTATTAGGCTCGCTCAATATAAGTTTTAACGCCCCTCGCATGCTGTCACCCATAAGAGGGTTAAATCTAATATATCCACACACCTGTCACATCTGCATTATCCATTCGCAATCGTCAAAATTAGTACCTCCGTATTAATGTGTTATACATAAAAGACACTGCAATTTAATGGAAAAGTTTTACATTAATATCGCAGTAATCTAAATTATGCACGGTGGACAAGGATTGTGAAGCGGCGAATAAAATAATAATAATAAAAAGTACTGGGGCAACAACGATAAAATACATCGACGACCTATGATGTTTTGCATACCAGAATAATGAATATCTTTACAGGAAAGCATCCGAAGCATGTTTCGAGATTAAGTCAACACTGTGTAACACATACCAATATTACTTCAGAAATCCATTCATTCAGCAAATCGTTTTGTTGACTGTTTGAGAAAACACCGAGTCAAGGTATTCGATAGTATACTGCCGCCAGAAACCATTAACATTCGATCGCCGCCAAAAGTAACATAAACCATATCGCCCATGTTTACGTATTCTGACACGATACGACCCTAGCTGTTGAAAGTGTCGTTAATCTCCAATAAACAAACAAACATGTTTACGTATACTATCTTTGATATATATGTTGGCACAGTTTAGATATATATAGAGGATATTCACGAAAATTTGATGAATACCGAAAATATCTCGTGAGTGGCTACAAAGAAATATGAGGATCTTCACGAGCGACGCTGTCGCTCGTGAAGATCCTCATATTTCTTGTAGCCACGAACGAGATATTTTCGGTATTCATCAAATTTTCGTGAATTTTCTTTTTATTTAATGCTTTACGACTACAAACTCTCCAATTTGTGGCCTTTATTTGCCATTAAGGCGCAAAATTTATGTGCCGAACCGGCGTCCATACAAAAATTACAACAACCAAACTCCAACCATTGGAATGTGTGAATATCCGCACAAAAAGTAGTCCCGTCTTATTTCTCCCCTAACTTTACGATTTACCAAGGCTGGCGAATTGAAATAATCGCAATGTGTTTCGAAGAAATAGAACAATAACAAAAAACACCACTTTCTTATTTTCAATAACAAGACACGTCATTTTATTTTTTTTTGAACTCAATGCACTGAAGACGTGTGAAGTTGAACTGAAGAAATTTGAAAGTGATTTCGGCTTTTCGCAGGAAGGTGAATTCATGAGAAAGTCAAACTTTGAAACCGCTGATTTAATGAATTGATTTAGTCACTGTCACTATCAATTATTCGAATTCGTTTGTATTTGGGACTCTGGAATTCATTACTGATGTGCTGACTCGTTTAAAGTACATGTGATTCGTCATCCGAACCTACGATGAAATATCGATTTCTAAATATCATTTTGATATTTCGTTTTGCCGACCGACAGGGGAATATGACTTAATTTTTCAGCGTGAATTGATGCCTGAGCATTAAATATAAGTACATCTCTGTCCAACACCTTGTCGTATAACCACACTTATCGGCGCGTCTGCGACTGATGCATTTCAGTAGCCATGCACCTCAGTTCAAGATTCAGTTTTGGACCGCTTTTTGTGGACGATATCTTCCGTGATTGTTGCACAATTTCCACAAATGCAACACGGAACGATTTTAAAAGGAGATGAGCTGAAGTGAAGGTTAGGTTCGAAATTGTATACGTTATTTTATTATGTGTATGTGTGTGTGTGGGGGGGGGGGGGAGGGGTGGAAGGTGTATGCTTCATTGTGTTATAGAGGTGGACAATATACCGAAAAACCGAACCGATACCGATATCATGGGGATACCGAAAAACCGAATGGAGCAAATCATTGAATACTGAAAACGTTTGTATACTATTTAAAAAAAAAAGTAGGGGATATTTGATAAAAGTGAGATATATGAAGAAATATATTTATATTTTCATCAAAAAGACAGTTGAGGCATTGCACTGTGACATCTGGTGAATGATTTCGGCGATAGTTGGGTGTCTGACAAGCACACATTCCACGCACTGATCTGTAGAAGACATGGACGGTCAGTCAGAGAATTTACCACATTCAGTCCAAGACCTCAATACCTTGTAAATCCTCCTCGGTTCGCGAGACAAGCGCGGATCCGACGTGGCATACTCCTCACCAAACGTCCAATATCATCTTGCCTGATGTTTTTCCATTCTTCCTGCAGTGCAGCGGCGAGTTCCTGGACATTGGTAGGGGGTGTTGGCGCTGTCGTAGGCGCCTGCCAAGTATATCACAGAGGTGCTCTATTGGTGAAAGGTCTGGACTTAGTGCTGGCCAAGGCAATGTAGTGATGTTCTGCTCCTGGAGGAACTCTGTAGCGACACGAGTCCTGTGTGCTCTTGCATTGTCATCTTGGAAAATGCATCGACGGCCGTGATGTCGCGCAAACGGCACCACATGAGCTTCAAACATGTTGTCACGGTAGTACTGCCATGTGACACGCCCCTGGGTGACATGCAATGCTGTTCTGCTTGTCATGGCTATGCCTCCCAACACCATAACCGATCCACCACAAAAACGATCGCGCTGCCTAACGGTTACGTCATGGTATCGTTCGTTTCGCCGCCGCCACTCTCTGTTCCGCCTGTCGTGGAAGTCGAGAGTAAACCTCGATTCATCGGAAAACATGACGTTGCTCCACCGACGATTGTCCCAGCGCTCTCGTGTTCCACACCAAATACGCCTTGCTGCGATGTGACGTTCAGTCAAACGTGCAATTATTCGAGGTGGTCGAGCGAATAAATTCCAGCTGTGTAGGCGATGTCGGATAGTCTAACCACTGACTCGCATATCTGTCGCTCGGTGCA
Organism: Pictodentalium vernedei; assembly: GCA_031216915.1. NCBI lineage: Eukaryota > Metazoa > Mollusca > Scaphopoda > Dentaliida > Dentaliidae > Pictodentalium > Pictodentalium vernedei. Next base: position 318,187,157 of record CM062297.1, read on the forward strand.
GCTGCTGTCCAATTTCTGAAGCACTTTGATGGCGGTTACGTTGTGCTGTGGTTCGGATGAAACGATCCTGGTTAGCAGCTGTCCCCCTTGGACGACCTGACTGACGTCTGTCATCAACATTGCCTGTCTGACGGTAGCGAGACCACAAACTGCTAATCACCGATTGAGCAACGTTGAGAATTTTTGTCACTGCAGTCTGTCTGTTGCCAGCTTCCAATATGCCAACGGGGCACGAAAACGTTCGTCACGTGTCAGTCTTCGCATACCTCAAAAGTTACGTTTCGACCAGAAACTATTGATTAACGAGTTTATACAAAGAAAAGAACGATGAGACCTCCGAAAAAGCCCGTCCAGTACAAATGAAAATTTCAAAACGTATCCCACAGACATTAACGCGGCGCTCCTGCGACAAACCTGCACAAAGTTTTCGTGGGCCGGTGACGTTCATGATCCACACTAAACTTGGTAACAAATTGATGTGTCCAATCACGCGTATCCAAAAAACATTTTCCGAAAATATCGACATCAGTTTGGATATCCCCTACTTTTTTGAATAGTATATTTTCAAATTTCCTATTTATAAGGCTTTATAGCAGTTGAAGTGTTCATTTTCATGGCAGAAGTTACTGATTCCCATTTCATTTTGTTAACCCTTAAGGAAATGGGCAGTTGTCCTGAATTCCCACTAGACAACAACCTATACATGTCGAGTTGTTTAATAATAATTTCTGATCAATCGTTGGCAGTCTGTTAAGGTGCCCAAGACTTGACCAGAAAGGCGTTTTGTCTATATTCAGCAGGGCCTTCTTTTATTAAACAATATTTTATTTCCGAGAATACATTTCATACATTACACATTATTTCTACAAATTGCACAGGAAAAGGGATTCAGCAGAAAGCCGTAGCTTGTGTAAGCTGTCTCCTTTATCATGCCATTAGGTACAAGAGTAAACAATGTAACACAATGGTACAATTATACAGTAAGTAAATATAATTACAAGTATTCGTTTGATGTATTTCGGAGAAAAGGCTAGAGAAGAGCGTAAGAAGAGTAGAAAAGAAAGCATCAGTAATGACAACGTCAAAATTTGATATAGGTATTCATGACCATGTTGAGGAAGAAGGCGAAAATGAAAGAGAACAGAGGATAAAGGGAGCAGATGAAGAATTCCAGGCGTACAATGCGCACAGACTATTAACGCAGTTGGTTTTCCACTCGTCCAAACCGTTAGAACAGCCATTAGTGCTTCCTTCCGGTGAGACACTACTCTGGATAGTTTTGTGTGAGGGGACGCGGGACCTGAAACTGGATTGACCCAATGATAAAACCTTCTAGATGCTTCAATGCATGATTGAACGTGTATAACCCTTTACTTAACATGAAAAGCAGACGACACTTGCAAACAAAATTCTTGAATAACTATTTTTTTTTCATTTTTTTTTTTATGAAAGTTATTGATGCCTCCTGAGAAACGTACGGGTTCCACCACCCAGCCTCCTCGGCTTAGCACTACCTGTATTACTAACTGTATATATAAGATTAACATTTGAGGAAGTCCCTTGAAAAGTAGACGAGGCTATCTTGAGAGACTGTCGTCTTGACCATGATTAGAACGGAAGTTTCTCCACCCTACCACAGTGGCGGCGCCAGGATTTCAATTTCGAGGGGGGGGGGGGAGGCCTAAATAAGATATGGGGGTTCAAGGTCGAGATGCCGAAGGCATTTCCCGAACGCCGTAGGCCTGAGCTAGAGAAGGATAGGGCAGGAGGTAGTTCAGCGATCTGAACGTAGTGGCTACTCCTATAACGGGGTAGCTACTACGTTCAGATCGCTGAACTAGGGAGGAGGGTATCCCCCTCCCGTTTGTTTGTGTATGTGTGTGTGTGTGGGTGGGGGGGGGGGGTCTGGGGAATTTGCCCAGTAAAAAGTTTCATTTCATATTTGGGCGCCCTGGGAGCGATATCTGAGCGTTTCTACAACATCTGACATGATGCCTATTGTTGTGTGCCGTTTGCAGATGTGATATTGGGTGGGACCCCCCCCCCCCCCCGAGACCCCCGGATGGCGCCTCCACTGCTCTACCAACGCTCTGTTTGGGATTTTCCCGTTCTCTTGTAGGGGTCAATGACTTATAATTAAACCTTTTTTCTGTTCATGCATGTTTAGGCAAAATGATTGGCTAAAGTATTATTTTATTTTTTTTATAACACAATGAACCGGAAAAAACGCATTTGGGCCCGCCCTAAACCACGCCCCAATGTCAATCTTACAAATTACGTTGCATAGTGTGAATGGAAAAGAACCTCTGCGCGCTCATATTGTTTCAAAATGAAAAGTAATTAATAATTATCTCATCATATTAAAAAAACTAAAAATAAAATTTAATAAACAATGAAATCCTTGTCATCCTTTTTTATTCCGTGTTCATTTTTGTTATTAGCGAGAGATGAACGTCTGCTTTCCTCGTTTTACCCAAATCAAACGTAAATAAACGCCGGTCCACAAACGAAACTCCCGCGAACAAAACTTTCCAATTTCCAAATAGCCCGAATGAATTCTTTCTTAGACAAAGGTTAACCAACTTCAGTTCATCTGGGTTAAAATCGAACTTCATATTTACAAACTGTGTTTTCAATTTCTCAGGAAATGGTCAAAATCAGAATTAAATTTAACTCAGTGTTGCTTAGAATGACAGCACCTCCCGTCAAGTGGAAAAGGAGATTGAAGTTTTGTGCGGGCGTGGCCTATGAAGTTCCTTTTAACTTGCGCAATTCATTGGTCAATAAATTTGTTAATGACTCATGTTTCAGTGAAATGTTTCGTTATTTCAAACAGCATTTAGAAAACTATGCCTTTTTTATTCAGTTATCACTGGGAAGCATGATACGACCTGGTTTTTATTTCAACTCTGCAAAGTAGAGAGTGTTTAAATTTATTGCCCTCAAGTTTAATTATAAGGAATCATCGTTGAAATTCTGTCTATTTTTGGAGTTATGAACCCCAAAAAACAAAGGCCAGACGTAGTGTAAATGGGCTACGCCCATTCACACAGTTTGGCCTTTATTTTTTGGGGTTTATAACTCAAGAAATAGACAGAAACAAACGATCGTTCCTTATTTAATTTCCATAATTATTTATCAACTGTCCGAGAATATATATATAACACACAGTTATAGTCAGTCCACACTACTAGCTGTATCCGCCTTGTCACACATACATCGCTTGTTTCGGTCTCCGTCGTATGTTTCTCCACAAGCGTTTGGATTCAGTATGTACACTAAAGGTCAAGAACGTTTTTCCTGACATTTTTCTCACAATTTTAAACCCACCGTGGCCAGGACCTCGTTTACTTAAAATTCTGCAACCATATTTCCACCTCAGTGTTTTCACACACTTATTGACGCTGTAACCTTGGTTCTGTCCTACAAATTTCAGTTGCATATCCACTGTCTTTTATGCCATTGTACTGTTCAATTGGCACAAACCGAACAAGAAAATGGTCAGTCAGACTTCAAGTATAAAGTTTAAAAACTCTAATGTTATCATCACCTGCCAGTCCCCCCCCCCCCCTCCCCCCACCATCAAACAAACAATTCTAACACAAATTTCTTTATATGAGCTCAACTTCACTGTTGGTAATGCGACTCTCTACACTCACACGACTTTGTGAACCTCCATGAATCTCCAGCTAAAGCTCAACATGGCCTACAAGATCCCTGTGACACGAGAAGACTATGTAGCCTCGGCTTATCCCAAGAATATATACAGTTTGAAAGCGATCGATTTTTGAAAATACTCTCTTTGAAATCTAACACTTCAGCAAATATAAATATGTTTTTCAAGAATTTTCCTTTCCTTAAATTTTACTTGACAGAATCTCGACATTTTAATAATAATAATTCCTTTATTGTACTATTACACCAATCCTGGTCAAATGTACATAAATGTTTGTTGTAAGATACAAAAATTATAATATATAGTAATAGGTATTTTAAGCACCAAATTTATAAGATGTAATAATAGGTATTTTATCTGGTTGAGTGCTAAATTATTTCCAAAGGTGATTTGAAATATAGGTATTTTGTTTTCAAAGGCACTGCACTACCAGCTAGTGTATCCCTAGTTTAGCAAGATTTTGTTCACAAATAAGTGTTTTGTTACAATTTATTGGAGACTGCCAATAGACACTCTCTAATAAACTGAAACCAAACAAATTTTATATAAAGAATTTCTTTTACAGCTGAGCAAACATCAAGCTAATGTGTACATACTAAAGTGACCTCTGGTGCCTTTCAATAGGACGATGATAGTGGCTTCTAGCATTCAACCAGTTAACCCTTTACCTAACATGAAAAGCAGACGACACTTGCAAAAAAATTCTTGAATAACTAATTTTTTTCATTTTTTGTCTCAAAAACATAGGTTATGACCCCTCGTTGGAACGAGCTCGACGAGCTCGTTCCAACGAGGGGTCATAACCTATGTTTTTGAGACAAAAAATGAAAATATTTAAAAAATTAATTGGCGATTTTTGAGAATAGCGCTGGCCGGTTTTGGCCGTTACGTTGGGTAAAGGGTTAAAAACAAAAGACGATGATTACATTAACAACACCAGGGCTTAATATATTCAGTAAACTGTAGAGCCATTGCTTAGGCCCGTCGTAGGGGCTTCAGGCACCTGACTAGTTAAGGCTGGGGCAGTGTGACTCCAGTGGGAAACCATTTACCTTTTTTATTTAATCCGGCATAGATAAATTGAGCCAAACTGTTTAATATTTTAGGCTCTTGGCAAGTCATAATTGATGCAAATTTTTCTTTATCTGTAAATTGGTCAAAATGGGTAATGCGTTCTGTTGCTTTCTTCAACAGCTCTCGCATTTCGGTAGTAAGGGTCTTACAGTGCAAGAGGAAATGTTCCTCATCTTCAACAAACCCACATTCAGAGCATATGCTTTCGTGGGCAGGTATGTTGAAAAACCTTTCTCTTTCAATGCCCAGTGTATGAGAGCTTAGCCTAAACCAAGTGAGTGCTTCTCTGTGCTTTTGCATTTTACAGGATTCAAGATATATTTCAAGACTGGTTTCTGTTTTGAATCGCCGAAAAGTTCGTAATTTGTTTGTATTCTGCCCTCGGCGGGTGTCTCTCCGGGTACTCCGGCTTCCTCCACCCGTAAAACTATCACCGACACGATATGACCTTGGCTGTTAAAGTGTCGTTAAACCTTAATAAATAATACTAATAATAGTGGTTGTGCAAGAGTCTGTTCTAACAGCATCTGTTAAAAGCCTGTTTTTAGGTACCTGGTCAAGATAAGTTTGGTAATTTTCAATTTTTGATAGAAGAACTGATGTTAAGGGCATTACTCCTAGTTCCATCCTTGTTGCTATATTCCTTGCTTGACTGGGAAGCCCTAAAAGTACCTTAGAAAACATTGACTGTGACTTTTCATAGTCTAAGTTATTCAGATGCTTTAGTAGGCTAAACTGAGCACCAGCCTTTTCTGCTCTGTTGGGCTGTATATAACCTTTTACAAGGTCTGCAAACCATATTTGCTTAAATCGTCCCCTTGTTTAACACCGTCCGATATGTTAAAGTATTCAGTGTTTTTGTTTTGGAATTTCAGAGACACTCTTTGATTCGAATACATTGATTTTAGTATATTATAATTTTCGTGCCAATTCCAGAGTTTGTTAATTTGTGTAGCGTACTCGCCCTCCAAATGGAATCAAAGGGTTTTTTGCAGTCTATAAAACAGGAATAGAGCGTACCCCCATTTTATGCACATATTAATTTTGTTGATTAGTGATTTAGGATAAAAAGACAGTCGGCTGTTCTATGGCCTTTTCAGAAACCATGTTGGTATATGTTGAATTTATCCTCATAATAGTCAAGTAGCCGATTGTTTAACCCTTTGAACTCTAGTGGTATCTTCCATGCCAGTTCAATGGCAGCAATTAGAAGAGTCCATATTCATTATTTGGGGCTGCACGTCGAAAATATTGATTGGTCTGCCCCACACATTTACTGAACAACCATCCTATTTAATGGCGTTATGACGTATGATGCTCTTGGCCGGAAAAACGGCCGCTAGGGTTCAAAGGGTTAAGGATGCGCTAACAATTTTTGCAAAGCCGCTCATGATGGCGATACCTCTGTAGTTTCCAGGTGAACCTTTGTCGCTTGATTTATGGATAGGGGTGAGAAATGAGGCGCTCCAGCTGTCAGGGTACATACCACTATCAAGTATTTTTATTGAACAATTTAGTAATCGCTTAGCTAAGATTTCACGTCCGTACTTGAGCGATTCATTAATTACTCCACCCAGACCTGCTAATTTATTGTCCTTCAATCACCTAAGAACCGTTTTTATTTCAGTGATTGTGAATGGTCTATCAGTTTCTGTGTTGACCGTGAGTTTGCCCTCAGGGTCAGACAACGTTGTATTCGAGTCACTGTTATCGAGGTCGCTCTTGTCGTACATTTTGCCCAGTGGGCTTTTAAAGTGTTAAACCCAAGAGTTGATATTAACAGGGAATGGCGACAAGTTTTTTCCATTAGCACTGTATTTACTGATAGTATTCCAAAAACTTTTAGGGTCCGAACCTGGAGCCAGATGAAGGGCGTCTACAACATTTGAAAGTTAGCTCGTTTTGCGGCATTCACTGATTTATAGTATAGCTTTTGAAGGAAGTGGTACTGCTCTTTTATGCTATTATCATTTGGGTGTTTGGGGATTTGTTTTTCCAGGTTTATGAGAATTTTGGCTTGTTTTCTTAAATCACCAGTATACCAGATATTTCTGGGGGATTTCTTGGTCTTCCTATTCCTGCTGCAATTCGACCGTCTACCGTTATTAGATAGTTTCTTAATTAGTTCCGTCAGAGTATCTGTCGCTTGATTTATACTGTCCACAGTCGGTTTTATTTGTGTTTGTTCAAAGTCTAGAAAATTGTCCATGACTTCAGGAGATGCGGCGAGAGATGTCAAAGATTCGAGCGAGTGATCCCCCCCCCCCCACACACCCCAACACAACACACACTTTTGTGCTTTTGGTATTGTGTAAAGGTGTTGTACTTAACTGGTGAGAGAAAGCGGAACTATCCTACAATAAATGGTCACACCACTTTGGCTACAGAGCCATAACTCTCTTGCCTGTTATTTTGAAGGTCTTTGAACATATAATTCTAAAACGTCTCATTTCGAGTCCAATGTTTAAGAACCTCCAGAGTGAAATCCAGAATGGCTTCCAAAAAGGAATACCCTGCACTGTGTCGTCTTTCACGTTACAAGAGTGCATTTATTATGCAAAGGATATGAATTCCAAGCTCTTTGCCTGCTTCCTCGACTCCCAGATAGCCTTTGATAGAGTATGGCATCGAGGGCAATTGTACAAACTGTACCATATGGGAATTAGAGGGAAAATCTTTAGAGTTTTGAAAAATCTTCAAACTGATGCGCAGAGCTGTGTACTACATGCTGGCGCGATATCTCACCCATTTCGACTGGAACAAGGTAACCGACAAGGAAGTGTCTTGTCCCCGTTTCTCTATCTCGTATTCATAAATGATCTTCTGAGCGATCTCCAAAAACTCTAGCGACGGAGCATCAGTAGGTACTGTTCGCTGCACCTCGCCTACAACTGCTCACGATATCTCGCTAGTCTCCTTTCACAAGCATGGGCTGGACAGGCTAATCCAAATCTGCCACGCTTACAGTATAAAATGGAAATTCCACTATTCTCCCACAAAAAGTAAGATAATCGTTTTCAACGAAACAAAACACGCATTTGATAGATCTAGTAGGAAATGGGTACTTGGCCCCACTACTCTAGATGAAGTACAGGAATTAACACATCTTGGAATTATTTTAGACAAATACTTGGTAAACCAGTCAAGAATCGAGTTAGCTTGTGAAAAGCTCAGGAAGACGTATTTTCTGACTTGCAATACACTCGAGCTCGGTAACTTAACACCCCTAACGGCTTTCAAAATATTCAAGAGTGTAATGCTTCCAAAAGCTCTCTACGGCTCAGAATTGTGGCACAACATTCCAAATATCCAGATGCTCCAACTTGAGCGTGCTTATACAAAATGTCTTAAATTTATGCAATCAGTTCCCCAAAGAAAAAGCACTATAATGTCCCTTAGTCTACTTGGTGCACTGCCCCTGCAATCAGAGATAGAGAAAAGAAAACTTCTATTTCTTGCCACCTTTATCTATTTGCCACATAATCATCGGCATGCTCTCCGGATACTACTGAATAGAATATACGATCAGGTCTTGTTCAACAATGCCCCCTCTGGATTCCTATGCGACATTATGCACCTGCTCAATAAATACAACCTTGTACAACATCTTCACAATTACATTCAGCATGGTAACTTTCTATCCAAATATCAATGGAAAAACTATGTGAAGACTGAAACCCGATTTTTCCACCTTACTGACACTCTATAAAGATCACGTGATGAACTCTGCCTTGCGACTGTTGTTAAAGTAAACCCCGTCCCAGAAGCGCCTTGGAGACTCTAGAAACTCTGCTGGGAAAAGCCAAGCGAGCTGCAAAAATGTATCGTCATGGCAAATCTTTTTGTTAAAACCACCTACGACAATAATACCCAGTGTCCTAACTGCTTAAGAGTCTATCAGAACCAAATTCGACATGTTCTTTTTGTCTGCAATTCCCAGTCCAGGCTGGATGCAAGAAACGACTTTTGGTCCTACATCACGGATGTATATAGCCCGGGTACTTTCCTGTTTCTAGACGGACTTTCAGATGACGATTTCCTTTCGTTTGTTATGGGAGATGTTACAATAATTCCCCCGTCCCTACCCAATGACGGGCTCGAGGACCAATTATTGACAGACTGTATCTCTTTCGTCTGTAACCAATGTCGCAACGCATGAAATGCTCCCCGCAGTAGCGGCTGACTGCTTCTTTATCAGTGCTTCGGATCCTCAATCGGTCTGTTGCTGACTAAATGCCTTTCTTTATTCCACCTGTATCCTTTTTTGCTCCTGTCATGTACATATGCACAAAAATATAGTTTACAATTGTCGTTCTCTTTTGCTTCAACTTTGTAATATATGTTATTTGATCTGATGTACTCTTCAAATATGGAGGAAATAAAGAATCATCATCATTACAGAGCTTTTCTCATAATGGCGTTCTGGCAAAATAGTTTTTTTTCTGGTACAGACTTGCATCAGGCGATATACATGTATACGATTTAAGATTCTTGTGTACATTTCAAAGCGCCATATCGTCCCCTGAGTTCCAATGTGTTCTATGTTCCTATTGGCACATAGAACACATTGGAACTCAGGGGACGATATGGCTTCAAACAGTCCAGCTTAAACCTTTAAAGACCATGTCGCTTTATCAAATGAAATCGGGCGTTACACGTAACGAACAATTCGCTTTTGCTGGGGCCAACTAATTACTTTAGTTGGGAACTGTGCTATTCACTAATTATCTCCTCGCTTTTCTAAGACAAATTCATGGCTATCACACGAGGCATACAACTATCACTAGCATTTGCTGGTAATCGTACATTTAGACAACTATTTTGTCTAAACATCATTTATTCACATCGACTATGATATGAAAAGGGCGTACACTGATATCTGCAACTGAGATGTGACGCCATGGAATATAGTGACTAGACTCAGGCGAGTGACAAGAAAAATAGTCCGTCAGATTATATTATCCATACATGCTGTTAAATATATGTTTCGATATACTTTTGTCTTTGTGTCAACATTTTTCGATTGTCGCCCGGGAGTCTCCAGCGACAGTGTAAATCCGCTACTGGAAAGTCTCTAATAAATTCAAGCTCTCTGGCCACCAGTTTAATTCTGCAGGGAATTCGACGCTGTTATGTCTCGGAACCAGTATAGACCTTAAATAGTCCATCGCCTATGTTTCGATTCCCACATCTGAAATATTTCAAATGGTCGGAAAACGAACCTACGATGCGTTTTCCGACCAACTGATATATTCCAGACGACTGAATCTAAAAAAAATACCATAAACATCATTTTCTTTGAATCAACGCAGGAAACGTTCTTCAATCGAGACTTGATTTCACCGAAGTTTTAATGACATTTCCATTATGAATGAAGCCTCACCACAACTGTATTTTTTATGATTACATTGCGTAGTTCCTCCAGGGCCGAAGCCAGTGGGAGTGCAAGGGGGGCAAACTTCCCCCCATGACAGTCTCCGTCAGAAATTTTCAATAGCCGTCGGAAAAGATTTCTGACCGACAAAACCTAGTCGCACGGATGTCCATTTCTAACAGATTCTCTCGTTCTTTCGGCAATATTCCGAATATAGCCGAAAGATCGAGACAATCTGTCAGACATGAACATCGGTACGACATAATATTCCTCTTCTGCACAACAGTCTTGTTATTCGCTCATTCTCAGAGGCACCAAAAAACAGCTTCACTTAACCATGTCCCATTGAGCTGCTAGAAAAGCCAGATATCATAAGCCAAGGTACTCTAGAATCGCTCTCAGAGGCTTATCTTTTACAAAATTTTCACGGGGGGGGGGGGGGGGGGGCGAGATCCCCGAAACCCCACCAATGAGGGGGCGACCCCATCTCATGCTTTCCTCCACCTCGGTGCTACGCACCTCGAGTATGCCTTCGGCATACAGCTGCTACTTCGCCCCCCTATGTCGGGTGATTTTAATTCTCCTAGCTTCGGGCCTAATTTTCACTAATTGTGTTAATATTTTGATATTTTCCATCTAAATTAAATACTTATTGACTGAAATATCTATAATGGGAACACGAAATAATATCTGTTCCTCTGTATAAGTGAAATTATATTTAGGTTTTATTGGTGTTTAAGGTCACATATTTATGCACAATGGCTAATCGTGACCGTGATAGTTTTATGGGTGGAGGAAGACGGAGTACCCGGAGAGAACCACCGAGCATCGACGAGCAACTGTCAGCTCCTCAACATTCTAACACTGTTCAAGCTCCACTCAAGCAGGTTTACAGAGGTTGAAGATATGTGCACCATCGACGTGTAGTACGCCTTAGTACACGTCGTCATCGTGCCTCCGTGTAGGCAACCGGGATAAAGTGCCCAAGGACACAACGCGGGTCGTCACGGACGGGGATCGAACTCATGACCTCTAGCATAGAATTCCAACAGTCTACCACTGAGCCACCGCGTTCCGCTCTATAAGTGAAAGCACATCACATTACATCAATCTCCACGTACTGTGGTTTAACAAAAAGCCCACCTCATCAAATTCCTTACAGAAACAGACTGGTGGCACGAGAGCTTGTTATAAAGTGTGAATTGTTCACACAAGGGTTTTGGTGGTGTAGACAACAGAATACCGAATACCACTCGATACTAAGATGAATTCATGATGACAAACGTCACCTAATTTCTATTGAGGAGACCTGCAGTCCTGCCATTTGACTGAACATTTACACAGCGAGTCGAAATAAGGTTCGGTGTGTCAAAGAACAGGATCTGGAAGTAGGTTACGGCCTCTCTGAATTCTCTCGAATTTTGCTCAAACAATGTTTTACCACAAAGCGAATGGAAAACGCTACATACTTTTGGTATTGTATGTTCAATGAACTTCTCTGTACTTGTAAATTCTTCGCACGTACAAACATTTGAATCTTTTGACAACAAGATCGAGATGCTGTTTTCCTGTACTAGTACCAAGTTCACCAAGTACAGAACGTATACACTGCACACTGCGACCTCACCTGCCTGCATATGTTTCCCAATTTGCGAACAATCGCATCAACACAATGGGCAGACAAATGCCGCTTCGCCACAAACAAACTGTCACTCTGTTATGCGACAGCCGTGTCACATGGCTCATTACAGCGCTATAGGAATGAACAGTAATCATGGATGAAAGCACGTGAAGTCTGAATCGATTTATTTTGAATATTTTGTAAAAATAACCAGTCCAGAAATAACAACTATCGACTTGTTCAGCCGTAAATATATCATATTCCGAGCTTTTAACCCTTTACCTAACGTAACGGCCAAAACCGGCCAGCGCTATTCTCAAAAATCGCCAATTAATTTTCAAAATATTTTCATTTTTTCTCTCAAAAACATAGGTTATGACCCCTCGTTGGAACGAGCTCGTCGAGCTCGTTCCAACGAGGGGTCATAACCTATGTTTTTGAGACAAAAAATGAAAAAAATTAGTTATTCAAGAATTTTTTTGCAAGTGTCGTCTGCTTTTCATGTTAGGTAAAGAATGTTCAGGGCATTATTTATGTGTCCTGACAGTTTAACACTTCTCCGTTTTTCGCTATTCCCCATTTGTTATTATTTCAAAAAGCGGCTTCTGAACATATCCGAAGCCACGATCTTAACATTTTGCGACACGGTGTCCCCGGGTTGTTGCCCGTCTGTACGAACTTGAAACCTCACTCAATACACTTCTTTAAAACAATAAAAAACGAAACATGCCAGAAACTTTCGTTTATTATTATTATGTTAAAGAATTACTTTCGTTTAACGAAAGTAATTCTTTAAAATAATAATAATACACGAATTTGTTTCGTGAACACAACTCGATGGTAATATTTGTGATATATTTATAACGAGCACTTTCATACAAAAGATATTTGAAACACAAGGTTATTTTTGCATAATAAAATTGTGATTTCGGCAATGGTCAACTTTTTTTTCAACTTAGCGACTTTCAGAGAAAATGTTGGCATTCGAACAACCAACATTTTTTCTGACGGACAACAAAATGTCCAACAGACATGGCCATAAGGAGGTGAGGAACGCGAATCGCCACCCCTACTAGCTTCGTGTCTGCTGCTAAAAAGCAGTCATGGCCTGATTTAATAACGAATTCAATGATTGTAGGGTCAGGATTGCTTGACTGTCGTGAAAATATCTTTGTTTACGGGAATATACCTAAAATGTTAATGGTGTATTAAAGGTGTACTTCAGCTTACGGGGCAGAACGACAGATTTCAAGGTATATCCTTTTATGTGTAGCGCTATCCCACCTGCGGCAACCGCGTTGTGTCCTTGGGCAAGACACTTCACCCCGATTGCCTACATGGGGGCACGATGACGCTGTGTACTGAGGCGTACTGCACGTCGATGGTGCGCATGTCTTCAACCAATCTAACCCTGCCTGTGCTGCGGTGCAGAGTTCAGAGTTACAATGTTGGAGAGCTGACAGCTGCTCGTCGTTGCTCGGTGGTTCTCTCCGGGTACTCCGGCTTCCTCCACCTGTAAAACTGTCACGGTCACGATTAGCCATTGTGCATAAGTATGTGACCTTAAACACCAATAAATAAATAAATAAATATGTGTAGCGCTATATTTTATGTGAAACTATATTATCACTGCGTAGTCTCTATACCATACCTATGGTCTTAAGATTTGGAAAGGATATTAATTACTTTTTTCCAATTACGTAACAATAACTAACCTGATGGTCAAAACAAGACATGAGCCTCGACAATGTCGTTGGAAACTGAATGAATATGCTAGAAGAGGGCACCCATTTCGTAAATAAACTTCATTATTTCTGTTTTCGTAATAAATAAAATTTCTAAACGGCTCTGACTTAAGCTGACACATTTCATCTCCCATAAAATCTTGAACGATTGCTACATGTAGCAAATAGTTCACTAGCCATGTAAATGTCTGAAACTTGGAATTGTTTAGTTGATTGTGTGGTCTGAAATTAATCTCGAGCGAGCTATGCCCACGAGTTTTTTTAAACTACCCATCACATAAAAAATCCTACCGACATTCAAATAATCTCCCATCTGCAATGTAAAAAATTACTTTTGAAAATTCGGTAATGTACTAGCAACTAACAGCCGGTGTACTACCGTAAAAGATAACAGCAAAATCCGTATTTTTGGAATGGAGACATTTTGTTCGATCGAGAAGCAGAACCAAGGATGTTATTTATATATATTGCTCCACAACATCAATTATGATCAAAAATCGACCAATTAATATTTTAACCTGCAGCCAACTGGCTGCAGGTTGAAGATGTTAATTGGTCTACCTTGAGAATGGACTCTTCCCAAACAAATCGCCCCGGATGACGCTGTTACGCAAGAGTAGTAATTAAAGAATCAAATGTCTTCGCACTGAAAAGTCCCATTCACCCTTTACCCAATGCAGACGACATCAAAATTTATTATTTTAAATATCATTTTTTCAAATTTTTAAAAATATTTCAACAAAACCATATCATGTGACCCCTCGTTGGAACGAGCTCGACGAGCTCGTTCCAACGAGGGGTCACATGATATGGTTTTGTTGAAATTTTTTGAAAAATAATATTTTTGCAACTGCTGAATTTGCATATTACGCGGGCGGATGCGGGCGATTCGTTGGGTAAAGGGTTAAGACTGAACACTCTTGTGTTTCCCTGATTACGCTTTGGGCAGAAACGGTAGTTAATATAAAATTTACGGTGAGAGGACCAGCAGCTGGTTGGCACTAGATGAACGGAAATTTAAACGTAATTTCTAACAGTGTACCATTAGTATGCATGATTCAAACTGAGGGGGTGGGAATCATGCCTCACGTTTATGAACTTACAGCGTGATGTCAAAAGCTCAGTTGTTGCTGTTCTGATAAAAGACAATTCAGCTGCTAATGTCTATGTGTATTGGTGAACACAAAGACACCTTATTACAGTACTGTGACCGCAAAAGCAGTCTCTTTCTCGATCAAATCGTGACTTTGTTACGACACATTTTCACCAGTGGATCGCGATTTCACAAATAAAATATTGGGGTGTAGAGTGAAGCAAAAAAATAAAAATAATCTAAGGCTTTACGAAGCTTCGAAAATATGTTTGATTAAAAACCGAATCGATGATTCGAGTCGCGCCAATTAGGAAATCTTAGAATCGTCGACATGCTCTCAAAGTACTGCCAAGTATCTCCTCTTGAACTCTTCTATCGTCAGGTCTCCTTTGAACTTTTGATAGAAGAAAAGTTAAAGAGCGGCAAAACCCCATTCGAGATTCGCGGTTCGAAATACTCTTTCAGATTCGATTCAACCCAAAGTTTAGATTCGCAGTTCCGGGGGACCTAGAAATTGGTCACAAAGATACTTTGTACCGGATATTTTACGTAAGGTGCAACATCTAAACGCCTTATCCTCCAAAAAAAACTGTGTTGTGGGTAGAAGAGCGAAAACATATTTTCGACCAAATCGCTACTCAGTCCGGATCCGGTCGAAATGTTTGCCAGTTCTGTAATGTCAATGTTTTCATTCCATTAGAGAATGATATTTGCGATAGTCGTCACTCGCTTTGGCTCCATGGTCTGTATTGTGTCTGCAAAAGGTAACTTGAAATCAATCTAAACACCCCGGGTACCAACTGAAGACTGTACGGCCCCATTATTCACATCAGTTGTGATTCACCGTAGAGACATCAAGTTGGAAAAGAGACAAGTTAGAATATAATTGAAATTGACAATCGAGTATATTCGGAAAAAAATCACAACCCACAGGCAGGGCGGTGACTTGCCCAAAATATAGGACGGTATAACAAACTCTTGCCCGACGACTAGATAAAATTGCCCGACAACATTAACCCTTTACCCAACGCAGACGATATCAAAATTTATGATTTTAAATATTATTTTTTTAAATTTTTCAACAAATTTCCACAAAACTATATCAAGTGACCCCTCGTTGGAACGAGCTCGACGAGCTCGTTCCAACGAGGGGTCACATGCGATATGGTTTTGTTGAAATTTTTTGAAAAATAATATTTTTTCAACTGCTGAATTTGCATATTACGCGGGCGGATACGTGCGATTTGTTAGGTAAAGGGTTAATATTATAGTGTGCCGTTACCATATTACTGTAGGTTGAGGACATGCTTTTTCTAAACGCTTGAGAGAAGGGCATTGTTTTATGTATGTATGTCAACATGTAGTCCAAACTATTTTATTATCAGTTCAGAAATCATAGGTTTCCTAATAGGGAACTCTCTGTCTGCGGGGCATCGTAAATCAAATTTGACACTTCAGTGGGATGCATCATCAGGTATGTGGCACTTGCCCAACAGGACAAGCGTAATTTGATGAATGAAAAAGATTGCAGGGAATTAATAATTTGCGTCTGGGAATCACATATCAATTACAGTTTTGTTGGGTAATTGTGTCATGTTTTCTGGATCCCTACTATAGAACTTTTACAATTGTATTTTCTAGAATTATATTTTCTAGATATTACTTTAAATGGGTTGAAATGAACCATTAGCATTTTCAAAGATGTGGCAATTCTTTTAAAATGCTAATGATTCATTTTAGTCAGTTATATTAATAGGTAGAAAATACAATTCTAGAAAATACAATTGTAAAAGTTTTGTAGTATTGGCTCCTGGTCAACTGTTGTACAGTACAATGCCAAACAGATACCCGGTGGGTGCTCGACGAAGTCCCAGTCTGAGAAAATATTGGAGGGGTGACAAACAAACTCCACCGCCTCCTCGGAATATGCAGCATGATCACAGGAGAGAAACAGAAAAATGTCGATCTTTTAGCAGTTAGTCGTTTTAACTGTCAGAGGCTTGCATTATATTGAACATATCAGATGTAATTAATTTAGATGTATTTTGTTAATGGATTTTCGTATCCTCAGTTGTACGAAAATAGAGTTTAGAAAGGGCAACACACTTCACTTGAGCACCGATAATAAGTTTGGAATCTCAATAACCGTCAACACGTTTAACCAAATCTATGATAGATCAGGAAGCAAATGGATTCTCAAGAGGAAGACGATGGTGTGAAGCTGTTTTTTGTTCAGAGTAAAGAGGAACATGGAGCTAACTCATATATCCACATTAAAATGTGTTCCTTTCAATTTTCTAATTAGTTGAATCATCTCATCTTAAAGGTCAATCTAAGTTTCCCTTTCCACTCATCGTTTTTTCTTCAAAATCCACTCACCTTCGCTATGCTGTCAAATCAGTGATACAATGTTGATGACAATGATTTCACGACATTTTGCAACCTGACATTATACGGCGCGGCATTATGCCGCAAGTCATTTTGCCTCACCTTACGTCAAAATACCCCGAAGACAAAATTCCTCGGGACACAATGCCGCAATTTTGTAACTTTTAAAAGTATGTTACAAATTTTCTAGAATTTTTATTTGAATTATCAAGTTTGTACGTTGAAGCTTTAGGAATCTTTTTGGAGTGTTGAAGTAATAGTGACCAAACAAGCTGGAGGTATTCATGGAATTGAATAACCTGACAGCGTACGGTGAGTGACGCCGAGACGCGTAGCGGTGAGGTATTTCTGCGCGCTGGCAGGTTGTTCAAATTCATGAATATCTCCAGCTAGGTTGGTAGCTGAATTACACCCTGTCTTTTGTTCAACAAAACGCATGGACTGGGGTGTACCCGAAAGGTGTTCAAGTGACGTCACACACTGGGTCCATTGTTAAACCACACCTTTCAAGTTTGTTACTACCCCCTCCCCCACCCCCCCCAAAAAACAAACCCAAAACAAACAAAAAAAAAAACAAAACAAAAAGAGCCAAGGTGTAATTAGTAATAACTAAATTGTAACATTTAACCCTTTACCTAACGTAACGGCCAAAACCGGCCAGCGCTATTCTCAAAAATCGCCAATTAATTTTCAAAATATTTTCATTTTTTGTCTCAAAAACATAGGTTATGACCCCTCGTTGGAACGAGCTCGTCGAGCTCGTTCCAACGAGGGGTCATAACCTATGTTTTTGAGACAAAAAATGAAAAAATTTAGTTATTCAAGAATTTTTTTTGCAAGTGTCGTCTGCTTTTCATGTTAGGTAAAGGGTTAAATGAGCATTGAGTACATTGGTATCAAAACACCTGAATATCCAGGCATATGGAGAAATTATAACAAACAGAAAACACCCCGATTATATGGAAAGAATTAAAGGGTTTTCATTGTCATGTTACGGGTAGGACATTAATCATGTCTGAGCGTGTTTTTCCTGGTATTGCTCGTTATTGATTTGGTATCACTGTGGTAAATATTTGAATTAGAGTTACCCGCCTTGAAACGTTACACTCGGAAATGATGCAATCTCCAAAACTAATCCGCCTTTGGAAAATATATTGTTTCAATAAACATTTGAAGCATTCTTCTGACTTCTGGCATTATTGTTGAATATTCTAGATAAATAAAGAGGATGATTTGATGACTTTTTGGACGTTAAAATACAATTGACTGTTAGTGTGTTTTTGTTGGGAGTTCCTTGAAAAATATGAGCACGTGACCGGTACGGTCCCTAGCTCCCAATTGAACATAACCTGGTGGCAACAGTCTTCAAAATCTCTCGAGAAATCAAGAACTCCTGGAAGTTCTGTTAAGACCGAGAGGACGGTTTTGGTACAAAGTTGTTCAATCCAAATGTTTCTCGAGAACCACGTCCAACTCTCCAGAAATCAAAAATTCCCGGAAGTTCTGTTAAGACCGAGGGGACGGTTTTGGGACAAAGTTGTTCAATCCAAATGTTTCTCGAGAACCATGTCCAGCTTCAGTCTAGCCGCCCACTGATCCCTTTACAAGTGGATTGCTAGAATGCTCATTGGCCACATATAGAAAAGTGTCTCAATAGCACTACCCCTCATCTTAGTGGGGCGGGGATGTTGCTATAAATAAACAATGCTCCACGTCAACAAAAATTGAAGGTTTTCAGTTTCCTGAGGCCTCGCAATTGCCTATCGCTCTTTTAACCCTTTACCCAACGTAACGGCCAAACCCGGCCATCCGTATTTACAAAAATCGCCATTCAATTTTCATTATTTTTAAATTTTTTCTCTCAAAAGCATAGCTTATGACCCTCATTGGAACGAGCTCGAGCTTATGGACAGAATACGACTATTGTAATCGATATATTTTACAAATTGAGTGTTGAAAAAAATACTTTGTTAAAACATTTCAACAAAACCATTATCATGTGACCACCCTGCCCCCACTCCTCGAGCTAGTTCCAATGAGTGGGTTACATGTTAAGGTTTTGTGAATTTTTGTGAAAAAAGATTGATATCGTGAGAGTTGGGAAAGTGGTTAATATTCGGACGTCCCAAACTTACCCTTCCCCTATAAAAACGAAAAAGAAAGTAATATTATTTAGTTTAAGCTCTCAAATTGAAGATATCCAGCTTATTTAAGAAAGCTTAAAGTCTATTTGAGTCAAATACTCAGGAGATCCAAGGCAGTACAGACGCTTAGCAAGGAATCTATATAAGAGGGCGCCCTGACATTTTTGAGGGGCGGGTGGAGCAGCCGTCTTTGGGGTTGTACAGCAGATTATACCGCAATGATAGAGCTGTGTCCTCTGGCACCGATCGGTGTCCGGGCGACCTCCACCATAGAAATGTTTGAAACATACACCCCGAATAACACCAGCTCAGCTGGTGGAAATTATAGGCTCAATAAAAATATAATTTCTCGCGGTTGACCGGTTATTTTCTCCCCATCCGGTACTGCCCACAAGGTGGCGATCTATTTGTTTGTTGGCTGTATCACGAAGTTTTTTAATCATCCAGCATGGACCAATACTATAAATTTTTTACAATTGGATTTTCCCGAACTGCATTTTTTACAAGTGAATGAATATAAATGACGGAAATGGACCATTAGAATTTTAAAA
Source organism: Pictodentalium vernedei (assembly GCA_031216915.1). Classification (NCBI taxonomy): domain Eukaryota; kingdom Metazoa; phylum Mollusca; class Scaphopoda; order Dentaliida; family Dentaliidae; genus Pictodentalium; species Pictodentalium vernedei. The sequence continues at coordinate 318,206,823 of CM062297.1, forward strand.
GATATGGCAATTTGCCAACGGGCAAATTGCCATATCTTTGAAATTGCTGATGGTTCATTTCAATTAGTTATTTCCAGAAATAGAAAATACAATTCTGGAAAATACAACTGTAAATGTTTTATAGTATTGACCCCAGTGCAGAAACGTTCTAAAAGTTGTAAGTAGTATAGGATGCAGAGATCTGGCCTTTTCACCAGGACCTCGAGGTCAGACCATGATCTGGGTCATTGACCCCGGCGCCCAAATCCGTTAGGCCTTCCCTCTCCCTCTCCCCTCCCCTCTCCTCTCCACACTAGGCCTATGTTATTTTTAGGCGCCCCCTACCCTACCCGCCCCGTATGTACCATATTTTTAGGCTATCCTTCCCCAAAGCCCATTAGGGGTCCAGACTATGTATAGCCTATTTAGGTTTTCCCCACATTGTTTTGGCTTTCCCCGTATGTGGGCTCCCCTTCCCCAAAACCCCAGTCCCTCCCCACCAAAGCCCCGGACTGTTCTTCCCCTTTCCAAAGGCTAGTCCAAAGCTGGGGGACTTCCAAACTGAGGCGTCCACAGAGTACTAACAAAAGAGTGCCACCAGCCCCTATCCCCCGCCCTGCCCCTCCCATAACTTTATTTCTTGGTAAATATCTTTAAGGCAAATGTTGTCAAGGACATGTACACGTAACTACAAAGATTAATTTGAAGACTACCTGGTTTGTTTAGACATGTCATAAAGGAATTATGATAGAGAACACCTGGTCTTTGCCAATGCATAGATAATGGTGATTAAGATAGAAGGAAACTTTGTTTATAAGAAGATATGATAGTGTCACGTTGTATAGTTATGCAAATAGATAAGGGACAACTGGTATGTTTGATTATGTCACAGATAAAGTTATTATGATAAAGGGCTCCTTTGTTTATAAGAAGCTTAATATGATGGAGACCATGTACACTGTTTGATTATGTCACAGATAAGATGGTGTCACGTCTCAGGTGTTTGATAACCCAGTAAGATCGCTGCGGTGTCTGATTGGTCAAACAGTTGTCCAATCAGATCATCGCACACGGCGGTATGTTCCACGAGACCAATAGATAAGCGTGTTGTAAAATTATCCCACGCAGGCGTTCTCTTATTGATCAAACAACTGTCCAATCAGATCGTGCCATGCAGTATTTTCTGCGTGGCGAATAGATGAGTGATACGGAATGTTGTAGTAAACTACTTTCGCATGCTCAACTCATAGGTAAGCTGAAAAGGAATGAACAACTATAAATTTTCTCTCTATTAAATTTTATTTTCACATAAAATCAGTTTTACAAGTAATTAATTGGTTTTACAATAGTCAAAATGGATTTGCAATCAGACTTACAAATTTACAAGTAATTTTTATAAAACGAAAATGGATTTGCAATCAGACTTACAAATGTACAAGTAATTTTTTCAAAGCGAAAATGGTTTTAAATGAATTTGCAAATAGTTAAAATGAATTTGCAATCAGTCAAAATGGATTTTACAGTTTTACAATTAGTAATTTTTACAACAATAAGTAATTTCTACAATAAGTAGTTTCTACAATAAGTAGTTTTTACAATACTTTTACAGGTAAGCATACAATAAACATAATTAAATGTTCAGTAACTGTCTTTTGTCCCTGAATAGGGGCAGTTTATGTTGTTGTCGTTCTTCTGGACTTTCTCTAGTTATGATCCCAAGCTGTCTGCACATCCAGATTTCTTAATAATGGATCAAAGAAGTATTTTCGTTTCTCAATTGCGAATTTTTCAGCTTCGTTCATTCCGTAACCCTCCTCATCTCGAAGTCGCTGAGCAGTTTTTCTAATTTTTCCATAGACCGGATGTTGTCTGAAGTGCCTTACTCGACTCATTGCCTTAAATAATCTTCTACAGAGGGAAGCTCTCACGCTGTCTCTAAGAGCTTCCCTGGCCGCTTTGGTGGCCTCGTCTGTGGGCAAACCATTTTCTATGTACGACACTTTCAATCTCTGAAATTTAGCTGTATTATCTTCATATGCTCTTATGATTAAAGTGTCTATTATGTTCGTTTCACCATCTTCCTCTTCTGAATGTTCACTTTCAGTGGTTGTATCACTATCGTCTGACTCTGAATATGTGCTCTCGTCAGATTCAGACAAGTTATAATCTTCGTTTGACTGTTTGCCTTCACCCATCATCCCAATCCTCTAGAGGTAGTAACCATCTTCGTGTCTATTGCGTGTAAAGGCTCTTGAGAATGCTTTCCTACAGAATTTACAGTTGTGGCTCGGCATGTCTTCTCTCTTTGAACGCTCTGAGAACAAATGAGAACTGGGCGCACATCACGATTTATAAGACAATGAAGAGTACCCTCAAATACGCACATGTGTACACATCGGTTTTACATGTGTGCACATCGGTTTTACATGTGTTCACATCGGTTTTACATGTGTGCACATAGGTTTTACATGTGTGCACGTCGGTTTTACATACGGGCACATCGGTTTTACATACGTGCACATCGGTTTTACATACGGGCACATCGGTTTTACATACGGACACATCGGTTTTAAAGCACATAGTGAATTTTCACATAAGCACACACGAGTATTTGAGGCTACATGAAGGAGCTAAAGGAGCTAATACTCGTGTGTGCTTATGTGAAAATTCACTATGTGCACACATGTAAAACCGATGTGAACAATGTAAAACCGATGTGCAGACATGTAAAACCGATGTGCACACATGTAAAACCGATGTGTACACATGTACGTATTTGAGGGTACTCTTCACTGTCTTATAAATCGTGATGTGCTCCCAGTTCTCATTTGTTCACAGAGCGTTCAAAGAGAGAAGACATGCCGAGCCACAATTGTAAATTCTGTAGGAAAGCATTCTCAAGAGCCTTTACACGCAATAGACACGAAAATGGTTACTGCCTCAAGAGGATTGGGATGATGGGAGAAGGCAAACAGTCAAACGAAGATTATAACTTGTCTGATTCTGACGAGAGCACATATTCAGAGTCAGACGATAGTGATACAACCTCTGAAAGTGAATATTCAGAAGAGGAAGATGGCGAAACGAACATAATAGACACTTTAATCATAAGAGCATATGAAGATAATACAGCTAAATTTCAGAGATTGAAAGTGTCGTACATAGAAAATGGCTTGCCCACAGACGAGGCCACCAAAGCAGCCAGGGAAGCTCTTAGAGACAGCGTGAGAGCTTCCCTCTGTAGAAGATTATTTAAGGCAGTGAGTCGAGTAAGGCACTTCAGACAACATCCGGTCTATGGAAAAATTAGAAAAAACTGCTCAGCGACTTCGAGATGAGGAGGGTTACGGAATGAACGAAGCTGAAAAATTCGCAATTGAGAAACGAAAATACTTGTTTGATCCATTATTAAGAAATCTGGATGTGCAGACAGCTTGGGATCATAACTAGAGAAAGTCCAGAAGAACGACAACAACATAAACTGCCCCTATTCAGGGACAAAAGACAGTTACTGAACATTTAATTATGTTTATTGTATGCTTACCTGTAAAAGTATTGTAAAAACTACTTATTGTAGAAATTACTTATTGCAGAAATTACTTCTTGTAGAAATTACTTATTGTTGTAAAAATTACTAATTGTAAAACTGGAAAATCCATTTTGACTGATTGCAAATTCATTTTAACTATTTGCAAATTCGTTTAAAACCATTTTCGCTTTGAGAAAATTACTTGTAAATTTGTAAGTCTGATTGCAAATCCATTTTCGTTTTATAAAAATTACTTGTAAATTTGTAAGTCTGATTGCAAATCCATTTTGACTATTGTAAAATCAATTAATTACTTGTAAAACTGATTTTATGTGAAAATAAAATTTAATAGAGAGAAAATTTAGAGTTGTTCATTCCTTTCCAGCTTACATATGAGTTGAACATGCGAAAGTAGTTTACTACAACATTCCGGATCACTCATCTATTCGCCACGCAGAAAATACTGCATGGCACGATCTGATTGGACAGTTGTTTGATCAATCAGAGAACGCCTGCGTGGGATAATTTTACAACACGCTTATCTATTGGTCTCATGGAACATACCGCCGGGTGGGATGATCTGATTGGACAAGTGTTTGACCAATCAGACACCGCTGCGATCTTACTGGGTTATCAAACACCTGAGACGTGACACCATCTTATCTATGACATAATCAAACAGTGTACATGGTCTTCATCATATTAAGCTTCTTATAAACAAAGGAGCCCTTTATCATAATAACTTTATCTATGACATAATCAAACATACCAGTTGTCCCTTATCTATTTGCATAACTATACAACGTGACACTATCATATCTTCTTATAAACAAAGTTTCCTTCTATCTTAATTACCATTGTCTATGCATCTATGCATTGACAAAGACCAGCTGTTCTCTATCATAATTCCTTTATGACATGTCTAAACAAACCAGGTAGTCTTCAAATTAATCTTTGTAATTACGTGTACATGTCCTTGACAACATTTGCCTTAAAGATATTTACCAAGAAAGAAAGTTATGAGCGGGGCAGGACGGGGGATAGGGGATGGTGACACTCTTTTGCTAGTACTCAATGGACGCCTCAGTTTGGAAGTCCCCCAGCTTTGGGCTAGCCTTTGGAAAGGGGAGGAACAGTCCGGGGCTTTGGTGGGGAGGGACTGGGGTTTGGGGAAGGGGAGCCCACATACGGGGAAAGCCAAAACAATGTGGGGAAAGCCTAAATAGGCTATACACAGTCTGGACCCCTAATGGGCTTTGGGGAAGGATAGCCTAAAATAGGGTACATACGGGGCGGGTAGGGTGAGGGGGCGCCTAAAAATAACCTAGGCCTAGTGTGGAGAGGGGAGAGGAGAGGGAGAGGGGAGGCCTAACGGATTTGGGCGCCGGGGTCAATGACCCCGATCATGGTCTGACCTCGAGGCCCTGGTAAAAAGGCCAGATCTCTGCATCCTATACTACTGTTGTTCACACAATTTTTGTCAATTCGGTTTACACACACCATGGAAACGGTGTCATCGACGCAGACTGACTTCCAGTAACAATGTCCGGTGATTTCGTTACAGAAAAACAATGACAGACACCACATGTTCAACAATGCTAAATTTTACCCTTTTTATGACATAAATGTTATGGAAATCTACCCTAATGTTTCTGAAAATAGTTATAGTTAAAGCAGTTGAAAGGTCATTGAAAACTAAACCAGTAAAGTGTCACAAACTTCGAAAATGAATACTTCTTTGCGAACTTAGGCAAATCGGCAAAATTTTTATCCAAAAACAAATATTAAAAAATAATATGGAATTACATGTACGTGATTTAGTTATTTCCGCGCATTTGTGCAAATTTCATCGAAATCTCCTTCATAAGTTGCTGAAAAATTTGAAGTTTTTTCCCAACGGGAGTTTTACGCGTGTTCCGTTATTCGTGGTAAACGGAAAGTTTGGTGTACTGTGAAATCGGTATTCACCTCCTGTGATTCCGGATTGCTGTTACTTTATTATTAAGTTTGTCTCGAAACAAATAGCCGGTTAGAAATGCGCGGAAAATACGAAAAATATCTGTATGGATGCATATGTCTGTATCAAGCCCGAAAATAAACAGACTGTCATCTGCAAAATGAGGTCCTCAGAGAGTGAATTTGGTGATGCTACCCTACACAGCAGGGTAGCATCACAAAATTTACCCTCTGTGAACTTCAGTCTGAATCAAGGTCTCAAGCCAAAACAGAAATATGTACCCTGAGAATAAATTGGCCCACTCTATGGAATAGCATCATCAAATTCACCCTCTGGGGACCTCATTTTACAAGTGACAGGTTGCTTATATTCAGGCTTTGTCTGTATATGTACTTACATGGCTCAAGTGAATCACATCACGGTAGTTAAAACGGAAAGTGATCGTATCAGTAACCTGCATGTACTTTCATAAGCGTTGTAGCTGTAGTAGACGACTTGTAGATCTGGAGATTTTAGTTTAAACAATATTTATTCAATAAGTATGCTATATGTTACAATATTGAACACCAAGAAAGTGACAGTATATATAGAAAACATCAAGAATATAACTAACAAAATAACATATGTATGTAATGGGGGATCTGACAGAAAGCTGGGAGCTTAGGTTAGTCATCTCTCGGGATCAATCATAAATTTACCCAAAAAGGTGATATAATATAGTAGATGGACTCATATATCGCCGCCTTGAACCCATGGTCTGTGGTCATTCGCCAGCTTGATCATCAGCCACGCGCCAAGCCGGGGCACCGCATCCATGCACACAGTGAGAGCTGCCTATAGGCCCTAAGGATGTAGACCTGGGAGCAAATACCCGGGAGATCATTCAAATTTGATTTGTCAGCATCGTTGTCGACACTAGCAGGTAATCTCGAGTGCAAGGACACGACACCCGGCCAGGGACAAAACCGGTGAGAAAGTTGGTGGTAATTCTAGTCGAAGAAAGATAAGCACAGGGAGTCAAACTACCAGGTGGCGACATATGATATTGTTTAAACCTTGCTTGTGAATGAAGGAAAAGGTGAAAAGAATGTACGAAGAAAAGGAGCAATAGAAAACAGGGGATGAAAGCTAGAAAGCACAATACATTGCCTTCGCATTCAAGAAAATCTCAAGTAGGCAGCAGAATCACCGTTAGTGAGGAGTGAGACGGAAGCAGCCTTCATGGTGATCCATGCGAAGAAAACGGAAAGGAAAGCAGGATTATTGGATTGGCGGTATATTCGTCGTATAGTAGTAGTCGTACGTGGTGGTTTGATCATTAGCAGTCTAGAAACGCCCACTTGACAAAATGAAGTCATGCACCACTTCAAAAACAAGATGCTTTTCCCGACTATTCAAAAATTCAGATCCAAAAAGAAGTGTCGATATGTTTACAGTAAATGGCAGGAGGTTGGTAGTACTATTACGGACATTTGAGTACATTGGACAGTGTAGGAAACAATGCTCTGGTGTCTCGCACATCCCGCACTGACAGAATGGGGTAGGTGACAGATGATTGTCATATAAATGAGAATTAAAGTTACTTCAATGCAATCGCAAATTGCAGTGATATATTTGGGCTGCCCGTGATTTCGCGCCACTGTAAAACACAGGTGGTCGCTGATTTCCAGCATTTAGGAAAGTCTTGAAATTGATCAGTGATGAGTTCTCGGGGCCTGATGAAGGCAGTTTGTTCCATTGATCAGTGACATTCGGGATAAAAGACGACTGATACAATTGAGTCCGACAAAAATGAACTCTGTGGTTATGACATGACCGGGGATTAAGCGATAGATTTGACGATGAGACGATTGGGGGAACTTTATTGGCAATATATGAGGGCGACATGCGGTGATACATTTTGAAATACTGAAACAGCTTATGTTTGCGACATCTGTCTTCTAAAGACTCCCAACGTGTTTCGGAATAAAGCAGAGACTTGCTACAACTGACAGTTTCCCCGGTAACGATCCCAGCGGCTGCGATCTGTATTTTCTCCAGGTCGGCGACTTGAGCTGCTGAACAATTATCCCAGACAGCATCAGCGTATTCTAGTAGAGGCCTAACGAAGGCAAAGTAATTGCTAGAAACGCTTGAAAACACATTTTTCAAACATGTTACCTACACAACTAATCAATGATATCGGGCGATAATTAGTAACTGAATTTGAGGGCTGTTTTTTTTTCAAAATTGGGGAGACATTTGCTTGTTTCCACAGTGAGGGAAAATAAGAGTTGTTCAAAAGCACATTAAATAAGATTAGAAGAGGCTCACACAGGGAGGTTTTACATTCCATGAGAAGGCGTGGACTTATAAGGTCAGGACCTGACGCTTTAGACACCTTTAACGACTTCATTGCTTCATATACTTCACTACTCTGGAGAGTGATACTATCAATAACTCGTGAAGCCTGGGGCACTGAATCAGGAAGGGAGAACAGAAGTATTCGTTGAACACCTCTGCTTTCACAACACTTGAGGAATATACCTTATTTAACTGGATAATAGTTGGAATACCTACCACTTTACTACTACTGATAAGTGTTTTTAGAGTCTTCCACCACAAGGAAGAGGGGGTTTTATTGCTATTTAGTGTCGTCTGAACTTTGGATAGATACGACGCTTTGGCCTTCCGAATAGCCGCAACAAGTTCGTTCCGTTTACGTTTATATTTTGCCCAAGCGTTCTGAAGACCGGTGCGTTTAGCTATGCGATACAGACGTTTCCTCCGTCTCATTAGTAGTCTAATTTCATTGTGCATCCTTTTCGGTTGGCCTGGTCGCAAAGTAATAATTTTGTTCGGAATATATTTAGATGCTGTGTCGAGTAATTTGTCGGTGAAATTTGGGACAATAATATCAAGACATAGTTTATCAAAAAGAGAATTCCAGTCATTGTTAGAGAGGGCCTCATTGAGTGCTCCATAATTACCCAGTGAATAGAGCTATACCCTTCTATTAAAGGAGAGAAGACATGGTTTTGAAAATTCGACATCAATTGAAACAAGACAGTGATAGCGAGTCATGTCCGGAATAATCGCCTCTAGGACCTCGCAGGCATTCACATTAACTGTGTCACTCACAGCAAAAAGATCTAGTAGAGTGGTTGACGACTCAGTAAAACAAGTTGGTTCACCCACAAGCTGCCTCGGATTAAAAAGACTGCATATTGCAGTAAACCCGACCCTCGAGGGAACCAGCTGGTTGTCATTAAAATCACCCATAACAATTAAATCGACAAGTGACGTGTCTCTGGCTTTTTCAGTGGATGCCGCTATGGAATCCCATATATCCTGGGAGCTGTTAGGTGGACGGTAAAAAGCCCCTAGCAATAGGGACTTACTGTGTTTCGTAAATACTCCAGCCCGTGTTTAGCACCTCAAGGTCCGGTCGATGTCGAAAATGTATATTATTTTTAATGTAGATGGCAACCCCACCTCCCCTTGTCGGCCTGTCGCAGCGCAATGGTCCGTGAAACCCATGAAGTAAGACATCAGATGTTGGATCGTTGTTGTACAGCCATGTCTCGGTTAGAGCCAAAATATCATGTGATGATTCTTCACATTGAAGTGTATCTAATTTGGGTTTTAAGCTTTGGATATTAAGATGCAAAATCTTCAAAGTATTCTGGTTAGGGTTTGAGTTGATAGAGCTCGGTCCGGGATTGGATTCGATGTCACCCGACAACAACAGTGGAATTGTACCCATATAAAGAAAAATCGACGTGGCAAGGAAAATGGAGATTAGTAATTTCAAGATGGACAGCATTTTTGAGACGGGCACTCGTTTGTAAAGATGCGAGGTTGCTTCAGTAGTTTCGGTCACACACGTGGGAGCCTATTCAATGACGTTTCTGTGGAAAAGAGCAGCCATGGCAGTAAAGCTTCTATGGAGTTCAACCCCACCAAGGCGCAGGAGTAGGTAAATTAAGGCGCAAACTGATTGATGCTTCAACCGTTTCTGCTCTAGGATGCGAGCATAAAGTGTAGTATTGAAAGTACCTATCCGAGATAGGAGAGAAAAATTCAATCAGGAGATAGGAGAAAAATTATATACTGGAACACCTATTGTATGTACACAATATGAAGGTTGTTGGAACCCAACAAGATCCATGATATATATATAGTACATGGAGAGTGTACCATAACAAAGTCCCCCACAGAATGAGGATTCCACCCAAGTAATAATTGCAAATTTATTCCAAAGCATTGCATAACAATCACAAGCAAAGTTCCAGCCAACGGACCTCGGGTTCAACTTGGAGGTACATTGGCTGGAACACTGCTTGTGTCTTTGAACATATGTATAGAGTTTGAAAGTGATCCTTTGGGTGATGACCTCATTCCACGGACGACCCAACAAGATCCATGATATATATATATATATATATATAGTACATGAAGAGTGTACCATAACAAAGTCCCCCACAGAATGAGGATTCCACCCAAGCAATAATTTCAAATTTATTCCAAAGCATTGCATAACAATCGCAAGCAAAGTTCCAGCCAACTGACCTCGGGTTAAACTTGGAGGCACATTGATTGAAACACTGCTTGTGTCTTTAAACATATGTACATAATATGACAGTGATCCTTTGGGTGATGACCTCATTCCACGGACGACCCAACCCACACTCCACACACCCCATATGGCTGCTGTGTTGCAGACATTTCTAAACCTTATTTATTTATAAACTTTCTATAATGGTAGACTGAGACGTTTCTTTTCACATTCCAAGCAGGGGATGGGAGAAGAAAGGTATACTTGACCACCAAATTATATGTACAAAATAATATATATATTATATACTACATGGAGTGTTTACCATCACAAAATCAATCCCCGCATGTTGGACATTCCACCCGAGCAATAATTGCAAATTTGGTGTAAAGCACTAACAATATATATAATACGTGGAGAGTTTACCATCACCAAATCAATCTCCGCGGGTTGGACATTCTACCTGAGCAATAATTGCAAATTTGTTGCAAAGCACTCACAAACTCAAACAAACATCCAGCCAACTCCGGGTGTAAACTCTCGGAGATCCACTGGTTGAAACATCTAGAGATTTTGGTTGGAGTCTCCCGATTTTCAAGGTCTTCTTCCATTCTCACACAAGTAAAACAAATTATTACCATTTTTGTGCCCCCTTCACGCGCCTCCGCCTCGTGTATTTGCGGGCAAACTCGAGTCACGATTATACAGTGTACTGTCCTATAAGTAATACGACGCGAAGACCGACAAATATTTCAAACAAATTGTCTTGCACATGCCTTGGGAAAAATGCAGGTTTGTGAAATATCAAACCATTGTGTGCATTTTATACAATAAAATCATGTTACAGAAATTAAACTTTAGGCCACACAAAGGAGATCTTCTGTTTTTGCGGGCGCTTTTCTATTTTATTTTTGTAATTTTGTCTTTGCCATCAAAAGTTCAGGTTCTTAGTTTGTTTTATGTTTTAGGCCTCATAATCTACAGATTAGCATGGGTGTGGATGCATTTCGTCCCTTGGGTGCAAGAAGGCTTTGTAAAGCATTGCAAAGCCTTGTTGCATTCAAGGGACAAATTTTTCAATTTTATTAACTTGGGTAAAATATCAGACATAAACCATTTAATTTTTATTTTTTAGGTTTGCATTGGTTATAAAAAGAGAGAATCCGGCAGCCAAAAGGACCATGCGGAAGGGCCTGAGAAACAAATTTTTAACTTCTTTCAGCTTTACTGAGATCTGGTTTGGTGAAATCGAAGTTATTTTGACCATTGGAATTGTCAATGTTGCGCCCATTACCCATGTCTGCCATCACCCAGCAATATCACAAACATGACACCAGTTCTATTTGAACAAACTTACAAGGCATCCGCACAGAGATGTTACATAACAAATAATGAAACATTTGAAGCAGTGATTTGGAGAATATTCTTCCGATCTGTCTGTTGTTTTTGTTTATTAAACGTTACAAAAGGAAACTTGACTTTATTTTCTTTTTATGCCATAGGTGTTTTCTCAGCAATTACTTACTTCTTAATTGGACCTTCCTCGCTCGTATAATTTCAGGGGATAACTTTATCGATAACTTTATATCAGAGCTGTCTGTTGTTTTCGTTTATTAAAAGTAACAAAAGGAAACTTGACTTTATTCTCTACTGATGTCAAAGGCATTTTCTCATCAATCACTTGCTTCTTAATTGGACATTCCTCGTTCGCATAATTTCAGGGGATAACTTTATCGGTAGTCGATTGCCATGACGATATATACACAGAACGACACGCGAGTGTGAATGGATTAATCGATATTGCACGAGTGCTAGTGCGGAAGGATAAAACGAGACGCCGCAGGCCTAGAGTTTTATCCTTTCGCGATGGCACAAGTGCCATAACTATTGCCATATCGATTAACCCATTCACACGTGTGTGTCGTTCATTATTTATTACATGCCTTCACGCCTATTAAAGCTGTTATTAGAAGGACACTCAGCAATTCATTTGGCAACAGTTACTATCAAGAAAATAACGTATTTTATCGCCAACTAAATTTGCGAGGGGAACCCGTGTTTCTATGTTTAGCTATCGCTAGCGATTCAAATTCTAATTGCGGTGCACGATTTGTAGAAAATTCCAGTGAAATTTCGCTTCTTTATAAAAACAGTCCGTCAACGATCTTCATTTTCCGCATGGTTTAGTGTTGCTGTAGATGGGGATTTCATATCATACGCGTGTAATAGAAATCAGGAAAGCAAATTTTCACTAAATGTAGTATGTTATCTGTACTTATATGTAATTACATTGGCTGAATAAAAGTTTGCTAAAAATGATGTTTACATGACTTTATTGCAGTGCATATTATATCACTCGCCAGTATTTTCAAAATATACATGAACAATTTCAAACGCCATTTCACTCGTAGTTATGTAGCGACGTTAGATGCAATCAGGTGCATCCTTCTAAAGTTCTTGAAGGAACGCTTATTGGCGAAACCGAATCTGAAAGCAACAATATTTAAGTAAAGATGACTTTAACCTTTTAACCCTTCACCCAACGTAACGGCCAAAACCGGCCAGCGCTATTCTCAAAAATCGCCAATTAATTTTCAAAATATTTTCATTTTTTGTCTCAAAAACATAGGTTATGACCCCTCGTTGGAACGAGCTCGTCGAGCTCGTTCCAACGAGGGGTCATAACCTATGTTTTTGAGACAAAAAATGAAAAAAAATTAGTTATTCAAGAATTTTTTTTGCAAGTGTCGTCTGCTTTTCATGTTAGGTAAAGGGTTAAAGAGATAGGCAATGTCGCCCGGTGGTCATGAAAAACGTTTTATTGCGCACTAAACTTTTTATCTTTCACAGCTGTGCAGATAATAAATAAGTGCAAGAAGAACATAGTTCATGGTATTGGCGTTATGTGGGAAAGTTCTTGATGTCCATATTTGGGATGTAACGAATGATTCACTTGAATTGCAATCACCCGATTAAACGGTAGTTTCTGTTAACCATTTATCTAAGCTAATGGGATTTTGCGACCAGAACTGTATAAGCAAATCGAATTCAATTATTAAATTTCTTTTGAATTTGTCCCTGAAGAACATAGTCTGTATGACCCCTCGGTGGCACGAGCTTATCAAGGTTGTTCCGAAGAGAGGGGTGAGGGCTGAGGGGAATGAAGCTACTTTTTGCAAAAAAAGCAATATTTTTAGTTATTTATGAAGAAATGTGCAAATATCGCCAGCTAGATGTGTTAAGTAAAGGTTTATAATAAGAATTGTCTTTTTACAATTTATTGGAGAGTACAATAGCCACGCCCCAGTAGATTGTAAGAAAATCTAACCATATAAAACTCACATAGAGTGCGTTTGTGAATTTATCTGTCACACACCAATGTTCTTTGTACAGGGAGCAAGCCACAGTGGAAATATACGACGCTCAGATGATGCAGAACTGGAAAATAGGGGGTCCATATTGCATTAATGGGAGATTTTAATGGACGCATTGGAGACGCAGGAGAGAGTATAGTGGGTGAGGACAAGAAAACGTTAATGGGAGGAAACTCTTAGAGTGTACAAACAAACTGAATTTGAAGATTTGAATAGGATGCAAAGTGTAAGGGTAAATGGTCGTGGGAAAGGAATGACAGTATTCGACTATATCCTCAGTGACCCAGAGCTGTGGATGGAGGTCATAGACGAAGGGAATTGTAAGTTAGATAGTGATCACAATCTGATATCAATAAGAGTTAGGGCCAATAGAATAGCAAAACAGAGGGCGGTTTTTAATAACATTTGGAAACTGACAAAAGATGCAGACTGGGAGCATTTTGAGGAGAATTTAAAATCAAAGTTAGAAAATGTGTCAACCGGAGATAACATTCAGAAGTTGGTCGATTCAATAGTGAGGAGTCCAAAAGATGCTGGGATGGGAAGCATAGTGGGAATTAGAGTAACGGAGTGGGGAAATGTACTGCATTTAGAAGGTGTAGAAAACTTAAGGAGATAAATGCTACAGTACTAAAAGTGTCAAAGAAGTACATGAGGAGGCAAGAACAAATGTGAATATAATCTAGGACAAAAATAGAAACGTGTGGAATAGTAATCTCATAAAAGCAATAATGAGATTATTGGGGGGGGGGGGGGGGGGAGGGGGGATCCAGTTCCAATATATTCTGGAAATGGATAAATAAAACAACTATCAAAGGCAATACCACACAGAGTGTTAAGGTCGATGGCAAAAGCACTGATGACCGGAGCAGTATAGCAGTATAAATAGTCAAGTACTGGGAAAGGGTAAATGATAGAAGATATGGGAAGGCGTCCTTCCAGAATGTATGATGTAGAGCGCAGAAAATTTATCTGATTTAGTGTATAGGAAAATTGAGGTGGAGGAAGTACGAAATGCAATCACCAAGTTAAAGAATGGCAAAGCATCAGGTACTGACGAAATTTCCAACGAGTTTTTAAAAAGAGGACGAGATACATTACATGAGCATCTTAGAGAACTACTTAACATGGTAATCAAAAAGCAAGAGATCCTGTCAGAGCAGAGAGAAAGTAGAGAAACAGCGTAATACCCATACACAAGAGATAGAGAAGTTACGTAGAGGATATCTAGTGTTTTGAGTGGATACCGAAAATTATCTCATGAGTGACCGAGAGAAATGTTTTAGCGCGAGCGAAAATAACTATTGGTCTCCATCACAAGTGAGATAATTTTCGGTATTCACTCAAAAACACTAGATTTTCTTTTTATTATACGCTTTTTTATAAGAATCTGATAATTCCACTCGTTTCAACCTTGAATTGATGCATGAAAATAAACAGCGCATTGAATCATTGATACACGGAAGTGATTTGATGGATAATCGGAACACACAGCGTCTTGCAATCTGATTCAGCTGGCGGATTTCTAGTCCAAACATGGCCTGAAAGTCCGTAATTTTAGTTTTTGGTTTGGTACGTCCTTTGAAAGGACGTACCAAACCAAAAACTTAAATTACGGACTTTCAAGCCATGTTTGGACTACCGGGTTTCATGCATCAATTCAAGGTGAATACGTGGTGAATTATTGCTGGAAATGATCAGTTTCCACTCAAAAACACTAGATTTTCTCTTCATTATACATTTTCAGAACAAATTGATCATTTCCAGTCATAATTTGACTCGTATTCACTTTGAACTGATGTTTTGAAAGCCGCCATTTTGATTGATACCGTGAAAGTGAAAATTTCTATATCTTCACAGTGGGGGATACGATTTCTATCTTTCCGCATTTTCTTTGATAATCTATCGTTTAGCGTATAATAAAGATGGATATCTGTTAGAAGCAAGTGTCGAAGGAAGGGATTTCCTGGGGGAAATCCAGAATGTGTTCTGGAAATGGAGAAGAGTCACTAGCTGATGACTTGTTTGTTTACTCTCTCCCAACTGATAGACTCAACAAAAGTCAATAAAAGAAAGACGTGTACGGCTTTTCTGGATATGAAAAAACATTCGAGAATGTGGCGGAAACTTCTGGTCATTGGATTCCGGAGAAGTTTTGTCGGAATCCGGAAAGTACTGCACATGGATGTACAGAGTGTTCAACCTGTGAAACATCATTACAAAAAGGGTTCCGTTGGAGATAGGCCTTAAGTAGGGGCACATCCTGTCACCTATACTGTTTGAATTGAACATAAAAGATTTAGGAAAAGAGTTGATTGCAAGCGCAGCGGTGGTCAAAGTTGGAGAAAACAAAAATGGGCATGGCTATTCTTTAACGATGACATGACCATGGAGCACAGAAAACTATTAACCATGGTAGGAAAGTGCTCAGATAAAAGGCGACATGAGCTGAACAAAAACAAAAGCAAGGTAATACCTGTGGTCGTAGGGTAGATGAGTCGTGGAAGTGGATGGTGAGTAAATTTTCTGTTGGTGAAGAGGAAAGTAAGGATATAACAGTGGGCAGAACGGGAGAAAATGAATAACTGGGACTGAATTTATGTGTTACACCTTTCCAGGCCTTTACAGAGACCACACAGATAAACTTAAGACAAATGGGAAAAGAATACTCAGTCAGTTAACCCTTTACCTAACGAATCGCACGCATCCGCCCGCGTAATATGCAAATTCAGCAGTTGAAAAAATATTATTTTTCAAAAAATTTCAATAAAACCATATCATATGACCCCTCGTTGGAACGAGCTCGTCGAGCTCGTTCCAACGCGGGGTCACATGATATGGTTTTGTTGAAATTTTTTTGAAAAATTTAAAAAAATTATTTTTAAAATAATTAATTTTGATATCGTCTGCGTTGGGTAAAGGGTTAAGACTGTTTGGAAGGAAGAGCTTTAACAAGAAATTCATTGAAAAAACTATTTGGGAGAGGGTCGGATTACCAAGTATAACTAAGGAAAG
Source organism: Pictodentalium vernedei (assembly GCA_031216915.1). Taxonomy (NCBI): domain Eukaryota; kingdom Metazoa; phylum Mollusca; class Scaphopoda; order Dentaliida; family Dentaliidae; genus Pictodentalium; species Pictodentalium vernedei. The sequence goes on from CM062297.1 coordinate 318,223,214, forward strand.
GAAGTGCCCCCACCCCTCCCCCCTAAACAAAACGGTACTGAGGAACTTGGATATTCTACTTAATGATGCGGTCGGTGTATCGCCTGATCAAGTAACACAGCCGCACTGGAACTGGAAGGTGGCAGAGGGAAACTCGAGTGGATGCCGGTTAAAGATCGAACATATATGAGAAAATTATGCCACCTGAATTACCCGGCAAACCTCCCAAACAGCAGATGCTGTAAAACGGCATTTAACCATGCGTTGAAATCTAACATTCAGACAGGGCGGATAAGGCGGGTGAGAGAGCTAATGGAGAATTTCTCTATAGACACTGAAGATCTAGAACATGGATTGAAACAGAGGAGTGGCTTTAATATGGAAAAGGTGCTCGCTGATTGCAATCGAAACTGGTGAGCTGGAATTTGGACCAGGAGCTCTTCAGACTAGTCGGTCTCATGCAAATGCAAGTCTGAGGCTGATTGGGAATGTTGAGGTCTAAGGATGACCAATTATGAGTACGATACGTGTTAATTAAATAAGAAGTTGAGATGCTCATGTATGACGACTACTTTTTGTATTTATCCTTAATTTTCCTGAATGTTCTAACTATAGTCCCCATTGACAAATATGCCAACTGTATCTTCAAGGCATGCCTTTGAAGAAGGCATGCCTTGATGATGTAGCTGGAATATATCTTCAGAAGGGACTTGAGTCATGCCAGTCGGGACAAATTAGATTTACAACCCAGCAGGGCCGTCAAGAACGAGGACCGGCCCCAAAGCAATGTTTATAATGGGCCTGCGAGCGCCGAAGGCGAGAAGCGATAAGCGGGGTCTGGGGCTCCTTCCCCAGAAAATCATTTTAAATTAGTGTTTGGAAATGCAAACGCCTGCATTTTTTTGACAATATCTAATCAATTACATTCTTACAATTTGGGTCATTTATTACCTTATTGGTGCATTTTTTCTCCAAAGATAATCGTGGCCACCACGATGCAGGAAAGAAATGTGGAAAACCAACAAACTGGAAGAAGAGTTTTTTATATGAATGGAACCCGGTCAGTAATGCAACTACGTACTCTCGCCACCTCCAGCAGCATCGGAGGCACGTGCCAATAGCCTTCCAACGATTTTCTGCTCAGACGTATCGATAGGTAAACCTACAATTTTTTAAAACACCAACATATCCCTGGGCAGTTGCCCCCTCCCCTTCTCGGTGCTAGTGAACTCCGGACGCGAACATCTTCGCGGCGCCCCAACTAATTCCAAATAAAAATATACCAGCAAACTAGTTTAGCATAAGGCACGATGGAGCTCGATAAACTTGTGCGGGGTTAATTCCAATGTCAGGATAACACCACAGTTAAGTGGCGTTTATTCGATAAAATTGACCACAGGCTCTAGATTTAGTAGAGCTGTCAGAAAAATTGACTGGTTACAGTGACAGATTGGAGATTGAGGAATCAATCGGCTCTTATTTGTGAAGATTTGCGGAACCATTTTCAGGATTTGAATACTTGATACTTATTATCAAGCAATTAACTTCATCTTATGAGTCTTTCATAGTGACATATATTGCGTTAAAATGGCTCTTTGTCTGTTCCAAGGGGAACTTAGATAGACTAAGGTTCTTTTCTCACTCTCGTGTTTACTAAGTAGTCATCGAGTCTAACAAGTGCAGCGAACACATTTAGACGAAACGATAGTCAGAACGTCCCCTGAGTTCCAATGTGTTCTATTTGCCAGTAGGCACATCGTCGCCTGATTGCTAGAATGTCATATGTCCCCTATGGGACATAGGGCATTCTAGCACTCAGGCGACGACATAGAACACATTGGAACTCATGGGAAGATTAATAAAACAAAGAAGAACCCAAAGTTTTATATCTGCCGATGAGAGCTTTATTGCAAGATAGGCAGGCAGAGCTACATTGGGGTCTCCATTGATTAGGCCGAGCGTTGGAGGTGATTTGACTTCACCAGGACAGGACAAGCCAAATGGGGAAGCCCAGAAAAGAAGAAACTCCAGCTAGGGTGTGGCCCCGGCAAGAAATTCCTTAATGGTTACAAAACAAAAGGATTAGAGAAAACTCTTGTGTTATTTTTGAATGCCGAGGGTCACTCAGGGAATATGTTAGGATGCCGTGTTTGAAGCTTCCCTCTCCCCTAAAAAAATTGAGTTGAGATAATCAGTTTGTTTGTGGTTTAAGTGTACCTCAGTTTGTTTGTGTGTAATATGTTGCTGTAAATAGAGGATGTTTAAAAGTGGAGCTTGAGTTTTTTTCTGTGACAAACATGTGTTGTTTAATGTCAAACAGTGCTTCAGATTTATGTCACATACGTATCAAGTATGCTGTCGGCTGAACTTAGTTCGACAAAAATAATTCAGGAATTCCGCATTTTGACACATTTTACATTTTGACAAGAATACACAATAGCACGTACATGTAATCACGGATGACACGGTGGCAGGGAATATCTTCCATCATACAGCAATCTGGCTGCATGTTATTCTGCTTTTTTGCAATTCAAGGGAATTACATCATTCTTAATTCGCCATAATTAGTCTGTGTGAAACACACGGACTATTTTTTGTTTGGTTCTTTTTCTTCTTCTTCTTCTTCTTGAAAAGAAATTGTCCTATATCGCTGATTTTTGGCATATAGATAGATAGGCAAAAGTACTCGCACAACTACGTTTTTCAGATTCCTGGGGCATTGGGGGTGTCCGCAAGGGGTGGGGGTGGGGGGGGGCTGATCGTGGGTCACGCCCATATGTCAGGCGTGGTATGACCTATGGACTTGGGACGAACACCAAATGAGTCAACACTCAATGAAGGTTTAAAATATGGGTCAAGATCACCGACGCCGCTCAGGGGTCATTGAGTGCATTTTTCAGGATTGCTGAAATCACAATTTTTGACCCCTCTAATGCATTCATGAAGTTCATACATGTATTTTTACACTCAAAAAATGGACGTGTCCAAACTTTTGAAAGTGATCACGCTTATATCTCAAGCATGGCATGATGTATGGACCAGGGAACAACACCAAATGTGTAGAAACTCAACGAAGGTTCAAAATATCGGTCAGGTCACTGAGGTCACCAGGGGTCACTGAGTGCATTTTTTGGGGGGGAATTGCTGGAAGTCACATATTTTGACCCTCTAATGCATTCCCGAAGTTCATACATGCATTTTTACACTCAAAAAAGTGGGCTTGGCCAAAATTTTGAAAGTGAGTTACGCTCATATGTCAAGCTTACTATGACGTATGGACCAATACCAAATGAGTTGAAACTGACTGGAGGTTCCAAATATGAGCCAAGATCACTGAGGTCACCAGTTGACTTGTATTCTGGGGTGTCCTATCAGTGAATGCTTTTTTTCAGAATTGCTGGAAATTACATTTTGCCCCCCCCCCCTTCCCCCGATGCATTCCCAAAGTTCATATATGCATTTTTACACTAAAAAAAGTGGGCGTGGCCGAGAATTTTGAAAGTGGGTCATGCTTATATCTCAAGAATGGTATGATATATGGACCTGGGACCAACACTAATAGCTCAATGGAGGTTCAAAATATTGGTTACGGTCACTGAGGTCACCAAGGGGTCAGTGAGTGCTTTTTTCAGAATTGCTGGAAATCACATGTTTTGACCCCCTAATGCATTCCCGAAATTCATACATGCATTTTTAAACTAAAAAAGTAGGCATTGCCAAAAATCATATCTCAAGCATGGTATGAGGTATGGACCTGGGACCAACACGAAATGAGACGAAATTCAGTGGAGGTTCAAAATTTGGATCAAGATCACTGAGACAAGCCAGGGGGTCATTGACTACATTTTTCAGAATTGCTAGAAATCGCATTTTACGACAGTTAATGTATTGCTGAAGTTCATACATGTATTTTCACACTCCAAAAAGGAAGATGGCCAAAAATATTGAAAGTAAGTCATGCTCATATCTCAAACATGATATGATGTATGGACCTGGAACCAACACTAAATGAGTTGAAACTCAAGAAAGGTTCAAAGTTTTGGTCACTGAGGTCACCCAGGGGTCACTGAGTGCATTTTCAGAATTGCCTGAAATCACATTTTATGACGTTGCCAAAGTTCATACATATGCATTTTTACTCTCTAAAAATGTTGCTGGGCCACAAATTTGAAAGTTGTTCACACTCATTTCTCAAGCATGATATGATATATGGACCTGGGACCAACACCATTTGAGTCAAAACACTGTAGAAGTTTATAATTTTGGTCCAGTTCACTGAGGTCGCTAAGTGCAGTTTTCAGAATCGCTTGGAACTTGCTGTGGGGACCCACCCACCCTTTGATGAGTGACTAACTTTTGACTAATGTTAGCAGAAAGTTAGTCAATTCCTTAGTCAACATGACTAACATTTCCATGAATGCGCCTTAGTCAATTTGACTAATGTAGTAGGTTAGTCATATTGACTAACCTATCTGGTTAGTCATATTGACTAACCTATCTTAGTCACTGAGGTGACAAGCTTTTGACTAACCTAAGTTAGTCACTTTGACTAAGCAAAGTTTTTCGGTGTGAATTTTAAAACTCCAATTTATTTCTTAAATTCATACATGTATTTCTTCTCTCAAAAAAGTTGGCAGAGTCAAAAAATATTCAATGTTGATTATAAAACAGATGTTATATCCGGTTTCTTGAAAAAAATTATCGTAATCCTGTATGAAAGAAAATCTTCAAACGCTGTTTACGGAAAGCAATTTCTGATTTCTTTAAGAATATTTTACTCCCGAAAATAAGTCTCTATTAATTCTCTTTCTATATAATTTATAATAGTTCTGATGCTTTCACCATTTTCACAGGGACACGAATTTAGTGGTCGCAGAAAATTATGTTTCTCTTGTTATCTACTGTACTAATAATAATAACAACACAATTGCCGGCCGCTATTTTGTCGCAATTCTCAAATGAGAAGGCATTGACTACCCCTGTGCTCCCAACTGCCTCCCTATTCCCACGGCTCTTCTCTCCTCCCAACACTCGGAGACGAACTGCGTGATGACATCCCATTCTTCCCAATCTCTCCTATAAGCATACTAGCTAACACTCTCCTTTGTATCAACCACTAACACATGTCCTTCATTCTCCCATCCCACTTCATCATTATACTCCTGGTGAATCTTATTCTGTTAGACTGGTATTTTGGAATTATTAACGGAAAGTGCCCCAGGGTCTCCATTACGCCTAAATTACACACTTGGCACTCCTTTTCATTGTCTTTCCCAATTTCCCCATAAACTCCAGCAACCCGACCTCAGCTTGAACAACAGTGACTACCCACACCCAAATGTGCCATCAAGGAAATCTTCAAAATCTGGCTTCTCTTTATGACACATGCCACCCTAATATCTCTCTGATTTGACTCCTTCTCGCCAATTAAGGTTATAATCCGTCATGACTCTCTCTCTCTCTCTCTCTGACGATTTCTTTACCCTGGGTTGTCCCTAATTTTAAGTTCGAGATCTCCATTGAGCAGTTCATTATTAAATCCCTCACTTGGACCATCCACCCTGTCTTTGTGTTTGATTTCCAAATATTCTGGAATATTAGTTTACACCATCGGCTGTTGGGGAGATTTACAAATAGTTAAGATAACATTCAGTTTATCCTGTCCTTGACCATCATCCACCCAAGCTCACCTCTGATTGTTCTAGTGCTGCGGCATTACGCGAGCCCGTTATCCACCGCGACCTGCATCGTTTCCAACCCCTTTAAAGTCGTTTGAGTTAGGGCACCACTTCCGTACCATATGTTACCATATGTTATGCTTGGTGCACCCACCATTTCCCAAATGATTTTCTCCACAAAAACATTATTGAAGGTGTTTCTCCCTATAAGTTTGATTTGATTAAGGTTTCGCTTCCCCTTCACAGTTAGGTTAACCTGTCGTGTCGGTAGATGCCTCTTCCCGTAATCTTCATATTTACCCCAAATACTCATAGTCGTCTGTCTCTCCGACACTAAGAAGTTTGCTGCTACCTTCCGGAATACAAAACTCCCCCTCTCCACCTTCGAGTAGGTTTCATTTTACGACCCACGGGTATAACTTTAATTTTACTTTCATGAAGTTCTCGTCTCCATTTGTTCTCATATCTCTCAACAATTGCCAGCATTTTCGCTTGCCCCTTCGCTTTCTGACACTAGTACCATGTCGACTACGAAAAAAGCCCTGGGATCTTCAGGTCCCCAACTGCTACCCCCCGCGTCGCTATTTAAGAGTTTATCTCCCAAATCTTTGATGTACAGTGCAAAAAAGAATTGTCGAGAGGATAACACGATTGAATAAGGCCCTTAGGCTTTTAGAGTTCCTCTCCGCCATTTTTTAGTAACTGGTTAGGGATCTCGTCCACCTCTCCGCTTTTCCGTTCCCTTATTGTGAGACCACTTTTCGTACCTCCTCAGCTTTAATTTCGCAGCACACGAAGTTCGATAAACTTTCCTCGACCTAATTCCGGCACCCCGGTGGGTTCCCCATGCCCCATTGCTAATCATTTACCTTGCCCCAGTGCTTGACTAGATCTGATGCGATTTGGTCTTGATCGCCAGTATTTCTGCATACCCTCTACTTTAATACTCTGTGAATTACTTAATTCCTTTGTTTCTTTTATTCACCCGTTTCCAAAATACGTCCGAGCTCGACCCCCCCCCCCCCCCCCCCCCCCCCGTCATTGTCATCGCCTTAATGAGATTACTTTTTCGCAATCTCCGATTATCGTTTTCAGTCTTATATTTACTTCATTTCGTGCTTGTTGGTATTCTTCCTTTGCTACCCTTGCCTCGTTGCTTTGTCTCCCTTAACTTTTCCACCCACTATGGTCTTTTTTCGTCATTCCCTCTCCCTCTGTACCCAGGTTCCCAGGTTGGCACCCTGACCTTTTACTTCCCTACCTCAACTAGCCTCACAACTATGGCATCTGCCAGCTTCGTTTGCTTCTTAGTAGGTTTTTCCCCTGATCGTAACTGTAATCAAGTTGTGGTCACTACCCAACTCCCTTTTACCTTCATCGTCCACTTCTACCTCTATCACCTCCCTCCATAAATCAATATCGGTGAGAATATATATAGTCGATTTTTGTTCTTTTGACGTTCATATCCCAAGTCCATTTGCCCTTACACCTCGCATCCCTGTTCAGAATATTCAGACAGAGCTCATTTGCGAAGTTGAACAGCTTCCTTCCATTCCTGTTGAATTCCTTGTTCCTTTCCCTGTATGCCTTCTTCCTTATCACCAATGTGTCCATTAAAGTCTTCCATCAGAATTATACCGATCCCCATGTTTTCTAATTCCGTGATATTGTATCTAAGTGTTGAGTATCTTGATTCATTCCACCCAGGTTTGCTTCCCTCTACCGCACAGTACACAATCCCAGATATATCTTGTTCCTTTCCCTGTATGCCTTCTTCCTTATCACCAATGTGTCCATTAAAGTCTTCAATCAGAATTATACCGATCCCCATGTTTTCTAATTCCGTGATATTGTATCTAAGTGTTGAGTATCTTGATTCATTCCACCCAGGTTTGCTTCCCTCCACCGCACAGTACACAATCCCAGATATATCAGCCCGAAGTAACTTCCCATCAACCTGAGACTGAAGGTCGACGACTGATGGGAAAAAACCAAAACAACTAATTACAAAATTCTCATATCTGCTACATTTTTCTGACAGTGTTAATGTTTCTCATTCGTTTAAAAAAGTGGCGTTTCTATTCTCCTAGTTCAGCTATCCGAACGTCTCAGCCACGACCGTCGTATAACTGTACTACAGTACGTGGAGAGTGTATTATCACTAAATCACCCGCAGAGTGGAGATTCCACACAAGCAATAATTGCAAATTTGTTGCAAAGTATAACCAGCACAAGCAAAGTTTCAGCCAATGGACCTCCGGGTTAAACCCGGAGGTCCATTGGCTGAAACATTGCTTGTGTTTTTGTCGATATGTACACAATTTGAAAGTTATAGCTTGGGTGATAACATCACTCCGCGGGTGATTTAGTTACAATCCACTCTCCACGTACTGTATCTTTTCTCCCACTTCGACGAATCTCCACCAACGACCAGGGACGTGGCTAGAGGTTACCGATTGGGGGGGGGGGGGGGGGGGGTGCAGGTGTAGGTGTAGGGTAGTGAATTTCCAACTAGGGGGAGGAACCCCTCCCGATCCCCTCCCCCTAGTTGGAAATTCACTACCGAGAAAAAGTTAGAAAATGAGGCTATGAAAGGGGGCATAAAATTGATTCTAGTAACTGAAATGCCAACACATTTATGATAGAATTATCAGGTAAAAATTATTTGGTATTATTCTGGAAATTGAATATGTGCAAAACAAATGCTCAAGCTGAGAACTTTGAGCAATTCACACTCTCCTAACATTAAAACAGATCTTATGCAGGATTGATAAATTTTTGATGTTTCATCATTTTGTAACTGTGAATGCTGGAATTAACTCAGGATAACGATTTTACATGATGTGATTTTCTTGAAGTGCATTTCGAGGATTTTTTTATTACGATAAGTAAACGTACTATAGAAATCTCGTACCGATTGAAATCATGCATACTTATGAAGCTCTATATTACGTACACTATAGTTGTAAATAGTAACAGTTGGAATTTTTGCCGATTTGAAACCGAGTTGGAATTTTGGAAAGTAAAGGAGACATCACCAAAGAAGCTCTAAAATCTAGATAGATTAAATTTCCAACTACTCAAGACTTGCCCTCCGAATTTCCAACATTATGAAATTTTGGCCAGGATTACGGTTACCCCCCCCCCCCCCCCCGCCCCCATCACAGAACCCCCCCCCCCCCCCCCCCAGTCGCCACGTCCCTGGAAGTTTCTCGTCTTCACGTTCAGCTATCAAAACGTCTCGGCTTCCCCGTGGGGAAGCCGCTACCTTCGTATAGCTGTACTATCTCTTCTCCCACTATGACGAATCTACGCCAACGACATTTTTGCTTGCGAAGAATTTTTTGCACAACTGTCTTCTTTCTTCTCATCATCACCTAATCATTACTTCTTGTCATTATTAATTTCTCATAAAAAAAAACCTCAGCTTCAGACCACTCCATCATGCCTGGTAAAAGCCAATTTCCATGAGTTGAGTTGCACAACTCTCTTCTTTCTTCTCTTCATCACGTAATCATTACGTATTGTCATAATTAGAAAGCTATGCTTCAAATCATTTCATTAAGCCTGGTAAAACCAATTTTCCTGAATTGAGTTCGACGAATAACTGTGAACATTTTGATGTAAACAAAGGTACCTAGTAACGCATCTAGGAGCCAACTCTACTTCGGTTGATATCAGCCGAGATCGGCGCCATATCCGCCGAGTTGAAACCATATCAGTCGAGTTTGATAATGAGCAATTCTGGGAAAGAAAAGCATATGTAATAAATAATAACTCCATACGCCATTTTCTTCTTGAACTCTAATTGACTCCCCATGGCGAATGCACAAAATATTTCGTAATAAACAAGGTTATTGTTATATATTGTTTCGCTTTTGAGATGCGTTTATTATAATGTGCGGCTTGTCCGTATAATGTAATACAGAGGAAAACACCTATCATCGTACTAGGTCTGGGACACCCCAAAATACAAGTCAATTGCTTTGTACGACACCTGCTACTGTAACACCCGAGAAATAGTAAACACACAAAATCAGACCAGTATACAATAACGTTTAACCCTTTACCCAACGTAGACGATATCAACATTTATTATTTTAAATATCATTTTTGGAAATTTTTCATAAAATTTCAACAAAACCATATCATGTGAACTCTCGTTGGAACGAGCTCGACGAGCTCGTTCCAACGAGGGGTCACATGATATGGTTTTGTCGAATGTTTTTGAAAAATAATATTTTTTCAACTGCTGAATTTGCATATTACGCGGGCGGATGCTGTAGATTCGTTTGGTAAAGGGTTAAAATAGAACTCCTGTCACTGTATTGTGCACTATTTTGAAGTAATAGAGCGCTGAGTGCGTGCACTTTTTGTCCCTATCAACCCAAACTGCCCCATTAACGTAACTCAATTCTTGTAGAAAAGCAGCGTGCCCAACAGTTCTATACTAGTAAATATGCCAAGGTGGAAGCTTGAATTTACGATTTTGTGGTTTAAAAAGTGTATATAATTTTTGAAATTTTTTCTCCTTCGGTCTAAAAATGTTAATATAGGTATGTGACGGACCCCGAAAAAAAACGATTTGTCAAGTAAGCAATCTGTGTAAATAAATCTGTGAAGGCAAATAAAAGTGATAACTTTAATAGAGAGGAATCTCAATAGGAGTCTGGAACGCCAGTTAGCGCTTATCTGTCTGAAACAACGAACTTGCCAAATAAGCTTCGAACAAAAGACGCTCGTTTAGCCATCGATGGTGATGTGTCATCTAATTTTATGGTCATTAGTGGCGATTATCTCCTAATAATTGGCAGCACAAGTGTAGGCCCTGTATCCTCTCTTTCTGACAAGTGAACTGTCACAAATGGCAAAGTATAGCAAACTCAATTTAAAAGAGATTATTGTATTAAGATAGATCTAAGCGGACAAGTTCAAGAGGTGCAATTAAAATCAGAATTAATGTTCTGGCTATCGAAAATTTCATTCCAGTCTGAAGGCGTGTAAGACTGTGGGTCTAGGCGAGTAGCTGGGGATGTCCCGTGTTATAGGTTAGAGAGGGTGCCGCATCGGCGCGAAAGAAAAGGCACGTTGTAACGTACGGGGAGCCACAGAGCTCATATTAAGAATAGGAACAGTCGCGTGCCAAGTTGGTGGTCATATATGAGTGTAACATCAGAAATACGGAGCACGAGCTCAGGAAGAAATTTACGCTTAGGTATACGGTATTACCTGTCGTACAAGGCAAGCCATACGTAGGCCGAGTAGGCTGTGCCTGTATGCACATTATTCTGAGATATATGGAGGGGAGCGTTTTACCCCATTGGTGGCACCTGCTTGAGTGAAAAGCGTCCAGTAAAATGACAATAAGCAAGTGGTCGTGCGACGGCAGTGCTAGAGTGACATTCCGTCACTTGTTAGAGGGAAGGCGATACAGTGAGGTGATAATACGTTAGTGGCCGTGCGACGTCAGTGGTAGAGTGACATTCCGTCACATGTTAGAGCAAAGGCGTCCGGTGAAGTGACAATACGTTAGTGACCGTCCGACGGCAGTAAAAGAGTGAAGTGAAAAGGCGACCAAAGTCCAAACACCATCGACAAGGAAGGGAAATCAGCGTCAAGAGAGAATGCGGGCCCGCAAGGGACTCAAAAACTGTGTGGGTGGGGTGTGATTGACGTTTTGTTTTCTGATTCATTGGATTTTATGTAATCACAAATTACCATATTTATTTTTTTTTATATGTATTAAAATTGTTGTTTTCAGTGAACCCTTGTTGACTCATGTTTTTTGAGAAAAGGTCATTGACCCCTTCAGGATAAGAACCACCCCAACAAAAACGAAACGGGCAGGTTCGTCACGAGACATATGTTCAAGCGCGGATTCAGGCGACACTCCTTGAGTTTTGGCTGAATACGCGACTTGAATCTATTTCCCCCAGCAGCGACCAAGTCCGGTTTCCGACAAAATAGAGATCATTAACATCAGTCCTAGCCTCTTCTGGGTACAGTTAAAACTAGAAGTCCTGTCACGAACTGTGCGCTTATTTGCGCGTAGGAATTGCACGCAATTGCCATATCGAATGGCATCCAAAGCACGGCAGGTTCTCCTGGTTATTCATAGGAAACACAGGCAATGATTCTGCCAATGGACTTCCGGGTTACCCGGAGGTCCATTGGCTGAAACATTGCTTGTGCAAAGGCCATATGTACAGAATTTGATAGCCTTACCATGGTCATAACGCGTAGATTAACGTGCAGATCGACGTACTATTTGTGCGCATTTCATGACAGGACTTCTAGTTTTAACTGTATATGCAATGACGTAATGGATATTAAAATTTGTCTTCAAATACAAAATGAAGAAAGTTGATTAGTGCTGGTCCATAAGCTTGGAAGTGCTCCTTGTGTTTTGTCCTCAGAAATTGAAAATAATTACAAAGTGAAAATCTATCCCACAGCGATTTAGTATTAACCCCCTCCACATACGATAGTCTCGAGGACGATAGGTTTGGTTACGTGTGGGCTCCTTGAATTGTAACAAATTACAGTTTACTACAAAATAATACAATATAAATTAAATTATCAATCCCGCATGTTTTGTCAGTCAGATTTCACAATGTTTCGGAACTAACTCGACTCAAAGGTTGTGCATTGCATCCACATATGAATTTTGTGGCGTGCCAGAAGTTCCGCTAAAATAAGTAGCAACAACTAACGTGCGATCTTGCCATATGGCGAGATCACACGCTAATTGTTGGTGTTTATTTTGGAGGAGATTCTTTTAAGACGTAAACGGAAGCATGGGTGGCGTTCAGAAGTGAAGACAGAGAAGGTGGAAAGCGTCACAACACTTTTATCCGAAAGGTTGTTGGTTCTCTCTGGGTTCTCCAGCTTCCTCCACCCGTAAAATTGTCCGACAAGAGGAGACCCTGGCTATCGAAAGTGTCGTTAAATCCGAATAAATAAATAATAAATAAATAAATAAATAAATAAATAAATAAATAAATAAATAAATTCTATATATTTCCACCCCGTTGTAACCCGCTAACTGGTAACGATGTAAACTCATTATTTCCAGGCATAGGGGCTTAAAATAAAAACTATGAAAGGTTTGGTAATATTTTTCACTAACAACTGTATCATACAGCAACAGTGATGGGAGCCCATAGTTGGGCTTTATTCTGAAGTGTCGGTACCACAACTTGAAGGCTTTATTTTCAGTGGATGTTCTACATATCACCTTTTAAGTGAAATTATCTGGTCTACTAGGATTGGCCTTGTCACAATTTATGGGAGGGTGCCTATACTCTCCCATAAATTGAAACAAGGCAAAATTATGTGAACAATCTTTGATGACCAAAAATATTTCAGCACTCTACCAGTTAAAGTAGGGTAATATAAGAAAAACTACTCGAGAAGTTATAAACCCAAATATTCCTCATCAGTAATCAATACGCTTAGATTTATTTTCTTAATAGTTCGATGATACGTTAATTATAGACACGAGCACATTACATTAAATTTATGAAAGGGATATAAAATATCAAGAGGGCGTCTGAATTACCGGTCTTGATAGACAGCTTTCACCACTCACTCTTCTAGCCCCATATCACCCTTTGTATCGATCCCGCATGCATCCGGTTTTCTAGCAACCCACGTTCAAGTCGATTTGTTAGGCTGAATGTTTCAAAACATGTGTTACCAGTACAAAAGACTCGTTAAAATTTTTACCGCAAATAACCTGGCACACAAAGCGTATTAATCGTATGAACCTTGCCAATATGATAAAATAACACAAAAAGAATAGGTGAAGTTCTTATAGTAATTATAGTTATGACATATTCATTAACTGTTTTAGGGTCGAGGCCTATCAAATTGATCCAGAATATCACAGCTTTTAACTGGGTCTCTTTAGCCAAGAAAACGATATGCTGTTAGTTGACACACTTTTGGAAAGAGTTCACATAGCGGAATTTTGTCAGCAAATGAGACTACACACAAAGATGGGGACTCAATTTTGAAATAAACACAACACTAAAATTGTTAAACTTTGCTCTACTGACGTTGGCTCTAACGAAAGTGTCAAATCTAGACAGCACATTTGTATCTGGCGCGAGATGTTTTTGCGTATGTAACGAACAATGAACTGCGCTATATTGAGAAATTAAGCACATTAATACCCCGGAACGAACATAAAAAAGACAGAAGCTGAACCCTTCCCGCCCAAGCACATGATATGCAAAAGGGTCCCTATTTAAAATTAAAGATTGTTTTTTCGGAAAACTTTCCTGCTTAATCACAGTGGTAGTTTGGGTGTGGCGCGCGGGCATGGGAATGCTGAATTGTTAGAAATTTTGATGTATGGTAAGTGACAACCAGAGGCTCCCGCTGTGTGTCAGAATTTCCGACACACGGCGGCAACCTCGGCATGGATGTCATCATCGTATGACTATGTCAGAATTAATATGTTTCAAACTACGGGTAATAAAATCTGGGATTTATAATATTTTCCTGATGGACGGTTATTCGCTCGACTGAACTGAACAATTATTCTACCGACCGCCTTACAGGATCTGTCCACCATATACCATAACCCTCCTTCATTTTTATCACATTTTCAAGTGTTTTCTCTTTGCTAATGTCTTCGGGTGTGGCAAATGGCTTTGGTATCGCCACATTAAATTGTACCCATTACTATTAAAGCTGGATGCAGGGGGTACCCTGTCTGTGATTTCCATTGTTTAGAGTCATGTCGTCGTCAAGAAAACAACTGGGACCATAAATGGGTCTCTCTCTCTCTCTCTCTCTCTCTCTCTCTCTCTCTCGTCAAGAAAACAACTGGGACCATAAATGGGTCTCTCTCTCTCTCTCTCTCTCTCTCTCTCTCTCTCTCTCGGATCGCGAAACAATATACACTAGGTGGCTCGACGTTTCATATTAATAATATATTGCGAAATCAAGACCGTATAGGCAGTTTGGGAATGTGTGGTCTATCTACCAAAACGTGAAAAAAATTAAAAAATTAGAAAGAAAGATGTTTTTTTCCAAAACAGAAAAAAATTAAACCTTGAAAAATGTAACAAAAATGAATGAGCGTTATGAAATACGCTTGACAAATGTTTCAAGCTGTCGGCAAAATAACAGCTCCGTCGACATAATTATAACTGTCCAGTATGGAACATTTTATATATTCCATTTAATAATAATAATAATAATAATAATAATAATAATAATAATAATAATAATAATAATAATAATAATAATAATATTAAAAATAATAATAAAAATAATAATAATAATAATAAAATAGCTGATTTGCTTGATTAGATTCGAGTTTCAAGCTCGATTGTGTTTCAGGTTTAAGGATCATAGAGGTTATGCACAGAGGCGATAATTCTGTACAAGGATTCTTTTGGGTGTTTACAGGGGCCGAATATGGGACCATGTCTCAATGGCATTTGGGCAAGATTTTTCCACAATTCAATCTAAAAGTTTTCCTATATTAGTCCCCATTCAAACAAAAAAAAATATTTATCAACTGGTGTCCCGAACAGAGTAGTCATAATACCAAAGAAAACCAATATTTACCAACCTAATGAAGAATAAAAACCAACTGAATTCAAGGACAAACAACAGGTGTGTTCCTTTTTAACCCTTAAAGAAAAGATCTAATTCTGAATTGATTCACTTTTTACTGCAACAGAACAGGTGCCCCTAGCAGGTACGTTGTTGATATACACTTGCAAGTTACGTCCCAAGAACCTTCTCACTTGTTTCTAGGCAAGTGTTGGCTGCCTATACAGGCAGCCAAGACTTGCCTAGACATAATTGCAAAGAAACCGAATGTGCGTGTTCTCAGTTCATTCTGAAGATTATATTTCTTGATCATTATATATATCTCTCGTCCAAAACAAATTCCCAATTGAAGCATTCAAGGTGCAAAATTTCCAAATGAATGAACCCAGGACCCTTTCCAAAACAGGGCAGAAAAATCCCTGCTGTATGGTACAAGAGATAAAGCAATCCGATTGTTGGTTTGGGTTGGGGGCTGAGGTCGGAACGAGAGACAGCTAGGAGTAGATAGACTGCTGGAGTTAGTGTAATGGGTAGAAATCGGGGATTTATTGGGAAATCCGGGCCAAATAAATATTTGTCGGGTTGTTTGTGGTAGTTAGATTTACTCTTATACAAAGGAATGTGCCAAAATTGGACAAAAGGGGGATTCTGGTTTTTTTAACAAAATGAAGTCGTTTCGATGGTTTTTGGGTGGTTTTTGATGATTTGGAGTGATTGTTGGGTCTGTTTGCAGAATTAGCTTTACTCCTATTCAATCGAACGCACCATCAGAGCACACCCCGTCCCATTAGAAGCCTTCCAGGCTCATAGAAATCATGTGCTACCATAGAAACCAAGATGGCGGCCTCCAGCATACAAACTGGAGGATGGAAACATGTGTCACCTAAACAACACGCGCTGCGCATGCACACTAAGACCACGTAGCAGGATGGGGATGACGTCACAAGATGGCCACTCACGCGGGATACCATGACAACTAAACAATACGTAACTGTGTCGCGTGACATCCGCCTCCCCATCCCCCCGATATGGACGATCATCACATCTACTACTACCTATTACTGCCGTGGGAGGAGATGATATAGGGGTCTAATCGAAAATATGAAACATCATATGGTCACATGCATATTGCAGTTCTAAGAAAAAAAGTGCTTGTTCTTACTTATAATGGAATGGTCTGATATTTCATAAAAATGCGTACTTTTCTGCTTTTTCTCCGTTTCACCACAGAAGACCCCACCTTAGCTTTTGGGGGAGGGTTAAATTTTTCAATATAAAATGTCCATTTGGTCAAGTAATTATCAAGTATTTAGCAGCTACTTACTGAAAACTGATTTTCCTTTCGATTGATATAGATACTTTATTCAGCAGCAGCACATTTTCAATGGAACACAATTCAAGAAAACAACACACAAACAACTTATAAACAGCAACATAATATAACACATACTACTGGGAGATGGCATAGCCAGATTGGCTGTCTGCCTGCCATCTTCCTCAGATTGGAAGAATGTCTCATTGAATTCAGACCAGTGTATACCAAGTGAGGTACATGATCAGTGAGCTATCTGTAATACTGCGGATTTAGTCAAGAATGCGATTGAATGTGCGATTGATATATAACACGACAAGCTTATGTGCAGTATTTTTATACGGCGGAGAAGGAAAGGGAGTGATTTGTCTGAATCGTCATGAAAACATTACGTGTGGCTAAAATTCGAAAGGTTTCGAATCAAACGTTGCACTTTTGAACCGCCAACTTGATCTGAGTCGTTTAGGGGGAAAAGTTACAGGACAACTCAATCGCCGTAATGTCATCGGGTTGAAAATTGAACATGGTCATCCTCGGGAATTGGGCGTGAATTCGGTACGAAATCTATCACATGGGACTGTATTTCAAGAAAACGCGTCGTGTTATAGTTATGCAAAACCGGATCGTGAAATTTCAACTATCGGCCGATACGAAAATGTAAGTCTCACAAAATCCCTCTATGGGGGACACCCCCTCCTCTCTCGCCTCTGACAGATAGACTAATTAATATATTAGTACCGGTACTGCGAAACACGTACATTCTGACTCACGATAAATGACAACCTTGGGTTGCCACAGTGTGTCGGGAAATCCGACACACAGCAGCAACCTCTGGTTGTCACTTATCGTGTGTCAAAGTTTCTTTCTATTCGGCATTTCCATGCCAGTGCACAAAACCAGATTTACAGCCCAAAACCAACCCTGCAAGACAGAATCAAGGAAAACAAAAGAAAATAGCATCTGAGATTCATCATTCTCGCACTGGATTTTTCAACAGGTGAGATTCTACAAACTGCGGGCAGAAAAAGCGGAATGTGAATTTAGACAGGATCGCTACTACGGACGGACTTCTGTCCGTTTTATGACCACAGTTCCGTAGAAACATTATACAGAGTATTGTTAAGGCGATATCAATCTCATCGCGGCAGTTAACTGCTCACTCTAGAAGTAATTTCAACACTTTCTTAAAATATTCGCAACATGCAAATCTGAGTGAAACTAAATGGAAATTTAATACATATTTCTTTGAATAAACAAATGAAACCAAATATTTATGACGACTTGGATAACAACGTAAATTGTGGTAACCCTCTGAATGCCCAATGAATATTGTGAGGCGAGTGTGTGCTTTACTATCACTTAACCCTTTGCACTCTGATTTCAAAATGCCCAAATCTCATGCTTCAACTTTTTACTATGATGCAACCAGGAATTTAACCCTTTACCTAACATGAAAAGCAGACGACACTTGCAAAAATAATTCTTGAATAACTATTTTTTTTCATTTTTTGTCTCAAAAACATAGGTTATGACCCCTCGTTGGAACGAGCTCGACGAGCTCGTTCCAACGAGGGGTCATAACCTATGTTTTTGAGACAAAAAATGAAAAAAATAATGAAAATTAATTGGCGATTTTTGAGAATAGCGCTGGCCGGTTTTGGCCGTTACGTTGGGTAAAGGGTTAACCAATTCTATCTTGTTTAACAGAGCTCATGGAGCTCTGTCAGACAATTTTATGAATTGGTTAAATTCCTGGTTGCATCATTGGGAAAATTTGTAGGTTGACAATTTGAGATTTTGACATCAGTATGAAGAGGGTAAGGTCAATGATACAAAATGATTATTACACTCGTGAAAATAATAATTCTGCTTTTTAAATTAGGTTAGTTTAAAAATAGATTATTCACGTCAAAAGCGAAGTGGATTGGAAGATAAGTGCCACACCCCACCGGGAACAATACAAACAAAGTTCAAATACAATGGCAGAGCATACAAAAATAAACCCTGCGACTCTTATGAACAATTAACAAGGTTGAGGTAGTTAAGGAAATGATTCTTGAAAGAATAAATGAGCAGACAAGGGAAGAGATAAAGACGTACAGGGGTGAGGCCGTGAATTTTCAAGATACGTAATAATTTGGGTTTTATAGACCCTCGATAATGGAAGGTTACCAGTGACTGCCACGGGCAAACACTGCGGAGAGCACAAGAGGGATGCTGCTTCTCTTTGGTGGGGGCTCGGGATACCTCCCCAGGAAATGTTTTGAAATTTTAATCCCATGACTTAATCTGTCGTCCCAATGCCCTTTTAGGGAATTTAAATGGGTAAATTTTGTTGATTGAAGAAAAGTCAGACTGGTTTTCTACAGTATTGCAGGCGACCTTTATCCATGTTTATCTCGTCCAAATTTGGAACCAAAGGCTGTAATATGATTTTTGGTGTGGTACGGTCTTTGGACGTATCACACCAAAACATCATATTACAGCCTTTCGGTCCAAGTTTAGACCAATGTTTACCATAACGTTTTTAAATTCGGGGGTCACATTACCCTTTTTACCCCCCCCCCTCTCGCTACACCCTTGATGTAGGTATGCTAAAAAGGAAAGCGGGGGGGGGGGGGGGGTGCAAACAAGAGTAGTGCTAGAAGGAAAACAAAAAAAACAAGTAAATAAATAACCTAGAAAAACAGACATCACAAATTATATATGGGATGCTCGAAAGATTGAACCCTTCCGCTCGTCCTATTTCAATGGCGCAAAGCATATTGACAGCCTAAAGAATACTCTTATAGCGAAGAGGTATGTGAAAAAAGGAAGGGGTGGGGGGAACAAAACAAGAGTAGTGTTAGAAGGAACCTAGAAAAACTGACATCACAAATAATATATGGGATGCGAGGAAGACAGAATTGCATATTGCAATGGTGCAAAGCGTATTGACAACCTAAAGAATACTACTATAGCGAAGAGATATGTGAAAAAGGAAGGGAGGAACAAAACAAGTGTAGTATTAGAAGGAAAACAAGAATTAAATAAGTAACCTAGAATAACTGATATCACAAATTATATATGGGATGCTCGAAAGACAGAACCCAGCCGCTCGTCTTATTTCAATGGCGTAAAGCGTATTGACAGCCTAAAGAATACTATTATAGCGACCCAAATCGTGGATCCGTTTTGAGTAGCTCTAAAGATGGCTACATTATGAGGTGGATAATTGATGGATTGTACACTATATAAGATTTCGTCTAGCATGCCTATGCTGTACTGTTGTAATGAATGAAAAATATCTGCTCTGATACTACAGAAAAAAGATCGCACCACCAAGAAGTGATGCGCGTCTCTCATACAGTACATTCGCCGTGGACTGCTCGTAATCCACGCGTGGGCAGTGATGTCCACGCATGCGTTTACCGGTAATAGAAATTATCAGCAGCAAAATTATAATTAATGAAGTACCGGGTTGTACCCGGTGCTTCATTAATTAAATTTTTTATGAATATTCCTATAATTAGTGTTTATAATCTAATATAATTGTGTCCGTGGAAATATTACCCACCAGTGGAAAGTGGCCAACTCACGGTGGCTGTATACAGTATATGAACCATGGCTCCAAAAGTAAATATCTGATATGTAGTTGCCACATTTGTGCATATTCAGATCGCTGCGATAATTTCTGATCGTTTACTGTGGATAATATTCAACCTTCTTTTCCCAGTGTCAAGGTACCACGGTGATTTAAAAAGAGGTGGGCATTTTTTTGTTTTCAATCCCTTTAATGTATTATACTGTTTCTTACTGAGGTTGGAAGGGAAATCCATATTGTCACACAAGTGAGAATAAAAGAATGTTCCATGATTTCGGTCTGAACCTTTAAGGGACAGAAATCCGACGTGTTTCTGGGGTTATACTGTGGAAGTCCACCAACACGGCTGTGATGAAGATCTGTTAAATACTCTGGCGCCATACCAAGGACAGTATACGAGAGAAAAACACTTTTTTCAGTATACCTGCGTTCTGGAAGTGGATGCCAACCCACTTCTAATAGTAACTGCTCTGTCGTGGAACTCATTGTGTATCCCTGAAATAAATTCAAGCGCCATCGTGTTGCATCGCAATGCATATCATCTAAACGTTTCAAATAATATGCACTTCCATTATCACGCCAAGGATATTCGAAATATTCAAACGAGACATTAATCCTTTCAGTTAATTAAATATTTAAGTTTTCTTTTTCCGGGAAGTCTTGAAGAGGCTCTCTAACAAGTATTATCTATGTGATTACCCCAGGATAAATTGCTTTGCATGGTAAGGTCTAGATGTTTGTAGTCATGATTAAACTGGAGTGTCATTCCCGCGAAACCCAGGATAAATGAAATCTTTTGCTAAAGAATATAGTACCGATTTTGTTTTCTCAGCATCAGAGGCGGCGGAAGCTCCAAAAATGTGGGGGTCATACCTTTCTGGGTACCGCAAGGGTGTAGGATGGAAAATATTTTTTTCTTCTGGGTGTTGGGGCGGTGTATTCATGCAAAATATGTAAATTTATAACGCTACTCCTCACCGTTGAACCCACCCTATTTAAGACACTAACCTCAGCGTATTTATTTTGTTTTGTTTTTACTTACCCCTTAGAACCCTGGTGGTATCTCCCATATCAGTTAAATGGCCTCGATTGGAAGAGGCCGTATTCATTATTTGTGGGTAGACCAATTAATATTTTCAACGTGCAGCCTCAGGTCTTCCCATCTCAATCACTTACCAGCTATCATACTTAATGAATTTATAAAGTATCATGTTCATTGGTCGGAAAAGCGACCTCTCGGGTTCAAAGGGCTAATCATAACTTTGAAACCGTCCGTTGAAATTATTACGTTCCATTTGGAGCTTTCTATTTTTATTCAATAAAATCTTGAAAGTCAATGTGGTCACATATGTATAGGTGATGTTATCATGGGGTTGTGAACCTTATGTCGAGAAAGGCCATTCGGGTACCTATAATTGGTGAAAAAAGTGGGGGCGGGGGCGTGTCCCCTATGCCCTCTCTCCGGCTCCGCAAACCCCGGCCCAGCATTAAATTTAATGAGCCATTGTTGTACTCTGGTAACCGTTTACTATACGAAGATTGCTCTTAACAAACATGGATATGTCCGGTATGGAGGACCGCTTTTTCTAAGACAGGTATCGTCAGTAAACACACTTTTGAGTGACACCAAATTATCTGCAATATCAGTTATATATATTAAGAAGAGAAAAGGGTCTAGAACAAAACCCTAGGTGTAACCAACAGAAACATTTCTGTATTCTGAATAACAATTGTTCACCAAAACTCCGATTACTCAAGTAATTTCAATCCAGGAGTGTGCCGGTTATTCCATATTATTTAAGTATAAGCCATTAAGTTTAAGTATAAAGATGATCCCTCAATGCCAAACTCTGTCGAAATCTAACAAAATGTCGAAGAATACACTACGGGTAAATAAGTTCTATCTGCTGCAAAACACACGCTAAAGTACATTCCTATAAGTAGGTAAACTGTACTGTTTTGTCGAAGGAATTTCAGTTCATACAGTTTTCTCATCGTTGGTTATATAATAATTCAACACATTGTAGGTGTTATGTGAACCCGCATTTCCTGATTCTGAATAAATTATTTCAACAATCTCTTAGTCTGACAATCATTATTGACCAAACTGACATATACTCTCTTTCTGTTTGCCTGCGAAATCAATAGATAAGCCATATCAACTGTAGGGTCGGGTGTCGAACTCGACCAATAACAAAATAGAACGTCAAATCCGACCATGTTATTTTCTCGTGAATTCTCCAAACACGTAAATATTTCATACCTTGTCTAGGTAGAATCAGTTGAAGGACAGTTTGAGAAATGCTCTGTTCTTCTCGCTTCATTGTTGACACCAGCAAATGAAGCTGATTCACGAAAAGCTCTCTACGACAGCTTTCCAAGAATCGGCGTCAGAGCATGGCGTCATCAACGAATGGAAAACTAGAATAAATTAATTCTTTTGATTACAGGGCAAAATCTTCTGAATGGCATTGTATTTAATCTGAAACTGGTGCGGATAGATTCGTAATTATGTTTTATAAATGGGATACAGATAACTTTTGTTTTCATATAGAACGTACGGGCAATACCTACCTTAGCCATTCAACTCAATACGCATAACTTTTTGTTCAAAAGAAGTTAAGAGGGCCAGGAGTAAGTTAATCCAATCGGCCAATCGATCTAAAGTATTAAATCATTACTGAATCTCCCTACAAAGGCAAAATGGATTCGCCCAATCGCAATAGTCAGTTTGTTTTGAGGCAATCCCAATCAGGAACTCGGTGTTGATAGGTTTAATGGCTGTGGGTCTCTCTTTGAATAATTGCCATTACATTCCCTTAGATGTATTGTAGTTACATTTTCTGATTTGATCAATGGCAATTATACTCCTGCCCATTGGCATTTCTTTAACCCTTTTCAAATCGGCGTGCATATTTTTTTTCGTGAAGAAGACAATTGGTAGTGGACGAGAAGACGAGATAAAGAGCAAAAAATCTAAAGCGAGGCTCGGTAATAATTTATTCCAACAACGCGATAGTTTTTCCACCCCAAATTATTGATTTTGGAAGACTTTTTATAAAAATATTTAACCCATTTCAGCCAATTCTTCCTACTAAAGGACAACAGTTTAATTTAAGGAAGTACATACTCTTTCTCAGCGTTTATAAATGACAAGACATGTTCCTTTTCAGTTATAATTACATATTTTATCCCTTTACCTAACATAAAAGGCAGACGACATTTGGAAACAAAATTCTTGAATAGTTAAATTTTAAAATGTTTGCGTCAAAAAATAGCTTATAACCCACCCCTCATTGACTCGAGCTCAACGAGCTCGTTCCAATGAGGGGTCATAAGATATGTTTTTGAGACAAAAAATGAAACAAATAACGAAAAATGAATGGTGATGTTTGTAAGTATCGCTGGGCGGTTTTGGTAGTTACGTTAATAATAATAATAATATTTATAAATACAGTTTAGAGCCATGAATCCGAAAAAATTATGCGCTCTCAGCCTTTACAATGCTCTGTTAGTATGTAGCAAGTATGTTATATGGGACACGGGACACACCGAAAACTCGGTTGAAGAGGTGGGTTTTCAGAGCCTTTTTGAAGCTTTCCAGTATCTGTGGTGCCTTAAGGTGGATGGACAGCATCTTCAAAGAAAGGGGTTCGCCACCTAAAATGCACGGTCGCCTGCTGTTGCGAGGTCGCCTGGTTTGCATAACAGGGAGTTTGAAGTTTCTGAACGGAGGAATCGAGATGGTACATACCTTTGTACCAGACTACTCAGATAATCAGGCGCGAGGCCGTTGGGTAAAGGGTTAGAATTAAAGTGATGAACACAGTTTAATGTAAATGTCAATCAATAGTGTGAAAACATTAACATTTTGCATTGGGTCTCTCGACACACCTTTTCAACATCGCTGAACAACACTTTTAGTCAGGTGTTTATGCTATAAACTTTCTAAAGTTACAACCGTATCAGCGATTTTTAATAACGCTTGGCTTGTTGCTCTTTACCAGTTGAAGTTTCCACATTTTGCCTTATCACCCAACTATCCAACTAATTTACACGTACATGTAGGACCAGGCTCAGTATCGCCCTGTTTGCTACATGATCTTGCAGATGTAATAACACCACTACTCACACATATTGATCAGACATCTATTGATACTGGAACATTACCTGGCGATTGAAAAATGGCAAACATCGTACCGATATATAAGAAAGGATATAAGTCATAAGCATCAAATTACAAACAGCTTTAATATAACAATAACATGACTTTGGATGGCATTGTGGTTTATTAACCACAAGGCCCGACAAAGTCATGTCATTACTATTATTTTCACTGCGATTCTGAGAAAGGTTTGACCCAGTACCTTACATGGCAGCTACAAACAGCCAATTGGTCTTCATTCAATTCGCTCGATTGAGACATTTTTAACGTTTTCAATTTTTGCAGATGATATTATCGTCTGTTTTCAAACAAACTGGTGTCACATGATTATCACGTGATCGGCATCGGTACTCTTTCAATTGCCACGAAGTTAGAAAACTTAAAAACACACCCGATATTTACCGCTTTTAATTCAGAATAAAGGTTTAAAATGTCTGCAGACTTACTAACTATATACAGCTGCTTGTTCTTATGGGACTAACTTTGCTGGACATTTTACATATTTAATAATATAAATAAAAATCACAGTGTTTACAAGTTGAAAGTATTTCTGGAATCTGTTTCCACTTTCGAGTGTACGACAGCGAGGAACAAAAGTCACTTGACGTGTCGAGCTGTTAATGAGATGTTTAACTCATTAACGGCCCGACACATCACGTGACTTTTTAAGTTGAGCGTTACGTTCTTGTAATGCCCTATTAAACTTTGTTAATGTACTAGGGAACGCCCTATAAATTGGTAATAATGTGCAGTATATCCCAGTGGCGGCGCCAGAAATTTTTTTGTGGGGGGGGGGGGGGGGGGGGCAACTAGGGGCAGACTCCCATGAAGGGGGGCAAATACGTAAAGGATCATATCATTACTTTGTTATGAGGTAGTCCAAACTTGGACCCAAAGTCCGTAATATACTTTTTTGGTTTGGTACGTCCTGTGGACGTACCAAACCAAAAAATTATATTACAGACTTTGGGTCCAAGTTTCGACTAAATGTAATGGTAATTAGCGGTCCTCCTTTCAAAAAATCCTGGATCCGCGTCTGGTGGGTCTGTGCGTGAGAGAGAGAGAGAGAGAGAGAGAGAGAGAGAGAGAGAGAGAGACTCATAATGCCCGTCTGTCATAATGCGAAATCCATGAATTTTTTTAGACAAGGAATATGGATAGACATGCCTTTGTTGGCTCATAACTTAATTATAACTTATAAGTATCTGCATCCGAGTCTTTAAATCTCTACTGCCTGGATGTGTTCATCAGCTAGCCTGAGGCTTTGGGCTAAGTGTGTATGGGAAATTATTGGGAATAAAAAAAGAGAGGGGTGTGTGTGTGAGTGAGAGAGAGTGACTGAATGTGTTTGTGTGTGAGGGTGGATGGAAATGCTTGCGAGATGGTTGGGGGGGACAACTGGGGGGGGGGGGGCAAAGCCTTCGTTTGGGGGGAGGCAAATGCCCCCCCTCCCCCCATGCCCCCCGTAGCGCCGCCACTGGTATATCCGAACCTATAATATATAGCAATATCATGGACCATCTATCTTATCACTGCATCCTATCAGATAGCCAACACAACCCAGACAATGTAGATCGTCTTGGACATCGCGTACAGTCTAACGGAAGTCAATGGCGTATTGTTGGACTTTTCAAAGGCCTTTGACAAAGGTTCACACAATAGATTAATACTAAAGTTAGAGCATTACGGAATCCATGGGAACATACTATCATGGATACAACACTTCTTATTAACCCTTTACCTAACGAATCGGCCGCATCCCCCCGCGTAATTTACAAATTAAGCAGTCAAAAAAATACATTTTTCAAAACATTGCAACAAAACCACATCACGTGATTCCCCGTTGGAACGAGCTCATCGAGTTCGTTCCAATGAGGGGGTCACATGATGTAGTTTTATTGGAATTTTTTTAAACATTTTAAAAATCAATAATTAAAACAATAAATCTTGATATCGTCTGCGTTGGGTAAAGGGTTAAATCGATTTCGGCAAGTACTTCTGGGAAAAAACAGTAAACAACAAAACACAGTGTAACATATATCAAAATTGCAACAGACATTGAGTACTGTTTGGATTTGACAGTAAGCTTTTAGCTTATTCGGGTCATCTCCCATTTTATTTGTGAATTCTAATGTTTTTTTACTGTACAGTTTGGTCATGCACGACCAACTGACACTCAAGTCTGAGTTACAGCTCTGATGGGATGACGAAGGAAGCTCGTGCTGATCATCAAAAGGCAAACGGAATGGTTCTCCAGATTTTAAGGAGATGACAACCCGCGGCCTGTCCACGAACATCCTGGAATTTACGCCCCTTCTAAGCCAGCTATACATAGATTCAATTACTCGTTGAACAACGGTACGAAATATTTATCAGTTCTATTCAAATCATATATAGCATTGACTTCATCATCACTCAAGGCTTTTCACCATATCGCACAGTAAATGCATGCGTAATATTTTATTTATGTTTCATACATAAATTGAATGATTATACATCTACTTGTGTAGCTCCTTGGACTCGAAATTCACTTCTTGATTGTTATTTTAAAATGAATTGCTTGCACGACCGATTTTCCTGATGAAGAGCCTATATTTGTCATCAATAATAAACGAAATTCTGTCCAGAAAAGACGATGGTCATAGAAAGCATTTAGAACATGTTGCGGGATAGCTGAGTGGGGTGGGGGACACGGTCATAGAAGGACACTCCCACCCTAATATATATCAACGAAAGCCAATGCGCCTTAGTGCCAGGGTATGAACACAATTCACAAGGCTGTGTTTATTACGAACGCCCGTCTACATTGAGAGAAATGCACATTTTTTGCTTCATAGTTAACAAATTTCCCCACCGGGACCGGTGAGGAAATTTGTAAGATATGAAGCAAAAAGCTGTTTTTGAAAAAATGATGCGGGGAGTAGCACGAACCTCCTGCACCGGTTCTACATCCTTGGAAAAGATACTAGTGAAACTGTAATATTTTCATGGTTACATTTTCCGTAAGTAAAAGCTACGGCGTTTGGAGAAACTGACATCCCACGTGGGATCAATATTATAGCCATTTGGGACAAACTTCTATAATCTGCGCGTGCGATACTAATCTGGTGTTAGAATTTTAGACGCCGACACTTAGTTAGTTGCGTAATAAAGAACAAAACCAGTGCGATTTCCAGAATTTTCAGGATTTTGTCTCATACCAAGTGCGAATATTTTGTAGGCTTAAGTGAATTTCAGTATACTTGTCATTAAAATAATCCAAGAAAAATGTTTAATCCTCGTTAAGCACAAAGCATGTTCAATTGCAAGGTCAACAGCTGTGAATGCTTTGTGGGATATATTTGTTTCAGGACTTGACACTATGTGTTCATTTCGGACAAAGAGGGTAATAAATGAAGCAAGAAAAACTGACAGAGGGACGGCATGTGTCTGGAGCCCTCTTTAGGTTTGGTTGCGTCTGAAGAAACTTGTGATTGGTCCGACCGCACTAGACGGAAATGGGTCAGTTAAGAACAAGCTCCATCCATGTCAAACTTATCTCGCTTAGTTCTGCATCCGTCCAGCAACAGACCAGGGGCCAACACCATAAAGATGTTTCAGTTGTATCTTCACAAATCCTATTTCCTATCCCTCGCTATAAATGGCTCAATGAATCATATTAACATTTAAAAATCTTTTAAACAGCTAAATTCCTTTCCCTTATTTATATTCAGAGGTAGAGAAAACAATTTTTGGAACATTTGTCTAGGTTTTGGCCCCAGAGATGGCCCACAGAACTAATTATTGCAAGAAAATGGAAGTACACATTTCAAGAATATTAGTGTGGCACCCGACGAGTCACTTTCTACGCCCTTGGTTTAGGAGAGGTCAAGGCTCGCCAGATGATATTCTGGACAAAGAGAAAAAAAAAAAAAAAACGCCGACAGCTGCACAAGTGATGTAAAAGCCTCCTATATATTGTGGAATGAAAGGGATAATTTAACCTATCTATTGTGTGGATCATGCTCAGTTATCAGCCAATTTCTGGTGCAACCTCCCTGCTTGATTCTTGATATCGTCTTCAGACTAAAGCGTTAACTATATACGCTGGCGGTGTTTTAGAGAAAAATGCAGTTTCCTCGTACTGTAGGTCGTGTACAAAAAATTAAGTAATTTTCAGCTATTTAATCATTTTTTTTTCAATTACACTGTCCGATGTTCCACAACGGCAGAATAAGACACTTACATACAGTACGTGGAGAGTGTATTATCACTAAATCACCCGCAGAGTGGAGATTCTACCCATGCAATAATTGCAAATTTGTTGCAAAGCATAACAAGCACAAGCAAAGTTTCAGCCAATGGACCTCCGGGTTAAACCCGGAGGTCCATTGGCTGAAACATTGCTTGTGTTTTTAGTCGATATATACAAAATTTGAAAGTTATAGTTTGGGTGATAACTCCACTCCGCGGGTGATTTAGTTACAATCCACTCTCCACGTACTGTATATATATATATTTTAATACCGTATTTATATACCACGTATATTTGCACATATCTTCCCTCCAGTGGAAAAAAGAAGCCACCTTCAATGCTAAAGCATTACATATTTCCCCTTGTTCCACTCAATGGCGAAAAGAAATCTTCAGAGAGAATTGACGATTCGTGTCAAAATATTCTCTCAAGGGGAGATAACAATCTTGCCTCCGAAGTCAGCTAATCTGTGTTGGACACTCGACAAGCCTCTCACATCGTGTATAAATTCTCGTTGTGAAATTTTTCAATCTCACAGGCTGTAGCTGTGAAAGGGTACCTTGCTGCATGCCAAAACAACTTGGAGGCAATGAAAGCTAAAAGTAGATTCTTTATGTTCTCTTTGTTCGGAAAACCTTTGATATGCACTTTTGCTTGAGAGTTAATTAATTTTTAGTAATGTAGTTTCAAAATGTACATTAGTAACTTATCAGGAGAAAGCTCATGGACCGATGATCAAAGATAAAAGCACACTATATATAATCGATGTTCAACTCCTATAATAAATGAATGATTTAAAATTGCAGAGATATATTCAATGGTATTTGTCAATATAGAAAAAAAAAACAATAATGCAAGACGGATGTCGATTCTGAATGTTTAAATTGGATTTTTTTTTCATGCGAATGACCATTGACGACCAATATTTGTTGATTTAACAGGAACTGATTTTTACAGGAAGTATTAACGTAAAAGCACTTAGAAGTGGAGTGATTAATTAGATACCTGAGTAATAATAAACAAATCTGGACAAAATCACCTGAGGAATGGAGAAACATGTTCACAGTGATTTTTATCTCAGTATCATATATCAGAAGTCAGAATTTAACCTTTGAGGACAGATAATCACATCTACTATTGGTTAAACGCACGGACGTAACAGACGTTACTTATTCCCAGTTCCTTATTCGACATTCGAACAGAGAATAAGTAACGGTTGTCACGTACCCGTCGAACTCTGTACCTAACATGGCTGCTGACTGCACTTGAACATTTTATTTTTTAATAACTAATATTTGTTACCTCAAAAACATAACTTATGACCCCTATTGGAACGAGCTCCATGAGCTCGTTCCCGTGAGAGGTCATGAGTTATGTTTTTGATATCGAAATAATAATACAATTTGAATGGCAGTTTTTGTGAATAGTGGGATATGACATTACATGGTAACAGAGTTAAATGGTTTTGCTTATAGAGATTTCCGTTTCCTGAAACCAAAGTGCAAAGCAGCCAAGCTGCTTTGATGCCTTGAACTCGAGATGCCTTGTGTAACTAGGAAATGACTTATACAGTGATAAATGTGCAAACATGCAGTAATAGTTTCAATTTTGCATCGATTCTTTGTTTTTAAGGATTTTTGTATGTCAGAGTATACACGGTAAATGCAGGCAGCTACGAATTTCCGACAGCGTGATATATTAAATGCCTGGCTCTAACCCTAGAGTGCGTTTGCTGTAACTTCCACTCCATCAATCAGGTAAGGTGTAACACTTCCGGGGGGAATGGAGGTGGGTGGGCCAGGAACAGACATTTTCAGAATGTGCGCATCGCTATTTACACATCTCTAAGCTGTAAGCGCGGCCGGACGAGCCCGGAGAGATATAAATTGTGCCTTTGATTCCATATAGGACAAGGGTAAGCCCTGTACACTGAAATAATAGAACTGGAAAAAGCTAAATAAAAATATACCATGTAGTTTTGTTCACAATTATCGAGATTTACTAAGTAAGGCTCGAAACGATTTTTGTTGGCAGAGGAAATTTGATTTCATACAGAATCCTGTTATTTTTGAGGGTTTAACGTCACTTTCGACTGTCTGCGTCACCTCGTGTTGGATAGTTTTACGGGTGGAGGAAGCCTGTGTACCCGATGGGGACCACTAAGCAACGGCGAGCAACTATCAGGCTCCACAACGCACCAAACAGAATCCTGTAGAGTTTGAGGTATTGTTGCCACATCAGAGGCGGCTGAACCAGGGGGCACAAGGGACACCTGCCCTACACTTTTTTCCACAGACATGTTGCGTGGTTACACAATGAGTTAAATGGGCGCATGCAAACGTGCTAATATACAGGCATTCTTATAATATTATTTGCAAATCCAAACAACATTTGGCCAATGAATCCCACCTTCGGTGGCTTCAGTCCGTTTCTTCTAACCTTCGGGTTGGAAGATGATTGAAGTAGAAAAAAATGGGCAGGACTGTGATCTCACCGCAGCATGCTCATCTAGGCGAGACACTATAGTGTGTCACGGTACATTTACCGATATACGATCGTAACTTTTCTTCCCATTGGGCTGAACCATGGTACCCTTGAAAATTTGTGCCCCTCCACCTTTATCGAGCTTTCGCCTCTGTGCTACATATAAACGTACTATTGAAAAGATATTATGGTTTCAGCAAGGCGTTGTATAGGGATTGTGACCTGCACGATATTCTTTACAGACGGAATATTTTCATCTAGATTGGGAGCTCAAATATCGGTTTACTCTTACTAATAATGATACACTTTCTTACGAGACTAGATTTTATACTTAGACTTAAATTGTGTCTCACACATTGTCGATCACATAAATGGAGATCCGGGGTATCTGATTCAGACTGTTTAGGTCCAGCATAACCAGTAGGGAGTAAGGTACTTGCTAAGTAAATAAAAAGTTTGGAAACCCACGCGCCGCGACTGCTAAATGTATTTATCCACAAATAAATATCCCCAAACTCTTGAATTTTTGATCTATTATCCCGACCTCATCATCAATAATAGTAATAATACTATGCAGTATTTGTATACCGCAGAAATCACTTGCGTTTCTAATGCGCTTAAAGTTCTAATGCAAATAAATTAGTCACAAAATTGATTTTTGAATAAGAAAGTTTTCAATTCTTTTTTGGAAAGACTCAACATTGTCCACGTCCTTTATGTAGTAGTAGTAGTTTTATTCAAGCAAAAATAACACCCACAGAGAGGCAGACTGCACATGTGATAAACTGATAACAAATAAAATAACTAATTTGTGTATTGACAGGGCAGTTATTGTTTCTCTTTTCCTGAAGAACAGCAGGATTATGTTGCAGATGGAGAGGCATAATGAGGGCGTATTATTTTTCATAAGAAATTCAAACTTATCTTGTTTGCTTACATTTGAAAAGTCCGCGTTGTCCATGTTAATTAACGCAAACAACTGTTTTCTGATGTTTGTATAGGCCGGGCAGTCCATTACAAAATGCATCTCAGATTCTACATCACCGGCGGCCTTACAGACATCAAAAGCGTTACAAATCCTATTTTCTGGGGGAATTGGCGGCTGTACATGTCTCCCTTTTTCAACTGCCAAATTATGGTTACTAATATGTAATCTTGTAAACATATTTTGTGTTTCCTTTGTTCTTGAGTAAGCTAAATAGGGCTCGAATTTAATGTAATTTTTGAAGTGTGATAAGTACGCAATTTGTTTTTACTGTTCTTTTTATAGTCGTTGTTAAGGTATTCCTTGAAGTAGATTGTGTAAACATTTGTTAAATTTTCATGTAATTTACCGGATTTATTGTCGTGCATTGCGGCCGTTGATATATTGTAGCCTTCTGGAATCTGATTCCAGAGGAATAGTGCAGCAAATGAAAAGGCTCGCTTCCCAGTTTCTAAATTCACACAAGGAACAGTATAAGGCCCGATATGTATTGCGGTGCAAGATGATGGAGAGCCTTGAAAGTCTGTAGAAGGATCTTCAGAAAGCAATTCTTTCTTTTATCGGTAGCCAGTGTAAACTTTTGAGGATAAGTGTAATGTGATCTGATTTTTTAACACCCGCTATTAATCTAGCAGCTGAATTTTGAACATGTCGGAGCTTCCTGAGATGACAGTCCGATAGCCCATATAAAACTGAATTGTGAAAGTCAATTTTAGTTGTCACCAGAGCGTGAATTAATTTTTCTGTTGAGTTGGTAGATAAGTATTTTCTTATTTTTGCAATATTGTGGAGATGAAAGCACGAAGCCGAGCATATTGATTTAATTTGGCTGAGCATTGTCAACTGAGAGTCTAAGAAGACGCTAATGTTTTTGGAATAATGGACAGGTGAAACTTGCTGCGATGCAATAACTATTGGTTCAGCTTTTAATTTCATGAGTTGGTGTTTTGATCCAAATAGTAGATATTCTGTCTTTTCTGGATTCAACTTCAAGAAATTATTTGTCATGCAACAGTGTATTTCATTTACACAAATTATGATGTTTCCAGTGCATTCTGTCTGGGAAGATGGTCGGAAACAGATGTACAGTTGTGTGCCATCAGCATAAATATGTATTTGTATGCCAAAAGTTGCTACTATCCTGGTTAATAGAGCTGTGAATATGATAAAAAGCAGCGGATCTAGTACCGATCCTTGTGGTACGCCATGAGGCATATGCTGAAAATCTGATTTGACATCCTGAATACGAACAGCTTGCGGTCGATCAGTTAAATATGACGTAAACTATTTCAAGCATATTCCGGTTATGCCGCGTTCTGTACTCAAGGCATCAAGCAATTTATTTGTCAGTAAGGCATGTCTTAGTGTATACATTACAGTCGTCATGGACTGGTCACTTTCCGCGGGTGGGCAATAATCCGCGGTCGCAATAATATTTGATTCCAAAGACTAATTATATGAATAATCATCACAAATGTAATTAATGAAGCACCCGTGATTCATTAATTGATATTTTGCTAATGATAATTTTTATTACCTGGTAAACGCATGTGTGGACATCTGTGCCCATGCGTGGATGACGACCAGCTCACGGCGACTGTACTATAACTGATTTATCCAGACTAGGATGATTGAAGTCCTGACTGATGAAATATTCCAACTGCATCATCAGTGCATACCTTCGTCCAAGGCATGCCTTGATGATGTTGTTTTTATCAGTCGCGACTTAGGCCATCATTGCCTTGCCAAATCAGATTCAACACGGCGTTTAGGACGGTATTTATGTCGTAAAAAATTAACCAACTAGCCGAAAACCAGCAAAATCAAACACAACTGCAGATTTGTTCAGGACGATGCCATCTGAGAACACACGTTTAAAAGTGCAAACATCTGTTCTATGCTTTAATAAATGAATTTAGGATTGAGTTTTCCTTGGGAATATCTTGCAAAGTTAAGTTCCTGAAGAAAAATTGCTTGTAATAGATCAATTTCTCCATTTAATACGTTGGTCCCTTTATCTGGATCTTATGGAACAGATTAGATTTCTATGTTTTGCCATTTGTTCGTCCACATTGTTTTTACCTGTCATGAAATAAATAGAACTGACAGAAACATCAACTTTTCTAGAATAACTGGACGCTCTCTTTTACCCACAACTTTGGTGTATGACTTTTCAGCGGAATAATACTGGTGGACTCGTTCCAATGAAGGTCTTAACCCCTCCCTTCAACGCTTGTGCCATGGATACAATACTGTCGACTGTGATGTGAGCGAAATGTTACGAATTTATTTGGGAGGTTGAGTAATAACTTAACTCTTTGAACACGAAATACCGTTTTTCCCGTCCAGGAACATGATAGGTCATAATTTCATAAGTGGGATGGATGCTAAGTGAAAATATTAATTGATCTACTCCAAAGTTTGAATATGGACTCTTCCAATTGCTCCCATTGAACTGACATGGAAGATACCACCAGTTTTCGAAGGGTTAACCCTGTAGAACTGTAGGGTTAAATTACTACTAATCTTCACTTCTTATTTATTCTTTATTGTGTCGTCTGCTTATTCACTGCCATTTTTTCTTCCAACAAAAATTTATGAATACCGGATTAAAAACCCTACTCTGTGGTATAGAAGGTGTTATATATGCAGAAGTAAAAAACTTCGACGTTTGAGTGCATGACATGTATCGTTTAAGATAAAGAACTCGCTAAGAATTCCAGTTTATTTATTGCAGTTTAACGACAGTTTAACAGTTAGAATCACATCTTGTCGGGCAGAATCCGAATAATTACGCCTAAGTTTAATTTCTTGCATTGAAAGTTCACCGTTTTGGGTTTGTGGTGTCAATTTATTGAGTATCTTATGCGCTAAGATAATTAGTTCCGGGATGCCTTAAGCATAAAAGGCAATGGTGGGGCTGGCTAGGAATAAGGAGGAACGAAGAGTAAAGACCATGACAGGAGCGTGTATGTTATTATCCACTTTCAGAGGTGGTTGTCCATTTCGGAGTGAGGTGTTCTTGCATTGCCGGAGGACTTTGCAAATAGACTGCTTCTGGATGACAACACAAATGGTCATAATTTCACCAGATGGCTCTGTAATGTTTGACGGCTTCTGTTAATGGTATCAGAATCTAACAAAATGTTGGAAGAGCATTCTCGCCACTTTACCCATTGGCAGATGGAAAGGGGCATTCGGGGTGCTGCATGTATAAAGGCAATGGAGGGGCTGGGTGTGGAGAGGAACGAACTGAAAAGACCCAGAGAGAAGTGTAAGTTGTAATCGATAATCAGAGGTGGGGATCCGTTTGCGGGAAGTGAGGGGGTGGGGGTGGAGATATTACAGGTGGATTTTTCCAAATGAGTATTGAAATTTGAAATTTGTATTTGTGTAGTGCCTGCTTCTGGGTGGCAACCGTAAAAGTCAGGTAATTTAATCAGATGGTTTTGTAATGTTAGATGGCTTTAGTCACTGGTATCAGAATCTGACAAAATGTCGGGAGAGTATTCTCGCCACCCCTACCCATTGGTTAATGGCAAGATGGCGTTCGCACTTACTCACCATTCCGCTATCTCTGACATTAATGTAGGTGTATGTATGCAAAGACGTGAACATTGTCCGCTAAAGTGTCAACGTATGAAGCGAGATAGGGCCTGTTTGATGTGTGTTTTCACTTTCCGGAAATTTCACATTACAAAAATCAATGATTGATAAGCCGTCAGGGGTCAAACTGATTTATTTTTAATGTCAGAAATGGTAGT
This sequence comes from Pictodentalium vernedei, assembly GCA_031216915.1. NCBI lineage: Eukaryota > Metazoa > Mollusca > Scaphopoda > Dentaliida > Dentaliidae > Pictodentalium > Pictodentalium vernedei. The sequence continues at coordinate 318,258,971 of CM062297.1, forward strand.
CTTTAATTTTGATTGAGTGTGTTGTCATTCGAAATTTCCTCCTTTTAAATTACAAGCTTAAATTAATGTTATACTTAACGCAAACCAATTGATACGAGTATGAACTCTACATAGCATGTGCCTTTTATTATAGGGTTATATCCAATAGGTGTTTTTCACATCCATTTTGATTGCTATCACATGCATTTTTACACAACAATGTGATCGAACAACACAGCCGGTTAAATGTATAAAGCGTGTTCAACTCTTTATACATACCGTACGTGGAGAGTGGTTTATAACTAAATCACCCGCGGAGTGGAGTTATCACCCAAGCTATAACTTTCAAATTTTATATATATCGACAAAAAACACAAGCAATGTTTCAGCCAATGGACCTCCGGGTTTAACCCGGAGGTCCATTGGCTGAAACTTTGCTGGTGCTGGTGATGCTTTGCAACAAATTTGCAATTATTGCTCGGGTGGAATCTCCACTCTGCGGGTGATTTAATGATAATACACTCTCCACGTACTGTATTTACACTGACAAGTTTGACGACACTTGGAAAACAAATTCTTGAACAAATAAAACCTTTAAATTTTGTCTTCAAAAACATAGTTAAATAGCCCTCACTGGAACGAGCTTCACGAGCTCGTTCCGATGAGGGGTCCTATATGTTTCGTATTTTTGTTTGTGACTCGCTCAGGCCGGGAGCTAATACTATAAAACTTTTACAATTTTATTTTCTAGAATTGTAGTTTCTTCCATTCTATAACTGATTTAAATGAATCATTAGCATTTTAAAGGATATGGCAATTTGCCAACTGGCAAATTGCCAGATCTTTGAAAATGCTAATGGCTCATTTTAACCCATTTAAAGTTACAACTAGATAATACAATTCTAGAAAATACAATTGTAAAAGTTTATAGTATTGCCCCCTGATATGGTCGTTACGTTAGGCGAAGGGTTGAAGTTGAGTGTACATACACGTAACATGCTGGATCAAACGATCAAATTTTCTAACGAAAACTATTTTTTAGGTGCTCACAATTTAATTGGAAGTAAATAATTTGAATACCGAACTAAGATCATATATTGTTTTAGGACAGAACAACCTGTAATCGTTGTGCTTTTTGCAGATGGTGCCTTGTTTCACTCAAAGGACGTAATAGAGTTAACTGCAGGAAAACCATTAGAAAAGGGCCCCTTTTCTTTACAGATAATGCAACTCAAGACATGGTTTCTTGGGAAACTTTCACTTTCCAAGAAACCACATAAGATGTGGTAATTATCGTTAGAGGAAATCATTGTAATGGTTTTCTTGCTGGCATTCCAGAAAGTCCTCAGGGAATACACGCAGGAGTAGACACCTTAGCAAAAGTAAATATGTCGACATGTTTCGACAGGCAAATTGTAAATTGTAATAAAATGGCATCTTTCTCAAAGTTAAAACTATTTTGTTGGGGCTGCTGTGGCTCATTGGTTTGCGCATTGGACTTAGATCGGAAGGGCGTGAGTACAATCCTGATCGCGTCACTTGCGTCCTTGGCAGGTGAGTAACCAGCATTCTATAATAGGGGTGTCCAAGCCAGTTTTTGGAGGGGTGGCAAACATAGAATTTGGAAGGTCGTTGCGTGGGAGGAGTGGTTGGAACCCCCAGTCCTAACTAGGACCTCCGCTCGTTACCCTCCTCCCACTTTTCTGACATTGAAGGATGGGGGGGGGGGGGGGGGGGGGGCAGTAGCGAAGTCCTAGTCAGACTTAGAACCAGGCCATCATGAAAATGTTGTAAGATTTGAACAGTGCTCTAAGAGCGTATATGAGGCATTTGTAGCATGTGTAGCCCTATTTCATGGGAGACCCTTTATGGGCTCTGTCTTATGTGAAACGTATAATGGGCCATTTATTTATTTTTTTTTGGGGGGGGGGGGGGTAGGGGCAAACACATGGGGGGGAGGGCGGCGGAAAACTCTCCCATATCTACGCCACTACTCCTTGGACAAGACACAAAATCCTATGTGCTCACGTAGGAATAAGATGATGATACTCTGTTTGAAAGCGTACTCTGTACGTTGATGGTACGCATGCCTCAACCAATACCACAAGCCTGCTGTAAGACAGCTCGCGACACCGTATGACCCTAGTTGTTGAAAATGTCGTTAAAACTCAATAAATAAATAAATAAATAAATAAATAAATAAATAAATAAATAAATAAATAAATGTGATGAGTCTTTAGATTGCCTGAACATTATTCTATATATATACGCTTCGCTCGAAATGTAAATTTCCGGAGGGTCTTTCGATCGTTCTGATGTGCAAATCATAATAATTACAGAAATTTAGGACTAATTGATCTCTGCGCTTAATTGAACCAGTTGAGCTATTAGAACGTATATTTTTATTAACATATTGTCTGCCAAGCAAGCCAAGATTCATACATTCCGAAAACTTATCCATAAGGTGTGGATTTCAAACAGTTAAGCTATTTCTTTTTAATTAAGCTGTTGGAAAACCGACTGATGCATTCTCTCAACCCCAAAAGTACCCATCAACTTAAATCAGGGAACTATCTCTTTTTATCAGAAAAACAACAAGGGCGGTGACAGGAACTTTGAACTCAGATAAGATTTTGCAAATTATCGATTTGATCTAAAGTCAGAACTTAATCATTAAAGGCTTAGCGATTTTTACTTATTTTTGCTACACTTTGACAGTATACATCCTGTGACTTTGCTGCTGTTTTTGGCAAGTCTTGGCTGCCTATATAGGCAGCCAAGACTTGCCTAAAACAACTACCAAGGTGCTTAGGATGTAACTTGCGAGTTATCCCAGAGACTGCATGTAGGGGCTCCTGTACTGTTGCACAAAATGTGATCAAATTCGGAATTAAGCCCTCAAAGGTTAAGTTTCTAAAAGTATTTTTTTTTCAAAATATGGTCTCTTGAAGGCAAATGGTCAACGTTTGAGCTGGAGAAATGGTCTTGTGTTTTGTTTTTTTAAGCTTATTCATTTTACAAGGATTTGCGAGCAAGTTATGCAACTTATATTAACGAATCCCCTTAGCCCAATGGCGCAGGTGTGTGGGATGATCTTCGTGGCCTCGCTCTTCTCGAATATTATGAAGGGATCCCTAATATAACCTGCACGGAGTGTTCCTCTCTCCGCACAGACAACAGTCATTTGGACGGTACGCCATGACAGCATCAACCCCACAATTGATGCTGACAGTGAGTGTTCCGACAACTTGAGAGTTTTCTCCGACCGATCACCACTCTCTTGTGTTTTGGTTGGAGAGGGTTAATTAGAATAATAGAATACGAGTGGTGGGAGATCACTCGTGATAGTCAATGACACATAAAACGTTCTGTTCCACCATCACACCTTGTAGTTTGATATGTGGACATTTGACGGACGAACCACACACACATTTTGATGAATCTTCAGTAAAAAACGTCCACACAAAACGTTTCGTAAGTGTTTTGTGTACTGAAAAAAACTGAACGGATGGGTAAACACATGATTTAATATGAATACGACTTTTAGATAAAAAAAAAAAGCTTTTAGCAACAGGGTGCTAGTTTTTTAAAACTTTAACCTTGTTTTTAACATTCACAAGTTACCAATTTTAACCTTCTTTTTTTTTTACAAATCACCATGCGACATTACCAGTGCATTAAGTTGAAAATAGAAAAAAAAGATTTTTTTCCAAATAACAGCTGACGTGCTCGCCGAATTAGTTCGGCCGACAAGCCTTATATTGCTGAAAAGGGCAGACGGCACTTGGCTAGAAACAAGCCATAAGTCTGTAGAATGTGGTGTTCAATATATTGACCCTTTACCCAACGCACAAGATAATCATATTTATTATTTTAACCCTTTACCTAACACGAAAAGCAGACGACACTTGCAAATAAAATTCATGAAGCACTATTTTTTGGCGTTTTTGCGTCAAAAACATAGCTTATGACTCCTCATTGGAGGGGTTGAGCGCGTAACGACCAATCAGATGCGTTCTAACATGCCGTAATCAGTATTTCACGTGTATTTACGATTTCAGAGAAAAATAATAAGAAAACAAGTTGAGCGCACAACCATGTTTTTGAGGAATGTTGGTTTGTGAACCTCCGCCAGAAATCAAAGCCTCGGAAATCAAGAGACCAACGCCTGAACCGCCAGACCATTGCTCGCAGTGCAATAAGAAGCACAGTTCAGCGTCAATATGTTTTCTTGTGTGTGTGGGGAGACAACATTTTTGTTTCTACAAAATTTCATTTACGCGTCGCTGTCAAACAAATATTCAAACTAAAGGAATATTTACAGACTGGGGGGGGGGGGGGGGGGGGTGAAGCTAAAGTAAGACGTACTTTTGCGAAGTTAAGAATAAGTGCGCACAGGTTTAATATCGAGCTTGGCAAACACAAAAAACTCATTCCGAGGGCTGAAAGATGAGCTTTCATTATAGGGAGAAGTTTGGGGACGAAGTTGATCTTTTTATGGAATCCCCCCTACATTTTGTGGACAGAGCATAATTCGTGACCAAAATTCTGAAGATTGCCCCAGAGTAGTGGCCTATATGAACCATACGGATCTATTATTAGTATCCTCTTTTGATTGTGGCATAACCCCTATAGCTATGTCATATGTGCATAGAATATATAAAAAAAACACATGGATGGGAAAAATTTAGAAGCTCACCTAAAACATTCAAGTTTGCGGAGAATGACCAAATCACATAGGCTTTATGTTTCGTTTTTCAACAACCGTTCCTACTTTTCATCAGATGAATTCATAGCTTCAGTTTTGATCTTTTAAAAGGTGTGTTTGTGAGATTCTTGTGCGAAGTCGTAGTTGTTCGGTATAGGTTTTTGTAGGTTGGAATATAAACGCGAGAGTGGTCGCGTGAAGATTAGCGTGGTTGTGTGTGTGTTTGTGATTGTATGTGTGTTTTATGTGTGGCTGGGTGTGTGAGAGAGGGGGTAGGAACTGAGTGCAAGTGCTGGTAAGATGTGCAGTATCATGCTATGAGTTGCTATATTTGTCTTATATTTTCATTGTTCACATATGCATCGAATATTGTGCAAATCTCTTTGTGACTGACAATATTTTATTTCCAAACAGGTAAATACACAGAACGACACATGCGTGTTAATGGGTTAATCGATATGGCACGAGTGCCAGCGCGGAAGGATAGAACGAGAGGCCGGCGTATCGATCACCCATTAACACGCGTTTCGTTTTGTGTTTTTATTACACGCCTTCACGTTTACAAAAAACATTATTAGAAGGATACTCAGCAATTCATTTGACAACTATCAACAAAAAGAATACATTTTATCGCCAACCAAATTTGCGAGGGGAACCCGTGTTTCCATTTAGTCCCCTGAGTTCCAATGTGTTCTGTGTGCCTACTGGCACACAGAACACATTGGAACTCAAGGGACAATTTTCAGCTATCGTTAACTGTGTCACCAGGCGTCACACAAGAAAGTATTTGCGTTACATGATTTGAAGAAAATTCCAGTGAAATTTCGCTTCTATTTAAAAATAGTCCGTCAACGATTTCCGTTCCGCACATATGTGCGGAACAGATTTTCATTTTCCGCGTGGTTTAGTGTTGCTGCAGATGAGGATTTCATGGAACAGGCGTGTAATAAAAAATAATACAGATTACACAGGAAAACAAAAGAAGACATAAATTGTGGATTGGAAAATGGATCCAACAGTCTCTTTGTCATGAAAACATGCTTGTCACTTTGAAAATAATAATAATAATAATAATAATAATAATAATAATAATAATAATAATAATAATAATTGTCTGAAACTCTGTGCTTATCCTTATGCATTATCACTGCAATCGGCAATTATTGTATGGGTCGAAACTCCACTCTGCAATTGTTTTACAAGGCTAGGCGTCTTATATTTTCATTGTTTAGAAGTGTGTTAAAGTTTTTGCCAGAAGGCTCATTATTGAGATTCCCATATAATTTGACGGTAGAGTCTTATCTCCTGACTTGTGGATGGTGGTTATAAATGATTATTTCATTGTGAGGGGTACATGCCACTCGATAGAATGTTGTTGAACAATTCAGTTACTGGTGCGACTAGAATTTCTTTTTCATACTTGAGGGTTTCATTGATAATTCCATCCGGGCCAGATGCTTTGTTATTTTTTAGTTTCGAGAGGTGGTATTTGACTTCACCGACTGTGATAGGCTTGTTGGTAGTGGTGTTGGACTCCAGCAGCATTTCAGCGTGATTTGTGTCGTGTGTTACCTCGCGCTGGAAATGTGTGAGAGGGTCGGGATAATTTATTGAGTCTCGAAAGTGTTTTATCCAGCTATCTAGGTCGTCAGGGGCGTACACTTCGGCGCTTCGTCTAGAAAAGTACCCCGTATCATGCAGAATTTTCATGCAGTCGGAGTCGAAATAGACGGAGTCTTTTGGCGGTATATACACCGCACAAATGTATAAATCTGTGGCAAGATTGAAATACTTTTTCTCCAGCTTCATCCAAATAGTGTTTTTGTTTTTACTTGGGTGGGGTACTATAGATATTCCTCGCTGGATTTCCTTTTTAGCCAAAATTACGATGCCTCCACTGTTGCGTTTTGCTTTTGTATGTTTTCGTCTATTTACTGAAAATTTCACAACGTTGTTTTTTAAGTCACATGTTGTTGACTTATTGGCCCATGTCTCAGACAATATATTGATGAGCTGTCTGGCAAAAACTTTCAGCTCTATAATAAACTCACGATTGCTGGAGCACTGTGAAGATAAATTCTCGAAGTTCCAGCATGGGTTTAGAAAAAAAACCACAGGACATCGGATTGTATATTTATCTTGAAAACGTTGATAAATAAATATTCTACAGACAAAAGAAAACTCTATGCATGCTTCGTCGATTACAAGAAAGCATTCGATTCTGTTTGGCGTCCCAGTCTGTTAAAAAAACTTGCAGATCTAGGTATAGGGAAAGCGTGTAATAACCTTATAAAATCGATGTATACGAAGCAACAATCTTGTCTAAAATTTAACAACAACCGAACGGAATACTTCGATATAAATGTAGGTGTGAAACAGGGGGATAATTTAAGCCCAACACTCTTCAATATATTCATAAATGACCTACCCGAACGACTTATGGGCCTTAGTACTAACCCTTCTCTTAGCCGATCCGAAGTCCTATGCCTGCTGTTCGCGGACGATCTCATTTTACTGGCAACGTCACAAGAGGGTCTACAAGAAAAACTTGATAGACTACACTCATACAACAAAAAGTGGAGATTAAAACTAAATGTTGACAAACCAAAGGCCATAACATTGTCTAAAAATCAATACACACTGTACCAATTGAATTTGAGATACAATGACACTACTATTGCTGAGGTAGAATAATATACATATCTTGGGCTGAAAATTGACAGGAAGGGGCAGTTTGGGCTGGCGAGAGAGGAACTCTCAAAGAAAGCAGCAAAGGCTTCGTTTGCTCTCTTCCGCTCCCTGTCTATCGAACAGATACCACCGAAAACGGGATTAAAACTGATGACGAGTCTGATCAACCCAATCATGAGATATGGATCAGAAATTTGTCTTCCCGAGATCATTACTAAAATTGCTAAAGCCAAAGACAGGACACTTGCGCGTGACTCGAATTTCAACATCCTCACGCATCTTAATAATGTAGCTTATGAACAAACCCAAGACAGATTCTGTAAACAGTTATTAAACTTGCCAAAACAGGCGAGCGGCTTGGCTTCAAAAATGGAAACAGGAACTCTGCCCCTAACCACTGCTATGATTGTCAATATGGAACAGTATAAAGTTCATATCGATAATCGAGCATCGGATCGATTAGTTAAGGAGGCAATGGCAACCTGCGACCTACCAGGAAGAGATGACCGCAACTCTTGGGACCAGACACTAAAACAGTGCCGCAAACTCGTGGCACCAAACGCATCATACCTATGCCCACTCGAAAGACTAACTATCAACTCCTTCTTCTTGGATTCCATCAATGCTAACTTATATGATGACAAAAGACGGAATGGTTCAAATAAACTGAGGACATACCGTACGTTCAAAGAGAATTATATATTAGAACCTTACCTCGAGAAATGCATAATCCCGAAACATCGACAAGTATTATCTGAACTCAGACTCAGCTGTCATAGCTTTGGGATTGAACGAAGTAGATACCACCATGTACCCGAAAATCAAAGGTTATGCTGGCAATGTAAGTCAGTAGATGACGAAACACACTTTCTACTTCACTGTCGTTTACTTAATACGGAGCGAGAGAATTTGTTAAGGCACTTAGGGATGGGCGAAAGTTTCTATAGCAGCAATGACACATCGCACTCAAGCTCATTCTAAAGTGCGATGATACAAAATCCCTGAATAATGTGGCGCATTTTGTGTACCATGGGCTACAGAAAAAGGGAGTCTGGCAGCCCCAAGTCGAATTTCACACAAATATATATATTTTGGTGTGTGTGTGTGTGTGGGGGGGGGGGGGGGGGGTGTCTGGGTGGAGTATGCACGTGTGCATACACTCAATGGTAATATGCATCAAATATTGTTGAAACCTTGTTTTGTAAACAAAGATTATGTTACTGTATTATCTACTGTACACTTGACCATAATGGTGTAATCGTCCAATAAAGATTGATTGATTGTTGTTAAACATTATGCGTGAGTTTTTGTTATGTAACTCTGTTTGTTACTCAAATAAATAAATAAATAAATAAATAAATAAATAAATAAAATTAGGATATTTTATTATCGTATTGCCCTTCTGTTATTTCTGAGCAAAGTTATTTGAAGGCCCTAACATTGTACATTTAACATTATCTTTGTCCGCAAATATTGAAGTCAAAATCGTCAGTTTGTGATTTCTGTTAATTTATTCATGAAGGCAATTATGAAGAGACCAGAAGAGAATGACTTTTATTTGCGAGATCAGAAAGATTTCTATCAAGATTTGAACCTTTGAGGAATAGTTAAATGAATATTTTTGTTAGCATAATTAGTTAGGCCATACAGACTGTGAAGGTAATTATAATGTTGCGAAACGACATGGAAAGCGATAAGCTCGCAATATCAAACAAATTTATTGGTTATTAAAGTAATGTTATAATCCCAAGACATGCGAGAGACCAAGCCGATACGCGATCTAACATTCCTGCTGGTGCGTTAAAGTTTTTCATGTCACGTGGAACATGAAAAGAAAACACAGTCAAAGTCAGTAAGCTAAATATTTCATCAGTTCAAACATTTTTCCAGATGTTAACCGCTGACATTTTATATCAACCTTCAATGTGTTATGACATTTTCAAATCATCTATAAAGCCTTTAAACCACCATAACTGATTCCCCCGCTGTGATAGAGTATCTGTGATCGAAGTGGCCTTCTCAGACATTTTATCACAAGGGCATCATCTCCATCGAGACATCATTATAAATCTAATCAAATAAATACGATGTTTGCTGTAACTTACGTCATTTTTATTTATTTTTCTCCCAGAGGATAACAGTGTGTTGGAGTGGTTTCGCAGAAGGGAGGAATAATTATTTATTTTATGTTTTAACGCTTTCAGCATCGACTTCATGTATGGTGTATCTTGTGGAATATTTTTTTACTACAAAATAGGCGAGTTTACTTTGTTTTCGTGGGGTGGTTCAGTAATAATTTGATTCTACGGCCCAATAGCACTGTAAGGTTTAATTATTTATGAATGTTCGTGCCATTAGTTCATCCTTTGGGAGGAACAAGGTGCCATCTGCATTACCGAAGCATTGCAGATGGCACCTTGTTCCACGCAAGTGACATCGTCGACTTTTCGTTGAATTTAGGGTTCATGAGTCAACGATAGCTCATTTAGTTGGGCGTATCAGGGCCACAGGCAAATTAACGGACCGTCCCAGGATCGAACGTCAGTGCGTCATGTCGCCAGGTCAACATAGAGGCATACGTCTCTCACACCTCCGTAACCGATTTCAGACGGAGACAGAGACGGTCAGTCATGTTGTAGGCACTCATGGTCTCCGAGTGTGTTCATGAACAGCTAGGAATACAATGGCTGCTGGCACATGCACCAAATCGGTTTCATTTGGTCCACTGGAGACGTGTGTTATTCACTGACGAGTCTCGGTTCACAGGTCAGATGGACGACAACGCTACTATCGACGTCAAGGTGAGCGATATTCTGACGCGTGCGTTAAGAAAAATGACATATTCGGGGGCGGTCTATTATGGTTTGTGGGGGGGGGGGGGGATTTCTCATGGCGCGAAAACTCCTCTCGTGGTCATCCAGGGCAATCTTACAGCCGTAAGATATCGGGATCAGGTCCTCATGCCTCACGTTCTTCCACTTATCCATGCGCGTAACCTTACGTTGCAGCAGGATAATGCGAGGCCACACGTTGCTTGGGTTTGTCGTGACTTCCTCAACCAAACCAATGTCTTAGTTCTCTATAGGCCACCCTTCAGTCCAGATTTGTCCCCGATCAAGCATTTGTCGGACGAGCAGGACAGTAGGGCCAGGAAGCGCGTCAACGTCCCAAACAACGTCGCTCAGCTCACACAGACCCTTCTTCCGGAGTGGAATAGCATCCTACAAAGGATCATAAACAACTTGTTGGGGTCAATGGTAAAAAGAGTTAGAGCAGCGACTGAAGCTATATTAAGACAACCAAACTCAAAAATTTAATAAAGAATGTAATGAAGAAATAACATCAAAATCCAAACAATGAAATAATCATCCGTTACACATTTGAAATATTTATCACAGAAAAACAACTTTTTTGTTTCTTTTTTCCGCTAGTATATATAAAAAAAACTCTTGTCCCAGTTTGTTGGTTTTCTATCGGTCTTTCCTTCATCGTGGTGGTCATGATTATCTTTGGAGAAAAAATGCATCATACACACAGAAATACAGGTAACAAATTTCCCAAATTGTACGGAAATAATTGAGTACATATTGTCGAAATAATGCAGGAGAATGCTTCTCCTAGCACTAATTTAAAAAAAAATTCGAGGGGGGGGGGGGGGGGGGGCCTTTGTGTTCGCAGGGGTCGTAACGCCCGTTCTACACATTGCCCCAGGGCCCGTCTCCGCTCTCGGTAGCCCTGAGTGCACACACTGAAAATAACTTTAAGGGAAAGCTTCCCAAGAAATCACACTGCAAAAAATATAGGTTCTCTTTCGAACCAAAACTGGTTCTAATCTTGTCCCTGAGATGGAACCAGTTCTGTTTAAACAGTATTTATTTCAAATCAAATAAATTTACCAAGATTAGCATTCAATTTTAACAGAATATTACATGAACTGAAGTAGATTCAGCAGTAAACTTGGAGCTTATTCAACGCAGTCGCCAAACATTTTGAAACAATGGAGATATGAACAGTTGACATATCGAACCAGTTTTGGTTCTGTATAGAACCAAAACTGGTTCGATATGCCAACTGTTCATATCAGTAGTATAGCTCGTATGTTTGAGGTATAGGTTGGATGACCTCGGTGGATGACCTCGGAAGTGACGTCATGTCACGTGACCTAGTGGCGCCATGTTGTATTGTCATGGTAACCCGCGTGAGCGGCCATGTTGTGACGTCATCTCCATAGTGATACGTGGTGTTAGTACGCATGCGCAGCGCGTGTTGTTAGGGTGATACGTGTTTCCGTCGTCCATTTTGTATACTGGAGGCCGCCATCTTGGTTTCTATGGTAGCACGTGATTGCTATGTTACCCAATTGTTCTGCAATGGGACGGGGTATGTTCGGAAGGTGTGTTCGATTGTAGAAGAGTAAATCTAATTACCACAAACAACCCGACAATCCTTCCAAATCACCAAAATCTATCCCAACATTTACTATTTCGAATTCTTACAGAATTCTCTGCTTCTATCTATAATGTAATAGTTCATGTCTACCTACCCATGTTCCTTTGTTCTGGAGTATACCCCAGTAGCATAGAAGAGCCTATTAGTTGGAACAGCTTTACTTATTTTTACTATAATTAGCTATTCTGGTCTATTCTTGTAACTTCTGACCCTATTCCAAGTACTCTTGTTGTTTCATTTATATAACTAACCAATCAGATTGCTTCATCCCCCGTAATCTCTATGCAGAGTTATCTCCCCTGTGTATAATAAATTATCCCTCATACCCTCATTGAATTTTGAGGTTATGAGGACCTTGAGAAATCCCTCAATGAGGTATAATTTACTACGACTCTTAGCCTCATTTCAGTATTTAACAGGTATATCCTATGGAATCCCATTTTGGAAAACGCCTGTGACTGTGGAATCCCTTTTTGTCGTATGAGGCCATGAGGGCTATGTAAAAGCCCTCAATGAGTCCTCATTTATTATCCTTCATAGCCTCATTGAATTTTGAAGTTATGAGGACCATTAAAAATCCCTCAATGAGGTATAATTTACTACGACTCTTAGCCTCATTTCAGTATTTGAGAATACCTATGGCTTGGTATTGTATTATTCGAGGATCCCTATCGAGGATACCTTTTGGAGAATCCCTTTTTTGTCGTATGAGGCCATGAGGGCTATGTAAAAGCCCTCAATGAGTCCTCATTTATTATCCCTCATAGCCTCATTGAATTTTGAGGTTATGAGGACCATTAAAAATCCCTTAATGAGGTATAATTTACTACGACTCATTTCAGTATTTAACAGCCATATCCCCAGGCATCCCAATTTCGGCACCCCTTTTTGGAAAACATGGCCTTCGGCACCCCTTATTAGGTATCCTCGAATAATACAATACCAGGCCATAGGTATTCTCAAATACTGAAATGAGGCTAAGAGTCGTAGTAAATTATACCTCATTGAGGGATTTTTAATGGTCCTCATAACCTCAAAATTCAATGAGGCTATGAAGGATAATAAATGAGGACTCATTGAGGGCTTTTACATAGCCCTCATGGCCTCATACGACAAAAAAGGGATTCCACAGTCACAGGCGTTTTCCAAAATGGGATTCCATAGGATATACCTGTTAAATACTGAAATGAGGCTAAGAGTCGTAGTAAATTATACCTCATTGAGGGACTTTTCAAGGTCCTCATAACCTCAAAATTCAATGAGGGTATGAGGGATAATAAATGAGGACTCATTGAGGGATTTTACATAGCCCTCATGGCCTCATACGACAAAAAGGGATTCCACAGACACAGGCGTTTTCCAAAATGGGATTCCATAGGCTATACCTGTTAAATACTGAAATGAGGGCTAAGAGTCGTAGTAAATTATACCTCATTGAGGGCTTTTCAAGGTCCTCATAACCTCAAAATTCAATGAGGGTATGAGGGATAATAAATGAGGACTCTTTGAGGGATTTTACATAGCCCTCATGGCCTCATACGACAAAAAGGGATTCCACAGTCACAGGCGTTTCCAAAAAATGAGATTCCATGGGATATTCCATGGGATATGGCCATTGGATATAGGCTTTTATTATACACAGGGGAGATAACTCTGTATAGAGATTACGGGGGATGAAGCAATCTGATTGGTTAGTTATATAAATGAAACAACAAGAGTACTTGGAATAGGGTCAGAAGTTACAAGAATAGACCAGAATAGCTAATTATAGTAAAAATAAGTAAAGCTGTTCCAACTAATAGGCTCTTCTATGCTACTGGAGTATACTCCAGAACAAAGGAACATGGGTAGGTAGACATGAACTATTACATATATAGATAGAAGCAGAGAATTCTGTAAGACTTCGAAATCGTAAATGTTGGGATAGATTTTGGTGATTTGGAAGGATTGTCGGGTTGTTTGTGGTAATTAGATTTACTCTTCTACAATCGAACACACCTTCCGAACATACCCCGTCCCATTGCAGAACAATTGGGTAACATAGCAATCACGTGCTACCATAGAAACCAAGATGGCGGCCTCCAGTATACAAAATGGGACGACGGAAACACGTATCACCCTAACAACACGCGCTGCGCATGCGTACTAACACCACGTATCACCATGGAGATGACGTCACAACATGGCCGCTCACGCGGGTTACCATGACAACACAACCTGGCGCCACTAGGTCACGTGACATGACGTCACTTCCGAGGTCATCCACCGAGGTCATCCAACCTATACCTCAAACATACGAGCTATACTACTCATATCTCCTTTGCTTGATAATGATTTGAGACAACCTCGTATAAGCTCAAAACTTACGACTGAAACCCCCTCAATTTATGTTTAATTCTGTTAATATTTAGTGTTAATCTTTATAAATTTATTTGATTTGAAATAAATACTGTTTAAACAGAACTGGTTCCATCTCAGGGACAAGATTAGAACCAGTTTTAGTTCTAAAGAGAACCTATATTTTTTGCAGTGCACTGCAAGGTTTGACATTATTAATTATTAACAGAGAAACTGAGATAAAATTTTCTTGTGGTGTTCTCGCTATTTTGAAGATGTTATCGTGTGCATCAAAACTCCAATGCGCAAAGCAGAGTTTTTTTTCCGGAGGGCAGATTTGGTGGTGGTACTGTGAGGTGGGGGGGGGGGGGGGGGGGATCAATTCTGGGCCTGAACAAGATACTTCATCTCACTTGCTCGGGCGGTTGCCCTTTTAGCCGATTTGGCATCAACCCAGGTCCCGCTTGTGTCCTCTTGGATAAACAATGTGGCAGTTGCTTACAACCGATCAGTAGTTCTCAACAGCTTTCTCAGCCCGTAAGATCATAACCAAAAACAAAGCCGCTGGCTGGGGAGGTCTAGCCCTATTTATGTTCCCCTTGGACCTTCGAGCCCTAAACAACTTCACCACCAATCCCCCATATACATAGGAAGCAAAGACGAAATTTTAGCTAATGGACCTCCGGGTTTACCCCGGAGGTTCATCCGCTGAATTTGTTTTTTTTTGTGCTTGTGTCGTTTGAGTTACTGCCTGGGCGTGAACTCCATGGATGTTTTAGTCAAGAATCTTCCTTCCGCATATAAATATGTTAACTGAAAATTTCAGTCCACCTTCAGTGTGTATTCATATTTCTAACATTCATGGGAAATTTGTAATACATATTTCATTAAATGCCATCTTTGGGGCATGCATGTAGAATTTGATTCCTGTGCGGAAATGAGTAGATATCTGCAGTTACTAATTGAAAATGCATGTTTCGAAATCAATGATTGATTGATTGATGTTTGTTCTCATAATGCATACTTTTATCTGTTTTAGAAATGCATTTATATTTGTCTTACAAGTGGCATCCATGGATGGCATAATCTAAATATTATGCGGACATTACTTGAAGGAAAAGAGCATGTTTGATTTAATTTCGTAACTTGGTAGGAAAACTATAAACAAATGTCAATCATCCGGTTCATGCCTTGATCATTTCATGCTGTGTTCAGATTTAGTTCTGACACGGTATATGTACCAGTGCTAAACCGACGTGATAACAACCACCACCTGGGGCGGAAATTCTAGGGAGTAAGGGTGTGACCTCTCTCTCAGTGATTGCGCATCGGCGGGGTGCAATCGGTCAGGAGTCGACTATTACCCGACAGTTTTCGCTAGCCAAGTTTTCTTCATTTCGAACAGTCGGACACAATGGTTTTTTTCTCTAGTTTGGCTGGTAAAACTGAAAATTCGACAGATTGTTTTAACCCTTTAACCCTTTGAACACTGGTGGTATCTTCCATGCCAGTTAAATGGCCGAAATTGGAAGATTCCATATCCATTGTTTGGGGGTAGAGCAATTAATATTTTCAACGTACAGCCTTCAGGCTGCACGTTGAAAATATTAATTGTTCTACCACACACGGCCACTTAGTTGCAATCCTACTTAATGAAATTATGACGTATCGTTTTTTCTGGACCGGAAAAGCGACCTCTCGTGTTGAAAGAGTTAATTAAGGTATACAGGTAAAAGCCATAGAGACATAAGCCCCCCCCCCCCCCCCCCCCCCCCACACACACACACAAAAGTATTCCACTATATATAATAACCCCAGACCATGTTGGATGGAAGACAGCCATAATCCTCCAAATGAAAAGAAAAAAAAGATGGACAATACACCCCCACCCCAGATTAAAACCAGTGTGGATATTATCCCCCCCCCCCCCCCCCCTTAATAAACCTGGAATCCCAGATTATCAGACATTCTCCATTTGATTGCACGGTCTGGTAACTGTTCAAGAACAGAAACGGAATAGCACCCTTTGTTGTATAGTTCATTAGTTGCCTTGGAATATGTGTTATCATCTTTGGTTCCGCTGGATTTTCACCTCACTTCAACCTCCTGATGCACCTTTTGACGTTTTTTGGGGGAGATTTGCCAGCTGCAACAGGAACGCCTATACAAAGTAGCCCGAAAGCTTGTCTGGTCCACCCTTTGTTGTATAGTTCATTAGTTGCCTTGGAATATGTGTTATCATCTTTGGTTCAGCTAGATTTTCACCTCACTTCAACCTCCTGATGCACCTTTTGACGTTTTTTTGTGTTGATTTGCCAGCTGCAACAGGAACGTCTACAAAGTAGCCCGAAAGCTTGTCTGAAATAACCTGGATGGGGTTCCCTCTGCTATTGGCCAACTCCTCCCTGGGCTTGACTACCTCATCAAAGCCAACTACCGCTAAAATATGAAATCAAGGATTTCTTAGAAAATCATCTCATTAGTTGTAAAAAAAGCCCAAAACAAACACCTCATCAGGGACTGTTACTGCTGACATGTATAGCTGATATCCATGATTTGAAGACAATGTGAAAGACAGTATCCAAACAGCTCATCTGGGTCTTTCAGATCTAATGGGGGTGGGGTGGGTTGGTGGCTAATCGCCACACTAGTTTTATTTGTGGAGGATAATATTCACCAATAATCTTCGGTCTGTGGGGAGGGGAGTGGTGTTCTGTCACTCCTCCAACCTGGCCTGGGGGGATTACATCCTCTGATGTACTTTTTCTGTGGGGGTTATGTTTCGGTGGCCTTTATCATACACTCTATTTTAAGGAATTCTAGTTTGCAGGGAGAAACCCAAGCTCTCAGGTCACAGCCAACTTTTGTAAGGAACCCGATTCTGTTATGGGCTGTTTCTTTACCCACTTTTCAGTGCGCAGAATACCGTTGATTTAATGTGATATCTGTTTACTTAAAAAGATATACAGGTATTCTTTCGTTCTCCAGCTATATATATTCCAATCAATAAGTATTTAACTCGTCATTAAAACATAAAAAACGGTCGACCAAACTTCATATGTCATAAAACTGCCCGACAACTGACGTGCATTCAACAAATGCGGCTTTTGAAGTAATGTATGTCTCAGTGTAAGGAACCCTGAAAGAATCACTTCCTGTAAACATATAAGTTTCCGTCTATTTTAACCTTTTTCCTTTCCTACATCACAACAATTTTGTCTGTATTTTATATTATATATTCTATGTTTTGTGCTCGTCATTTTGTCACAATTTTGTATAGACTCGAAAATCAGTTGGGACAAAAATTAACCCAAATCAACTGGGTTGAGTGAATATGAACCCAACTGGGTTCATATTCACTCATCCCAGTTGATTAGGGTTGATTTTTAACCCAACTGTTTTCAGAGTCTATGCTTGTCATTAATGGGAGGGAGGGCTGATGTAAGTTCCTCAATCCTTTTTGATATTTATGATACGCAACTGGGAGCGCGGTGGCTCAGTTGGTAGAGGTGCAGGCTGCAAGCCGAGAGGTCCTCGGTTCGAATCCCACCTGCGGCAACCGCGTTGTGTCCTTGGGCAAGACACTTCATCTCCATTGCCCGCGTGGGGGCACGATGACGCCGTGTACTAAGGCGTACTGCACGTCGATGGTGCGCATGTCTTCAACCAATCTAACACTGCCTCTGCTGCAGTGCGGAATTAAGATGTTGGGGAGCTGGCAGCTGCTCGTCGTTGCTCGGTGGTTCTCTCCGGGTACTCCGGCTTCCTCCACCCGTAAAACTGTCACGGTCATGATTAGCCATTGTGCATAAATATGTGGCCTTAAACACCAATAAAATAAATAAAACAAATAAATAAATGATACGCAACTATGTTTAATCTCAGCATCAAGGTATAAACACAATTGGGGTGGAACTATGCGGCTATCAAAAGATGAGAGAGAGAGAGGGGGGATTAAGAGATGACTTGCCAAAAAGTGTTTTATTTTTGTAAATACCGTGGATTAACCCTTTGGGACTTTAATTATCCTGACGTTCAAACGTCACTGTGAATTCAGTTTCTTCAACGTTTTTTTTCAAAATGCGACGTCAGACGTCGGAAAATACAAATAACAAGCTATTTTTCACATAAGTGATTATCTGGTTAAGGGCTAGATATTTTTGGTGGTCTGAATTTGTTATTCAAAACTTGTTTTATTAAAAATTATTGGAGAATGTCCACAGGCACTCTCCAATCATTTGTAATAAAACAAATTTATATAAACAAAATATTATTTGTGTTTGACTGAATATGAAATATAAGCAACGAAAGTGTTGGTTTTTGCTCTGATATCCTCATTTTTTGAAAGCCCTGATAGTGGCTTCTAGCACTCAACCAGTTAAGAAGTCTTGACAGCAGGATTATTTTTAGTATTTTAAGCTGCGATTTGGCTCAACGGTTGTCAGTGAGCACTATTCGGGAGAAAATAGGAATTGAGGTTAAAACTTTAAAAAATCGAAAAAGAATAACAAAACAAATGACCACAAAGTATCGACGCGCTGTTTGATTTCGTACGTCATAAGACGTACAAAAGTACAAAGGGTTAAATGTCATGTGTTCGTATAACGGTACGAAATAGTCAATATTGTGAAGTTTATAAAACGGCAAGATACATGAGGGCTCAATCGGTTTATGTCAATTTATCTTTAAGTTATCACAGAACTAAATATTTTCCCATAACCGACCATTATAACGTTCAGGCGGAAAAAAATATGATCGCATCACTTTAATTTTGGCATTCAAATATCTCTGTCAAGTATAGCCCTTCAGACAACTTTTTCTGATCTGAAAACAGGGGGTCATGCAACAAATAAGAGAGAAAAACTGACACAAAGGGAAGTACCGGTCACGTGCACATATTTTTCAGGGAATTCCCTACAAAAACACACAAAAAGTAAGTTGTATCTTTTAGGTCCAAAAGTCATCAAATCACCTTCTTTTTTATCAGGATTATTCAACAATAATGCAAGATGTCAAAAGAATGTTTCAAACGTTTATTGAAACAATGGATTTTCCCAAGGCTGTTTATTTTTAGAGATTGCATCATTTCCGAGTGCAACATTTTAAGGCGGTTCACTCTAATTTCAATATTTAGTTCCGCGATACCTTAAGAAGTATTGCGATAATTAGCAATACTCCAGAGTTGTTTATCAAGTCCACGTGCGTTTAAATGAATTAATTGGTACACAACACCTAAGGCAAACTACTATCTGTTACGCCCGATTTTATTTATAATGAGATAATGTCATCTGTAAAACAATATGCGGGTTGTAACGATCCGAGAAAAATCGTATTTTAATTGAGAGGAGGGGCAGCTATTTTCTCCAGGATAGAAATGCAAGGATCGCCAGGTACCATAAATGCCGTGTGTTATGGTCAGGAATGTCCAAGGCTGAGGACTTTAAACGAAGTCCAAATTAAAATGCATCATTCTGGCTGAGTTACTCCGATTTCAACGAAGCAATTATTACTAAAATTAATCCCTTCGTAAACTATATGTTTTTGAGGAATAGACGCAGCATAAACACTCTCTCATGCCCCCAGGAAGCCGGTAGGTTCACAAAGTTGTATCAGGAGACAGCCATGTACCGCGGAGGCTTGTTCAAACCCGCCACGGGCATTTGCTATATAGTTTGGTGATAGACGAGTAGGACCAGCCCCAGAACTTATCTAATGCAATCAACAATGGCGGGTAAAAGTCTCTCATGGCTTTTACCACGACATTGACGATTGCCATGGGTAATGCTGGTGATAACAGATTGTTTGATGCTTGGTGATGTATTTGAAATACTTTATCAGTCGGGACCTGAGACATCACAGTCGGGACAAATCAGGTTTACATACCCAATTGGCCATCGTTCCGACACCCTTTGGATTTTGATACTGTGACGGCCAAATTTCAGATGCGGATTTATATATTTGTGTATGTGTGTTGGAGAGGTGGTGGTCGTGGATATGCTTCAGTTGGCTTTGTAAAAAATGTATGCACAAAGACAAGCAGAAAAAGTTAAAACCGTATCACCAGTCTCTCTCTCTGGGAGCTCGGTGGCTCACATCCCTGACCTTTGCCCTTCATAAAACTCGATTTTCGATAAAGTTATCTCCCCTGAAATTATCGACTGCGAGGAAGATCCAATTGGGAAGTACGTAATTGTTGAGAAAATACCTATGACATCAGACTGCGAGGAAGATCCAATTGGGAAGTACGTAATTGTTGAGAAAATACCTATGACATCAGTAGTAAATGAAACGCAGTTTTCTTTTGTTACTTTTAATAAACTACCGGAGCTGTCTGTTGTTTTCGTTTATTAACAGTTTCACAGACAGCTCCAGGAGGTGTCTGATGTTTTCGATTATTAAAAGTTGCAAAAAGAAAAATGACTTTTTGTGGCAAGCTAATTGGAAGCAACTAACAGACGTCTTTGTTGAGCGATTGTGTTTTTACAGTACTTTGCAAGTTTTTATTCTTCCAATGACAAAATAGCAAATCTTAGCTCCTAGACCATTTTATTAAAGGAAAGGATACTGTGTGTATTATATGCCACGATGCACACACCGTTGATACAACGAACAGACAAAAAGTTTTAGAACATCAAACGATGGTGAAAGCGTCGTTTTCTTATTTTTAAATGGATTTAAACAGGGAATAATATTTATTTATTTATTTATTTATTTATTTATTTATTTATTTATTTATTGGTGTTTAAGGTCACATATTTCTGCACAATGGCTAATCATGACCACGACAGTTTTACGGGTGGAGGAAGCCGGAGTACCCGGAGAGAACCACTGAGCAACGGCGAGCAACTGTAGGCTCCCCAACATACTAGCTCCACACAAGCAGGGTTAGCATTGGTTGAAGACAGGTGCACCACCGACGTGCAGTATGCCTTAGTGCACAGCGTCACCGTGTCCCCACATGGGCAATGGGGGTGAAGTGTCTTGCCCAAGGACACAACGCGGTTGCCGCAGGTGGGATTCAAACTGAGGACCTCTCGGCTTGCAGCCTGCACCTCTACCTACTGAGCCACCGCGCCCCCACAGAGAATAATAGTCAAATGTTCAAACTGATTGAGAAAAAGCGTAAAAAGCAAGCTTCTGTATTTTTATACTACTATACAAGAAATTGCCTGAAGTTTGAGAAATGCTGCGTGCATCGATGATACAACTCCACTAACATTTCGAAATTTTGATTTTTATATGAAATTCTAACTCCCTTTTTTGTTAAATTTACTGCCAAGTTTAGACAATCAAGAGGAGCTAACTTTCCTGTAAATCTCTCCCAATGACGAAAATTGTCAACCATGGTAACTGTAACTGCTTTGTGTTCTTGAGCAAGACACTCAATCCCAATTGAACACGTGGGGGCAGGATGGCGGTGTGTACTAAGGTGTACCGCACGTCGATGTGCGCTTGTGCTCAACCGTTGCAAACTCTGCTACAGTAGAATTAGAAAATTTTTTAGAGAGTCTGACAGCTGCTCGATGGTTTATTTTTCGATACTCCGATTTCCTTCCTCCCGTAAAACAGTCCAACACGACGTGACCCTGACCGCAGAACGTGTCCTTAACCCTTTACCTAACCTGAAAAGCAGACGACACTTGCAAAAATAATTCTTGAATAACTAATTTTTTTCATTTTTTGTCTCAAAAACATAGGTTATGACCCCTCATTGGAACGAGCTCGACGAGCTCGTTCCAATGAGGGGTCATAACCTATGTTTTTGAGACAAAAAATGAAAAATAATGAAAATTAATTGTCGATTTTTGAGAATAGCGCTGGCCGGTTTTGGCCGTTACATTGGGTAAAGGGTTAAAGCACAATAAACAAAACGACAATCACCAGTCTCAAGACAATCAAGTCAAATACCAATTCCTTTATCTCTTCATTTCATGACAAGAATTAATAAAGACGGGACCCCTCGAAATATCGCTGTCGACTTGAATTAAGGTGTGATGATTAAAATAACAGTGTACTATTTATCGTTGCTGCAATAAAAGGAGAACGAGTAGGCAAAAGAAAATTAATCTTTTGATTCTCAGGCACCGGTGCATTCGTTTTTCAGCCCGCGTTCGTCATATTTATTTTGGAGACAAAGTTCAAAATGTATAAAACTATCATAGGGTGTGATTTTAGCGGTATCACATCGCGATTTGCGATACAGTATGTAGTGATACAGTATTGTTATTCTCTTCACAGAGTGCGACACGATTATCATGTGTATGTACAAAGTAAATATATATTTAACTGGTTGAGAGCTAGATTAGTTTTACTGATCTAAATTTGTTCATCAAAAATTGTTTTATTTCAAATTATTGGAGAGTGCCAACAGGCACTCTCCAATAATTTGTAATAGAACAACTTTGTATAAACAAACTATTATTTACGTTTGACTGAATACGAAACAGTGTGTAAGGAAAATGTTGGCTTTTGCACTGGTACCCTCAGTTTTTTTAAAGGTCTGATTCTGGCTTCTAACACTCAACCAGTTAAAAAACTCCTTATTATTTTTATGTCCATTTTAGTTGTTCTGTATTGATTTTGTGTTACAAAAATCTATCAATGAAATCAATATGAAGGCTCTAGTATTTAATTTTAGGCTCTTACAACTGGATTTTAGGCATGGGCGACCATTCCATTGGGAATAAAAAATAAAAATTAAAACCGCCCTCTCTCATTCGTTTTAAAAAAAATGCCTGAGAATCAATTATTTAATTTTGTTTGGTCTTAGATACAGTTGTTTTAAACATTCTACTCACATGTTAATCTAAGTAGACGACTTCACATAAAGTATTTGGCGAGACAAGGCGAAGTGGACGTCAAGACGCCAGAAATGGCAAGTTTTAACGAAAATCATACTTGCATAATTATGACTGGCAGATATATTACAATATTTGTGCTTTATTTCCAGCAATTATTGCCGCACACTAACTTTATGTGAAAGTTATTACAAATTTTATTTTATGATTTATAACAGATTATGTACTAGAGCTGAGCGAGTTTTTTTTGCTTTTTATTTCGGTTCTGGTTTTTGCGAAGAAGAGGAAAACCGATCCGCAAAGCCCAACAAAAACTCGACCGAACTGTTTTACAGTGTTTGTGCATAAACTGATCAGGCTATCTTAGTTGTTAGGGAACTAATAGTCCCTATGGTCACCGATCATTAGTCTATCCGGTCGAGAGGCGAAAACGTCGTGTTCATTTTTTAAGCTTATTTGTTTTGCAAGGATTGGCGAACAAGTTATGGAATTTTGTTTAGGCCCTCAATGGCGCAGGTGTGTGGGGCGACCTTCATAGCAACAACTTCGTGGCCTCGCTCTTCTCGAATACTACGAAGGGATCTCTAGTTTGCACGGAGTATGTCTCTCTCCGCTCAGCAGGTCCGTCGAAAGGGGGGGGGGGGGGGCGGGATAGTAACCCCTGGACTCGGTGATCCGGGGGGCCCGCGAGGACGAAGCCGCGCCACCCGAGACAGCTAGTTTGCGAGCTTTCTTCAATGCCCAGTGTGTGTGAATCGACAGGCGGGCCGCGAGCCCCCGAATTCACTAGTAAGCATATATTCCTTTCAAGAACTGTCTAAGTTATTAGATATATCGTGGGTCGATCCGGGTCGATCCGCCCACAATATGCTGTTCTATAATTCGGTTATATGGACGTCCCGCTTTGATATTCCTGGTCAGTTCTGAGAACTGGACATACATAGCAAACAAGGGGGCCCAGTACCGTGGTACCATCTAATTGATTCCCTCGAGGCCCATATTTTCTCTCGGTGGCACTGCCGCTCAGAGGACAGCCATATTACGTTACCACCCGATAGGACGGTACGCTGTGACAGTAGCAATCCCACAATTAATGCTGATAGAGAAGAGAGTGTTCTGACACCTCGAGAACTTACCCCGACCGAGGATCGATGCCAGGACCTCTGGCACGAGAGACCAGCGCACTTATTCACTCGACCGCCACTCACTATGTTCGTGTTCTCGTTGTCACATGTTCTCTCTTATAGACTCGTCCACAGGACGAGTCAATAAGAGAGAAGATGTGACATTGAGAAACAACATAGATTACTAGGTGAACTTGATTCATTTGTTACTCTAGTTTAGGTTCTTTTCTAATACAATGGGCTTAGCAACTGATCATCTAGACTCCCCTATTTATTTATTTATTTATTTATTTATTTATTTATTTATTGGTGTTTAAGGTCACATACGTATGCACAATGGCTAATCATGACCGTGGCAATTTTAGGTGTGGAGGAAGCCGGAGTACCCGGAGAGAACCACCGAGCAACGACGAACAGCTGCCAGCTCCCCAACATCGTAACTCCGCACTGCAGCTCAGGCAGGGTTAGATTGGTTGAAGACATGGGCACCACCGACGTGTAGTACGCCTTAGTACACAGCGTCATCGCACCCCTATGTGGACAATCGGGGTTAAGTGCCTTGCCCAAGGACACAACGCGGGAGTCCGAATCGATCGCTCAGACGGTCACCCATCCGAGGACTAACCGGGCTTGACGTTGCTTAACTTGGGTGATCTGACGAGAACCGGTTACTGCAACCCCACCGCGCCCCCTCTAGACCCCCCCCCCCCCCAAGAATGATCAAAGTTAAGTTAGGCTGAACCCACTGGGGGATACAGCCCGGGCTCTTTGTGTTGAGTGGTATCATACAAATGATTGCGTATTTTTTAAGTAAAGTAGCCTGAAGTAACCTGAAGTGTTATTTGCTGTATTTTGTTAACACATAGAAAAACTGAATTGAAACACCGAGGTATTTTCCTGAAACCGAACCGAAACCGAATCTGAAAAATCAAAACCTTACAGCTTTTGAAAAAAGCCACACTGTTTCAATCGTTCAAAGGATTCGCTGTGCAGTCATGGGATTCACTGTGAATAATATGAGATCCTCTATTCTCTGTGTAAATTATATGTTTTTTGACGAACGCAAACGAAGGCTAAGGCATTTTTACAGTAACGACACAAATATGGAAAAGTGGGTACCAATGCATTTACCTTTATACAGGAGTACATGCAACTATCCCCAGAAGTCCTATTCGCAAACAGTATATGTTATACTTTCAATGCATTAAATGAAAAAATAGGCTGCACAAGATGGGAAGGTCCGCTGAAGTTTTGGCTTTGCTCTAGTGCGAATGGCTTTTTATCAAAATTCCCGGTTTTTCAAATCGACTTTTATGCCTATAATCACGGCGGGACATCTTCCCACACCAGACGGTCAGGTTATATGCTCTTCACTGTTCCGAAATATCGAAAATTGTGTGATAACCCGGGTGTGGTGTATTATTATAATCTCTGATGGGTATGGGTGTGGGATGGGAAAATCTCACCCGAGGGCAAGATATTTGGGCCAGACACGAGGCTTGCCGAGTGTCTGGACCAAATATCTTGCCCCGAGGGTGTGATTTCCCCATCCCACACCCGTACCCATCAGGGATTATTTTTCTCCTCCCACCATACAATGGTTACGTTAGCCAGAGATAATCGGCGGTCACGTGCTGATATAATCAACTCATTTGGTATTCGTTGTTTTGAAAAACTAATGACACCACCAGAAAGAGCGTGCAAAAGTTATGAACGGTGGCATCTTAGGGGTTAAAGAGTTTTAGAGCATCAAACTTTGATCACACGGCATTCTGATGACGTCAAAATGAATTAGTTGGTAGCAAGAAACTGATACGATATGCATAACGTCATAGTAACCTTATAAATGTATAACGTCACGTGGGTTGGGTGGGATCCATCTGTCTCTCCCTGCTAACTCACCCTTGACAGTCGTATGTTACACATGCAGTGGGGGGGGGGGGGGGGGAGAAAACAACAATGACAACGCCGCATTCCTGTGAGTGACAACGAGGTTTCAGGGCAGGTGTCAAAAGCCAACATGCATCTGTATTTTTATACCACTCTACAGGAAAATGCCTGAAGTTTGTGAAATGATGCGCACGTCGATCATACAACTTCGCTAACATTTAAAAATTGTCAATTTTTATATGAAGTTCCCATACCATTAGTGTTAAATTTTCTAACTACTTTAGAAAATTAAGAGGAGCAAACTTTCCTGCAAATCAAGTTCAGTTATATGGGTGTTCTGTGCGTGCACTTTTCCAAAAAGTGGGAAATCGTATTTTGAGACCCCCTGACACATTCTATGACCTATCAATGTGCTAACAACACCAGATAGGTCAAAATGTCATGGAGGTTCAAAATATGGCTCAAGGTCATTGCGATCACACAGGGGTCATTGGGGGCGTTTTTGAAATATGAAAACGCATTCTAGAACGTGATTTATCAACTATATCGCGCAAAGGAGTAGGTGCTGTCAAAATTTCGCAAATAATGTCAGCTTATATATCTGAAGCATGGAGTGATCTCTCAATTCAAGATCAACACCAGATGAGTGAAAACTCCACCTAGGTATGAATCAAGGGTATCCGGGTCACCCAGGAGTCATTGAGTGCATTTTAAAAAAAAAATCTGAGAATCATATCTTTAGATCCACCAGTGTGTTCAGGAAAGTCAATAATGAATTTGAGATCTCGAAAATGTTGGTTGAGTTGAACATTTAGAAGTAGGTCACGCTTGTATCTCAGACATTGCATCGCCTATGGACTCGCTATCAACATAAGATATGTCAAAACTGGATGGAAGTTCAAAATATGGGTCATAGTCACCAAGGGAATCCATTGGTCGTGAGTACATTTTTTCGAAAGTTCTGGAACTCGCCAATCGATTCCTGAAAAAATGTGAAACAAATTTATGACATGGGGCTTATACAATTCTATATCTAAATTCTAAAATATTTTCATGTTTTAAAACAGGAGCAGATGTAAAAATATAGCGTTGTGTGTACACGAAAGTCATTTTGGCATGATCATTCCTTCGCGCGCTTGTGCTTTGCACAAAACTTTTCTTGTCGAAAGAACGTGACAGTGAAAAGCCGCTCTGACTGCTTTCATTTTACGCGCAATACAGCACGATAAAGTAGATAGATCTTCTTGTCAATACTTCAGTGCTGACCTAAATGTTATATATTTGGACGTACCTCTAAATTGTACCTCGCCAGATTTCGCCGCAAACGTATACCAAAAGGGATTCTAATGGCACTTAACTTTTATACAATCCAACTGGGATGTTTTATCAATTTTAGGTTGTTTTTTTCTGCCACTGTTCTTGTTATATTCTTCTGGATGTCATCATCACGTTCCAGATAAGGTGGTGACTTGATAGAATAATACTCATTGTAGTCATAGTAACAGCATTGACGTTACCGCTATTTCTTCCTTGCAACCTCCATTAACTCTTTCACCACTGACATCCTGAATAGTGTCGTCTTAAAGTTTGTTGTATATCGCGACATGGTCGAGTGTATCTTGCAGTTTAGGGAGGTTCAATGATACTTTAGTGATTAAAGATTAACCCTTTATCACTGATCCTTCTGTACCGAGCTGAAAGAGCCAATGCATGAGTGTCATGTGAATTATGGCATCATGGCAGGTTCAACCTGTACGCCCATACAGCAACATGGGTGAATTCGGAGGGCAACAATCCAATTCAATTGCAATACATTGGGAGACAAACTGTAAGCGACAAAATACTTTCAAACGAATCACATCCACGCACAGGTGAATGAACTCAAATATGTTTTGTAAAGCCGAATTCAGTCTGTCAACAACCACATTAAATACTTTCTCAAGGTTTATGATCATTTTATGCCTCTGGCGAATATTAAATGCTTGCAGTTATGTTCAATACCGAAAATTTATGCATACCCATTACCGAACACCATTAACCACCTTAACTGCAAGCCTGGCATTCTTAAAAATGCAGGAGGGCTAAAAATCGCTCTCCTCACATAGCCTAGGGGAGCCGATTAGCTCTCCTCAAGCATACAAAAGCTAAAAGTGGCAAATTGAAGTTGTACTATTAATGAAATCTACCAAGTACAACATTTTATGTGGTGCTGCTAGCAAGGTAGTCTCTGTGAGACGGCTACACTTCCCCCCACACCTCCGGGCCTTGAAGGCCCGAGGGTGTGGGAGGTGCAGTGTGGCCATCTTGCAGTGACCACTAACATAGCAGAGATCTGAAAACCTGTGGGTTTTAGGAACAGGCTGTTGTGGTAATCATTATTTTCTAAGGCAAGGAAGGCTATTTTTCGCTCACCTCAATTTTTTTAAGTCGAATAAATCGCTCTCCTGAAAATATCAGGCCTGTTAATCCCTTCTACGCGTTATGCAGAAACCTTTGCATAAAGTTTGTTTGTTTATTGGGTCTATCGACACTTTCAACAGCCAGGGTCACATCGTCACATCGCTTTAGTACACAGCCCCATGGTTCCTCTACATGGGCAATCGGGATTAAGTGTCTTATGCAAGGACACAACGCAGTTACCGCTGGTCTGGATCGAAGCGCCGACCTTTCGGTTTAAACTCCAATGTTCTATCCACTGTTCCACCACGCTCTAAGCTTAAGCCGACAATTAAGTGCCCTTAATACATAGATTGTCGGAATCCACCACAATAACTGAAAGCAACGATACTGACCCATCATTTGTTTGTAAACTGTATCAAGATGGGTGTTTGTGGTACAAGCTCGTTGAGCATGTTCCACTGACACACATGTTTGTGTTGTTTTCTTTTGGACATTCTAATACAAATTAGTAAAACTGAAATAAAGTTAGTTTCTGTGGCTATTGTATATTAGCAAAAACATGGGCGTACGAGCCGGGGGGGGGGGGGGGGTGCAGGTGGGTCAGTTGCCCCCTGGATTCGGGCAAACCAGCTTTAAAAATCCGGGCAAGGAACGGCAGAGAGAGAGAGAGAGAGAGAGAGAGAGAGAGAGAGAGAGAGAGAGAAGGGGGGGGGGGGGGGGTGCGGCCATGCAGGATTTCGGGCAAATCAAAAGGTTTGCCCCCCTATATCACAAAAGCCCCGTACGCCCATGGGCAAAAGTGTGTTAGTTACATGCTTGTTGAATGGCTCACTTTTGTTCAGACGAGTTGCGGTTCTCGCCTTCAGTTTACTTGCGGAGAGGCGAATGTAGTATTGGTGGATATTTTAGTATCAGCATCGTTTCAAGACAAAGGTCTCTGGATTATAGTCTCTTGAACACGGTATTCGATGATGTTTCTGCGTGAAGTTAATAATACCATAATAAAAATTGTGATGAAAAGATGACACAAAACACAAAAAATCGTCGAGGAAGATCAGTAATAATTTAATACTACAGCCCCATTGGCTGTAGTATACAATTATTTCTGAACCTCCTCCCTATGAATACAATGTAGATACACCCACTTTGCTGTAAATTATAACTTTATAATCTCCAGGACGATACCATTCAGAAGAACATTGTTGAAAGGGTTAAAAAAGAAAGCGTACATATATCTTTATGCTCTCCCAAAAAATTCGGGGAAGCATATAATCGCCACTTTATCCGTCAGTCCGTGTGTCCGTCCTTCCGTCCCCAGCGATATCTCAGCAGTGACTGGATGGATTTCAACGAAATTTGATATGAGGGATCCTTGTGACCAGCCGCCCCGCACATTTATAAAAAAGTTCTCCGCATTTTCAGCATAGTTACAGTACTTTGTTATTTTTTCTTGCTTTTTCCGTCTGCAGCAATATCTCAGCAGTGAGTTGATGGAAATCAATGAAATTTGGTAACCTTGTGACAAGTCGCTCCTGCACGCTAAAAACTAAAGTATTAAAAACTACACTTGAAGTGCTGTATTTAACACTTATTAAGTGCTGAACTAGCACTTTGTTCAAGTGTAGATATCCCAGAACTTGACAGGTGTTACAATAATACCACTTGACAAGTGTAATGTCGCGACACTTAAAAGGAAACAACGCAGATGACGCGGATCAGGCTCGAACTCTCGAGCCTGATCCGCGACATCTGCGTTGTGTCCTTTTAATTATGTACCCACCAAGCGCAAATCAAATTATGGACGATTCTGGAAGAACCACCAATGCTAGACACATGCATGGGAAGTGCCATCCATTCAAGTTTCAGATGTCTGACGATTGTAATGTGTAAGTGCTTAAAGCATTGCACTTTGAGTGTTAAAATCAAACCCTAAGAGTTAGAATGGGTTTAACACCTTGAAAGTGTCAGTTTTAACACTTTAGTTTTTAGTGTGTATAATCTGAGTATCGTTGGGGTCTGTAAACGACATAAGAAAACAAGAAAATCAGTAAAACTGATGGATGCTCCCCTATCTGCGTTGTTTCCTTTTAAGTGTCGCGACATTACACTTGTCAAGTGATATTATTGTAACACCTGTCAAGTTCTGGGATAGTCATATGACATGGTTTGTAAATTACGCTCAATTTCCAATTTACGTGGCAAATTCGTTAGGTAAAGGGTTAATGAAATAATAGAAAGAAAATAAATTTTCTGTCAGTACAAAACCTTAGTACGAGTAACAAAAGAAAACGAAAAATGGGCCACGTTAGCTTTTCATTCTCTATCCCAAAGAGCTGGAGTGTGACAGATTGGTAGAAAAAAGAAGAGAGTTATAAACTCCCAATCTCTGGCATACAAAGAGACTAATGCATCCCCACAGACCCAAATCAACGAGACTGGTTGATATGTGTTTTAGGGCTCAACCGCTACTCTACTCTCTTGTTCTTGTGAGATTTTCCACCCACAAGTAACATCCTAAAATTCATACCCATTCCCTGCGAACAAAACAAATGTAGTGCTCCAACACTGCACGTGTACAGCTATACACAGAGGTAGACTAGTCCTCCTGATCGAGTGAAAGGTGCCGAATCCAGAACCCAATACATCAAGATCACTCAATAATCGACTGACAAAGAGACAAGGTGGTGATGACGAGCCAAGCTTCTTTGTGAGTTGCCTTCATAAATACATCCCTGACTTATTTCGTCGTGAAAATCGACTTTCGGTAAAGTTATCTCCCTTTGAAATTATTAGAAAGACGAAAATGACCCAATTAAGAAGCAAGTAATTGTTGAGAAAACACCAATGGGATCAGAAGAAAATAAAGCCAGGTTTCCTTTTGTTATTTTTATTAAACGGAAACGACAGCTCACGGAGCTGTCTGTTGTTTTCGTTTATTTAAAGCTAGAAAAAGAAGCTTATTTTTTATGACAAGCTAATTAGAAACAAGTACATCACAGATAATCCGTCGTAAAGAATATCTATCAGTACCACACGTACCAATTCTAAGTAATCGTCCACATTGGCTTTTTGTTAAACGAGAGTGTTGTTACAATACTTTACAAGTTTTTTTTTCTTCTCAGGAACAAAAATTTTAATCCTCCCTCCTAGGCTTATATATTATATTAATGGAAAGGACAGTGTGTGTATTATGTGTCACGATTCGCACACTGTTGATAAATTGAACAGAACAAATATTACAGAACATCACAAGATGGTGAACGCGCCATTTTCTTATTTCCAAATGGGTGTCAACAGAGAATAATAGTCAAGGTTCAAAATGATTGGGGAAAAATTGCAAAAAGACGTCTTCTCTATTTTTCTCTAACAATCATATAGATTTTGGCCTGAAAACCACGAGAAACGGTACGTATCACATAATGTGTTTCGATTCCGTATCATATAGACGACTTTTTATGAATCCGTATCATATAGATTCAACTTCCGGTAAACACCGCGACAAATAATATTATATGGATTGTTATTACGCACTAAAATATGAAATTCCAAATTTTGACCAATTCCAACCGAATTTAAACTGAAAAACGAGGGAAACGGGCCTAATGTAACGGGATTGTTCGATAAATGTATTATCATGACCAAATGCATGTCCTGTAATTTGTATCAGATTCTCGGTCGTATTTACAATCGGAT
The DNA here is from genome assembly GCA_031216915.1 of Pictodentalium vernedei. Classification (NCBI taxonomy): domain Eukaryota; kingdom Metazoa; phylum Mollusca; class Scaphopoda; order Dentaliida; family Dentaliidae; genus Pictodentalium; species Pictodentalium vernedei. The sequence goes on from CM062297.1 coordinate 318,291,040, forward strand.
TACTACTCGCCCTGACGGGCTCGTTGCGATCTGATTGTAAACACGACCTCGAATCTGATACAAATTACAGGACATGCATATGGTCATGATAATGTATATTTATCTAACAATCATATAGATTTGGGCCTGAAAACCACGAGAAACGGTACGTAACACATAATGTGTTCCGATTCCGTATCATATAGACCACACATTCTGATTCCGTATCATATAGACGACTCGTTTCCGGTAGCGCTACGGGCTATCACAACAGGCGCATGGATGTGCGTTTCAGTGATCGACCGAACATTATGTCCCAAAAATGTTTAAAAATAATTTAACACTTTACCTAACATGAAAAGCAGACGACACTTGCAAACAAAATTCTTGAATAACTAATTTTTTTCATTTTTTGTTTCAAAAACATAGGTTATGACCACCCGTTGGAACGAGCTTAAAGCTCGTTCCAACGAGGGGTCATAACCTATGTTTTTGAGACAAAAAATGAAAAAATAATGAAAATTAACTGGCGATTTTTGAGAATAGCGTTGGACGGTTTTGTCCGTTACGTTTGGTAAAAGGGTTAAGATTTAATCTGTGTATGTGACAGAATTGTTAGATAAATGAATTATCATGATAATGTGCATGTCCTGTGATTTGCATCAGATTCTCGGTGGTGTCCAAAAATGGGATCACAACTCGCCGGCAAAGCCGGCTCATGGGATCCCATTCTGGACACCGCCTCGAATCTGATACAAACCACAGGACATGCACATTATCATGATAATCTGTATTTATGCCACTCTTCGGGAAAATACCTGAAGTTTATGAAATGATGCCTGCATCGTTGATACAACTTTTTAACATTTCGAAATTTCAATTTTTACATGAAATTTCTATACCCTTTTTGTGAAATTTACTGACAACTTTAGAAAATTAAGGGGAGCTAACGTCCCTGTAGATCTCTTCCAATGACGAAAATTGTCAGCCATACCTCAATCACAACGGTAGTTTGCAGTGCTAATTTTGATGTAGTTGGAGACCGTTTTTCTAGCATTAACCATTTCCAAACACAATGCAAAGACTATTTCCTCCTAAACTCAAAATAGTTATTTTTGTCCATTCTACTGCTTATTTTCCCTCGTTGGAAAGAGCGCGTTTAACAGGGGTCATAAGCTATAGCGTGAAAGAATACGTACAAAAATAAAATTTTATAATATTTGTATTCCACCAACGCGACTAAGGGATATGCTAGTCGCATCAGTGCGCAATTGTTTGTCAAGGTGATAGCTTGAATTTTCTATTTTATTGTTTAAAAGTGTAAATATTTTCGATAATGTTTCTCACTGGGCTAAATATAAAGCGTAAAGATTGGTATATGATGAACCCCTAAAACCGATTTGTCACTTAAACAGACCAGCAATAATTCAAGCGCTGCTAAATTAAGCGTGAAATTTTAAGTCCATTACCGCGGGTCTGGAGAACCCATTTAGTAGCTATCTGAGACAGCATTCTCCTGAAAGTCGTTATCTGTGTAATTATGGCCAGTTAATAGCTAATTGTTGGAAAACAGTACATCGCACATGTTCTGGACACACACCCATATTACGCATCTAGCCTGTCACGAATGTCAGGAAATATCGAAATTCGAGTCTTTCAAAGGAACTTTAAAGCGAATATTAAATTAAGATAGATATAAGCGGTCAAGTTCAAGAGAAGCAATTAAACTGAGAATTAATGTTCTGGCCATGGAAATAAAAATCGAGGGGTTTCTCGAAAAATTCATTCCATCCAGTCTGAAGGTGTGTAAGGCTGTGGGTCGTTGTGAGTAGATGGCGAGGCCCCATGCTATAGGTTAGAGGATTTGCCGCATCGGTGTGAACGTATAGGCCCGTTGTGATGTGGGGGGGGGGGGGGGGGTGCACATAGCTCATATTTAGAATAGGAGCAGTCGCGGGCCAAGTCGGTGGCCATATATGAGAATAAGATTAGAAATACAAAGTACGAGTTCAAGGAGCAATTTGAATTTAGGTAAATAACATTACCTGTTTTAGAAGGCAAGCCATACGTAGGCGGAGTGGGCTTTGCCTGTATGAACATTATTCTGAGACAAACGCAAGGGAAAGTTTAACCCCCATTGGTGGCGACTGCTTGTGTGTCAAGTAAAGTGACAATAAGCTAGTGGCCGTGCGACGGCAGTGGTAGAGTGACATTCCGTCACATGTTAACTGTGTGGGTAGGGGGTGATTGACGTTTTTGTATTCTTATTCTTTTGGATTCCATGTAAGTCACAAATTATCATACTTATTTTTATATATATGTATTAAAATTGTTGTTTTCAGTGAATCCCTGTTGATTTATGCTTTTCGAGGAAAAGTTATTAACCCCTTCAGGATAAGAACCACCCCAACAAAAGTGATACGGGCGGGTTCGTTACGGCGAGTCATACGTTCACGCACGTGTTCAGACAACACTCCTGAGTTTTGGCTGAATACGCGGCGTGAGTCTATGTCCCCTAGCCACGACAAAGCCCGGTTTCCGACATTGTTGTCATTGGTCTTTAGTTTGTTCATGACTTAAAAAGAAATAAGTAAATATAGAATATACCCATAGTAGCTAGGTGTACCAAATGTTCCCCACTCGTTTATTTATACCATGATCGTCAGATTATTGAGAGACGCTATTATTTTTCTCGATTTTACTGAGCAGCAGACGGGTGAATATGTTTTTGTTTACATGAGTACCGATGGGCGGTACTTTAGCTGTCAATTTTATCGCCGGGACGAAATGGAAAGACTAACGCGCAAATCATGTGGCCTTTTTCATTTTAATAACATACTATTTCGAGTTATGAATGCTTTATTAACACGAGACAACGCATGTTTGTTAATTTTTGGTATCTTATGAGGTAAACTCATTTAGAAACGTAATAAATAATTGCCGCTTTCATTTCACTCTTCGCGCGAGATGATGAGCGGAAAAATGCGATAAGTTTGCATTCAGGTCGAGGTCACCAAAGGTCAACTTGGATATAGTTCCACTGTAGGTGCAAATTTTATCTATTGAAATCCCATTGCTGGCGTGTTCACCACAGGCACACGTGTTCACCACAGTTGGTGTGTAAAGCTAAAATTTATGTCAAAGGCTTTTTATATATAGTAGAATAGGTAATCATAGTACAAAATAAAATAACGCAATAAACCATTAAATAAAATAAATTTTGGAGGCGGAAGGAGTTACATCAGCTGCCACTAGAAATTAAATGAACTTGAAATTAGAAGTTGATTGGTTTAGTAGAAATCGTTGGCCCACACATATTTCTGAAGCCTAACATTTGAAAGAAACGCGTAGGAAGACACCGCCCAAATAAACTAACGTAGTTAGTTTCCTCTGTTTTCTTCATAATTTCAGGCAACAAATAAAATGTTATGAATACGGTATAACAAACACACCTTGTACCTTATCCCAGTTCTTTCTAATGGTAGTTACCTGAAGGACTACTTGAACAATTTGTACTGCGCAAATCGTTAGTAAACATGGTGACTTGGGGTCTGTAAAAAGTCATCAAGGCCACAACACGTAAACGAGTATACCAAAAAATGATTCGTAAGATGAAGACTGCCAGAAAGGACGTAAGGTTTGTGGGCCGGAATGCCATCAGGGGAATGTGCAACAAACGGTAAGAAAGGTTCAGTATTAATTTAATTTCACAGCCTTAACCCTTTGATCTCCAGTGGTATTTCCATGCCAGCAATTAGAAGAGTCCGTATTCATTATATGGGGTGGCCAAATCAATATTCGGGGCTGCACGTTGAAAATATTGACTGGTCTACCCCACACATTTACTGAACAGTCATCCTATATAATGACGTTATGACGTAGCATGTTCCTGGGCGGAAAAGCGTCCGCTCGGGTTCAAAAGGTTAAAGGGCTGTAGGATTATACAATTATCGACTATCCTCCTTCAAAAATATCACAACTCGTCCGCTGAGACTAGTCAGTACTATCCGCAACAACGCGTTTCAAGAATACAGCGCTGAAAAGGTTAATATTATTTTCAAGTAATCTCCGTTAACTCTTTACTGCTGAGTGCTTTTTAATTTTTTTATGAAAACCAAGCCATGGCTGCTCTAAAGCAGCCATGGCTTGATTTGATAAAAAAAAAACCCAATAGAGTCTGCAACCATGAAGCCTTGATAAGAGAACTACTCTTGTGAAAGATCATTTTGTTAACTAGAGCCAGGATTGTACCTTCAATAGGCAACCAATCATTTTGTTCTGATCAGGAAAGTCTGTCTGCAGTTGGCAAAGACTTAAAACATGATACTTAAACATTTTGTAATTTTAACTGAAGCTAAAATCGATATGCATGTTGTTATTTTACCAATGGAAAGCCATAACACGACACAAGCAGTTTATTTTTTGTTTAGTTTGAAAAGGTTGATGGTATTATAAATCTGAAGATTGTTTGTGGTTGATTTAGCATACATGGAGGAAAGTTATCAGGCAAGTGCGCAGGTTCCATATAGGCTATACCCACGCTTGTTGCGATTGACATACTCACTTTGAAATGATTCAGTTGCACCGAGAACGAGTTGTATCGACATTAAATAAAATATGAATCATGAACAGTTCATCTGGATGCTCGTTCTGTTATTTACGCAAAGCAATAAAATATAGTTTTACAAACTAAACTCGTTGTCTTCAAATCGTGCACTAACAGAACAGCGCTGAATAAGAATCCAACTGCGCCAGCGTTGTATCACACATGTGCACGTGTGGTTTTACAAGGCATGTTATTCTTGTTAAAATGGAAAGTCTTGTTTCAATCGATATTAAATGATGCTAAGCATGACTCTTTTTTATGCCATTGCTCATTCGCACATCATGCTGTTCGACTACTTTCGTTATCTCCTTCATACCGGCAGAACAATACAAAAAATATCGTCGTTTGAAAGCGGAAAGGTGGCAACTGTAATGCAACATCATTGTAGTTGGCACCGTTATGTCTTCAAAAGACGATATGTGTTCAGTGATTGCACCATCACCTTCTGGTCTACTTCCACAACAAGAATAACCGTCATCACAAAGGCCAACACTACCGAAAGACCCGAAAGGTTTGTTATTTGAGGGGACTAACAACGCGTACGCATAACAAAAAATGGAAACCCCATCGAACATAATGTCCTTTATACCATGGTTACCTATTCTACTATATATGAAAAGCCTATGGCATAAATTTTTGCTTTATACACCAACCGTGGTGAACACGCCAGCAATGGGATTTCAATAGTTAAAATTTACACCTACAGTGGAGCTACATCCAAGTTGACCTTTAGTGACGTCGACCTGAATGCGAACTTGTCTAAATTTATCGCACGTCGCCTCGCGAAGAGTGAAATGTAAGTGGCAATTATTTATTACGTTTTTAAATGTGTTTACCCCATAAAACGCCAAAAATTAACAAACACGCATTGTCTCGTGTTAATAAAGCATCCATAACTAGAAACAGTATGTTATTATGTTATTAAAATGAAAAAGGACCTGCTTCTTTTTCTATCTCGTTTTGGTGATAAAATTGACAGCGGAAGAACCGCCCACCGATCCTCATGTAAACAAAAGCAAATTTGCACGTATGTACGGCTCCTGCTCAGTAAAATCGAGAAAAAATAATAGCAACTCTTCATAAACTGACAATCATGGTATAAATAAAATATACCCAAAGTAGCTTGGTGTACCAAATGTTCACCACTCGTAGTGAAGTGGTGTTAACCGCGCTCCAAAGGCTCGTGATTAACACCACTTCACCACTCGTGGTGAACATTTGGTACACCAGGCTACTATGGGTATATTCTATATTTATTCCTCTCAAATTTTATATTTCGAGAAATCAGTTCAGTGGCTATTGTAAATTGTCGTCTTGTACTGTGAAGCAATAGACACCATCAGCATTCCCCATGTTGAATCACACAAGAGTGGGCACACGTCACATTTGTTTTCAAAAGAATAAACACGTATGGGGCGAAATAGGGATGAACTTTCGAAATGGTAACTCGGTTTCGTTTCGCAAAGCAACGAAGATGCGCAACTCGATCCTGTCGTGTTGTAACGTGTTCTTAACCTAAAGTTTTGCTTTCAACTCGGATTTACCATATTATTAATAATATTACAATAGATAATTACTATAAAAGTTAATTTTAACACAAATGATCAAGCGCGTAATATACCAATATCTATTTATTTGACGTTGAATCCAGTTCACATCCGCCACTTCCTGACCAGGATTATGTCTGTTAAATATTTTACGTATGATTTGTTTGGGAAATAAAGGTGACGTTCGCCCCACCCCGTCACGCGAACCTGTATTGGGAATGCTGGTCTCCTCTATAGCTTAATCTTGAAAAAAATTATTAATTAATAATTTCGATACTGCAAACGCGTAGGGAGTAGAATAATGGTAGTAATTTAATTTTACAGCCTTAAAGGGCTTAGGATTATAGAATTATTGCCTATCCTCCTTAAAAATACTACGACAACTCGCCCGCAGGGACTAGTTATCTTGATCCACAACGGTGCGTTTCATGAACACAGGGCTGAAAAGGTTAATATGCTTTTCAAGTAATCTCCGTTAACTCTTTATCTGCTGAGTGTTTTTTAAATTTAAAATTTGATTTTTTGTTACCTAATACCTATCAATGATGTTTAGCAGCTTAACAATATATTAACCGTATTTTATGCTTCCATTGCCATGAAATTTGCGTACTGCCATTAGCGGGTCTAAATTTTCACGTGTATTAACGAGTATATACTAACCCAATCAGAGAACGCCTCCAAACACCCTTTTCGGGAAATATTCTCATACCCAGACTGGCCTGCTTCTTTTCCCCAACGCAAGCTTCTCCAGTTTAGGATTGCCATTCTTCTAAGAAAATGGACTGTCAGTCTGTCAGTGTGGAAATTAGCGAGATCGTCTCCTTTCTAGATTTTACGGAACGAATCGACCGGGTCCGCCGGCGAAATTTACAAATTAGGCAGGTGAAAAAAAAAAAAATTAAAAATAAAAAAAACATACCATGTGACCCCTCATTGGAACGAGTTAGACGAGGTGTCACACAATATGGTTTTGTTAATATTTTTGAAAAATTAAAAAAATATATAAAAATAATAAGTTTGAAACCCTGTACATTGGGTAAGGGGTTATATAAAGCTGCTTACTCTCTAAATGAGTTGGGTTAAAAATTAACACAAATCAACTGGGTTGAGTGAACATGAACCCAATTTGGGTTCATATTCACTCAATCCAGTTGATTTGGGTTGCTTTTAACTCAATTGATTTTAGAGTGTATATGCAGTAAGGAGGCGAGTGATTTAATATGCAAAATACCCGTGGAGTGAAGATTTGATCAACGCAATGACATGGAAATAAATAAATAAATAAATTCTTTCTTTGTCGGGGAAAAATACATTTTACTTGCTACAATTTACGTACATGTATGTCAGATGGCCACACAACAAAGCCTCCCCAGCGCTGCACTTCATTTGGTGAAAATTGCACACTGAAACCTTTTGCTCGGTGAAACTAACTAAGGTTAGTCAAATGCTTGCTTGCGTGCTCCCTAACTTTGGTGAGTCAAAATGACTGACCAAAACATCACTCAAATTGACTAAGGTATTCGGAGACAAATATTAGTAATTCTTATTAATATTCTGACCAAGTATCTGCCCAACATTAGTCAAAAGGTACAGTACATGCAGAGAGGACTATCACCGGCACACCTGCGGAGTGTGTTTCTACCCATGCAGCAAGCCTCACCCAACGTAACGGCCCAAATCGGCCAGCGCTATTCTCAAAAATCGCCAATTAATTTTCATTAATTTTTCTTTTTTTGTCACAAAAAAAATGGTTATGACCCCTCCTTAGAACGAGCTCGTCGAGCTCGTTCCAACGAGGGGTCATAACCTATGTTTTTGAGACAAAAAATGAAAAAAATGAGTTATTCAAGAATTTTTTTTGCAAGTGTCGTCTGCTTTTCATGTTAGGTAAAGGGTTAAGTATAAAAAGTACAAACAAAATCTCTTCAAATGGACATTTGGCATGCTGACAATTTTCGTCATTGGAAAAGATTTACAGGAAAGGTAGTTCCCTATAGAAAATTCATAAAAAATTAAATTTTGACATGTTAGCAAAGTTGTATCATCGATGCGCGCCTCATTTTATCGCATTTCACAAATTTCGGGCATTTTTTGTATCGTATTTTTTTTCCTGGGAAGAATAAAAACTTGCAAATTATTGTGAAAACTCATTGTGAAAACCCATTAGTTAAACAATGAGCCAAAGTGGACTCTTTGTGTTGGTTGGTGTGATACTGATTGACATTTATTTATTTATTTATTTATTGGTGTTTAATGTCACATACTTATGCACAATGGCTAATCGTGACCGTTACAATTTTACGGGAGGAGGAAGCCGGAATACCCGGAGAGAACCACCGAGCATCGACGAGCAACTGTCAGCTCCTCAACATTTTAACTCTGTTCAAGCTCCGCTCAAGCAGGGTTACAGCGGTTGAAGACATGTGCACCATCGACGTGCAGTAAGCCTTAACACACGGCGTCATCGTGCCCCCATGTAGGCAACCGGGATAAAGTTCCTTGCCCAAGGACACAACGCGGGTCGTCCTGGACGGGGATCGAACTCGGGACCTGATATTGATAGATATTCCTAATGACGTATTACCTGTGAACTAATTGTTTCTAAATAGCTTGCCATACAAAGCCAAATTTTCTTTTGTTAATTTTTAATAAACGAAAACAACAGACAGCTCCGAGAGCTGTCTGTTGTTTTCTGTTTATTAAAAAGTAACAAAAGGAAACTTGGCTTTATTTTCTATTGCTATTTTCTCAACAATCGCTTACTTCTTAGGAGGGCATCCCTCGCTCGTCTAATAATTTTCATAACAATATAAGTCTGAGATGGGTGTGGTTTCTCTACATGCCTCTAACTGTAACACCAAATTCACCCCTAAGTATTCATATTCTCCCATTCTCCTCATATTTATAAGCTCGCTTTCCCATTTACTCTGAGAAACTTTACCCACCCTCCCACATCGACATTCATCTATCCTACGGCCCAGCAGTATGAACTGATAACGTAAAGTACAAGGGCAGCCTAGTGAACCTACCCCCGCCCTCACATACACACATGAAGGGTAGCTCTACAAGCGTCATCTGTTTTAACATGCAAACCCGATTTATTTCCATTGACTTCAGCACATTGTATATTCTTATATTCACATTCCACGCCAAGTGGTCTATGCATTGAGTCGTCCATTGCCTGTTCAGGTGGTTGAAAGTCTTGTTTATAGTGCAGCGTGGAGCACCCTCACGCCCCTCCCCACCAGCTCCAGCTAAGAGAAACAGCAAGTTGCTACATGTGTACGGGAAATCTAGGATAAAGAAAAGAATTTATGTGTTAATAGATGACTTATAAAATTAAATTTGTAATTTAATACACCAATCATCAGCTGTTATCTTGAGTCTAAATGCACATTCAAAACAAATTTACGCCAACATTCATGACAAAAAGTATAGTTCCATTTGCCCTGCCTCGCCACCTTTCACCTACATGGCTCATTTGACGCCTCCCACTGATCGCTGGATTGCGGCACGCGGCAGGAGCTCCTGCTAGTTGCGTCTGCATTTTGTTAAAGAAACGCATGTGGCCACGGATTTGGATTATTATTGCCGATTAAGATTTCACACATCCACAGTTTACAAACACGAAGTTTCCTGATGTATTTGCTAATTGGAGCATTCGATATTAATGATATTTTAAATGGTTTGTTTGTCGAATACGAACGTAGAAGCAAACTCCATATGTACCATATGCCACTAACGTGTACATCTGCTACGTTCTGTTCTTTATTTAATGGATATGCACTCATATTCAACCTCACAACCGATTGAACCGAGTAAAGGCTTTGTTTACTGTGAAAATTTGAAAGAATTACAATTTCGTCCACTGCTTGTCTGATATACGTGTAGATATGTAAGTAGACAGGGGCGTCACAAAGATGACGATTGGAGGGGCGTGTAAACCTGATTTGTCTCAAACTGTGGTGGCCGAAGACCCGACTGATTAAATATTCCAAAATATTCGTCGAAGGCATACCTTGATGTTGTAATTGGAATATCAGTCTGTCGGGGTAATTTGAAAACTCAAAACTTCTTGGGAATTTATCTGTGGATAAATCAAATATACATGTGTAGTAGTCGTGACGCAAATTCGTATTTAATTAACACATACACTGCAAAAAATATAGGTTCTCTTTAGAACCAAAACTGGTTCTAATCTTGTCCCTGAGATGGAACCAGTTCTGTTTAAACAATATTTATTTCAAATCAAATAAATTTATAAAGATAAACATTAAATATTAACAGAATTAAACATAAATTGAGGGGGTTTCAGCCGTAAGTTTAGAGCTTATACGAGGTTGTCTCAAATCATTATTAAGCAAAGGAGATATGAACAGTTGGCATATCGAACCAGTTTTGGTTCTATACAGAACCAAAACTGGTTCGATATGCCAACTGTTCATATCTCATTTGTTTCAAAATGTTTGGCGACTGCGTTGAATAGGCTCCAAGTTTACTGCTGAATCTACTTCAGTTCATGTAATATTCAGATTCAGATTCAGATTCAGATTCTTTATTCACGGTACACATACATGTAAAATGGATACAAATAAACATATTGCACAAATGTAATGTGAAGTATACCGTAGGAAGTGGCATAGCCAGATTGGCTGTCTACCTGCCACCCCCTGGAAGAAGATGGGGTGATTGCAAACAGACTGTGACTGAAAGAATGAACAGAGAGCCAATTATGTGACACATGATGGAGAATGACGATCGAATCATTACTTTTCTGATATTAGAGTATTAGTGTTTCATTTTCGCCAGCGGAAAGACGGTGATTCAAGGTAGGCAAGAAGCAACCTGCCTATAGGACTCCCTCCACTACTTATCATAACACACGAGGGCGGCAACAAGTCCCATCGTGAAGTTCGTATCGTTTAGACTGCGACAAGGAGGTTGGTCATGATGTTTGGGTGTGGTGTCTACGTTAGCTGCATCATCATCGTAGGATGACGAATGTTATTGATTTATTTGTGTAGACTTTTATTTGCAAGTTCATACTTATATCCATATAGTATTTTACATAGCACCACTGTAAGGAGGAAGCGCGACAGGTTGCACAAGACGAGGATTCCAGATTTAGACGCGGACCACGACTTTGACAATTTACGAAGTTTACGAAGTGCAATCAGGACAGTAGGGATTGTTGCAGCTGACATAACTGGAATATGAGGAAATGAATGTGAAAGTTAGCTTGTTCTTAAGCATGCTTCTGTCGCTAATATTACGAGTTGTGTCGTCCAGAGCATTCCATAGTTTCGGGAAGGAGTATAAAGGAAATTTATCCAGAGTTTGGGTCCGTGTTTTTTCTATGTATAGGAGGCCTGACTGTCTAGTTCTCCTACCAGATGGATTGTCAGTAATTTTAAATATATCATTGAAAGACACCGGTAATCTGCCGTTCTGCCAGTCAAACACGAACAGTAGTGCATGTAACCTAAACAAATCATCAACCTTGAGTATTTGGTTTTCTTTAAACAGGGGATCTGTATGAGAATTGTACTTTTTGTTATTAATTATTCGTATTGAACGTTTTTGCAGGACAGCTAGTTTTTTGATAGCTCTTGAGTTGCCCCATGCCTGGATTCCGTATACCAAATGGCTATGTATGAGGGCGTAATACAAAGTTTTCATAGCTCCGTGGGGGAGGATATTTTTAACTTTGTTTAGACTATAGTTTGCGCGTGCTATTTTCGAGCATAATCGGGATATGTGAGCCTTGTAGGATAAATGTTCATCAATGCTAATTCCCAAGAATTTAACAGATTTTTCTGTTTCGGTGGCCCCAACTTTGTTAATGTTTTGGTTATTTATTTTTACCTCTTGACAAAGATTTTTGTTCCTATCTTTATTTGGATTAAGTATGATGTACGAGGTCTTCTTAGCATTCAGCATTAACTGGTTCACAGAGCACCATTCGAATAGTTTCTGGAGCTCGTCATTGAAATACGATGTAATGGGATTATTATCGGAGCCCGGGCAGTGTGCAGTGGTGTCATCGGCAAATGATAAAAGATTGAGTGATGTTGAGTTACTTATATCATTTATATATAAAAGAAAAAGAATAGGGCCTAAAATCGAGCCCTGTGGTACACCACAACTCTGTTTGGCTAAGTTCGATTTGTGCTCTCCGTACGTGACATATTGAGACCTGTTGGACAAGTAACTTCTAAACCAATTATTGGTGACACCTCGGATGCCATATGTTTCCAGTTTACCTAATAGTATTTCGTGATTTATGGTGTCAAAAGCCTTTGACAAATCCAGGAACAGTGCTAAGGTGCTGTTTTTTTCTTCTTTATTATTTTCTATTGCAATGCTTTTAAGGAGCTGAAGAACTGGATGAATAGTACTATGTCGCTTTCGGAACCCATATTGGTGAGGGTATAAAATATTAAACCTATTGAGGAAACTCTCTAGCCTCACTTCCATGAGTTTTTCCATTACTTTTGAGAATACCGGAAGTATACTGATAGGTCTGTAATTTGTAAAGCTGTGCTCGTCACCCGCTTTAAATATGGGTATCACCTTCGCGATCTTCATCCTGTCTGGTACTTTGCCGTTTAGGAAAGAGTTGTTAATTACATGTGTTAGAGGATCCAATACTTCGGTTATCGTATGCTTAAGAAGACAGGTTGTGATGTCATCGCAGTCTTTAGATAATTTTGGCTTCATTTTATTTACTACTCGGTTGACTTCTGTGGGATTTGTGGGTATTAAATAGAGATTATTGGAGACATTGTTGTCCATGTAATCTGTGTAGGACTTATTAGTTTTCTGAATCTGTTCGGATGTGTTTTTTCCAATGTTGATAAAGAAATTGTTGAATTCTTCTGCGATGGCATGGGGCTCGTTTAACTCGATGTTGTCCTGGATGAAGAACGATGGTAATCTGGCTTCAGGTTTTCCTTTATTGATGGCTTCGTTTAAAATCTGCCACGTTCTTCGCATATTGTTTTTGTTTTCGTTTAGGATATCTCTATAATAGGTAGCTTTACATTGTTTTTTTACCTTGTTGAAGATTCTACAGTAGTTTTTATAGTTTTCTGAGTTCCTTTCGGTGGGAGCATGGAGTTTTTTCTTGTAGAATTTTTCTTTGTTGTTGGAGGATATTACAAGCCCCCTTGTCATTCATGGCTGTTTTTTAATAAATTTTTTGTTCTGGCTAACACGTTTGAGAGGGAATGCTCTTTCATAGGCTTCCATATAGATGTTTAGAAAGGTTTCATATGACTCATTGGGACAATTCGACTGCATTACAGGATTAAAATCACTTTGCGAGATAAGTGTTTTAAATTCAACTATTCTTTCTGCATTTATTATTCTTTTTAGTGTAAAGTGTGGTGTATCTTTTGGTTTGGGGTTTTCCTCAATATAGAAAACACCAAAATGATCTGACACGTCAGATATGACTATTCCAGGTAATGCTGCTTGTGGAACATTATTAGAGAAGATATGATCTATCAGAGTAGCAGAACGACAGGTTACTCTCGTTGGCTTGGTGATATACGGCAGAAAGCCTTGACTGAACGTGAGATTAACAAATTCTTCCGTTTTTGAGTGTGTAGTTGCTTTTAAAAGGTCCAGGTTAAGATCCCCCATAATATAAACTTTTTTATTTTCGGCATTTAAAACATTCGTTATTTCATTTAATTTTGATTAAAAAAGGTTGATGTCGGCTTTAGGAGGAGTGTTGGGTCTATAAATAACGCCAATAATTCTGGGTTGGTATTTATCTTTAGTTTCAATAAACAGAGATTCGAAGACATGGGGAATAAAGAACGAAATATCATTACGAACTCTGTAGGGTATTCCTTCTTTAATATATAGACCAACCCCTCCGACCATCATCATTCTCGTGTCTCATACGTTTAATAATCGGGGCATAGCCATCCAGACTGAACGACATCTCTGGAGGAATTTGGAAAATTTCGGTAAGTCCTATTATGTCGAAGAAGTTCTTTCCTGTTTGTAGGTCATATAGCATGTTTTGAAAGGAATCCCAATGGGCCTTCAGGCTTTGGCAATTGAGATGGAATATTGAGAATCCTGCGTCTATTTTACAAACCATTGACTGAAAGTCTCTAGGCGAAAAGTAGTTGCAGTCAGTTGCGTGGTTTTTATATGGGGATTCATCATTTTCTGTCAAGGAACATATTTTCTCATTATAGAGCTGAATAAAGTCGTACTCTGCGTCTACCTGCACCTCGTCGAGTGTAATGTTACCCGCCATAATTCACCAACATACTACCATCCTTTCTCGCTGGACAAATATATAAAACATAACTACAATATATTGTTCCAAGATGAAGATAAAAGGAGGTTAAGTCCCAGATAAAGTTCAACTGTTGGACGGGTTGAGACGTTATTTCTTTTTCATTTCTAGTCACAGTCTGTTGCGGTAATAGTATGTAATTGGGAGTTTGTTTAGAAACGAAAATTTTCTGTACAAACAGGATAAAAACACTGTAGTTTATATACAAGTACGTCGGGTGCAACATCACCCTACCTAACATCACAACAAAGTGATATGGTATCTTGGATGAATGATTGAACAAATAAATTTACAATTAAAGGACTTTACAGTAAAACAATGGATTCAATGAGGATAGAGAATGAGTGAGTCAATTTGTAAAAGACGAGGTGGAGTAATATGAATGAATGAATGAATGAATGAATGAATGAATGAATGAATGAATGAATGAATGAATGAATGAACTATCATCATCGAGGGGGTCATAAGCCTTATTTCAGAGACAAAAAAAAAAAAAAAAAAAAAATCCCGAAAAACAAACAAAAGTGTACAGACCTTGAAAATTGAATAGTTGTCAATGGCGCTGAGAGTTTTGACGTTACACTTGGCAGACGGCAGACGGTCAATGATCAACCGGGTGAGAATTTGGGATTAAAGTTATTTCACTGGTACTAAGTTGACGAACTAGCGTTGGCTGTATTTCAAGGTATAGTTTCACTAATTAAAAGTTCATTTGTTAATGAATAATATTGCATAATTACATCAAGGAATGTACACTTTGATAACTAACAATTAATAAACATAACAGCCCTTAAAACGACCAACAGACGACATTCATAAGAAGTATTATTGAGAGACCGATTTGTCTTCCAGCTCACGACCCCAATGATGCTAAATTGACGATTTAGCGCAAGAGGGCACTACAGGGTATAAATTATCTGATGAATTGTTTAAGTGCTCTTGATCAAAAATAAATAAGGTGGAGGTACTTTAATTTTTTACCCTAAACAGCAAGTCAGTCACACATCCACACGCTCGATCAGTCAAGCACCCACACATCCATCCATCCGATCGTCCACCCAGAAGGAAGGAAGGAACGAACGAACGAACGAACGACCGAATGAATAAGAGAACGAATGACTGAACGATTGAATGAATGACACTAGTAACACTATGAATGAATGAATGAATGAATGAATGAATGAATGAATGAATGAATGAATGAATGAATGAATGAATGAATGACACTAGTAACACTAATAACGAACGAATGAGTGAATGAATGAATGAATGACACTAGGAAATAGTAAACAAGTTCTATGCTACTTGTTCCATCCGTTATGTCGAGATACACCGTCCACGGCCCCCATAGGAACAGGCTCACTTTGATGAGCACGCAGATTCGGTGGTTATTTGTGAAAAGCGTTGGTCGGTTTTGGACGCTACGCTATTCTGTTAAAATTGAATGCTAATCTTGGTAAATTTATTTGATTTGAAATAAATACTGTTTAAACAGAAGTGGTTCCATCTCAGGGACAAGATTAGAACCAGTTTTGGTTCCAAAGAGAACCTATATTTTTTGCAGTGTACCTTGCTGCAAATTGGTCATATTCAAGCCAGGAAGTGAACAGATTGTCATCTGCAGAATAATGTTGCCAGAGGGAGAATTTGATGATGCTACCCCTAAATTTACCCTCTGTGAACCTCAATCTGAATCGAGGTCTCAGACGTAAACAGAAAGATGTACCCAAAGGATTAATTGGAGAATTCTAGCCCACTGTATGGGATTACATCAGCAAATTCACCCTCTGGGGACCGCATTCTGCAAATGACAGACTGCTTATTTTCAGGCTTGGTCATGTTGGATTCCTTACTTCCAGAGTCGAGTACCACGGTCGCCCATTTGTTTGAACGGCTGTGTGTGTGGTGTGACATAAGTCCAAGTATCAAATCTGGTCTCAAAAGTAGGCCCTAACATTGAAATCCTGCGTCGTACTCAGTTTGAGTTCCGGAACGTGTTGCACTTGATCTCTGCAACACACTAAAAATAGCATTAAGGCCCCACAAACTAGAGCTTCTGTTTCTCAGGTCATTCTTTTGTAAAACTGCATATGGACGGGCGGTTTTTTATTCTATTTTTCATATTTGTAATTATTTCATTGCCATCAACAATTCATATTCTTTGTTTGTTCATATTTTTGACTTCATAATCTACAGAATAGCATAGGTGGTGGTGGTGTATTTCATCCCTTGAATACAAGAAGGCTTTGCAATACTAAAGCATTGCAAAGCCTTGTTGCACTCAAGGGTCAAATTTATCAATTTTATTAACTTAGGTAAAATATCAGACATAAACCATTTAATTTTTATTTTTTTAAGTTTGCATTGGTGATTGGTTAAAAAAAGAGAGCATGCGGGAGGGCCTGAAAAACATATTTTTAACCTTTTTAGGTCTAATGAGCTAACAGGGATAGCATTGTAAGTAATCACGTCACCCACACATATTCAAGTGATCGGGGCAAAGAGTATGAGAGTCCGACTGTTATTTCTGAATACACTTCCTCCTCGTCAATACGTTCAAAGAACACAGGAGTGAAGTCCTCTTCAAAATAACAACCTCACAATCAAGGTGAAACAGAAGCTCTTCTGGGTGAATCTATGATGATAATATTAATTGTTTTTTGGCTTCTTTCATAAAAAAAAACAATTCATGGAGGCTGAATTTGTCATTTGTCAAAACGGCGCCGTTAAAACAGTACCCAATCCCCCCACCACGCGAACAAGTTAAGAAAGGAAGGAATATTGTAAGATAAATAGGTTATCACCACCATGTGAGTTTCCGAGATGGTGAATTGAAGTTGAGACCTCGCATCTGGGTCATTTATCGACTCGTTCTATCGGTCTCGTCGATATGTGCTCAGGGACGAGGTCTCAATTGCAATACAAAATATCGGAACTCCTACCCTTAGTCGTAATAATCTATATTCATATAACTCTTTCCGACAATCACAGTCCTCTTTATCTCCTTTCCTTGTAAAATATTAGTGCATACCACCGCAAACGAGCCGTCAGGTCGTTGGAACAAATAGAATCATTGCATGGAATGTGTTAAGTGCACTGATTCGGGAAGTGAGATTACGCAGTGTCTGGAATCGTCAACACATTTCCCGTATCCTACCAACATTCCTAGACAATAAGCGGACCTACCGCATAAAATTCTGTGTCACACTCTGTTTTTCAAACAAATAAAGAACTTAAAGACAGTCATGTTGATTTATCTATCCACCAGTATACAAAAGAACAAAATACGTAAAAGGTACAAATATTTACAATATTCATGCTGAAAACAACTGAATTCAAACTGATTGGTGAAGACATGGCCCAATTGACTGTCTCGATTTCATCAGTGGCGGGATCGGGTGGGGTGGGGGTAGAGGTGAAGCCCTCACCTTTTTTAAATTATACATTTAGCCCCCCCCCCCCCCCCATTCTTCGATGAATTAAAAATTGTCCATGGACGGTTTTTATTCAACATTTATTTTTTATTATTTAACCCTCTGTCCAACAAAAACATAGACAAGTGCCTTACTAATCTGGATTAACCATTTACCTAACATGAAAAGCAGACGACACTTGCAAACAAAATTCTTGAATAACTAATTTTTTTTCATTTTTTGTCTCAAAAACATAGGTTATGACCCCTCTTTGGAACGAGCTCGACGAGCTCGTTCCAAAGAGGGGTCATAACCTATGTTTTTGAGACAAAAAATGAAAAATATAATGAAAATTAATTGGCGATTTTTGTGAATAGTGCTGGCCAGTTTTTGACCGTTACGCTGGGTAAAGGGTCAACTAATTTTTTTCTCTATTTTGGCCTAAAAATATAGCCATGGCTGACAATTTTCGCCATTGGAAGAGATTTACGGGAAAGTTAGCTCCCCTTAATTTCCAAAAGCTGTCAGAAGATTTAACACTGAGAATATGGGAATTTCATATAAGAATTAAAAATTCGAAATGTTAGAGAATTTATATTCTCGGTGTGTGCATCGTTTAAAAAACTTTAGGCATTTTCCTATCAGAAGTATAAAAATACAGAAGCCGTTTTTTTCAATTTTTCCCAATCAGTTTGAACATATGACTGGCATTCTATAAGAAAACGGCATTTCACCATCTTTTGATGTTCTATACCTTCTTTCTGTACGTTATCTCAGTAGTGTGCGCATCGTGATATACAATACAGACGCTGTCCTTGCCATTAATATAAAAGTCTAGGAGGTGAAATATACTAAGTGTTTTTCCTGGGACGAATAAAAAAAATGAAATTATTGTAAAACACATTCTCTAAACAAAGAGCAGGACTGGGAGGAGTTAAAATTTTCCTTAACATGTTAAAGAGTTAAATGACGTTTAAATGTTAAAATGAACAAAATTTTAATAACTTCGGCCATTTTTATTGATTTGAATTTGAATATTATTAA
The DNA here is from genome assembly GCA_031216915.1 of Pictodentalium vernedei. Classification (NCBI taxonomy): domain Eukaryota; kingdom Metazoa; phylum Mollusca; class Scaphopoda; order Dentaliida; family Dentaliidae; genus Pictodentalium; species Pictodentalium vernedei. Next base: position 318,309,949 of record CM062297.1, read on the forward strand.
ACGTACGTACAGTAACTGTTGTTAATATAGTTCTCTCAGGTTATCGTAAATGCTAACATTCAGCGATGTTTTCTCTTTAGAATACAATCGCTGCGGCCATATCCTTAGAAAGAGACATCCGCCGTTGCTCGAATACAAGTCCTTGCATGGAAAACAGGCGTTTGGATGAAGCGGATATTGTTGTATCGTCAAATATCGGCGAACCTACTTCGCCAACGTGGGAAGGAGAGCTTCATAGTCTCTCCACTAAATCAATGGGTCGTCTATAATTGACGGACATCTAAATTATTCGTGTTCTTCAATTTCGTCAAATGCCGCAAAATTCGACGTTATCGACACGCGCGATCCGGCTTGGGTAAACACAAGATAACGACGCAATGCTACATATACAATTATTATCTTCAAAGTTAAACGTTATTAACTTGGTTAATTTTTTTAACGTTGTTAAAATAGTTTAACAAGTTAACGTTTGAAACGTTAACTGCTCCCAGCCCTTACAAACAGCCAAAGTGGACGTTAGTGTTGGGAGGTGTGATATTGATAGATATTCTTTACGGCAGATCATCTGTGAATATACCATGGTTACCTATTCTACTATATATGAAAAGCCAAGACATAAATTTTAGCTTTATACACCAACTGTGGTGAACACGCCAGCAATGGGATTTCAATAGTTAAAATTTAACCTACAGTGGAACTACATCCTTGACCTTTGGTGACGTCGACCAGAATTCGAACTTGTCTAAATATATCGCACGTCGCCTCGCGAATAGTGAAATGAAAGTGGCAATTATTTATTACGTTTTTAAATGAGTTTACCCTATAAAACACCAAAAATTAACAAACATGCATTGTCTCATGTTAATAAAGCATCCATAACTCGAAATAGTAAGTTATTATGTTATTAAAATGAAAAAAGCCCTGTTTCTTTTTCAATTTCGTTTCGGTGATAAAATTGTCTGAGGAAGTACCGCCAACCGATGCTCATGTAAACAAATTCGCAAGTATGAACGGCTGCTGCTCAGTAAAATCGAGAAAAAATAATAGCGACTCTTAATAATTTGACGATCGTAGTATAAATAAAATATACCCAAAGTAGCTTGGTGTAACAAGTGTTCACCAATCGTGGTGAAGTGGTGTTAACAGCACTTCACCACTCGTGGTGAACATTTGGTACACCAAGCTGCTACGGGTATATTCTATATATTTATTGGAGTTAACAACACTTTCGGCAATCAGGGTCGCCTCGTGTCGGACAGTTTTACGGGAGGAAGAAGCCTGAGCATTCAGAGAGAACCACCGAACAGCGGCAAGCAACTGTCAGACTCCCCAACGTGCAACCTCCACACAAGCAGAGTTAGCATAGTTTGAACATATGACTGGCATTCTATAAGAAAACGCCATTTCACCATCTTTTGATGTTCTATACCTTCTTTCTGTACGTTATCTCAGTAGTGTGCGCATCGTGATATACAATACAGACGCTGTCCTTGCCATTAATATAAAAGTCTAGGAGGTGAAATATACTAAGTGTTTTTCCTGGGACGAATAAAAAAAATGAAATTATTGTAAAACACATTCTCTAAACAAAGAGCAGGACTGGGAGGAGTTAAAATTTTCCTTAACATGTTAACGTGTTCAATAATTCTGCGTTAACGAGTTAACTGACGTTAAATGTTAAAATGAACAAAATTTTAAAGAAGAATTTGGTTGAAGAAAGTGCCCCATCGACGTGCAGTACGCCTTAATACACAGCGACATTGTGCACCCACATGGGCAATCAGGATAAAGTGCCTTGTCCAAGGACACAACGCAGTTACCCCTCGTGGTTATCGAACCGTGGACCTTTCGGTGTGAAGTCTAATACCGTAACAACTGAGCCACCGCGCTCCAAGATTATCTGTGAACAAGTTGCTTCTAATTAGCTTGTTATAAAAGCCAGGTTTCCTTTTGTTACCTTTAATAACAAAAAAAAAAAAAAGAACCGAGAGCTCCAAGCGCTATTTATTTATTTTTTTTATTTTCTACTGATGTTATAGGACATAGGTATTTTCTCAGCAAGTAACCTTCCTCGCGCGTCTAGTAATGTCAAGGGAGATAACGTTATCGAAAGTCGATTTTCATGACGAAAAAAGTCAGGGATGTTAACATTCCTCGTTGGAACAAGCCCAACGAGGGCATCATAAGCTTTGTTTTTGAGGCAAAATTGAAGAAAAAATAATTTGTTCCCCACACTTCCATCTTAGCTGCGCCGCCACTGCTTCATGTCTTTCTGCGAGTGAAAGATTAAAAAAGATATTGAGGGAATAAGCGGAAGAAATGAAGAAAGAAAAAAAAATACATGTCCAACATTGTGAATTCTGCTTATTGTCTCCACAGTTCCACGATACAGTATATGTGAAAGGGGCGTATGATGGCCAACACTCAGAACAGTGAACCCATTTTCAATTGGCTTCAATCCTTCAAACGTATTTACTATCTGTTGAAATAAGAACTTCACCAGTTATAGAGCGTTCGACTGAGCTGAGCCCTGGAAAAGAAGGTACCATTTCTTAACCCTTTGAACCCGAGCGGCCGCTTTTCCATCCAGGAACATGATACGTCATAACGTCATTAAATAGGATGACTATTCAGTAAATGTGTGGGGTAGACCAATCAATATTTTCAACGTGCAGCCCTGAGGCTGCACGTTTAAAATATTGATTGGTCTACCCCAAATAATGAATATGGACTCTTCTAATTGCTGCCATTGAACTGGTATGGAAGATGCCACCAGAGTGCAAAGGGGTAACACATACAAGCATGGGAAATGCGTGAGAATCTGTCGAACATCACATGCTGCCCAATGCTAATGGCATAGCAGGAGCCGATACTTTAACACTTTTACAGTTGTATTTTCTAGAATTGTATTTTTCTACCTATTGATATAACTGACTAACATGAATCATTAGCATTTTACATGACAATTTCAACCCATTTAAAGTCATAACTAGAAGATACAATTCAAGAGAATACAATTGTAAAAGTTTTATAGTATTGGCCCCAGGTGTTTCTAGTCAATTGTCGTCTACCTGAACAGACAGACTGTACCTGACTGAAAACGACTGATCAAGTCTTCCTCTGCTCACTATTATCTGAACCTTCAGTGCCAGAGCGCGTGCTGTGGAAACAATTTTTACGTGAAAAAAAGCAAACTTTAATTTGGGTATTCAGATATTTTTGTGAAGTATAGTCTTCAGACAGCCTTTATCCCCTAAAAAGGGGCGCGGTGGCGTTGCGGTAACCGGTTCTCGTCAGATCACCGAAGTTAAGCAACGTCGAGCCCGGTTTGTCCTCGGATGGGTGACCGTCTGAGCGATCTGTTCGGACTCCCGCGTTGTGTCCTTGGGCAAGGCACCTAACCCCAATTGTCCGCATGGGGGCACGGTGACGCCGTGTACTAAGGCGTACTGCACGTCGATCGTCTTCAACCAATCTAACCCTGCCTGTGCTGCAGTGCGGAGTTACGATGTTGGGGAGCTGGCAGCTGCTCGTCGTTGCTCGGTGGTTCTCTCCGGGTACTCCGGCTTCCTCCAATCGTAAAACTGTCACGGTCATGATTAGCCATTGTGCATAAGTATGTGACCTTAAACACCAATAAAATAAATAAAAATCTCCCATAAAAACCGGGAGTCTTGCAACAAACAAGAGAGAAAAATTGACAGGAGCGAAACTACCGATCACGTGCAAATTTTTGTCGGGAAATTTTCGGGGGGAATTACCATCAAAACAGACCTACAGTCATCTGTAGTTTTTATGTCCAAAAATTCATCAAATCAGCCCTCTTTCCTCTCTGTAATATTCAGCAATGATGGAAGATTTCAGTACAATGCTTCAAATGTGTTTTTAAAACAATATATTTTTTTTCAATGCTTCTAAGTTTCTTTCGGAAAACACGTCATTCCCACCAAGGCAGGTAACTTTAATTCAAATGTTTGTTCGGTTATACTTAAAAACTCGTAAAATGGTGTTAGTGGCGGCTGGCGGCAGAGCAACTTCTCTCTGAAAAGAACTATGCTCACATATTTCTGAATACATCGGTATACATATGTGTCACGTACTTCTATTATTCAGACTGTCACAACGCAAGAATGGTTTGTGATTTTTAACGGGAGTATTTCGTCCTGTTTTGCAATTTGCATGTAGTTTAGTAATTTTGTTTAACTCAACACCTGGGGTATCTACTAAAGTATTCCCAAAAGTAGCAAATAAAATATTATATTTGTCTCAATTTTAACTTTCACAGACAGAGCTTATTACTCCCGACTGAGATAGGTTTTTGGAACACGTCGTGATGAAGGATCATTTGGAAGCAAAATTGATATGTTTTGGTTATTTTGGGGGGAAACTATTTTAAGGGACGTCTCCGAGTGGTGTTAGATTTTTTTAAGTTTATAACGCACTGCGAGCGAGCAATATTCCAAACAAATGCAACAAATAAAATTTATCAACACTTTTCTGTTATATTAACTTAAGGTTAGAAGTTAATTGATTTCTGGGATGTTGTCTTGTGCTGTGGCGTGGAATGAGTATTGAGGGTGTTGGGAACGACCCGCACCACGAATTCTGTCGACACACTCAACAGAAAGCACCAAGCTTCACTCCTCCCAACTCGCCGAAAGACATAAACAAATTTAAAAAGGGGGAAACATCCCAACCGACCAGATAAAGCTGTCTCTGCCATCGAACCTGAAGGGTTTACTGTGTCAATATGCTGTATGCATCGGTAAACTTTGCGCTCCAGATAGTTATGGGGCAGGACATTTGCTATTTTGTTTACTCCTGTCAGGGCTAAGGCATTTGTTAATGCATTTTTTCGTCTACTTAATTTTCTTCCCTATATTTCTCGAATACTGTCCTTCAAAAGTTTCCTGCACGATTTTGCACAATTATTTTTTTCTAACCTTTCTTGGATCCTCTTTTCAGTTCCATAACAGGGAAAACTCGTTTTTGCCAAAGCCAGACCAACACTCACACTCTAAAATGAGTTAGATTAAAAATCAATCCAACTCAACCAAGTTGAGTGAATATGAATCCAGTTGTGTTTATATTCACCCAACACAGTTGTTTGGGATTAATTTTTAACCTAACTGATTTTAGAATGAATTGGCCTCTTTCTTAAAATGCTCGAAATCTCTCAGTCAGGTTCAGCTCAAATTTTCCATATACATTTAGAACGTAATATGATACAACAAGATCACCAGAGCAATGTTGTAATGTTAACCTGTATCAGCCCCGATTTTCTGCAAAATTAAGTAACTTACAAAGCCAGTTTTCCTTACTGCGAGCATTTTTTTGACAAAGACTTTTGTTGTCGGTTGATGCAACAACGATAGTAGGATAAAATTATTATTGAAGCTTTTCTGTCAGTTTTCTCCAGGATATAAAAGCATGCTTTGAAACATACCAGACTTTGCAAACTTTATTTACTGTTTTCTATCAGGTTGAAGAGGGTTAACTTCAAGCACTTTGTTTCCTTGTGCTGTAGTATTGCCCACTGAGCGAACTTGCTTTTATAAGATTTGCTTCAGACCCAAACCCAATATCTGCTTTTGGTTTTTAAGCCTTTGAACCTGAGAGCCGCTTTTCTAGTCCAGAAACATGATACGTCGCAATTTCGAAAAGTAGAATGGCTGCTAAGTAAATGTGTGGGGTACAACAATAAATATTTTCAACGTGCAGCCTCAGGGCTGCACGTTGAAAATATGAATTGGTCTACCTCGAAATAACGAATATGGACTATTCCAATTGTCGGAAACCGGGCTTTGTCGCTGCTGGAAGAAATAGATTCACGCCGCGTATTCAGCCAAAACCCAAGGAGTGTTGCCTGAATCCGTGCGTGAACGTATGTCTCACCGTGACGAACCCGCCCGTTTTACTTTTGTTGGGGTGGTTCTTATCCTGAATGGGTTAATAACTTTTCCTAGAAAAGCATAAATCAACAGGGGTTCATTGAAAACAACAATTTTAATACATATAAAAAAAATAAATATGATAATTTGTGATTTACATGGAATCCAAAAGAATAAGAAAACAAAACGTCAATCACCCCCTACCCACATTTTTTGAATCACTTGCGGGCAAACATTCTCTGTTGTCGCTGGTTTTTCCTCCTTTTCGCTGGTGTTTCTTCCTTGGTCGCCTCTTCATTTCACTCCTTTTACTGCCGTCGCACGGCCACTAACGTATTGTCCCTTTATCGGACGCCTCTGCTCTAACATGTGACGGCATGTCACTCTACCACTGCCGTCGAACGGCCACTAGCTTATTGTCACTTTACTTGACGCTTTTCACACAAGCAGTCGCCACCAATGGAGTTAAATTCTCCCTTACGTTTGTCTCAGAACAACGTTCATACAGGCAAAGCCTACTCTGCCTACGTATGGCTTGCCTTCCAAAACAGGTAATGGCGTTTACCTAAATGTATATAGCTCCCTGAGCTCGTACTTCGTGTTTCTGATCGTATTCTCATATGTGGCCATCGACTTGGCCCGCGACTGCTCCTATTCTAAATATGAGCTCTGTGGCTCCCCTACATCACAACGTGCCTGTACTTTCGCATCGATGCGGCACCTCCTCTAAACTATAGCCTGGGACATCCCCATCTACACCCAACGACCCACAGCCTTACACACCTTCCGACTGGAATTGGCTGGAATGAATATTTCGAGAAATTCCCCGATTTTTATTTAGATAGCCAAGAGAACATTAATTCTCAGTTTAATCGTTTCTCTTGAACTCGGCCGCTTAGATCCATCTTAATTTAATACTCGCTTTAAAGTTTCTTTGAAAGACTAGCATTTTGGTATCTTTTGACATTTCGGAGACAGGATAGATGCGTAATATGGGTGTGTGTCCAGAACATGTGTGATGCACTGTTTTCACCCTAATCACCCCTTAACTGGCCATAATTACGTAGATAACGATTACAGACGAGAAGTGTCTTTTACTGCCTTTAATGTTTTATCCAGACCGCCCATGTGGTGTTCAACAAATGCTCAATAATGGGCATTAAATTTCACGCTTTATTACCACCGCTCGAATTATTGAAAAATCGGTTTTCGGGGTCCGTCATATACCTATCTTTACGTTTTATGTTTAACCCATTCAGAAAGATTATCGAAAATATTTACACTTTTAAACAAGAAAATCGCCACTTTTAGCTATCACCTTGACACCAATTGCTGCCATTGAACTGACTTGGGAGATACCACCAGGGTTCAAAGGGTTAAGAACAGTACAGTAATAAAAAATTCAATTTTCAGTAAGTTTACAGTTTTCCAAAACTGAAACCTTATAGCTTATATTGCTTTGCATATCTATATTTCGCTTGCACAGGCAACAAATGTTCTGTTGTATGTTTCGGTGGCTCAAGTTTATCCAGTACTGGTTTTGACTGCATGAACATGAGCGTTATCAGAAAAAACATGTAATGTTTCAATGAATTTTGCAGTTTTATATTCATATTTCCCGCCCGAAAAAGTTATAGCTTATATTTCTTTTTTATTATTTTGTCTCTTTTTCTCTGACTATATTTTTGGGGCAATAAATTTCCTGTAATAGATTTCGGTATCATTCTTTACACAATACCGGGTTTGGCTGCATAAACAATAGTACTTTGAAAAATACATCAATATTTCATGAAGTTTAAGGCTCCGTAGGTAGAGGTGCAGGTTGCAAGCCGAGAGGTCCTCGGTCCGAATCCTACCTGCGGAAACCGCGTTGTGTCCCTGTGCAAGACACTTCACCACCATTGCACGCTGGGGACAAGGTGGCTTTGTGTACTAAGGCGTACTGCACGTCGATGGTGCACTTCAACCAAGGCTAACCCTGCTTGTGTGGGTTTAGTATGTTGGGACGCCTGACAGTTGCTCGCCGTTGCTCGGTGGTTCTCTCCGGGTACTCTGGCTTCCTCCTCCCGTAAAACTTTCTGATACGAGGTGATCCTAGCTGACGAAAGTGTCGTTAAGTTTACGTTTTCCCCGACAGAATGGATACAGTCCATATTACTTGTATAGCATAATTTAGCATTAAACGACACCGACATTTCTGTGTATATTTTGGGTAACGTTTTTTCCAAAACATGTTTGAGCTACTTGGAGGGTAGTACTGTTATAAAAAAACGTCTGTTTTCTGCGAATATAGCGTATTTCTGTTCTCACTTGTTCCAGGCAGATAAGAAATAATGGAAACCATTCATTATTTTTTCACAATAAATTTTGTTTCTTAGAAGTTTTTACCAAATATCTTTTCTGACTACCAAAGGAAAAGTACAGCCATAAAAATTACTTTTTCAAAGCACTTTGCAACTTTCTATAAGCCTGTTGCGAAGAAAGAAATGGAATACCAGGCAAAGCTCATTCGTATGCTCCAGCTTGGATAAAAAGTGAAGCTAATAAAGGAAGAGAGCCAGTAGCGTAGCTACGGTGGGGGGGGGGGGGGGTGTAAAATTTTCGATGCCCCCCCCCCCAAAAAAAAAAAAAAAAATCATTGGCCCAATGCAACTACCACACAGCATTGAACCTCAAAATGGTATCCAATATAAGGGTTACACACTCAGAAAATGCCTCAGGTTCGCTCTTGGAGCAATACATTTTCCTAAATTTTCTCGGGATGGGTGGGTTGGGGATGGGGGTGGCTAGTCCTAACTACGACCTTCTGGCCGTTATCCCTCCTCCCACCACTTTCTTCCAGGGAAGTGAGAAGTGAGGGATGGGGCAATGGTCGGAGTGTCTTGTTTAGAACTGGGAAGGCCCTCGAAATCCCATATAACGACCTAAATATCATCTTTGCCACCGCTCTCCATCACCCCTCCCCCCCACCCCCCCCCCCCCCCCAAAAAAAAAAAAACTGGCTTGGGCACCCCTATTATAGAATCCTCAAGAGAACTATTTCAATAGAATTTTGTGATGGTTGTACTCATTTTTCCAAACAGAAGACTCGATTAAAAATGCTTTGCACACTTGTGTTCAGTGATTATGGGACATTTTTCCGCTATATTTAGGGGCGTACGTGTTATATTTTGTACGAATGCTCTAATCTGCCGTTTATATAAACCCAAAATATAGATGACCATATGATATGGCGGATAATACCGTGTCCCCTGGTGGGGGCGGTGGTTGGGGCGCCCTAAGTCTGCTGATCTTATCTCAATTAATTTTTCGCTAGTTGTTTGTTTATATCCTACTACTGATTCCCAATGAGAATGTAAACGACATCTTCCCGCAAATAATAAATGCATCTGATCTTAAATCTAATCGACTTCCAATGGACCATTCAATAGAAAATAATGTGATGGTTGAATCCATTTACTTGGCTCATATTCCTGTTACAGCATTTCTTGTGGTGATAGACTCTTGCCAACTTGGAAGATGCGCTTAACCTCAATGAAGCAAACAATTACCACAATCCCAGTGACGGTGAACAGTTTGCAGCACACGGACAGAAATGTCGAACGCGACTGGCAATAATAAACCCACCAACGCAATCATTGCCAGTATCGATGAAATATGGCACTTGGAGAAAATAAATCAGATGATGTCGGGAGCGTTTTGGCAGAACATGTTACAACTTCGTTATTTTATCACTGTAATTAATCAAGAAAAGCAATTTCTCAAAACAATTTTATTTTCTAGAAGAAAGACACTGTTTAACCAACCAAACGCCAAGTATAAATATTTTATTTTAACAGACAAGACGCTTGATAGAATAAATAAATTAAGGATATCTCGTCTTTTAGCAGATGAGTGCAGTAAAATATAAGCTTTCACGAGCGGCTTTCAGCCGCTCGTGAAAACTTATATTTGCTAACACTCACTTGCGAGAAAATTCTGGCTCCTACTCAAAAAAGTAAGTATTTTTTACGCGTTGCGATGTTTAAATGCAGTAAAAACACCCCAAAACGTCGAAAACGCGCAGTGATATCGATCTAACCTTATGGGAAATGCGCATCACTTCCGGATTGGATTTCTCTTATATCTGTCGTGACAACGGGCGACGAAAAATACTTGTTAGACACTTCCCGCTACCCTGTAAAAGCGATATATTTTTTTATTATGTGTGCAAAAGCTTCTCAATGTTCATATAAAACTCAGCTAAACAAACTAGCTCTTTCCGATTTAATGATCAATTTGAATTTGAAAGCAGCAACATGCGAGAAGGTGACTTCAACATTGAAAATCATTCGATCCTCGCTATTTTCAGGCTGCATGCTCAAGGAGGGAATTACTACAAACAACATCGGGAACCTCGAATTCCGGCATGTCGCGCACGGAACAGGTACTGCGTGTGTCACTTCCGACTTTTTTGGAGTATGTACGGTTAGTCCTTTGGAATGGTAGCAGAAGCATCCAGTGCTAGTCAGCGGTTGTCGAAGTCCCGTGTCCGAAACACATCATGCTGATTCAAGAAAACTTCCAAATTTTCAGGTCAATTCCTTCGGATAGAACAGAGAGTGAAATATATTCTAGATACGAAGACATGGTGTTTGTCTTCATTCTAGAGGAAGAAAAACACCCGAACATTTGCGCGAAACATTTGTATTGACTTCAGAAAGCACATCATGAAATGTGTGTACCTTGAGCAGTGGCGCCTTGATATGCTTGCTATATGCTCGCGACACATTTGACCAGTCCAGTCGTGATTTCATAATAAAGTTGATCAAATTCAAGACGGAATGAAGAAAAGCAAACGAAAATTGCATCCGAGAAGCAATGTTTTTGTATTAGCAAACATGGAGCTTGAGCACTGATTATGACGTGATGACAGGGAGGGGAGGAGGTTAGCAACTCGGCGAAGGGACCTCGTTAATGGTTTCCATCTTTCTGAATCTTTCAGTAAGGATATCTTCACTAGTGTACGAAGAAAACGACAGCTAGCTAAAACGTATGCCGCTTTGCTTAAGGTGCATCCCATCGTCATTTTATCTCGACGCGCTGTGGAAAGGTACTGGGGTTCTTGTCGGTCATATATATCACGTGATTTAATTCTAGCGGGAGCGAGAAACTAATATAAAATGAAAAATGAAATGTTCTCTATAAAAAAACAATAAATGGCATCGAAAGGGTCTTATGAGATTAGGACACCAGACAATAGAAATCGATGCGACGGTACACGACATCAAAATATTGGCAATTATTCCGGGAAAAAAATCCCAATACACCGGTGAAAAATCAGATAATTAAGCGACCCCGGCGTCTAACGATCGCAAAGAACATAAATAAAACCCAATGAAATAATTTATCAGATGAATTTTAGGCAATAACGATTTAAATTATTCACAACAGATATTTTGTTTCTGCCAAACAAAGCAGTCGGTTTTGATTTTTTCTCTCTAAATAATTTATCTAATTGATCGGAAGATGTCTCTATGGGTTTCGATTTAATTAAATTCACGGTGGACTTTTCGATAGCAGAATTGATACCACTTAAACCTGACCTTTTTACCCTGCAGTATGAATTATTTGAGAAATAAATTGCTCTGGTTGAGATGCTGGCTCAGCGACAAAGACCAAAAGTTATAGCTTGGGGAAATATCTGAGGTTTGAGATATCACAGGATAGCATATCCAAAGGTGACGTGAACTTACTTGTTTTAGTGTGTGTCTATCTTGTTGAGAAGTATGAGGTTCAACGTCTGGTGCAATTGCGCGTTACACGAAATATATATCCTGTCCAGGCTTTTCTCATCATCTTTAACGTTTAACCACCCATACCAAGTTATATGCGACAAAGTTTAAAACTAGTTTACAACATAGTTCCAACTCACAGGGGGCTGGAAACGTAAATAGGCCCTATATATATATATACCCTAAAAAAAGAGTTTTTAGGGTATATATATATATATAGGGCCTATTTACGTTTCCAGCCCCCTGTGTTCCAACTGTGTTAATTAATTAGCTGTTGAAATGAGCCCTTGGAGTCTTTCCAACAATTAATCAGATGACAATGTTAACCCTTTGAGACTTTAATTATCCTGACGTTCAACGTCGCTTGGAATTCGGTTCCTTCAACGTTTTTCAAAATGCGACGTCAAACGTCTGAAAGTACAAATAACAAGATATTTTTCACATTAGTGATTATCTGGATGAGGGTTAGATTATTTTTGGTGGTCTGAATTTGTTATTCAAAACTTGTTTTATTACAAATTTATATAAACAAAATACTATTTGTGTTTGACTGAATATGAAATATAAGCAAGGAAATTGTTGGCTTTTGCTCTGGTATCCTCATTTTTTGAAAGCTCTGGTAGTGGCTTCTAGCACACAAGCAGTTAAGAAGTCTTGACAGCAGAATTATATGAGTATCTTAATCTGCGTTAACATTTGGCTCAACGGTTGTCACTGAGCACTATTCGGGAGAAAATAGGAATTTGAGGTTAAAACTTTAAAAAATCGAAAAATAATAACAAAACAAATGACCACAAAGTATCAACGTGCTGTTTGTTTTCGTACGTCATAAGACGTACAGAAGTATCAGGGAGTTAATATACTCACGCCAAACGTACAGAACACATGCCTGGCAATAAAGCATTTACATTGTAACCCGTTAGCAAGTTGCACTACACAACATAAGGGTAATTTATAGGAAAAAATATGTTGTGATGCTTTTCCGCCTTCTCGGTTTTTACAAAGTCAGTCATGTTGTTTACGTCTTAACAGAATTTATGCCCAAATAAATAGCAACAACTAACGCTCGATCTCGCTTTGACGAGATCTCTTGTTAGTTGTTGCTGTTTATATTGGTGGAAATTCCGTTAAGGTGTAAACGGCATGCCGCTCTATTCATGTGTGAATACACTGCGCAACTCTTGAGTCGAATTAGTCCGGAAAGACTGTCAGATGTACGGATTTGGCAATTTAATTTATGTTTTATTGATTTACCGTAGTAGTTCGTTCGCGTAATTTAAAACTGAAGTAACATAAGCGATTTCTAGGCCCGAGAACACCATAAATACCAGAATATCCCGATTTAAATGATAAGGGTTCACGACTTCAGCACCGTAAACCGTTTTAAAGCTGTGGTACCGCAACGACATAACGAGTAAAGGATGATGTTACAGGTTAGTCTTATTCCAGTATGTAGATTAGAATTATTTTAACAATATCAAACTCGGACACTCTTTCACAACAAATAGCAAACGCTTGTGTATCATCATCTTTACTGATGAAATATTGATATGACATAATAACATTTCATCCACTTAGCCCATCCCGAATAACAGGCATTTGCAAAAGAATTACGGAGCAGTTAAAAATTAATATTTTCCCATCAAAAACACAGCTTATAATACCTTATTGGAACAAGCTCAATCAGCTAGTTCCAATGTTGGGTCATACGTTATGTTTTTTAACCCTGCAACTAACATGAAAAGCAGACGACACTTACAAACAAAATTTTTGAATAACTAATTTTTTTCATTTTTTGTCTCAAAAACAAAGGTTATGACCCCTCTTTGGAACGAGCTCGTTCCAAAGAGGGTCATAACCTATGTTTCTGAGACAAAAATGAAAACAAGTAATGAAAATTACTTAATTTTTGTGAAAAGCGCTGGCCGGTTTTTGCCGTTACGTTGGGTAAAGGGTTAAACAAAAAATGAAAATAAATAATAATATTTAAATGGCCATTTTTGTTGCTGGCTGTTTTTCCGTTGTTTTGCTTAAAGAGCTAATGGAATAGGCCTGCATAAACCGAGCGAACATTCCTTTCGTTTGCCTACCGTTTACCTCAATATGGCTACCGAATTGTTGTTCGCCATGATAATTGAATCCTCAATAAATATCATGTGTACGTTTACTCGAAATGCCTTTAATATTCATTTGGTATTTTTCCCGGACCATGAACTCTTTTGTAATGACGACAAAACGTGATGATCTTTGACTTTGAAGATTATTTGCTTAGATGTAAAGCACTTTTGGAAAGGGCTCAACCCAATTATTTCCAACCATGTACTACACGTTTTACAACACAGTATGTCATTGGACAAATGGCAGAAAGTCAAAAATTTATGTACAACATTCCAAATTCTTCGTCGAAGTCTCTCCACTCACACGCATTATCAGTATTGGCTTGGTTTTCTCTTGTTTGAACAAGTCTGTAAAAGAGGTCATCTAAGAAAATGGGTTACCTAAAAGAGTTACATTACCTTTACTCGGGTCGCATCAATTTCCAGTTTGTATAAGGCAGAAATCCCGCCCGTGAACTGTAGGATGCAAAGTTGATTAAGTCGTCCTTCTCGCAAAAACAGCTAAACACTTAACACTCTGAACGCTGAAGGCCGTTTTCCTGTCCAGGAACATGATACGTCATAATTTCACCCAGTTGGATGACTGCACAGTGTATGTGTGGGGTAACCAATCAATATCTTCAACCTGCAGCCCGATGGTGAGAGTACCACCTGGCCCTTGACTTGAAACCTCGCCGCGTTTTGGCGGTAGATTCGTCATCTGAATGTGTCACTGACATTCAATGTAAAAAGATAACACGGGTATCGTCAGAATACAATTTAAACAATGTAAACAAGAATGGTCCATGCAAATATAGTTATACGCCAAAACAAATCGGCATGAATTTATACCCCGCCCAAATGTTCAAATTCCTTTGGGACCCCACGCCCTCTAGTTGATGTTGTCTCCTGTCGTCGCTCCGCTCCCGGTAGTTATCTAACTCTACAGACACAACGTATTGTCCATTTGTTCCTACCAAGCACCATGCGCGTAGCAGCTTCCACCTTTAATGCAACTGTCTCCCCTGTTTCAGTAACTATCACAGTCCGTCAACTCCAATGACTCGCTTTATTTGTCTTAACAATGCTAACACTTTATCGTCGGCATTCCCACTTTCGAAATGCACTTCAGAGTCTCGTTCCGAATAAAGCATTCTCCGTCAACCGTTTAAACATACAATGCTCATAATTGGTTTTCACTCAGCCCACTCCAAGCTCATAGCTTGAGTCGAATATACGAGATCTTGATAGCTTCATCCAACTAACTGTACTTCTGCGTTATACGCACCCATCAACCTGTATCTGTTGCTTAGCGTAAGAACTTATTCTACTTTCCTAAACGCTCTCGCTAAGCAAGACTATCTTTGGGTTCACTTGCCCAGTAACCTCCTCTAATGCACTAGAAAACCTCTCGCCAAATACAACCACTTTTGGATCACTCAGCCTAACAACTCATTCCGACACCCATCTCCAAAAACAGCTCCTGGCTGGAGTTCTAAACCTTTCGTCAATCGGATACTGGCTAACCGAATATTTACAGTTTTCTTAAATACCATACTCGTATTCACAAGAGGAGGTGGAGCGGTATCTCCTTTAACAGGGGGTGCGGTGGCTCAGTTTGTAGAGGTGCAGGCTGCAAGCCGAGAGGTCCTCGGCTAGAATCCCATCTGCGGCAACCGCGTTGTGTCATTGGGCAAGACACTTCACTCCCATTGCCCACGTGGGGGCATGGTGGCGTTGTGTACTAAGGCACATCGATGGTGCACTTGTCGTCAACCAATGTTAACCCTGGTTGTGTGGAGTTAGCATGTTGGGGAGCATGACAGTTGCTCGCCGTTGTTCGGTGGTTCTCTCCTGGTACTCGGGATTCCTTTCACCTATAAAACTGTCTGACACGAGGTGACCCTGGCTGTCGAAAGTGTCGATAAACCCCAATAAATAAATCTCCTTTAACAGCGTAAAAATGATAAATGGGTTCTTTTGAGTTTTACATATGCTTGGCAACTACACGCTGAGTTCATATATGGGTGATTCACTCCACCTAATTTGCGTCTCCGCGGGTTTTAAGGTGATCTTCCTTTGCACTGACGCACCTGTAACGGGATGAATGAAATGTCGATCGCCCATGGTCTGATTAATAGCTTGCCCGACCTATCAACAAACCCACAATATACATTTACATCACCTATAAAACTGTCCGACACGAGGTGACCCTGGCTGTCGAAACTGTCGATAAACCCCAATAAATAAATGTTTAACAGCGTAAAAATGATTAATGGGTTCTTTGAGTTTTACATTAGCTAGGCAACTACACGCAGAGTTCATATATGGGTGATTCACTCCACCTAATTTGCGGGTTTTAAGGTGATCTCCCGTTGCACCGAAGCACCTTTAAAGGGATGGATAAAATATCGATCGCCCATGGTCTGATTAATAGTTTGCCAACAAAACCACAATATACATTTATTTACATATCAACATGTCTTTTTCCAATCGATCTTGACAGAGGCTACGATTTGGCTGGTATTTGAAGACCATGTTTCCCTTTGAGCGATATCATGAGGCCTAAGGGAGAGGTGTGTTGAAGCCAAGAGAAATTATGATTTTGACAAAGTGCACTGAAATCTATATTACCGCTGAGTGTAAGACCTCTAGAAAATAGATTGTCTTTTACTCTTGCAATTGAAAAGTTTACCCATGCCTTCTAAACCTCAATGCAGATGGTACTATGGGTAGATTTCAAAACCCATTTCGCCAACTCCCTCATCGGTTGCTTCCAAATATACTTGAAACTTTTACAACCCTTAATACATACGAATTGTGTTTTCTGTACTTTAGCAAAACAGAAATTCGTAAGAGGCTAAATGACTAATAGGCAAATGTGAACATAATCAGTGGCGTGGCGGAGGATGGCAAATGAGACTAGAAACGACAGGGTGATCGGGGAGGAAGACTTTTCTCCAATTTGATGGAATATTCGAAAGATTTTGACCCTGAAATCATTTCTCTTGCCATTACCACCAAATGGGGCAGACATGTAAAGGTCGACTGAGTGTGTTAACCCTTTACCCAACGTAACGGCCAAAACCGGCCAGCGCTATTCACAAAAATTGCCAATTAATTTTCATTATTTTTTCATTTTTTGTCTCAAAAACATAGGTTATGACCCCTCATTGGAACGAGCTCGTCGAGCTCGTTCCAATGAGGGGTCATAACCTATGTTTTTGAGACAAAAAATAAAAAAAAATAGATATTTAAGATTTTTTATTGCAAGTGTCGTCTGCTTTTCATGTTAGGTAAAGGGTTAAAAAGATAAGCCTTTGAACCCTGGTGGTATCTTCCATGTCGGTTCAATGAAAGCAATTGAAAGCGTCCATGTTTATTATTTGGGGGTAGACCAATTAATATTGTTAACGTGCTGCCTTGGGCTGTACATTGGAAATATTGATTGATCTATCCCACACTTCAACTTAGCAGCCATCCTACTTATTGAAAGTACGACGTATTATGTTCCTGGACCAGAAAAGCGGCCTCTCGTTTTCAAAGAGTTAATGTATAAAAGTAATTATTGCTTCTCAAAACAAAGGTGAGAAGCACAAACAATTTCATTGCTATATGTAGTTTATGAATTAATACATTCGGCCGTATGAATGATTACCTATTGTTTTGTGCGATCCATATAGTTTTTGCACTGATTTGAGGTGACAAGGTTACTTCATTGGTCATGATAGGTAAGCAATTACAACAATGAGTTATAAATCGACATCGTACCAGTCCACCCATCACAAGTAAGAGATCTAAAATAACAAACTTGCGCCGATTGTGGAACTCAAATTGCGCTACAAGAGCAGAACACTTGCTGTTAAAAATATATTAATTAAAGTAAATTGGTCACTTACTGTAATAATATAGCAATAAGGGACCAATTTACTTTATAATAAGGCTGCAGGTTTATAAGTATTTTTATTGGCTACAGCTTAAGTATTTTAATTGGTCTACTATTTTGTTGTTCTATCTTAAAAATGGGGTCTTCCAAGACAAGTTAATTCGACATGGATGATGCCCACTATTAAACCAGATGAAATTGTGTGATCAGCGGAAAAGAACTGTGGGCTATTTCTCCGTGCTGAAGCAATTGTAGGTTCTAAGTGAAACTATAACTGTTCAAGGTGGAAATTCGCCACCTACCCAATGAATAAAACTTCCAAACTCAGTCACAAATAATTAAGCCACCACTGGTATTCTTTAATCCTTTACCTAACACGAAAAGCAGACGACACCTGCAAACAAAATTCTTGAATAACTCATTTTTTTCATTTCTTGTCTCAAAAACATAGGTTATGACCCCTCATTGGAACGAGCTCGACGAGCTCGTTCCAACGAGGGGTCATAACCTATGTTTTTGAGAAAAAAATGAAAAAATAATGAAAATCTAAATTTTATAGTAAATTTCCTTTCTTATTATACCTACCACAATTGTTTACTACAGGCTTGCACTACAGTGGAAGTCCCTAACTCGGATAAAATACTCTCTATTTTTGTCTTTCCCAAGCAAGTTGGGAAAGAAAAGTGGTGCAAAAGCACCAATAAAAATAAGCCAAAACTGGGTCGAGTGCAACCGGCGCACACCCAGTACGGGACGCTCTCTCCCAAGTACAACTCCACGACTTCCGTTGCCAGTGCGCATATACCGTCTCTAAAGACTCATTCTTTTTTGAATCCGTAAACGTTAGAGTTATGTGATCAGCGGGGAGGAAAGATTCTTTACCCGTAAAGAAGACGGGAGGGCCTCCATGTAAACAATTGTGGTAGGTATAATAAGAAAGGAAATTTACTATAAAATTTAGATTTCTTATCAACCTACTCACAATTGTTTACTACAGGCTGAATAGACAAAAGGCTGGAGGGAATCGCATAACCAACCCCCACATAACCCTAGTGCACTGGAACCGTGAAGTAGATGGAAGAGGTCCCGAGGCTTATCAACCATAATGTCGCAATCATTGGTAAAGGACAATGAAAAGAGACATATGAGCCTGTGTGACACACAGACAGAAAAAGGGCAGTAACAGCACAAGGCTGAAACTGACCTTCAAGAAGCCTAATGGCTATGGCAGACAACAGCCTGAGCAGAAGAAAGAGGACCCAGGGCAAAAAGGTCCTCCGACTGCTCCTGCAACTGGCGTAAATAAAAGGTGGAGAAAGTAGAAGCATTTCTCCAGTAGGCTGCCTGCATAACATCCGACAACTTGACGGAGTTAGAATAAGCCCAAGAGGTAGACAGTGCCCGCACCTCGTGGGCAGAAATACGATTGGTAATACAATCGCCAGCTGCTAAACGACTATAAGCCGTACGAATAGCAAGACAAATCCATCGAGAAATGGATTGAGGAGAGATCTTCTGTCGACCCGGAATGAGAGACAGAAAAAACCGTTTTCTGCCTTTCCGTATGAAGCGTGTCCGATCAAGATAAATGCGAATAGCACGGACCGGACAGAGCAAAGGGCGAGTACCCTCAACAGAGGGAAGAGCCCTGATACAGATAGGAGGAGGAGTAGTATCTGGTAACTGATTCTTAGCCAAAAAGGAGCAATCAGTGGTAAAAGTAACACTGTTGGGAGAGCTCCTAAAAAGGCCGGGTCAACCGAGAGGGCGTGAAGCTCACTAACCCGTCTGGCCGAAGCAAATGCCATCAGAAAAGCCGTCTTATATGTGAGAAAATGCATATCCACCTGGGATAAAGGTTCGAACGGCGCCCCCCCCCCCCCCCCCCAAGCAAAGCAGCACCCACGAAAGATTCCATCGTGGAGTAAGCTGCAAAGTCCGAGGCCTTTTCAAAGAAAAGTGCCGAACAAGCTTGGAGAGGTAAGGATTAGTGCCGATACGACGCTTCCCCACATAAGAAAAAGTCTCTGAAAGCATAGACCTGTAACCCTTGATGGTAACAGGCTGGAGACCCCGAGAATCAAACAGATATACCAGAAACTCCGCAATCTGTGAAATCGAAGGATTGGCATAATCAACAGAGTGATCAGCACACCATCGACAGAAGACCTTCCATTTAGCTGCATAAGCTAAACCAGTGGAGTGCCTCCTTGAAGAAGAAATGCACTCCACTGCTCGTCTCGAAAAACCTCTACGGAGGAGACAGGACCTGACAAAAGATATGCGTGAAGGCACAATGAAGTCGGGTCGACGTGAAACCTCCTCGGGCGACCTTGACAAAGAAGGTCGCGACGTAGCGGGAGACGTGCCGGAACCGCCGCCATCAGCGAGCGGAGCTGATTGATCCACACCCGCTGAGGCGACAGGGGAGCGATCAGAATGATTCGACAACTGCAGGTTCGAATTTTGGCGAGAACCTGAGGAAGAATCGGAACCGGTGGGAAGGCGTAGCCGACTAGACCGTTCCAATCGAGTGACAGAGCGTCCACGGCAAAAGCCAGAGGATCTGGACACGGGGACACGAAAGTGTCCACCTGATGGTTCCAACGAGTCGCAAAGAGGTCGATGTGGGGACGTCCCCAGAGATCGCAAAGCGACTGGAACACTGCCCTGTGAAGCATCCACTCGGTGGAAATAACCCCGCCCTGTCGGGACAGGGAGTCGGCTAGGACGTTCAGACGACCGGGAATGTGACGAACAACCACTCCGGCGTGAACATCCTGAGCGAGCAGTAAAAGATCCCGAGCTAACTCGTACATCGGAAGCGAGTGCGTGCCGCCCTGGTTCCGAATGTAAGCAACCACTGTCGAATTGTCGGATAGTAGAAGGACCTGGCGATTCGACAGGTGAGGGATCCACTGCCTGAAACTCAGAAGAAGAGCAAGAAGCTCCTTCTGGTTGATGTGTAGAGCTGCTTGATCCTGGTCCCACATCCCGTGTAGGGAAAGACCGAGAGGATCCAACGTCGCACCCCATCCGAGATCGCTGGCATCTGCCGTCAGAACGCGATCGGACGTGGGTAAGTCCAGCGGAACACCCTGCGTAATCCACTGAACATCTGTCCAGGGAAGAAGGTGAGGATACAGAGAGTCCGGAAACGGAAGCACCTGATCCAGAGAATCTACATTCGGTCTCCAACGACTGAGCAGAAAGTGTTGGAGAGGTCTGACACGCAGCCGACCTAGAGGAATGAGATCCGTCACCGAACCGCAGAGACCGATCAGCCGGAGAAAACTCCGAGCGGTCGCGGACCTGGACTGGGACAGAGTCAGAGCAAAAGCTGAGAGAATCACAGCCTTGGCCTGGGGAACAGCCACCAAATTGAATTTGGTTTGGAAAGACATCCCCAGATGACAAAACGACTGAGAAGGGACCAGGTCCGACTTCTCCTCGTTGACTCTGAATCCTAGCGACGTGAGCAAGCTCAACAGAGTGGCGACATCCGATTCCAGTAAGGCAGCATTGGAATGCCTCTGGAGGATATCGTCCAGATATGCCGAAGTAGTCACCCTGAACTGTGTGCGATGGAACGCTATCACATGCGACATCAGTCTGGTGAACGCCCAAGGAGCCAGGTTGAGGCCGAAAGGCATGGCCTTGAACTGGTAAACTCGCCCCAGAAAAGCGAACCTGAGATACTTCCGTGACGCCCGATACATCGGAACGTGGAAGTAAGCGTCTCGCAGGTCGATGCTGGCTGCGAAATCTCCCTGGTGAATGGATTGGCGGACCGACCTGAAAGTCTCCATGCTGAACTTGGGAGCAATGATAGACTGGTTCAGGATACTCAGATCGATAACCGGTCGGAGTCGGCCGTCCTTCTTCGGCACCAACAACAGGCGGGAATAGAAACCCACTGACTGAACGTTCTTGACGACCTCGATCGCCCCCTTTTCCAGGAGATTGGCAATCTCCGTGGACAAAAGTTCCCGACGTAAAACGTCTGAAGGAACTGTGGTTGGAAGAGGCACCCTTGACAGAGTGGGGTGCCGTCGGAAGGATATGCGCAGCCCGGACCGAACAACATCTAACACCCATGGATCGGATGTGATGGTGGTCCAATGGTCTGCGAACTCTGCTATCCTTCCTCCAACCTGGGACGAGTCGAGGTGAGGACCTTCATTTCGAGCCCCGACGAGGCCCGCGAGAGGAGAAACCACCTCCTCTGCTAAATGACGAATCCTGAGACTTCCCTCGATTCTGCCGACCCCTACCTTTACCCCGTGAGTAAGAAGTAGAGGCGGCGGCAGAAGGACCAGCCTTTTGCTTCACAGAGGAAGCAGAAGGGTACTTGTTAGGCTTGGAACGGCCCTTGCCTCCCCGAGAAGGCTGATCAAGCTGACGAAACAGCAGCTGATCTTTGGAATGACGTAGGACGTCATCCCGGACCGTCGACACGGAACCATGGAAAAGTTGCGGACCTGCCAAAGAAGCAGATCGAAGAGTAGCACGCTGCTCCTCGGGAAGGGATCGTCCTGTGTCCAGCACAGCGTCCCTTCGAACTAATTCCAAATTGGCCGTGTTACAGGCATGCGTGTGAGTAAGGTGCATAAGCGCCTTGGACAGCACACGCAAAGGAGCCTGTACCTCGTCAAACTTATCTGGAGGCAGATAAGTAGCCAAAGCTGAGACGACGTGATCTGAGAGAGAAAGCATGCCAAGCATCTCTCTAGATAAGCCCAACGTGGACTCCAGAGTCGTCATTGGAATGACGGCAGACTTGGGCTTGGAAAGCCCGAGGGAAGTGGAGTCCTGATCCAGAACCGTCAAAGTCTGGCAGACTGACGGATTGGCGGAATCGTAGGAACGATAACGCACAGGAGGCAAAAAGGTGTCAACCCTCGTGAAGAACGAAGTCTTCAAAGCCTTGGAATTCAGCTTGGCATCCAATGCTGAAAAAGCCTCAACCACCTGTACCGTACCAACTGGCACGGTCGAAGGCGCCCAGAAGCAGGTTGCTCCATAGGCTGTTGGCGCGCGACCGATGATCGCGGCCAGGCTGACACTGTCGGCTGGTTAGCAGGTTTGAGCTCAGGCAGAAACCCAAACACAAAGTCAAGAGCCGCCCCCAAGTCCGAAGACTGCTGGCCCTCGACCTCAAGCATGTCGGACTCCTCCCCAGAGTCGGAAGACACATAGCCCATCGTGGGCAAACCAGCCGACGCCTCCCATGGTGTCGGGACACCAGAGGAATCGGAAACCGGCCTGTTTCCAATTCCGGGAGGCGGCGCCAAAGGAGGCGCCTGGAAACCACCCATAGCCTCGCTGGAAGCAACAGGAAGGCTCTTAGAAAGAACCTGAGTGAGTAAGGAGAGGGCCTCCCTAAGCTCACTGCCTGTACTGACCGGTTCGACAGGGGAGCGAACCGGCAAAGTGGCTTCACCTCTGACCCTCTTAACCAGCGAAGGGTCACGATCCTCCAAAACACCCGACGCGGGACGACGGGCGGCAGACGAAACATCTGAAGGCAGACGTGTATAGGGGTACGATGCACCCCGAGGATAAATATTGCGAGAACTCATGAGAGTCACCGCGGACCTCTGCGGGGCAGAAGGTCCAGGCTGCACAAAAGGCGTTGGTCCCCCAAAACTGGTCGTGTGACCAGAGTGAGTAGACGGAAACGCCACGGAGTTCATAGTGTTTCCACTACGAACATCCGAATCCAAAGACACAACTGTGGTGCTCGACGGCGAAGAGACCACAGCGATGGGCTCGGCCGGCAGCCCCTTCCGACTTCGCCGAGTTGAAGTCAGGGAAGGCTGAGGCCGATATCCCACGTCTACAGTATCGGACAGTCCTGCAGTCCCCTGCAGCGAAGAGCCGAGGCCGGCTGAAACAGATAACGAAGCAGACGGGCCAGCAGCAGTAGTAGATACGTCGAGAGTCATTGAGGCTGGTGAAATAGTGGAGAGAGCACACCGGCTCGGCTCCGAAGGAGGAGTCACAACCCTAGTGACAGCCTCAGATGTCGACTGGAGGGGGACCGTAGTCCCGGAACCAGGCATCTCTACACCAGAACACTCAACGGCTCCCGCAGTATCCACCACAGGAAAAGACTGCACATCCCCCACGGAGGAGGAATAACTCTCACCAGACAAAGTCGACTCGGGAGGCCCCGAACGACCACGTTCTCCTTTCCCGCGGGAGCGGGAGGCACGGCCACGAGAACGAACGACACGGTTTACTGACGCCCAGAAGGTGGAAGACCATGTTCCACAGACACCACACGGCCGCTCGGCCGAACACCCATTACAGGAGGAACAAGACAAATGTACATCGTCCACATGCTTTGGCAGCAGACATTGCCCACAGGGAATTGTCCTGGGCATGATAGAGGTGAGAGGAGCAGAATAGTGGAGATGAGAAAACAGAACACCCCCAAAGAAGAGAGAAAGGTGAAAGAAACAAAGACCCCAGAAGGTCGACCGGGAACCACCCAACAGGAAGACTACTCTCAAAAGAAAGAAGAAACACTGCAGGAGTGGTACCCCGCTGACACCTAACTCTAACACAATTTGAAAATTTTGCAAAAAAAGCATTAACAATAATTGTGAAAAAATCTAAGTCCGAACCGCGTGGCACGCGAAATTCGCGAGCGACTCGAGAGAGAGCAAATAAAAATACATTATGGACATATAATAGAAAAGAGAATATATAAAACACTGTTCCTGAGAATACAAAGGATACACTGTGGTATAATGAATCAGGAATCATCAAACATCGAGCTGGTGGAACACTGATAAGCGTGCAAAAACATCTCGACACGAAGCGGATTTCAAAAAGAATGAGTCTTTAGAGACGGTATATGCGCACTGGCAACGGAAGTCGTGGAGTTGTACTTGGGAGAGAGCGTCCCGTACTGGGTGTGCGCCGGTTGCACTCGACCCAGTTTTGGCTTATTTTTATTGGTGCTTTTGCACCACTTTTCTTTCCCAACTTGCTTGGGAAAGACAAAAATAGAGAGTATTTTATCCGAGTTAGGGACTTCCACTGTAGTGCAAGCCTGTAGTAAACAATTGTGAGTAGGCTGATAAGAAATTAATTGGCGATTTTTTAGCAGCGCTGGCCAGTTTGGGCCGTTACGTTGGGTAAATGGTTAACGAAATCGGATGCTGATACGACCTGGAACCAGACTACCCCTTAAATAGCCCATCACCTAATTTAAGATTCAATCGGGTGGAATATTTCATAAGATCGGAAAAGCGAACCTTAATGCTTCGCTTCTCCGATCAACTGAAATATACCACCGAATGTGGGGGCGCGGTGGCGTCGCGGTAACCGGTTTTCGTCACATCACCGAAGTTAAGCAATGTCAAACGCGGTTAGTAGTTGGATGGGTGACCATTTCAGCGACTGATTCGCGCTCCCGCGTTGTGTCCTTGGGCAAGGGACTTAACCCCGATTGCCTACATGGGGGCACGATGACGCTGTGTACTAAGGCGTACTGCACGTCGATGGTGCGCATATCTTCAACCAATCTAACCCTGCCTGTGCCGCGGTGCAGAGTTCAGAGTTACGATGTAGTGAGCTGACAGCTGCTCGTCGTTGCTCGGTGGTTCTCTCCGTGTACTCCGGCTTCCTCCACCCGTAAAACTGTCACGGTCACGATTAGGCATAGTGCATAAGTATGTGACCTTAAGCACCAATAAATAAATAAATAAATAACCACCGAATGTAATTTAAAAATATCACGAACATTCATTTTCTTTGAACCAACACAAGACATGTTTCTTAATCGAGATTTGATTTGGTCGATAAAGACTCGTCACAACCGTAGTTTTATGATTAGTTCCACTACTTTTGTTGCTATTTTAATGTTTTCAGGATGAACTAAATACTCAGTGATTGGAATATCTAAAACTGGAGCACGAAAGAATATCTGTATAGTTTGTGAGTAAGGGAACGACACATCACATCAACGGTAGTCTGGGTGCAAACTCTACGAAAAGTGGGTAAGCAAACAGCCCATTGGGCTCAAATTCACTCAACCCAGTGGATTTGGGTTGATTTTTAACCCAACTGATTTTAGAGTGTAATAAATTAGCTGAAATCACCTAATTAGCTGAACTATCTCATCCCTGTCATATTAAGCTGGAATCTGACTTTAATCACTGAAAAAAACTTAAACATGGGAGAGCATGAAAACAAACAATAACACACGAATTTATATAATCTTTCTGTATATAAATACTTTATTATATACAAACAATACTTATGAAATAAAATATGGCCACGAGTAGAATGAAAAACATTTACAAATGAACTTTTCATACATCAGATATCTCGGAAAAATATCTGCGCAAAATCAATAACAATAATTTTTTTTAATAAGTGAAAAGAACAAAATTAGTAAAAGGCTGTCGGATCTTTTTAACCGACCCGGTGCCATCTCACCCTGGACAGCACACACAATTTCCAAACTCATTCTGTAAAACATTCGAAAAAAATGCACTTATATGATACAATGTTTGAAAGGTTTCGAGAGCTCTTTCCAACAGTATGTTGCATGGTTGCATTCCATCAGCAGAGCTCGAATATGCACGAGATTTTTTTCCATTCTAGAACAGAAAAGAGTGGTGGCCCAGTGATAAAAGTGGATCACAAGTTAAATATTTGCTGTTCAATAACCCCCGACAGTGATTCTAGAAAAGTTAAGGCACTGAACATTTCGAGAATCAATGACAAGAGCTGGAGTAATAAATGAAGTAGAAAAATATATTGTCCTTCCGTCAACCTAAAGTCTAATTTCATTAATATTTATTTATTCATTGGGGGGAAGGGGGGGGGGGGGGGGGGGTTAACGACACCTTCGACAGCCAGGATCGCCTCATAACATGCTGTTTTACGGGGAGTTCAGAGTTACGAACTAATGTCGAACAGTACCCATAGGAAACCACTGAACATTGGTTGAAGACAAGTGCACCATCAACGTTCAGTACGCCTTAGTACACAGCGTCACCGTGCCCCTACGTGGGCAATCGGGACTAAGTGCCTTGTCCAAGGACAGAGCGCACTTACACCTGGCAGGGGTCGAACTGTGGTCCTTTCAATGCCGTAACCACGCAGACACCGCGCTCCCTATTTTGATTAATATGTGTTGGAATAACCTTCTAAACACTACAGTCTATTTTGATTAATAAGTCATTAAGTGTGATGGGCACTTCCTGGTATCGTGTTACTTTATTCATTTTTTTCCCAACATTTTTTACAAAATTTCAACAAAACCATATCATGTGACCCGTGAGGGGTCACGAGATATGGTTTCGTTGAAGTGTCTTTGAAAATAATTTTCAACTGCTCAATTTGTAAATTACGCGGGCCGATCGTTAGGTAAAGGGTTAATAGTTCTGTATGTAATTTATTTATTTATTGGGGTTTAACGACACTGTCCACAGCCAGGATCGCCTCCTGGAGGAAAGTATACGGGTGGAGAGAGCCGGAGTACTCGGTGAGAGCTACCGAGCAGCGGACTCCCCAAGGTACCAATGTCGAACAAGTAAGAACAGTTATTTAACCGGAAGACGAAACCTGCCAAAACTAGTTCAATTACACCTTCGACAGCCAGGGTCGCCTCATGACATGCGGTTTTACGGGGGGGGGGGGGGGGGGGCAGGAGTACCCATAGAAAACCACCGATCATTGGTTGAAGACAAGTGCACAGCCCGGATCGCCCCCTGGAGGAAAGTTTACGGGTGGAGAGAGCCGGAGTACTCGGTGAGAGCTACCGAGCAGGGGACTCCCCAAGGTACTAATGTCGAACAAGTAAGAACAGTTATTTAACCCGAAGACGAAACCTGTCAAAACTAGTTCAATTACAGAGGAAATTAAGTGAAGAAAAGAAAAAAGGAAACAATTTCATACGTTCCTTTTATTTGGGAAACGGGAATGGTTTCAAGAAATAAAAAAAAATTGGGGCATATGGCTAACAAATGTGGACAATTATCATTGCTGCATGCAGGGATATGAATCGAACTGATATCGCTGAATTCCAAGGGCCACGAACTGTTGATGAGATTAGCACAAGACCAATTAAATTTATTGCCTCGTTACCCTTGAATAATAATTCCTGCTCGGAAATAGAGAAAAAATGTTGGTACGTTTTGGAATGATAAAACTTCAAAGACTATTCAATGACATTTTTTAAACCTAAATGTATTTTAAAGAGGTGAAAAATATCATAACGTCGATCAATCAGCTGAGAGCACTGGTGATCCAGCGTCATAACACATGCCGAAATATTACTGCTCCTATACATGTGCGATGTACAGTCGTTTCCAGTGCTTACTAATACAAAAATACAAAATTAAACCAACAATACAATTAAGAACCGCCCAAGAAGCATGTTGGCGCCGAGAATTAGGTTTTTGTCCTCGCATTAGAACGCGCACATTGCGTTCGTCCCATAACCTGTGTATCAGAAGAGAAGTTCAATTTTGATATCAATCAAAATACAGAATTAGCAATGCAATGCACGGCACAGCAGGGTGTCATGCTTTTGATATGGTTTACACGGATCTCGTCCGGATCTGCATTATGCATGATGCAGAACCGTCGTTTGAGTGCAAGCGAGAATGTTTCCTGTATATTCAAATGGCCTCATACTTGCAAGATGCTTCATAGATGAAAAAAGACATTTTGAAAACGTGTCTAGTAATGCGGTCTTATAATTTAGTCAGGATAACAATGGAACCCAAAGATTTGGACCTTTAGAAGATCGTCCTAGCATAGAAAATGTTGAACAGCTTATATTGTATAAAAGACACAAAGTAAAAGGTCAGACGGCAAGGTATCGGGCATGTTTTCCATTGCACCGAGGTCTTGATGCACTGCACTCAATACCACTGTGTAACCAACCCTTAAAACAAACAGCACATTACTTTGATAAGAGATGAATCGCAATTACAACCGAGGCGTATAGCCATTCGGCCGCTGTAACATTTCATTGACAGATTCAGTCAGTGCATAGATAGATATTCATAACATTCATGGCAATGTTAACAATATCGTATTTGGGAGTTTACAGAACATAGGATACACAATACCCACACAGGCCTGAAAATTCGTCCCAATTCGCGAGAATCAGTTTTGACTCTCGTGAAATCCTGCTGCGAGAATCAAGATTCAGTTGCCAATTTAGAATTTGAGAGTACTGTTGTTATACCCCTGTCCTTGTGAGTGCAACGAGTTTATAATCCCTACTGAAAACAAACCTCGTATTTACATATTTACTACAGTTTAACCCCCATGTCCTAGTTCCATTTTTGTGAGTTTCTTGTCTTGTGTTCACATGTAGAATACATGTTCCAACATAAGGCTTTTGGTCGTCGAGCTGATGGGAGTTACAATACGTTGGCAGCGGTGTCTAGTGAAGTCTTGGCTGCCTGTAAAAGCAGCCAAGACTTCACTAGACACCATTTGCCAAGTCAATGTGTTACCTTATTATGAGAGTGCAAAAAGTAGAATTTTCCAGGCCTATAAGGACACGTTAGAATCGAAGACGATTGATGAGAATCAAAGTTGATTCTCATTGTTTCCTTGCGAGGATCGACTCTGACACACGCATGGATTTTACGCCCTGTCCACAGCAAGCACGTCCGCATAGGATAGGTGAGGGTGAAAGGCGACGAATACCATGTAATGGTAGGTGAGGAACTGGAAGTACTCCGTCCGTTTTTCCCCACTGAAGCTTATCCCAGACCCACTTGCAAACTCTCTCATTCGTAGCAGATATACAAAAGGATCTGGGAGAGTCTGACGATAAAACGTCTCATTTGTGAAAACCTCATTTGCAATATCAAACTGTGTCACTTGAAGGCAGTGGTGGTGCTACACAGAGACGGGGAGGGCGAGTGGGAGAAATTCGCGCCCAGAAAATAGGCTCCCCCCGCTCCGTAAGATTGCTTTATCAACTTTTGGCCCTTTACCTAACGTAATGTCCACAACCGGCCAGTTCTAGCCACAATGTTATTTATTTTTTCAATTGATGCTTCAAAGACATAGCTTATACCACCAGTGACACGAGCTCGAGGAACTCGTTCCAATGAGGTGTCAGAAGCTAAATTTTATGAGGCAATGCATTTTAAATTTTTAGTTATCTACGAAAATGTTTTGCAAGTTTCGTTTTTATTCGCGTTGGGTGAAAAGGGTTAAAAAATATAAACATGCCCTACCCACTACCCCCCTCTGAAACAAAAACAAACAATGGTACCGCCACTGGTTGAAAGTAAAATACAGAGCAGATTTCCAGCAGTTGGTGAGCGACGAATACATAAGGGCTAATGTTGTAATGATTTAGTGATTCAATCTAATGCATCAAGATCACACTGGGAGATGAAGTGCTAAGGTATGGCAGGACAAAGAGAGACGTGCACACAGCATGTTCTATATGGATGTAACGCATTGTCCCGCATTGTCCTTGCATGCTGTGTTATGTTGAGATCACAAATATTTCAAGTTAACGTGGTGTGACGCAGATGTTTCCAGCATATGTGAAAAAGTAATGCATGTTCTCGCAGTTGGTGCTGAAATTTGTCATTGATCATTTTTTCGATCGCTATTGTTGTTAGTCCTCTAACTTTTGTTATTGTTAGCATTTCTTGCATTTTGTCCTTTTCTTCTTTTCTTTCACTGTTTTTTGTTTGTTTGTTACACTGCACACTGCACATTGGGTAGACACTTACCATTACCCCAAGGCCTTCACACAAGAGATCTGGTGCGAGCGTTACAAACGTTGCTAAAAAGTAATCAAGAATGATTTTTCTTCTCATCTTGCAATTTCGACACAACGACTTGGCTCGTATTTTTATTTGTTATAGAACAAAGACAATAACCCCCTTGATTTAGTTCTATGCCAGATATAGAGAATGAGTCGTAATTTCATGTCAAATCGTGACAAATTTGAGATTATTTTTATCACATAATATTTAATTTAACCTTTTCGTCAACGTAACAAATAAAGCTGGCCAGCAGTGTTCACAAAAATCGCCACCTAATTTTTTTTTATTTGTTCATAGCTTTTGATCCTTCAGTGGAACGAGCTCGTCGAGCTCGTTCCAATGAGTGGTCATCAGCTATGTTTTCGAGACAAAACTGAAAATATTTAGTCATTCAGGAAATATTTTCTACAAATGTCATCTGCTAATTGTATTAGGGAGACGGTTAACCCTTTACCCAACGTCGAGCTCGTTCCAACGAGGGGTCACATGATATGGTTTTGTTGAAATTTTTTGAAAAATGTAAAAAATGGTATTTAAAATAATAAATTTTGATATCGTCTGCGTTGGGTAAAGGGTTAATGAAAAATAAGAGAAGATTTAGTCATTTCTATTTCCGAAAATAATTCACTCACAAAGTTACCACGTTGAGGTTGACTTCTGACGTCAATCCCATATTAGTCGTTTTGTGAATAATATTTTCCGACAAAAAGCTCTTTGATGGTGATTATGGGATAAATGGGTGTCTTATATATAATCACTGACCTTAATGTTGATGCAACGATTTGTTGCGTCAATATTACATGCAGTGATGTTATATTTCAGTCTGCACAATGGTCTAGTCCGAGTTTGTCGTACAGATAAGCTCACATCAAATGCATTAAACACGTACAAATTGCAAAATGGAATGAACATTTAATATTTGTCACTTTATCGCAATTCTCGCATCGCATGGTACATGTGTAAATGCCTCACTCCCTCCATTGGGAACTGATATAATAAATACACAAAACGACACACGGGTGTGAATGGGTTAATCGATATGGTACGACTGCCAGCGCGGAAGGATGAAACGAGAGGCCGCAAGCCTCGAGTGCCATATCGATTAACCCATTCACACGCGCGTGTCGTTCTGTGTTTATTACACGCCTTCCCCTCTATAAAAACAATTATTAGAAGGACACTCAGCAATTCATTTGACAACTGTCAACAAAAAGAAAACATTTCATCGCCAACCAAATTTGCGAGGGGAACCAATGTTACTATTTCGTCCCCTGAGCTCCAATGTGTTCTATGTGCCTAATGACATATAGAACACATTGGAACTCAGGAGACGATTTTTAGCTACCGCTAGCGATTCAAATTGTAATTGCGGTGCACGATTTGTAGAAAATTCCAGTGAAATTTCGCTTCTATTTAAAAATAGTCCGTCAACGATTTCCGTTCCGCACTTATGTTTAGTGGTTTAGTGTTGCTGTAGATTGGGATTTCTGAGAACAGGCGTGAAATAAACAGGGTTTTGGTTCTCTGATCGCGAATGCACCACCTGGTGGTCCATGGGCTGTAAACATATGAAATTGGAGTACCAACACACCGTGAAATTGCTTTTAGGGACCACAGAGTAGCCCAACTAGTGTTCCATGAACGTTCGTTTAATTTCTTTTGTTAGATCATGAAGTATTTTTTTTAACTAAAATAGAAAATGAAGGTGTGTTAGATGTTGTTCGTTCACTCACGTTGTGACTTGGATGCAATTAGGGCTGTCACGATTAATCGACTGTTGATCGGTCACGGCGAAATCGATTAGTATTTTTCGTTGTCAAATAATCGGTAAATTGTATCCCGTTTTAGACGTTTAATAATTAAAAGAAAATTTGATGAAAAAACTATTGTTTCTAAAGGTAAAGAGTTAAGAACATCGATGTTAAACCCCAAGACGCTGTTGGAAGCAATAGTCTTCCAGGTACATTCATCAAAGCTTTGATGTTCTGAACTTTTGAACCGTCAGTGTAATAATCAAGACCGGTCGGCAGTTGCGAACTTCGCAACTGCCGACCGGTCTTGATTATTACACTGACCGTTCAAAAGTTCAGAACATCAAAGCTTTGAATGCACCTAAAAAGGATCGTCTTCGTTGTTTCCTTGAGGTAGGTGAACTGACTTGAACTTCATTTTTATCGACTTCAAAGAGAGGGAGAGGAGGGGGGGGGGGGGGGGTCATTTAGGTACGATTAATCGTCGATTATTTGCGACGATTAATCGATTCCTAAATTAAAAAATCGTGACAGCCCTAGATGCAATTCCCCTCTTTGTACTTGACCCTTTGAATCCTGATGGTATCTTCCATGTCAGTTCAATGTCAGCAATTGGGAGAGTGAATATTCATTATTTGGATGGGGGCCAATTAATATTTTCAAAGTGCAGCCTTGACGTTGAAAATATTGTTGGTTCACCCCACATATTCACATATATTCACTTGGTAGCAATCGTACTTAATGAAAGTACAGTTAAAACTAGAAGTCCTGTCACGAACTGTGCGCTTATCTAGGCTTATATGCACGAAGGAATTGCGCGCAATTGCCATATCGAATGGCATCCAAAGCACGGCAGGTTCTCCTGGTTATTCATAGGAAACACAGGCAATGTTTCTGCCAATGGACCTCCGGGTTATCCGGAGGTCCATTGGCTGAAACATTGCTTGTGCAAAGGCCATATGTACAGAATTTGATAGCCATACCATGGTCATAACGCGTAGATTAACGCGCAGATCGACGTGCTATTCGTGCGCATTTCATGACAGGACTTCTAGTTTTAACTGTATGACGTATCATGCGGTCCTCTGGTTCAAATCATTATAGAGACCACAACACTAGTATAACATCAAGTTTAGGAAATCGTAAATAACTATGTTGACCATTTTCAGAGGACTCTAATCCCAGGCGCTTTTATCGAGCTACTTTACGACAGTAAGGCAGAACTAGTCTACGATAATAAACAAACGCTGCCCCACTTACATGGCTCGCGATAAAGCTACTCCACCATTGACAACGACATATATCATAGGTACAGTTTACCGTAGTAAAATCTCGATTATCCATTTGCATGTGTGAAGCAGAAAAGGGCTTGAGGCATGTTTCACATTCCAAAAATTGAATAAAATGTTAACGAGAAAATTAAATATTTCCCGATCGAGAAGTAATGGAACTATTTCTTCCATTACATTACAATGGGGTTCTTAATAGCAAACATTAACATTTTATCGAGATACGTGAGATATTTCCAAGAACATCGCATACATATTCAAGCATTCCGCAGTAAAGCTCTCGCATACACTTAACTTTCTTTATTCCTCTTATATTCGATTTCCCTTTCTTTACCTATACATTGGAGGGGAAAGGACATCATGTTTAGACAACTGTTTTTTATAAGTCAGCTATCAACACACAAATGCACATGGGCTATTCTCGAACACAGACAGAAACTATATGTATGTTTTGCTTGAGTTGATTGGAGGCCCTTTTAGTCCTTTACCTGACGAATCAGAGCATCCGTTCGCGTAATTTCCATAGTAAGCAGTTGCAAAAATATATTTTTAAAAAATTTTCAACAAAATCATAATCATGAGACCCTTCTTTGGAACGAGGTCATCGAGCTCGTTCCAATGAGGGGTCACATGATATGGCTTTGTTTAAATTTTTTGAAAAATAAGTTAAAAAAAAACCCCCAATAATTACCATAATAAATTTTGATATCCTGTGCGTTGGGGAAAGGGTTAAGATAAGTTTGTTTTTCAAACTCTTTCCAATAGTGAATGCTGTCCAACAACAACAGCATTACATGAGCTTAACTAAAGAGTCTCGGCGTATGAGGCGATGTATTCTGAACCGACCGGGTCAAGTACTAAAAACGTCAAAATTAACATGAGTAGCATAACCTGCAAAACAATCTTACTTCTTGGAAGATCACATGGATAGAACAATGGCGTGAAAGATATAATCTTTCAACCTGAAAAACAATTTGTTGTGCCTAATGTAAAGTGGAAATCACATAAAAAAAAACCTTTTGTCTCCAGACATCTGCCACTTAACACGAAAAAATTGCGACGAGCCGAAAAATGGACCAATTGTTCAGCCTAACTCAAACTTTGGAAGCATGAGCAATAATGCTGTATACTTTATTAGAACAAATAAGAATATGAGAAACGGAGTATTCAGCAGTTTATTTCAGAGGTTTCTCCCATTAGGTCGACATGCTGTGTTGTAATACACTGCTAGAAGGCTCAGGGAATTCTTTCCAACAGTGTATGTCATCGTAGCATTCGGCCTCACTGTCGAAAGTTTTATCATCTTTTTAAGAGAACAAGGTTCTGAAAGTGTTAAGTCAATAAGATGTGCATTTCCAGTAAATGTCCTTGATATCTATCGGAGGTCAAATCTAGACGAACGAACACTGGGTTATCCTATTTTTGTGGCGAACGATTGGCGAATGAAAACGATCGTTCGCCCAATAAATACATGCCTGCGGAATTTAGTCAAAAGACTTTTTAGGTGCGAATATCTGCATTATACCTAATGTGAAATGGGCAGAAAATATCCCAACTGAACCGATATTCTTTTTGCCTGTCCTACACCACCATCTACTTGTAATCTAATCCAGTTGACACTGAGTCGAAGTCCCAAACATATTGCATGCACACGTGTAGGCCTAAACTGCCATGCATAATGTTTTCACGGGGTTTAATAAAGAGTGAGTTGTCAGGACTGTTTTAAGTACCTTAATTCCAGGGATCTCAATAGTTATGTGGTGCCTGACAAATTGTAAGGCACCACAGATCTACTAGGATGCCGGAAAGCAGTTTGCTTAAACTTTACACGTTTTTGTGACACCCATAGGTGCTTAAGCCCCCCAAAAAGGCCAACTTCCAATTTCCAAGCATTAATCCATGGTGCCCTGACGGTGTCTTCCAAGTCAGTTCAATGACAGCAATTGGAAGGGTAAATACTCAATACATGAGGGGCAGACCATTCAATATTTTTAACGTGCAGCCTGGAGGCTGCACGTTGAAAATATTGATTGGTTACCCCACACCTGCCCTGAGCAGTCATCTTACTTGAAGAAATTATGACGTAGCATGTTCCTGGGCCGAAAAATGGCCTTTAGGGTTGAAAGGGCTTAAACTCGGTGCCTGGTTTACCCTAGACCTCATTAAAGCGGCTCCACGATGTTCGCGATATGATGAGAAATTGTTTTCTTTTTTATTTGCTTTTGCGATAGGTCCAACCTCAAATTTTGAACCTTGCTGTGTAACAACCACTAATGTGGCCAACACTGAGAGACTAATGTATAAATTGAAGAAACGGATCAATGAATACAATTTTGACACAACAAATCGCTTTTACGATCACAGAACTTAGGATATATACAGATGATCCACCTTGAACATTCGTGTTACAGAAACTTGGAAAGTGTGCGATTCTCATTTTACTAAAGCCGTCACATTAATGCATAGCATAAAAATGGCGAATGAATCCATAAAACGAAACGATAGCATATTTATTTTGTTTAGCCCTTTACCAAATAGGCTGCAAAAAACAATAATAATAAAAATAAAGAAAAAATTCAGACAGTGACAATGTTCAGAAACGAAAACTTCATTTTCCCCCAGAAAGATGTTGTTTCCCTCCTACATTAATTACTGTGTTGTGATGCTGACTGACTTTAAACAAACCATTGTGTTGGAGTGTCCAACAAGACAATACCTATAGGATTCTGTGAAACGTGAGCCCCAAAAACAAACTGCGATCGTTCAGGCAGCGACAGAATGGGATGACCTGGAATGATGTTCAGAAGAGGCGAGTAAGCCGGGAGATGGTATTCGAACTGGAGCATTCTGGTTACAGATGAATGTTATTGTATAATACGTTTAATTCCCGATTATCTCGAGGTGTGTACCCAACAGAACGACAATTCTATGAATTTAATAAGAGAGGCACAAGCGAGATTTTCGCTGATGGACTTCCGAGTTTTAACCCGGAGGTCCATTTGCTGAAATCTAGCTTGTGCTTCTATATGCATTTCCAAGCAAATGCCTTATCTGGGTTAAATTCCACTGAATGGGTGTTTTAGGATCAAATAACTCTATCCAAACTCGTCAACGGAGTAGGAATACTTGTTAAAGTCAGCAACAAAATAAACATTTTAAAAATATTGGCCCGCAAACGGATGAAACAAGCGGAACACTTCCAACGCCCATGGAAAAAGTATAATAAACGCAGGTGAACGCCCATTCAATGGACTGTCGTGTTCTTGATGGACGTCAGTCATCCGATCTTTAGTATTCTTTACCTGTGTTTTTGAGGCTCTTTGTGAAATCTGATTTATTCTTTGGGTGGGAATTGAAGAGTGCTTTATGATAAAGAAGCCTCTATGTACAGTGGTAAGTTGTGGCAAGAATAGAGGTACACTTCTCCCCAAAACGCATTGTGTTACCAGCGGTAACGCAATTCGTTTTGGAGAGAAGTGCAAGTCCATTCTTGTCGACATTGAGAATACTCTTGGCTAACTAGATATCTAGCAATACAATTCAGTACAGGGCTAAACTGTAATTAATGTACTAACATAACAACGTTACTCACAGCACACTGTCACCACACAAACTAAGAGGTGTGCGGTTTTGATATTCCGATTCGGTTTCGTAGAAAAAACATCTTTTTTCAGTTTCTAACGAGCAATGGAATACTTTAAAACCAAAATCTAAATAATTACATATTTCCTGCGGTATCAATATGTTGTAGGATAACAAAAATGAAAGTATCGATTACACTGTAGGTCACCTGGACTTTATGCTGCATTTATGAGATTAATGTAATAATTAATACTAAATTGTATTTTACTAAATTGTGTCATAATTGTTATGGTTAATTATTTTTTTTTATTATCTATCTGTATCCGAAAACAGCTTGAAAAGTAACAAGAGCCATGGCGACCATTCTAGGCTGCCAAATGCACTCT
Source organism: Pictodentalium vernedei (assembly GCA_031216915.1). Lineage (NCBI taxonomy): Eukaryota > Metazoa > Mollusca > Scaphopoda > Dentaliida > Dentaliidae > Pictodentalium > Pictodentalium vernedei. Next base: position 318,347,380 of record CM062297.1, read on the forward strand.
AAAATCAGCTGGGTTGAAAATTAACCCAAATCAACTGGGTTGGGTGAATATGAACCCAAATGGGTTCATATTCACTAAATCCAGTTGATTTGGTTTGATTTTAACCCAACTGATTTTAGAGGCTGTGGTGGAGGTATGGCATTCTCATCCACTCGTTATAGTCGGTCTGCAAAATTTCAAAATCATTGATGCAAAAAATGAGAGCTCCAGCCTGTGCTGAGAAAATTCAACATAGCTGTTGTGGCGGCAATTACGGACAGCGAGCCGTTATATGAAATTCAACGATGATCAAAAAATAACCACGGCTCTGGCCGTACTGAACAAATTGTGGACAGAATAACAGACTCACAGGCATCCACACGCGTTATGGCAATATTTTACCTTGACTTCTTCGAGACGTATTTGTACTATTTACCGTGATAATACTAGTTCCAATGAGAGATTCTTGGGAAGTTCAAACAGAGAGCTTTCAACAATCAGCATCTAGAACAAGTAATATCGGGGGAGAAAAATAAAACGAACATTCCCCATTCATCTTATTTCCACTATCACTGTGTCATCATTACATTCAACTGTTCAGATTTGGGACTTTGGTTGTATTTGGAGAAACAAAACCGTTTGTTTTATGGAGCCTCAGATATTCTTTGCAATGCCTGTTTTAAAAATTTGGAACATCCGCAAAATACAATTACGAGTGGAGCTGAAACGGTTACGCGATTTTCTTGATCGATTAATCGCATGGATTAACCTTGATTAGCCGATTGATCACTTGTCCAAATAGATATCTGAATAATTGCCATACCGTTGATGATTTACAGCATGAACCCTTTCCCCAACGTAACAAACAAAACCGACTAGGCCTATATACAAAATTCGCCATTACAAAAATTGAAAATTTTTAGTAATTCGTGATTTTATTTTGCAAGTATCGTCTGCTACCCGCAATGGGTAAAGGGTTAAGAATGACTATTCCCAGCTACTGATACAGTATGATGATCATGCAAGTAAACAAGTATGTCAGCACGTAACTTGCATGCTTTACTCTGTCTCATATAATTGATGTGAGTCAGTGTGACAATGTTTACTTGTTTTGGAGCAAGTTTGTTCCTTTGTTAACCCATATAAATTACTGTAGTTCAAAAGTAACGGCTAATCGATCAATTACTTTTTGGATCGATCAAGATGTTGATCATTGATTAATCGATTAATCGGTTAACCGTTTCAGCTCTAATTACGAGGGTATCTACAACATGAAGACAAAATGTATTTGATATCATGTTTTAATCGATTCTGCACATAATCAATCCAGAAATGTTATCTAAGATAAATTTTGAACTTCTCAGCTTGCATGTGCACCCGTAATTACTAAAGTAAGTTCACTGTGGAAGTATTGACCTTTTAACGTAACTTATATATTATCAATTCTCTCGTTTTCGAAAATTTGAAGCGCACTTGTACGCCCAAACAGTAGTTCTGAAAATCAACCAAATTTAACGCCATTGCGTGTTTTAAGAGGACCATTATAATGTGCATTCGTGCAGATTCGTTTACAGTTCGGGGAAATATGAAAACCGGGGCAGTTTTTTAATTAAACGCACAGCTCGAACCAAACTTCTGCTTCAATCATTCAGTCAAACACTGCTCTTACAAATGGATAATAAAGCTCCATCTGATTTGCACAAATTGTCAATTATCACCACCCAAACGATCGCTTCACCATTTGATAAAATTTTGCATTAAATGGTCTGTAGAAGTCTTTAAGCCTCTGTATCGCTGTGGGGTTCACGAAAGGATGCTGCCTGCCTTTCGTTTTCCCCAAGCAATGAGGTCGGCCACTACCTTCGGGTTTTTTCAAACACGGAAACCCACGTGTCTCATTAAAATAAAAATGTTTGTTAGATATTATTCTTTTTATGCCTAAAAAGTCCTGCACTTTCGCCATTTCTCCGGCTGGGTCAGATATTAAATTTTCTCCGCTGACGAAATGGAATTGGTCGATTGGAAAGTATCGCAACCAGTTCTCTAAATGTTTGCTATAGACACCAATTTTAATCACACCCCACGATGTGTCAACTACCCTGCTATTATTGTTCATAAACACCAACTCCTCAAATGAAGGTATATCCGGTCTTTTAACTTTTGCCTGAGTATAATCGGAAATGGCACGTGTCACTGGATTCCTGACAACAACAATTAGTTTTGTGTCTTTGCACATCTTCATGATACGAGCCGGAACTTCCTTGGTGACGAAGTAACTCGGCGTTTTCTCCACGGTTATTTGTCCCTCTAATGTCGGAGGCATCTTCTCCCTGCAAAATAAATAACCTGAATGTATAAAATGTGAAAACAAAATAACATGTATGGCGCACGCTATCTGGTCTAAAATGATTTCACCGATAGAGGCGGCGAAAAACATAACCTAATTTTAGCCTTTTGAACTCTGGTGGTATCTTCCATGCCAGTTCAATGGCAGCAATTAGAAGAGTCCATATTCATTATTTGGTGTAGACTAATCAATATTATCAACGTGCAGCCTCGGGGCTGCACGTTGAAAATATTGATTGGTCTCCCCCACACATTTACTGAACAGCTATCCTATTTAATGACGTCATGACGTATCGTGTTCTTAGCTGGAAAAGCGGTCGCTAGGGCTTAAAGGGTTAATGCACACACTATCTAACCACCGTGCTGTACACGGAAGTGTTTACGCCAATTGAAAGAATTATTTTTGATATTTGATATTTTTGTGATACCGTTTCAGATAATCTGCTTCACCGGAAGTGAAATATTTTATATTCACTTTGAGGCTTATCTTTAGTTTTTAGAGACTGGTCTGTAAGTGCAATTTCTAAAAAAGCTAAACGACACACGAATCAAACGCACGGGATTATTTTCTTTGAATTGTGGCGTCGTTTTGCCAGAGTGACGCAATCATTTTTCGAACACCTTTCTGAAAACTGTTCGATCGCTCGTGCATTTGTGCGACCGAGATTTTCGATTTCCAGGATTTCGTTACGACGTAAATTTATTATTTGCCAAAATGAGTGGATTTCTCTCACGAAACGAAATATCAGTCTACAAATAATAATTACTCGATGTCTTTGATGCACCAGGTGGTTGTATGGGAAAATGTACGGTAAGTCTCCGGAAAACAAATACATGATAACATCTATATCTCTTCCGTACGGTTGTCCGGGTTGTTGTAGTATCATTACCTCCAAATGCTGCTAGGTGACACATTGTTGTAGAAATTAAGGCTCTCCGGACCTTTCACCACCAGGCCTGGCATTCTGAAAAATGCAGGAGGGCAAAAAATCGCTCTCCTCAATCAGCTTAGGAGAGCAATTAGCTTTACACAGCATTTTAAGTATCCAGTTGAACGAACTTATTGAAACTGAAACCAACAGACTACATCAGTGATTTTATTAACTTTACTGAGGTAAAGCGAAATCTCTTAGACATCTAGATGTCTCACTCAACAACCGAACACACCCAGACCTGTTGTACCCAGACCTGTTGTCCAAGAAAGTCATTCGCCTACCACTACCACCTTCAACCCCCCAAGGGGGGTTGAAGGTGGTAGTAGTAGGCGTATGACTTTCTTGGACAACAGGTCTGCTTGAATGTACAGTCACATCCTGGTGCAAGTGCTTCAAGTGACAGGATAGTAGTAATGGTAGTATATTATAGTGTCAATATTCCTTGAATAATTACCCCTCAAACTGTGATGTCAGTTGTTGAACTTGAAACTGACAGAAAAAAAATATTGCTGTGACCCATTTTGCTTCAAATGATTGCAACTGTGTTTGGGTATGGTTGCAGCCATTACCTTTTACCACTAAACCACTTTCAAAATGAAATTACGTGATGTTATGTGACTTCAAAGTTAAATTACATTTTTTGCTTTACAACTAAAATTTAATGTTTGCATAATACATGTAATCTCAATCATCCCAGACCAAAATATTTAGGAGGGCAATTTTTCGCTCTCCTTAATTCTTTCAGGAGGGCAGTAAGGAGAGCTAAAATTCGCTCTCCTGAAATTGCCAAGCCTGCACCACGCCCTGTCATATGATAATATCTAATTAACTACCTAAAGGAAAAGCAATACAAACACCAAGTGGTATTTACAAAACAGTCATTCAAATGTTATCAGGTTTTTTTTATTTTTCGTCCCAAAACATAGCTTACGGATCCTCACTGGAACGAGCTCGTTCCATGATAGGGGTCATAAGCTTTGTATGTTTTGGTGGTAAAATATTTAATCCTTTACCTAACATGAAAAGCAGACGTCGCTTGCAAAAAAATTCTTGAATGACTAATTTTTTCATTTTTTGTCTCAAAAACATAGTTATGACCGCTCATTGGAACGTTCCAAAGAGGGGTCATAACCTATATTTTTGAGACAAAAAATGAAAATATAAGGAAAATTAATTGGCGATTTTTGAGAATAGCGCTGGCCGTTTTTGGCCGTTACCTTGGATAAAGGGTTAAACAAGAGAGCCATCTTTTACTCGTGTTAGTAAACGGATAATGACGACAGAAACCACAGTTACAAGGCGAAACGTCACACAAAACAAAGAAAAAAGTGTTGTTTTGTCGAGAAAAGGTTAATTTCGTTGTTTCTCCTGTTTTAGATACGTGGCATAAGAAAGATTTCTTTATTCCGGTACATAGTCGAAAGTTTTTCCTAACGTTTTCTTGGGAATATATATTCATGTATAACCATAAAAGAGTGCATTGCAAAGCGTTCCATATGCCCTCCTCCTGCAATACTAATAGAATATGCTCACCAGTGGAGTACACAGCGTCACCGTGTCCCACGTGGGTAACCAGGATTAAGTGCCTCGCCCACAACACAGTTACAATTGGTAACTGTGGACCTTTAGGTTTGAAGTCCAATGCCGTAACCACGGAGACACTGCAATTCCTCCAGAGTCATAATGCAAAAGGTTCATTTTACTATTTTTCTAAGTTCTAAAAGGACCATAATTCTGCTGGAAATGTGGGGACAAAACCCACGATTAGTGAATATCATTTCTCTCATGGTGGCCTATCACGAAACCAAAGAACGTCACAATCCGACAACCGATGCCAGAGTTAAAATACAAAATGCTTATACGGACGGACGGACGGACGGACGGACGGACGGCTAGTCGGACGTACGGACGGATAACTCGACTATGTACAACCCCCCCCACCCCCACCCTCCTAAGAGGTTGAGTGCAGGGCATGCTAACCACCAGAACATTTTTTTAAGTTATCCCACGAAGTATTTTTATGGATATGGCAATCCATTTAAAGTCGCTCTGCACAGTAATGAAAGCACCCCTGTACCAATGAAAATGTTGTTACATACTGTACATGATGCACACGACGCGATAATTGTGCTTATTTAGCAAGCTTACTTATCGGTTTTCAGTTTCGACACATTACGATACCTCATATCTGAGACTTCATGTAAAACAAACAAAAATACAGACAGCTGTGATACCAATGTACACTGTGTAAACACAAATCACAAATTATACTTGTTATGCAACAAATCGTACGTTCAAGTAATTGTATGTTTCACTTTGGACACTGGAATCAGTTTAATTTCTCGCTGTCATAATTCGACAACAAGGCTCAAATTAGAGGCATTACGCCATATCTACATATTTCAAACCTAGACGTTCAATATTACTCCTTCGCATCGCGCACATCGCGTTCAGAGTGTACCAGACTAAAGCGACTCCATCTGCAGCATGTCGTATAGATCGCACCAGTTGTCGGTAATGACGTCTGCCATGGAATTCGGGCAGATATATCACATCAGACAGAACGTTTATTTTGATTACACTTGTTTAAAAATAAAACCTTCCCATCTGAGAAAATAATTCTGCACGATTATTAGGTCTCAATACGTTTTGAGTATAACTTCTCAATGGCATATAGAGTAGCCAGGTAGGCGGCATGTTTACATAACACCGATTCAAATCTAAAACATTGAGGTCAACGCACTTTTTATTTATTCAAATGCACTACGCGTGTCAAGTATGGGAGTCAAAACGATTTATTTATTTCGGTAGCGCCGTGCAGTAGCGCCTGTAGTTGTGGCACAGATAGAGAGCTTCTTGTGGTGGGAAGAGACCAGGCAGAGAGACATCAGCGACGCAGAAAATCGCCGCCTGTGGGACGCGGCGACACGTTTTGTGGGACGTTTAATGGACAAGACTCGTATTTTGTGGGCTCTGTCAATCGGCACAGCTCTCGAAATGTCTACTGGAAGACTACATATACTTATCAGATATTTTAACCCCGAGTTTCCTGAATGGCATCATCTTACATGGCCCAGCGAATCTCAAGTTTTGGGTCAAAAGGACTCGAACCGAATCCCAGATAAAATCAGCTGCGTATTTTGAAACCTAATCGAATCTCAGAGGTCATGTTTTGGGTCGAAAGGACTGGAACCGAATCCCAGATAAAATCAGTAGCGTATTTTGAAACCTGATCGAATCTCAGAGGTCATGTTTTGGGTCGAAAGGACTCGAACCGAATCCCAGATAAAATCACTGCCAAATCAGCAGCGTATTTTGAAACCTGATCGAATCTCAGTCTTCACGTTATAGATATTGCACCTTCTCTCTGTCGTATCTATTGTCAGTCTCAACTCAATCACTGAATTCAACAGTGACTCGTCTGTTTTGTATAGTCAATAAAAATGCAGAAAATTACAGAACAGAATCAATGCAGTTTCAGAAGTGAAACCTTCTTGAACTCGTCTTACCCCTTTACCTAACATGAAAAGCCGACGAAACTTGCAAACAAAATTCTTGAATAACTAATATTTAAACATAAACATAGGTTATGACCGCTCATTGGAACGAGCTCGACGTTCCAACGAGTGGTCTAACCTATGTTTTCGAGACAAAAAATGAAAAAATGATGAAAATTAATTGGCGATTTTTAAGAATAGCGCTGGCCGTTTCGTTGGGTAATGGGTTAAATCATCAGGAATCCTGTACTGAGGACCTGACGATATAATGTGAGTTCAATTCGTGACACTTGGTAGAATTTTGAGAACGTCTCGATGATGCGAAAATTTCTGAATAAACTCGACTCGAATCGAAATGAATCATTATGACATTTTCCAATCGAATCGAATTTCAAAGCCTCTCAGGGTCATACATCAACTGATATTTGACGAGTGTCAAAAATATGTAATCCTGCAGCCCGATAAGGCTGCAGGATTGAATTATTTCTGGCCCTCTTTTCATTCATTGTTTATTCAACTATTTTATTTTTATGTCGAATCACTCCTATTCAAAGGGTTAATTTATTTATTTATTTATTTATTTATTTATTTATTTATTTATTTATTTATTGGGGTTTAACGACATTTTCGACAACCAGGGTCACCTCGTGTCGGACAGTTTTAAGGATGGAGGAAGCCGGAGTATCCGGAGGAAAGCACCGAGCAACGGCGAGCAACCGTCAGACACCCCAATGTACTAACTCCACACAAGCAGGGTTAGCATTGGCTGAAGACAAGTGCACCATCGACGTGTCGTAAGACTTAGTACACATCGATGTGTCGCAAGACTTAGTACACAACGCCACCGTGCCCATGTGGGCAATTGGGATTAAGTGTCTTGCCCATGGACACAACGCGGTTTCTGCAGGTGGGATTCGAACCGAGGACCTCTCAGCTTGTAGTCTGCATCTCTACCTACTGAGTCACCGCGCTTCCACAAAGGGTTAACAATTTTATTTTATCCATTACTGATGGATGGGTGTCATTGGGTAGAACTTCTCTATCTGAACTTACGATACATTAACAATATGAATGAAACGTCACTAACTTGTTAAACAAATACAGACTGAAACAGATTTAATTTAAAACATCTGAACTTGAAACAAAAGCTTGAAGTTCATTTGGGCTAAAAACTGTGAAAAGAAACATACTGAAAATGGAGCACAGTACAGCCTGGCCTACATATTTTCGAGTTTCTAAATAAAGTAGCCGAAAACCTTTTCATGCTAAAGAGACAGGGAAACGTGACAACAACGCAACGGAAGGACAAACAGAAAAACAAACACTTTTGAGATAAAAAAGCTGAAATGGAAAGAAAATGCGACTCGATTCCGCACAAATGGATCAGCATTGTGAATTGGTGAGGTGGGGGATGAATGGGTGCCTCTCTCTCTCTCTCTCGCTCTCTCTGTGTGTGTGTGGGGGGGGGGGGGGGGTGTTTAAGGTTAAAAAGTCGCACTGGCACAGACATTTCCTTCTGAAACGTTTTTTTCTTTTAATATGCCGCCGAAAATTTTCATTTACTGGACCTTGATGGGTTTCAAACATGACAAAAAATACATTACATAAAATTGATTTAAACTAAGTGATGAGCTTAGTAACTGGTTAAACTGACTGGCAATAATTGATGTTATTCATTGATGGGCTCTAATTTAGTCCTTACAAGGATGTTACGCAAGCTTTTGTTTTTCTTATAGGCGATGACAGGTCGAAGATTCAAAGGTTCATTTAATTTAGAGTTGGTTAAATTGGAGACACAGGGAAACATGACAACAACGCAACGGAAGGACAAACAGAAAAACAAACACTTTGAGATAGCTGAAATGGAAAGAACATGCGACTCGATTCCGCACAAATGGATCAGCATAGTGAATTGGTGAGAGAGGGAGATGAATGGGTGTCTCTCCCTCTCTCTTTGTGTGTGTGTGTGTGTGTGTATTATGTGTGTGTGTGTGTGTGTGTGTGTTTTTTCAAATGACACAATCATGTTTTAGAGGAATTTTGAATGTTGGTTTCTGATCCCCCGCCGGGATTCGAACCCTCGGCAACACCGCCTGGCAATCAGGAGTCCAGCGTCTAAACCGTTAGACCATTGCACACCGTCAAAAACGATGGCTGGAATCTAGCTTTTTAGATGAAGTCCTCATGATTACTTGGTTCATCTTCCTTTCGGCAGCAGCATGAAAGTGTGGAACGCGCTGGCTACAGTACGACGAAAGTGCTGTGGATGGCCTCAGACGAAGACTGGCACGGGCTTGTGTGTGTTTTTTCAAATGACACAATCATGTTTTAGAGGAATTTTGAATGTTGGTTTCTGATCCCCCGCCGGGATTCGAACCCTCGGCAACACCGCCTGGCAATCAGGAGTCCAGCGTCTAAACCGTTAGACCATTGCACACCGTCAAAAACGATGGCTGGAATCTAGCTTTTTAGATGAAGTCCTCATGATTACTTGGTTCATCTTCCTTTCGGCAGCTATTATTCATTGATGGGCTCTAATTTAGTCCTTACAAGGATGTTACGCAAGCTTTTGTTTTTCTTATAGGCGATGACAGGTCGAAGATTCAAAGGTTCATTTAATTTAGATTTGGTTAAATTGGAGACACAGGGAAACATGACAACAACGCAACGGAAGGACAAACAGAAAAACAAACACTTTGAGATAGCTGAAATGGAAAGAACATGCGACTCGATTCCGCACAAATGGATCAGCATTGTGAATTGGTGAGAGAGGGAGATGAATGGGTGTCTCTCCCTCTCTCTTTGTGTGTGTGTGTGTGTGTATTATGTGTGTGTGTGTGTGTGTGTGTGTGTGTGTGTGTGTGTGTGTGTGTGTGTGTGTGTGTGTGTGTGTGTGTGTGTGTTGCGAACGTGGATTTGTGTGCGCCCGTATCACATAATATCAAGCGCTGACAGTTTTTTTTAATAAATATTTAAACCCGGCTACATGTTCTACTACCATTCGATGAAATTAAAACTTGACTGTTTAGGAAATTAACTGAATTTACGAAATATGGCTGGAAGGAAATGTATGAATAATTGGTCGTTTGACATACGATCTAATTTACTGTTGAGACGTTTACCAACAAAATAAATTAAAAAATTAGGCAGTTCTGTCAGATATAATTTCTTTACATTTTCAACATGAAAAATATCTTTCGACTCTTAATCACATCCTCTTTGTTCAAGATCAATGTCAGTATCGGATGTTTATCAAACTTATAAAATTAAGTAGTACACTGGAAACATAATCTCTTAACAACCAAACCGATTTGAACCTGTCGGACAGATAACAAGACTAGTCTAAAACCAGAGGAGTTGAAAATCAACCAAAATCAACTGGGCTGAGTGAATATAAATCCAATTGGGTTCATATTCACTCAACCCAGTTGATTTGGGTTGGTCTTTAAATCTGTGCATGCTGCTGGCAGATATTCCTGCCCAGCACAGGGTTTCTCTCGTATCTGAAATAAGTATAATTTGTGCATGTTTAATCATATTTTCTACCTGTAAATGGAATAGATTTTTTCACCAATGATTTCTTGTGTTACATTTAAGATTAATTTTTTTTATCAAATCTAGGCATGGCTGATTTATAGCAGCCATGACTAGATTTGATGAAAAATATCTAGAAGGTACTCAGAGGGTTAAGAGTTAACCCAACTAATTTTAGAGTGTAACCAGGGGCAGCAAGTGATAGAACTAAAGATGACGCATCATACGCATTGCAGATGACGCACAGTTCCATTCAAGGGACACTATTTGCTTCATGTCGATATACAGTACGTGGAGAGTGTATTATCACTAAATCACCCGCAGAGTGGAGATTCCACCCAAGCAATAATTGCAAATTTGTTGCAAAGCTTAACAAGCACAAGCAAAATTTCAGTCAATGGACCTCCGGGTTAAACCCGGAGGTCCATTGACTGAAATATTGCTTGTATTTTTAGTCGATATATACAAAATTTGAAAGTTATAGTTTGGGTGATAACTCCACCCCGCGGGTGATTTAGTTACAATCCACTCTCCACGTACTGTATTTAGCGATTTCTTTCCTTTTAACTTGGAATTTACATAAAATGCGGCAATTCGTATTTTAGTGAAAAATACAGGCGAACCTTGATTGCAGTGAGATCAGCATGTAAACAGAAACATAGACTAAAAAGTGTCGTTAAATCCAAACAAAAACAAACAACCAAACAAACAAACAATCAAACATAGATTTATGGATTATGATTCTGCAGCGACCCCGCGAGAACCCGGAAAGTGAAGCAATATATGTATGTTTTACGAGTAAAATAGGACCAAGTAACCAACGCCTTCGGTTGAATTTCTCTTAACCCTTTGAACCCTAGTAGTGTATTCCAAGTCAATTCAAGGGTAGCAATGGGAAGATTCCACATTCATTATTTGGGGGGTAGACCAATTAATATTTTCAACGTGCAGCTTCGTAGCTACATATTGAAAATATTGATTGGTGGGCTACTCCTAACATTGACCTATTTAGTGAAATTATGAAGGGTCATCATGTTCCTGCACTGCAAAAATGGCCTCTCGTGTTCAATGGGTGAACCCTTTACCCAACGTAACGGCAAAAACCGGCCAGCGCCATTCTCAAAAATCGTCAGCTAATTTTCATTATTTGTTTCCTTTTTTGTCTCAAAAACATAGATTATGACACCTCATTGGAACGAGCTCGTCCAGCTCGTTCGATTGAGGGGTCATAACCTATGTTTTTGAGACAAAAAATTTAAAACAATTGTTCAAAAATTTCTTTTGCAGTATTGTCTGCTTTTCATGTTAGGTAAAGGGTTAAGTGGACAGCATAGGTATAAACAGTTTGCTAAACTTGACTTCGTATTGGTGTTGTGGTCATGGTGTAGCCATTATGTCAAAAGCGACGATCACGATAATCACCAAAATAAATAAATATAAATTCTGGAGCAACAAGTTCAAAACAAGGGGCAAAATGTGATAGAATAATCACAGGAACATATATGTATTGGGGGTGAAGAGCACTTTCAGCATCTATGGCTATATCATGATCAGAACATAGGTATGGAGTCAAGTTTAGCCAAGTGTCTACATGTCCCACTTTATAAGACTTCATCGCTAGGTGTTGGCTACCTGGTTCTATTTTACCAGTAAGCAATAAATTCTTTACTGCAATATAGAAACACTGCTCCATTTCACATGGTTGCAGAGGTGGTTTTGATCTCATTTTTCCTGCAATGATAATTCCAAGACTTGCCTTCATTACCTGAGAAGCTTTTGCAGTTTCCCAAGAAATAACGTCAAAAGTTAGAATTATTACTACAGAAGAAAAATGTAAAAAAAACATGTTTCGTAATTATCGCATGACTGATTTCACCTGGAATTTATAATTGCGTGAAAATTACATAATCAGTGACTGAATGTTGTTTTTACCTTGGTCCAGACATTCAGTCGGTGGGAAAAATTAATCTTTGTATTCCTCGGCAAGACAGAAACAAGCTACTACACTGACCTAGGTACAAAGGTACAAAATGGAAAACTTGTTGACATTTTCCTCGTGTCGTGAATTTGGCAACGGCCAGAAGTGACCAGAGTGCATACTGATATCCAAACCGTGAAATTTCGATCAGAATCTTTCCCATAATGCAAAGAATAATTTAACCAATTCAATCTTGTTTGACAGAGTTCAATGAGCTCTGTCGAACGAGACTGAATTGATTAAACACCGAGTTGCATTATGGGAAAGAATTGTATTTTGAAATGTTGATATTTTGACATCAGTTTACAGAGAGTGAATTCATATCCACTTGACGGGTTAGCCTTGGGGGTTGCGTTTTTACTTATCAAGGCATTCTTTTGTAGGTCAAAATACAAAATATATACGTAAACTCAATGTGTTTTTCATTTTCCCTGGCAAGCTTTGTTATGAAACTGCACCAGCCAACCTCATATTCTTAACACAGAACATTTCTATTTACGATGTATGTAATGATAATTTTCATATATCAGATTGAGCGATAAAGAATATACTGCTGTATATAAGTTTGTAGCGTTAAAGCCCTCTACCTAACATGAAAAGCAGACGACACTTGCAAAAAAAATTCTTGAATAATTAATTTTTTTCATTTTTTGTCTCAAAAACATAGGTTATGACCCCTCGTTGGAACGAGCTCGACGAGCTCGTTCCAACGAGGGGTCATAACCTATGTTTTTGAGACAAAAAATGAAAATATTTTGAAAATTAATTGGCGATTTTTGAGAATAGCGCTGGCCGGTTTTGGCCGTTACGTTGGGTAAAGGGTTAAATTACGTTGGTGTCCGGATTCTTTTAGATTCAGAGCATGGTACTTGATTTCACATTTTACGAAAAGACCTTTCACAAAAGTAAACCACATCTACACGTGTGTTGAGGTTTAAAGTACGGCATTATCACAGTTTCATCACTTTGCCTAAAAAGGAGCGAGTTTCCTCTTCGTACACTTGTGTTGTAATACCAAAATAGTCAACAGCAAGCATTTCCCACAATGCAAATGTGCCACTCCGCCTATTTTTTGTCAAATGAGCTCTGTCAAACAATATGATATAGCTCTAGAATATCTAGTGTTTTTGAGTGGATACCGAAAATTATCTCATGAGTGACCGAGACAAATGTTTATTCGGTCACGAGTGAGATCATTTTCGGTATCCCCTCAAAAACACTAGTTTTTCTTTTTTTATACGCTTTTTATCAGAATCTGATCATTCCCATCGATAATTTCTCTCGTTTAAACTTTCACCGATACTCGGAACAGGCAGCGTCTTGCGATCTGATTCAGCTCGTGAGTTTAATGCATCAATTCAAGGAGAATACGTGTTCAAGGAGAATACGTGTTGAATTATTGCTGGAAATGATCGATATTCACTCAAAAACACTAGATTTTTTTTTCATTATACGTTTTTCGAACAAATTGATCATTTACAGTGACATAACACCTAAAGTCATGCGGTATGTCCATAATTCGTTCCAAAAACGCGTGGATGCCCAGACAACTGCAAAAAGTTAAAAAAAAAAAAAATAATAAAATAAAAAGAGACTCAAGATATTGCTAGTACCGGGTACATATATTCCCACTCTAAAAGTTTTATTGTATGATTGTATTTTGTCTGTTTGTTTTTATTGTTGTACATATATTCATATTGTCACCTGTCATATACCCATGTACGGGAATAAAAGACAATAAAGTATTATTATTATTATTAGTGATAATTTGACTCGTATTCACCTTGAAGTTATGCTTTGAAAGCCGCCATTTTGAATGATACCGTGAAAGTGAAAATGTCTATATCTTCACAGTGTGGGATACGATTTCTATTTTTCTGCAACTTTTTCGATAATCTATCGTTTAGCGTACAATAAAATTGGTTGTATACTCAGACCCACATGGGAACACAGCGTAATCGAATAATTATTTTGTTATACCAACCAATTACAATGAGTTAAGGAATTTCGTTGTGACTGGGCAAACATCTGGGTGGGGATGTGGCACAAAAGTTGTAGTCCAAATTGCTGACGCTTCTAAACACGCCTATGAATAAAATCACGCTTGAGTTGAGCGTGTTTACCTAAATGCTGATATCCTTATGTGAGTCGAGTGACGTATTTGAACTATACGTCTGGGGCAGGGTTACTGATGGTGTAATTCAAAACATACTGATCAAGCCCGGTAATTGAAAGAATTGATATGTTAAGAAATACATTGAGTCACGAAGCAAATGTTTTATACAACCCACTGCAATTATATACTGATTCTGAGAAGCAACGAGTTCGTAAAAGTACGATTGTATTGTTCAAAGCTACAAGATCAATGCGATATAGCAGGAAACAAGCGAAACCTTTACACTTTGAAAACCCATTGTGTCACACCACAACTTTCCCATGATACCTCCAGGGTAATGAACCAATTAATGATTTTGCCATTTACCACTTATTTACTGCAGATCGATTTCTACATATCACTTCTACTTTTATCACGGGCTCTTGGAGCAGTTGAATAAAACCGTCTATGTGTATTTAATTGCTCGTTCTGCCTTCATGTTCTCATAATACGGCATTGTGTATAACAAATTCAAGGACAGTCGGCTTTCAACATGTCTCAAGCGACAGGCTCGACCTTACGACCTCATTTCTTTTGCATCGATTTGGACCTGAATATAGCATGGCATTCTGGCTGGTATATTGTGATTTAAGTTTTTGAAAGACTGATCGGAAGTCAATACATACAAATCGATGCATGCGTGTCACACTCGTACGAAGCATGTGCAAACCACAAGCATGCATTGGTAGACGTCAGTCCATTCCATGAACTGAACTATTAGATGCTGGAAACAAACATTACATTTCTGTCAATCTATGGACTGCACGTCCCACGTTCACCAAGCTTGAATTCCTCGTTACAGGCCTGGCATTCTTATAAAAGCAGGAGGACTAAAAATCGCTTCCCTCGCAAGGCCTAGGCGAGCGATTGGCTCACCTCAAGCTTACAAAAGCTAAACGTGGCAAAATGAAGTTTTACTATTGATGAATTCTGCCTTGTGGGCTTTGTACATTTTATTTCGTGCTTCTAACAAGGTAGTCTCTGTGAGACGGCTACACTGTCCCTCCCATTCCCCCGGGCCTCGGTAAGGGTTGATTACTCTACCCCACACATTCACTTAGCAACCATCCCACGTAATGAAATGATGACGTATCGTGTTCCTTGATCGAAATAGCGGCCTCTCGGGTTCAAAGGGTTCAAGTTTCTTGGGGAATGTAAGACATCAACAGACATAAAGTCAGTTATCTTCTTCAGAAAAGGCAATTTAAATATCAATGCTTCAAGTTTTGGCAGTTCAATATTTTACCTGACAGGTCAGCCGACTTTACCAGTGTTGGACATGCGCGATACAAACAGTTTCGGCCACGCAACTGGACCTTACTGGAGGCCCTGGTGGAATACTACAGACATATGCAACAGTATTCGACCAGGATCTCCAGTTATTGGAGACAGAGTCGACCTCTCTGAGTGATGGGGATTCGGTGGCTCTCCGAGTAAATTTTGGAAAGTTGTTAAAGTACCAATTTTGAGACTCCAAAGTTTGTCCAAGTTCGATAAATAGATTTGACAGTTAACACCTTCCAATGGATGCATGGTACGGAAGATAAGTCTATGGTACATGGTTTCCCCCCATAGTAAAATGAACTAATATACCAAGGATGCGATTATATATATGGGAGTATGTTAGTCGTTTTCCTGCGATTTTCAAAACGAAAGGCCGGAAAATTCGCCATGCAAGTGGTTTAAATTTAAATTGGTTTTCCCGAACCAATTTTATTATCTTCTGAGTGAAACGAACACATGGGACTCATTCCAATGATAAGTTATAACTTATGTTTCCAAGAAAAAAATGTAACATATTTAACCCTTTACCCAACGTAACGGCCAAAACCGGCCAGCGCTATTCTCAAAAATCGCCAATTAATTTTCAGAATATTTTCATTTTTTGTCTCAAAAACATAGGTTATGACCCCTCGTTGGAACGAGCTCGTCGAGCTCGTTCCAACGAGAGGTCATAACCTATGTTTTTGAGACAAAAAATGAAAAAATTTAGTTATTCAAGAATTTTTTTGCAAGTGTCGTCTGCTTTTCATGTTAGGTAAAGGGTTAACGCTTACCATCTGGAAAGACTGAAATCAAATCGAATCGAATAGTTGGGACGATACCAAACCGAAACGAATCAGATTTCCCAGTTTCGCTGGACCCTCTTCAAACATTCAAACTACCCAGGAGAATTAGTTTTGGGTTTTAACTGGTTGAGTGTGGGAAGCCACTATCAGGGCTTTCAAAAATGAAGGTGCCACAGCAAAAACCAACATTGTCCTTGCACATGTTTCACATTCAGTCAAATGCAAATGCACTCTTCAGCAAATTGTAAAAAAACAAATTTTGATGAAAAAATTCGGGGGCGCGGTGGCATTGCGGTAACCGGTTCTCGTCAGATCACCGAAATTAAGCAACGTCGAGCCCAGTTAGTCCTTGGATGGGTTACCGTCTGAACGATCGATTCGGACTGCCGCGTTGTGTCCTTGGGCAAGGCACTTAACCCCGATTGTCCACATGGGGGCACGATTAAGCCGTGTACTAAGGCGTACTGCACGTCGATGGTGCGCATGTCTTCAACCAATCTAACCCTGCCTGTGCTGCAGTGCGGAGTTACGCTGTTGGGGGGGGGGGGGGGGGGGGGGCTGGCAGCTGCCCGCCGTTGCTCGATGGTTCTCTCCGGGTACTCCGGCTTCCTCCACCCGTAAAACTGGCACCGACACGATAAGACCTTGGCTGTTAAAATCTCGTTAAACCTTAATAAATAAATAAATAATAAATGAATAAGATGAACAAATTCCGACCACCAAAAATAATGTTGCACTCAACCAGTAAAGAGGTTTCTGATGAGACCTCTCCATTGAGTTCCATTCCGAGTGCAGGCGCCGAAACTTAAAAACTTCATACTCCGTGAATGTACTTCATACTTTCTTTGAAGTGAAATTATTTAGTCAGTATGCATTTGTGCCTGCAGCTACAATTTATGGGAAAGCGTAGACACTCTCCCACAAATTGATCAGCACGTCTAGCAATGGTGTTAAGAAACTCCACAGCCATTATCTAATGAATTGCGTGGACTTTCACTTTCTTGCCTGCATGTTTAAAACCAATTGCGTTTCAATAGAAATTTAAGTTCTATGATTAAAAGTTCTTATGTGCAGTGAAGTCATCCATCAAGCTTTTTATTACCGCATTTAAATAAAATGACTCACGGAAATAAACGTTATTAAATAACCAACCTAGTACATCTGCTTTGAAACGCAGATCAAATACAAAGTCCCTGCAGTATCATTATCCGGTTTTTACGACTTGTACATAGGCGAAGCTATTAGCCGACTCTGTATATGACTTTTCATCATTACATGCTATTTTTAATCTCAACTGATCAATCCAAGTCAAAACACGGGCATTAATTTAATCATATTTCCCCAATAACAAGACCTCGTTCTGGCGAGAAGTCACTTTTTTGTCGCTGGAAGATAAACTAATTGTTATTATTTGCTATCATGTCGGATGATATACTGCTAAAAGTTCGACGGTGAATTACATGGATCAATACCAGTTCTGTTAACCCTCTGCACCCTAATGGCAAATGGCAAAGTTTTTAGCAGCAAATATATCCCATAATACAGTTTAATATTTAACTAAATATACCTTGTTTGACAGAGCTCAGTGAGCTCTGTCAAACAAGATATATTTGGTTAAATTCATACTTAAACAAGAGAAACACAGAGTGATTGGGGGAAATTCTGTTGCACGAAAAGAGCGTTAGAGGTCAAGTAGTGCTTCGGTTATCAAATCCAGGCATGAGAATGGCATGCAATTAAATTTCTAAAATTGGCTAACATTCTCACTTTTTGGGGATAAATTTGTAAAATATACTTTTCTTCCAAAAATTAAACAACACAGGGTGAACATGTTGGTTGACAGATATTTTATTTCGATAAGACCATTGTTAGTTATTTTTCCGTTTAGCGTTATTCGCATCATTTTGTTGTTTGCCCGAAATAATAACGCATTTTCTTTATTATTGGCTCCAAAAATGGGTCAGCATCTCGTGTTTCTTCTCCTTCTTGCCAATTTACTGCCTCATTTTGGCCAGATTGCCAAAGCAATTTGGTCATAATGAGGCAATAGTCTCGTGTTCTTAAGGATAAAATGTTGACTAATGGTACATTTTGTTATAGGCTGTTTTGTATACAACCTTGGCCATTGACAGCTCTACTATCTGTGACAACCTACGCATGCAAGCAAACAGTTTATAAGTACAAAATGATAAAATATGCATCTTGTGGAAAGGGATATATTACGCCATTCCCCCAGGAAAATATAATTAATATAATAACCTCATTCCACTTTTTGTTCTATTAACCCGGAATAACACTAAACCTAACATTAACTAGACTTTGCGTAAATTTGCATGAAAATGGTCTTTTAAGGCTATTTCATGCCAATTTATCGCCATAAAATCTAAGAATTTTAGGCGCGAATTCGCTGAAATTAGCAAATTTACTGAAATTTCTCACCCCTGAACACCATAGAAGAGCAGGCACTGACACAAACAGAGGTTCTTGCAAAATCCGTTTGACGCCAGCGTTGAAAACAACTGAAGGTCATAATCAACATCATGATCAACATGCAGTTTTCTGCTCTTTATTTATTTATTGGTGTTTAACGACACTTTCGACCGTCCGCCAACATACTAACTCCTCACAAGCAGGGCAAGCATTGGTTAAACACAGGTGTATCATCGACGTGCAGTACGCCTAAGTACACAGCGCCATCGTGACCCCACGTGTGCAATCGGGATTACGTGCCTCGCTCAAGGACAGAACGCAGTTACCCCTGGCGGGGATCAGATCGTGGACCTCTCGTTTTGAAGTTAAATGCTGTAAACCACTGAGCCACCGCGCTCCCTGTGAATTGTGATTAGAAATTGGGATCACTTGTACATTTTATAGGGGTTGCATTTGATCGGCTGTGGAGGTTAATGACTTGGCTCAATTTTCGCCGAGAAAATTGTTTGATACAGTCAATTAAAAGGTACCCATATAGGGAGTCTCCCAATAAAGCTAACTTCATTCAAGTGGGCGGGTTCATTCAAAGTGTGAAGCGAGGTAAAGCTAAGTGCACACAAAAACGTTTATGAATTCAAGTAAACGGCAAGACCACAGTTTATAACAACGACAGGAGGCTCCAGCGTGATATTTTGAGTTGCTTCCACTCATTACTGTCACGCAGTTTTTTTTTTATGAAAACTCAGTACCAATTTGACTGTATCACTTGCTACCCCCCCCACCCCCCCACCCCCACTCCCTGCCCCCCTCCCCGATTCCACAGAGCCTGCACAACCAAACACACATACTCATACTGGATTCTATTACAAATAGGCCTCACCTCACATCGGATTTTATTATAAAGATACAAAAAATATTTGGAGAGTAGGAAAACAGTTGAGATGAGTGACAATAACTCAATCCCACGACAAAAGGGAAAAAGAGACCAATGCAAAGTTTCAGCTAATGGACCTGCAGGTTCAACCCGGATGTCCCAAAGGTTGAAACTAAGCATGTGTTACTTGCACTTTGTGCAGAATTATCCGAGAGGAAACATCACTCAACGAGAGTTTTGGTACCAATTCACTCCCCAGGACTTGCGAATGCACTGGTAACATTTTCTGCAGCTTTGTAAAAGCTTAAACTTCACACAATATTCGTTTTGGCGGCAACTGTGTCAATATTCAATTAATGAGAAAACAATTATAATGAAATGACCAAGATATTGAATTCAACGACTATTATTGGCGGCGTTTGCAATTTTCGATAATTTTGATAATCAATGTCATTTCAACGTCGATAGCACGTTGGCGCTCTGGGCTATGAGCGGGTGTCAGATTTCTCGAAGGTATTGTCCCAGCCCGACGTCTTTAATGAGGCTTGGTGTTATCATAAGCACCACTATTTTGTATGGCAAATTAATTATTAATGGATCGAATTGTTGCCGTGAATTTGATAGCCTTGCCATATGTAAACCATGGATGAGTGACGAAGCGCCGAATACAGTTGAAACGTAAATACCAAAGGCAAAATTTCGGATGCAAACACGTTATCCTGGTAGCTGGAATTCCCGCGGAGAATTGCTAATTTTATGATTTTGATATTTATATGCCATTCTCCAATAAATATCCGATTTTAAATATCAACGTCAAACAAAGCTCTAAAGTTGAGCTAGTTATCCTGGCTGGATGAAAAAAGAATCTAAATCCTTTAGTTACTGACATGGAATAGCATTCTGAAAGCTCTCTCCGAGGGCGGCGGAAGCTCGATAAAAGTGGAGGGTACACAAATTTACAACGCTACCATGGTTCGACCCAATGTCGGTGAGAAAGGTTACAGTCGTATATCGGTAAATGTACCATGTCTCGCTTTTGTCTCTCGTTCAGATGAATATGCCGCTGTGTGGTCACTGTCCGTTTCTTCTACTTTAATAATCTTCCAACCCGAAGGCCAGCCTTAGGGTTGGAAGATGGCTGAAGTTGAAGAAACGGGCCGACGCGACCGAAAGTAGGATTCTTTGGCGATATATTGTTTGGTATTTTCAAATAATGCTACAGGAATGCCTGTATATTGACACATTTGCATGCGCCCATTTTAACTCATCGCGTAACTGCGAAACATATCTGCGGAAAAAAGTGGAGGGGCACGTGTCCCCTGTGGCCCCCCTCTCCTGGCTCCGCCAACTCTCTCTCTCTCTCTCTCTCTCTCTCTCTCTCTCATGCCATATCCCTTCCAATGCTGAATATGTAGAAGAAAGATCAAAGCTAGTTTTTTTCTCCCCACAATTTATTTATTTATTGGAGTGTAACGACACTTGCGACAACCACGACCACCTCGCTTCAGCCAGTTTTACGGGTGTAATAAACCAGAGTACTGTCAGACTCCACAACTCCACACAAGCAGGGTTAGCGTTGGTCGAAGGTGGGTGCATCTTCGCTTTGCAGTACGCCTTAGTATAGAAGCACAATCCGGATTGTGTGCCTTGTCCATCGACATAACGCAGTTACCACTGGTCAGGATCGAACTGTTCACCTTTCGGTCTGCTCTAACCACTGAGCCACCGTGCTCTCATCTCCCAACAAACAATGTATTTAAAAACAACTTTATCCCTTTCCATATCACGACTAGAAAACGTCACTCACGAAAAAAGTTCTTGAATACTGTAAATTTTTGTTTCTTGCCTGAATCACAAAATTTATGACCCTCCATTTACATGCTCCACGAGCTCGTTCTAATGAGGTATTATAAACCTTTTGAGGCAAAATTAAAAACAAATTTGAATGGTGAATAGAGATGTCCTGATCAAGACGCTACCTTACGCTACGTAAAGGGTCGAACAGTACAGGGGCAAGGTTTCGCGACATCCTAACGCCCACTGAAACTTTATGGTACACATGCCATCAAACAATGCGAAATGACTTTGATTTCGCTTATGATTCGCAATTAAACTGAAACATCTGACAGTTGCTTGATAATGCTCTGCGAGTCTTTAAATCATCTTGTACCCCAGCTTCACTAACCATAAATGGTACGATACGTGTCGTATCCCACGTAAAATAAATACCTACTCCCCCCACCCCCCGAAAACATGCCCAGATACAACAACGAGAGTGGAAACCGGGATAATTTGTAAGTTAAAGGTCACTGTGACCTTGACCAAATGACCTTCAACAAAGTGATCCCAAAATATTTTGAGTTTTTCCTCTCATCATACTCAACCTACATGTCAAGTTTGATTTCGATAAGCCCAGCAGAACTTTAATTAGAGGGCGGAAACTAAGAAAATTGGTAAGTTGAAGGTCACTATTACCTGGCCCTTCAGTATAATGACATCAAAAATAAATATATTTCTTCCTCTCATCATTCCCAAACCACATGTAAACTTTAGTTTCGTTCGGCCTTGTAGGCTTTTAACTAGATAGCGAAAACCAACTTCTTGTGAATTTTCAAGTTCAAGGTCACTATGAACTTGATCTTTAGCGCAATGACCCCCAAAATATATAGTGTGTTGCCTCTCATCATATCCAACACACATTTCAAGTTTGGTTTCGACCGGCCAAACGGAACTTCAATTAAAGAGCGGAAGCTACCTCCGACTGCAGGCAAACGGGTGGATGGATGGACGGCAGCGCCAAGGCTATACACCCCCGACATTATTCGGGAGGGAGGGGGGGGGGGGGGTAATAAAGGCTGTCAGGTTAATATCAAAAGTTCGACAACGTGCTACGTTTTCATCAAATTTAGCTTATTGGCTCTGCTTTATATCGTACCTTGAACACATCAAGATGTCATCTGCAATGCTTTACTATTGCAGGTGGCGCCTTGGTGAACTCAAGGGACGGTATATACTTGTATCTTTTCAAATTATGTCATACTTTCACGAAGGTAGAATGCGAGTGCAAAACGTGGGTTCCTCAAAATGGGATTAACTTTTCTCAAAACAATGCAATATCAACCCCAATTGAAAAGAGCTCTTTGAACACGCTTCATCGAGTGATCCTAAAATGTATTTTGGAAGAATTATTGACGGTGAATTATATCTAAAAAAAATAATGTCGCGGCAGCAGTCCTGGACAACAACAACGCCGTCACTTTCATGTTAGAACTGACCGATGGCCTGACAGCTTGCCAATAAACTGTCAACAACTGATGGAAATACTATAGACACAATGTTGGGAGTTATTGCTGGCCGCCACGGTGATTTAACATTGATCTGTTCCCAAGGAAGTTTCTTCAAAGTTTATCCAAGTTTAGTTTTTTTTACATCGTACACATCCGGCTTCCAGCAATTCTCGCGCTCTTGACATCACCGCCACTGTTTAAGGAACAGTTATAAACAAACACACAGTATTTACCAAACGAAGACATTCAACATGTTGACTTTAGAATGGAAATAAGCTATCACCATCGTGATTCTAGTAATTTGAGTTGGGCAATGTAAACTACTGAATTAATGAGAGAAAACACAGCAACCTATTAAATGAGTCAAGATCACCTGTCTGGAGAAATACCTAATTATGTCCAAATACGGGATAAGGAACGTTTTTTCTGTTTTTTTTTTTTTTTAAAAGTAAGAGCGCATTCAATGATTGTAAATCAGATAAAAGGCTACGGCGAAAAAAAGAGAATACTGACAAACCATTCGACACTGAGTTCTACAGTTAAAACTAGAAGTCCTGTCATGAACTGCGCACAAATAGCACGTCGATCTGCGCGTTAATCTACGCGTTATGACCATAATAAGGCTATTAAATTCCGTACATATGGCCAGTGCACAAGCATCGTTTCAGGCAATGGACCCCCGGGTAACCCGGAGGTCCATTGGCAGAAACATTGCCTGAGTTTGCTATGATTAACCAGGAAAACCTGCTGTACTTTGGATGCCATTCGATATGGCAATTCCTACGCGCAATTAAGCCTAAATAAGCGCACAGTTCGTGACAGGACTTCTAGTTTTAACTGTAATAGTCACTACATCACAACAAACAGGTGAACCAGTCTTTTTATTAATTTTTGGGAAAATTTGTGATAGAGTTTTAAACCAATAATACATTCGAATATTTTTAAAGGAAAGGGGACAAATTGCCAAAATCTACTTGGCGGCGTTAACCCTTTGAACACTAATGACATTAAGCATGTCCGATCAATGGCAGCAATTAGAAGCCATATTCGTTATTTGGGGGTACAGAGCAATTAATATTTTCAACGCGCAGCCTCAGGGCTGCACGTTGAAAATATTGATTGGTCTCCTCCACACATTAACTTAGCAGCCATCCTATTAATGAAATTATGAATTATCATGTTCCTTGCCTGAAAATCGGCCTCTCGGGTCTAATGGGTTAAACAGATGATTATTTTGTAGATACGATTTTCTTTCCCAGAATTGCCGATTATCGAACTCGACTAATATGGCTTCAAACTCGGCTAATATGACGCTGATTTCGGTGGATATGAACCAAGCGTAAGTTGTCCCCCTTGATGCGTTACTAGACGCAGCCATTTTGTTTAAAGCGAAATCGTTCACCGTCACCCGCCAATCAATTAATAAAATTGGCGTCACCTACCAAAAGAGAGTAGTTCTTGTATGGTGAGACATTAATGGTGGCAATAAGTAAGGATTAGGCGGGTGAAGAGAAGAAAAAAGAGCGTTGTACAGAAAATTCATAACAAACTGAAAAGGGGAGATTCGTCGAAGTGGGAGAAGAGGTGGTTTAGCCATCCGAATGTCGCGGCTTCCCCCAGACACCTTCGGCGAGATGAACTAGAAGTAGAAGATAGAACTTCAGACTTTGTGAATAGAATGCAAATCAAAAACGAAGTCAGAAAATTGTAACAGATCTAAGAATTTTTCGGTCTCAGGTTGATATGAAGTTACCTCCAGCTGATGTCTCGCCCGATATGAAGCTAACCAAGTAATAACCTCTAACTGTTGTGGAACTACCATATTATTTCCTTTCCCTCGAATCGAGGGACCGATACTTTGATGGCCATTAAAGTGTGGGGGATGGGCGGGGGGGGGGGGGGGGTGCAATCCCGATTTGTCCAGACTGTAATAGTACTGAAATGGTTAACCGGATAACCGGTTTGAAACCGGTTACCTACCTAACCGATTAAAAAAACGTCAACCGGTTATCTGAAATATCGATAGTGATCGTCATTCCACGGTTAAAACGTAGTAAATCTGCCGCTTCTTCTTTGAGATAAATTACACCTCGAAGCAGCGCTGTATATATTTAGAAATAATCGACTTTGGCGTTCAAGACTTCGTTAATGATCGGCAATTTCCGTGAGTACTGAGTAACCGCAGAAACTATTCCGTAGTATGTATACGAACGAACGTTCGTTTGTATACACACTACGGAATAGTTTCTGAGAACATTGATTTCCAATTCCTCACACTCCTATAGTTTTGATCCCAGATTCGGTGAAATAATGGCTATGGTTAACCGGATATTATCCGGTTATAGCTCTCGGTTAGTCGATTGTGAAAATGAACTAATCGTTTCAGCCCTAGACCGTAATTACTCAAGGTCCAACTGATGAATTATTCCAGCTGTATCATCAAGACATGCCTTCGCCGAAGGCATGCCTTGATGATGTAGATGGAATATTAATTAATCAGTCGGGATTATACTTCAATCGACTTCTTGGAACTTTATTTATGGATAAATAAAATATACAAGTAGTATTCGTGATGCAATGTCCTTTTTAATTAACACATACCGCATTCCCATCTGGCCAGGCTGAGCTCCAATAGCTCAAAACGGGTACTACAGCCGTCCAGTTAGTATGACATCAGTTTAACCCTTTGAACGCGAGCGGCCACTTTTCCGGCAGGAACATGATACGTCATAACGTCATTAAATAGGATGGCTGTTCAGAAATACTGAATATGGACTCTTCTAATTACTGCCACTGAACTGGCATGGGGGATACCTCTAGAGTTCAAAGGGTTGAGTATCAAATTTAGTCTGGTAGGAAAGTACATGGTTACTAACAAGGTAGCCAGGGCGAATGAATATCAAAGACTCCAATGCATGCGAAAATGCTCGGATTGGAAAATTATTGAGCGGAGAAGTGTCAGACAAATAAAAGTATTTTCATATTTTCAAATGAAAATATTTTGTTCCCTTCTCCTCGAATCAGAGGACCGATAATTTGATTTTAAATCCGTTGTTATTGCGCACTAATTCCAACCAGACTTATATCTATGAATATTAGATGTCACGTGACATTCCCGCGTTCTGATTGGTTGAACAGAAACACCCTATTTTCCGATAGTTCGTCAGCGAAATCGCACAGACCTACTATCATTTTTGAAAAAAGAATAGTGCGCGGTAATAGTGCACGGTTATAAATAGTAACATTCGAATTCGCTCAGAAAATTCCATTGAAGCGTAAATCCTTTACAAGACATCTCATCCCATATACATTATTACATTTAGTTTGGAGAAATAAAAATATGTGTATCGAAAGTGATGTTTGTAGTAGTGTTGGGGGCGGGGAGGGGGTTAATGGAATAACGGTATTGTGTTTCTTGGGGTTTTGGTTCTCTGCCTCTCTGTCCCAGAACTATGAGCTGCAGAATTAACTTAGTTTACCTGTTTAAACCCTGAACCATTTTCTTTTCTCTTTGGCTGTGAATAAGAATATTATCTTGCATATGTGACCGATTAAGAACCCCCCCCCCCCCCACACACACATCTAATATAATAAATATAGCATGACTTTTCGTTGACTATGCCAAAATAGTGGTCCTCGAGGAGAGAATAGTCCCTCCGCCACCGCCACGCGTCGGGACTATCCTCTCCTCGAGGACCACTATTTTGGCATAGTCAACTCAAAGCCATGCTATATTTATTAAATATCACGCGAAAAACATTTGAATAAAGAGAAATGTGACGGCCTAAATATTACCGGCATTTTAGATCGACACAACCACAGTAATGTTACTGTGCGGCCTGATGCAAAATCAACTCCTAGCACTCTGGTATTATTTCAAAATTTTTGTTATTGACTCCATATTGCCCATGAGGCATGATAAATTTAACAACTTATATCTTGTTTGACAGAGTTCTTTGGGTTCTGTCAAACAAGATATAATTTATTAAATTCTCAGTTGCATTGTGGGAAAGAATGCTGCTTTAAAACTTTGGTGTTTTGACATCAGAGTGCAGAGGGTTAATCAGCATTGCAGTCCAAAATGAACTGATAACGACGACACGAAATATACAGGCCAAATCAATACTGAAATTCTGAAAATGTCATTTTATTAAATAATCACCTATCGGACCTCAAGCGTGTGTTCTAATTCACTCAAGCTGAACTTGACTGAAAGAGTTCTGCTCAACAGGCAGTCCCATTGACCGAACGATGTGGGTTTGTATACATATAATGAAAGTGTCAATGACACTGTAGCTCAACTTGTCAAGACAAAGACATGTGCATGTATAGTATGTGACACAGCAATGACAAACATCTAGGTAATGACCTGATAACAAAGGTACATATAAAGTATTGTAACGGTCTGTACATGAATACTGACCGTTGCCTGTAACAAATGTATAGGTAAAGTATTGTAAAGGTGGGTGACAGTCAGATGCTGAACTAGAAAAAAATCTTTGAGTCCCAGAGTGGGTCTGACTGAACCCCAAAATATTTGTTCTCATAGCACAGTGATAACAAAGGCACCCCAAAACACACTCGTTCCTGTCCCAAGGTGAAAACAAAAGTACTCAAGAAGTTTTGTGAAGATCAGTTCATAAATACGAGCTGTATAGAACTTGTGACAAAAAACTGATTGGACCTAATTTCGGTACAAAATGGCCACTGGCAGCCATCTTGAATTTTGGACCGTACCCAGAAACACTCATTCTCATCCCAAGGAGATAACAAAGGTACCCAAGAAGTTTTGTGAAGATCGGTTCATAAATACAGCCTCTACCCTGAGCCGTATTGACATGTGTGCTTACATTGTGTAAGTAGCACTGAATAAATCAAAGTTCATCTAATTTGCATAATTTCGGCACGAAAAAAAAACCCTTATAATATGTGATGTATTCCATGTTACTAAACATTCATACAAAAATTTATTCAAATCAGAACTTTCATACAGAAGTTCTATACAAAAGACTGATTGCACTAATTTTGGTACAAAATGGCTGCTGGTGGCCATTTTGAATTTCGGACCACACCCAAAAACACTCGCTCTCATCCCACGGTGATAACAATGGTACCCAAGAAGTTTCGTAAAGATTGGTTCATAAATATGGCCTCTAGTCTGAGCTGTATAGAAGATGTGTACAAAAAACTGATTAGACCTAATTTCGGTACAAAATGGCCACTGGCAGCCATCTTGAATTTTAGACCGCACCCAGAAACACTCGTTCTCGTCCCAAGGTGATAACAAAGGTACCCAAGACATTTCGTGAAGATCAGTTCATAAATACAGACTCTAGTCTGAGCCGTATTGACATGTGTACTTACTGTGTGTAAGGCGCACTGAAAAAATCAAAGTTCATCTAATTTGCATAATTTCTGCACGAGAAAAAAACCCGTATTATATGTGATGCATCCCATGGTACTAAACATTCACACAAAATAATTATTCAAATCAGGGCTTTCATATGGAAGTTCTGTGCAAAAATCTGATTGCACCTAATTTTGTACAAAATGGCTGCCATCGGCCATCTTGAATTTTGGACCGGACCCCAAAACACTCGTTCTCGTCCCACGGTGATACCAAAGGTACCCAAGAAGTTTCGTAAAGATCGGTTCATAAATACGGCCTCTAGCCCGAGCCGTATTGGCATTTGCACTTACAGTGCTGAAAGTAACCCCAAAAAACATCAAAATTAGTCTAATTTGCACAATTTACGTACGAGAAAAAAACCCGTATTATATGTGCTGTATCCCATGGTACTAAACATTCGTACAAAAAATTATTCAAATCAGAGCTTTCATATGGAAGTTCTGTACAAAAAAACAGATTTCTGCATCGTCGGTACAAAATGGCGGCTGGTAGCCATCTTGAATTTCGGACCGCACCCAAAAACACTCGTTCTCGTCCCACGGTCATAACAAAGGTACCCAAGAAGTTTCGTAAAGATCGGTTCATAAATACGGCCTCTAGCCCGAGCCATAGCAGCTTGGCACTTACAGCTCTGAAAGTAACACTAAATAAATCAAAGTCAGTCTAATTTGCATAATTTACGCACGAGAAAAAAACCCGTATTATATGTGATATATCCCATGGTACTAAACATTTATACAAAACTTTATTCAAATCAGAACTTTCATACAGAAGTTCTGTACAAAAAACTGATTTTTGCATCATCGGTACAAAATGGCCACTGGCAGCCATCTTGAATTTCGGACCACACCTAAAAACACTCGTTCCCGTCCCAGGGTCATAACAAAGGTACACAAGAAGTTTCGTAAAGATCGGTTCATAAATACGACCTCTAGCCCGAGCCATAGCCAATTGTTGACGTACGGACAGACGGACCGACGGACAGACGGACGGACGGACGGACGGACGGACAGACGGACGACGGGCCATGACAATAGCTCAAATTTGACTTCGTCAAAGTTGAGCTAAAAACTGTATATAAGGAAACATACTTATTCATGATTACACGATCGACCAATAAAGAACTATACATAGTGTATTATATCAAGCGGTGCAAAAGAAAAAAATGCAGAGCAAAATAATGTATTTTTGATTTAGGGCAACTAGAGTTATACAGTTTTAAATTCTAACCCTTTGAACCCTCGTTTCCTGGAATGGTATCGCCTTTGTGTACACTTACATCGAGATGGGTCAGTTCAATATAAATATACAGGGAGGATAAAATAATAACTGCAGTCTGGACTCTGGCTGCAGACTGCAGTTATTATTTTATCATCAATGTCCCGTGATTAGGCCTCTCATAAATAGAGAAAAATGGGACGAAATTATGTTTTGGACCTAAAAATCGGTCTTACGTGTTCAAATGGTTAACTGCACTGTTAGAATTACGGTAGAGGTACACTTGCAACCAGTGGTCGTTACTTCTACTGTAAATGTTACGGTAATTACCGTTATTGCTTAAAATTTCATCATATGCGTGCATGTGAGATCGTTCATTGTTTGTCTTTAATTTTTTTTTTAAATTTTTTTTTTAAATTGTCATGTGGGCATACCAATCTTCCGAACTTTCGACAATAAAAATTATTATTATTATTATTATTATTATTAATATTATTATTATCATTATTCATAGAAAGCTGACAGAGAAGTGTTCATGTACAGCGAAGCGAAGTTTTTTTCACAACGTACTAGTTCGGCTCTTTAATTTCTTGATTTTTTTTTAACAAAATGGCATCGTCCATTTCGAAGGATGTCTTGTTTTGTAATACTCAAGTTATAAGGAAGACTAATTAATATCTTTAACCTACAGCCATAATTTTATTATTTTCTTTAAATGTTGGAAATCAATTTCAATAAATCTATTAGCATAATCATTTTCTGCTCCTTTCAGTCGGATGAATTCTGTCAATCAGACGCGTATGTGATGTGACCAATATGGCAGACATCATCGTCCTGCAGGTAACATTTGCATACTGTGTCGGTTCCGTTTTTTAGAAGACAACGAAAACGACTTACAAAATCGATGAGCGGCCACCCGGTCCCAGAAGCAACTGCACTCTTATCGACGCAACCCAGTGTACAGTACGTGGAGAGTGGATTGTAACTAAATCACCCGCAGAGTGGAGTTATCACCCAAACTATAACTTTCAAATTTTGTACATATGGGCAAAAACACAAGCAATGTTTCAGCCAATGGACCTCCGGGTTTAACCCGGAGGTCCATTGGTTGAAACTTTGCCTGTGCTTGTTATGCTTTGTAACAAATTTGCAATTATTGCTTGGGTGGAATCTCCACTTTGCGGGTGATTTAGTGATAATACAATCTCCACGTACTGTATCTTCAAACAATCATGAGCTTTCTTGTTTGGGGACCATCATAGAACTTCTACTAAAGGGAATCGATAATATCCGTCCAACAACACGGGGAACCTTCCAACATTTTGTACGAGTCTAATGATCTATTCGGGCCGATCCAAATTAAAATACAAGAGAAAAAAAACCTAATAAAAAAAGTAAATGCAAATTTGTGAATAACAAAATAAACACAAATAAAAAAATACTGATTTGTGGCCCCTCGTTTATAGATCGTTGTTGCTGGGGACAAAAAATGAAAACATAATAGAAATTGATTGGTGAAAATAATACATTTTATTACAAGCTTCCTGACGTTAAAGGAAGTTTAACAAATTCTGTTCCACCGACCGGCAACAACTAGAACTTGACATTGGTGACACGGCATAGAAATTAAAATCCAAAACCAATAAGTCACTACCAGATAATCAGAAGTTATTACTTTGTTAGTTTCATACTGGCCGAGATATCAGCCCGGGGTAACTTCATACCAAACCGAAGGTTGAAGGCAGTTACCGATGGCAGATACATCGGCCGATATAAACTACCTAAGTTTCTTCATATTAAACTGAAGCCGAAGGTTGATGTGAAGTTACAGAGGACTGATATCTAGGCCGATATGATGCTAACCAAGTAATAAATATTCACAAAATGTTTTCAGATCTGTTAACCCTTTAATACTTTTGTACGGCTTAAGACGTTCGAAATCAAAAAGTGCCTTGATACTTTGTGGTCAATTGTTTTGTTATTATTTTTCCATTTTTGAAAGTTTTAACCTCAATTCCTATTTTCTCCCGAATAGTGCTCAGTGACAACCGTTGAGCCAAAGGTTATCGCAGCTTAAAATACTAATATAATCCTGCTGTCAAGATTTCTTAACTGGTTAAGTGCAAGAAACCACTACCTGGGCTTTCAAAAAATGAGGATACCAGAGCAAAAGCCAACGCTTCCCTTGCTTATATTTCATATTCAGCCAAACACAAATAATATTTTGTTTATATAAATTTGTTTTTATTACAAATTATTGGGGAGTGCCTGTGGGCACTCTACAATAATTTGTAATAAAACAAGTTTTGAATAACAAATTAAGACCACCAAAAATAATCTAGTCCTCAACCAGATAGTCACTAATAAGACAAATATCTTATTTGTACTTTCTGACTTTTGACGTCGCATTTTGAAAAACGTTGAAGAAATTAAATTACCAGTGACGTTTGAACGTCGGGATAATTAAAGTCTCAAAGGGTTAAACCTTTCGGACAGTGTTATTGTTTTCCATTCTTTTCCGAAGTTTCCTCTTCTTCCAGTTCAGCTATCTGAACGTCGCGGCTTCCCACTGGGTAGCCGCGACGTTCGGATAGCTGAACTATCTCTTCTCTCACCTCGACGAATCTCCGCTTACGACTCTGAATCTTAGTTTGCGTTGAATTTTGTGTACAGCTCTCCGCTCTCTTCTTCTCTTCGTCCACCTAATCCTTACTTATTGCATTAATTCATTACAATACAAAAACGCACCCCTTTTTCCTGGTAACCCAGTTTTCCTGATTGGGTTCGACGAATAATGATGAACGACTTCGGTGTAAACAACGAAAGTGTCAATGACACTGTAGCACAACTTGTCAAGACATGTACATGTATAGTATGTGACACAGCAATGACAAACATCTAGGTAATGACCTGATAACAAAGGTTCATATAAAGTACTGTAACGGTCTGTACATAAATACTGACCGTAGCCATTAACAAATGTATAGGTAAAGTATTGTAAAGGTGGGTGACAGTCAGATGCTAAACTAGAAAAGAAATCTTTGAGTCCCAGAGTTGGTCTGACTGAACCCCAAAATATTTGTTCTCATAGCACAGTGATAACAAAGGTACCCCAAAACACACTCATTCCTGTCCCAAGGTGAAAACAAAGGTACCCAAGAAGTTTCGTGAAGATCAGTTCATAAATACGAGCTGTACAGAAGTTGTGACAAAAAACTGAGTGGACCTAATTTCGGTACGAAATGGCCACTGGCAGCCATCTTGAATTTTGGACCGCACTCGGAAACACTCGTTCTCGTCCCAAGGTGATAACAAAGGTACCCAAGAAGTTTCGTGAAGATCGGTTCATAAATACAGCCTCTAGACCGAGCCGTATTGACATGTGCACTTACAGTGTATAAGTAGCACTAAATAAATCAAAATTCATCTAATTTGCATAATTTCTGCACGAGAAAATACCCGTACTGTATGTGATGTATTCCATTTTACTAAACATGCATACAAAAATTTATTCAAATCAGAACTTTCATACAGAAGTTCTGTACAAAAGACTGATTGCATTAATTTGGGGACAAAATGGCTGCTGGTGGCCATCTTGAATTTCGGACCACACCTGAAAACACTCGTTCTCATCCCACGGTGATAACAAAGGTACCCAAGAAGTTTCGTAAAGATCGGTTCATAAATACGGCCTCTAGCCTGAGCCGTATAGAAGTTGTGTACAAAAAACTGATTAGACCTAATTTCGGTACAAAATGGCCACTGGCAGCCATCTTGAATTTTGGACCGCACTCAGAAACACTCGTTCTCGTCCCAAGATGATAACAGAGGTACCCAAGAAGTTTCGTGAAGATCGGTTGATAAATACAGCCTCTAGCCCGAGCCGTATTAACATGTGTACTTACTGTGTGTTGTGTAAGTAGCACTGAAAAAATCAAAGTTCATCTAATTTGCATAATTTCTGCACGAGAAAAAAAACCTGTATTATATGTGATGTATCCCATGGTACTAAACATTCACACAATTTTTTTTTTCAAATCAGCACTTTCATATGGAAGTTCTGTGCAAAAATCTGATTGCACCTTCTTTTGTACAAAATGGGTGCCATCGGCCATCTCGAATTTCGGACCGAACCCAAAAACACTCGATCTCGTTCCACGGTGATACCAAAGGTACCCAAGAAGTTTCGTAAAGATCGGTTTATAAATACGGCCTCTAGCCCGAGCCGTATTGGCATTTGCACTTACAGTGCTTAAAGTAACACTAAATACATCAAAGTTCGTCTAATTTGCATAATTTACGTACGAGAAAAAAACCCGTATTATATGTGATGTATCCCATGGTACTAAACATTCATTCCAAAAATTATTCAAATCAGAGCTTTCATATGGAAGTTCTGCGCAAAAATCTGATTTCACCTGAGTCTGTACAAAATGGCCGCCAGCGGCCAACTTGAATTTCGGATCGGACCCCAAAGCACTCGTTCTTGTCCCACGGTCATAACAAAGGTACCCAAGAAGTTTCGTAAAGATCGGTTTATAAATACGGCCTCTAGCCCGAGCCGTATTGGCATTTGCACTTACAGTGCTTAAAGTAACACTAAATACATCAAAGTTCGTCTAATTTGCATAATTTACCTACGAGAAAAAAACCCGTATTATATGTGATGTATCCCATGGTACTAAACATTCATTCCAAAAATTATTCAAATCAGAGCTTTCATATGGAAGTTCTGCGCAAAAATCTGATTTCACCTGAGTCTGTACAAAATGGCCGCCAGCGGCCAAATTGAATTTCGGATCGGACCCCAAAGCACTCGTTCTCGTCCCACGGTCATAACAAAGGTACCCAAGAAGTTTCGTAAAGATCGGTTCATAAAAACGGCCTCTAGCCCGAGCCGTATTGAATTGTTGACGGACAGACGGACAGGCGGACAACTGGCCATGGCATAAGCTCAAATTTGGCTTCGCCAAAGTTGAGCTAAAAATTGGTTGAAACTAGCAACGAATCCAGGGGAACAACACTAGCTTGGTTCCTTTCGCCAAGGACCGGCGTCATAAAAGGCGAGTTTGAAGTCACATCTGTCGAGATTGATAAGGAGCAATTCTGGGAAAGAAACGCATGTCTAATATATAAGTGACTATATACAGTACAGGCGCAGTGGACTGGTCGTAATCCACGCGCGGGCAATGGTGTCCACGCATGCGCTTGCCAGGTGATAAAAATTATCAACAAAGTTTAATTAATGAAGCATCGGGTTGTACCCGGTAATAGTATTGAAATGGTTAACCGGATAACCGGTTTGGAACCGGTTACCTACCTAACCGATTAAAAAAACGTCAACCGGTTATCCGAAATATCGATAGTGATCGTCATTCCACGGTTAAAACGTAGTAAATCTGCCGCTTCTTCTTTGAGATTACACCTCGAAGCAGCGCTGTATATATTTAGAAATAATCGACTTTTGCGTTCAAGACTTCGTTAATGATCGGCAATTTCCGTGAGTACTGAGTAACCGCAGAAACTATTCCGTAGTATGT
Source organism: Pictodentalium vernedei (assembly GCA_031216915.1). NCBI lineage: Eukaryota > Metazoa > Mollusca > Scaphopoda > Dentaliida > Dentaliidae > Pictodentalium > Pictodentalium vernedei. The sequence continues at coordinate 318,382,632 of CM062297.1, forward strand.
ATACAAACGAACGTTGTCGAGTACTCGACAACGTTCGTTTGTATACACACTACGGAATAGTTTCTGAGAATATTGCTTTCCAATTCCTCATGTTCCTATAGTTTTGATACCAGATTCGGTGAAATAATGGCTACGGTTAACCGGATATATCCGGTTATAGCTCTCGGTTAGTCGGTTGTGAAAATGAACTAACCGTTTCAGCCCTACCCAATAATTAAATTTTTAATGATTTTTCCTGTAAATAGTGTTTGGAATCTAATATTATTACGTCCGTGGAAATATTGCCCATCCGTGAAAAGTGGCTGGTCCACGCCGGCTGGTTCTATACGCTTTATATATTAAACGGATTGTGCTCATCTATCAATGGTATAGCAGAAGGCAGGAAAATAGTGAAAATTCTGCGTTACGTGTTTGGCTAGATTCATCAACAAATAAACTCATTTATTGGTTAGTAAATCGGTGATATGGTCTAGAGATCGTGAGTTCAGACCGGGCTGGTGTCCGTTCGGAAGTGTCTCTCAGAAATACGTATCATAATATCACTACATTTACTATTTGACTTTCAACCAATGAAACCTTGCCCTTGCGATTTTTCAGTCAGTGGAAAAGTCTGACAGTTAGTAGGTCTTCGTGCTTCCCGCTGCCCGCTACGATGGAGTAGCTAATTGTTTTTATACATGGGTGAGCGGCTGTTGAGAGAGTCTTGCTGCGGCTAGGTCGTGCTCTCTGGCACTCCAGCCATCTCCACCTGTAAAACGTCCGCTACGATGGAGTATCGGCCAGTTTTATAGACGGAGAAGTAGGCTGCTGAGAGGGTCTTGCTTTCCAACACCTGTGGAACTGCGCGCAACTATGGAGAAAGGGCAGTTTTATAGATGGGGCGCCGGATGTTCATAGTTGATCGCCGCTGCAAAGAGGTTCTCTTCGATACTCCCGTTTCTGCCACTTGTGAAAATGTCCGCTACGATGGAATTCTGAACACGATTACACATGGGAAAGCGGGCTCTTAAAAGACCTGTTAAGGCCATTAAAAACCAAGTGATTTTTAGTTTTAACCTTATTTCACAATGCTGTGTACTATTGTGTCCACCAAGAGTTAAGGACATTATATTGTCTACAAACAGAAATTGTCGTGATATGTACCCGGAGTTCACCCACCTTTCCCGTTCGAGAACCGCCCTGTCAAACAACATCGAAAATAAATAATTTATTTATAGATTATCGACTTTCGGCTTTATTTATTAAACATGCAGGAACTGAGTGCGATTTTAACGGTACCTGGGTTTGTGCCAGGAACGTCGATGATTGTGTGTTTGTCACCATGGATGGATCCGCGATCATCATTCGAGCGCTAATTGATTTCAATGAATAATTCGACGGTGCGACAATGACACTTCGTAACACCGGAACGTGACATTGATCCGATTGCCCTTCGGAGATTTTGCATAAACAAAATAGAAAAGGATATCCAACATCAAAGTAGCCAAGAATGTTGAAAAGGAAATAAATGAATTGCAAAAATTAAGTGGTTTCCGTGAGTGCTTACTTAAATGGTTATTTATTTATTGATTTATTTATTAGGGTTTAACGACACTTTAACAGCCTAGCTCATATCGTGTCGGTGACAGTTTTACGGGTGGAGGAAGCCGGAGTACCACACCGAGCAACTGCCAGCTCCCCAACATCGTAATTCCGCACTGCAGCACAGGCAGGGTTAGATTGGTTGAAGACACGCGTACCATCGATGTGCTGGACGCCTCAGTACACGGCGTCATCGAGCCCCCATGTGGACAATCGGGGTTAAGTGTCTTGCCCAAGGACACAACCGGGAGTCCGAATCGATCGCTCAAACGGTCACCCATCCAAGGACTAACCGGGCTCGACGTTGCTTAACGTCGGTGATCTGACGAGAACCGGATACCGCAACGCCACCGCGCCCCCGTACTCAACTGGTTGGGCGCTACATTATTTTAGGTGGTCTGTATTTGTTCATCAAAATATGTTTTATTACAAGTTATTGAAGAGTGCCCATAGGCACTCTTCAATCATTTGTGATAAAACAAATTTATAAAAAAACAAAATATTATTTGCGTTTGACTTTATGTGAAGGAAAATGTTGGCTTTTGCTGTGGTACCCTCATTTTTTTTTGAAAGCCCTGATTGTGGCTTCTAGCACTCAACCAGTTAATTTCTGACGTGCGCTATCGCCCATGAGGCTATGGCACGCATTATTTGCAACTTATGGCGCCCGCACACTATAGAGCATAGTTAAATTACTCGTGATCAGTATGGCTTAAGTGTGCGAGTTGTTTTTTCGGTCTCGCCAAATAGCTCGCCAAAAGACTCGCACATCGAGCATGTTTAATATTTTTGGACTCCCGAGTCCGGTGTCTCATACTCTGCGGGGAATGCGAGCCAAATAACTTACAATGCTTATTGTTTGTGGCAGAGTTTGCGAATCAGACCAATCCAATTACGCTTCCACATGACTTGCACAAAATGGCAGCTTCCGCAATAGCAGAGAAATACAGACCTGAGGACAACAACATAGAAATTTGACAAAGACATGATTGTCGCTGCAACATTAGATCGGCCAATTTAAAAATATAGGGACAGGGGGAAGGTGGCGATCAGGGCAGAAAACTCTACTCACAAGCAATCTGCATCGCGAGCAATATAACAAAGCTCGATTGCCCAAGTGTGCGGTGGGCTTGTAGTACACATTCCTTCGAGATCCGAGAATGTCAGCAGGATATACTTTCTACGCCACGCCTTGGACCTAGGATCTATTTCAGACTTCTGTTATACTCTTCCATGCCCTCATTGAACCGAAACTTCGTCCCAAGAGTAGTTCCTTACATTTACAGAGCTTCTTCGGGTTCTTCTCGGGATGTGCGGAGAATGAACATATTGGGAAGTATAATGCTCTGCATATGAGATGATTCATTTCATATTCTCGACCCACAGCTATCAATAAACCTGAGGTGAAAATTGTCATCTAAATTCCGGTAACCTTTTATTAGCACCCAGTCAATAACACCGCAAAGGCTATGGGAGATTGATATAAAGTTTGAAATTCCGAAAGGTTAGCAAATTTGTATCCTTTATGTGCTGGCTTTTTACTGTTTTTTCCCAGTTAGTTGGAACGTCTGACTATTATTCTCTGTATATCTTGTACATCCATCAATATGGATTTCCAAAAGATCACAATACCATACATCCTATAATGCAACTCCTAAATATTGCTGTGAATAATAATGAACAAAATAAAAATGAAACAATGGTAATATTTCTGGATCTGTCAAAAGCCTTCGACACTATAAACCATAAAATTCTCCTAAAAAATTGAATACTATGGCATAAGAGAAACCTGCAATAATTGGTTCAAAAGCTACCTGACGGGTAGAACACAATATGTCCAATACGGTGACCACAAATCGCCTTTAGTCGATTGTATATGCGGGGTTCCAGAGGGCGCGGTGGCGTTGCGGTGACCTGTTCTCGTCAGATCACCGAAGTTAAGCAACGTCAAGCCCGGTTAGTCCTCGGATGGGTGACCGTCTGAGCGATCGATTCGGACTTCTGCATTGTGTCCTTGCGCAAGGCACTTAATCCCGATTGTCCACACAAGGGCACGCTGACTCCGTGTACTAAGGCGTACGGCACGTCGACGATGCGCATGTGTTCAACCAATCTAATCCTGCCTGTGCTGCAGTGTGGAGTTACGATGTTGGGGAGCTGGCAGTTGCTCGGTGAGGTACTCCGGCTTCCTCCACCCGTAAAACTGTCACAGACACGATAAGACCTTGGCTGTTAAAGTGTCGTTAAACCCTAATAAATAAATCAATAAATAAATAACCATTTAAGTAAGCACTCAAGGAAACCACTTATTTTTTGCAATTCATTTATTTCCCTTTCACCATTCTTGGCTACTTTGATGTTGGATATCTTTATCTTCACGATAACAACATCGAAGTCCTACCTTGCTGGGGTTCATTCGGAGAACCACGTGGATACTGGGACTGTTTTATCTTACCAGACACCCCTTCCTTTCCCATCGCGTTAACAATCCCCTTTGGTGTAGAAATAATCTAACAGAATAAGATTCACTGTGGGTATAATGGGGAAATGGGATGAAGGATATGCTTATTGTATTTTATCTATTTATTGTCTTACGTAACAAACATAATTACATGACAGACAGACTTGCACAATATTCGAATTCGATACACGTGTGAACAATGGCAATAAAAGACAAATATAACAACTCATAGAAAAACTCTTCATATTTTATCAGCACTTGTTCACCCACCATCCACAAACACACACACACACACACACACACACACACACACACACACACACACACACACACACACACACTCATTTGATTCTAAATTCTCCCAGTTTCGGCATAAAAGCGGAGTTAATTTTGACAAAAGGAATTGGCGCCTCCCCGATGTTTGTAAAAACATCCTTATGATTGGAAGTTCAATTTTAGGACGCATTGATCGAAATCCCCATCCGGACATCCAGGTGGAGTGTTACCCCGGCGCCAAATTCAATCATCTGAGCTCTATGTTTAAAGGGCACAGGGGCCAGTCCAGTCCCCAAAAAATATTATTAAATATTGGCGTGAATTCTCGAAACGATAATTCTGATCTCGTAGTTAAGCAGTTGCGGAATATGCTTAGCGATATCAGGGTCAAGTTTAGATCAGCAAAAATTTATTTCGCTGAACTAAACTTTTCGCAAAAACACCCTCAGGCTGAGAGGAGAACCCTGAGCATCATCAACGAAACCATTCGGAAAGTGAAGGACGTTAACGTGATACCAAAAATTGATGACGCGAAGTTTGATGTTGCTCAGGATTTAATCCATTGGACCACGAGAACCGCCAATATTATGTACGATCACTGGTTGAACCACCTAAATTTAAACTAAGTAAAGGCAAAGGTAACAGCCGCCTAACAGATGTGGGATTAGGAACTAATGTGGTTAACCTGTCTGGCACCAATGACCTAACAACCCAAGAGAAATCTCTTTTAGATCGCGGTTTAACTTTTGTACCAACACCAAAGCCTAAAACTGATAACTAAACAAATTTACCATCATACAACTGTAATTTTCTTAGGCAAACTCCAGCGGTCGGAAACTTCCTTTTACAGAATCATCTGGTTGGTCACCTCCAGATAGTGAAGTAGATCCCGAAATTATTGAGGCTAGCAAACGAATCATCCAAAAGGTGTTCAGCATGAACATACTCTCCGATAAAGACAATTTAACAGCTGGTGAACGGAGAGCCCTCACGAAACACCGAAAAAATAAGAAATTAGTAATTAAACCAGCCGACAAAGGTGGGTCGGTAGTTGTTCTATCTCGGGATAATTATATAAAGGAAGCCATGAGACAACTCAGCAATACTAAACATTATAAGAAAATAGATTCACTTATTTGGCCTAGTAATATCGAAAAATTCAATAAGATCTTAAAATTTCTCCTCGACGAAGGTCACATTACCAAAAAACAATTTAAATATTTAACAGCTAAGCTCAGTGCTCAAACAAGACAATTTTATATCCTACCAAAGATCCACAAGGACCGTTCTTCATGGACGGATGACTTAACTCCACCCGGGAGGCCAATTGTATCAGATTGTAATTCGGAATCTTATGCGATCTCGGAATTAATTGATTATCATCTGAAACCTATAGCAAACAGACATCCGAGCTATCTAAAAAATACACAGGATTTCCTGTCAAAAATTTCGAAAATGAAAATATCGAAAAATGCAATTCTGGCTACTTTGGATATCGACAGTATGTATACGAATATTGATATTGATAAAGGTGTTAAATCAGTTAAAATGCATTTGAAAAATATCCGGATGCGAAACGCCCGGATGAACAAATTTTGGATCTTTTAGAGCTGAGCTTAAAAGGTAATGACTTTCAATTCAATGGAGAATATTTTCTACAAATAATGGGTTGTCCTATGGGCAAAAGATTCAGCCCTAATTTTGCAAGCATTTATGTAGCGGAATGGGGGGAAAATGCCTTAAGCAAATGTGCAAAGCATCCTCTCGTATATCTCAGGTATTTAGATGACATTTTTATTATTTGGGAACATTCAAAAGAAGATTTTGATGAATTTTTAGAAATTTTGAACAATCACGATCCAAATATTAAATTGAAAGCTACTATCAGTGAAAGTTCTGTTGATTTTCTCGATGTGACCGTGTATAAAGGCAAGCAATTTCAGGCGTCCGGTCATTTAGATTATAAAGTATATTTTAAACCAACTGATTCACATCAATTGTTGCACACAAAATCATTTCATCCTCAACATACATTTAAAGGTATCATCAAATCACAGCTCATTCGTTTCCACCGCAATTCAAGTGATAAGGTAAATTTCAATGAGGCTTGTTCTACTCTATTTGGCGCCCTCAGATCGAGAGGGTACTCGCTGCGCCTTTTGCGTAGCCTGAAATCCCAAACCCTGAAAAAGCTCGAAAGTCCAGCTGAAACTACCGATTTCGAACCACTGAAGATTGAACACAACAGACCGTTGCAAAATGGTAGTGGCGCGGTATTTAATTGCAAAAAGCCTCGTTGTAGACTGCATACTTTTATGCCTGATCAGAAAGAGGAATTTTCCTCCGAACAAACGAAAAATCATTATCAGATCCGTAACCCCCTCCATTGTGATTCACCAAACATTATTTACCTTATCACTTGTAAGCGATGTCGGAAACAGTATGTTGGTCAGAGTCAAAATCCTTTCCGAGAACGTGCTACTAGACACAAACAGGACATAAAACATAATGCCGATGCCCCAGTAGCACAACATTTTAACCTTCCTGGCCATTCTTTGGACGATTTCGAAATCCACCCAATTGAACAAGCACCAATTAAAGACACATTAGAAGAAACGGATGAATTTAGAAAAAAAACGTGAAGCTTTTTGGATCAATACGCTTCAAACCCTCTGGCCATTTGGAATGAACATATCAGAGGGCGAATGCGAAAGGAGGTCCATCATTCCTTTCACTTTAACGTACAACAGAATGAATATCGAAATAGCAAAAATGTTAAAAGATGAATTCAATTTTACCAATGCTAAATTAAATGAACCTTTGAATCTTCGACCTGTCATCGTCTATAAGAAAAACAAAAGCTTGCGTAACACCCTTGTAAGGACTAAACTAGAGCCCATCAATGAATAACATAAATTATTGCCAGTCAGTTTAACCAGTTCCTAAGCTCATCACTTAGTTTAAATCAATTTTGTGTAATTTTTTGTCATGTTTGAAACCCATCTGGGTTCAGTAAATGAAAACAATTTGTCGGCGGCATATTAAAAGAAAAAAAACGTTTCAGTATGAAATGTCTGTGCCAGTGCGATTTTTTAACCTCAAACACACACACACACACACACACACACACACACACACACACACACACACACACACACACACAATCACCCCCACAACCACGTGCACGCTAATCTTCACACGACCACTCACACATTTCAATTCCAACTTGCAAACACCCGCACCGTACGACGGCGACTTCGCACACGAACTCCGCATGCACATTTTAAAAATAAAAAATGAAGCTATGATTAATTCATGTAGTGAATAATGTGTCACCCAATATGTAGGTATTGGTGACACAAAGCAGAGAGTTAGAATGCTTATCGGAGCGATTGGGAAGAATGGGCACGTGGATGTCATCAGATAGTTCATGTCCGTATATTGGGTGGAGAGGCAAGTCGCGGGGATAGGGACGCATGTTTGATGCACATGGTTAATCAAGGCCTTCTCACTTAAGGACCAAGACAAATTTGTAGCCGGCCAAAAGGTTTTTTTATTATTATTAATATAATAAGTTTGGGGGCAGGTATTACAATGAAAGTGTCAATGACACTGTAGCTTAACTTGACTGTGTGTTGTGTTTGATGAAAAGGATAATGTTCAATGTTCATGAAAGGATTTTGAAATAGGAAGGAATTGTGATCACTGAGAATACGTTAATTTCTGTTCCCTGTATGCTATGTTTCCAATAAGAATAAATTGGCGAGTCGACTGTACTAAAGAATTGAGGGGTGGGTTAATGTGTCCCTCACAGTTAATGTATGTCAACCAAAATTTCCAAGTTACAGTGAAGTTATTCCAAAACGAGTCATCCTTTTTAGTTACAATGAAATCCTCTCATAAATACGACCTGTAGTCTGTGCTAAAGGTTTCTGGGTTTTTGGCTCGCGCAGCAGCCGTTACGGTTGAACGTTCGCAACCAAAAGGGGACGTCCTCATCTGGACATTATACTGAGTCATCCTACCAAGTTACAATGAAATCGCTTCATAAATACGACCTGTAGCCTGTGCTAAAGGTTTTCGAGTTTTGGGCTCGGCCAGCCGTTTCGGTTGAACGATCGCGACCAAAAGGGGATTTTCTCGACTCGACATTATCTGGAAGCCATCCTACCAAGTTACAATGAAATCCCTTCATAAATAAGACCTGTGGACTGTGCTAAAAGTTTTCGAGTTTTGGGCTCGGGCAGCCATCCCGGTTGACCGATCGCGCCCAAAAGGGGACGTTCTCATCTAGACATGACCTCAAACCTGCATGTGAAATTCCGTGACGACCGGACAACAACTACGGAGTGTAGCCTGTGCTAAAGGAAAATGTGAACAGGCTGACAGACTCACAGACGAACAGACTTCCGCACACGTGATGGCAATAGCTTATCTAGACTTTGTCAAGCTAAAAATACATGCTGTACTATTTTTGGTTGCATTCATATGTCTCTCGCACTAAAATGGTCAAGAGTACATCCGTTCTTAACATAAGCTACACAACACACAGCATGTTTTTTGTTTAATAATTCATTTAGCATGTAAGATGAATCGCAACGCATTCTGTTTTCTTTTCAAGGACTGTTGACAAGTCCGAACAAAAAGCGATGTCTGTATGATTGATTAACTGGGAATGGAAATTTAGATTGGAAAGGAAAAAGAATCTGCGGAGCTTGTCTGATTAGAAGATGGTTTCCGCTGCATTTTTTATTTTAATGTTCGTATTGGCAGTGGTAGAACTTATTGGGCATCTCTTCAAATGATTATCAATCAAATTCTTCCAATTAGCGATTATTAAACATGCTGTGTAAGTTAAGCACCGACAAGCGTTTTCGTTTTGCATGAGAAATTTTTCTCTGTAGCATTACAGTAACAGTCAGGAGCACCTGTCTATCAGAAGAAAGATTCAACTTTCCAATCTCGACGCAAATACTCCAAGGAAACTAAGGAAACTGGAGCAGTGTTTGAATACTGTGGGAAACAAGTAAGGTTTTACTGGGACAATAGAAACCAGTGACCAAAGTCTGTCCTTAGAATCCTCTAAGGTGAGCAGAATCTATGATGAAAATAAGAAGTCAGAATACAACGATGGTGGAGTGCTGGAGATTGGAATCAACGACCCGATTTGGAGTTTTCCCTATATTTCACCAGCGGCGAAGGAGCGAGTGAAATACAAGAGAAACTTCAACAAGGGTCGTTCATTCCCACCACCGCACTCTATTCGAGATGTGTTCTCAGGGGTGCCGGAATCACTTCTGGGCCAGGGGGGGGGGGGGGGGTCAGACCCCGGGAAAAGGGTATTTACTGGCACTAGCAGCCCCGCCATGGCATGCCGAAGCATGCACGCCGCGAAGGCCGAAGACGCAAGATAGGGAGGTTTGAGAGGTGCCCTTCCCATTGAATTTTGAAAGCTCCCAAAACTGATGCTGAGTGTATTTCAGCTTTATTTCGAGAATAGATCATTGGAAAAAAAATGACGAGTCTGGGAAGGGCATTGTCTGCCACCTATCGCTCTCGTGGTCGGAAGGCAGGGAGGGCCGCTACCCCCGTGCTTCGGTGTCCCTGTGTGTTCTATGTTTATACGGCGATTAAACTTCAACTAAGTGAATGAAGCTGACAGTTTTATAGAAAAATATCACCTTCGATTGTCTGTTTACTTACTTACTTGACGCTGTTTTGTGTCAAAGCATTTCATTCACGCCATAACGTCAAGCAGATGCGTAACGACGAATTAGATGCATTCTTTCGTGGCGTTCTTACACGTTGGTCGGATTCCACGCATGGTGTATCTAGCTTATTTCTCAATGGCTGTATTATATCGAGTAACGTTGAATACACACAGCAATCGTGGTATAAAGATAATTCACTTATCATTCCAGACACATCCACAATATTATGTTTTTCCATTTCTATGAGCTTGACCTTTGTAACTCGAGCATGGTGTTGCTGTGCAAAGGATCTTCTATTGGCCTTTACCCTTGTCTAAAGTGTCGTGGAAATCCACCAGAGCATTATAGAGTCATGGCCCCGGACGGACAAATAAAGTCAAACAGACAGACGGACTGACTGACCCAACCCTTAATATAAAGCCCGAAAATTCGCAGTTTGCCTCATAAGTCTCTTATCTTAGTAATTAAGCTCATAATATATCAAATAAGCTCATATTATTTAGGTAAGCTCATAATGCCTGTCCAGACAAAAAAAAGAACTCGTAACTCCCGTATTATAGCACGGACAGGCGGACTGACGGACGGACAACCCCGGATTTAAGATGCCTCCCTATCGGAGGCATAAAAAACAACAGTAGAAATGCGTCCAAGAGCGAGAAAGTGTGTACTTCGCACACAATGTGTCCGATTCTGGAATAGCTTCGATCGAATCGCTTCTGTTTTTCTGTGGTATCATTTTCAGAAGTGCTGATGGAATATGAATTAGATTTTCCGCTTTTTACTACCGGTACTATCAGAATGACACAATATCTGCTACAATATAGTCGGGTTATTACGACCAATTTAGACTAGTAGTGAGACGTTTATAGAACATTGGTTTCACTGAGAGATTTATAGCATATTATCTGCCAATAATAAAACACTCGTAAAAACGTTTGACTGTATATATATCTCATTACGAATCCCGCAGTAATGCGCTGCAGTTTTGATTGTTGTCGGTAAACAGTCTCGCAATAATGAGTACACAGACGACTACATGACTGCTATACAAATATATATTGTAATGGCAATCCACTTGAACAACACATAAAAGTGGCACGCAGGGGTGTTTTACATCCCTAATTTCAGTCGAGATATTTTTGGTATCGCCCTTTCATATACAATTACAGAGAAAATAGTTTAGCCCTTTATCTAACACGAAAAGCAGGCAACATTTGAAAACAAAAATATTGAACAACTACATATTTTCATTTTTGCTTCAAAAACGTAGCTTATGACCCCACATTCGAACGAGCTCAATGACAATTGAATGGTACTTTCTGTGAATGGCGCTGGCCGGTTTTGGTCGGTATGTTGGGTAAAGGGTTAAAGAAACATGATCGGCTGGACTCCAAACTGCAGTCGTGTAGATCACGCCTCTTCGAATTTCTTTTTGGATGGCTGTGAGCACAGGGGGGGGGGGGGGGGGGGGTGGGGTGGAACAGCCATCAACTGAAGGGTATTCACTTCGTTTGTTTATAGATATTTAACGATCCTTTCAACAACCATGGTCACATCGTGCCGGGCAGTTTTATGGGAGGAGGAGCGACGAGTTGATGTCAGTCTCTCCAGCTTACTAACTCTGTATAAACAGGGTTCGCAGCGGTTGAAGTCAAGTGCACCATCAACGTGTAAAGTACGCTTAGTGCACAGCGCCACCTTACCACCACGTGGTCAATTGGGATTATGTATTTTGCCCAAGGACATAACGCAGTTATCGCTAGTCAGGTAGTCAGGATCGAACCGACGACCTTTCGGTTTAGAGTCCAAACCTTTAACCACTGGCTACCGCGCCCCCACTTACCAGTTACCAATGCACATCTGTCAAAGGAAAATGCAATAATCGACCTCAGATTGGTGTGAGTAAATATTGGCATTAGAATCAGTATGAACGTACTTACTGTATCAATATACTTCAGTTTTCAAGCACTCAATCATAGTTGAAGCAGTGGTGGCGCAAGGATTTCCCGATAAAGGGGCATGACACTATCATTTTTCACCTGCAATTCCGATGAACTAAATAAATACACCTCGTTTGACAGAGCTCAGTGAGCTGTGTCACACAAGATGTGATTGCTGAAAACTCAGCAAACTAAGGGCTCAATAAAACTATATTTATTACGAGAAGATAAAGTTAGTTCCAGGCAAGAGAAAACGGGGAATTCTCCAGGGAGCTCCCCTGTCAAGCAAAGTGTGATTGGTTAAAACTCAACAGAGATGTTTTTTTTTTGTTTTTTTTTTGGGGGGGGGGGGGGGGGGGGGTATCAATACTTTCACCACGTGAAGGACAGTTTTAAGGGTGGAGGACGCCGTAGTACCCGAAGAGAATCACCAAGCAGAGGTGAACTACTGTCAGACTCCCAACTTACTAAACCAGCAAAATCCGCGTCAGCAGTGGTCGAAAGCTACAGCATCATCGGCATACGGTACGTGTTATAGTGCACAACCCCATCGTGCCCTTAAGTTGGCAATCGGGATTGAGTGTCTTGTTCATGGACACAGCGCAGAGGGCGCAGGTGAGGATCAAACCACCCAATGCGAGAGGTATACCTTGGGCATTTTGATACTCTGCGAACACATTTTAATTTTTTATCTTAAAAATAGAACTTATCAGGCCCTCATCAAAACGAGCTCAACTGACTGCGCCGAACAAGGTATCGAGATAAATGTTCTAGCGGAAAAAAATTACATAATAATAAAATCTGACTGGACAATTTTGTGAATATTCCTGGCCGGTTATCCGTTTCGTTTGATAAAGGGTTGCTGAAACGAATTATTGGGATGGGGTGGGGGCTTGACTCTGCTACTCGTATGGGATGGCGTCTTATTATTATGGAGAGAGAGATGGAGAGAGAGAGAGAGAGAGAGAGAGAGAGAGAGAGAGACGAACGCCACTACTGTTTGTTCCAATATATATACTTCAAAAGCACAAACAACTCGGCTCAGTTAGAGGCAGTTACCCCGATCAATAACTCTTGAATAGCCTTCAAATCAATTTGGAATTTTATCAAATGACGTATGTCAGATAGATCATGCAGATAATAGTGTGTTTGTAAATATATTTTTATTCGCCCAACGACTGGTCATGCTCCAAACAACTATCACACATAAGCAGTAGACATCAGAAATTAGTTTTATTTAGCAAACATTAATTTTAACAATGCGGAAACAGACAAATATAAAAGTCATGGCGTCGACCATGTTATAAACAATCTATCCCAGACAACTCGTCATATAAAAGGACGCAAGTATGTTACACATACACGGTAATTGGTATGTGTCCTGGTTAATTGCGGTTCTGAGATATACAGCATGTAATATCTCAATTTGTCAATAAACGTACATGTAATTTGGTGAGCACAGGGATTTTGTATTAAGTATTCTATTCTATACGATAAAAATATATTTTACAGTTTGGTGCAACGGCAGACTGGTGCCCTTTTACCACAGCTCGAATAACAGAAGCGCGCGGATGTGGGGTTTAAAATTCATGGGGGGGGGGGGGGGGGGGCATGGGGGGGGGATCAGAATCGATTCCGGAAAACAATGAGATCAACGTTGATTCTTGCAAAATGTTCATTTGAGTCTCATCATAATTCTCAAGCGTCCTTAAAGACCCGGATAATTCTATTTTTTTTGCTCCCTCTTGAGTAAGAATCACGTAACTACACACTGGCTTAGCAGCTGAGTCTAGTGAAGCCAAGACTTAACCCTTTACCTAACGAATCGCCCGCATCAGCCCGCACAATATGCAAATTGAGCAGTTGAAAAAATTAAATTTTTCAAAATATTTCAACAAAACCATATCATGTGACCCCTCATTGGAACGTGCTCATTGAGCTCGTTCCAATGAGGGGTCACATGATATGGTTTTGTTGAAATTTTTTTTTTATATCGTCTGCGTTGGGTAAAGGGTTAACTGGAAACCACTGACAAGGTGCTGTAACTTCCATAAGCAAAACCACCGAAAGCTTGGATGGTAAAACATGTTCTACGTGTGAGACAAGAACACTCACCCAAGTTGGAACTCAGTCCCTAAAGGTTAACTGGTTGAGGGCTAGAAGCCATTATCGCGTTTTTTTAAAAGATGAGGGTTCCAGTGCAAAAGCAAACATTTTCCTCGCTCGTGTTCTATATTCAGTCAAACGCAAATAATATATTGTTCAAACAAATAATGGTTAACCGATTAATCAATGATCAACATCTTGATCGATCCAAAAAGTAATTAACCGATTAAGCGTTACTTTTGAACTACTGTATTTATGGGTTAACAAAGGGAAAAACTTGTTCCAAAACAGGCAAACATTGTCACACTGACTAACATCAATTATATGAGACAAAGTAAGTAAAGCATGGACGTTATTTCCTGACATACTTATTTACTTGCATGATCATCACACTGTATCAGTGGCTGGAAATGGGCATTCTTAACCTTTTACCAATTGCGGGTAGCAGACGACACTTGCAAAATAAATTCATGAATTACTAAAAATTTTCAGTTTTTGTCTAACAAACGAGCTCGTTCCAATGAGGGGGTCATAAGCTATGTTTTTGAGACAAAAATTGAAAACATAATAAATTTGAATGGCGATTTTTGTATATAGGCCTAGTCGGTTTCGTTTGTTACGTTGGGTAAAGGGTTCATGCTGTAAATCATCAACGGTATGGCAGTTATTCAGATATCTATTTGGACAAGTGATTAATTGGTTAACCAAGATAAATCCACTGATTAATCGATCAAGAAAACCCCTTAACCGTTTCAGCTCTAGAGCACACTACAATAATTTGTAATAAAACAAATTTTGGGGTTCAAATTCTGACGACCACCAAAAATATCTAGTCCTCCACCAGTTAAACTCAAGTAAATACATAAATATAAGCTTTGTATTTTACTGTGGAGTATGTACTGGCTACACTCACATGGGCGTAACAGTATTCTCAAATTCTAATTCTAATTTTTTCGACTGATTCTCACAGCAGGAGTTCGCGAGAATCAACCCCGATTCTACTGAATAGGGACAAGTTTGAGGCCTGGGTCGGGGTCTCTCTCCCAGGAAACGTTTCGAAAATATTCCGAGTAACACTTCTGAATAAAAATACAGACTCCAGTTAACAACCCTAAGTTTAAGGTCGAGTCTGCTCGTCTTCAATGTTTTACAGCAGTGACCCATACTGACGTTTTTGGGTAAACTTGAACAAGAAAAGTTGTAAAACTTGTGTAGCTGTGTCTTATTCAAGTATCGTCTGCCTATTCAGACAGACAACCAATTTCCAGTCAAACAATCGTGATACCTTTTGATGTTCAATAACTTTTTGATTCTTTGTCAAGCTTGAAAGAGTTAAAACACTGAAGCGTCTTTAACTGGTAGAGTGCTGAGTTAGTTTTGACCATCGAAATTTGTTCAACATGTCTTTCACTTGTTACAGTTTATAGGAGAGTGCCCGTTGGGTACTCTCGCATAAATTGTAACAAGACAAATCCTTATTGAATAAATAATATCACTTCAAAGATAATATGAAGCACAGCTACTGAATATGAAGCCTTTAAGTTGCGGTATCCGCACTCACTTCAGAATAAAACTCAAATTTGGGCTTCCAGCACTTTAACCAGTTAAAAAACAAGGATTTGGAATAATACATAAATTTCAAGTACCGCCAAGACCTTGAAAAACCATTTTATTTATTCAAAGACTTTCAATGTTTTCACGGACAACAAGGAAACTGGACTTCCCACTTCATCTTACCCAAGTCCTCAATCTGCACCTGGGCTAACTATACAAGCCCACTAGGACATATATGAGAACTAACTTCAACTATTGAACCATTAGTCCATAAAAATGGTTGCACTCACCATCTTCACGATTAAAATGTCAAATTTACTCGTGAAACCTGCTAGCGCGGTGGCTCAGTGGTTAGACCAGTGGACTTTAAACCGAAAGGTCAACATTACACCGAAAGGTCAACAGCTCGATCCTGACCAGCGATAACTTTGTTGTGTCCCCGGGCAAGACATCACTCAACGATGGCGTTGTCAACTAAGGAGTACTGCACACTGACGATGCACTTGCCTTCAAACGAGACTAACTCTGCTCGCTCAGGCTTAGTAAGTTGGAAAAGTCAGACATTTTCTCGCCGCTGGTCGGTGTTCTCACAGTCCCCGGGTACTCCATCTTCCTCCACCCGTAAAATTGTCCCACCCAATGTTGTCCTGGATGCTGAAAGTGTCGTCAAACCCCAATAAATAAATTCGTGAACCGCATTTGGTTTGGAAAAAAATATGGAATGATTTTGGCTATTCGTCTCACAACATAGTGGCAAAAAGTCAAATATAACTTGCCGCATAGATCGCATCGCGTTCAATATGTAATGGTCGCCATGCTGCCGAGAGACTTCACTCTAAAATCAGTTGGGTTAAAAATCAACCCAAGTCAACTAAAATGAAACCCAAAATAAATCCATATTCACTCAACCCAGTTGATTTGGGTTAATTTTAACCCAAGAGATTTTTAGTGCTAAGACAATAAAATATATATATATAACCACTCATGGGTCGATGCACTTCACAACTGATTGTCACTCGACTAATGGATATGTGCAATCGAATACGCAGATCGCAATCTGAAGAACACTTTCATACAGCAAGATCGGTTTCATGATGGCTGATGTAAAAATACAGAAATTTTGAGCTTAACATTTTCAATTTCAATGCAACTGTTTAAAACAACGCTTCTACCTGCATTTATTATAAGTCCAACTTGGTATACTTGGTGTTACAATAATCGAAAGTGTGGGGGCCCAAAAATTGGGGAAGTTCTTCATCACTGTGGTAAAACAGTTATGTTTTGCATGGGAAAGCTAGTACCCTCTGAAGTCAGTTGGGTTAAAAATTAACCCACATCAGCTGGGATGAGTGAATATGAACTCAACTCATATTTGGGTTCATATTCACTCAACCAAGCTGATCAAACTGGGTTGAGTGAATATTACACCGGCTTGTACCATGACCGATGCGATCAAATCAGAGAGAACAGCCGAGTCAGAGAGGGTAACTATCGAACTTACTAAGCTTAACACTGGTTGAAGGCCAGGGTGCCGTGGACATGCTGTACACTTCGGTACACAGCGCCACAGTACTCCCACTAATGTTATCAGGGTTATAGGTCTCGACCAGACACAATGAGGATGACGTGCGTTAGGCTCGAAACTTTGCGACCTGAAGTTGAATGCACTACCAAAGAGCCGCGGCGCTCACCCACGCCTGAGGAGCGTGTCTCGTCCGGAGAACATTTATTTATTTATTTATCTATTTATTGGTGTTCAATGTCATTTTCAGCATCTTTGGCTATATCATAACTGCAATATGGGCATAAAGTCAAGTTTAGTCAATCGTTTATATCAAAACTGGACATTTTAGAGGACTTTAATCTGAGGCGGTGTTTGGGGGTCCTATTTTATCAGTAAAGCAGAACCTGTTTACCGAAGTAAACAAGAACTGCCCTACTCCACAGGGTTCTCACGGGGGAGACATCAAGAGGACAACATTACATAATATAATCTATCGTTTAAACAGAAACTATAATTCTTCGCTGTGGGTCTGATATAACCATAAAGACTGTGATGACCTACATGTAAATCACACAAAAAAGAGACAAAACATATTTCCTTGGTCAACCCGTTTTCAGTTTTCACCATTATTTACATTCGTAGTTTTTTCAAGCAGATTTGAAGACGAGAACGTTAACCCTTTACCTAACATGAAAAGCAGACGACACTTGCAAAAAAAATTCTTGAATAACTAATTTTTTTCATTTTTTGTCTCAAAAACATTGGTTATGACCCCTCGTTCCAACGAGGGGTCATAACCTATGTTTTTGAGACAAAAAATGAAAATATTTTGAAAATTAATTGGCGATTTTTGAGAATATCGCTGGCCGGTTTTGGCCGTTACGTTGGGTAAAGGGTTAATCCAAACACCTTCTGTATTTATATCAACAGAAAAGTCGGGCGGATGTGAAACCTTCCAGCGTTGCCATATTATCCGCCATTAGCAACCTTATCAAAATATTTATTGCTTGTATGCCATAAAACTGAACCGTGGTGAATTAAAGACCGATAACCGGCAAAATATATTCGTTCAATTGCCGATTAAGAAAGTTATGTGACGAGGCTGTTTATTTACCGACACGAGCGTGAATTCATCACAATTATCAGCACCTGATAATCAGGTAGGATTGCATAGGTGTATACCATAAGTCACGTTCTTAGTATATCCATTAAGCATGCCTCTTCACTGTTGTTTACATATGTCATTTTGAGGGTATGGTTATTACTTTTTTTCTTTAATTCTTGGGTTGAGAGGTCTGGGCATGGTATGCAAGACGAGCAAGAACAGATGTTTTCCCACTTGAAATAGCTACGCGGAAGTCGTTTATGACTCAGTGGCAACTCATTGGAAGGTTGAAGGGGAAACCAGTTGTGGGTTCGAGCGGGATCAGCTCCCTTCTAAAATTTTCCAAAAATTTGGAATTGCATACTCGTTAGACAATAGAGTTTTTGTTTGTGGGTTTTCAGGAAACTGTGTAATCTATCTATAAAACAGAGATTTGGGTGTGTATGCGTGTTTGCAAGTCCGTGATATACAAGAAAAGTGATCATCGGTTCACGTTCAAATAATAATAATAATAATAATAATAATAATAATAATAATAATAATAATTTTATTGTCTTTCATCCCCATACATGGGTATATGACACACATGTCCAATAGACAACGTAACATAACGCAAACATAAACTGACATCACATATATTACACTAAATTGATTTTTTAAGGTTCATTGTGGTTCGACATCCTACCTGTAGTTCAGGAATGGAGTGCAGTGCACATAATTTAGCCGAAATCATCGAAATCAGCCAAAAATTCTCAACCCCCCTCAAACTGAGCACAAGTATATTGCCGCTGTGTGCAGGCAGAATAGTGTGGTTCAATAGAGATAATTATCATTATGTGGATGTACAAAATATGTATCCGAGTCGAGCTCCGTGTTCTGAGGGCAGATCACGACGAGTCGAAGACGAGTGGTGCTCTACCCTTAGAACCCGGAGCGAGACTCGGATACATATTTTGTACATCCACATGATGGTAATAATCATTTTATCTTACAATATATTGGGGATAAGTCAAGAATGTAGACGAATATATAACGAACTATTTATTCGTACGGATGAACAAAAAGAAAAAAAATAGAACTCACGCGAAAGGATCGTGCTTGTATCCGACCCCTGATACAAACATCTGTATCAGGGGGTCGGATACACGACAGTTGCGGAGTTAATACAGACAAAATACATGTTGATTGCAAGATAAATTCTTATATTTTGCCAAACAATAGATTTTTCCATTTTTTAACCTCCGAAACGTTCATCAATTTTCAAGCGACTCATCTCCTCTTGTCGACAGTCTCTTGTATAACTACGAAAAAAACTAGGTGATACAGGTTGATACGGCATTTTCTTTTCTCAACGAACCTCTCTAATTATCTCACTCAACTTACCGTACAACGTTGGGTTTTACAGATAGTCACATTACAATTTTTTGACGTTAACCCTTTCTACAATGATGAAGACGAAACAACTAAATTTCGATGTACATTTTCTCTCATAATGCAACTAGGAATTTTAACCAATTCGTTCATGTTTGACAATTCCGAGATTGGAACGTTGATACAGCGCAATTAGTTTTCAGGCAAGGTATGGCGTAACAGTTTTACGCCAGCAAACGCCATGGATTGGGAGGAGTTATTGCATAAATGTCTTGGCGCCATCTGGGGGGGGGGGGGGGGGCAGTTTGAGTGGAGACGTTTTTCGCTGATCTTTCATCAACCCAGTTGTATTGAGATCAGTGCTTCCACCGCTAATGTACCGGAGACGCCTTAGGGCATCCTACATACTTCATGATACTTGCCCAAAATACCTCCTATAGTAGATTAAAACCTCAGCAAACCAGAGTATTTTGAAAGCGTATCGAGGTTACAATGCCCCTTTGACTGAGGGGCCCCCACAATATTCACTCTTCCAGAGAAGTTTGGTGGCCCTGGACTGTCACGTCTGTCTGTGAACTGGACTGTCAACCAGATTGCTTGGACGAATGCACAATGTATCAAGGCGCTTTTATCAACTAATGAAGTGCGCAGTTGTTTCTTGCCCGAGGAAGCAACTCCAAGTTCTTTCTTCGGCTTGCCTACCACTTAATTTAATTTTGTCTGGTCTCAATACTAATATACAGTACGTGGAGAGTGTGTTATCACTAAATCACCCGCAGAGTGGAGATTCCACCAAAGCAATAATTGCAAATTTGTTGCAAAGCAAAACAAGCACAAGCAAAATTTCAGTCAATGGACCTCCGGGTTAAACCCGGAGGTCCATTGACTGAAATATTGCTTGTATTTTTAGTCGATATATACAAAATTTGAAAGTTATAGTTTGGGTGATAACTCCACCCCGCGGGTGATTTAGTTACAATCCACTCTCCACGTACTGTACTGTCTCGATTAAATTAAAGTTGTGTTTTTTTTAACGTTTGTGCCATAAAAAATGTAATTTATTACAATTGCCTTGGAGAAGTCGACATGTCTCTAAATATTAATGTGTTGTCTTTTTGTTGCCATAAGATGAGTTTCGTACATCAGGATCTCCTATCAAGACGCCTGTCAAGATTTATCCGATGCCTTCAGGTGATTCGTCAACAGTTATTGCGTAACTTCTGTCAAGCTATCTGCAGTTATCTTGATGTACTTTCAGAATACGGCCAGTTCTTGTTATCATCGGAAACTGTCATACGATAAAGCACAGAGCGGTTTAACCTCCCCTGCACACCGATGTCAAAATGGCAGTTTCAGAGGCAAATATTTCCCATAATGTAGTTTGATATTTAACCAAATATACCTTGTCTGACAGAGTTCACTGAGCCCTGTCAAACGAGAGATAATTGTTTAAATTCTTAGTTAACCCTTTACCTAACATGAAAGCAGACGACACTTGCAAACAATTCTTGAATAACTATTTTTTTTCATTTTTTTTGTGTCAAAAACACAGGTTATGAACCCTCACTGGAACGAGTTCGACGAGCCAGTTCCAACGAGGGGTCATAACCTATGTTTTTTAGACAAAAAATGAAAAAAATAATGAAAATTAATTGGCGATTTTTGAGAATAGCACTGGCCGGTTTTGTCCGTTACGTTGGGTAAAGGGTTAAACAAGAGAAAGAGAAAAAAACAGTGATTGGAGAAAATTATGTTGCACTATCAGAACGCTAGGGGTTAACACTTTTAGCAAACACGACCAGAAGACAATTGCCGAAAAAAATTCTTGAGAAACTAAAATTTTTCATATTTTTTCCTCCAAAACACAGTTATACCACCTCACTGGAATAGGCTCGACGAGCCCGTTCCAATGAGGGGGTCACTAAACTATCTTTTGGTGGCAAAAACTGTAAAAATTATCAATTTGAATGACCATTTTTGTTAATAGCTCTGGTCAGATATGACAATTGGATGAAGAAAGGTTAAAGTGACTTGTACATAAATCATAAAACTCTTCCTACTTAGTGGCGGTGGCAGAAACTGTCTGGCTCTGTAATCCGGCATGACACTCAACTCAGGTGTGGAGGCAGTGACCAGCCTTTGAGTTGAGTTAGATCCTAAAGATAGTAAAGTTTGACAGGCAAACATGAGGGGTTTGGAATTTTATTTTTGTTGGTATTATCGTAACAAGTAGTTCTTTCGTGTATTTACAACCACCACGTATAACATAAACGATCGTTTGAGGGATGTGTGAACTTATTCCCAGAACAGAAAAAGGGAAACTCTGCTTTTGACGGTTACATGTTCAGTGATGGAGGCCAACCAAATATCTGTTGTCCTATTTCTAGTGAGAAGAGTTTGAACGGGACTCCCGGGATATATGGAGCCCTGTTTGTTTGCTGGGATAAACAAGTTCCATTCTGGTAAAATAAAGCCAGTAACCTAACTAGGTTCATATTCATTCAACCAAGTTGATTTGGGTTGATTTTTAACCCAACTAATTTCAGAGTGTAAGGTGTGGAACATAGTAATAAACGAATGGATAAACCGGACTTTATACTTGAGCTTTTTCCCTGAGCTGTGTGGTTAGCTCAGTTTCAACGGGAGAGCTGTCGGTTGACTCTTCTGTACCCACGATCTGTTGTTCCAGTTCGTGGATGAGCTTGCTTAAATCTTCATCTTCCTCTTTAGCATGGGGTCCAAGCTAGAGATGGTGCTATAGAGAGAGCCATTGGGTGATTTGGTGTGTCTGTTGGTGTTTTCTGGCTGATGTTGTTGGCCTCATCTTTGGTTCCGCGACTCGCTTGATCCAAGCAGGTAGGAGATTCAATGTGGTTTGGGTGGCCTCCATCTCCTCTTCCACATCCTTCGTCTCCCTGCCTTCTGACTTATCCAGTGGAGAGGGTGGGATCAGCGTGGGAAGAAGTGTGGTGATTCGATGGGAGTCTCCATCACCGCCTCCTGTTTCTCTGTTCCTGCTCTTTTCTTCGCAAGCCATGCCTCCTGGCATCCCCGCGTCTGGTTAATGAAGCAGCCACCGAGTGAGAGAACCAGTGTGACGGGGGAATCCTCTCACCAAAGGTACTACCGCTCCCCGATGGTGGTGTGGTGGTCTCCTGCACTTCAAATTCCAAAGTCAGGTGGACGCTCTTGCCTCTCATCTGGAGAGTCCAGTTTTGAGGACAAGAGACGCCCAGAAAGGGCATTCGTAAGCTTAACTGGGATTTCCAGATGTGCCATAGCGTGCGGTCAATCAATACGTCTTCACACTTTGAGGTCAAAGGTGCGAGTCGGAAATCGAAAAAAGACATTAATTTCGAGCCCAATTCAGCTTACTCAAAAACAAAGGAAGCCCATAGTATGTTTACAAGATTAAGGATTAGTAATCATAATATGGCAATTGAAAAGGGGAGACATGCACAGCCACCAATTCCCTTAGAAAATAGGATTTGCCACGCTTCTGATGTTTGTAAGGACGCCCGCAATGTGGAATCTGAAATGCATTTTGTCATCGACTGCCCAGCCTATAAACACACCAGAAAACAGTTGTTTGCAATAATTAACAGGAACAACGCGGTCTTTTCAAATGCAAGCAAACAAGATCGGTTTGAATTTATTATGAAAAATAATACGCCCTCTTTATGCCACTCCATTTGCAATATAATCCTGCTGTTCGACAGGAAAAGAAACAATAATTACAAAATCGTAGGTCATTAAACTGACCGATGGTCTTGACTCTATATACTTATATGTATGATACACTAGCCGACTATTCAAATTAGCTATTCGTTTGTTATTAGTTTATTATAATGATATTATGTCTGTTAACTATTTGTGCAATCTGCCTCTCTCTATAGGTGTTATTTTGCTTGAATGAAATGGCCATAGCAGGCCTGACATTCTTAAGAATGCGGGAGGGCTAGAAATCGCTCCACTCGCATGGCCTAGGGGTGCGATTAGCTCTCCTCAAACTTACAAAAGCTAGAAGTGGCAAAATGAAGTTTTACTATTAATGAATTATGACTAGTGGGCTTTGCACATTTTTATTTGGTGGTGCTAACCAGGTAGTCTATGTGAGACGACTACACTGCCCCTCCCACACCACCAGGTGTGGACGGGGCAATGTGGCTATTTTGCAGAGACCACTAACATAGCAAAGAAGATGAACAGATGAAAATATGTAGGTTTATTTTATGAATAGGCTGGTATGGTCATTATTTTCTAAGGCGGGGGAGGGGGGGGGGGGCTAGTTTTCGCCCTCTAATTGTTTTAAGGCTAGCAGTAGGCGAGCGAATAAATCGCTCTCCTAAAAATGCCAGGCCTGCCATATACGCTGAAAGTGGCCTTAACCCTTTACCTAACGTAACGGTCAAAACCGGCCAGCGCTATTCTCAAAAATCGTCAATTAATTTTTATTATTTTTTTCATTTTTTGTCTCAAAAACATAGGTTATGACCCCTCGTTGGAACGAGCTCGTCGAGCTCGTTCCAACGAGGGGTCATAACCTATGTTTTTGAGACGAAAAATGAAAAAAATTAGTTATTCAAGAATTATTTTTGCAAGTGTCGTCTGCTTTTCATGTTAGGTAAAAGGTTAAACACTAATAAAAAAATAGCACTATTCTGTATTTTGTTGACGTTAGTATCGTTTATGTTATACTTACAGAACCGCGTATATAATGGCAATCGCTTCTTACAGTGCGATAACGAGAATTTGATGGGGTTCGGATTCATCAAACGCTTCTGTGCAGAGTGTATCAAAACGCCGATTTCAGGAGAAGCCATTACAAGAAAAACGAAAATTAGTTTACCATAGATACTAATAACCGAGCCCTCTGTAAGTCCATACCAGCTTTCAAATTGTCGTATGACTCCTGTTAGTTAATATTCCGGATGAGCAGAGCGACTTTAGATCAGCGAGAATTCTGGACCCTCTTCCAAAAAAATCATGTGCGGGAAGCGATCTGGGCTTTTTGGGGGCATTCCTGACTTGAAAAGTAAGCTCTTTGGTACTGAGGGGATAACCAGGATAACAAGCAAATAAGTGTGTAAACACATCACGCTAGGGTAATCGTGTGAGCATTGTTGAAACTTATTCACAGGCCCAAAATCGGAAGCACAAAATTTTCCGACACGGTACATGGGGCGAAAGTTAAAATTTCCCGAGTCGTTGACCGTCGGTTCGAACTTGAAACCTATCTCAATACAATCCTGAAAATAATCAGACTGTCATCAGCAGAAAGGTGTCCTCAGAGGGTGAATTTGGTGATGCTACCCTGCACAGCAGGGTAGCATTACTAAATTTACCCTCTGTGAACCTCAGTCTGAATCAAAGTCTCCGGTCTGAACAGAAAGGGGAACCCAGAGGATATACTGGGGGATTCTAGCTCACTATATGGGATAGCATCATCAAATTCACCCTCTGGGGACCTCCATCTGCAAATGCCAGATTGCTTATTTTCAGGCTTGTCTCACTCAATGTATTTCTTTAACCCATTAACTAAGGAATCGGCCCCCATCCTCCCGCGTAATTTTAACAGGTGAAATGCAATATTTTAAAAAAATTCAACAAAACCATATCATGTAACCCCTCATTGGAACGAGGTGGTTCCAATAAGGGGTCACGTGATATGTTTTTTTCCTTAAAAATTTAAAAAAAATAAAAAGAAATTAGAAATATTGATATCGTGTACGTTGAGTAAAATGGTCAACTTTTGTTTCAAATTACCGGCTTTCAGAGAAAATGTTGGTATTCGAGCGAGTCGCGACCCGCAATTTTTCCGACGAATAACAAAATGTTCCGACAGAAGTGGTCATTGGGAGGGGGAGGCGAATCCCCCACTAGATTCGGGCCTGCTTATTCGTTTCCTATTTTCAAATATTTTGAACACTATTGAGAAAAACGTGTGGGTATGGGAGGGGGTGCTTTAGTTGCTCTTTCACGGCTCCGCATCCCCTGATATTTATTTCATTCTCATCGTAATGGCACAAATATATATAACAGGACATAAACACCGAAACAAAGAAAACAAAAGACAGGTCACATTTGCCGCCTGATACCAGATTATTTTGCATCCGACTTACACCATAAGCACTATAATTGAGTTAATTTTGGAAAACGTTTCTGAAAATGTTCCATTCAGATACACGGGCATTGAAAGAAGGGCTACAGTCGATGCCTTGCGTGGGATAAGGTTACTATCATACATGTCTAACTATCTCTAACCATGGGCGTACGAACCAGGGGGGCAGTTGCAACCCCCCCCCCCCCCCCCCCCCTGGATTCGGGCAAACCAGCTTTAAAAATCCGGGCAAGGAACGACAGAGAGAGAGAGAGAGAGGGGAGAGAGAGAGAGAGAGAGAGAGAGAGAGAGAGAGAGAGAGAGAGAGAGGGAGAGAGAGAGAGTTGGGTGGGAGGGGGTCATGTATATTTGTATTCCATGCAGGATTTCGGGCAAATCAAAAGGTTTGCCTCCCCCCCCCCCCCCCTTATCACAAAAGACCCGTACGCCCATGCTAACTATCTCCTCGCGACAACTACGTCCACTTGTCATCCGTTTTTCGAAAATTTTGAGCCATATTTTTATTCTTCAGACAGCCAGTTCTGTCATTTCGACATATTTGAAGAGACCCGGTGCATATTTTAAACTCTTCTTACAACGTGAAGGCAAAGGGTACTTCCATACGACCATATAAATAACCCAAACATAATTGTAGGATGAATTTATCGCCGAAAGGAAAAATAGCATGTGTGTGTGTGTGTGTTCCGGTGTGACAGGAATGATAGTCCGTACGAAAAATAGTTCCTCTGGACTATTATTCCGCGGAATTATAGTCCTAGGTCTACCATTTCTAGGAATAGTAGTCCGCCGGACTACTATTCCTAGAAATGGTAGATCTAGGACTATAATTCCGCGGAATAATAGTCCAGAGGGACTAACGTTCCTACGGACTATCATTCCTGTCACACCGGCATATTCAGTGTGTGTGAATTTCGCTAATAAAGGAGGATATTTTAAGAAATACCGCGGCTTTGTGAAAAATTCCACGCTCGTATGGGGCACCCAAACGCACTTATCAATGACTTTTGTTCACGTCACAGTTGCCAAGTGTGCGACCAGAAGCCCAGGACTCGAGTGGAAACAATTGTTAAGCCACAAGTCTATCTTGATACCATACGGAGATGTAGAAATAGACTTATAATATACGTTTGATCTGTGGATACCGAAATTATTTCACGAGTCAGCACTAAACACTGGGGTGGGAGTCCTCTGAACATAAGTAAAAACGATTGCCATAACTTGAATTTAGACAAGTGTTGCGTTCGCGATGTAGCTATAGATGCTTAATGTAACCTTAAACACCAATAAAACATCATCTCCCAAATACTTTCCAATTGTATACCATGTAACTGTAAAAAAAACGCCATTCAATCAAATCTTGGATAACATGTGTGCAGTTGACTTTGCTTTGGAATACAAAACTGGAGTTAAAGGGATTAAGAATGTTTTGCAGTTCACGTCAATAACTACTTACTCGCTTGTATGTACGGTATTCTCACTACGAACTTCAGAAGTGTTCAGTCGGCTCACTGTGTTATCATAATACCTTGTCACTTGGCACGTATTTACGTTTGAAGTGACCCATCTCCGCAGGTGGATGAAGAAATGCT
This sequence comes from Pictodentalium vernedei, assembly GCA_031216915.1. NCBI lineage: Eukaryota > Metazoa > Mollusca > Scaphopoda > Dentaliida > Dentaliidae > Pictodentalium > Pictodentalium vernedei. Next base: position 318,409,951 of record CM062297.1, read on the forward strand.
TTACACAGCATGAAGGCATAACGCTTGATGTTAATGTGCCAATGATACTTTGATAGCTTGAACAGATAACTCGGCTGGAGTGGGAGGAAGAGAGAATCTTGTGTTATGCCAGATAACCAACATTTCGCACTATCTTGCTCGGTTAGAATTGCCGATAAACATAAATTTAGTTCCAAGTTTTAAGATATGGAGTGCGCTGCCTGCTCTTGATCTCATCCATTCATGTTACACTTCCTGTGAATTATTGTCGGTTTTCTTCAGGTTTTCTTCTAGTATTTTTGGCATTGGACTTTTACAGTAATTTAACCATTCCAATATAGTATGCATAGTCTTTTCGCAAAGCAAACGTTGGCAGTTCGTGAGTTGTTAACTCAGCTAAGACCTACGCCTTGCGTTGCACAATACGTCGGTAGGCTTTTTCGAATTGTACACAGCATGATAATTCATCTAAGCCGAAAAGGCCCATAACTCTTGTAAAAATCATCGAACCAAACTCCAATTCGAACTCAACCTGTATCTCGATATAACTGAGGCACAAACCAAGTTTGGTCCCTATCTATAAATCCGAACTCAAGTTATCATCCGGAGACCAAAACGCTGATGGAAATCTGCAATTTCCAAGTCGAAAAAGCTCATAACTCCTGATAACTCTTGTAAAAATCATCGGACCAAGCCCCAATTCGAACTCAACCTGTATTTTGATATAACTGACGAACAAACCAAGTTTGGTCCTGATCTATAAAATCAGACTCAAGTTATCATACGGAAATGGAAAATTTTGCAGACGAACGGACCAATAACATAATACATGAGATAGAATGCATAAGGGTGGAGTGCGGGTGGCTGACACCAACGACCTGATTTGGAGTTTTTCCTGTATTTCACGAGCACCGAAGGCGCGCGTGAAATACAATAAAAACTCCAACATGGGTTGTCGAGTTGTGCCCCAATGCACAGATGCACTACCCCAGCTGTGTTCTATATTTATACCACAATTAAACTTAAATTAAGTGAAAATAGCTGATATTTGTAAAGAAAAATATCACCCTCGGTGGTCTAATAATTTTCTTGCCTGACACTGTTTTGTGTCGATGCATTTCATTCAGTCATAGCGTCACTCCGAAGCGCAACGTCCTATCAAATATGTTCTTTCATGACGTTCTTAGGAGCTCAAGGCTTGCAGGTTCCAACCTCACCCGGGAAAACGCAATGCAATGCTGGCGTGGATTCAACCCACATTGGTCCTCCATAGCGCCATGTTTGTGGATGGTGCTATCCTCGTCCTCTCGGGCGAGGACGCATACATAGCTGTTCCGTGTGCAGTAATTTCTGTGCATGTTAAAGAGCCCCACTTAAATTTATCACTGAACCTCCCTACCAACACAAGATAGACTCGCTCACATTTTACTGTAATAATGCATACAGCTCTGCACAAGACGGTAGAATTCTGGTTGTCTGGATTTTAAGGGTTAACATTAGGATACCACCAATTTCAAAGCTAAATAAGGCCTAAAAAGACAAAAATCTGTTTCTCAGGCCCTCCCGCGAGGCCCTTTTGGCTGCCACATACTCTCTTTTTATAACCAATGCAAACCTAAAAAAATAATAATTAAATGGTGTATGTCTGATATCTTAACCAAGTTAACAAAGGTCTTTTTGAGCCTTAATAGCATGTTTTCTTACCAATGTGATCTGTGCCAGGACTTTCGAGCCAAAGAATCACAGAATTAGAACGTTGTCTATTGTTAAGTTCATGTGGCGTAGCCACGGGAGGAGGGGCGGGGCGGGCGGGGCGGGGCGGGGCGGGGCGGGGAAGAGAGTATGGGCTTTCCCTCCTAAACTTTTCGCTGCCCCCTAAAACATTGGTCCAATGCAAATTTCAAATCTAGGGTTACACACGCTCTGGGAGCACTAATTTTTGCAAATGTTTCTGGGGGAGGGGGTGTGGCTGTTTCTAACTAGGACCCTCCGATCGTTACCCCTCCTCCCACCTACCTTAAGTGGGAGGAGGGCTTAACGAGCGGATGGCCCCAATTAGGGCTAGGGGAAGCCCCGACCCCTACAATGGCCTTCCACAGTTCATGTCCCCACCGAAACTGGCTTGAGGCGTGGCAACCAGGTACTTTATTTCACCTTGCTTCACTCTGAAGGATAAGTTCCAGCCCCACCAGCATCCCAGTACAGCAACAAAAACATTTTAAAATATACTCTGTTATATGTACCTGGAACTTAATTAAGCATCCCCCTGAAATGTTTCATGACAGTGAAGCTGCTGTTCCTGATATTTATGTTTTAATGATTGCTATGCAGTACATTTCATCTAGTGAAACATGTTGTTTCTGGTTGATAGCGTACCCGAAACACACACCCTCGTGCAGTAAAGCATGCTTCCCACGAATGTCACAAAAAACACTATCATCCATATGCATTATCTGGGTATAAAACAAGAAAATTTGTCACTTCTTTTATCAATAAATGTTGACATGACAAGGAGGAGACTGTCAGAGGCACTAAGATGGCAAATCTTTGGCATGCATGCAACAGGCATGCCATTCAAAGGTATTGGAGGGCAACCTGGCTATAGTCATTCTGTTGTCAGCAGACTTGTCCGAAAACATCAACAAACCAACGATGTTAAGGACCAAGCAAGGCCGGGACAACCCCAAAATACCTCTTCTCGGGAAGATCGGAGTCTGGCACGCCTCGTTAGGCGTGAACCCTTTGCTTCAAGTGGGGTTTTGAAACACCTTTGGCTCCCCAACAGGCGTTTGTGCAACAGAACTGTCCGAAACCGTCTCAAAGCACTGGGTATGAGGTCCAGAAGGGTCATCAAGCGTCCAGCTCTGTCCGATCAGCATCAAAGACGACGTTTGGAGTGGTGTGTGGCACAACATTGGAATCTCAGGACGTGGAGGAGAGTCCATTGGTCAGACGAGAGTAGGTTCCTGCTTCACGTCACAGATGGTCGCATGAGAGTGTGGATGCATAGAAATACTGCTTACGTGCCCAGGAACATCAGACCTTTTGTTCCTTATGGCGGAGGATCAGTAATGATCTGGGGATGCCTCTCTAATGATTGTAAACTTGATATGGTGACTGTATGTGGGAATCTCAATGGTCATCAGTACATCCGGGACATTCTCAATCCGATTGTCGTGCCTCATTTTAACAACCATCCGTTGGCTACTCGGCCTGTATTCATGGATAACAATTCAAGGTCACATCGTCCCCATGCTGTGAGAGCATTCCTTCAGGACAACGCTATTACAACATTATCTTGGCCTGCAATGAGCCCCGATCTGAATCTCTTGGAACACATCTGGGACTTTCTTGGACGTCGTGTGCAAGCAAGGGACCAGCCTGTACAGAATATGGCCGATTTGTAAGCTGCATTGCATGAGGAGTGGCAGCAGTTGCCTCTGGGCCGTATCAGAAGGCTCACTGGTAGCATTGGGAGGAGAGTTCGGGCTGTCATCCGGGCACGTGGTAGATACACTCGCTACTGACGTCAGACACTGCTATTGTGTTCAGGAAATCACAAGTTACATATTTTGTCAGTAATTACCGGCATTGTTTCATTATGGACCGTTCCAGCACAATACTTGTCGAGAGAACATTTTTCCATCAAAAACATTAATGACAGATATGTGTAATTAGCGCAATTAAAATGCTGCATATTTTCATCATTATGTTGTCTTTCATTTGTCAATAGACCATTCTTCCCGCAAACAATCACTTTTCGCCATCTGAAAGATAGTATGAAAGTAATGACTGCTTCTATTAACACCACTGCGAAAAAAACAGGGAGTGCTTAATTAAGTTTCAGGTGTACATTTTGTGTAACAGTATTTTCCCTATCAATCAGGGTGAAGATATAATGGGTATTATTTAGGATTTGGCTTGAGCCCTAAAATATTGTAGAGATGAATGATTTTGACATCATTCCTGGTGTTTTCTAAACGTTATAAGACAGAATGTTCGGCATTCTTTGTGAGATTCTTCCTACATATAGATACTCTGGTTTTTTAAACCTCCAAGACAGTCTGCGCAAAATTACCCAGACTGTTGAATGTGTCACAAACCAGCAAAAGCAACAAGAACGACAACATATTTATCATAGGATAACGGCGAACTAAATAAAGTATAATGTCTTATACTTTAAAACCCTTTACCCAACGTAACGGCCAAAACCGGCCAGCGCTATTCTCAAAAATCGCCAATTAATTTTCATTATTTTTTTCATTTTTTGTCTCAAAAACATAAGTTATGACCCCTCATTGGAACGAGCTCGTCGAGCTCGTTCCAATGAGGGGTCATAACCTATGTTTTTGAGACAAAAAATAAAAAAAATAAGTTATTCAAGAATTTTTTTTGCAAGTGTCGTCTGCTTTTCATGTTAGGTAAAGGGCATTTTATAGGGCGCCAGTAAGATTAATTCTCTCAATTAATAGTTTTCACCACCTCAGAAATTCGAATGTTTACACCCCAATCAGCTACAACGATGGCAAATGCAAAAGAAATATGCACATTTGAGAAGTTACAAAACAAAGAGTGGCGTCTGGGGGTCAAGGGGGGGGGGGGGGCTGCACATCCCACCTGTCGGGGAGGGTTAGCCCATCCTCCCCACGTCGGAACAGGGACAATACTCAAGAAGACCCGACATGTGCATAATAGGAATAACCCGTGGCATAGGTACGGTTCATTACATTGCGACAGTTCTATTTCAGTCCGTACCAGAAACTTTCTCCACAACCACTGGTCGACACACATCTAGCTTCTGTTGTGAGTTAAACTTATTAAATTTGTGACTTGTGGAACAAGGGTATCAAAAACAGGTGTCATGGCGAATCGCCATGACACCTGTTTTTGATACCCTCGTTCCACGAGCCACGATTTTTTTGCGTTTCGTTTTGACTTTCTCGAAGTCTCAAGAGTCACGGATATTGCTACTTTTCCCAATTAAAACAAACTTTTCATCCACCCGGCCGAACCATGATCGGCCCGATGGGTCCGGCGACTCTCTAGTCCCCTGTCGGGGATCATAGCCCTCGCGCCGGGGAAATTCTAGCGCCATCCCTGTTTCAGTTTCCGAAATTTGTTAAAACTCTAATGTATTTTTTCTAACAATCTAATGTATGTACATGTATTGGACTTATTTTTGACATTGGAATCTGAATTGGTTAACAAATTCAACTAAATTCTCTGACACTGTGGTTTACGTTTTGGTGGAAGATGAAAAATTAAGATTGTAGTCTCAAATTTTCAACTCATTCGCCCCCAAAATATTTTTAGTTCTAATTATGCATTAGAAATTTATGATTCTACTCTTGCCAAAGGATATGAAATTGCTCTCAGAATATGTTGTTGGTGGCGGATAAAGAGGATGAAAGTTTATTTAATTCACAATATCGCCAAATATTAGCCGCGGGTCAAGCAATAAAAATATTTAAAATACTTTGATGAATTGTTTTTGCTTAAATGCTTATCATCACAGAAGATGTTTTGCCAAGAAAAACTATAAGGCCACTCAAAATAAATAAATTGATTCTCAGGCAGTTTTTTTTTTCAAATCAATGAGGGAAGAAGGTTTTATTTTTAATTTTAATTTTCCTTTTGCAAAAAGTGAGCAAACATGGAGAGGATTTCGGCTGCTTTTTACACACAGAAATATAGATAGAAAGTGCATATTTATACAAATAAATTCATTTTTAATATTAAAAATAAAACATTCCTCCAAAAACACACTGTAAGTACTGCAATGCAAAGGATTCATATTCTTTCGATGTTCTTCACATTATCTTTGAAGAAAAAGTATATAATCTATGAGGATTTGCCTTGTAACAATTTATGGGAGAGTGCCAAAATCCAAAAATGTAAAAAATTTTCGGGTCTCCCCGAGCTTGTACTAATACTGGAAGACACTGAAAGGCAATAAAAATGTCCAATGAGGGATTGCGCGAGAATCAAAACACTTTTTTAGCCTAAGTTGCTTGTTATCAACCCTTTACCCAACGCAGACGATATCAAAATTTATTATTTTAAATATCATTTTTAAAATTTTTTCAAAAAATTTCAACAAAACCATATCATGTGACCCCGCTTTGGAACGAGCTCGACAAGCTCGTTCCAAAGAGGGGTCACATGATATGGGTTTGTTGAAATTTTTCGAAAAATAATATTTTTTCTTTTGCTGAATTTGCATATTACGCGGGCGGATGCGGGCGATTCGTTGGGTAAAGGGTTAAAAGATCAAGGTCACAACTTCATTCTTCGAGGATCCATGATTCCTTACGATTTCATATGAACTTTCTGAATCGAGTTCAATAAAATCTAATTTGCTCAACGTAATGACCACACAGTTTAACGATCTGAACGTAGCGGCTACCCCCACTACATTTGCGTAGTGAGGAAGCCGCTACGTTCAGGTGGCTGAACTGGCCACAAAGGGCTTTACTCCAAAGTTGTAGGTTATTTTCAGTAGTGTCACAAAAAGAGTCTCACCGGAACATAATAAATGTTTGGTCTAGGTTTACTGGGCTTGTATCTCTGGTTGGAATAGCGTCACAAGTCTTTCACACTTGACTGTTTTTTTTTTATAATTTGACTATCGTCTGGTTTTTCGCAAATGACTATTGCTATCGGTCTCACTTAACTTTCTGCACCCATCACTTTGCGGATCGGAAATGGTGGAACGGAGCGCTGAACCACGCTTTCTGTTCAGTCCGTAGTCTGGTATTCAATGAACAGGCGTGTAGCCAGGAATCTATAACATGGGAGGGGGGACAAACATGATATTTGGAGAGGCCGATGTGAGAGAGTGGAGCCTCCCCTATTCTTTACTAGGACACTCCTGCTGTTGCCCCCTCCTCCCAATTCCCTTTAACCCTTTACCCAACGTAACGGCCAAAACCGGCCAGCGCTATTCACAAAAATCGCCCATTAATTTTCATTATTTTTTTCATTTTTTGTCTCAAAAACATAGGTTATGATCCCCCTTTGGAACGAGCTCGCCGAGCTCGTTCTAAAGAGGGGTTATAACTTATGTTTTTGAGACAAATGAAAGTGTCAATGACACTGTAGCTCAACATGTGTAAGACATGTACATGTATAGTATGTGACACAGCAATGACACACATCTAAGTAATGACCTGACAACAAAGGTACATGTAAAATATTGTAAAGGTCTGTACATAAATACTGACCGTAGCATGTAAACTATTGTAAAGGTCTGTACATAAATACTGACCGTAGCATGTAACAAATGTACAGGTAAAGCATTGTAAAGGTGGGTGACAGTTATGATGCCTCTAGCCTGAGCCGTATTGAAATGTGCACTTACTGTGTATAAGTAGCATTGAATAAATCAAAGTTTGTCTAATTGGCCGCCGGCGGCCATCTTGAAATCTCGGGCCGCACCAAAAAACACTCGTTCTCACCCCAAGGTGATAACAAAGGTACCCAAGAAGTTTCGTGAAGATCGGTTCATAAATACAGCCTCTAGCCCAAGCCATACTGACATGTGTACTTACTGTGTATAAGTAACACCGAATAAATCAAAGTTTATCTAATTTGCATAATTTCTGCACGAGAAAAAAACCTGTATTATATGTGATGTATTCCATGTTCCTAAACATTCATACAAAAATTTATTCAAATCAGAACTTTCATACAGAAGTTCTGTACAAATAAATGATTGCACTAATTTCGGTACAAAAAGGCTGCCGGGAGACATCTTGAATTTCAGACCGCACCCCAAAATACTCGTTCTCGTCCCACGGTGATAACAAAGGTACCCAAGAAGTTTCGTAAAAATCGGTTCATAAATACGGCCTCCAGACTGAGCCGTATTGAATTGTTGACTGACGGACCGACGGACGACGGGCCATGACAATACCTCACATTTGACTACGTCAAAGTTGAGCTAAAAATGAAACAAACTAGTTATTCAAGAATTATTTTGTTTCCAAGTGTCGTCTGCTTTTCATGTTAGGTAAGGGACAAAGGGAAGTGGAAGGGGGAGTAACAGCCGGGGGGATTTTAGGGCTCCATAAGTTATGGGAAAGTTACTTTGGGTCAATGTTTGGGGGCAGTGGACATTTTAGGGGAAAAGGCCCCACAGACACATCCCCCATCCTGTGGCTATGCCACTGCTAGTCAACTTCTTTCAACATGTAATGTTCTCTCAGTGATGATTCCTTATTTTTATATTCGTGACTGTCTCTGTAATTAATTGAATTGACTAGTTAAATCTCACAACTATACGGATGTTATGTTTTCTGTCATTACTTGATAATCATTTTTACTCCAGGGATTCAGAATTGAAGTTTCCAGAGATATTACCAGGTTCGCTTGTCAGTGCATTCTTTGAAGATATAAGACCATGACGTTAATAGATAACTTTGTATACCAGTGACGGATGAAAGTTCGAATAAACATTGCGTACCAAGTAAACCTTCATATAAATCAAATACAGATGCCGTTCAGTTAAATTTAGAAGGAAATTGGTGGGCCCGATATAAATAAGAGAAAAAAAAATACTTTCTGTGAGTGGTGTGTGTTCTATTTTTGGGTGTTTATCAAACTTGGGCAGCGTGATACTATGAAACGCCAACGCTACAAGATCTAACCCTTTCCCTGACATGGGATCGGTGAAAGCTGAATGAAAGTGGAGGGGCACAAATACCCAAAATGCAACGGACCTACATTGGCTCGGCCTGGTGAGAGAAAGGATATAATGGTATATCAACAGATGTACGAATACCCGATAACCTCTCATTTTAAGGCTACCCCCCCCCCCCCCCAAAAAAAAACAAAACCTAAAAAAACCAAAAAAAAAAAAAACCAGAAAAAACCCAGTTTTGGATAACCCGACCGTCCCTAACAATTTTATTGAGATGAAACACTGATAAAACCACAACATTTGTATAAACTGTGTACATTTTGTAAATCTACGTGAAAAGAAAATCTGAAATTAAAATCGCAAAATTTAAAAAGAAGCTTCATTATTAGAAATAAAGCACAAGCTGGATCATATTTAGTTTTGAGCCTTCTCAGCCACCAGTGTACACCAAGAAATCTATCTATCCAATAAACATAAAAGCAAATTTCTCTTTTCCAAACTTGTATATAATTTTCCATAAAAAATAATAAAATAAAATAAAATAAAATATAATTTCTTACATATATATACCAACCCAAGCTTTTTTCTCAGATTATTCTCAACACAAGTGTTTTGACCTTAGGTCTGCATGGCAGAGTCAGGTCTGTTTATTCTACAGTACGTGGAGAGTGTATTATCACTAAATCACCCGCTGAGTGGAGATTCCACCCAAGTAATAATTGCAAACTTGTTGCAAAGCATAACAAGCACAGGCAAAGTTTCAACCAAAAAACACAAGCACCCGGAGGTCCATTGGCTGAAATTTCACATTGCTTGTGTTTTTGCCCATATGTACAAAATTTGAAAGTTATAGTTTGGGTGATAACTCCACTCTGCGGGTGATTTAGTTACAATCCACTCTCCACGTACTGTACTTCAACAATATTCCAAACGGAAGCTAGCCTTCAAATTAGAAGATGGCTGATGTAGAATAAAACAGTCCGAACCGATCGAAGGTGAAAAAGCAACCAAATCTGTTTGTATTTTCAGACAAAATATCATAAGGATGCCTGGATATTGACACATTAACCCTTTACCCAACGTAAAGGCCAAAACCGGCCAGCGCTATTCACAAAATTCAGCATTCAAATTTTATTACTTTTTCATTTTTTTGTCACAAAAACATAACTTGCAACCCCTCATTAGAACGAGCTCAATGAGCTCGTTCCAATGAGGGGTCATAAGCTATGTTTTTGAGGCAAAAAATAAAAAATAAAAAAAATCAGTGCTTCAAGAATTTTAGTTGCAAGTGTCGTCTGCTTTTGTGTTAGGTAAAGGGTTAACATGCTCCAAGTTTTAACACGTTGCATAGACCACTCTGTAGCATGTCTGCCCAAAAATGTGGGGAGGCACTTACCCCCGTGCCCCCAACCCGACTTCACTACCGTGCTGGTCGGTTTTCCGTTTCCGGTTTGGTTCCTGTTTTTGCAGCAACCCGAAAACCGAACCGCAAGACCCAGCAAAACCCGACCGAACAGTTTTACTGTGTTTGTGCACAAACTGCTCTATCTTGCTGTGAGGGGACTTGGCTGGTGACAACTATGGACTCTCGCCAGTCGTCACTTAGTCTATCCGGCAAAGCGGCGTATATGTTTGTTTGTTTGTTGGTGGTTAACGTCACATATTTATGCACCATGGCTAATCGTGACACAACATGGAGATGAAGTCAATCGTTGATCTACATGTTGCCCATTTTAGAGGACTTTCACCCCAAGCATTGGTGACTGGGTCCTATTTTACTAGTAAAGCGGAACTGGTTTACCACAGTAAACAAGTGCTGCTTTCTTCCCGGGGTTCCCACGGGGAAAGCGGCGTATAAGTCGTGTTCCGATTGTCACACAACACAGATTAGACGAACTTGATTCAATTGTTACCCTGATTTATGGGTTTTGTCTGACTGAATAGGTTTAGCATCTGATCCCATAGAACCCATAAAATGATCAAAGGGGCGTTATGTAGAACCCAATAGATACTTACAGACGGGGGGGGGGGGGGGGGGGGCTTTTGTGGCGAATGGTGTCGTACAACCTATTGCGGATTTTTTTCCACCCAAGTAATAATTGCAAACTTGTTGCAAAGCATAACAAGCACAGGCAAAGTTTCAACCAATGGACCTCCGGGTTAAACCCGGAGGTCCATTGGCTGAAACATTGCTTGTGTTTTTCCAAGTTAAGAAACCCGAACAGTTATTTACTATCTGTTATTAGCACATTGAAAAACCGAGGTTTTTTCCCGAAACCGAATCTGAAATATCAAAACCTCCCAGCTCTAGTGTTTAGCCTTTTAACCCTCGTTTCCTGAATGGTATCGCCTTTGCTTACACTTACAGTGAGATGGGTAGTCCAATATCAATATACAGGAGGGATAAAATAATAACTGCAGTCTGCAGTTGACTGGCTGCAAACTGTAGTTATTATTTTATCATCAATTCCCCTTGTATAGGCCTCTTATAATAGGCACAAAATGGGCAGAAATTATGCCTTGAACCTAAAAATCGGTCTTACGAGTTAAAGGGTTATGGTCATATATTTCAGCACAATGGCTGATCGTGATCGATATCTATGAGGGCTGTTCTAATGTACAAAATCCCGCAACATATCAGAAGAATAATATGAACTGAAGAATATGTTATTAAAACGAAGACTGAACAAAAATCATGACAAAGCTAGCAAATACTAATTTCAGTGAGAAATTGTTCTTCTCTGTTAAGATTCCTGTAGAAAACATCAATGGAACATTAAATTAGGCTTGTCATGTCTATAGCGATTGGGATTCTTCTGAAGTCCCGTAGAGGCTATTATACCTGAAACGAATTGCATTAAACATCTGCTTTACGACTACCAGACGAATGTTGACGAATAACCATCTGTTGTGAGCTACATCTTGTTAATATTCCCTGAAATTGGTTGGAGTCATAAATACCAGTTTATGTTTGGAGGGCGTATTTGCAATGATAAATTGTTATTTATTTATTGGTGTTTAAGGTCACATACTTACTTACAAAGCCTAATCGTGACCATGACAGTTTTACGGGTGGAGGAAGCCTGAGTACCCGGAGAACCACCGAGCATCGACGAGCAACTGTCAGCTCCTCAACATCAACATTCTAACTCTGTTCACGTTCCGCTCAAGCATGGTTACAGCGGTTGAAGACATGTGCACCATCGATCTGCAGTACGCCTTGGTACACGGCGTCATCAACCGGGATAGAGTGTCTTGCCCAAGGACACAACGCGGGTCGTCCCGGACGGGGATCGAACCTGGGACCTCTGGCATAGAAGTCCAACAGTCTACCACTGAGCCTGAGAAATTGTTACAGCTGTACTAAATCACACGATTGTTTGTTTTATTGTGATTTAACCCTTTACACAAAGTAACGGCAAAAACCGGCAAGCGCTATTCTCAAAAGTCGCCAATTAATTTTCATTATTTTTTCATTTTTTTTGTCTGAAAAACATAGGTTATGACCCCTCGTTGGGACGAGCTTGTCGAGCTCGTTCCAACGAGGAGTCATAACCTATGTTTTTGAGACTAAAAATTAAAAAAAATAGTTATTCGAGAATTTTTTTCTGCAAGTGTCGTCTGCTTTCCATGTTGGGTAAAGGGTTAACACTTTCAACAGCCAGGGTCACACCGTGTCGGACCATTTCACGGGACGAGGTGGTGGAAGCTGGAGCACCCGGAGAGAATCACCGAGCACCGGCGAGTAATTGCCAGACTCCCCAACGTATCAACTGTACACAATCGACGTTAGCAGCAGTTGAAGGCAAGCGCACCGTCGTCGTGTCACACACCTTAGCACAGAGCGCTACCTCGCCCCCACCTGGACAATCGCGATTAAGTGTCTTGCCCAGTGACATGACGCTGCTATCACTGGTGAGGACCGAACCGCCGACCTTTCTGTTTGAAATTCAATTCTGTAACCACCGATCCGCCTTGCTCCAAATCACTTATATGCATGTCACCAAAAATGGCTGAGACCAACATTAATTTTGTTTGACTTTTCAAGTCATGTTGACGATGATGTTGTCATGCTTTATTTTATATAAAAAAAACAGAAGAAATACTCATAGTCGGGCACACGCCGCACAGAATTGACACAGGCTGGGGCATGGACTGTCACAAATAACTTTGAAGAATCACAACATTTATACTTCTTAACATCATAATAAAAATGATATCAAACATGTTACAGAAAATATTGCTAGCAAATAATTTACTTTCTGGACGTGCTTAATTTAATGATATACGGTACCGCGAAGGCCACAAGTGGCACTCAAAGGTCAATTTCTAAACGCGTCAAAGACAGCACCGAGCTGCGAGAAATCAATGACTCAAACTTTGGGTTTCACAACCGAAAAGGCTGCAGAATCAATTTGTTAGTTATCCGCTCAAATCCCAACCGATACCAAGACATTTCGCCCAGTTGTAGTGAACAGTATTTAATGACACCATCCCAGTTAGGAATTCAGGGTTGAAAATGTTAATTAATAATTATGTAGAATTTAACCCGTAACTCAACGCAGGCGAGATTAAAATTTATTATTTTAAATATTATGGTTTCAGATTTTTTTTAAAATTTCAAATAAACTATGTCATGTGACCCCTCATAGGAACGAGCTCGACGAGCTCGTTCCAATGAGGGGTCACATGATATAGTTCAGTTGAAATTTTGTGAATAATATATTTTTTCAAGTGCTTAATTTGTAAATTACGAGGGCGAGTGCAGCCAGTTCGTTAAGTAAAGGGTTACGACGTAATAAATACTAATAACCCTGTGTTTTTTAATACATTTGCGTCAAATTCCAAATGCAGTGAGCCCACGGTAGCACAGCTGCAGTATATTTATTCCCTATTCAAAAGACAGGCACTGTGATAAAGTCTCAAGACTTGTTTTGGTATTTTCAGTGTATACGCAGAATCAGGAAATGTTTCACGGGGAGCTTAGCGGGTGTGGGGTGGGGTACAGGTTCCCCGTGAAAGGGGGGTGGTGAGGGGGGGAGGGGTCTACAAGTGACCTAATAGGATCATTGCATCATGGCATCACATTCGGATACAGTAGACATCTGCATGGGTTCCTAACCCGCGCAAATTTCTACGGTAGCTGAATGCAGTGAACAATGAAACCTTCCGCGGCTTCTGGTGGCTGTGGGGGTAAGTCACCTCTTTTTTGGACGTCGACAATGAAGACGCGCGAGAACTGTCGCGCTACCTGCACATGAAGATCTGGCTGAAGGTACAGTACATTCGTCGTGGATTGGTCGTAATCCACGCGTGGGCAGTAATGTCCACGCATGCGCCTACAAGGTAATAAAAATCATCATAAGCAAAATTTTAATTAATAACCCAGTGTTTCATTAATAAAATTTTCGAAGATTATTCCTATAATTAGTGTTTGGAATCTAATATTATAATGTCCGTGGAAATATTGCCCACCAGGGGAAAGTGATCAGTCCACGGCGGACGTGCTGTATGGAGCACTGTTGGGATCCAAGTTTGCTCAGCGGGCTGGTGGGACTTTCCCTTAAAACAATAAAAATTTGTTCTCAATTTATTTATGTATTTATTTATTTTATTGGTGTTTAAGGTCACATACTTATGCACAATGGCTAATCGTGACCGTGACAGTTTTACGGGTGGAGGAAGCCGGAGTACCCGGAGAGAACCACCGAGCAACGACGAGCAGCTGTCAGCTCTCCAACATCGTAACTCTGAACTCTGCACCGCAGCACAGGCAGGGTTAAATTGGTTGAAGACATGCGCACCATCGACGTGCAGTACGCCTCAGTACAGAGCGTCATCGTGCCCCCATGTAGGCAATCGGGGTGAAGTGTCTTGCCCAAGGACACAACGCGGTTGCCGCAGGTGGGATTCGAACCGAGGACCTCTCGGCTTGCAGCCTGCACCTCTACCAACTGAGCCACCGCGCCCCCTGTCCCCCTGTTCTCAATTTATAAATCTGTACCATTGCATTCTGGATAACTGGTTAATGCACACGCTTTAGAGATATTTCACTTCCTATTATATTCCTCCAGGAAATGGCAGGACGACCATGGACGCCTTTGGTACTTTGGTAGGAGTGACAAGACCCCTCCCAACAGCGGCTAGGATCGTCAGGCTGTTTATTCCACGCTGCAGTACAAACCAACCATCGGATTAGAGTTTGTTAAAATAAAGAGATGTGCAGTGTGTGTGTGTGTGTGTGTGTGTGTGTGTGTGTGTGTGTGTGTGTGTGTGTGTGTGTGTGTGTGTGTGTGTGTGTGTGTGTGTGTGTGTGCTGTGGATAGGGGTCAAAATCTTCCACCCCGTAGCACCGCCACTGTTCTAGGCTCCTGCTCGATTTGTTAAACGACCCCTATACTGCACTGCAAACAAACTTTGAACCTACCATGCGGCATGCACTCTTCAACGACATTATCTTGCAATTGCAATTTCTGTTCCAATTTATTTATTTCTGTTTCCAATTTCATGGTGTTACGGGCATTACAAACAACAAACCGTAATATTTACAATTGGGAGTCGAACACAATTATATGTAATTACATACTTCATATAGGTATGCAGGATGAGATTACCCGTTCTAATTGATAATGACAGGTGTGGGATGGACTGGACTCGAATCAGTGGGAATGTTCATCAGTAAGAACAGCATACCCAGCCTCCTCTTCCGATACCCAGTTGGACACACCCCGGGGTGGAGATAGAAATAAGGTCTGTCGCTTTAAAAAAAGACAGACTGAGGCGTAACTATGAAGAGGTGTGTGTGACCCCCCCCCCCCCCCCCCACAAAAAAAAAATAAAAAATAAAAAAACTAAAATAAAAAAAATTAAAAAATTTAAATAGGTAAATAAATACATAAAAATAAAAAAGAAATAAAATTCCATTTTAATCTACATTGAAGTCAAATATCGATTCGCTGTTGCTGGTAATAGTGTACTTCCTTACGAGACAATATTTGCTTATTGGGCTTGTGTCTTCGATCCCCGTCCGGGACGACCCGCGTTGTGTCTGGCAAGTGGGCAAGGCACTTTATTCCGGCTGCCTACATGGGGGCTCGACGACGCCGTGTACTAAGGGGTACTGCACGTCGACGGTGCAAATATCTTCAACCGCTGTAACCCTACTTGAGCGGGGCTTGAACAGAGTTAGAATGTTGAGCAGACAGTTGCTCGTCGATGCTCGGTGGTTCTCTCCGTTTACTCCGGCTTCCTCCACCCGTAAAACTGCCACGGTCGCGATTAGCCAGTGTGCATCAGTATGTGACCTTAAACACCAATAAATAAATAAATAAATAAATAAATAAATAAATAATATTGAGCTTGTGTTACACACGCAGTAGATCTCAGGCAAATGATGATCTGTGGTTGATTGATGATGTTTGGGTCCCAGCATAACCAATTTTGGGTCCAGTATGTGCTAATTAAATAAGAGGTTCAGTATTGGTAAGCCGATACATCACGACAGCAGCATTTATTTTAAATATAATCGCCATCGATGAATTTTTCAACTGCATCATCAAAGCATGCCTTCGAAGATGGCATGCCTTGATGATGAAGTTGGAATATTTCTTCAGTCGGGACTTGAGACAAGACAGTCGGGACAAATACGGTTTACACCGCCGCTATTGGTCATGTACGCGACGCCCCCAAAACCAGCCCATATATGGATTCCCTGTGTGTAAGTCAGTACCAACTAACTTATCCGAGGCGGACGATGAGCAAATTACACATTCACGTATGAACGCAACGAAGTTCTATCAAACTGCCCTAACAAAGTTTGCATAGAATCAAAATGCCGAATATTGTTTTCCCTTCTAAAAGGAAAAGGTTCCCACCCACACCACCCTCCAACAATCACTGCAGAGAAATATGTTTTTTTCTGATGTTCGTTTGTGCACAGTTCATAGCTTGACCATGAACTTATTTGTTATGTCAGTAGTGGATACTTTTGAACAACAATTATGCCCATGTCAGGATTTTCCTTCCCGGCGGGGTTCTATTGTCACTAATTATAGAGTGTACTGGAAAGTCACTTTACGACATTGTTTGTCCGGAAGCTGAAAGTCAGTACAAAATTGTTCAGTCAATTCACAATACCACTGTTCAAAGTCAATGGCCATTGAGTACCCATTCTTCACCTTGTCAAGTTCAATTATGGTTAAATAGAGGCCTTCGTAAAAAGAAACATTGAGAAAGGAAGATGGGTTATTCAACCGCGTGAGAATCAGCTTGGTGGCTAATGTGCAGGTATTCAGCTCATACTTGCATTTATTACTGCTGATCCATGCTTAATGCAAGATACTTTAAATAACTATGGGTTCATATTTACAAGTCTTAACAGACAGTGAGTCACAATTTATGAAAATACATTTTCTACGGATGTTTATTACCTATTATTAGTTACCCCGTGTCTGATCACGTGGTACGGGTTTTTACCTACCCGAAGCCAGCCGTATCCCATGAGGCCGAAGGCCGAAGGCCTCATGGGATACGGCTGCCTTCAGGTAGGTAAAAACCCGTACCACGTGATCAGACACGGGGTAACGAATTTATCTATTGACTTTCCGTTTTAGAAGTACAATCTATTTCATGTGTGAACACACACAGCATGAGATCTTTCATCTTCCATTGTTGAGCCATACAGGTTTCTGTGGAATTTTTGTGCAAAAGAGTTTTTGTGAAAATATGCCGATATGACTAGTATAAAAAAATTATTGAATTTTCTTTTTTGTCTCAAAAACATAGCTTATGAAACCCACATTGGAGGGTACTAGACAAGCTCATTCCAATAAGGGGTCCTGAGCTGTATTTTGGAGATAAAAAATTAAGATATAATACATGTACACTGTAAAACTGGAATGACGCGTCTTCTACGGGGTACGGACAATTCGTAGATTTCGGAACGAGGCTTCCACTGGGTATGGGAAATTTGTCAGCGGACGTATCGTGGGTTTCAATGAATATGGTCTCATACCACGTATCTATCAACCAATCAAATCAAAAAAATCACTTTAGTCAATAGATAATAGAAAATATGCTGTTTTACTGCCCTGATAGAATATTCACTGGGATTGTTAACTTATTTATTTCTACAAGTTTATATTTTGGCCGGTAAAAAATATAATAATCATATTCTGGTTCCATTGCCCCATTCCGATAGACCTGAAACGGTTAAGGGGGTTTCTTGATCGATTAATCACGTTGATTAACCTTGGTTAACCGATTAATCACTTGTCCAAATAGATATCTAAATAATTGCCATACCGTTAATCATTTATTTATTTATTATTTAGTGGTGTTTAAGGTCATATATTTATGCACAATGGCTAATCATGACCGTGATAATTTTACGGGTGGAGAAAGCCAGAGTACCCGGAGAGAACCACCGAGCAACGGCGAGCAACTGTCAGCTCCCCAACATACTAACTCCACACAAGCAGGGTTAGCATTGGTTGAAGACATATGAACCAAGACGTGCAGTACGCCTTAGTACACAACCGTGCCCCCACGCGGGCAATGGAGATGAAGTGTTTTGCCCAAGGACACAACGCGGTTGCCGCAGGTGGGATTCGAGCCAAGGACCTCTCGGCTTGCAGCCTGCACCTCTACCTACTGAGCCACCACGCTCCCCGTTGATGATTTACTGCATGAACCCTTTACCCAACGTAACAAACAAAACCGACTAGGCCAATATACAAAAACTGCCATTCAAATTTATTATGTTTTAAATTTTTGTCTCAAAAACATAGCTTATGACCACTCATTGGAACGAGCTCGTTGAGCTCGTTCCAATGATGGGTCATAAGCTATGTTTTCGAGACAAAAATTCAAAATTTTTAGTAATTCATGAATTTATTTCGCAAGTATCGTCTGCCACCCGCAATGAATAAAAGGTTAAGAATGACCATTTCCAGCCACCGATACAGTATGATGATCATGCAAGTAAACAAGTGTGTCAGCAAGTAACTTGCATTCTTTATTCTATCTCATATAATTGATGTGAGTCAGTGTGACAATGTTTGCCTGTTTTGGAGCAAGTTTGTTCCTTTGTTAACCCATATGATACAGTAGTTCAAAAGTAACGGCTAATCGATCAATTACTTTTTGGATCGATCAAGATGTTGATAACTGATTAATCGATTAACCGTTTCAGCTCTACATTCCGCATCGGACTGTCACCCCCAGATTGGACAGTAATAATTTTAATTTGACAGTCCACTCTATATTAGGATCTCTGTGGTGTTCTTGACTAATTTTGGGCACTGCGAAGCTTCGAAACTAGATTCGAATCGAAATCGTCCCGATGATCCGATTCGAGCAACACCGATTTGAAAATTTTCAAATCGTCGTTGTTTTCAAAATCCTACCAAGAGTCTCCTCTTCGCCTCTTGTCAGGTCTCCTGCAGAGCAGAAATTCTGGTCTGATAACATTTCTATCCATTATTTAACTTAATTTATTGTAGAGTACATGTACATCTGACAAGACCCAATTAATAAATAAAACAAAGGCCAAATTCATCTCCCAGTGACAAAGATGACATTTTTCTAGTGGGAGCGCCACCATTCTTTCTGTGGGAAATATTATGGTAACGACCTCCCATATTAACTCTTAATTTGCCATGTATTTATCTTGAATTTCCCTTGAAAACCAAAAGCAGCCAATACCTGATTGGTGAAAAACTCTATAGACAGGGGCGCCGAAGGCACTTCAGGGCAAAAGGTTAGACCCTAGGAAAAGGGCATTTGCACGCACTAGCAGCCCTGCCATGATATGCCGAAGCATGCATCCAAAGCATGCATCCCATCGAGTGGGGGGCACCTCCTACCAAACTTCCCCATTGAATTTTTAAAGCTCCAGAATGGATATCGCTGCCCACTTCGACTGTTCTGTAAGAGGGGATTCTTCCTTTTTGACAGGTAACATTTTTTTAAAATTGATAATGTTAAATGCGTAATCGCATTGACTACTCGAACTGACACCTGGTAATTTCTAGGAAATTGCTAATGGCTATCAAACAGTCAGAGAACGCTCGCATCACTGCAGGACAAACCGTTGAAACCTTCGTTTGCAATATTTGCTAATCACTGCTGGGGTCAGCAAAGTTCAATTCTGGCTTGGAAACATCGAAAGACGGTGGTGACTCAATAGGTTATGAGGTGTACCTCGAAAATGGGGGAAAAGGTTAGAAAGTATGAATCCAACTAGCTGTGTCTGTACACAAATGGATTGAAAAATGTGAGAAAGACGTTTCGTATATGAATATTAAATTTCTGACAGATGATAAACGAGTATTTGTATGATATGAGAAAGTTCTAACTGCGAAAAGCTGAGTGGCTAAAATTACAGCTCTGTGATTTATCTTTTCTGTCAGTTTCGTTTATTCACCCAGAAGAAACTCTTGTTACAAAAGTGACATTTCATCCTGAAGAAACTTATCATATTTCTCCCATCACTTGCTACAGATCCACAAGCCTTTTAATCTTGCTTTGCAATCTCGCAATTTATCTCGGAAGTTCGAAATGGAAATGGCATTTGCCCATGAAAAAGAAAAAAAAAAGATTACCGGAAAATGCAGACTATTTGTCTCTCGCTTCAAAATATTCCATGTGCGAAGGTTTATTTCATTTTTGTTTGCGATAGAAATTTGACGTCGGCCAATTGGGTGCACCTGAATGATGATAAATTTCTCTGAGGCAAATCTTCGTTTCACAAAAGCACGTGAGTCACGTATGTCAAATATATTAGAGAAAATGCAGTTGTTATGTAACATAATTTTAGTTGATCCGAGTCTGACTGTTAACCTGTCTCTCTGCCAAAAAGACTTATCAACTTTCTCATGGTCCAAAACTAGCTGGGAAATTAGACCATTTTGGATAAAAATTCTTGGGATTTTTTTAAAAATTAGGGTAAGTTCATTGGAATATTTCGTCCATTGAGTGCAAAAGGAGCCACCTGAATGTTACAATTGTTTTCGCAGTTAATGAAGGGAATAGATCCCTGTGAAGCTTCGCAATTTGATTCGATTCGAAATAGTCCCCATGATTCGATTCGATTTCAATCGCGCCGATTCGAAAATTTTCGAATCGTTGAGAAATTCTCAAAATCCTACAAAGTGACTCCCTTCGTCTATCATCGGGTTTCCCGAGACCTGATGATAGAACAAGAGTTCAAGTAGGTTCCGCATCCGAAACTTTACATTGATTCAGTTCTGGAATATTCCGATTTTTGCTTGATTTGTATGAGTCGGCGTTGCACACAATATTTGAGAGGAGACTGACAATATATAAATCTGTAAAAAGCTGCAATATCCACAACTTTATAAGCGGTGAGATTCGATTCGAGATTCGATTCGAAATCTGATGAGTGATTCATTCGAGATTCGATTCGACCCGACACGAAATTTGAGGTTCGCAGGACCCTAGAAGGGAAGTGGGAGGAGGGGAAACGATCGGAGAGTGAGTACTAGTTAGGATTAGACGAGGCACCCGAAATCCCACACAACGACCTTTCAAATATCATATTTGCCCCACCGCCACACAAACTGGCTAGGGCACTCCGTATTATAAAATCCTGACTACGAGCCTGAGTTAAAGTAACCCTTTTCGGTTCGCCTTAATTTCCAATTTGCAGAGACCTCGGTTAAACAAGCCAGCGTAATAGTTATGGCAGCGTGTGGGATAAGCTGAAACTTGTGTCGTGTTTTTATTCACTGAGAACCAACCCTCCAACCTCTTCTTCAAGACAAAACTTGATTCAAGAGGCTTGTGTTAAATAAAGGATGATTGTAATAATAAACATCGCGGTTTGCATTCACGCTGAAATGATTAGCTGTGACATCGAAGTGAGCTACCGTTGTTGTTTCGGGTCAAACTTGATTATTTTTTCTCGAGCTGTTTTGTGTAAAGGAGATCAAAGCAAAACAAAAACGCTAACATCGACGGTGCAGCAAAAACACACACTCGACTGACGACACGATGATTAGGGATTTGGTTCCAGTTTGTCTATCGTGTTTAACTCAAGCACGACCAACCAAAACAAACAGCTCTCACAAGCATTATCAGCAAGAGTGGAGCAGCCAGGGTAACACATGCCTGACACACACCTTCACACACACACATTTTTCCACACCGATCTTTTAACCTGGCTTCTCACTTTCAATATCCCTGTCACAGCATGACAAATGTTTCACCAGAAGCTAACAGTGAACTACGTTTTGGGTGATAGTGGAGGAAGATTTCTCACTGCAAAAAACCCAAGTGGCACCTGTTTCTCAAAGTCCGGCGTGGGGGTTCAAAGCATATCTTTTAACGCCTCATCAAAGCGAGCTCGCAGAGTTCGTTCCAGTTTTGATTCCAAGGTGATTACATTTTTCAAACAGCTATTATAATTTTATCAAAACCTTTCTACATTGTGACGAGGAAACTCATCTCAATCCTCTTCTCAACAAGACCAGCAGCAGATGACACCAGCAAAAATGTTCTTTGAATAACTGAAAAAGTTCATGGGTTGCCCCCGAACAAGGCTTAGGACAACCTCAACCTCACTGGAACGAGCTCGAACAGCAGATGCTAATGAAGGGCCGTAAGCAAAAGTTTTGAGGTTGGCTCTGGATAATCGCGATGCTTTGCTCGAATCGGATAAAAAAATTCACATAGAATCGAAACACAAGTCGAATCGCATTGCCGACAGTTACGACTGCGTCAAAAGTGTGGTTATCGGGAATTATCTCCCTCGTAAACGAGGTGGTATCTGGTGAAGGATATGTGTACTGTCACACGTCCATAAAAGCAAACCACCGGTACAGAATAGCCTAGTACACACATGGGACTACCCTATACAAAAAACGGTCTGGCATTTTGGGGAGATGCATCAACTTTTACGATATTTGAGAGTGGATTTCGAATCGGATCGAATCTTGAATCTTGATGTTTCGTCGCGCACTATAAAATTTGAATGACGATTTTTGTAAATATCGCTGGACGGATATGGCTGTTGTGTTAGGCACGGGGTTAATGGAACTAATCACCGTACGAACTGTCATTTACAACCAAATTTAATCCGTTTCTCAATTTATTAACTTGGAGTGTCAAATCTTTAAGAGTTAGATGAATGATCACTCGGTGAGTAATAACTCCTGAACTTCATCAATTGAGGTATATCATGTCATCAAGTTATACAAAATTAACTTCCAAGAATTTACACTCGTCAAAATGATGATCGGTTGTAAAGTATGATATTTAATCCTTTCAACAGTGGTGTCCCGAGGGGTATCATTTCAGTCAATACTGCCATTGGCGAAATCGGCGAAACCATCCTGGCCTGTTGGGTGGTTCAGTAATAATTTAATCCAACAGCTCTGTCGAGCTGCTGGATTAAATTATTACCAAGCTTCGTTTCAGTATGTTTGCTCTTTATATCGTCTGCTCATCCACTACCATTTTTCTCTTCACGCAAAAAATTATGCATACCGCTGATACCGGGTTAATTATATTAGAACAACAAAGATATAGCCTTCGCAATATGGATCCATTTTTGATATCAGCAAATGGCCACAGCATTAATTCCATGACTGTGCCAAGAACAAAAGCTGTTTGAGTCTACCTAACTGAATTCTGATGCCATTTGAGCTTATTTCAAGCCATACACCTTTGTATCGTCCCTTGAGTGCATCAAGGTACCACCTGCAACACAAAATCATTGCAGATGGCGCCTTATTGCACTCGTGGGACGAAAGCAAATGAACATTTCTGAATTTATTTATTCCTGGTGTTTAAGGTCACATATTTCTGCACTCTGGCTAATCGCGCGTGACCGTAACATGGATATAAAGTCAAAACCATCCCATCATTGATACCCATGTTTCATATTTAGAGGACTTCCTCCCCGGGCATTGGTCACCGGGTCCTATTTTATCAGTAAAACGATGCTTGTTTTCCACATTAAACAATTACTACTTCACTTCCCGAGGGTTCCCACGGGAATTAGGGGATATTGCAAACCAAATTCAGATAAGCACTTTACAGTGAGACAAGATCGTAGCCATCATGGAATTCAGTTTAAGTTTTCGATGTACTCGATGCCATTTTTATGCTATTCGATAGAATCTGCAAATTATACCACACGTTTAATTTATTCGCTATGTTCACTCAATTATATTAAAGAGATGGATTTGTTTATCCATCGTAATAAAGCTGAATTAAGCTGATTTCTCTGAACTCATCCAAATACATCAATTAGATGGATCTGTTTGAGCCATGTTTGAGCCAAAGCAATATTTAAGCTGACGTTTTCGGTTGGCGTACTAAGCCACCCCCACCCCAACACCCTGTTTCTGTAGAGGCAAAATGTAATACTGTGTTGTGGAACCGGTAAATACTCGACAAAATCATTCCACTACACGCCAGATATCGTAGATACAATACTGGGATCACAGGAACGGGCGGAGGCTTTCGACCGGATCGCTTCAGGGATAAAAATTAAGAAATCCTTGTATCGAGCGGCAAAAAAGTCTGATACACCTGCAAAGGCTGTTGGCCATGTTCGCTGGGGTTTAGGCCAATGGCTTAACAAACGTAATAGTGAGCCTTTCAATACTTGTATACTTGTAAAGTCCGGGGGCTATAACTCTGTAATCTTCAAATCAAGCGCAAAAACAATAAGTCACGCACATGTGCACTGATTGTAGACCATGCATTTTGGGTTTAAAACCAACATCTTAAGAAAAGTAGAAGTAGGGCGTTCCTGTGTTCCAATAATGTTATAACCTTAAAATTTAAGGGCAATAACCATGTAATGCTCACTTCGAGCCATAGGAAATTTCTGTCACGCACATCTGCACTTGATATGGATCATGAAGACCGAGTTCCAAACAAATATCCAGAAAAGATAGAAGTAGTCGAATCCACAGGATTCTCCCCAAGTTTTACAGCTGCAGCCTTCAAGGGCACCAAGGGAGTTTGAGAACAAGATTATGAATTAATCTGAAATCATGTCTTCATGAAGGGAAAGGTTTAAATAAAAATCATGCTTTATATCCCCATATAACTAACTAGCGCGCCCATCCGTCTCATGGCGGAAGCTCCGCCTGTGTGACGAAAAGTTTCTAGCTGGACGGAATCACTGAATTACGGTCTTCCCATTCATAGAGTAGATATCCTGTAGAAATAGTGCATTGGTGGCATTTTAGTTCTTTAAATTTACATGAAAATGGTCTTAAAGACCATTTTCATGTAAATTTAAAGAAATTACAAAACAACTGTAGCTGATCAAGAAAAATACTAAAGTTAGATTAAAAACTGAAAAATCACACCCCTCGCAATAAGTTTATAATGCTGCAGACGAGTCGCAGAAACTTTATGTAACGCGCATCAGCAATTGATATTGATCACGTACACCAAGTTTTTAACAATTCGCTTGAAAAGGGACAAGTGGTTCCTTCATTCTAAAATCAGTTGGGTTAAAAAATTAACCCAACTTGACCGCGTTGTGTGAATATTAAAGCAATTGGGTTCATATTCACTCAACCCTCTCGATTTGGGTTAGTTATCAACCCAACTGATTTCAGAGTGTGATATAAATATAATAATTTTCCGATACCATTAAGTCTATTATAACTGCAGAATTCAAGGAATAATTCTGTAATACCAAGTTTCAAACCAATATCATAAGAAGTGTAGAAGCAGTTCGTTCGCTCTACGTGATTCAACGGACAGACGGACCAAACGACCGACCGGCGTCGTGACTCTAGAACACCCACTCTCTGTTTACAGTACTCTAATACAACTGAATTGTACGAACTACTGTTACTTCAGTCTTAAAATATTAAAACCTTAAAATAGCTTTTTGTAAATGTTAGGTGACACTGAAGGTAAACTCACACTTAAAACATTTTAATATCCTCATTTAACACGCCTGTCAGTTTGAACACTGCAGTGGAGCGATTAACGCCCTCCTTGGAAAATTTCATTTCACTTTGGTGAGAAACTATGTACCACGGGCTGCTTTTCTTTGAATGCCATCCGTTGGAGGGAGTGGGTGGACTGTAAACCGTGAAAGGTCTTTATCTGACTTGGACCAACTTTGCGACTGGAGAACAGGTATAACAAAAATAATAACATGCAATCAAATTTATAATTTTAAAAAAAAAATAGCCTCAAAAATATACATGTACCTTACGACCCCTCATTAAAATGAGCTGGTTGAGCTCGTTCCAATGAGTGGTCACAAATTATATTTTTGAGGCGAAACATAAAAATATTTCCTTATTCAAGAATTCTCAGCGTCGTCTGACATTCGAGTTTGTTACAGGGTTAAAATGTATGCCAATAAATCGCGGTGTACATGTATGTAAAGATTGTAGCTTGTCTTCAAATATCGTTTTAAATGGATAGATATAACATTTTTGTAAAAAGAATTGAGTCGGACATGTAAGTTTGGTCGGGAAACCTGAACCATTTCATTTTTGTCCCTCAATTTTAGATGCAGCAATCTTTGTGAAGATGATTTCTCAATTCCAGTTTGTCATGAGCTCTTCCTCGAAGAAGGCTTGATTGCAGTGATTCTTCTGCTCTCTTTGGGAAAGGGTCCAGGTCCGGTGCGACTGGGGAAAATTCGCGTCATGAAGGCACCAATCGAGAATTTGTTTGGGAGACGAAATAAGAGTTGTTACCGTCACATTGAATTGAGAACATTAATACAGAAGCTACTACATGTATGTATATAGTATATGCACAAGTAAGTTTTATAACAAAGAATCGCATGAAATAATGATGTCTCCCTATAAAATCTCTATTAACCCTTTGAACGCTAGCGGCCGCTTTTCCCACCAGGAACAAGCTGTTCAGTAAATGTGTGGGGTGAGCCAATCAATATTTTCAACGTGCAGCCCCGAGGCTGCACGTTGAAAATATTGATTGGTCTACCCCAAATAATGAATATGGACTCTTCTAATTCATGCCATTGGACTGGCATGGAATATACCACTAGAGTTCAAAGGGTAAAATGAATTGTTCTTATACTTTTAAACAATGAAGATATTTAACCTTTTTGCTTCACTTTGACAGTCTGCATTCTGTAACTTCGCAGCTGTGTCTGGGCCAGTCTTGGCTGCCTATACAGGTAGCCAAGATTTGCATAGAAACAACTAACAAGGTTCTTGGGATGTAACTTGCAAATGTATCTAAAAACCGTCTGTGGGGCCACAGTGGGAGCACCGGTTTGTTGCAGTAAAAAGTGATTAACCCTTTGAACACGAGAGGCCCTTTTTGCGGCCAGCATCATAAAACGTTGTAAATTCATTAAGTGGGATGCCTGCTAAGTAAGTGTACGGGGTAGACCAATTAATATTTTCAAAGTGCAGCCCCGAGGCTGCACGTTGAAAATATTAATTGATCTGCCCCAAATAATGAATGGACTTTTCCGATTGGTGCTATTGAACTAAAATGAAACATACCACCAGGGCTTAAAGGGTTACGTCAAAATTAGGTCTCCAGGAGTTAAAGAAGAATTAATTTTGCTTTGGAATGAGGAATGAGATGGGGGAATTTTAGTTTTGAATTGGGAAAAACCATGCCAAATTGCCACTGGGAAGGGTCCCATTTTCGGCCCCTGTACAAACACCCAAGAGAATCCCTGGATCGAGATTTAAAAAAAAAACAACTTAGCAGGCAATAGTTAACGGAACCTATTGACAGAATGACATTCAAGCACGTGTCAGAGCGACAATAGGCACAATTGAAAGTTACATTTGCTTTATGTAAGCTGAACATTTTCCATCAGTTCATCTATAAATACAGCTTTGTGCCTCCATTGATTTCTCTCTTGTGAGCGCTCAATGATGTGTTAGTTGCGTTTTGTAAACTGAAAGACCTGTACCTTTCAACCCCCACCTCCCTGAACCCCCGTCGAGAATGGCAAATGGGTTAGCTTTGTACATTATATATCACCACAGACGTTTACGAACTATTTTCACCATTCCAGTCCACCTGTGTGATACTGAGAACGCGCGTTGGTTGTTGCTCTTTATTTTGGAGGAAATCCTTTTCAGACGTAAAACAACATGGCTGGCGCAGTAAAAGAGAAGGCTGAAGAACATCGTAACAGCTTTTTTCCTATAGTTTATCAACATGTTATATATAGCGTAACATGCTAACGGGTTACCATGTCAGTTTTTTATTTCCGGGCCTGGTAATGGTATCACAATGCTTTTTGTGGCAATTAAGGGGTTTGAAAGGTACCGGACATTGCGCTCGCCGTTTAACATCCGGGCGAGTGTACGTCCAAATTTAGCTCGGTTGGTTCACATTCGCTGGCCTTGGTCTATTTTACATGACATATGAATTTCTCGGACCGATTTTTGGAGCTAGTCTGCCTCAGCAATAAGCCTTTTTCGAAACTGCCATCTTGGACTTTTAATCTATGCAAGGCCACAGGTCGCGGGTGTAAACAAAGCCATTTCCTTGTTCATCGTGTTGAGTTTTGTGTCAGCCAAGACTGCTAGTTTTGTGAAATATCAAGTTTACATTCATAGAACCGATGTCATCATTCAAATTAACTGAAAAGCAACTCTAAACAGCTTTAAACGATGGGATATCGCAGGTTTGAAGACTCTTTGTTGTGAGTGGTAACAAGGACACTCCTTGTGCGGGGTTTCTCGGCTTGGGAAATCCACAAATGTTGTTGAAACAGTTCCCATGCCGACAACAGAGTCATGACACAGCATGCATTCAAACACCATTTAAGTCGATAGGAACTCAATTTGAAATAATGAAAGTTCTCATACAATATTGCCACTGACATAAACAAATGGTAACCTTGGCTAAATGTTTCTTTGAATTCGCACTAATGAACGTAATGGGGTCCGAAGCACTTTATCCGCTCGCTTCTCCCATTGCTTTCAGCGTGTTTTCTTGAACTGTTACACCTCGCGACCTGCGACCTTGCATAGATTAAAAGCCAAGATGGCAGTTTCGAAAAGGCTTATCAGCATTCACGCGAAAAAGAAAATAATTTCCAAAGGTCAGGTGAAATCAAGGAGATTACATTTTTCAGAGAGCCATATATTTTTAGTGGTGTGAGTGGATAGGTGCACTGGTCTCTCGTGCCAGCGGTCCCGAGATAGATTCCCGGTCAAGGAAAGTTCTCGTGGTGTCTGAACAACTCTCCGCAAGCATGAATTGTGGGGTTGATGCTGTCACCGCGTACCGTCCCATCGGGAGGCGACGTAAAATGGCTGTCCTCTGTGCGGAGAGAGACGCACGACGAAGGCTAAGGAGAGGAGTTAATAAAAGTTGCATAACTTGTTCGCCAATCCTTGTGAAACAAAATATTTTTTAAAAAAGGTCATATATTTCTACACAATGACCTATCGTGACCGCAACATGTTAAATTTCAGTCAATTGTTCATCCCCATGTTCAAGCCTGAAAATAAGCAGACTGTCATCTTCAAAATGAGAACCCCGGAGGGTGAATCTAAATTTATCCTCTGTGAACCTCAATCTGAATCAAGGTCTCAAACCTAAACAGCAAGAGATACCCAAAGGATAAATTGGCACACTGTATGGGATAGCATCAGCAAATTCCCCCTCAGGGGACCTCATTCTGCAAATGACAGACGGCTTATTTTCAGTTTTGCCCATGTTGCCACTTTTAGAGGAGTTCTACCCAGGGGATTGATTACCGGGTCCTATTTACCAGTAAATAAGAGCTTGTTTACTAAAATAAACAGCACTGCTTCACTTTCCATGGAGCTCAGACAACGGGTTTTAGCACTCAACCAGTTAATATGGGGGGGGGGGGGGGGGGATGCCATGAAGGCCCCGATTGAATTTAACAACTGGCTTTTTGCCTTATAAAACAAGGCTTATGGCTCGTTCAAATGAGGTGTCCAAAAGTATGCTTCTGACGCCAAAAAAATGTACAATGTTTTTAGTTGTTCAAGAATCTTTTTGTCTCCGAGGGTCGCTAAGGGTTAACGGTAACTTAACACTTCACGAAATTATAGGACAATTTTTTGTTGAGCCGAAATTATGGGAGCGCGATGGATCAATGTTTTAACCGAATGGTGGGTTGGGATTCAAATCGAAAGGTCTATGGTTCGAAATCGACCAGTAACGGGCAAGGCACTTAATCCAGAGTGCTCATGGGGGGGGGGGGGGGCGCTGTGGTGTGTTAAGGCGTAGTGGACGTCGATGGTGCACTTACTTTCAACCAATGCCAACCGTTCTTGTGTGGAATACGTTAGGGACTCTGACAGTAGCTCGCCGCTGCTATGTGGGTCTCTCCTGGTGGTCAGGCTTCCTCTAGCCGTACAGCTGTCCGCCACGAGGTGACCAGGCTGTCGAAAGTGGCGTTAAACCCCAATAAATAAATAAATAAATAAATAAATAAATAAATAAATAAATATCCATTACCAACGACTCGCAGCTGCTATAGGTTTCTAGGTTTGCTATACATGTAGGTTACAAAAATCTTTTAACAAAAATTAAAATGTACGACTGTCCCATGACGAACAGTTTCCACATTGGTTGGAGCGGCTGAATGGAGTTGGACGTGCTTCGTTGAGTGTCATCCCAGACTTGTAGTGCATTCTCACAAGTATCTATTTATTTCTGTGATACATGATTTGCAGTAGTTTGTGGGTAAATAGATTAATTCATGCGACCACTGTATGTTTAGTCAAGAGGAAATAGAAAATTATTCTCGCATTGATATAAAAATATATAGGCCACAATGTGAAGTATGTTGGAACTGCTGGTTGGCATTGTGCGTTAATGAATCGCAGAGAGGGTGTGGGAAGGTACGACGCAGTGTAAAGAATTCTACGGTCTTTAATTACACTGTGGACGCAAGAAAACATGCAGAGATCCCCACATGCCAGGCATTATAGTATTGTATCTCTTTGAGCACGGCAATTACGTCCTGTGCTTTTTAGTAACGGCGGAAAACGGAAATGATCGAGTTGGGAAGATAATCTAAAAGTGGCCGTGTTGCCGGATATACCTGGCATTATTTAGTGAGAAGCCGAGACAATAACAGGTTTCAGAATCGAATAATCAATGGGAGCACTACATTGGGTTCGTATAATGATATATTAGCCTCTTTGGTTTATTGATAGTATTGTTATCTGAAAATAATAAAGCCAGTATATGAGTCATAAATATAAACGTGTCAAGTTTACTGTCATTCCTCTTCGGGCTGTATTTCGTTCATTGAGTGCAACGGACAGGAATGTTGGAAGCATTTCGAACTGGTTGATGGGAGGGGGCACTGCCATACACGGGCACCCTCACACGTGACACACTGATATCATATATATCACTTGTGGCCCAAGTGCCTCACGGGCATGTTAAGAATACAATACACATAGTTATCCTTATCCTTGGGACGCACGTGCCTCTACATGTACATTGAGAAAGGTGCCCAATACATTTTTGGCTCCATATTTTTTAACAAATTTCATCGTCGGGTCGAAACAATCATCGGGACGAACCATTGTTTCGGCCCGGTGGGAAACTGCTAAATGTCGAGCCAAACATGTGAATATTTGTTGACTTTAAACGTCACAGGAGACAAAGGAAAAGGGGGTATCTTCTGTAAAGTCTTAAGAATAAAGAGAATGTGCACCCTCTTACTGTTAATTCCCAGAGAGGTTGTAATTATAATACTGGTCTAAACTCGCGATCTCTCTCCCTCTCTTTCTCTCCCTCTTCACTATTTGGGGTGGCATGTGCCTCCGAGCCCTCGGAACCTACGTCCCTGGAAGCAGGGCGCCACCTGAAATGCTCTGGTATTACAGGCGGCACATTATTGCACTCAAGAGAGGATTTGAACCTGAAATTGCATTTGAAAATAATTCCCCATTCTTTCTTTTTCCCTCATTTTCATTCACTCTAATACACAGATTTTAAAAGAAATTTGTAAAACTGCGACCAGCTCAGTGATTTCACTTTTAACCAAGTTAGTTTTGTCCTCAAATAAAATCAATTGTTGTTTGAAAATCATACTAATTTGGGAGGTGCAGGATAAAATTAACGTCGAACCACCCGACCCCACTGCAATACAACCGTCACCAGTGTCTACCCTAGAGAAAAATCGAACGCTGCTTTGTATTCCTCAATTTCTTTCTGTTGACCAGTTTTCTTTACCCTAATGTCAGTGTTTGTTGTACCTCATACGCACAGAATATTGTGCCAACTTGCCAAGCTTGACAAAACTGGAAGTGATGGAGAAGTCCTCCTACATTTAAACTTATTGGGGATGGTGGATCATGTTGCCTAGTTTAGCCCCCCTCCCCCTCCCTATATGTTTTTCATGGAAAACATAATTTATGTATGGTAAATCAAACTATTCAGGGCAGGGAGGAGTTACATTTTTTCTTAACACGTTAACGTGTTAAATAATTCTGCGTTAACGAGTTAAATGACGTTAAATGTTAAAATGAACAAAATTTTAATAACTTCGGCCATTTTTATTTATTTGAATTTGAATATAATTCAACTTACATGTACGTACAGTGTAGTTAATATACAGTTCTCTCAGGTTATCGTAAATTCTAACATTTAGCGGTGTTTTCATTTAAGAATACAATCGATGTGGCCGTATCCTTAGAAAGAGACATCCGCTGTTGTTCGAATACCAGTCCTCGCATGGAAAATAGGCGTTCGGATGAAGCTGATATTGCTGTATCGCCAAATATCGGCGGGCCAACTTCGCCAACGTTGGTAGGAGGGCTTCATGGTATCTCCATCAAATCAATGGGTCGCCTATAATTGACGGACATCTAAATTATTCGTGTTCTTTAATTTCGTCAAATGGCGCAAAATTCGACGTCATCCACACGAGCGATCCAGTTTGGGTAAATACATAACGACGCAATGCTACATATACAATTATAATCTTCAGAGTTAAACGAAGTTAACTTCGTTAAATTTTTTTAACGTTGTCAGCTGACGTTGTTAAAATAATTTAACACGTTAACGTTTGAAACGTTAACTGCTCCCAGCCCTGAAACTATTACATTTACAAGATGCCGGTTGCAGGGTGGCTAAATTGGATGTCAAAAACAGTGCGTATACTTGTAGAAGAAGCCCAAGTGAGGTGGTGCGTTAAGGTTGGGTGATAACCGCGAATGAGAAAATGCAACGCCCACCCATCGGTAAGACAACATCGTCATGTGCATCTTATGTTATGGCGGAATCACGTTACAATGGTTCGAAAATGTATCTCAATGGGTCACTTGTTCCCGAGATTTTCGAAAAGTCTTTCCTCGTGTGATCTAGTTATGTGAATGTTCTGCGACCAAATCGCGATCTGGTTGAGACAGAGGTCGCTTTTTTCATCACAGTCCTGTATTTTCGATTAATTACGAATATTTTTCATCGGACGCAGATTGGCCTCTTGAGCGAATTCTTCTGCGCGTCTTCAGGGGCTGAATAGAGGAACCCTTTACCCCAATGGCATTTGAGCATGATTTTCCAAATTTAATTGCAAATCTCTGTCCGCATTCAAACATAAATTTATTCGAAATTTATTCGAAATGAACTGTCATAAGCTCTCCGAAAACCAAAAGTTACAAACCTAACAAAGCACTGAAGAGTCTGAATTCAAGGACCAACAAATGACAGTTCTTCTTCAACCCTTAAAAGCCCAATTCCGATTTTGATCACTTTTTACAGCCACAAAACAGGTGCCCCAACACTGGCCGACAGGCAATATTTGATATTCTCGCAAATTGCATACTAAGAATCGTGTCATGCAGTTGTTTCTAGGCTAGTCTTGGCTGTCTATTTAAGCAGCCAAAACTTGGCTAGACACAACTGCAAAGCCACAGAAAGTAGATAGTCAAAAGGACGCCAAAATGTTTAAATATTTCCATGCCTAAGGTGTAATTAATTGTTTAAGAACAGTTTAACAGAAATTACAGAAACTGGATTGATCAGGATCCCATGTGACTGTAAGTGTTTCTTATAAACGTACATGTACTACATGTAGTGTATACATGTATATACGATCGTCATGGAAAGGACAGAATCCACGCGAGGGTAATATTTCCACGCATACGTTAACAGTGAATCGTCGACATAAAACAACGGAATCGCCATCAAATTTTCAATGAATGAAGCACCGGGAACGACCCTGTGCTTCTTTCATTGAATATTTGCTGAAAACTACTGGTTATTGATTGAGTAAAGCGCCCGTGGGCAACTCAGCCCAAGCGTGGATTTTGACTGTATGGTCGTCGTGGAAAAGGCAGAATCTACGCGAGGGCAATATCACTAAATCACCCGCAGAGTGGAGATTCCACCCAAGCAATAATTGCAAATTTGTTGCAAAGCCTAACCAGCACAAGCAAAGTTTCAGCCAATGGACCTCCGGGTTTAACCCGGAGGCCCATTGGCTGAAACATTGCTTGTGTTTTTTGTCGATATGTACAAAATTTGAAAGTTATAGCTTGGGTGATAACTCCACTCCGCGGGTGATTTAGTTACAATCCACTCTCCACGTGCTGTGTTTGCTTGCCTGCATTAACAGTGAATCTTCGACATAAAACGCTGGAATCGCCATCAAATTTCCAATGAATGAAGCACCGGGTAGGCGGGTACGACCCGTTGCTTCTTTCGTCGAATATTTTCTGAAAACTATATATATACTGGTTATTGATTGAAAAATTCCATTGAATGAAGAAGCACCGGGTACGATCCGGTGGTTCTTTCACTGAATATTTGCTGAAAACTACTGTAATTGAGAAAAGCGCCCGTGGGCAACACAGCTCACGCGTGGATTTTAACTATTCCACGGCGGCAGTATACTGTACTGTAGTAGCTTTTGAATGCTCTCAGTTCGTTCAATTTGTAGTAGTGTTCAACCGATGATCAGAACCGGTCACCACAATCGGCCGATTGTTGGCAATCGGATGGCAACGGCTCCTGGAACATCGGTTCAACAGATTGTTCCCAAGCATTTTGCAATGATTCACTAATCGCATTTTATTATCTTGTTCAACTGCTAATGTAAAATGATGCCAATGATACCATTCAATAAAGTTGAGAAAGAACCACAGTGTGTATGCTTAATCTCTCCAGACGCCCTTTTTACGGGATACATAAGTTAAACAAGTGAAGCTCACAACTGAACGTACTTGCGGCAATCGCCAGTTCCTACCAGGAAAGTGAAGGTTGTACTCCATTGACTCAAGTCGCAGTAAAATTACCAGTCGCGCGCACCTGGGCGGTAAACGTTGCTCTGCGAGAGCCACGTTTACCGCCCAAGAGTGCGCGACTGGTAATTTTACTACGACTCCAGTCAACAAAGAAAAATGTTTAGTTTAATGTAGTTCTTTCGAGCCTCGACTTGTCAAGTAGTGCATGGTATTACAATCGGGATCGCCATCAGAATCGGCCGATTGTGAGCTCAAATAACCGGTAATCGGTCTGCGACCATTTTTGGTAATCGGTTGAACACTAATTTGCAGGTAACAAGTCTTATTCTTTGTGTGTTTCTTCTTCCCCTAAATAATTCCCAATCGGAATCTTCATAAGTTCATAGCGCAAATGTTCACAGCTGCATGGGCCCCGGACCCTTTAATAAAGAGGGCGGCATCCCTGACTCCTCCCCCACATCCCATTCCCATCCATAAAGCTTTCCACCCCTGTACCAACGGCATTGCGATTTACAAAAGTTTTGCCTTCTCAGCATATACGTTGCACAGCCTTCAAATGATTTTATATTACACAAGTAAATGAAATTTCTAATTTTGAAACCGCCCCTCTAATTAAGTAACAAAATTTATAATTGCGGTTGTCGTTGCCTGAAAAGCGCTTATTATTCGCTTATTGGATATTGAATATTAAAAATGTAAACACAGTATGTTTGGCATAGAAAAATATTAATGTGGTGCCGGTAGAACGAAACCTCAACAATGGTCCTACCTTGTTTTCATACATATGCTCAAGGCGAGCGTGAAATAGGTTTATTGTTCAAGTACGTAGTGCAAGAATTCCACAATTAGTTAGTGAAATATTTCAACACCCAAAATTAAACTAGCGGACTGTGATTCTTTATCGAATACAGTACGTGGATTGTTGGTTAGCAATGAAACACCCAGTTAGCGAGATTTCCGCCCAGCTGATAACCCATGATGTTTTCTCTAGGTTTAACCCGGGGGTTCAGTGGCTGACATTTGTCACATTTCGCTTGTGTTTTTTTCTGGACTGGAAAAAAACCCGTCTTTTGGGACTAACTCGACCTGAAGATTGCGCATTGCATCCACATATCAATAGAATGGCTTGCCGTTTGCATTTTAACAAAATTTCTGCCAAAATAAGTAACAACTCCTTACGCGATATCTCACGAAAGCAAGATCATTTGTCGCTATTATTTTGGCGAGACGTCTTTTTAATAACAGCATGGCGTTCACAAAATGACTTTTGTTACTTGTATGATGTACACAGAATGGCTCGTTTAGTAAAACAGAGTGTCACAATAGCTTTTCTTATAGGTACCCACCCTTTGAAATAGCGTAACCTGCTAACGGGTTACGACGTAAGCTTTTTATTTTCAGGCCTTCTTTTAGACCCAGCCCTCCCCACACACCATTCTATAATCAGGGGCGTAAAAAAATCACGATTATGCGTTTCGTCGGGCAGAGATTGGGCAAGAAATTGTAAAATACCAAGTTGGGCAGACGTCCTTGCTTGCTCGACGAAAATATACACAGATTAGAAAGTGCAATACATGCCAGACTCACACCTGGCTTAAATGTATTTCGTGATTTTTAAGCTAATATACAGATGCAGAGTTATTGTACAGGAAAAATCACCAGTTTTTCTTTGTGTTACGAACATGTAGTAAATAACACTTCAGCTCCTTAACGTGGAAAAATCCGCTATAGTTTGTACGACACCAGTCACACCACTTTCCACAAAATATCCTGCTGTCTATTAGTATCTCCATTGAGATACAGTTAAAATTAGAAGTCCTGTCACGAATAGTGCGCTTATCTAGGCTTAATTGCGCGTTGGAATTGCGCGCAATTGCCACATCGAATGGCATCCAAAGCACGGCAGTTTCTCTCGGTTACCCATAGCAAACACATGCAATGTTTCTGCCAATGGACCTCCGGGTTACCCGGAGGTCAATTGGCTGAAACATTGCTTGTGCACAGGCCATATGTACAGAATTTGATAGCTTTACTTGGGCCATAACGCGTACATTAACGCACATATCAACGTGCTATTTGTGCGCATTTCATGACAGGACTTCTCGTTTTTAACTGTAAGCCTCATTCCGTTGTGTTTTGTTTTCATTTTCGTCTTGTTTACTGAATATAAACTTATGTTGTTTATAAGCAATAAAATATTCTATTCTATTCTATTCATTCTTTGGGGTTCTGTGGAATTAGTTGCTGAGCTCATTGAGTCAGATGAATTTCGATAACAAGTGAATAAAGCCCATCTAATCTGTGCAGTGTTCTCGTTGTCACATATATTTTCTCACTTTTTGACTCGTCCGGTGGACGAGTCAATAAGGGGGGAAATGTGACAATACGAACACAACGTGATCGTCCCTCTGCTGGAAAGGCTAAGTGACGTGATTCCATAAGGGCCACTACATGTAGTCCAGTAATCTCCCAGTCAGATAGTTTGTCCATTTTATGCACAGAGAAAAACCGTTTGGTCGGTTTTTGCAGGGACTTGTGGCTCGGTTTTCCGGTTCGGATTTATTTATTTATTTATTTATTGGTGTTTAATGTCACTTATTTTTGCACAATGGCTAATCATGACCACAACATGTGTATCAACTCAAGACCAAGGGTGAGCGTTAATAAGCCATGTTGCCCATATTAGAGAGGGTTTGCACCTCCCAAGTATTGGTGACTGGGTCCTATTTTACCAGTAAAACAGAGCCTGTTTACCGCAGTGAACAGGCACTATTTCACTTCCGGGGGCTCCCGCGGGGATTCCGGTTCGGATCGAAAACTGGAAAACCGAACCGAAAACCACAAAATCTCCCCACCTCTTGTTCGTCACGGCTACAGAATTGTACTATAAAGGGTTTATTCTCAGTGTACCGACTTGGCGACTTTGAGAACATCTTTGATGTAAGACAATTTATGCATTTAACGTTGGGAGTGTGTCTGGGCTTGGTAGTTCCGTCAAGACCGATAGTCTATCGTGTGAATGGTATTGTACAGTGTTCATTAGTTTTATAGTGCGTTCTGCAACATATCTCACCGGCAATAAAATGTAGTTCGTGTCATTTTGAAGAGGTATGTATTTATTTAGAATATAGGACTTCAAAGTACCGAGCAAAAATCCATAAAACTTTGCAGTTTGGGTTGAAAAAAAGCGTCACCATGTTTTGTAACATGCATGGGAACGTAACTAGAGGCAGTGCTTCCTCTGTTAACACAAGGCGAGAAATACGTAGGCCATCTAAGTTATGGGAGCTAAAATTGTTACCGAGCATTATATTCAATGGAAGTGGTTCAATTCAATTCAATTCAATTCGTTATTTTCCTTATACACAAACAACAAAGAGGAAGAAACTAAAAACCACGAAAAACAATGGATGTATACCGCAGAAGGTGTCATAGCCAAATTGACTACATGTATGTTCCTGACACTCCCTAGAGGCAACTTAATTATACTTGGCAGCATTTCGGTCATTTAGATGTGCGAGTGTTACACTTTGTTAGGCGGAGGTCTAAGGTTGAGGTGGCTACTAGGCAGGAAGAAATATATATAAAATAGATTCTACACAGGAATTAAAACAAATGATAGGGATAATAAGGTTAGGCCTCCGCACTATGATGCCGAAATGTCCAAACTCCAAGCAGCAAATCCCTCCAACAATGTAACATGAAACACAGCCAATCCATTCCCACAAGACAGACCTCAGTTTGACAAGACCGGATCGCTCAACTTTCCAGCCGCACCACAGGAAGAATTTGCGGCACCAAGCCCGGGCGCAACAACATCAGTGCAATTTGATAACGTCTGGCACAGTTATGGTGTTCTTAAGCTGGAGACGCATAAATAAATAAATAAATAAATAAATAAATAAATAAATAAATTGGCTACAGAAGTTGCATTGCAGTCAGGACATATGGGGTTGTGACAAACCACAGTATCCGAATATTGGTTTTGAAAGCTGTGCGATATACATGTACTCTTTGGGTTCCAAATAGTAGTACAGACCAGAATAATTGTACATGGGGGGGGGGGGGGGGGGTGTGGTGCTTGAAGTGAGTCAGTTTATGCATGGTAATAAAATTCAAGTCTCAGACATCATTCCTTGGAAAGCTCTCCTGGAGAGCTTTCCAAGGAATGATGTCTGAATTAGTTCATTCATATAGGGGCTGGTATGTTTCTAATTTTAAATATCAATAGCTGGTGTTAATTTGTGGAATTTATTTTGTCCCTTGATTACAACTGGGAATTTAATAATCATACAGATCCGAATAAGCGTCATACAGGGTGGAAAAAGTCCGCAAAACTAATAATCATACATGTATGATTATTTGACACCCAAGAGTACGTCACATGTATTTCAGCGAAAATCCGGTATTAGATTCTCAAGCAGCGAAGCTTATCGAACATTGACTTTAAATTAAATTTAAAACCATCAGCTAGTGTTCATACATGCAAGTAAAATGACAATGCAGTGTCACATGATGTATAGGCCCCTATATATGTACATCGTTTTGTCCGTTTTGTCCTTTGTAACTACCAGTAAAAACACATTATTCGGACATTAAAATTCATCCTGATTTGCGAGAATCGGTTTTGATTCCCCTGAACAACTGCGGCAAGAATCAATTTTAGGTTCTTAAACAGTTCATAATTTTGAAGTATTGTTACATGTATACATGCACATACCCTTGTGAGTGCAACAATAACATAGGCCACAGTTGAAAACAAACCTCATAATTATGTGTTTACTCGAGTTTAACTCTTAAGGGCCAAGTTCCAATTTTGGCGAGTGTTTTTCTGTTACGGGTACATATATATGTAACACATAAGGCTCTGCGAGTATTCGAATGCGATCGAATCGAACACTGCTCACTATTCGCAAATCGAATATCGAATCGAATTTACTAAAATAGTTACCGGTAGCACTACCGGGAAATAAACATTGTGTTAGCACGGAACATACCCATGTTGGATATACATATATCCGTCGCCGGCACATGGAATAGGAAGTACGAGCGCCGGATAAATCCGTCGACGGCACTGAATGTGGAGTAGTGTGAGATGGCATCCGTTTTTAAGCCCATGTGTGCCAATTTTTAAAACACGCGTTCCTCCCGCCGATATTTATTGCATTCCAACAGAGAGAAAGATTTCCAGGATAATCGGAGATATTCGATAGCTATTCGGCCCCGATCGCCGAATCGAATATTGTCGCCGAATCGAATACCGAATATTTGCAGGGCCCTTGTAACACATGTTTCACCATACGGTGTTTTAGTGGTCTTCGTGATGATAGTTATAGTACTTTGACAGAGGTTTATAGTGAAGTCTTGGTTGCCTGCACAGGCAGCCAAGACTTCACTGGACAGCACACCCTGCAGTGGCGGCGCCAGAAATTTTTTTATGGGGGGGGGGCAACTAGGGGGGGCAGACTCCCATGAAGGGGGGCAAATACGTAAAGGATCATATCATTACTTTGTTATGAGGTACTCCAAACTTGGACCCAAAGCCCGTAATATACTTTTTTGGTTTGGTACGTCCTGTGGACGTACCAAACCAAAAAATTATATTACGGACTTTGGGTCCAAGTTTCGACTAAATGTAATGGTAATTAGCGGTCCGCCTTTCAAAAAATCCTGGATCCGCGTCTGGTGGGTCTGTGCGTGTGTGTGTGAGAGAGAGAGAGAGAGAGAGAGAGAGAGAGAGAGAGAGAGACAGAGATAGAGAGAGAGAGAGAGAGAGAGAGAGAGAGAGACTCATAATGCCCGTCTGTCATAATGCGAAATCCATGAATTTTTTTAGACAAGGGATATGGATAGACATGCCTTTGTTGGCTCATAACTTAATTATAACTTATAAGTATCTGCATCCGAGTCTTTAAATCTCTACTGCCTGGATGTGTTCATCAGCTAGCCTGAGGCTTTGGGCTAAGTGTGTATGGGAAATTATTGGGAATAAAAAAATAGAGGGGTGTGTGTGTGAGAGAGAGAGAGTGACTGAATGTGTTTGTGTGTGAGGGTGGATGGAAATGCATGCGAGATGGTTGGGGGGGCAACTGGGGGGGGGGCAAAGCCTTCGT
Organism: Pictodentalium vernedei; assembly: GCA_031216915.1. NCBI lineage: Eukaryota > Metazoa > Mollusca > Scaphopoda > Dentaliida > Dentaliidae > Pictodentalium > Pictodentalium vernedei. Next base: position 318,450,882 of record CM062297.1, read on the forward strand.
TGGGGGGGGGCAAATGCCCCCCCCCCCCCCCGTAGCGCCGCCACTGACACCCTGCAAAGTCGAAATGTTACCAAACTGTGTGTGGTGGGGGGGGGGGGGGGGGTGAGGGTGGATAAGATATGAAGTATTCTGAGTTATCATTGCTTTCCTTACGAGACTCATTAGCGAGAATCAATTCGGATTCTCGCATGCATTTTAAGCCCTGTTATTTCATAAATTTAACATGAAACTCTCTCTTGTGAGGGTCGTCGGCTACTCTCAAGTTCGCAACCAATTGAAAGTAGGACCTACAGTACAGCTGCCGCGGACTGGTCGTAATCCACGCGCGTGCAGTGATGTCCGGTCTGCGTTTATAGATACCAAGTAACAAAAGTCATCATCTGCAAAATTTTAATTAATGAAGCACCGGGTTGAACCCGGTGCTTCATTAATTAAAGTTTTGATGATTATTCCTATAATTAGTGTTTGGAATCTAATATCATTGCGTCCGTGAAAATATACTGCCAACCCGTGGAAAGTGACCCGTCTACGAAGGCGCCGCCGCGGCGGTACTGTATTTAATTTTGGGCAATTTCAACAGTTTACATGTATCTGTCTGAATGCAGTGTGGTTGCATGTAACTGTATTGGGGTACTCACTGCGTTCTGATACCTGAACTGCATTTCCGCATATTAAAAATATGTCTGGATAAAACGCAAGCTACATGTATGCTACCGCGTCACAGATCGTCCAATTCGGAAGAAAATAATTGTTTGTTGTCTGTTCTCGAGAAATAATTGATTCGTTATCGTAAGAAGTTGAGAATTTTGTAACTACTTGTAATTTAGTAGATTGCAATGCTCTTCACAAAAAATCGATACAGATCGCGCTCGCTTCCAATATGTGTCCTATCACTTAATCTTTTCCGAACCTGGCCAACAAACTGGTTCCAAACGCACGTGCTGGGGGTTTCGTTTAACTATTCATTGCCACCAATTTTCACTGCTCTTATACATGTACAATGTATCTCTTCGACACGTGCTTGAAATCAGACTGACCTTTATCCCCGCTATGCATAAAATTAGGAGCAAAGGAAAAATTTGGCCGTCACCGAGTTGGTGACAGACACAGTGACGGTGGACTACAAATTGATGAGCAGTACACGTCAAATGACAGGCACTCGAGACGTATTATCAGATTTTATCAAATTTAATAAAATATATATTATATTATCAATACTAAAAATGTTTTTTAGTATTGATAATATATTATATATTTTATTAACAGTGATTATATGATACAATCGGATAATAAATCCTGTGCCTCAGTGTGGGTTAAATCTTATAGCACAAGCGTACGATGTTCTGATTATGATTATAATACCATAAAATAAATATTTTATATAATATATCTGATAATAAGTACAGAATGGCCAGTTCTCACGGAATTAGGTGACGTCCGAATAATCGAACGCCGAAACGTTACGCACTCATAAACTCGATTATATTTCCATGACCAAGAGATATCGTTTTTAACACTGGTACAAAGCGTACTGTGCTAACTCCATTATTTGACCCCTTACAAGCTGAAAATACACCAGTGAAATGCAGATTTCCCAAAAGATTAAACCGCCACTGCCGATTGATGAGACGAAATCGCGGAACGGAAACTGGATACGGTTCAATGTCTCCGGGAAGAACACAGACAAAACTTCAAAAATGAATTGAATGGAAAACGCCAATCTGTGTTGCCCGATCACTGTTTTTTCTGACATAATATCATTTAATTTGTATTGACAACCTTTCAGTATTGATTGAGGCTAAAATTTTAAATTGTTCGTTACATAAAAACATTTTGAAGCCCACAATACTTGGTAAAATTGAAAATTCTGTCAATTCAGTTGTTAAAGTTCACTACACAGGCGCTCTTCAGAATAGTCCGACGACGTCTGGAGCACCATAACCTCAAAGGCCGGGCCACTCCCATTCCCATCTTTTGGTGTATAGGCTTACGCTCAGTGGCATTATTGGGGTTTAACGACACTTTCGACAGCCAGGGTCACCTCGTGTCGGGCAGTTTTACGGGTGGAGGATGCCGGTGTACCCGAAGAAAACCATCGAACAACGGCGAGCAACTGTCAGGCTCCCCAACATACATGTATCAACATCACACAAGCAGGTTTAGCATTGTTTGAAGCCAAGTGCACCATCTACGTACATTACGCCTTAATTAGTAAATAGCGTCACCGTGCCCCATGTGGGCAATCGAGATTAAGTGCCTTGCCCAAGGACACAACGCGGTTGCCCCTAGCGGGCATCGAGCCGTGGACTTTTCGGTTCGAAGTCCAATGCCGTAACCACCGAGCCACCGCGCTCCATCGGCGAGTATCTGTCAGACTGTCCAACGTACTGACAAGCAGGGTTAGCATTTGCTGAATTCAAGTGCACCATCGACGTGCATGCAGTACACCTTAGTACACAGCACCACCGTGCTCACACGTGTGCAATCGGGGTTAAGTGCCTTGCACAAACACCCAACGCAGTAACCGCCCGTCAGGATCGAACCGTGAACCTTTCGGTTTGAAGTCCAATGCTATGACAACTGAGCCACCGCACTCCCTGAAGTTATTTTATTAAGTCGATGTCGTACTGTGATTTAACACACTACTGGAAAGAGCCCTCCTCGAGCTGAAAAGAACTAAAAGTGGCAAATGAAGTTATACTATTAAAGAATTCTGCCGAGTAGGCTTTCTTCATTTTAGTTGGCGCTGCTAACAAGGTAGTCCCTGTGAGACGGCTACACTTCCCCCCTTCTCCCACACCTCCAGGCCGCAACAAGAGGCAGTGTGACCATCTTACAGAGACTACTGACATAGCAGAGATGCGGGTTTTGGGAATAAGCGATTATAGTAATCATCATTTTCTGAAGCCAAGAGGGCTAGTTTTCACCCTCATTATTTTTTAAGGTGAGCGAATAAATCGCTCTCCTCAAAATGCTAGGCCAGCACGGGTGCGCAATACTTCCACGGAAGCAATAATATTAAATTCCAAACACTAATTATAGGTATAACCATCAAAAATGTAATTAATGAAGCAACGGGTACAACCCGGTGCTTCATTAATTAAAATTTTGCTGATGATGATTTTTATTTATACTGGTAAACGCATGCGTGGACATTACTGCCCGCGCTTGGATTACAACCAGTACTGTTCTGTGAGAATGTTCTATGGGTATCATGTGAAAATCGTGAAAAAACCTCTTCATGTCAATTTACCTGCCAGAACCGCGTAACCGAGGAGATCTGACAGCCACGGTATTTTTTTTTTTATTTTTAGTTCGCTGTTCTGTCAAGTCTCGATGAAAATTTAAACTCAGAACATTAAGCCTAATCTAATGAGTGAAAAGCCGACAGGATGTGAATGCCACTGGTCGATTCAAATTTTGAAATAAACAGTCCATACATGTATATACATGTATTATACAGGTTACCAGAACCACAACTGCATGAACAAAACTTAAAGTCGTGATGGGTGCATTATCCTTCAAATATCCACGGAGTTGGGACGGCGACCGAATAAAAACAGGGCTTATTGAGTGGGGACGGCGATCGAATTATAACAAGGCTTAAATCAGAATCAATTCTCGGAAGGAAAACAAGCAGAATCGACTTTGATTCCCGCAAAATGTTCATTTGATTCTTGCTGCAGCTGAATATTCTGAAAGTGTCCTCAAAGGCCTGGAGAATATTCAAGTTTTGCTCGCCTCATAATAATGTAATTCCATGTATTTCACCCCAGCAGTAATATCGTATCTGATGAAGTCTTGGCCTACCGCGTTCGCGAAATGGGGGACAGGGGGCACTTGTTCCTCCTATTTATTTATTTGGCTTTAACGACACATTCGATAGCCAGTGTCACCTCGAAAAGAAAAGAACTTTATTGCAATAAATCACCCGCGCTGGGGCAGATTGCATGTATAATATTATAATACAATATTAATATAATTAAGAGCGTTTGATACAGCATCATCAGCAAAAGAATATCCTGTCATGCCTCAATATAAAGTCCTTTTATAATATAATGAGAAATATATAATGATATTTTGAACACATGTATATACACATGCACACATATGCACACACACACACCATGCTCGCACACTCCTACACCCACACACACCCTTTACACACACACCCAACTGTCCAACTGTGTCGGACAGATGGGCGGATGGAGGAAGCCGGAGTACCCGGAGAGAATCACCGAGCAACGGTGAGCAACTGTCAAGACTCTGACACCAACTACTAACTTCGCGCGAGCAGGATTAGAATTGGTTGAAGACAAGCACCATCAACGTGCAGTGCGCCTTATAGTACACAGCTCCACCGTGCCTCCACGTCCTGTCCCTCCTGTAGTTTGACAAGAATAATTTTTAGTTTTTGTTACATGCCACATATCAGGTGAGAATAAACTTCTTGTTGCTTTCCGAGCATGCTGTAATTTTTCCGACACTATATTTAATGAACTGACGTACAATAAAAGAGTAATAAACACACCTGCCTAAAAGTAAAACAATGGTCTTTTCAGGGGTATCACGAAGATGACCTAGTGTGTGTGTGTGTGGGGGGGGGGGGGGGGGGGGGGGGGGGGTATAAACACCGGTTTTATAAAATATTACGACTACATCATCAAGGCATGCCTTCGTCGAAGGCATGCCTGGATGAAGTAGTTGGAATATTTGTCAATTTCCAAAACTCTGGAAATTTGTTTATGGATACAATCATGTAGTGACCTTGATATATGGGCTTCCCAACCTCTTATATAATTAGCACGTGTACCTCATTAAAATACAGTACGTGGAGAGTGTATTATCACTAAATCACCCGCAGAGTGGAGATTCCACCCAAGCAATAATTGCAAATTTGTTGCAAAGCCTAACCAGCACAAGCAAAGTTTCAGCCAATGGACCTCCGGGTTTAACCCGGAGGTCCATTGGCTGAAACATTGCTTGTGTTTTTTGTCGATATGTACAAAATTTGAAAGTTATAGCTTGGGTGATAACTCCACTCCGATGTGATTTAGTTACAATCCACCCTCCACGTACTGTATGGTCATGCTGGGACCGACCTCAATTCGTCTGACGTAAGTCCAAGTAGAAAATCGTGCCTTGTAAGAAAATATTTGCTTCATTGATATCTAAGACTCCATTCCAGGCGAAAATGTCCGACTGGAAAATTATTGGGTCGTGCCACACCCCCTACAACCCCCTCCTCACAGTCACTTCACTGTCTCTTTTAACCATCTATTAAATGGTCAGTTCGCGGGGTTAAGTTAGTCAACAAAGATGTTAATTGATTATTCGAAAGAATAATTAATAAATTTATCCCCACCCGCGTTTGTTTACAGAATGTACAATTGAAACACTACATGGGGACGCTTCACTCGACAAAAATTGTTTTAAATTTTATCAAATAAAAATACGGGGCGGCGGGGATGCAGTGTTTTCAATATTGCGATATCAAATATATCTGGCAACAGAAAGGCCCAAGATGCCCAAACATGTTCACCGGTTCAGAGTAACTTCAGACACGACAAATGCCATTATTTATTAATTTCGCTCAGTGATGGTTTATGGGCTCGTAAAATCTGGTGTGACCCTAAATGACCTTTTATTTACAAACGTATGTCACTCGACAGATGACTGACGAAGCTTACTCACCTGTACCAGCGTAATCCTTTTTCATAATGACGATCGAAAAAATGAGGCTCTGGCCCTGGTGACCTGACATCTGGGTGTAACCTGAGAAATTCCAATAATGCACGGGTACCACATTTTTTCACTCCTATTACTATAGCTTGAGGTAGTCGTCTTGTAGCATTTCGTTGAATTTTTTGTAAACCATTGTTGTATATTGTGTCAACATTTTGTAAGTATTCCCCTCTGTAGTCACCCAACTCGTCGTCCACAAAAATCTTGTCTCTGCTGCTGTCGTCTGATACAAACCTCGACTTCGGGAATTCCTCAATGGAGACACGCTTTTGGTTGTCATGTCTAGACGATTGTTTATTCTGTAAATGTTTGAGATTTCTGTTCAAGTTATCTTCCGAAAACACAAACTGGTGGATATATTCTCCCTTGTCGTCTGCTTTCGGTACACTATTGTGATTATCTGAAACTTCCCGTATCACAGACGTTAAAGTGACAGCGACTCCTCTTTGTTGAGTTAGGATGTACAACGTCACACAGAAAATCGCAACTATCATAGTTGTTATTATTGGTCTCCGTTTAGGGCACCAGTAACGAACTGTAAACATGTCCTGTCCACATTGCTGACAACTTGCATTAACTTCCAAAACCTGTAGTTAAATACTGACCTACATCTCACACCTTTCCTCTCTATTCCAGTCTATTTAAAATGAATGTCCATCACATATTATGAAAAATTATAAATCCGTAACGATTGCAACATAATTGGCAGATAAAACACTGACTCGGTTGTGCTGACTCTCGAAGTATTAACAGCCAACTTATCACTTAAATACACAATAACAACTGAACCCACGTTAACTAAACAAGCCACCAGTATGTGAACTGTAACCTCTCAATGTGTGTGAAGAAATCGCGAGCCACATGATTTGCTCTCAGTTTCTATTGGATAACTCGTCTTGTGGGAGGGGCTTTGTGAAACTCAATGAAAAGACTGAACAAAGAAATCTCCCGCAGGCGATATTTGATCCTTTTAGCCGAAGTGCAGACCTTAAAATCGCTTGCATTGAATCATAACAAAAGAAGCATTCGGTTTACAAGAGCTTGTGGATCTAAGTAAACAATATTATCTTCTTTCACAACAAGAAACAGAGCAACAGAACTATCGACGAAGGAGTGAAAATAACTCGGCTTAGTCTGTCACAGTATGCAACTCTATAATCAGCGTACTTGTAAAGTGGCATTATTGGTATTGGTTACAATAATTCAGTAAATAAATCATTGAGACAATAATATTTGTGATTAGTATGTTACAATGCTGTATTGATCCAAAAATGGGATAAGCGATGAAGGGGATAGTTACTACAGCTCCCAGTATGAAGATAATTATAACCCCCTTCATGCCTCACAATAATTCTGAGGCTGTTTAAGAACAACAAAGAAACCGAAAGCTCTGGTTTCTTTTTTCTCTTGTAGATGCACGTTTCATTTTAATTCTCTTTAGTTTTTAATGTCTGGTTTTTATCAGTTTTGAGGACCCCACCCCTACCACCTCCCCCCCCCCCCCCAAAAAAAAATTGAATATCTGGGACCTGAGCAATTTTGGGCTCCAGGGTTAAAAAAATATACTAAAAGGCACCGGGTCGATTGTCCCGAAGGCTTTATTTGGTGGGGTGTTAGAAGCAACTATAATGGCTCTGCTGAAAAGTTCTGTATGCATTGGCTTGTATTTTGCCTAGCAGAATAAAAATAATTGCTTAATAAAATTGTTTTGTTACAATTTATTGCAGAGTGCCTATTGGAACGCCCCCGAAGTTGGTAATAAAACAATTAATTATAAACAATATCTCGCTAAACTAAGACCCGTTTGCCATGCACCATGGTATCCTTGAAAAAAATACACATGTTACAAATCACCATTGACAATAATTGAGCACTCTACCAGTTAACTCTTTCCAAACGTAACGTCAAAACCGATCAGCGCTATTCACCAAAATCATCATTGAGTTTTCATTATTTTTTTCATTTTCATCTCAATAACATAGCTTATGACCCCTCATTGAAACGAGCTCGTTGAGCTCGTTCCAATGAGGGGTCATAAGCTATGTTTTTGACGCAAAAATTAAAAAAATTAGTTATTCAAGGAATGTATTTGCAAGTGTCGTCTTCCTTTCGTGTTAGGTAAAGGGTTAAACTGACAGAGACTGAATCTGTTCTGTAGACTTAGTTTTTGCGAAAACGAAAATTCTCCGGTCGGCGGGCAAAAAAAAATAAAAAAAAGATTAAAAATAAAAATAAAAAAATAAAATAAAAATAAATAAATTAAAAAAAACAACAACCTGTCAAAGTGGATCAGTGATAATTTAACCCTCCCGCATTTTGGACAATGAGACTGAATAATTACTGAACCTCAGTACAAATACAAAATGCCACCAAACAACAAATAGATCCAGTATCACATATCCAGTTTAAACTCAAGACTGAAAGGTCGAAGTCTCTTCCTTCTGATGTGGAAGTATTAAAATTTCAAAATGCGAAATTTTCCCTTATGAATTAGGAACATAACCAATTCCACATGTTTTATAGAGCTCATTAAGCCCTTTCAAACAAAATTGCGTTACATTTCTGACTGTATTATTTCACTTCAGTGTGCAGAGGATAAATGCGGCAATGTTAAAGTCTAATCGCAGCAATGTTTTTCTGGAATCAGTTTGTTTGATTGCGCCCTTAGCGGAGATATCGGTTTTATCAGGACGCCTTTTCTCACTTCATGCTTGCTTCCGCAGATCTGTGTTTTCAGAATATAACAAGGGGATACCCCGTCCCCAGAAATGGGATTCCGGCGCCCATGGTGAATATTTCGTCATTTGATAAAGTTGTGAATAATTAAACTGCGGGCTGAAGATAAGGTCACCTACTGCCATACGTTTTTTTGTAAATTGTCTCGAGTTTTTAACTGTCTAGTGACTTGGTGTTCCTGTTGTTGTCGTCGGTGGTGGTGGAGCAGAATAAGACAAACTCGGTGGTTAACTGTTCTCATCTATTTTGTGTGGGACCTTGTTTTTGACAGTACTTGACAACACTGGGAATATTTTTTGTAAATTCTCTTGAGATTTTAACTGTCTATTGACTTGGTCTTGCTGTTGTTGTCGTTGGTGGTGGTGGAGCAGAACATGACAAACTCGGTGGCTAACTGTTCTCATCTATTTTGTGTGGGACCTTGTTTTTGACAGTACTTGACAACACTGGGAATATCGGAGACAGTATATAGCGTGTTTCATCGTTATTCAGAAACGGACAAGCGAATGATAAATGATAGTATACAATTAGCTTAGAGTGAGATTTAAATGAGGGAGTTATGAAATTTAGGACAGGGCCAGTTCATCACCACAAATTTCCCATGATATCTATAATATCCCGTCAAATGAAAACTGAATTTCGAAATTTAGCAGTTATGCCACTAAATTTCACACGACCGTATGGTCACTTACTCCCAAATAATTAAGCCTTTGATACTTGGTGACATCTTCCATGTCAGTTCAATTGGTAGAGTCCATATTTATTACCAGGGGGTAGAATAGTTAGTATTTTTCAACGTGCAGCCTTCGGGCTACACGTTGAAAATATTGATTGGTCTACCCCGCACTTTAACTTAGAAGCCATCCTACTTAATGACATTAAAAGCGGCCTCTGCGTTTAACCCTTTACCCAACGTAACGGCCAAAACCGGCCAGCGCTATTCTCAAAAATTGCCAATTAATTTTCATTATTTTTTTCATTTTTTGTCTCAAAAACATAGGTTATGACCCCTCATTGGAACGAGCTCGTTGAGCTCGTTCCAATGAGTGGTCATAACCTATGTTTTTGAGACAAAAAATGAAAAAAATGAGTTATTCGAGAATTTTTTTTGCATGTGTCGTCTGCTTTTCATGTTAGGTAAAGCGTTAAAGGGTTAAGAAAAGAAAGACTTTTTTTCAAACCATAGTTCATGCAAACTCAATTGAACTAGCTCGACGAACTCGTTTCATTGAGTGACTATGAGATATGAAATCAAAAATAATAAGGCCAAACAAAATTAAATAATTGGTTCTCAAGCATTTTTTTAAACGAAGAGGGAGGGCGGTTTTTATTTTTATTTTTTTTCGTCCTGATGTAATGCCTAAAATCCAGTTGTGAGAGCCTAAAATTATAGAGCTTCCATGTTGGTTTCGCTGATAGTTTTTTTTTGTAACAGTGACCATACGACCCAAAATCTATAAAGAACAACTAAAATGGAGATAAAAAATATTAAGGAGTTTTTGAACTGGTTGAGTGCTAGAAACCACAATTAGGCCTTCCACAAAAATGAGGGTTTCAGTGAAAAAGCCAACATTTTCCTTATCCATGTTTCGTATTCAGTCAAACGTAAATAATAGTTTGTTTATACAAATTTGTTGTATTGCAAATTATTGCCTGTTGGCACTCTCCAATAATTTGTAATAAAACATTTTTTGATGAACAAATTCAGACCACCAAAACTCATCTAGCTCTCAACCTGTTGAATAAATATTTATTTTGTGCACACATATATATGAGAATCGTGTCGCATTTCGCGAAGAGAATAACAATACTGTATCAATGTATACGACATATTACACTGCAAATCGCGATGTGATACCGCTAAAATCACAAACCTATAATAGTTTTATACATTTTGAATTTTTTCTCCGAAATAAATATGACGAACGCGGGCCGAAAGACGAATGCGCCGCTGCCTGAGAATCAAAAGATTAATTTTCTTTAGCCTAAGATTTGAATAATATTTTTTAGCTTTCAAGGAACCACGGGTCAATTTGCACAATAAAGGTACATAATATTTTCGAAATTGCGATATGTACTTTGATAAGTATATAATGAAGGTCCAATCAGGGACTAAAATATAAACGCTACAGATATTGCCTCAAAGTTCGAGAATTGGTATAAGCTAAAGCTTCTCTTTGTTGGAACGGGTTTAATCTGATGCTGACAAGGGGTAGGCGGTCATCTATTGTCTTCTGGGAGAAATAAAACAAATTTTCAACGATGGCTTTGGAATAAATGTTTGAATCGTTAACTGTGTGTTAAAATGTGTTCGATCTTGGATCGCTTGAACTAAGCAACTCCACGCCGCTCCTAAAACCCCTAGGATCCAATCAACCAACACTATCAAATTCAAATTCAAAGCTTTATTCACTCTCCTTGACCACATAAGCGGTATATATATAGAACATATGACGATGGTACAGTCATTTAAATAACACAATTTTATAAGAAAGATATTCCACCACATCCCTAAAAAATTATAAATTTCCATGTGAAATAATAATAATAAAACGCCGTGGCCTTATACGTTTTCTTTTGCGTTTTCGGCAGCAGGAAAAAGGTTCATTTCTAAAATTCTTTACCTCCAAATTGTACTTGATAATTTCGTGTGTTATTGATTGAGGTGATTTGAACTAAATCTTTTTCATTCAAATAAACCGATACATCGAGTCGCATTGAAAGGGAGATAAACACAAAAGCGGCTTGAAAAACCTCAAAGCTGTTTTGCTTGTTTGAAGGAGATGGGAAGTGTTTGGGGAGAATAAAATCTTTCTCTCAGTTCCCTTTAATGTCCTAAGCAGTATAACGGAACATCAGAATAAGCTGCTTGTTGTAGAAATTTTGTGTAGGTGTCCAAAGAGAGCCCCTAAACTGAGAGAGCGAGAGAGAGAGAGAGGGAGAGAGAGAGAGAGAGAGAGAGGAAAGGAGAGAGAGAGAGAGAATAGTCTCAATGTATTTAAAATCACGATTACAAAAATACGCTGCTTACATGCGGGGCAAGTGGATTTCCACAAAAAGGTTTTCCACACGACAGCTGTTAACAATTCCTGAAATGACGCACAAAACCATGACGGCAGGGCCGAAACCAGTGGGGATGCAAGGGGGCGAACCGCCCCCCCCCCCTCCCCTATGACGGTCTCCGTCGGAAATTTTCAATAGCTGTCGGAAAAAAAATTCTGGCTGATAAAGCTTAGTATCGAGAGAATCTGTCGGAAATGAACATCGGTACGACATTATATTCCTCTGCATAACAGTCTAGCTACAAAACATCCAGTTCCTCGCTCATTCTCAAAGGCCCTCGAAACCACCTTATCTTAACCATGCTCTGTTGAGCTGCTAGAAAAGCCGGATATCATAAGCCAACATACTCTAGAATCGTTACCAGAGGCTTGTCTTTTAAAAATATTCTCGACGGAGGTCCCCCGAACCCCCACCAATGGGAGGGGGCTACACACCTAGGTGGGGAGAGTCAGGGAGGGGGGCGGCCCCTAAGGGGGCAATCCCTTCCATACTCACCCCAACGTCGGGGCTTCGCACCCCGGGTGTGCCTTCGACATATAGCTGCTACTTCGCCCCCTTATGACGGGTGATTTTAACTCACCTAGCCTCGGGCCTGTATGATAGCTAACTTACAGGCCACGTACCAACATGAAATGACCATTACACGGGGATACGATGCGAAGGATGCGAATAAAGTTCTCACTGACAATTTTTCTTTTCACCTTTCAATTTTGGACATTGTGTGATGTATGTAATCCGAGAGCAACGACAATAATAAAATCATTAATCACACAATCACGCTCAAATAGCCCAATACGGAAATATCGTCTGCAACTCGTCTGATAAACATATGGTGTGAAAACTAAACGTGACGTCAAACATTTTGAGTTGATTTAGGAAATAGAATTAAATCAGTCTTTTTTATGTTTTGGGGTCATTTATTACATTTGCTGTTTAGCAAATAAGAAATTTGGAAAACCTATTCTTCTGAATATTTTTTTTGTTCATTTTTGGCCTTGAAAACAAAGTTGTCGACCCCCTTATTGGAACAAGCTAGAAAGGATCTTTCCGAGGGGTCACGAGCCATGTTTTGGGGGCAAAAATGCAGAGAATAAACATTTCCTTGGCGATTTTTCTGTGTAGCACTCGGAGGTTTTGTACGTTATGACAGGTAAAATGTTAAATTATACATTAGGTTATGCAAAGACTCTTCAATTCGTCTTGATTTGATATGGAATTTCTGTATCTCGTTCACTAAAATCGGTCTGAGCCTCGGTAATCCTCGGCTCAGATCGATTTGAGTGAACTCGGTTCAGAATTCCTTATCACCTCATGGCTCACCTGAGAACTGATAACAATTTCGACGTGACAATTTGTTTCATCAAAATTAAAATCGGTCATTGTGTTTACAACCTTGGACATTGGACTAAGTTTAATTAATTACAGCCTTTGTTCGATTACATGGCTCAAGTTACACCCATCTCACCTTGTCAGAGTGACTGAAAGGTTTAACCGTTTGCAGCTGGGTAAATCATTCTTGGATGATTTATTTTTTGTCGTACAAAGGGTACCTGTGAGAATCAACGAAAATTAACTAATTCTCAGAAGACTGATTCCAGACAACAGCAATCAGCGTAACGGAACTCACTAATATTGTTAATATTGTCTTTCGCCGCTTTGTCTGTTCGGACGCACTGAAAATTAAACTATTTACCAAACACGAACGACTAAGGGACGTTAGAACCGTTACTTATTCCCAGTTCCTTATTCGACATATTCGTTTTCAACCGATAAAATCTCTATCGGTTGATAACGAATGCCGAATAAGTATGTGGGGATAAGTTACGATTGTCAAGTCAATACACGACTCACAGAGCAAAGCAATTTCCTAAGAAAATTTTTATTTTTTAAAACTATAACTCGTATGTTTTGGAGACAAACATTTGAAACTGAATTGCCATTTTTGGAAATAGTACCTACCGGATATGATCGCTATGTTAACAACGCTTTACCCAACCAAACCGACCAGTGCTATTCACAAAAATCACCATTCAATTTGCATTATTTTTTTATTTTTTTTTTGTCTCAAAAACATAGCTTATAGCCCCTCATTGGAACGAGCTCGCTAAGCTCGTTCCAGTGAATGGTCATAAGCTATTGTTTGACGCAATAAATAAATATCAATAAATCAAGAATTTTGTTTGCAAGTGTCGTTCGCCTTTCGTGTATGTAAAGCTTAAAGGATTAAGTAAGCGTTAAAATAAACCTTTATTGTGCTTGAAGCACATTGGAAATACTTCATCTCATGAAAAAGGCAAATGGACATTGCATTAAATCATCGGCATGCTGCGACACGAAAAGTAAGTGAGCAAATAGCCCATAATAGAGATTCCTTACAGAATTTGGATGGTGGGATGAGAGCTTCAACGTGGGCATAAATGTAATTCGCACTCAAAGGGAATTCGGATGGAGAGTAGCCAGAATTCGGATACTTCCAGTCTCGTAACACAAATTATCTGCACCCGAACCCTCTCTCTCCCTCCCATCCCAAATACCTCTCTGTGTCTCTCTGCCCATAATAACAAGACGATACAATGTCTGAAACCATTCCTCCCGGTGTAAAATGTTTGGATGAACTGTGAGCATTCTCATGATCCAGATACTGAAAACTCGCTTAGTAGCCGTGTAATATTGAATGTGAAAGCAAAACTTATGATGAAAATCAAGAAAGTTTGGCGAAAGGCTACAGCTCAAAAAGATTTTTGGCTGACCTACCCTCCTCAACTAGATTTTCTCATGGAATTCGTGTGCACGATTTTGTCTGCTACATGCCCAACAGTTTATTTATTTATTTGTTGGTGTTTTAAGGTCATATACTTATGCACAATGGCTAATCATGACCATGACAGTTTTACGGGTGGGGGAAGCCGGAGTACCCGGAGAGAACCACCGAGCAACGACGAGCAGCTGCCAGCTCCCCAACATCGTAACTCCGCACTGCAGCACAGGCAGGGTTAGATTGGTTGAAGGCATGCGCACCATCGACGTGCAGTGCGCCATAGTACACGGCCTCATCGTGCCCCCATGTGGACAATCGGGGTTAAGTGCCTTGCCCAAGGACACAACGCGGGAGTCCGAATCGATCGCTAAGGCGCACCTATCCGAGGATTAACCGGGCTCGACGTTGCTAAACTTCAGTGATCTGACGAGAACCGGTTACCGCAACGCCACCGCGCCCCCATGCCCAACAGTAATGTCTTGCAGAAGCTTACATCTGTTTAGCAGGGAAGTATGAGGAAAAACTGAGACGTTTTTTGTTTCTTACACGAATGGCTAGGTTAACCCTTTACCTAACATGAAAAGCAGACGACACTTGCACAAAAAAAAATTCTTGAATAACTCATTTCTTTCATTTTTTGTCTCAAACACATAGGTTATGACCCCTCGTTGGAACGAGCTCGTTCCAAGAGGGGTCATAACCTATGTTTTTGAGACCAGAAATGAAAAAATAATGAAAATTAATTGACGATTTTTGAGAATAGCGCTGACCGTTACGATGGGTAAAGGGTTAACAACACCACATAGACGTCGAGTACAAAACCAAGGCCACCACAATGAGTTTCACCAAACGAAAGAAGCGCAAGTGTCCATGAGGACTTTAAAAAAGTTAGGCTCGAACCTCTGTTTTTTTCAGATGGTTCGAAATAAAGAGATGGTTAAAATGTTGGAAACTTGACTGTCAAGAGTTGGGAATGATAAGGTTTCTTGAAGGTGAAAGAAAAACTAAACACGTCCACACGTTATTATTTATTTAAACACATATTTTTGTGTCAGTGAATATTTGATTGTAGTAACAGCATCCCCTTGTCAATACAACTAAATCGTTCATGAAGATACTCCGAGTAGATAAAAAGCTGCATTCAGAACTTGTATTGACTCATTGTGTTTTTGCCTCGTTTCAGCGATTCGGGTCTTTGTATTTCGTCTGAAAAACTATGTTAATGAGAATTCAATTACCGAAAGCAATTGGAAAACACAAAATATACAGTAATTAGCAAAGTGATTCGATTTGGTTAGGATTGTAGGTAGCGGGTTGATTATTTAACGACGCAAAAAAACAGAATGAAATAATTCCCATTTGGAACCTTAGAATAACAATCGCAGCTAAATCGAACCATTTAACTGTTGCATCCGTTACATTTTCCCCGAAACATGCTCACAACTTTATGCATGACTTTTGTCGGTACTACGGGCATTAATTTGGTGTTGGAAGGACATGCGTGGACAACAAAAGACGCAAAGACTCCGTACCCAAGTGCGATCGTATATCTCATAGAGCTGAAACGGTTATGGTGTTTTCTTGACCGATTAATCACGTGGATTAACCTTGGTTAACCGATTAATCACTTGTCCAAACAGATATCTGAATAACTGCCATACCGTTGATGATTTACAGCATGAACCCTTTACCCAACGTAACAAACAAAACCGACTAGGCCTATATACAAAAATCGCCATTCAAATTTATCATGTTTGCAATTTTTGTCTCAAAAACATAGCTTATGACCCCTCATTGGAACGAGCTCGTTGAGCTCGTTCCAATGAGGGGTCATAAGCTATGTTTTTGAGACAAAAATTGAAAATGCTTAGTAATTCATGAATTCATTTTGCAAGTATCGTCTGCTACCCGAAATGGGTAAAAGGTTAAGAATGATCATTTCCAGCCACTGATAGTGTATGATGATCATGCAAGTAAACAAGTATATGTCAGCATGTAACTTGCATGCTTTACCCTGTCTCATATAACTGATGTGAGTCAGTGTGACAATGTTTGCCTGTTTTGGAGCAAGTTTGCTCCTTTGTTAACCCATATAATACAGTGGTTCAAAAGTATCAGTTAATCGATCAATTACTTTTTGGATCAATCAAGATGTTGATCATTGATTAATCGATTAATCGGTTAACCGTTTCAGCTCTAATATTTCATAACCTTGCTCCTGTCATCCTTGTTTAATCAACTGCTGATCCTTCCTTACGGGACCAGACGACAGCAAACCAAACACAATTTATCTACATGCATATCAACAAAAAATAGATCATTATATGCACCCAGTTATTTCCAAAATTTACAGGACAGACGTTTCAAGAAAGTCATTGATTCAGCAAATCAAAGTATGTTCAAGCACACGTTTTCTGCCACCACCTGTCTATTGAGACGCGCATACCCTGGGAAAAATACCTGGGTGAGACAAATATTTCTCCCCCACTTCCTATGCAAGATATGCGTGTCTCATGTGAGATAGATATCCATCTCACATGACCCACGTGACCGGTTTATTATCATATTTAATGTATACACGGAGTATTTAATCATCGCACGTTCTTCCGTAAACAAACAACATGGCGTCACGTTTCGGAAATATTAGCAGACGAACGTTTTTCGAAGAAAATAGAAATAAAAACACAGACCGCAAAACCAAAGGACACTTGACTCTTTTATATGAATTATTGTGTGAACGCCATTATGAGTGAAGAGAATTGCACGAAATTCCCATCGAAAAGTTATGCAAATACATTGCAGAATTCATCGGAATGTGTCAATGTTCATTTCACTGCATAAACCCCTGTCTTGTCGGCGATGGGATTTAATTTCGATATGTATACCTGTGAAAAATACAGAACTTTATGTAAGCTCTTTCCACAATTCCCCATCATGGATTATTATTATCCCTGGTGGGTGAGGGTGTGAGATGGGGAAATCTCACCCGGGGGCAAGATATTTGGGCCAGACACGAGGCATGCCGAGTATTTGGACCAAACATCTTGTCCCGAGGGTGAGATTTCCCAAACTCACACCCACCCCATCAGGGATAATTTTTCTCCACCCTCCAAATCATTCTGACGTCATAAAAGTAATTCAGGAGCAACTTTCAACTAGTTGGAACAATTTTCTTGTTTATTTATGAAAAAAAAAAAATTATTTGCTTATCGGAAAGAGCGCACAAAAGTCCTGTCTATACCACAGGTATATACCACGAAATTAAATCCCAATGACGGCAAAACAGGGGTTAATGCATATAAAAGTGTCAAGTGTCATTTGGTTTTGCAGTTTGTGTTTTTATTTCTATTTTCTCCACAAACGTTCGTCTGCCAATATTTCCGAAACGTAACCTCCATGTTGTTTGTTTACCGAAGAACGTGCCATGGTTAAATTGTCTGTGCGTTCATTGAATATGATAATAAGCCGGTTATGAGGGTCATGTGAGATAGAAATCCATCGCGCATGGCCTTCTCACATGAGACACGCATGTCTTGCATAGGAAGTGGGGAAGAACATAATAACCTTACCCACCCCACGAGAACACCCTCATTTGAATATTTAATGATCGTCTGTTTTTTGTAAACAAATATGGCGTCCAACTTCGTTTCAGTTGACAGAGATACCCGCCCGGTCACACCCTAATCGAAGATGATTTGTCTTTCCAAAAACGCCAAAATGACCTCATCGAAATCAACAACTTGACAAGTGACGTCACTGGAATGTCAGCTGTTTCAACTTCACACTTCATTAGGACGCAAGGTAGATATGACGAAGAGATGGAGAGTGGGGGAGTTCTCAATCCCCGAAGGAGAAAGCAAACAAATCACTGTAGGAGAAACGGGAGAGTATGAGTATCTAGGGGTAAGCATAAATATAACGGGAAGAGGGGTGTACAGAAATTACTCAGCCAAACTGATTCTGAAGGGGAAAAGAATTCTGAACCAACTAAAACTTTTAGGGAAAAATAGTTTCAACAAGGTCTTTGTGGGGAAAACACTGTGGGAGAGAGTGGGTTTATCAAGTATAACGTATGGCACGGACGTGATTCCATTAAACCAAACCGTTATTAAGAAGTTGGAAAGTACTCAGAATGATGCCGGCAGATGGATAACAGGGTCGAGCAATGCTGCAGCTTTGGAAGCAGTAAGGGGGGAGCTTGTGTGGATGAAAATCAAGGACAGGGTAGATTTGGGAAAACTGTGTTACTTTAACTACTTGAGAAACCTGCCTGACAACCGGTGGTGCAAATTGATGCTCGATACCATTTGGAATTCTAATATAGAAACGGGGTGGTCAAAACATGTGAGGGAACTAATGGACAATTACTCTATAGAGGTCACAAACATAGAAGTAGGAATGAAAGAAGGCAAAAGGTTTGTCAAAGAGAGAGTCATGGAAGATTGCAATCGAAACTGGCGAGCAGGGGTTAGCGTGAAAAGATCACTGCAGGGGTTACAATATAAAGAAAAGCCAGCTTTTGAGAAGTACCTAGATGGCACCTTTGGAGGGTCACTGCTGTTCAAACTGAGATCAAGATCACTGGATCTTCGGGGAAAAATTGGGAGAGATGGGGAAAAGGGATGCCAAATGTGCCACTCTGGAGTAGTGGAGACCCTGGAACATTTTCTCTTGGAATGCCCACAGTATATACCTCATAGAATAAAATTTACTGGAAGAATAATGCAGAAGTGTGGTGAAGAAACAAAGGATAGATGGCTGAAGGGAGACACGAGGGAGAGGGTAGGAATGCTTATTGAAGAAATTGAAAAAGAGGAAGTGAGGGACACTATTAAGAAGTTTATATCTGAATGCTGGGAGGAGAGGAGGGGAAGAGGGGGTGGGGTGCATGGGGAATGATGGCCTTCTCTTATGAGGACCGCGACAAATCAGCGGCTGGCCAAAGAGTTATTATTATTATTATGTTAACCCACCATGTCGTGAGCTGATGCTCGTTTTTGTCGAATACCTTTAGTATATATGGGACGTTCAGCTCTTTCCGAATATGCAATTCATTTTTCTCTACGATCAATCGTTAGAACAGTAAATTTTCATCGCCCCGGATAGTCTGATTTAGATGACATCATATGGGTGAGGTGGGAGAAATATAGAATCTACCCATAGTAGCTTGGTTTACCAAATGTTCACCACGAGTTACAACAAGCTACTTTGGGTATATTTTATTTATACCATGATCGTCAACTCTCGATTCATAAGTCGCTATTATATTTTCTCGATTTCACTGAGCAGCAGACGTACACACGGGCGCATCTGTTTTTGTTTACACGAGCACCGGGGGCGGTACTTCCGCTGCCAGTTTCATCGTCGAAACGAAATGGGAAAAAAACGTGCAAATCACGTGGCCTTTTTCATTTTAATAACATAATAACATACTATTTCGAGTTATGGTTGCTTTGTTATCATGAGACAACGCATGCTTGTTAAATTTTTGGTATCTCATTTAAAAACGTAATAAGTAATTGCTGCTTTCATTCCACTCTTCGCGAGGCGACGAGCGATAAATTTAGACAAGTTTACACTCAGGTCGAGGTCACCAAAGGTCAACATGGATGTAGTTCCACTGTAGGTGTAAATTTTAACAAGTGAAATCCCACTGCTGGCGTGTTCACCACAGACACACGTGTTCTCCACGGTTGGTACGTAAAGCTAAAATTTATGTCGTAGACTTTTTATATATAGTAGAGTTGGTAATCATGGTATAAAGATCACCCTCGAATGGTGTGAAGTGGCAAGGGTAAATCTCACCCTCGGGGAAAGACATTTGACTCAAATAATCGGTAAACCTCGTGTCTTGGTCAAATGTCTTTTCCCTTGGGTGTGATTTCCACATCCGACCCCCCACACCACTCGCGGATAATAATGGCCTCGCGAAGTTACTTTTGTCTTCTTAAGTGGTTGAGTGTAAGATTATTTTTGGTGGTCTGAATTTATTTAAAATTTGTTCTGTTACAAATTATTGGAGAGTGCACACAGGCACTCTCCAATAATTTATAATAGAACAAATGTATATAAAAAAATTATTATTTTCGTTTGACTGAATATGAAACATGAGCAAGGAAAACGTTGGTTTTTGCTTTGGTGACCTAATTTTTTGAAATCCTGATATTGGATTCTAGCACTCAACCAGTTAATTCACGTCGCATGCATCGATCTCGTTCTTGTGACTTTTGTGTTGATTGCCTCACAAACAACATGGTTTCACGCTGAATTCGCATCACAGTTCAAACGTGTCCGCGTCGCTGACATTCTGCTCATTGAGACTAGAGTCTTTCGTTTATATCAGCTAAAATGTTCAGGTTCATCTGGAGTAATTATATATTCCAGTGCAGATGATGATACAGTTTAAGTGAGATTGATGTTTATAGACAATAGCTTCCAGTTTAAGAAATTCATTTGCATGTCATTTATTTTCCCATCATGCATTAGCCTTCCCGGTGCTCAAAACATAAATTCAAATCACATAAAGTCTTTGGGATTTTAGAGTCTGCTGGGGATTCTACTTGAATAATGTCATCTCATTGAGGCAGCAAAAGAGAGGCTCTACCACTTGATGTGAATAATGAATAATTACTACTAACTGCCTAGCAGAAATAATCAAAATCACCATCTTCATCAACTTCAGTAGGTTCCATTTGCAAACAAAACAGACTTGAAGTCAGAACCGCGTCTAAGCTTTCGCCTCTCGCCTTCTTTGAGTGATGAGCAATAAATCTTTTCGACCCATGATCCCGAAAGGGAGTAGATCAAACGGACTTGTTTCCTTTCTTTTTATCAAATCTTTATCCCCAAACTCCATGTGTGATGCTTCATGATCCATAGCTTTTCAGACGCTTTCATATTGTCTTTGACCACTGCATCTGGCAATGACACTGCGCTTCACAACAGCTAACACTGAAATTTGTGGAAAGTAGTTTTCAGTGGGCGCTCAAATAGAATTTCTAGGAAGGTGTCCGGTGCGAGAGTGAGGAGCGCTGCTGTAATTTCAGAGACAGCGTACAGGGTGTTTGTTTGCATGAAAGATGCGCCGTTTGTGTAGTTTGACATATTTCCTTTAATGGGTTCAATTTCACCATTTGCTTCTGGCCATACTGGTGTTACGTTAGGATGCCTGAAACCCAAGGTGTTTGAAAATTGTTCATATTCTGAACATTAAAAAGGAGGCTCATTTTTTATAACTTCAGACATGGAAATAAAGAGTTTACATCGGTTACTGTCAGTAGATTACGCTATTTAACATGGTGGTAACCTGTAAGATAAAAACGTTTTGTGACGCTTTTCCGTCATCTCTGTTTTTTCTACGCTGCCCATGCCATTTACGTCTAAAAAATTTCGCCAAAATAAATAGCAACAACTAACGCGCGATCTCGCAAATCGGGATCGTAAGTGAGTTATTGCTACTATTTCGGCGGAAATGTTTTAACCCTTTGAACTCATAAGACCGATTTTTCGGCCCAAGACATAATTTTGGCCCATTTTTGTCTTATTATACGAGGTATTTTCACGCGGCATTGCAGGTCATTGGAGATAAAAAATAAAATAACAGCAGCCTGCAACCAGACAAAGGGGGCGCGGCGACGTCGCGGTAACCGGTTCTCGTCAGATCACCGAAGTTAAGCAACGTCGAGCTCGGTTAGTAGTTGGATGCGTGACCATTTCAGCGACTGATTCGCGCTCCCGCGTTGTGTTCTTGGGCAAGGCACTTAACCCCGATTACCTGCATGGAGGCACGATGACGCTGTGTACTAAGGCGTACTGCACGTCGATGGTGCGCATGTCTTCAACCAATCTCACCCTGCCTGTGCCGCGGTGCAGAGTTCAGAGTTACGATGTTGGAGAGCTGGCAGCTGCTCGTCGTTGCTCGGTGGTTCTCTCCGGGTACTCCGGCTTCCTCCTCCCGTAAAACTGTCACGGTCACGATTAGCTATTGTGCATAAGTATGTGACCTTAAACTCCAATAAATAATAAATAATAATAATAATAATAATATATCGCTGTAAGTGTACATAAAGGCGATACCATCCCAGGAAACGAGGGTTCAAAGGGTTAAGATGTAAACGGCTTACCTCGCTATTCATATGTGGATGCTCGATGCAGCCTTTGAGTCGAGTTAGTCCCAAAAAATTCTCAAGTCTGATTGTCAAATCATGCGGGATTAGGAATTAACCTGTAGCCCATTGGCGTATTTTACAACTGAAGTGACCAAAACGGTTGTTCGCGGGTTATCTCTAAGCATTAACCCTTTACCTAACATGAAAAGCAGACGACACTTGCCAAAAAAATTCTTGAATAACTATTTTTTTTCATTTTTAGTCTCAAAAACATAGGTTATGACCCCTAGTTGGAACGAGCTCGTTGAGCTCGTTCCAACGAGGGGTCATAACCTATGTTTTTGAGACAAAAAATGAAAAAATAATGAAAATTAATTGACGATTTTTGAGAATAGCACTGGCCGGTTTTGGCCGTTACGTTGGGTAAAGGGTTAACTGCCAACAACAACTGTAATTTCAGAGGTCGAGAATACCCTGTCAATCTTTGGAATGACTTCACGAGTAAAAGTGTTGTTACCAATTTCTACCATTGGAAATCTACTATGATCATCAATGATTCCCAGTATAGGTATTGAGCATGGGGTAATGGGTGAAACAGGTCAATAGTAGTGCACTAACTATCTGTGTAGTGACAACGTGACGGGGACAGCATAAATTCATATGATTTCAACAAGCGTGTTGACGCGAGAAAAACACCCTTTTTTATTGATACCTTAGTGTCTATCGTGGGCAAGTAGGGGGTGCGGTGGCGTCGCGGTAACCGGTTCTCGTCAGATCACCGAAGTTAAGCAACGTCAAGCGCGGTTAGTAGTTGGATGAGTGACCATTTCAGCGACTGATTCGAGCTCCCGCGTTGTGTCCTTGGGCAAGGCACTTCACCCCGATTGCCTACATGGGGCACGATGGTGCTGTGTACTAAGGCGTACTTCACGTCGATGGTGCGCATGTCTTCAACCAATCTAACCCTGCCTGTGCCGCGGTGCAGAGTTCAGAGTTACGACGTTGGAGAGCTGGCAGCTGCTCGTCGTTGCTCGGTGGTTCTCCGGCTTCCTCCACCCGTAAAACTGTCACCGACATGATATGACCCTGGCTGTTAATGTGTCGTTAAACCCTAATAAATAAATAAATAAATAAATCGTGGGCAAGTAAGAAATTTTTATTTAAGAGATTGTATAATTTTGGAACGTTTTAACCCTTTACCCAACGCAACGGCCAAATCCGGCCAGCTTTATTCTCAAAAATCGCCAATTAATTTTCATTATTTTTTCATTTTTGTCTCAAAAACATAGGTTATGACCCCTCTTTGTTACGAGCTCGTCGAGCTCGTTCCAATGAAGGGTCATAACCCATGTTTTTGAGACAAAAAATGAAATATATCAGCCATTCAAGAATTTTTTTGGAAGTGTCGTCTGCTTTTCATGTTTGGTAAAGGGTTAATAAGAAACTGTTTTACAAAGAGATAACTTACTGCAAGAAAAAAGTTGTTCACGTGCTAAAAAATATTGGGGTAAAAATCAAAATAAATGCGCGCTGGAACGGTGTGGGTCAAGTCCCTTTCGGCTCTGGGCTTCAAACGAACGAAAGGGTTTTTGCGCGCCGAAGGCGCGCATGGGCAGTTTGGGACAAGCCCCTTTCGACCCTCGGTAGCAGTATGTTAGATTTCTTGTATACCTGAGCATGGTAAGGGAGGAGAGGGTTCGGGTACTCAGTTGCGCTTGTGCCGTTTCTGTTTCTTTTTCTTAGCTGGTGGGGGCTGTGTTGGAGAAGACGTTGCAGTTGTTGATTTTGCTGATCTTGCTTTTTTACAAATCCGTGGGTTCTCAGATTTATAACAAATAATGGCGGGAAAGTGCGAATATTGTCAAGTTTAGAAGGAGCAGTTTGCATTAAGGCTTAAATTATAGAAGTCAATCAAGTGAGAGCCATTTGTCTTAGGGTGCATTGTGAACCTGGGAACAATACAGTCCTGTAAATGTTCATATTAGGCCTGTCACGCTATTTGAGGCCAAGAGTTGGGATTACAACTTTATTATTTTTTTATGTAATTTAACTTGGACTAAAGTATACACAAGTCCTAAGATTTGTCGAAAAAACACAAATCACAGTAATATGGCGAAGATTGCTGGCGAAATCTATGGGAGCCTTCGATTAGATAATATTTATTTGCTTGTGTCACGCTATCTGGTAAATGGTCAATTAGAAATAATGTTGTCAACTTTATTTACGTCTAATTAGCTAGAATATTGTTTCGCGTTTTTGAAGCAGGGATAAGTTAGCGTACACGTGTCGAACGTGACAAGCGATCTTCTCTTTATGGTTACACTAAACCAATGTACCATCCTGTCCATTGTGGATTTGAATTAGCGATTGTTCACGGGTAATTTGAACGGAATTAGTTTAATCGTGTTCTGACCGTTCCAGACAATCATTAAAATGTCTAGTTGTTTCAAAAGAGGAATATCTTACCAAGCCTTGAGAGCTCCGAGATATGTTGCCAGACATCACAGAACACGAGCTCATAATAATAAAAGTGGCCACGAAATGTCAAGTGAGTCTTACTCAAACAAAATACGCATTAATATATCTATCCATATCGATTTACAAAGCTCTCGTTAAATCAGAAATAATATGTTTAAACTTTGCGTTTCGACTGCATAAAGAGTAAAGCAGAATTCTGAGGTGGGCAGTTGGCCTGAGGGCACTCAGAGAAGGTCCGAGTTTAGCCTTGGCCGTCGAGGGTCATAGGCACCGATATTGAAAGTCCGCGTATTGTCGTAACCATGTGAGGGTTGTAAGGAACCGATAGTAGTTTGTTAACGGTTGCGAACCGTAGTGGCATAGTAGCCAAAGAATTAAAAGCTGTAACGTTGAGGTCTAGAAACCGTATTAAGAGCTTGAGTAGGCGCTTGAATAGCTCGCGAGATAAGATAGTTTTAGGCGGTGCAACCCACAATAATTAAAACGGCAAAATGAAATAGAAATCTCAGCGGAGGAAAATACAGGAAATGAAACACCCCCGGGTATGGCTATTTGTGAAAGCCTGTTCTCCTCTGCACTGACCCCACTCAAAATTACTAAAATTGCAAACTCAAGCACGAATCTAAACCTGTTCTCCCCCGCTACTGCGATCCGGCTCAAAAGCAAATAAAAATGACTTCATCTCCTGCCTCGGAAGCACAGCCCAGTGAGGGGTCAGGGGCTGTGTCTCCAGGGCAGAGGCAAACTACAGACATAGAGGAAGCTCATCTGCAAAAACCGTCTGCTTCTCATGGAAAAAGGGTTGGGAAGACTCCCCCACCCCGCAACAAGAAGCAAAGTCGAGGGAGGGAGGGAGGGAGGGAGGGAGGGAGGGGGAGAACTCGACTAACCATGCCCATAGCTTTATATTTCTAGCCACAGCGTCAGACAAACAAACCAGCACACGGACCTCACTCCTTCCACCACTCCAGCTCACAAGAACCTTCACCAGCAGACTCAGAACACCGGAAAAGTTTGAGGCAGACTGTACTTGCCAATGATAGCTCCACCAAACTACTAAGCGGAAGACTATACTTGCCTGAATACACCTCAAGACAAGAACAGACACGAAAGAGATAGGGGCGGGGGGGGGGGGGTATCCACTAATCATTTCTTTAGCTCTCTACTGCCAGCAAACCCAGGCACACAGCACAGACCATCACAAGAGGACCAAAGTAGACAAACAGAACCAGACGACCGACCACTCAACATCAATACCAGTAGGTATAAAAGGCGGATTCCCGACCATCTTGTACATGTACCGTAGACGTACACGTACATGGTGCGTTTACCATCGTAGGATTCAGTGTTAAATCGCATGCACGTTCACAAAAATGTCATTTTTTCATGGTGGTCTGGAATCCGCTATTGTTTTTGAAGCTCACAGATCGCACTTTTCACGTTCAAAACACCCGTTGGCGAACGCGTAGATTCGACACGCCGCTCAAAAAGTGAAAAATGTACGAAATTGTACATGTACATTTTCTTAAAAAATTTTTGTCGACGGCCCCATCGCGGATTAGACCATCGATCCATCGTTGGCGAACGCGAGCAAAAAACGCTTTGCGGATTCCAGACCAGCATAAAAAAAACGGTTTGCGGATTCCAGACCAGTAAAATCCCACTATGGGTATTTCCACTTCTGACGTAAGTGGGGATACCCATAGTGGATTTTTCCAAACTTAACAGAAAAACTGAGTTTTTTTGGAAAATCCACTATGGGTATTCCCATTTCTGACGTAAGTGGGGATACCCATAGTGGATTTTTCCAAACTCAACAGAAAAACTGAGTTTTTTTGGAAAATCCACTATGGGTATACCCACTTCTGACGTAAGTGGGGATACCCATAGTGGATTTTTCCAAACTCAACAGAAAAAAAACTAAGTTTTTTTGGAAAATCCTACTATGGGTATTCCCATTTCTGACGTAAGTGGGGATACCCATAGTGGATTTTTCCAAACTCAACAGAAAAAAATAAGTTTTTTTGGAAAATCCCACGATGGGTATCTCCACTTGTACAGTATAAATAGAGCTCCTGCGCGCTACAATCATCATTAGCGAAGATCCTCCAGGATCGGCCACACGAAAAAAGGTGAGAAGAAATCTACGTGAATCCAAATGTAAAATAATAATAAATTTTACCAAAATAATGTGTATCATTACACCGAGTTACTCTGCGTTGGCGCTCGTTCTGACACGTGAATATATTTATTCACGAAGGAAGCGCTGTGGATTTTATTGTCCAGTCACTGAGGGTTGAAAGGGGCTTGTTCCCCATACCGTCCCTGCGCGCCTTCGGCGCGTTAAACCATTCCATTCGGGTGTCAGTCTACAATCATCAGTCTGTTTTTATCAAACTGACAAGCAGGTCGCATGTCAAAGTTACATTTACTGGTGTAAACTTACTGAGAACGCCATTTGTCACGCTCGAAATGTATTACGGGTTTTCATTCAAATGAGTCAGTTGTCAGTTAAATGGTTTAACTGAAAAACTATTCTATGGATGAAAGCGGAAACAGTTCAAAAGATTAATTGATGTTATTTTTTTTTTTGAAAAGCGTTACATTTACTGACATGTTTTTATTCGAGATTTTAATTATTTATGTTCTTTCTGATTTTTAACACGTTTGAAACGGATGCTATTGTAATATTTTTTCAACTATTTATCGAGGTTTCATTTTGTAAAATGTTTTTCCTCAACTGGTTTTAGTTATTATATTAAAGACAGAAGATTTTTATTTACTTAAAACATAAAACATAAAAATAATTATACATTTAATTTTGAAAATAATAAATAGCTCAAGTTAGCATACTCTAAAGGAAATATTAATAATTTAGAAAACGAAAAGATGTTTTTACAGATGGATGCCAAATGTCGAGGTCAGCTTTTAAGCGAATATGAACGTGCCAAGAAGAGCATTCAATCAGCTGACAGAAGCAGACGTCTTGGAGAGATGGAACTCAAACGCGAGGCCACAAAAATATTTAATGGAGGTTCAGGAACGAAACAGGAAGGAGATAGTTGAAGAATTGAGACCCATAAAAGAGGGTTATTTGAGAATGGGTTCGTTGCCCGGTAGTTTTACAAAACAGTATTCCTTTCAATCTACACCGGATTACGTTCCCATGAGAATCGAAACCGATGTGAGCGAGAGCTTCGACTATCACCACTGATAGCGTCGCGTCGTCCGAGGATGGCAGTAAGAGAGATCTGTTGTATGGAATTTATAAGGATTCGGACGGTAGAACTTTTGTGGGTGACACAGAAGTGGAAATGGATGATGATGATTTAATCGTCGGTTCGAATAAGTATAAAATAACTGATGGAGTGCGCAAATTGCTCCTTTTCAACAAGCCTGGAAATTACACGGAACAGGATTTCGACAATTATGGAGACATTCTGGTTCAGACCCACGCCATGAAGAGAAATAATGATGCCAGAGAGACGAGACCTAAAGCCAACAGAGATTACAAGTGGACGAAAGTGATGAAACCCATATGGGATATGAATAAGAAGTTCGTCGAATCGGTGACTGGTAAAGGGGTGAAAACCACTTTTCTTCCGAGCGATTCTGACGCTCTGTCTCAGAGATTGAGTTTGTTGATGGCAAGTAGACGTGCTGGTAACACAGGATTAGATAATGAAATAGCTTCTCTATGTGACGAATTGTTAAGACAGAAGGTTTTGAATAAAAACCATTATAAAAGGCTGATGAACGAATTGAAGGATTGATGTAAATAATAAGTAGAGAGAAACAAACAAACAAAATAAATAAAATAAAAACAGTAAATTTTACACTAGAATAATAAAAGTATTTAAACAACAAACGATTTACCAGTGAAAAAACAAAATATATATTATAAAATATGTTGGTGATAAAGAACAGAGGATACGTCAGAACTTACGTTCAAGGTAGTTCTGGCATCGTCGATTCTATAATGCGAACGTTCACGAGCAATGCAGGTAGAAAACTCACATCGACCGCATTTGAGGTTGGTAAGAAGACGGCTTTGGATGCTGGTAAGAAAGCCGCTTCCGAAGCCAGTGGTAGGATAGCTTCTGTGGTTGGCAAGAGGGCAGCCAACACGTTGATCGACAAGTTGATCAGTCCACCGGCGAAGCAAGCTACGTTAGAGCGATCGCCGCAAAGTTGGAAAGATTTTAAGGATGCTGTGGTACCCATACAAGATTTAGCCAAAATGACGAGTGGATCTGGATTGAAGAGAACTCGCGATGGTGTAATATAAATAAATAATAATATTAAAAACTGAGTTTGAAAAAACATAAAAAATTGTGTTTGAAAAAATCTAAAATAACAAAAAAAAAATAAACAAAGATGAACATTAAAGATATGTCTTGGAACAACGCCACGACCAAGAGGTCGAATAACGAGTTCTTTCCCAAAAGCATAAGAGGCTTGATAGTGGGAAAATCGAATTGTGGAAAGACCAATCTGTTGATGAATGTGTCGCGACCTGACTGGTTGGATTACGACAGATTGTTCATGTTTGGCAAGAGCTTGTTTCAACCCGAATACAGATTGCTTCGAGAGTGCATGGATCGTAGATTGTCTAAGGACGTCATAGCCAGAATCGTTGACAGTAGGGAGGAATTCGACAAAAGTGAAGCTTCTCTTTCAACCATTTTGGACGGTGCGGCGATGGAATTGATGAAGAGAAATGCGTCTTCGAACGTCGAGTGTCGATTTTATGAGAACGCTAGCGACGTTCCGGATCCTAGAGAATTGAAATCGGAAGATAAGAATCTCATGATTTTCGATGATCTGCTTTT
Organism: Pictodentalium vernedei; assembly: GCA_031216915.1. Classification (NCBI taxonomy): domain Eukaryota; kingdom Metazoa; phylum Mollusca; class Scaphopoda; order Dentaliida; family Dentaliidae; genus Pictodentalium; species Pictodentalium vernedei. The sequence goes on from CM062297.1 coordinate 318,480,602, forward strand.
GGAGAGACAGAACTGATGCGAATCGTATTACGTTAGAGGTCATCACAGCAACGTGGACTGTTTCTACCTGTCGCAGAATTATTTTCGATTGCCCAGACAGACGATAAGGGAGAACGCTAATTTACTGTGTCTCTTTCACCAGGATCTCAAGAATCTCAATCACATCTACGGCGATCACGTCGCAAACGACATGAGCGTGGCGGAATTCAGGAGATTCTGCAAGAGGGTTTGGGATGGAGGACTTTACAATTTCGTTGTGATCGATTTGACTAGCGAATTTAATCACGGAAAATATCGATGCGAGTTCGACAGGTTTTATGTTTCTGATGATAATAAGACAGAGAGCGAAAATAAAATTAGAAAAATAATAAATCATCAAATAATTTAGTTTTGAAAAAATAAAATAAAAAATTAAAATATAATGTTCGAACAAGGAGAATTGTTAGAACGGATAGCCGAGAATATGGCTGCAAAACAATCCATTCAAATCGTGGTGAGTGGCGATTCGACTCGATTCGCGATGAAATTCGAACCTTCCATCGAATTGAATAGAGAGAAAAGATACGAGATGGCATTGGTGAATCTGGAGACTTATTATTCCTTTCCCAACGTCACCGAAAAGAATAACTCGTTCAAGTATTCCAGCGGAGTGGATTGGTTGGAGATTCAAATTCCCAAAGGAAGTTACGACATAGACGATTTGAGCAATTACATTCAAACACAAATGAAGACGGATGGAAAGGGAAGCAACAAGATCAGACTCGCTCCCAACCCTAATACCTTACAGACGATGTTGGATTTGGAAGATAATTTTCGAGTGGATCTCAACACGGACGATTCTATAGGCAAGCTGCTGGGATTTGATCGAAAGATGTATCGAGGCCACACAGCATCTGAAAATATGGTCGACATTCTCGCAGTCAATAGCATTCTGGTGAACGTGGGCGTGATTGCTGGAAGCTACGTGAATGGTAGCGCTCAACCGACGATCTATTCCTTCTTTCCAAATGTGTCGCCGGGTTATAAGATCATGGAACGACCTCGAAATTTAGTTTATCTACCACTGATTTTAGACACGTTGTATAGTCTCAAAACCACGTTGACGGGTCAAAATGGTGAACTGTTCGATCTTCGCGGAGAGAGGGTGACGATACAATTTCACATAAGAGAAATATAAAAGCAAAAAAAAAAATATTGTGTATATATAAATAACAAAATAAAATAAACGCAATATTAATTTACAAAAATCATTTAATATATATAATTATCATTAAAACAAAGAAAACAATTGAAGAAAATATATTTTAGAAAAAAGAATTATGACACAATACGTGGTTAAAAACGTGAACATATCCGCAGGACAGAGGAAGAAATTTAAGAGAGCGTTAACAACTTGAGGCGAGGTGGTGAAATTCAAATTCACTCACGAAGATCTGAGGAGTGGCGGTCAGGATTCGATTGCCTGGACCAGAAGTCAAATCAAAAGGATGGAGAAAGTGATTCGTGATGGAAGAGGGTTGACGGTGAGATTGAGTCCCGCTCAATTGAGATACAATTTGAGAATGAAAGGTGGTTTCCTACCGCTATTGGCAGGAATCGCTGCAAAAGCATTACCCTTTGCCACAAAAGCATTACCCTTTCTCGGAAAGACTCTCGGCGTGGGAGCTCTCTCGGGACTCGCGAGTTCGGCAGTTGAGAAATTAATGGGTGGCAGCAGACTGTTTTTTGAAGAAGGAAGGAGCTGTGTGTTGCATCCACGTAGACGATAGTGGTGAAGAATTGTATCTAGAACCCGTTAGAGGTGGCAACTCTTTGAGTGGAAACGGTCTCTATCTAAAGAGTGGACGGAATGTTGAGTGACTCGGCAAGGGTTTGTTATAAGAATATACCGATTTTTAGTATGTTATTATAATGTAAAAATTATATAATTATATAAAATATAAATCATAGAAAGTATAAAATAATATAAAATGGATAAAAAGGTGGAAAAACAATTAGACGATAATGATGAATATCGTGAGATAGAGTGCGAAAAAGATGTGGAAAAACGATTAGACGTTAATGATCGATATCTTAGGAAAGAACTGATAAAAGAGTTAAATAAAGATCGGGATAGGCGGTTGAAATTTAAAAGAATGAGACGTTTTCCACCATCACCACTACCTTCTGAAGAGAATGGTAATGATGCGAGTGTTACTGAGAGAGTCACAACATTCGTTCATAATTATGATTCGGATAAACAAATGTGTTCTTATAAAAAAAACGTAACATATCACAAAAAAAAGAAAAGAAGAATCGACACTGAAATTTGAGGAAAAAGGAACTGTTATTATAATATATGGGCAATAGTGAAGAAGGAAAACAAAAAAAACAAAAAAAGTAATGAGATCTAGAGATGATCAACTTCTCTAGATCTCATTACTTTTTTTTTCCTCTTTCTTCGCTAAACATCAATTTCTCTATTGTTTTTTATATTTCCAAGTCCGTTATTAGCATGCTGACGGTCGTGTCTTCTCCTTTTTCGCAAATGTGTTGAATGTTTATCTTTACTTTTGAGAGTTTTTTTACTTCGGTCAACTCGCTCTCACCACCCGATTTGTTCATGAGTTCAAGAGTGATTTTTGGATATATGTAACTTCCATAGGGCAACGACAAATCGCTCTTGTCGAATTCTCTGTCTTCGGCGACGATGATATTCTGCAGATCGCTTTCGTACTCGTAAAACAAATCGAGCATGGCTTCGTCCAATTTCAAAGGCATGCTATGTTTGTCGTATTTGTTCTGTAAGCCCTTCGTCTCGACCTCGTTCAATTCGATGGAATCGTGTCGTTGTAATCTATAGATTTTACAACCGAGTTTCTTACACATTTCAATTTCAATTCGCATTTTTTAGGTGTTGTTGTCATGATCGATTATTTGTTTTTTTGTTTTATGAATTATTGCAAATAATGTATATTTTAAATTTTGTATTTAATAATTTGTTAAAAAAGTTTGTTTTTTTTTTTTACTCTTTATATATATAAAAAAAGTTTTTTTTAATTTTTTAATTTTCTTTAATGTAAAAATTTTTTTTTTGTAAAAGTTTTTTTTTTCTCTTTATATATAAATAAAAAGTTTAAATTTAACGTCCTTTTCTTCTCGTATTAATTAAATTTTTTTCACATTAAGGAACATAAAAAATTGTTTAATTTCATTTAAAAAATTTTTTGAAGGAATTAAAACATATATATAAAAACAATTTTAAAACTTTTTAACAAATTATTTAAAAACAAAATTCAAAAAAAATATATTCTTACAAATGGAGCAAACAAATAAAAAAATGGAAAATTTAAATGAGAAAACCGTATCTCAGTTAAACAAGATTTGTAAAATATTAAAAATTCCACATTTCAGAAATCATAGAACCAAATCCCCAAAAATTGAAGTCATACAGGAATATCGTTTGCGAAACAATGGAAAGAAAAAAATCGAAAGATCGGAAGTGGATAAACTTAAACAGTCAAAAAATGCATCGGTTGTGAAAAATAAGAAGACGACTAAACGAAAAGCCATTGAAGAACGTCAAGTTTCAAAAGAAAAGAAAAAAAAACTAAAATGAAAACGAGTGATGCACTTCAGAATGTAGACAAATGAGATATATCGAGTGAAATTCGACGAGCAATCGACGAAGGGAAAGGAGAAGAATATGTAGCACAACTCATCACGGAACTATTCCAATTGAAGCCTGTAGAACAGAAGAGTGCGATCAAAGGCATTTTTTAAACTTTCGATGTGGTTCCCTCGTTCAAGAAAATCGATGCGAAATTGTTCATGGAACATGTGAAGAAAAAAGTATTGGATTTGTTTCGCAAACACATGAACGTGGGACAAAAAATTAAGATGATACTCCATTGCATGATGAATAAAATCGACGTGAAGTCTGGCGAGAGCATTGTGAAAAATGCATTTTTCAGATCTAACTTCGAACCCGTATTTCAAGGTTCAGATTTATCGGACGTTTTCGAAAAGATGAAAGACAAGATGTTGACGTCTCTCACAACATATCAACATGAAGATAGTAATTGGACGTTCGATGAGGTGCTGAAATTCGAAATTCATATAACTAAAAACGATTCATTGAAAGGGTCTTCCTACATGGAATTACCGTATTTCTTAGCTAAAAAAATTGCTGTGATCAACGTGAGAAATAAAGATGATCAGTGTTTTAAATGGGCAGTCACCTCCGCTTTATACCCTGTCAAAATGCACTCCGATAGAGTTTCTCGTTACGAGGAGACTTCTAAAAATCTTGATTGGACTGGAGTGACTTTTCCAATGCAGTTAAAACATATTGAACGTTTTGAGGATCAAAATCCCACCATAGCAGTGAACGTCTTGGGATACGACGATGAAAAACAAATGATCTATCCTCTCAGACAGACTTCGTATCTCGAAAGAGAAAAGACGATTATTTTATTATTGATTTCGAATGGTGACAATCGTCATAATTGTTGGGTTAAAAATTCGAGCCGAATACTGTCGAGACAAAATAATAAACATAAAGGAAAGATATGTTTATGTTGCAACTGCATGAACATGTTTCAGAGCAAAAAATCGTTAGTGACACATCAGGAATATTGCAATGAAAATCAAGGTGCCACCGTCGAAATGCCCAAACCCAACACCATCGTGAAGTTTGAAAATCGCAATAGAAGGTTAAAAGTACCATTCGTCATGTACGCCGATTTCGAATGCTTTACCATGAAAATGAGTTCCTGCCAACCCAACGCTCTTCGAAGTTATGTTGAAAGATATCAAAAACACACGCTTTCGGGTTATTGCATTTACGTGAAATGTGCTTTTGACTCACAACATGACATGGGTCCCTTCACCTACATGAAACAGTGCGAAGATGACGACTTGGCTCAAAGGTTCGTGGAAGAGTTAGAATCGAAAATTCAAATGTTATACGATAAATTCAAAACTCCGGCGAAAATGATCATCATGCGAGAGCAGCAGGATGAAAATAACAGAGCCACCAAATGTCACATATGCAGACAATCATTCGATGAGAATTCGGAGGAAAATAAGAAGGTCAGAGACCACGATCATTACACGGGTCTGTATCACGTTCCGGCTCACAGCAAGTGTAATTTAAAATATCGTGGCGCCGTTTTCTATCCGGTGATATTTCACAATCTCTCGGGTTATGACAGTCATCTGTTTGTGAAAAATCTCGGCACCTCCCACGAAGAATTAAATTGCATCGCAAACAGCGAAGAAAGATACATTTCATTCACGAAATGGAAGGTCATGGAGAAGAAAAGAGTAATTGACGGAAAGATGTTGGAAGAAAAAACGAAATTAATTCGTAGAAGCATACGTTTCATCGACAGTTTTAAATTCATGTCGACCGCTCTGGAAAAATTAGTCAATAACATGAGCAAGGATAAATTTAAAATCATGAGCGAACATTTCAGAGAACGAGTAGACGTTATGTTGAGGAAAGGAGTCTATCCTTACGATTACATGAACGATCTAAAGAGATTCGACGACACCGCACTACCTTCGAAAGAAGATTTTTATTCAAAATTATATGAATCCGACATTTCCAACGAGAATTACGAACACGCCAAAAACTTGTGGAAATCATTCGATATGAAAACCATGAGAGATTATCACGATCTCTATCTGAAGACTGACGTTCTGCTCTTGGCAGACATGTTCGAAAATTTTCGAGACGTCTGTCATCGAAATTACGATCTGGAACCCGCTTGGTATTTCACTGCACCCGGTCTGGCGTGGGACGCTCTGTTGAAGACCACCGAAGTCCAATTGGAATTATTATCTGACGTGGACATGTTGCTCATGTTCGAAAGGGCTGCGAGAGGTGGCATCTCGATGATCTCTCATAGATATTCTGAAGCTAGCAATCACTACATGAAACAAGGTTTCGATTCGAAACGGTCGAATAAATACATACAGTATTGGGACGCTAATAATCTGTACGGTTGGGCTATGAGTCATCCTTTGCCAATTGGAAATTTCGAATGGGTAACGGAACTGGAAGAGATGCAAAAATGGAGAGACTATCCTTGCATTTTAGAAGTCGATTTGAACTATCCGGAAGAATTACACCATCTACACAAAGATTATCCGCTGGCTCCTGAATGAATGGAAACGATTGAAGGAGACAAGGAAAAACTCATTCCCAATTTATTTAACAAACGTAACTACATCGTCTACAGTGAGAATTTGAAACAATACATCGATTACGGGATGAAATTAGTCGACATACATCGCGTCATTCGATTCGACAAAGAGCCTTGGATGAAAAAATACACTGATCTCAACACAAATCTCAGAATTCGAGCTGAGAACGATTTTGAAAAAGATTTCTTCAAACTCATGAACAACTGCGTGTACGGTAAATTGATGGAAAACATCAGGAAGAGAACCGACGTTCAACTCATCACGTCTGAGAAAAGAGCTAAAAAATTAGTGGCGAAACCCAATTACAAACACCGAACCATATTCGACGAAAATCTAGTGGCCGTTCACATGCAAAAAACGCACCTGATGTTCGACAAACCGTATTATCTCAGACCGATCATCTTAGATATCAGCAAGCAATTGATGTATGAGTTTCACTACGATTACATCAAACGAAAATTTGGTGATAAAGCCAAACTACTGTTCACCGACATGGACAGTTTAGTTTATGAGATAGAGGCGAAAGATGTCTACCGAGATATATCTCCTGACGTGGCCACGTGGTTCGACACGAGCAATTATCCCGTCGATCACCTGTCCAACATTCAATCGAACGACAACAAGAAGGTGTTAGGTAAATTTAAGGACGAGAGCGGTGGTAAACAAATCGTCGAATTCGTGGGCTTGAGACCCAAACTGTATGCTTATGATCTAGAAGATGAAGAGATCAAGAAAAGTGCAAAGGGGTTAAAGCGTGCGTGGTGAAGAAAAACATCTCTTTCCGAGAGTATAAAGATTGTCTGTTAGGAAGTGGTCCGGTGTATAAGACTATGAAATTGATTCGAAGCGAAAATCACGACTTGTATACTGAAATAGTCAACAAGATTTTGCTGACAGCTGATGATGATAAGAGATTCATGTTAGACAATAAAATAAGCACTTTAGCACTCGGACATTGGACTTTGAATCTAATTTTAGACGATAGGATTTCAGATATGATTGAGGATGATAGGATTCCAGATATGATTAAGGATGATAGGATTCCAGAAAATCAAGAGGAATTAGACGGATTCAAGATTATGGAAGTCGATAGAGACATCGAGAGAGTTAGTTTAAAAAGAAAAAAAAGAAAAAAATAATGTCATTTTAGTGAATTATAATAAAATAAATAATTTTTTTTTAAAAATATATGCATTTATGAATAAGAAAATAGAGATATCCGTAGAAGGTGTTGTCTTACCTAACGAACCCCTATCCAACATCGATCTGTCAAATGCGGTGAAGGATTTGAAAATCAAAGATTTTCTAGGTGTGTTTTCCAGAGATGCCTTGCCGAAGAGAAGACCTCGACAATCAGAATGCGGAATTTTAAATCTAGACGATTTATCGGGTGAAGGCACTCACTGGGTGGCGTGGTTCAAAAACGGGAAGAAGAAGAATTATTATTTCGACAGCTACGGAATCTCACCGCTGAAAGAAATAAAGAACAATTTCAACAAATCAATGGTTCGTTACAACCCGGAATGAGTGCAATCACCAGATCAAGAGTTTTGCGGTCACCTTGTCTCTACGTTCTCAAGAGATGGCCTGAAGGAGCTCGGTTTCAAGACATTCTCAATGATTTACATTAGAGAGAGATTTTTTTTATAGTATATAAAGGTAAAAAGTTATTAAAAAAAATTTTACTCGAATAAAAACGAAAAATAAAATAAGTAAAATAATTCATTTTTAATAAACTGCGTTTGAAATATATTTTTAAAACAAAAATCTCAAAACAACATGCTAGTCGATAAATTTGGTAGAAGTGACGACAAAAGTCAACCTAAAAAGAAGAGGAAGACGCTCGAAGTCGGCGATGGTTACGACGTTGCCAACTTGGACGAACGTTACATTCAGAGATACGAACATCAAGAGGAACCTTTGAACATGAACGATAAGAAGCTCTACAATCTTCGTGAGCCGATAGATCTCGCAGATGCTGCGACTAAAAAATACGATGACAGGGGGAATGCGGATTTCGAACGAATCATGCTAGATAATTACGTGGATAAAGCCATGACCGACGATCTCAATCTGAAATCTAAACGTTTGGTGAACGTCGCGAATCCCATAGATTCCACCAATGCCGCGACCAAGAAATACGCGGACGACTCTCACGTGAGATTCAGCGAACATCTGAGAAATAGATATGTTCAGAAAATGATGCACTCGGAATTGAATGTCAATTCTAACAAGATAATGAACGTGGCCACTCCCACGAATCCCAAGGACGTGGCGACCAAACACTATGTAGATCTGAAACAGAGAAAGTCTGACAAATGAGAAATGAAATCGGATCTGAATGCAGGATTCAACAAGATATTGAATCTGTCGAAGGTCGACGACACGGATGCAGACTCAACCGCGGTCAACAAGGGCTATGTAGATTCTGCTGTGATACGATCACCAGAATACGTAGAATCACAAGTGGATGATCTCTACCTGAACAAACTATCTGGCGGAACCATAGAGGGTGGTATCAACATGAACGGTGAGAATTTATTCGGACTCAGTCACGATCCCGAATTCGATTCCAGCGCAGTCAGCAGGAAGTATGTAGATGACAACTCACTCTGGAGAAAGGGCGACATCATGGAAGGTAAACTAGACATGGGCGGACACGCGCTCATGAATCTACCAGATCCTGTGACATGATGGATGCCTGCACCCTGATTTCGGTGGTGGAAAGAGTCAAATACGCTAGACAATTGATCACCGTGTGGGCTGAGGAGGCCGGCACGTTAGAGGAGGGAAAAACCGAGTGGTCTTACGGAAATGGAGGTAGCGGATCGAAACATGGTCAGATGGGATATCCCATGCTGTTAGGAGGTGAAATCATTCTAATGAGTCTGGCTTCCTCGGATTTGAATAACAGAGTGGTCGTCAATCTCGTGGTGAATGGAGTAGAGAGCGATAAGAAATACAGCGTTGAAAAGACTGAGAATCAACACGCGAATGTTAGCACGTTCAGCACGCCTCTCAAAGTGAATGCCAGAGACAGGATTAATTTTGTTACGAATACCAATAATCCCGAAGCTGTCACTTCCACGGTGAATCTACTGATCGAACTAGATCCTTTGAACAAACAGTGAACGCATGGAAATAATTAATTAAAAAAAATAATGTGTGATTATTAAAAACAAAAAAAAAGTAATGAGATTTAGAAAGATGTTCAATCTCTCTAGATCTCATTACTTTATTTATTTTTTTTTTTTGTTTTTTTTTTTTTTTTTAATAATTACTCATTACTTTTTTTATTTTTTTTCACACACTTCTCTCATCGAATGATCGACATCTTATTTCCATCTGATTTGAATTGTAATTCTCTGTCCCACAGGGCTAGAGTGAAGGCTTCCGTTTTTCTCGGCACATTCCTATCGAATGATCTGAATGTCTAAGACGCTACTCTTGAGTCATTCACTCTGTTTACTGACGTCGAATACGAACATGGGATACATCGACTTGTATTCACCGGGAGATATATAGGGTTGCTCATCAATTCGTCTAGACCATGATACTTCTTTCTAAAATCAGCGGCGTCGCCATACAGTCTGCTGATAGAGTTCTTGTCAAACGACACATTGTAATTGATTGCTGGATACCTCGTGACGTTCAGAAACACTTGCATGTTTCTCAAATGGCAGTGATCGAACAGCAACGCATTCTTTTCCTGAGACCCATCCCTATCGGTCTGAAACGCAACCACGATGAAACGCGGTCTCTCAGAAGCGGATTTCACCATCAATCTCCAATCAAAGTGATTCGTGGAGAGTGGAATGCTAGCCGTGTCGCACTGTCTCATTCTAAATCCCACAGGTAATTTACTCTTGGATTCTATGATCTTGTAGAGATGGGCTTTTTCCACGGTCGAAGGCTCCACGTGCGGAACAAACCACGATATCTTGTGTAGAGTTAACTTACCCGCATCGGTCGCAGGGAGTCTCACTATTGCATCGTCGTTTCCTTTTCGAATCAACGTTGTGTTTGAATCCGTACATGATCTTGTTGTAATCGTCCGCAAATCCGAAGATGTGTTTCAAAGGTATCCTGAACGAAAACGTTCCTTTAGGTCTGGATGTCTTGACGACATAGTCGAATATCGCGGCGGCGCCGGCGTTAGCAGGGCCGACGGTGTCTTTCACCCACAACTGATTAAGTCCTCTGGATTTCGAAAAATCATCCGGATACGTCAAGAGTCCGAACATCGTGGTGGCCTGACCAGGATGAAACACAGATTCTATCTCTTGTCCGGATAGCATGTATTTTATATTACTGAATAGATGCATGATGCCATTATTGGCTAGAGTAACCGTGTCATCGTCGGCGTAGTCGCTCCCATCTTCCTTGGTGAGACGTCCCTGCACCACTATGTAACTCTCGCTAGGATGGACGAATAGATCTTTATTTTCGACATTGATTCTTATCTCTCCCGCATCGTTCAAACTCATTCCGGTTACCGGTTAGTATTCGTGAACCTTATATTCTTGAATACTTTCATCTCTCACTATGCTTTGTGCTATATTTAGTATATTTGCCATTTTTTAAAGGGTTTTTGGTTTTTGTTTATTAATTAGCTTGCTTTTTTTTATCTAAAAATAGTTTTAATTATTTTTTATTATTATTTTTCTCTCCTATATATATATGTGTAAACAAGAAAATGTTAAAGAAAGTAAATAAAAAAAAAATGTTTTCTTTATCAAAATTTTGTCTTTTGTAATTGTTGTTCGTAAAACTTTCGGATGATCTCTTCTCCATCCAAAGCTTCGATTTCGTAAGTCACCGGATCGGTGTGAAATATTTTGATTATCACGAAGATTTCCGAGGTCCATCGAGGAGTATAACCCTTTTCGAAGTGCTTCTTATAAGCGTAGATTCTCACTCGATCACCGACCGCAAATTTCGGCGTTCAAGACTTCTTCCTGATCTTAGATCTCTCAGGATATAGATTCGCGTGGACCCGTTTTTCGTTTCGAGGATCGCTAGCTTCCACAGGAGTCATCTTGATCGATCTGTGCCACGTGTTGTTGTAATCTTTGACCAGACCGTTCAGAGCGTATATGTATTTCTTGGTCGAATTCGCAGTGAGGTATCTATGCATCTTTTCCTTCATCGTTCGATTCCAACGTTCCACCACGCTGGCTTTCTCTTCGTTTTCGATCGAGTAGAGGTCGACCAGTCAATGAACGTGCTTGTTGTAGAATTCCTTCCCCTTATCCACCCACAATTTATTCGGTTTTCGAGAAGACAAGTCGAACACGCTCTTCAGAGCCTCGGCGACGCAAGGTCCCGATTTATTCTTCAACGCTCTGATCCAACCGTATTTGGAAAACACGTCGATGACCGTCAATAGATATTTGACACCCTCGTTCCACCTCTAAAATGATCTCATGTCGACCAAGTCGGCAGACCAAATATCATCAAAACCCTTCACGAACACCCATCTCTTTCGAAATTTACGCACGATGGGTTTGTGTAACTCCTCTGCCAATTCGCTCGTCAATAATCGTTTCTTCTTCTTTTCAGATGCGCTTTTTTTTTGAACGCCCCATCCGAATCGACATTTCGCACCAATCAGATTACCGACCAGCGAACGTTCTATCTTCTCTCTCCTGGTCGGATTCGATATACCTCTCAATTTCGCCAACATGTTTTTATCGCAGACATCGTTGCGAGTCTTGGTGTCGGGATGTCCGGCGTAGCATAGATCGTGATCATATGCGGCCGCGTCCACCCTATTCACAGGTTTTCTCCAAGATTTAGGAGTCAGATCGGCGTTGAGTCTCTTGTTCAATTTCGTTCCAGGTCCCGTGAAACTGTGACCAGGCAGATGCATTTCGAAAGGTAGATTATTGATCATTTTATTCACGATGCCTTTACCTTTGCTCGCGTTCTTTTTTTGATGAATCGAGTCTTGATAGAACCACACACGTCGCAAATTCCACGAAGCATCTGTCTGTCGTTTTTAGTTCATACTTCTTGAGAATTACTCGTCTCGGTAACTCTCTTACACTTTACGCAATACATTTTTTGAGAGTTATTTAAATTAATTTCATTTTTATTTTATATATAAATTTAATATTTATTTTTTAAAAATTCTGTTCTTATTATATATATTTTTTTTTTCAATCGCTGCTCTTGAGTTCTATCATCTTACTGAATTCTCTTTCCTCCCCTTTTCCACGAGAGAATCCTTCATCTCTTCCTTGATGATCTAACGAGTCTTGATTCTCACAGCTTCTTTCATGGCTTCATATTTCGTTTTCTCACCCAATATCGTGAAGTATTCTCCGTCCGATATCCTACCGTCTTTCAACGCCATTGAGATCACTTCGGATATCGTGTAGATCTTGGAGTCGGCCAAGACGCGAATCTTGCCATGTTTCCTCGCCTTCAGATATAATTTCCTACTCAAAAAGTTTCCGAGCGTGCTAAACAATCCAGCGGCGAGAGCCACTCCTTCAATGGTTAACACGATCGGAATACTGACCGCAGTCGACAACAATCCGATGCCGGCTGCATGTAAACCCATGGAAATCGTGATGAGTGTCGTGTCAATCGCGTTGATGAATTTCACGAAACACGAATACTTCTTCTTGAGAGAATGACGAGAATCTCTCTCTTGAGTTAGATACGATTGGATTCTACTGATTTGATCGAGGCGATACCTCTCTCCTCTTTCTTTTTCTTCTAGCGACGATGCCGTCGGCAAAACGCCGTTCGGCTTCTTATCCTCGTCATCATCTAACGTCGGATACAATTTATTTCTGGTTCTCATTTTTGTGTTTTTTCTTTCTTTCTAATATTAGATAAAAAATTTATGTGTGTATTTATTTTTATTTTCTATTCTCCCTTATTTATATCAACGAGAAAACTTAGACGTATGCTTCCTTCAGCATTAATTTCATGATGCATCCCTTGTCTTCTAAAGTCAGACTTCTACGCGCCAATTTCAGTTCTTCCGAATTGGTGGGCTTATCTCGTCCGCTACAGAAGACTAATCTCCTCCAAAACGTGATCACTTCGTCGAATCGAACGCGTTCGAACGCCGGTTCGAAATACTTGACGACCATATCTTCCCTTTGCATCGTCAGACACGAATGATTCTCATGATCGAAGTCTAGATGATCCCGACATCCGACGCATCGTTCTAACAAGAGGCGACCTAGTTGTTCGTTCACGCAGAATGCGTAGGATCTCATCAGTATTTTTAAAAGAAACCTTGCTCTAATAGTCTGAGAAGCGTCCATGATTTACGTATTTTTTATTATCTATTCGATTTGATATTTATTTTTTTAAATAACTATTTATTTTACTTTTTTTTCTCTCCTATATATATATCAATCACTTTTTATTTTCCTCGCCTCAAAACCGATTCCAGTTGAGAAAAAAACATTTACAAAATAAACCTCTCTAAATGAGTTTTGCTCTCGAACGTGTTAAATCGCAACCGCGCTTATTCTCACCATAAGGAAAACTCGAATAATCAAAATCAAAAGTAAGCATATCAGTAATGTAACGCTTTCAAAAAACGCGTTTAATTCATGTCAATTAATCTTTTGAACTGTTTCCGCTTTCATCCATAGAATAGTTTTTCAGTTAAACTATTTGACTGACAATTGACTCATTTGAATGAAAACCCGTAATACATTTCGAGCGTGACAAATGGCGTTCTCAGTAAGTTTATACAGTAGGGATTTTCCCCAAAAAAACTTAGTTTTTTCTGTTGAGTTTGGAAAAATCCACTATGGGTATCCCCACTTACGTCAGAAATGGGAATACCCATAGTGGGATTTTCCAAAAAAACTTAGTTTTTTTTCTGTTAAGATTGGAAAAATCCACTATGGGTATCCCCACTTACGTCAGACGTGGGTATACCCATAGTGGATTTTCAAAAAAAACTCAGTTTTTCTGTTAAGTTTGGAAAAATCCACTGTGGGTATTCCCACTTACGTCAAAAATGGGAATACCCATAGTGGGATTTTCCAAAAAAAACTTAGTTTTTTTTCTGTTAAGTTTGGAAAAATCCACTTATTATTACTTGGTTAATTTCATATCGGCCGAGATATCAGCCGCTGGTAACTTCACATCAACCTTCGATGTAAACAATGAAAATGTAATATCAACCACACAGATATATAAGATCAGAATATGCTATCCACTACACGGATATGTAAACAGTGAGAAATAGAATAAACGTATAGAGTTTTCAAGTAAAAAAAATATTCTGTGAGTAGGATTACGAATGAAACCGACGAGCATCTGGAGAGTCGGTTTCATTCTTAATTTTACGAGTACAATAATTTTTTTACTTGAAAACACTATACGTTTATTTTGTTTATCCTATAAATCTTTTACAGGGCAGTCGCGGCGAAGTTGTGCTGTTACTCGCTACAAAACACAGCGAGAAGTGAGGAACACATTGGTCCAATTCGATGGACAAGCAAAATTGGCAAAAATAAACAAGGCGCAGTAAAACATTTCTGTCTAAAAATAATTCCCCTACAAACTTGAGCTAAACTTGCAAAAATACTTTATTAAATGAACAGTGTGTGGTGTTTTCTACTGGCTTTGTGTAATACTTTCAAAAATATTTAAAGAAAGCAACAATTGATCTATTAATTATGCTGCACGAATGCGGCAGGGGTCAGAGGTCAACAAGTCCGTCTCTACTGCAGGAATAAATTCTTTCAGTGTAAAACCTGCGGGGAAAATTCATCACCCTACTAGGTGAATAAAGCAAAAATATATCCAATGCCTTTATTGTTCGAATAAACGGCCATTTATGAGATAAAATACTATTAAATACACGGGAGCACAGTGGCTCAGTGATGACGGCATTGGACTTCAAACCGAAAGGTCTACGGTTTGATCTCCGAGGTAACTGCGTTGTGTCCTTGGGCAAGGCACTTAAGCCCGATTCGAGCGGGGGTACGTTGTCGCCGTGTAAAAGGCGTACTGTACGTCGATGGTGCACCTGTCTTCAACCAATGCTAACCCGGCTAGTGTAGAGTTAGTACGTTTTGGAGTCTAACAGTTGCTCGCCGCTTCTCGGTGGTCCTCAAGCTTTCCCCACCCGTAAAACTGTCCAACACGAGGTGACCCTAGATTTCGAAAGATTCGTTAAACCCCAGTAAATAAATGACTATCACCTGCACGGATATATAAAAAATCAGAATATACTATCAACTGAAAGCATATGTAAACACTGGAAATGCACTACCAACCACACAGATATGCTCCGTTGAGTTGAGCTGAACATGTCATAGAATGAACAAAGGGTGTGAACACCTGCGATACGGGGTAATAATGTAAGTCAGAGAGCACTGTGGTGGATTCTAGACGTTAACATTGCATTATTATTATTATTATTATTATTATTATTATTATTATTATTATTATTATTATTATTATTATTATTATTATTATGTACACTGTAAAATCATTTGCGTTAAAAATCAACCCAAATCAACTGGAATGAGTGAATATGAACCCAACTGGGTTCATATTCACTCAGCCCAGTTGATTTGGGTTAACTTTTAATCCGACCGAATTTAGAGTGTAAACGGTGAGAAGGCACAACCAACCACATGGGTATTGAAACAATAAGAATCTGCTATACACTACGCAGACATTATAAATAATGAGAAACCTGAAACTTGTTTTACCGGCAGCCAGCTACGGTAAATCTATTGTTAATTTTACGACAATGTGCGTTTCTTTTTAAGCTTAGGCATCCGAAATACTAATAGAAGATTGTTGATATACAGTAGAGCAACTTTCTTTCAGAACGAACGCAGCTATTTAATTCGCGCTTTACCAAAATGTCATCGTCTACGTCGAAAGTTTCCTTGTTCCAGAAAAGTAAATTGTGAGGGTAGACAAATTAATATTTTTAACATGTAGCCATTATGGCAGTGGTTTAAAGATTAACTGGTTTACTGTTCATGACTACTGGACTGTCCTCTGGTGTAAAAAAGACAAATCAAATATCAGTTCCGCGACTTTGCTCCAAGACGGAACAAAAATGGTTAGCACTGGTGCCAAATAAATTAGTAAAGCAACTTTACGGTAGAAATTCCGACAGCCTGTTTGCCGTCTTTCACTTACGAATTTTTTAACTGCAATTTTTTATATTGTAGGTGTTAATGCATAATTGCGGCGGGTCATGTACGTTCGACAACACTTCAAAGCTGTATGTGTTGTATGTGATGCCTCTGTACCATGCATCATGGCATGCGGATTGGTAAGCTTCTCGGCATGATTACAGGGTTGGGGTATTCGTATTCGTATTCGGTATTCGAATAGTATTCAACATATTTTATGAAGTATTCGGCTGTATTCAGTAATCATGCAATTTAAAAGTATTTGTATTCGGATTCGTATTCAAATACAGTCAAATATGAGGTGTATTCATGAATACTTTTTTGAATGCTTTCGAATACTTTTCAGCTGTTTTTTTTTTCATGATGATTACCCTTCAAATCATTCAACTCATTAACAAAGGCGTTAGGGTCAATAATATTTAAAGGTTATTATTTGGTTAGTTTCATAGAATCCAAGAGATATCATCCATCCAAGTGATATCAGCCCGAGCTGGGAACGCGGTGGCTCAGTGGTAGACTGTTGGACTTCTATGCAAGAGGTCCCGAGTTCGACCAACGTACGGGACGACCCGCGTTGTGTCCTTGGGCAAGGCACTTCATCCCGGTTGCCTACATGGGGGCACGATGACGCCGCCGTGTACTAAGGCGTACTGCACGTTGATGGTGCACCTGTCTTCAACCGCTGTAACTCTGCTTGAGCGAAGCTTGAACAGAGTTAGAATGTTGAGGAGCTGACAGTTGCTCGTCGATGCTCGGTGGTTCTCTACGGGTACTCCGGCTTCCTCCACTCGGAAAACTGTCACAGTCACGATTAGCCATTGTGCAATAAGTATGTGACCTTAAACACCAATAAATAAATAATAAATCAGCCCGAGCTAACTTCATATCAGCCTGAGACCGAAAATTAAGCCCAGACAAATAAGTACCAAAATGTTCTCAAACCTATTACAGTTTTCTGACAGTGTAACTGTTTCTCATTCTCGTCACCAAGTCCGATGTTTCCCCATTGGAGAATTCGAGTCCTTCGAATATCTGAACGATCTTATCTTCAACTTCGACGAATCTCTGCTTATGACCCCGAATCTTCTTAGTTTGCGTTGAATTTTATGCACACGCCTCTTCTTTCTTCTCTTCATCCACCTTATCCTTATTGATTTTCCATCTTTAACCCTTTACCCAACGCAGACGATATCAAAATTTGTGATTTTAAAAATTAATTTTTCAATTTTTTCAAAATATTTCAACAAAACCATATCATGTGACCCCCCATTGGAACGAGCTCGACGAGCTCGTTCCAATGAGGGGTCACATGATATAGTTTTATTGTAATTTTCGGAAATTAATATAAAGTTTTATTGTAATTTTCGGAAATTAATATTTTTTTTTTTCAACTGCCGAATTTGCATATTACGCAGGTGGATGCGGTCAATTCGTTAGGTAAAGGGTTAAGTCCTCATCATACAAAACCTCAACTTTTCAAGTCACTCCATTATGCCTGGTCACACCAATTTTCCTGATTTTGTTCGGCGAAAACGGTGAAAAATGTCCATTCAAACAAACTGTTTGTTCCTAGTGACGCACCAATGGGAACAACTCTAGCTTGATTCATATCGGCCGAGATCGGCGCCAGATCAGCCGAGTTTAAAGTCATCATATCTGCCTAGCAATTCTGGGAAAGAAAATCATATCTAATAAATACATATTATTTTGACAAAGGTAATACAACCTTTTGTTGTCAAAGATTTGCCATGAATGATTCAGGTGACAAAAAATGGAATGCAGGCCTCCATCGGGTCAGTGCTTCAAGTCATACCTCAAACACAAACGTAAGTGTATCACCCGACTGCGTGGAGTCTGGCATGTATAAAATATTCACAGCTCCCCGATAGATAGTGCTGGATCGGGCATGACAAAGTACCGCTCGTACCAGCATAACCGGTACCGGGACGAGACAGAGCCTGTCCCGCCGAAACCGGTACCGGGACAAATCAACAATTGGATGGCATATCGCAATCAGATGGCAGAAATTCGCATTCAAACCACCCCAGTCCCCAAGACAAACATAGCATCGTGCCAATTATTCTGCAGCGACATCAAAGTAACCATAAAGCACGAAGATCCTGCTTTATGATTACTTTGATGTCACCGCAGAATAATTTCTTTGAATTAGCTGATTACGGCTCTTTCGTTGTCTTTGATACGACGCTTGAAAAGGCAAAATGGTCGGCCTTGTGGAGGTCGTGGTGCAGACAGAACATGCACCTGCAGAGTGTTTTGATATGTTCATTCACAAATAAGTTAAAAGTATGTCATGCAAGTGTGCCATACACGTTTATCAGCCTGTTTACCCTCGTTCGATTGGATTCACGCCGCGTATTCAGCCAAAACTCAAGGAGTGTTGCCTGAATCCGTGCGTGAACGTATGTCCCACCGTGGCGAACCCGTCCGTTTCACTTTTGTTGGGGTGTTTCTTACCCTGAAAGGG
The DNA here is from genome assembly GCA_031216915.1 of Pictodentalium vernedei. Lineage (NCBI taxonomy): Eukaryota > Metazoa > Mollusca > Scaphopoda > Dentaliida > Dentaliidae > Pictodentalium > Pictodentalium vernedei. The sequence goes on from CM062297.1 coordinate 318,499,421, forward strand.
TTAATAACTTTTCCTCGAAAAGCATAAATCAACAGGGGTTCACTGAAAACAACAATTTCAATACATATATATAAAAATAAAAATGATAATTCGTGACTTACATGGAATCCAAAAGTATAAGAAATCAAAACGTCAATCACCCCCTACCCACACAGTTTTTCAGTCACTTGCGGGCCCGCATTCTCTGTTGTCGCTGGTTGTTCCTCCTTTTCGCTGGTATTTCTTCCTTGGTCGCCTCTTCATTTCACCCCTTTCACTGCCGTCGCACGGCCACTTACGTATCGTCACTTTATCGACACCTCTGCTCTAACATGTGACGGAATGTCACTCTGCCACTGCCGTCGCGCGGCCACTAGCTTATTGTCACTTCAATTGGCGCTTTTTACACAAGCAGTCGCCACCAATGGGGTTAAATTCCCCCTTACGTTTGTCTCCGAATAATAATGTTCATACAGGCAAAGCCTACTCTGCCTGTGTATGGCTTGCCTTCTAAACAGGTAATGCCGTTTACCTAAATACAAATTAGCTCCCTGGGCTCGTACTTCGTGTTTCTGATCCTATTCTTATATATGGCCACCGACTTGGCCCGCGACTGCTCCTATTCTAAATATGAGCTCTGTGGCTCCACTACGACGCAACTTGCCTATACTTTCGCACCTCCTCTAACCTATAGCATGTGACCTCCAACATCTACACGCAACGACCCACAGCCTTACACGCCTTCAGACTGGAATTGGCTGGAATGAATTTTTCGAGAAACTCCTCGATTTTTATTTCCATGGCCAGAACATTTATTCTCAGTTAATCGCTTCTATTGAACTTGGCCGCTTAGATCAATCTTAATTTAATATTCGCTTTAAAGTTCCTTTGAAAGACTCACATTTTGGTATCTTTTGACATTTCAGAGACAAGATACATGCGTAATATGGGTGTGTGTCCAGAACACGTGTGATGCACTGTTTTCCAACAAATACATTTTAACTGACCTTAATTACCAAGATAATGACAACAGGAGAATACTTCTTTGATCAGTTATCAGATAGCACATGTGACATTCAACAAACGCGCCATAATGGACATTAAATTTCACGCTTTATTACCACCGATCGAATTACTGAAAAATCGGTTTTCGGGACCCGCCATATATCTATCTTTACGTTTTATGTTTAACCCATTCAGAAAGATTATCGAAAATATTTACACTTTTAAACAAGAAAATTGCTACTTTCAGCTATCACCTTGACAAAGAGAACCCACTCGATTTTGCAGTATTCTAAAACAATAGTCCAAACATGTCATCGGAACTCATCAAAAGCTGCACACAATTGGCGCTATGCGAGCGTTGCATGCAGTGCGACGAAGTGATAGCAAAACAGTTTTGCCGGCTTTCATGGTTTACGAGATGTTTTTGGAATGTTACATCCCGACGTTTCCTGAAAATAATCGCGAAGGGCACAATATAACATGGGTTATTATGAGAAATCAATTGAATAAAAAAACGATCTGCCACTGTCGATAAATGAAATATACTTTCTGACTGGGTTTAAAAGAGTATTGAAAGGTGAATGGTACAAGGGAAGAAAATACAGTTGCAAATTCGGCCACTCACTAATAAATCATTGAAAAGCTGTTCCAAAAGAATTAGGCTTGCACATACTGTATCATTCATTCTTATCAAATTGAACATTTATTCCAATAATAGAGCTAGACTGATAAAAACAGTGTTTCATAAGTCATAAATCATCTCTCATGGATGGTGCTCTCAGGACACATTCAACTGTTTTATAGCCTTGATGTCGAAATCAGACCAACACATCAATTATTTCAATTTTAAAAAGTTCATGTGGAATACCCCGCCACAGTGTCTGCAATGATAGTTATTTAATAGGATAATTTCATAATTTGGCCTCATTATCCTATTAACAAACCGGTGCTGATATATATATATTTACAACACAGGAAAGTGGATTAACCCTGCACTAGGGCCTTGCGAATTGGAATTTATATTATCGAATCGAACCTCGAATCGAATCGGATGTTCGGTGTCGATATCGTCGTCGAATCCGAATCGAATCAATTTTCGCGAAATCACGTGTTGTATTACAAACTACCATACATAACCTTGCGGCTTGCGCATACAGCAGGTAGCATGAGTACTCAATTGCAGAGGTTACAAGTTATATTGCTGCAATAGTACTTCTAAATTGGAGCGCGGGATTCCCGCGCTCCACTTTATAAGTACTGCTGTTACAATTAACTTGTAAAGTGGACAAGTATGCGTTTAGTAGAATGAACCGAAAACGCAACAAACAACTATTCTTTCATTTTTTCATCATGATTCCACCGACTCCTGAAATAACACGAGTTACCCGATTTGAAAATATACGAATTTATTTATTTATTGGGGTTTAACGACACTTTCGACAGTTAGGGTCACCTCGTGTCGGACAGTTTTACGGTTGGAGGAAACCGGAGTACCCGGGGAGAACCACCGAGCCACGGCGAGCAAATGTCAGGCTCCCCAACATACTAACTCCACACAAGCAGGGTTAGCACCATCGACGTGCAGTACGCCTTAGTACACAACGCCACCGTGCCCCCACGGGGACAATGGGGTGAAGCGTCTTGCCCAAGGACACAACGCAGTTGCCGCAGGTGGAATTCGAACCGAGGACCTCTCGGCTTGCAGCCTGCCCCTCTACCTACTGAACCACCACGCCTCCAAATATACGAATAATCGAGAAGCCGATTCGATATCGTTTCCGAATGAGACCATCGATGTTGTCATCGAATCGAATGTTCTGCCTCGCAGGACCCTACCCTGTACCAAAGACGAATATCACACGACACTTGAAAACAAGTTTCTTGAATAGTTAAATATTTTCATTTTTTGCCTCAAAAACGCAGCTTATGACTATTGGAACGAGCTCGTTCCAGTGAGGGCTCACAACCTGCGTTTTTGAAGCAGCAAATTAAAAATAAGATGTGAATAACAAATTTTGTGATTAGTGCTGGCCAAATATGATCGCCATGTTAGATAAAATTCGTGATTCATCCCGCTTCGCAAACTAGATCATCGACGAAAATTTCAATAATGTCTTCACCGTAACACCATCAGTGTTTCAACCCTTACTGGCAGCTCCTTGTAAAGGAAATGCCATTTAAGTATATCCAGGTAAGAGCATTTCTTAGTGTCATCGAGTGCCTTCTAGGCTGCCGTATTGTCCGCGCTGCAATTTGTCTTCGACCTCTTGTTTAGCCATTGTAATGGAACACTTCAGTAGGAGTTTGAGCAACATTTATCAGTGGAAATCTCTGCCCCTTCAATGTGCGCCTTACTTCTTCTTTTTTCTTCTTCTTCCTCTCTCTCTCTCTCTCTTGCCTATTTTTATCTGGCAGAAAATATCAGTGTAAATCTATGTGTAAAGTTTTGTACATTATTTAATTGCTACCATTATTACAATAATTATATTATTAAATGTTATATGTAATGGAGAGGAGGGTTTGCTAAGTGTTGAGCACTTGTCCTCCAATCCTTTTGCTATGCTTTTGTTGGCAAATAAATATGTTTAAACTAAACTAAAATCTTAACCTTGTCAGTGGTGCGCTATTAAAAAAAAAGAAAGAGGCACTAAATTGTATTTGTTCCTTCCTATCGTCGAATCCTTCCAAGGAGGAGGTACAACATGTGGTTTCGAAAAGAGATAGGAGATTTCTCCTACCACAAAGGTACTGAGACATATATAAAGTCGTGTGAGACAGCTGGGAGAGATATGCCGGCCTCATCCCACCCATGTGACAGCTATCTCACCCCAGCATCCAAATGATCAACCTATATTGGCTTATTATCATATTCAAGGAGCGCAGGACTATTCAATTATCGCACGTTCTTTTGGAAAACAAACAACATGGTATCACGTTTCGGAAATATTAGCAGACGAACGTTTGTCGAAGAAAATATAAATAAAAACCCAGACCTCAAAACCAAAGGACAATTGGCTCTTTTATGTGAATTTTTGGATGAACGCCTTTATGAGTGGAGCGAGTTGCACGAAATTCCCGTAGAAAAGTTATGCGAATATATTGCAGAATTCATAATATGACGTCATCGGAATGCATCAATGTTCATTTCGCAACAAATCTTTAACTCCCGTCTTGCCGGCGTTCGAATTTAATTTTGTGGTATATACCTGTGGTATATACAGAACGTTTGCGCGTTCTTTCCGATAAGCAAATCAGTTTTTTTCAGAAATGGACAACAAAATTGTTCGATTGCCCCTGAATTACTTTTGATGACGTCAGGCAGTTTTGGTGGATGGAGAAAAATTATCCCTGATGGGGACGGGTGGGAGATGGGGAAATCTCACACTCGGGACAAGATATTTGGTCCAGACACTCGGCGAGCCTCATGTCTGGCCCAAATATCTTGCCCTCGGGTGAGATTTCCCCATCTCACACCCTCACCCAGTAGGGATAATAATAATCTACGCTGTATTTTTGTGAAAAATAAAACTTTCAGGTCCATATGAATAAGATAATTCCAGGTAATCACTAAAATATCGTAGACTTTTTTGTTATTATATACTACGTGACATTTTACTGCGCAGCATTCAGACCAATTCGACTGCAAACAGTTTCAAGACAATAACAAATGTCTGCTGGTCGTTCCTTCAAGGCGACTTTCAAGGCGACGTCATGCGCCGAAGCATGACGTCATTTAGGAAGCTACTGACGAATATTTCTCGATATCCATCGATTCGATGGATATCGAGAAATATCTTTTAGATAATCTCAGATAATTCACAGGCTAGCATATAATAAAACAATTTATTTGGGAAGCTACTGACGAATATTTCTCGATATCCATCGATTCGATGGATATCGAGAAATATCTTTTAGATAATCTCAGATAATTCACAGGCTAGCATATAATAAAACAATTTATTTGGTTTTATTTTCTGAAAAAGAAATGTTTGTCATTGACAAGTTCCTGTTACAATCTGGAATTTGAGTGAAGAAATCGCACATTCAACCACACAGTTTTATTATACCGGGTCACTGACTGGTTACATTTCCTTGAGGAATGGACGGGATTGGTGAGCCAGAATCCTAACACATCGACCGAACGAAATGCGAAGCGTGATTATGGAGACATAATTCTGTTTGATAAATTTTGATCCAACATTTTAGGAAAGAACGTATAGATTTCATCATACTGCGAATAATTTACACCAGGAAAGATATTTTCCATGTTTGTTTCGGACCTGGTCGGAGAAAGAAGGTAAAAGTGTCTTCGGCATTATGAAGGAGTTATGATATTCTGAACGGCAGAATATGCTTCACACAAAATATCTGCAGTTCTGAACATTATCTATACTTAGTCATATTTGAGTATAAAGGAATCACAGACGTATGTGCGCACTCTCTCAGTCTCCTATTTTGTTACGTGGCTGATATCCACGGGCATCGCAAAGACGATTGGGGGTGAAAACTGATGTGTACCGACCGTGGTCGCGCAACTCCCGCCTGATAAAATATTCCAACTACAGTATCGTGGAAGGCATGCCTTGGTGATGTAGTTGGAATATTGGACAGTCGATGTTTTGTTTTAAAACCCAAGACTTCTTGCGAAGTATTTATTTATTTATTTATTTATTTATTTATTTATTTATTTATTTATTTATTGGGGTTTAACGACACTTTCGACAGCCAGAGTCACCTCGTGTCTGACAGTTTTACGGGTGGAGGAAGCCGGAGTACCCGGAGAAAGCCACCGAGCCACGGCGAGCAACTGTCAGGCTCCCCAACATAACTCCACACAAGCAGGATTAGCATTGGTTGAAGACAAGTGCACCATCGACGTGCAGTACGCCTTAGTACACAACGCCACCGTGCCCCCACGGGGACAATAGAGGTGAAGTGTCTTGCCCAAGGTCACAACGCGGTTGCCGCAGGTGGGATTCGAACCGAGGACCTCTCTGCTTGCAGCCTGCTCTTCTTCCAACTGAGTCACCGCGCCCTCATTAAAAGGCGTTAATGAAAACGAAATTTCAATAGACACGAAGATAAAACGAGGGTACCCGAAACTTATCGGAAGTAAACAAACTCCATGTGACAGCATTTCTGAATACATGTGGTTTCTAATTTTAACTTCCTGTTGTTCGAATGGATGACCTTGCATTATTTTAGCAATAATTGAGCATTATTAGATAAAACAAAGCTTTGTAACATTCAACTAAATTGCAATTATATGTATCCAATAAAATCCTCGGCACGTTTGTCCATAGCGGCAATCTGAAATTGATTTCATTGACGAGTTCGCCACAAACAGACCCACGTGAACTCAACCTTCCCCTCTGTCCTTCTAAGAAAGCTAATTTTGTCGAATATGGAAAATGCCATGGCACGAAATTTTCCTTGAGTGATCTGCTAACCAGCTCGGGTAGAAAGACTACTGCTGCCGTTTTTTTTCAGTTGTCCTGTGAATTCTTGCCTTCAAGTTATTTTTTTAATCGAATCGGACGCTTGCATACGAATGATTTATAAAACATAAGGGTTCTTTTTCATAACGGAAATTGTGGTTTAGTTAAATGGTCAACTTATTATTTTCAAAATCGCGTCTTATTGGCCCTTTAAAAACAAGAACGAATCGATATGTACGACTCCAATCCAGACGATAATGTCGTGACAGAAGATTATCGTGTGTGTGTGTTTTGGGTTTTTTTTGGGTCACCCCCTCCCTTATCAAGACCTCTTCTGCTACCCCCCCCCCCCCCCCGTCGGACAAGCTCAGAGGCGGGCTGGCCGTATGGTCCACCGGGAACATTCCCAGTGGGCCCCCTAATGGGTTCCCCTGGGGCCCCCAAAATTGATACAGCCCAACACCTGTTGGAACGTGAAATTTCCTGAAAATGACCAAAAGACGACGAAATGGATCTGATTGCATAGACTGCTGGTATATCGAAATGTTCTCTATGTGGACTGCCATTGGCACCATACCACTAGTCTAGTCTGCCATTGGCAGTCCACATATAGGGCATTTCGATATACTAGCAGTCAAGTCAGCCGTTGATCGCTCAGATGCAAGGAAAAAGCGTTCCTTCAGTTTCAAAGATCAAAATTTTCTCCGACTGGGTCGAACTATGGTCTCCCCGATGCCTACCCCCTCCCCCCTACCCCATTGGGTGGAACCATTTTTTGTCAAATAATCGACGAAGATGTTTGAAATAAAAATGCCATCGAAATATCCTCTTTGTGGACTGTCATTGATCGCTCAGATGCAAGGAAGCTCCATTCGTTCAGTTCGCAAAATCAAAGTTTTTTTCCAGTGTGCCTCCCCTCCCCCCACCTCCACGGTGCATGTTCTTGGCCCAGTTCGCCCCTAGACAAGCTTATGCCCAATATAATATATAGTATGCCGAGAAAAAGTTTTTTTTCTCCGTTTTGATTTGGTTTTGCGATAGAACTGAGAATCTCATCCACCTTCCTATTTTCTTTCTTATCATTCGAAATTCTTTCGTTGTACATTCAGCAATGTGTGGTCTTGGTATCGATATGAATTCTGCGGAACTATGGTGTGTAAAGCATCAACATTTCGGAACGAATTATCTGTATAAATTTGCGGACTGACTCCAATTTACCATTCATAAATTAATAACATTGTATACCATGCGCTTTAAAAACAATCTTGCTGGGGAGACACTAATATCTTTTTAACGTATGAACGCAGAGTGCATCGGTGATTCAATGAATGTTAATAATCAAACACTCTCGCTGATGAATGTTTTTGAGTTCAAGTGGGGCGGAATGTGCCATGCTTTAATCAATCCAGTATCTCGTTAATAGCGATCCACTTGACGAAAATTGGTACAATTCCAGGTAAAAAGATACCACACAGAGATAATACTGGAGAAATATACGTTTGTTTTTTATTAACTGGACAGAAAATCAAAAAATTATTCGTATGTTTTGCTTCACAAAAAGTAAACATGTCGGTTTTGCCAGCATTTCAGTAACGCTTATTATCTCCTGTTGGAAGTATTACATCAAAGTCCTACCGAAACTGTGATGTGTTTGCAAAATCTTTCTACTCAAAGATCAATATATGTACAAAACAAATGATAGGTATGATATTTTCGCAAAGGCCTATGCTTTTTATCTTATCATAATGGAAAAGCGAGGAATGAAAGAGAAATACTTTTTCCAGTAAAGCAACAAAGTCTCTAAAAGTAAATTTCCCAAACCCGCTTTTTCTGAATTTATTTATTTATTAGCGTTTAACGACACATTAACGGCCAAGATCATATCGTGTCGGTGACAGTTTTACGGGTGGAGGAAGCCGGAGTACACGGAGATAACCACCGAGCAACGACGAGCAACTGCCAGCTCCCCAACATCGTAACCCCGCACTGCAGGACAGGCAGGGTTAGATTGGTTGAAGACATGCGCACCATCGACGTACAGTAAGCCTTAGTACACGGCGTCATCGTGTCCCCACGTGGACAATCGGGGTGAAGTGCCTTGCCCAAGGACACAACGAGTCCGAATCGATCGCTCAGACGGTCACCCATCCAAGAACTAACCGGGCTCGACGTTGCTTAACTTAGGTGATCTGAACTTTGGTTACCGCAACGCCACCGCGCCCCCTTTTTCTGAATTGTATCATATTTTACAACATTTCTCGACACGAATGATTACATTTATTTCGAGTATCTTAGACAGATTTTGGTTACTTTAATCATACAACCCATTTGAACTACATAATTAACTCTTAACCCGCTAGGTATTTCCAAGATATTTTTCATCAAATCTGGTCATGGCTGCTGTGAAGCAGCCATAACTAGATTTGATGAAAAATTCATATAAATTGAACTCAATAAATCAAATCATTGGTGAAAAAATCCAATCAATTCACAAGTGAGAACATTTGGAAAAAATGTGCAAATATTATACTTATGCTAGAAGCAAGAGAAACTCTGTCCTGGCAGGAATATCCACCAGCATCATGCAAAGAGTTAAAAACATCATAGTTCTGTCTTACCAATTCCTTCTATCGCCCACGTACGATTGAAATCTTAGTTTTTAAAGAAGCGTTAATTTAGTTAGTTAGTTAGTTAGTTAGTTAGTTAGTTAGTTAGTTAGTTAGTTGGTTATTTTGCTAGTTAGTTAGTTATCAAATATGTTTGTTCATGATTAACCATTCACCCATCGTAACGCATAAAATCCTCTGGCGCTATTCACAAAAATTGCGGTCAATTGTTATTCATTATTTTTTTCATTTTTTGGTCTCAAAATATAGCATATGACCCCTTATTAGAACGAGCGAGCTGTGCTCGTTCCAATGGAGGGTTATCGGCTATGCTTTTCAGACAAGAAACTGTCAGTTTTAAGTTATTCAAGAATTTCCTTTGCAAGTCTCGTCCACTATTCAGGTTAGGTAAAGGGTTAGACGGCCCCGGTGTATTATTGTGATGTGATTTCACGTCACAGCACGACCGACAACCGGAAGATCAAGAAGTGCTATAGTTAGTTATTTTGTTATCAAACGCCTGTTCGTGATCAAACGTTCGCCATGTCGCTGATTCACGTGAACACATGTTAATTTTACGGAGGAATGTCAGTGTTTTGTGTTGCAAGTTCAAGACAGTGGCGTGGCGAGAAGGGGGTGGGGGACGGGGCATGTGTCACCACCCCCCCCCCCCCCCCCCCCAATCCTGACCAAAATTTCTAATAGTTGGAAATTCGGACGGTAAGTCATGAGTAGTTGGAAATTCCATCTATCTGAATTTTGGAGCTTCCAAAAATTCCAAATGTTACTATTTGCAACTACAGTGTACGCAATATCGAGCTTCATAAGTATGCATGATGTCAATCGGAACGAGATTTCTATAGTACGTTTACTTATCATAATAAAAAAAAATACCTCGAAATGCACTCAAAAAGAAAATCACATCATGTAAAATCGTTATCCTGAGTTAACTCCATTATTCACAGTTACAAAATAATGAGACATCGAAAACTGATCATTCATGCATAAGATCTGATTCAATGTTAGGGCAGTGTGAATTGTTTAAAGTTCTCAGCTTGAGCATTTGTTTAGCACATATTCAGTTCCCAGAATAATAACAAACAATAACAACCTGAAAATTCTATTATAAAGGTGTTGACATTTCTGCTACTAGAATCAATTTTATGTTCCCTTTCACGGCTTCATATTTAAAATTTTTCTCGGGGGTGAATTTCCAACTAGGGGGAGGGACCAAAAGGGTGTTTCCCCCTCCCGGTTCCTCCCCCTAGTTGGAAATTCAACACCCTACACCCCTCCAACCGGAAACCTCTAGCCACGTGCCCTGGTTCAAGACCACTCTCTGCCTTTTTTGTACTGACTACAACATCAGTTCAATTCACCACACAGTACCTGCCATGTGTCTCCAGGACTATTTACAAAAATCGCTCTTTAAATTTTATTGTTCTTTTATTTTTTCTGCCTCCAACATACAGCTTATAACCTTTCAGTGGAACGAAGTTCCTAAGATATTTTTGGAGGTACAAAATGAAAAAAACCCAGTTATTCAGGTACTTGTTCTGCAAGTGTCTTGTGTATGTTTGTCGTCCAAGGTACATCAATGTGGGCCAAACAGAGTGCACAGTCGCTATCATAAAATACGCCCCCGCCCTACCCACGTCGGAGACAGGGCTAGTCGTTGCTGAGAGAAATAGATTCACGCTGCGTATTCAGCCTGGACTCAAGAAGTGTCGCCTGAATCCGTGTGTGAACGTATGTCTCACCATGTCGAACCCACCTGTTTCGTTTTTGTTTGGGTGGTTCTTATCCTGAAGGGGTCAGTGACATTTCATAAAAAGCATAATCAACAGGGGTTCTCTGAAAATAACAATTTTAATACAAATATAAAAATATAGTAACTTGTGACTTACATGAAATCCAATGAATAAAACATGAAACCACAATCACACCCCACCCACACAGTTTTTTGAGTCCCTTTCCGGGCCCGCGTTATCTGTTGTCGCTGGTTGTATCTTCCTTGTTGCTGATTGCTTCTTCCTTGTCGCTGGTGTTTGATCTTCTCGGCTCAGTGTAGTGTCTTTGGACTCTGATCGCCTTTTCACGAACATACAACTGGACCATTACTCTATAACTGCCATTGCACGGCCACAAACGTATTGTCACTTTGCTGGACGCCTTTACTCTAACATGTAACGGAGTGTCACTCTACCACTGCTGTCGCATGGTCACTAACGTATTGTCACTTTACTAGACGCCTTTACTCTAACAGCCAGTACGTCGAGGGGCTTCCCTCCAGTTACCTCAGAATAATGTTCAAACAGACAAAGCCTACTCCGTCTACGTATGGCTTGCCTTCTACAACAGTTAATACCCTCTACCTAAATGCAAATATTCGCGAGCTCCCGGAGCTCGTACTTCCTACTTCTGATCCTACACACATATATGGCCACACACTTGGACCGCGACTGTCCTTACTCTAAATATAAGCTCTATGGCTCCCCTTACATTGCAACGTGCCTATACTTTCGCACCGATGCTTCACCTCCTCCAACCTGTAGTATAGGACATCCTCAGCTACTCGCCTACGCCCACAGGCTTACACGCCTTGAGACTGGAATAAATCTTTTCGAGAAAACCACCGACCCTTATTCGATCACAAGGACATTAATTCTCCTTTTAATTGCTTCTCTTGAACTTGGCCGCTATAGATCTGTCTTAATTTAAAATTCTCTTTTACATTTCTTCAAAAGTATTCTACCTTCGCTATATATTGGCACTTCTGGCAGTCCCCTGTTAAAAGAGACGATGCCCATATCGCACAGACATTACATGTGCGCTGCTTATGTATAGGAGATTATAGCACTAATGGCCATATATTTAGATGACTGATCACCTTGAATGGCTAAACGAGTGTCTTTTGTTTGAAGCTTCTAATGCAAGATCGTTCTTTTAGACCAGACAAGCTCCAATTGGCGTTACAGACTCCTCTTGAGATTTCGCTCCATTAAAGTTATCACTTTTGTTGCGCCTTCACTGATTTATTTCTAATTTCATAAAAGATGGTTTACTTGAGAAATTGGGTTTTTCGGGGTCTGTCATATACCTTTCTCTTCGCCTTTAGCCAGAGTGAGAAAGATTATCAAAATATATGCACTTTTAAATAACAAAATCGTAAATTTAAGCTATCTTCTTGACACCCCACCCCTTCAATTCATTGTGACTTTAGATTTTCTGTTCCTGGTGGTTGTTCTTCGATGTCACGGTACCCATCTGTACTCATGAACAGATGAGTGCGGATCTGTTAACCCTTTACCCAATGCAGACGATATCAAAATTGATTATTTTAAATATCATTTTTTTAAATTTTTCAAAACATTCCAACAAAAACCATATCATGTGACCCCTCGAGGGGGTCACATGATATGGTTTTGTTGAAATATTTTGAAAAATACTATTTTTTCAACTGCTGAATTTGCATATTACGCGGGCGGATGCGGGCGATTCGTTGGGTAAAGGGTTAATGAGTACAGATGACTTCTGCCCCTTCATGTTTGTTACATAGGAACTCAAAGCCATACAAGTGTTAACAATCGTTACCTGAGTTCTGAACCTTTTTTATATAAAACAAACGAAACAACACCACATTTATTTTTGATTGCTGCTTTTCAAAAGTAGTGGTCCATTCGATCAGTTGAATTAAAATTATAATACCTCCAATTCGACCACACCCAAATGTGTCATCTTAGGTATGCGTAACAAGAATAATCAAGGATATATCACGGAGTAGGGATTTATATGCCTGCCTGAATAAGAAAGTTGTTTTCATTGAAAGTGAGAAAATGTCTACTCGTGTCTGGGAGACACTTTCATGGAGTCCCTCGAGAATGATTGAAGTCTGGAATTAATGTCCACCTATTTTTATCTCCTTTAGCGGCGGGTCCAGATTCTTGCTAAAAAGTGTGTCGATGTGGGTGGGTAGAGGGCATAATCAGCTGAAAGTAAAAAGTTTGATATATTGTATTAAATAAAAGAACACCTCAGTTTCCAGTATAACAACGCAATAGTTCAAACAAGAGACCAAAACATATCAAAAGCTGCTAGACACTGGACGGTATACGTGCTTTGCATGCAGTGCGATGAAGTAAGAGGTAACAGTTTTGTCTGTTTACAGGATGGATCAGTTGTTCGTGGCATGTGATGTTAAATACCACACAGTATAACATATTACAGGTTATCATGTGAATTCAACTGTAAAAAATGCAGCTGTTTTCAACATGGACTCGAATGGTTGACGAACCATCCCACACCCTAAATCCACGACTGTCGTCTTCCAAATCAACTACAATTCGAACGAGGAGGAATGTTTTAGAATGCCCCAGTAACGAATATCTCCACCTTTGTTACAATGGTGTAGCCACGGAGGCTCATGGGGGTCGTATGACCCCCCCCCCCCGAATCCCAAAGGTCCGCGGCCGATATTCTCCTCAGCAATCTAATACTTGTTTATATTGAAATTGATTCAATTTCACTCAACATGAAATCTTTGATTACTGCTGATATCAAATATTGAAGAATTTTTCCGGGGGAGCCCCTCACCCCACCGGACCACCACCGATGGCCAAAGGTCAAGTTGGAGGAGATTATGGAAGGGGGTCGCCCCCCTTCCATAATCTCCTCCAACTTGACCATTGATCAAGGCTTGGCCTCTGGCCAAGATGTCAGTCTTTTTAGTTGCCAGACCTTCTCATCCTTGAGTACCATTGTGGGCGACCTCCCTAAAACAAATTACTGGCTACACCCCTGTGTTACAATATCACCTATTTAATCTTTTCCTGTGTGATATTCGGACCTTGAGGCTCTTTCCGAAAGGACAACAAAACATATCGTCCATTTGTGCATCAATGCGCCATCTCCATTGCTTTAATACTCAAGGGACGATATGAAATTGATTTCTACTCTGTCTTCACGAAAGTTACGCTGTGTAGTTATTTAACCCCCTTCACTCTGGTGTCAAAACACCAAAATTTCAGGAAGCTGTTTTTCCCATAATGCATCTAGAAATTAATTTAACCAATTCAATCTCGTTTGACTGAGCTCAATGAGCTCTGTCAAACGAGATTGAATTGGTTAAATTTCTAGTTGCATTATGGGAATTTTTTCTGCCTGAAATTTAGATATTTTGACATCAGTGTGCATGGGGTTAATATATTGTCCTCTTCTGTATACAGAGAGACATATTTGTTGCAAAAACAAACAAACAAACAAAAAGGCAGATTGCAATAGATATACTGGTGACATATTAATAGATCCTCAAAAAATTATGTCACAGATGATTATTGTTAATTCATAGCGCAAACGATAAGTGTTGAAAACAAGTTTTTCGGAGAGATTAATTTCACGTAAGTCCAGATATCACAGCTCAGGTTTCCAATAACATTTTACTCTGGTCGTCTCTTACCTACGGCAGCGTGGATGCGACACTCTATGTTTTCCTACTATCTTGTTTAAACGAGATAGCCAAGTCGTTTAAACGAGATAGCTAAGTCGTTTAAACGAGATAGCTATGTTGTTTAAACGAGATAACTATTGACCAATCAAATTCATTTTGACACGGGCACAACTTGTGAACTGACGAACGACAGCAGTGTTGAGTCAACTACAAGCAGAAAAGTGCACCCGTCCGTGGAAGGTGAATGTAATGTACACTTAGGGCAAATGTACGGCGGCCCATACCTGACATTCATTATTATTTTGTTTTCAAATTTTCACCTTGGTGCAAATTACTTTTCACCATGGTGAGGGGGTGGGGGGTGCATAGTAGCCACTAGGTTCGCTCTCAAGCTTCGGGTGCGGTCATCTAACAGCAGTGCGAGATGGGGAGGGCCATGGTAGCCCATCCCTATAAGGGAGGGGGGCGTTGTTGCTTGGTGATATGATCTATGATCTGGATTTGAAGAGAGCACCTTCAGTTCGTGTCAAGATTGATCACGGAGTGCCATGTTCATAATACCGTCGTATTACACTGCTGGAACCCCCACTTGGGGGGGGGGGGGGGCGCCCGGTTGCGTATAATCTCATATATCCCGTGTTTATGAAAGGTGGTGTGGAAACGGGATTAGGCTATCGATATGTGGTCACCGTAGATGGACCCTAGGTTGGCCCGAGGTTAAGGGCTCAGGATTGGAAATATAGCCTGCTGCGTTGCGCAGGGACCGGGTCTTAACATAGTGGCACGCATATAGAGGAATGAGTATTGGTGTTCTCATTTGGTTGTGCGCCAGGTTAAGCGGTTCGGGTGAGAACTTAACTCCCGTATAAGTTATGGTTTGTTCTATGCTCCTTCTAAGGAGCTTGTTTTTTGTAAATATGAAGGCAGTGAGTATGTATAGGTATCACTGTTTCTAATATTGTGGGTTGTCCTGAAACGGGCCGTTAATTAGCGTAGTGTAGGGTCTACAGCCAGGATTCTTCCTTGTTGGTGGACGTGGATTCATCCGGGTTGTCCATCGTCTCTGGGTCAGTAGCTGCTTTAGGTGCTGCTTGCAGCAGTTGTTTGGCTACGAGCAGTGAAATCTTGGCAGCCATGTCCGCAATCTTCTGATCGTCACTACTCCCAGTGTGCAGGTTAACAGGGTCTTTGGCAGCCCACTGCTTAAGGTGGTTCACAATGGTGTCTTTGGCCGCCTGTTTATACTTCTCCACCTTATCAAACAACTGTGCGTCAAGCTCCTGTTGGTCAGGAATGTACGCAGTGGATGGAGGGCGAGTGCCGTAGGTCCAGTCAGATGATTGGACATGTTTAATCCAATCGAGGGCGTGCCTCGTTCTCTGTTCCCTTAAAGCTTCCTCCCTATGCTTGGTATGATCTAGTGGCGGCATAATGATTCCAGTATGCCGTGGTGGAGGCTGATACGGTCGTGCCGACGTTCTGTGCTGGTTGTTCGATCTACGAGTTGTTCTGGAAGCAGAAGTAGTTACGAAAGCCGTTCGGTTGAACCGGGTATAAATCAGTCCGTGGCGGACGTAATAGAGATAGCGACTCTATAGGTATTGGTGTCAAGGTCAGAGGACACGGAGATGGGTAGATGCTCATTCAAGACGCTCTATCCTCGTAGGAGGATGTGCGTGGTGGGTAGCAGCTGGTATGATCATGCGTTCAGATAGTTAATTGCCCGTAGTAAATGTGCTCATCGAGCCACAACCCCATGTGTGTGTGTGGGTGGGGGGGGGGGGGGGAGTAGACCGTAGGTTGATACCGGTTAATTGTGGTGGGTTGTACTGCCAGTGGGAGACCAGATGGTCGGTGGGTGGGTCTCTCCGACACTATGCCTTGTAGGCGGTAGTTGGGAACATACTAGGGTGTTATTAAGGTTTGTGCCGCGTTTGAAAGCCAGAATTGGAGGCTCCGGGAATATTCTCCGCAGTGTGGTACGGCTGGATATGAGTTCCCAATATTTTAGGAGTGCCTTCTTGATGTTAGAAATGTACGGGTTGAAGGTCGTAGTGAAGACCAGAGGTGGCTCCATATAAACTTTATTTGTCCGACCCCGATTCGTGTTTGTAAGCAGCGTGGGTCGATCCATGAAGTTGACAGTGGTGAGTACAGGTGTTCAGTTTCCTGCATGGTGTAACCCCGTGGTAGGCGTTTATTCACAAACTGTTCTTTGTGGTGTGTATAGCGTGTTTCAGATGAGTTGTTGCGTATAAAGAGCGCCAGTTCACCCTTGATGAAACCCTTGAAAGTGGCAGGGGGATGAGCGGATTGGCGGTGGAGGTATTGGAATGTCTCCCGTTGGTTTGATGTGGAAACGCACATCCAGAACGCTGGTGGCTTGGAACCGATCACCTTTGTAAATCTCGGTATCAAGGAACGTGGCCTCGGTGGTCGGAACTTATAAACAAAGCGAAATGTCGGGTGTGATTGGTTAGCTATTTCCATGAAGCTATGCAGGTCCGCTTTGGATCTTGTCCAGATGATAAAGGTATTATCACGATATCGGAGCCATTTGTGGATTTTGCTCTGGCCCATTGAAAGCACGTGATCTCCCAGGTATGGGCCGTGATATCGGCTATTTCAGGACTGGCCTTACTGCCCATGGCAGCCCCCAATGTTTGGATATAGTACTGCCCATCAAACTGGAAGCAGTTGCGCTCAAGTATAAGCCTAAGGAGCGTTAGTAGTGAAGTAGTCGATGGTCTGGGTATGAGATATGGTAAATTTTGGTTCTCAATCAGAACTCGTTCGACAGATGCCATAGCTTCCTCGTGCGATATGTTGGTGTACATATTGGCAATGTCGGCAAAAACGAGGATGGAATCAGGAGGGATATGTGCCTCCTCAATGAGTTGGATGGAGTGGGCAGTGTCCCGTATATACGTATGTTGTTTCTTCACAATGGGAACCAGGAAAAAATCGAGTTGACCGGATATAGAGGTAGTGGGGCTGCTGCAACCCACAAGGATCGGTCTACCCGTTGTAGGCCGGTCCTTGTGTATCTTTGGTAGAAGGTAGAGGACAGGCTGTTTGGTCGTGTCCAATTTAGCTAGGTTGAAGGTATGTATGCATTTTATTATCAATCTCGTGGTAACTGTACATACGTTCCAAGTGATTCCAGACGTCGAGTGTGGTACATGCCGTTATATCATGGGGGAACGGTTTATAGTGGAGGGTCGAGGTAAGTTGACGAAGGCCCTCGGCTACATGGGTGGTGCGGTTGATTAGAACAGTTGATTTGCCTTTATCCGACTGTTTGATGTCAATGTCGCGGTTCCACCGGAGTCTATTTATCGCAATTCGCTCCGCCTTGGTCATATTATTGCGGCAGATACGAAGGCGCGAAAGGTTAAGACACCGTAGGAGTTCTATTTTAATCTTAGATAGGTATGTTTCCACTGCAACATTGTGACAAGTGGTTGGAGCGGTATTGGTCCTCTTGTGGAAGGGGTTAATGAAGCCCCTGTTGGTCAGCATGTAGAACTCGCAGTCGCATTCGATTATGAAGCAATTGGATATCCTCATTGAAGAAATATTTGATAAGTTTTGGAGGCGTTGGCATAAATTTAAGGCCCTTGGCCAGTACAATCGTCTGAGGGTGTAATTCGATAGATTAGTGATGTGTTTGCATTTAGTGTGCAATGTCGTTCCATTCGACGTCGTGTACGCTGATTCAGGTTATGTTTGACACGAGCAGCCATGTGGAAATGGCGCGCGCGGCAGTGGCGCTTAGGTCTACGGTAGCCTGTAAAAGAGTGAACATCACTGATATGGGCGTAATGGCCTAGTCAAAGACCCTGTTAACCTGCACACTGGCAGTAGTGATGATCAGAAGATTGAGGACATGGCTGCCAAAATTTCACTGCTCGTAGCCAAACAACTGCTGCAAGCAGCACCTAAATCAACTACTGACCCACAGACGATGGACAAACCGGATGAATCCACGTCCACCAACAAGGAAGAATCCTGGCTGTAGACCCTACACTACGCTAATTAACGGCCCTTTTCAGGGTAACCCACAATAGTAGAAACAGTGATACCTATACATGCTCACTGCCTTCATATTTACAAAAAAAGCTCCCTCGAAGGAGCATAGAACAAACCATAACCTATATGGGAGTTGTGTTCTCACCCGAACCGCTTAACCTGGCGCACACGCAAATGAGAACACCAATACTCATTCCTCTATATGCGTTCCACTATGTGGATACCGCACTCATGCGCAAGGCAGCAGGCTATATTTCCAATCCTGAGCCCTTAACCTTCAAATCCAGATCATATCACCAAGCAACAACGCCCCACCCGGGGCAGGGTTTATAGGGATAGGCTACCATGGCCCTCCCCATCTCGCACCGCTGTTAGATGACCGCATCCGAAGCTTGAGGGTGAACCTAGTGGCTACTATGCCCCTCCCCCCCCCCCAACTATCACATGGTGAAAATTAATTTGCACCATGGTGAAAAGTAATTTGCACCATGGCGAAAATTTGAAAAAAAAAATAATAATGCATGTCAGGTATGTGCCGCCGTACATTTTCCCAAAGTGTACATTAAATTCACCTTCCACGGATGGATGTACTTTTTTGCTTGTAGTTGACTCAACACTGCTGTCGTTCGCCAGTTGACAAGTTGTGCCCGTGTCAAAATTAATTTGATTGGTCAATAGCTATCTCGTTTAAACAACTTAGCTATCTCGTTTAAGCGACTTAGCTATCTCGTTTAAACAACTTAGCTATCTCGTTTAAACGACTTAGCTATCTCGTTTAAACAAGATAGTAGGAAAACACAGAGTGTCGCTTCCACGACGCCGTACATACCTTTACAGTTGATGACAAAATGAAACTTCGTCTCAATGTTTCCCACGTCCCAAATATATGATATTCGCGTATTTACAGACCATAGTGGATGCATTTGTCGACAAGTTTCTATCATAACCTTGTGGATATACAGGCGTGAGAATATACACTTAGGAACTGTAAATGTTGGATTGTGTGGGTATTCCGCTAAAGTGAACGAGTTTTTAAATTCGCTTTTTATGTTCTAGAGGGCGTCAATGTTAGCATCAGTTATCTCGTATGTGGCGTTATAGTCACGTGTCCTAGTAAAGTCACATTGTTTTTCATGGTAGACAATGTGAGCGGCCATGTTGTGAATTTATTGTCATAGTGATACGTGGCGTAAATTCGCATGAGCAGCTTGTATTTTTAGGGTGACACATGTTTCCATCGTCCTTTTTTTCACTGGAGGTCCCCATCTTGGTTTCTATGGCTACACATGGTTACTATGGGGCCCAATAGGTTACAGTGATGTAGGATGAATTTGTGATTGATGTATGGTGCGATTTAATGGGGTATATCTAATACGGAAAACAACCAGACAAATGCCCCAAATCACCAAACGCGACCACAAATAATGGATTTTATTTGGCTTTAAGAAGTAGCAAGTGGTGATATAGGACCGAGCGAGATATTACTAAAAAGGTGTGTTCCAATGTATGAAAGCATATCTAAAAATTGCCACAAACGATCCGATAACTACCTAAAATTACGAAAATGGACTTTATTTGGCTCTGATTTTCCTTTTCTTGCACGTGTCTCAATAGAATTGAGAAATTTCCGAAATGTTATCTCTTTTTCCAGTGTCTTTGTGTGTTACGAGGATTTGTATTAATGGTTAATGCAGTGGCCTAACTCGCAAAAGTGGCTCAGAATGTGTGGTCCATTAAACATTTGCCAACCGAGTGTCCACTTATGCAGGTGTGCGTTTAAGGGTGATAACTCTGTCGCACCCAAATCAGAATAGATTATCTTTCGCTGGATGTCCATACAGCACAGCAACATATGCAACTGAAAATGAAACATGGGATGTTTTTATCAATTTTGGTTATTTGTAAAAGTAGTTTCCATCGGCGGTGCATTATTTGGTACCTATATAAACCACAAATGGAGATTTAGATGCAAAATCGGTCTAAAATGTATTTTTTATCATAATGAGTCCAGCATTGTTGTTGTATCACATCACAATACCCAATTTAAACCAACGATACATCCCAAAATATGAAACAAACACAGAAGAATAGTGGTCAGCTTATCATGTAACTAGCTAAGTGTATATATCATGTCATTCAGACTTAGGCATAAACTTATATATATATTTAACACTTAACTGATGATGCTATCAAATAGTATACAAAGATGTTTAAGACTTTTACACCTTACTGACGGTATGAAATTATGACATATCATGGTCCTGGGTCAGAGAAGCGGCCGTTTGTTCTCAAAGGATTAAGATTATCGAACTGATGCAATCCAGGTAATCATATTTTCTGTGGAAGTTTTTAAAACAGAGGTACTAGTGTAAACTATTCAGATTTTACGACCTCGGAAAATTTAAAACATTGAAAGTTGACTCCAATTAACAGACATTTTTGATAAAAAATGTAACTATATACACACCTATCACTTATTTTGTGTCCTAATGATTAGCCTATCCATGTATCAATATTTCTTTTATTCAAAATGGTTCTATTTGGACATGATTTTTATTTTTTACTTGAATTTTCACAAATTTTGTGATTTTCAGCACCAAAAGTACATTTTTGACCCTCAAACGGCAGTGCACACATTTTGACAACCGGTGTCAAGAGGTTCGCTCTGGTGTCTTAGTTTCAGGTATACACACTTGGTTGATCTGGCAAATAGACTGTATGCTTTCTACGAATACGCCTGAAAGTCAAACGAGCACCTACTGGAACAAGCATTGGTCGAATGACTGAAATATTGTGAAGCAAATAAACTATCGAGCCGTTGATCGACAGAGTGACTGAAATATTGTGAAGCAAATAAACTATCGAGCCGTTGATCGACAGAGTGACTCCACATGCGACTCATATCCTCGTATCGAAAAAGGGGTGAGTCGACGTTCCGTCGCCTGTACGATAGGAGTGCCGAAAGCTGGGTACATCAAGCGGGGTACTTCACAAAATTTTCACCCAATGGTATGGCCTTGCACTACTGATGATTTGTACAATGGAAATCACTTTCTGCCTCCTGTGATGTCATCAGTCACTGTGTCTGCCGACACAGAGTTATCGGTATCTTCTATGTGTGAAACGAAGGACTGTATGTTTTCTACGAATAAGTCTAAGAGCCAATCGAGCAGTGATTGGAACAGGCATTGCTCGTACGACTCGAATCTTACAGAGCAAATAAGCTATCGGGCAATTGCTCGAAAGAGTTACTCCCAGTATGGCTGTCTCGGAAAAAGGGATTCTATAACCACAGTCGTATCCTAAAAAGGAATTTTGTGAAGGGATTTTGTAAGCAGTATTCTTTTGACTTTTAGTAATATTATCTCCTGTGCAATGAAAGAGTGTTATGGTATACGCTTGGGGGATGCTTTCAACCTCTCGGCAGCATAAATATTCAGAACAACTGTACAGTAGAACAGATTTTATGAACCCCAGATATTATTACCGATATGGAAAAAAAACCATTAATTCTGACACACGATAAGTGACAAACAGAGGATGCAGCCGTGTTTCGGAAATTTCGGCACACAGCAACAACCTTTTATTGCCACTTTTCGTGTGTTAGAATTTCTAACTATTTCACATTTCCATGCCCGTGCACCAGACCTAACGAACACCCCAAGACCGCCACTGAATATGCCGCTACAAAGATTACAATGGTATTTGTGATACACTGTTGAAAAACACTGGAGAAGACTTATTAATCGCGTGACAGATAACAGTATTTCTTATGCACAAGCAAATGATAAATAAAAAATTGCCCCTGTTCAACAACAGACCTCAGCACTCAGAGAATCCGTATAGGATATTGTATAAAGTACGACAGTTCATCCTTTAACTAATGAAACAGACAAATCCAGCCACGCTATACACACACTTCGCAATTCAGATTTTAGTATTTTTTCAGCTTTGGCCTCCAAAACCTTGTTTATAGCTCCTCAATGGAACGACCTTGTCGAGCTCGTTCCAATGAGGAGTCATAAGCTATGTTTTTGAAGTAAGAAAAGCCTGAAAATTTTAGTGTTCAAGAAGTTTGTTGCAGCTGCCATCCGCCGGTCCAGTCTGGTAATGGGTTAACCGTTTCTCATTGGGTACGAGTGTTGTTCTCTCGAGGAATGCAAGATTAATCCACTCCCCTTATTAATTAATTTTCCCGCTTTTCCACACACGAACAGCAGTTATGCACATATCGAACCATTCAATTAAAATAATAGATGTTCATTTTTGTCTTAAAATCACGCATCTGAGTGGATAAAATGTGTGAATAGATCTTGTTCCCGGATCTGTAACATCTGTTCTATGTATCTATAACATGTTGCACAACGGCACTGCTTGTAAATATTTGTGTGGTACCGGGACGAGACATTACGGCTGATCCCACATTCCAAGGCATGTTCAACCGACTTTGCAAAGAAGGCGTGCGTACCGTGCCTGGGTGGAAACTTTATTCTTCAATATCTTTTGAAATTGTGAACGTTTGAAAACTTTAGATATGCAAACATGTGACGCCTGAAGACGATAATGTCCGATTTAGTGATGCAGACAGCATGCATACTATAACACGGAAGAATTGTCAATAAGCTGACAGAGGCTGCTACAGGGACATGGGACACAGGGCGGCTTTGAGAAACAACGTGTGTCCCGAGAAGCGATGTGAGTGATTTTTGGACAAAAGTGCGCAACTAGGGTTGTCAGTATCTTTGCGTCAAAACCAACTAGGATACTCGTCTACTTTGTTATGTTTAAAGCTCTTTTGTTTAACTAGTAGGGTGCTAATTATTTCTCCTCAAAATTTGTTTACATGTCTTGGTCTTGTTACAATTTATGGGAGAGTGCCTACAGGCACTCTCCCATAAATTGTAACAAACCAAATCAACACAGACTATATTTATTTATTTATTTATTTGGTGTTTAAGGTCACATACCTATGCACAATGGCTAATCGTGACCGTGGCAGTTTTACGGGTGGAGGAAGCCGGAGTATCTGGAGAGAACCTCCGAGCATCGATGATCAACTGTCAGCTCCTCAACATTCTAACTCTGTTCAAGCTCCGCTAAAGCATGGTTACAGCGGCTGAAGACATGTGCACCATCGACGCGCAATACGCATTAGTACACGGCGTCATCGTGCCCCCATGTAGGCAACCGGGATAAAATGCGTTGCCCAAGGACACAGCGTGGGTCATCCCGGACGGGAATCGAACTTGGGACCTCTAGCATAGAAGTCCAACAGTCTACCACTGAGCCACCGCGCTCCAATACAGAATATAAAAATTTTACTTCCAACTTAACATAAACATATCCACTGACTATGGTGCCTTTATGTTGTGATACTTGCACTTTATAGTCCAGATACGGGTTTCCAGCACTCTTCCAGTCAAAGACAACAAGTAGAAAAGCAACCAATTAATACTGCTATAACACCGAGAAACGATTATACTACGACCAGGTCGATGTACCCGATAATAAAAAAACCCTCTTTCAACTCGATTGGATTACGATTAAGTTGTCAAATTGTTTAATTTTCTTCAGATTGGATTACGATTAAGTTGTCAAATTGTTTAATTTTCTTCAAATTTTATGTAATAGGTAGATCTTAGTTTGATTAAGACGATAGCAAACCGATCATATCGTTGTCACTTCGTTTATGACTCGACGCCCACTCGATCAAGTGGTTTTCTACGACGTCCGCGCCTCAATCTATATATACTACTCAAAGTTTGCTAAGCACTAAATATTTGACACATCATTGTGAAATTTGCTTGTGACATATTTGCGATATTTTTGGTGGATATGATTGAGGAATGTATTGAGATGGTCTCCAGTGTTTTCATTAGCTCTCTTGGCAGGCAGACTTTTTGTGACAGTCATGGAAAGCATGTACCCCTTGATTTTCATAATGTTTTCGTGTACTGTCTACATGTACATGACATGTGTAGGGTATTCAGTCTTCATTTCAACACAAACCCTTGTGATTTAATGACTGAATATGGCAAATGCAAATGTAAGAAAACATTTGTCTGAAGCAGAAATGTGGCGGGCTGTAGGGATGGTGGACCAAGGGGCTACCCATCGTCAGGTTGGTGAAGCCCTTGGTGTGCACCATACGGTGATCACCAGAGCCCGGGCAAGATTTCAGCAGTATGGGCCACCAGTAAGACGGCATGGTGGTGGCAGAGACAGTTCAACATCTGCATCTGAAGACCGGGGTTTGATCATTCAGACCCGTAGGAATCGCTTTGCCACAGCACCCCAGCTCGCAGTGACCTTCAGAATGCATCCGGGGTAAATGTTTCGTCGCATACTATCCGGGCAAGGTTACACGAAGGTGGTCTCCGATCGAGAACACCATGTATTCGCATTCAGATGTCCCAGAATCACCGCTAGGCACGATATCAATGGGCCATGGACCATGTTGGATGGAGCAGAGAAGATTGGCGACCTGTCCTTTTTACCGATAAGTCAAGGTGCTGCCTAGACCACACAAATAGGCGTTCTATGGTATGGAGAAGACCAGGAGAGCGATTCCATGCAGCCAACATTGCTGAGCATGACCGTTATGGTGGAGGGTCAATCAGGGTCTGGGGCGGCATCAGCAGGGATAGACGTACAGAGCCATGTGCCCTTGAACGTGGTACATTGACTGCACAGTGGTATATTGATGAGATCCTGGATGTCCACGTCAGATTGTATGCAGGTGCAGAAGGTGATAGATTCATTCTGATGGACGATAATGCCCGTCCTCATGTTTACCATGCTGTCGGGGAGTACCGACAGAGGGAGGGGATTGAGCGTGTGGACTGGCCAGCAAGATCCCCTGACCAATCGAACATGTCTGGAATGAGTTGAAGCTTGCAATATCAGCCCGTCCAGTCCAGCCAAGAAGTGTCCAGGAGCTTGGTGCCATGCTGGTTCAAGAATGGAACAGCATCCCACAAAGGACCACCAGGAACCTGATTGGGAGCATGAGAAGGCGTTGTCAAGCTGTAATGAACACTAATGGGTTTCATACTCGATATTGAACCCATACCAGTTCGCTTCGTCAACTTTTTGGCAAATTGAAAAATTTCCTCTTTTACCAATAATATCCATTTTCCATGGTTATCGTATTCAAAAGCTAAAACATAATGTCAAACACAAATAAAATCATAATTTCTATACTTAAATCATTAAAGATATAATTAAATAAAAAATATATACACTTTTCATTACAATATTTCAACGAAAACGTAAAACAGGTAGTTGGATACACTTGGTGCTTAGCAAACTTTGAGTAGTATATAATGTTAATTTTCCGAGGATCATCATTCAAGTTCGACTTGAAAACGGATTGAGTTTAAGATCGAGTAGATCGACTTGCTGTTGAGTTGGACAAGGCCCCAAACCTCAATAGATGTTGACACGATCAAGTAGATCTCAACTCGATTTTGCCTAGA
The DNA here is from genome assembly GCA_031216915.1 of Pictodentalium vernedei. NCBI lineage: Eukaryota > Metazoa > Mollusca > Scaphopoda > Dentaliida > Dentaliidae > Pictodentalium > Pictodentalium vernedei. Next base: position 318,525,405 of record CM062297.1, read on the forward strand.
TCTATTCGATTCTTACCCGATTTTAACTCGTTTCAGTCGATCCTCATTCGTTCTCAACACGTTCTGACTTCAATCAGTTGATTCGGTCTGAGCAAACTCGATCATATCACTGCAACCCTAAATGACCGAGATGGCTGGGCTCGATATTCTCAATGATATAGACCTTAACTCGACCATGGCGATCATAACACGGTCTAACTCGATCAAACTCGATCCGAAACTCGATCTCAGTCAAAGCATGATCGAATTGAGATCTACCTTTGGTGTGTTAGCAATATATGAGTTGAAACTCACCAGATAGATAATAAGTGTTGTCAAGACTTATTTCTTTACTTTATCAAATAATTTGAACATTATTGGCGAAAGAGGTATGTGTAGGGGTGGGGAACCTACCCAGCTCCATCCCCGATCTCCGCGGCAACTGGCTATCGACAGATATAAATGCTTCCTGTTTTGGAATATTCTAAACGGGGTGTTTTGGAATTACAAAGATACAAATGTTATTATCAAACGTGTTTGGACGGAACATTTCTGTAATCGAGGGAGGTACTACATATTAGCACAGAAACGAATTATGTCAAGAAACTAATTTTCTTGATGTATGAAGGAAATGTTCACGCAAATCCAAATAGAAACAAAGCAAAAAGAAAAAAAAACCACATTAACAAACTTGATAAATCTGGAGACAGAATAGTTATTATGGTTGTTGATTAATTGGCCCTTAGAATGATGTCGCCGAGGAGTTAATTTGGGTTATTATCAAGCACTGTATCAGTGATCTTAGAAATACTCAACCCAGAAAATTGTCGCGACATATAAGAATACACTTCCCTCTGTTTCTATAAGTAGACGGCACATGTTCAAGTAGCAAATGATGGTTTTGTACGGATTTTGCGCACTGAAACAAGGAACATCATGAGAGCGACTAGAGGGGTTACTGCCACAGCGCCTCGCCTTCTGCATAAATCGTGAATTTTCAAGTGACCTTAAGAAAGGGCCATTCATCCAAGACAAAAGCGATGGTGGACTAGGACCCATTTTCGCAGTAGTTAGTAGTGGTGTATCCCAAGTGGCAGGATGACAACCGCGATATGCTTTAAGTCACTGTTAATGAATGCATTTACCATAAACTACACATTTTCACAGGGGCGGCAGAAACGGGGGCTGGATACAGTGACATGTATATGTACACACAGACATTTCTTTTCCAAAGTTATGCCACATTTTTGGGGATCAATCAACCAGTGATTGATGTGAGTAGTAGAAGATTCACCTTCCATATCCCTCCACGCCATCTCTAAAGTGACGTCTTAAAGCCGTGCGCATGCAATGGATATTACATGGGTTGTCATGACAGAGTGCATCGGCGATCACGTTGTCTACATAGACTGTTTTGATGACACGAGTTTCCCTCGACGAAATTGGTTGATATAGATGACGTCTTCTTTGTTTCTGAGGTGGCACAGGGCTGCTGCGTTTGCAAATGCGCCGGGATTCAGTGGAAATGTGCTCTAGTGGCTGATTGACTGGAATACTTTCTCTGGGTCGGTTTCAAAGACATATTCTGCCTCGTTGGATCCCTATTTTCTCTACTCGTAGACCAATTCTGAATAAATGTCTGTTTGTTTATTGGCGTGTAACGACACTGTCAACAGACAGGGTCACATTTTATCGAATCTGACTAAATTGTGACTTCCATCTGCATTAACCATGGTGGCACATTCTCTTATTACATTCTCTTCCCTTGTACTCCGGAAGTACGATGGGGACTTTCTACGACCTTTCTGTTGCCACCTTTTGATCCGTTTTGCCCATTTATGTCGCTCGTCGATGCATTCCCACGCCGATGCTATTCTGTCGTCCATTCCATGCCTAGTTGGGTAAAGCGCTGATCCCGTTCTTCCATTGTTAGGTATCCTTGGCTCTCTTTGACTGTGCCTCCAAATCATTTGCCCCATTTACTGAATCGACCAATCAATTTCGTTTTCGGGATCAGCCAATCAATTCATTTGTCCCATTCACCCTATGGCCCCTAATTACCCCCACAATCGTTCTGTAAAAAAGAGATACCTCCCTGGAGTGAGACCCGTTGAGTTGTCTTTTGTCGGTAAAGGGTGTGAGCTTACAAGGAACTTCCTTAATGACGACTGAATTCAAATAATGTATACAATAAAATCTGGAGTCCTTATCTCCGACACAATGTTTAGTTTATTGACATTACGTGACGTAGTTATTTGGTTATGCCGTAGGAGGCTGTGGTGTCCATATGGGATCTAAGCTAACAATCCATCAATGAGATCTAAGCTAACATTCCTCATATCCATATCCGAGTAGGTAATACACAGTCAGTTCAAGATCATGCTGCAAAAGATAAAACATAAAACACTCATCTCCATTTATTTTATCTATTATTACAATCACATTGTTCAGTGTACAGTACAGTCTACAGGTAGATTGTTGGTTCACAGTCTACAGGTAAATTGTGTGTCCACAGTCTACATATAAATTGTTCGTCCACAGTTCACGGACAGTCTACAGTTATATTGTTGGTTCACAGTCTACAGGTACATTGTTGGTTCATAGTCTACAGTTATAATGCTGGTTCACAGTCTACAGTTACATTGTTGGCTCACAACCTACAGTTACATTGTTGGTCTACAGTCTACAGGTACATTGTTGGTTCACAGTCTACAGGTAAATTGTTGGTCCAGGGTCTACACTTACAGTGTTGGTCCACAATCTACAGATAAATTGTTCGTCTACAGTTCAAGGACAGTATACAGTTACATTGTTGGTTCACAGTCTACAGTTACATTGTTGGTTCACAAGTTACAGTTACATTGTTGGTTCACAGTCTGCAGTTACATTCTTGGATCACAGTCTACAATTATATTGTTAGTTCACAGTCTACAGTTACATTGTTGGTTCGCAGTCTGCTGTTATATTGCTGGTTCATAGTCTACAATTAGATTGTTAGTTCACAGTCTACAGTAACATTGTTGGTCCACAGTCTGCTGTTATATTGTTAGTTCACAATCTACAGTTAGATTGTTGGTTCACAGTCTAGTTACATTGTTGGTTCACAGTCTAGTTACATTGCTGGTCATAGTCTACAGTTACATTGTTGGTTCATAATCTACAGTTACATTGTTGGTTCGTAGTCTATAGTTACATTGTTGGTCCACAGTCTATTGGTAAATTATTGGTTTGCAGTCTACAGTTACATTGTTCGTTCACAGTCTCCTCTTATATTGCCTGTTCACACTCTACAGTTACATTGTTGGTTCAGTCTACAGTTATATTGCTGCTTCACAGACTACGGTTACATTGTTGATTCACAGTCTACAGTTACATTATTGGATCGCAGTCTACAGTTACATTGCTGGTTCACAGTCTACAGATACATTGGTGGTTCATAATCTACAGTTACGTTGTTGGTTCAGGGTCTACAGTTATATTGCCTGTTCACAGTCTACAGTTACATTGTTGGTTCACAGTCTACAGTTACATTGTTGGTTCATAGTCTACAGTTACGTTGTTGATTCACAGTCTACAGTTATATTGTTGGTCCATTCTCTACAGGTAAATTGTTTGTCCACAGTTCAAGGGCAGTTTACAGTTATATTGTTGGCTCACAATCTACAGTTACATTGTTGGTTTACAGTCTACAGTTACATTGTTGGTTTCCAGTCTCCTGGTAAATTGTTAGTCCACAGACAGTCTATAGGTAAATTGTTTGTTCACAGTCTGCTGTTACGTTGATGGTTCACAGTATACAGTTACATTGTTGGTTCACAGTCTGCTGTTATTTTGTTGGTTCACAGTCTACAGTTACATTGTTGGTTCACAGTCTGCTGTTACGTTGTTGGTTCACGGTCTGCTGTTATGTTGTTGGTTCACAGTCTACAATTGCATTGTTGGTTCTCAGTCTACAGTTGCATTGTTAGTTCACAGTCTACAATTACATTGCCGGTTCACAGTCTACAATTGCATTGTTGGTTCATAGTCTGCTGGTATATTGTTGGTTCACAGTCTACAATTACATTATTGGTTCACAGTCTACTTTAGTTCACAGTCTACAGTTACATTGCTGGTTCGCAATGGACTGTTACATTGTTGGTTTAACGTATCCAATCATATTGCTGGTTCATAATCAAAAGTTGGTTCGTTGGTGGACAGTTAGTTTACAGTTGCATTGCCAGCTCAGGCTTCTGCTACATTGATGGTTAATATTACGACATCTGTCGGAATGCATTTGTTATGATGTGGCCTTGGTTCATGGAGCGTCACAACCAACTACACAAATTTCGCATATTTTCGTTGTCATTGGAACTTTCATCATCATTATTTTTCTCTTAGGGTCCGACCTTTGAACTCAAGACGCTGCCGAACAGAAGTGTTCTCTTGTTCAAGGCATACACCTGAGAGTCCAAGAGGTCATAAGCTTTTATTTGCTAAGATGCTTGGCAGTCTCGTGGAGGTCTTTGTGAATTGAGTTCTTTGGGAGAATTTTAACTTACACCAGCATGTTCAAATATCTCGCCCCGTTTTACCTTTCGGTATTTGGAGAGGCACAACGCTGTTTTTTTTTGGTTGGGGGGGGGGGGGGGGAGGCTGCTTTTTGCAACCATTCTATCTTTCATTAGACAGTTCACGAGGTTCTCAAAATCTTCTTCATACCCTACGCTTCCTGGCTGAGTAAGCTCCCTGGATTGGCACAATCAATTTTTAAATATTCTTCGTTGGATTCTGTGTCCACTTCCAGTTAGGTGTTCCGTATCTTACGTAAGCAGGAAGTTTTCGACCCGTGGTGAACAACTCCTAAGGGATTGCATTTCAACCTCTCGGGTAGGGCACAAATGAAAAAAAATGTCGAAGTACTCGCCTTTTATAGAAGTCCTCAGAAGACTGTGGGCAATCAGACAACGACGACGAACATCAACAGTTTTTATAGGTGTCCACTGTTCTGTATAGTTAGTCTTTGTGGACAATTACCCGTGTTGTAAACGTTCATGTGTGAGTGGTGGGATAAGTTGACGCCCCAAGGCTTTGATCGTGTTTACTTTACCATCCAAGAGATTCAAGGTACAATTATATGTAAATCGAAGTAAATCTTGCACACGGTTTTCGCCGCTCGGCCTACTAGAGAAATATCATTACATCTCTGTGTGACTTGACTTTTCTATTCCTATTCTGGTGAAAACTTAATCCTTCCCGTGTGAGCTTGGTATCTTTTGCGTCTTTTCCATAGTACCTGCAGCAGTGGCCCTGTAGGTGCTTACTGTTTGGCGGCCAGGGCCAAGTGAGTAAACGAATGGTGGTAATGTGGAGGAATTTGTTGATCGCGGGGTACATTTATGAAAAATGCTCATTTGTAAACCCTACTGACGGTATTTTTGCTTTTCGGATTTTGGGTGGATAGCTAGGTGGGTAAAGGAAGCCAACAGTCCACCGACAACGCTAAACAGATATCAGACTTTTCAACGTGCTAACCCGAGACAAGCCAAACTTGAGCACAGATCGCATTGAGTGAATGCATACTGTGTCAGCGAGCTCCCATCTAAGTAAACAAGGATAAAATGACTCGCTCAAGGTCACTGCCCAAGTGAGGTGGTCAGAATTAAACCCACACGCTTTCAACCACAAGTCCGATCTGCTAACAATGAGCCAATGGACCCTCGAATGAAGATGGCGCCAGGTCAAACAAAATGATAATTCCTCTCCCATTTGCGACGTTTTGAGACGTGGAAACTATTAAGCTATAACCTTTCATGTCATTAAGCATCAAACGAAAGCCAAGAAGAAGCCTAGTAAAATAGTATCAACTTTTCAAAAAATGAACTTGTTTTTTCTCAATGATAAATACATTCTTTTGCAAATATTCAATTTGCATTGTCTATAAAAATATGTACATCACCAACTTATTCATTTTCATCAAAGTATATTATTTAAATAGTGTTCGAAGATTACAAGGCAGCGGAAAAGATATTTGAATTTGTTTAACCCAATCCCTGTCTGTGCGCATCACGGTGGTGCTGTAGACGTTCTTTGTTTCGCTATTCATTGGTTTCGGGGGTCTTTGATGTTATATATCTCCGTGGATAGCAGCTCTCGTGCCTATGACATCAACTCATGGGTCGCATGTCTTCGGTGGGTCTCTTTGAAAAAATAAAACCAAGATGATGACCTTTAGCAACCAAAATAGACGATGGGAATTCGCATAACCCAATATCACGTGAGGCTTTCACACACTAACACTGCGTATCACCAAGTTATGACATCACAATATGGCTGCTCGCGAGCTACCATAACTTACGTGGAACCTTGTATGCACCACTCTATGACGACGCATCCAATATTTACAAAATGACACAATGGTACCACTCATATCACGACGACGGCTAGAAATTAGTCTGTTTCAATTTAACCATTCCATTTTTGTTTACGTAGTCTACTCACCGACTGTCAGCTTTTACTTTACGCAAACACCTATTCATGGCGTGTTGGAATAGCTGAAGGGAGAGATTGGCATAAACAACCCAGTGTCACGATGAGGCTCTTTAGAACTATACTTAGTTTTCTCGTGGAAGATGCTCCTGATCGCGTAACAAATCCCGCCTGACGCTGCCAGGTCAATTGCTGTTTATTTCCAGAGCCCACGTGTTATGTTTCAAGGCTCAAATTGAGGGTAATTGATAATTATCACTTTATAAATTCTCGCGCAATGCTCGCAATGCCGTCATTGTGGAGTTGCCTTAATTGTTGAAATTAGAATTTAAAAAGCCCACAATATAACGATCAAGCGCTCAAGCCAAATGTCAAATTATGCAATAAATTCGATGCTGTAAAAGCCTCTAACCAGTCTAGTACTTAACCCTGTACCTAACATGAAAAGCAGACGACACTTGCAAAAAAATTCTTGAATAACTATTCTTTTTCATTTTTTTGTCTCGAAAACATTGGTTATGACCCCTCATTGGAATGAGCTCAACGAGCTCGTTCCAATGAGGGGTCATAACCAATGTTTTTGAGACAAAAAATGAAAAAATAATGAACAGTAACTGGTGATTTTTGAGAATAGCGCTGGCAGGTTTTGGCAGTTACGTTGGGTAAAGGGTTAAATAATCCATCACCTATGTGTAGATTCAATAACCTGGAATGTTGTAGTTGGTCGGAACCACCTGACATATTCCATCCAATTGAATCCAAAAATATCATGAACATTCATTTTCTTTGAATCAACGCAAGAAATGCTTCACAATCGAGACTTGATTTAACCGAACCTTTTATGACTCGACTCCACCAATACCATCAGATATGTTTGTTTATAAAATAGTTATGAATAAAAACTCGTCACAATTGTAGTTTCATGAAGACTACTTGTAGTTCCACTAATTGTGTTAATATCTTGATGCTTACAAGGTGAATAAAATACTTATTGATTGGAATATCTATTGCTGGAGTTGAAAGAATATCGACGTGTGCTTGTGAGTTAGAGGACATCAAATTAAATAAACGGTAGTCTGCGCCCAAACTCCGCGAAAAGTGGGTAAACAAATAACCATAACAGCTTGAGATTCCTAACAGAATTTGAATAGTGGCCCGAGAGCTTGTGTAAAGTAATGTCTCCCACTGTGTATTTTAAGATTGATCGTAATTATTTGATTGGTTGCTGCGAATAAATGACCGAGGGAATGTTCCGAACTTGCGATGCCAAAGGTCAATAATGATTAGAGGTCATTACTTGGTCAGTTTCATATCACCGTGATACCAGCCCAAGTTACCGAGGGCTGGCTGATATCTAGGCCGATATGACACTAACCAAGTAATTACATTTCTATCTGTTAAAGCAAAACAAATGACTACAAACATTCGCAGATCTGTTATTCTTTTTCTAACAGTGTTAATTTTTCTCGTTTTTTTTCACAAAGTCTGAAGTTTCCACTTCTCGTACTCCTAGTTCAGTTATCCGAACGTCTCGGCTTCCCCATACGGGATGCTATGACCAGTGGCGTAACGCCCATATAACGAGGTTGGGGCGTCTCCTAAGGGTCTCCAACAATTGACAGTTTTTAGGGGCCCCCAACAATTCCAACATTTTGAGAAAAATTATTTTGGGGTCTCAAGCAGTGTTGTAGTTGAGGCATTGAAGTTGGATGCTTCAATACCAGCTTGCATAAAGAATCTCTGCGATATTCTCTGAAAACAATTACGGGGATTCTGTAGACAGTAGTTCAAATGACGAAACAAATTTAATTTTAATTTATTTACAAATATGGCTGCATTCTGTACAAGTTGTGACATCAAACCCTCGAAGCAGTATCAGAAACCAACCAATGCCAATATGACTCCTTCTTAAGGTGCTGACCAACTAAAGAACGAACGAACGAACACAGAAACGAACGAAAGGTCGAACGTAAATCACCATCAGAAAAAATTTAATTAATGAAGCACGTGTTGTACCCGGTGCTTCATTAATTAAATTTTTGACTATTACTCCCATAATTAGTGTTTGGAATTTGGAATCTAATATTATTGCGTCCGTGGAAATATTGCCCACCCTTGGAAAGTGACCAATCCACGACGGTCATACTGTAACCACTAACCATCGCTAGAACGTATTAAGCTTGTCAAGACCGGATGGATATTATACTGAATAAAATGTTTGTACCCAGTCAGTGTGCTAGAATATAACATTATAATGTACTAAATAATTATAGTATGTGGCCTAAGGGCCCCCAATATTACTGTTACGCCACTGGCTATGACGTTCAGACAAATGAACTATCACTTCTTCCACTTCGACGAATCTCCGCTTACTAATGAATTTTAGTTTACGATGAATTTTCTGTACAACTCCCTCTTTCTTCTCTTCATCACATAATCGCCACTTTTAGCCATCATTAATTCCTTATACACAACTCTGCCTCAAACGCCAATTTTCCTGATTGCAGTCGACGAAAAACTGTGAACATTACGATGTAAACAAATTAGGTATGTCAAGTAACGTATCGCCCCGTAACGTATCAAGAGGAAGAACTCTAGCTTGATTTATATCGACCGAGATCGGCATCATATCAGCCGTGTTTGAAGCCATACCACCCGAATTTGATAATGGGGAATTCTGGGAAAGAAAATCATATCTCATAAATAAATATCATTACTTCTACCGCCCTTGTAACCTAGGAAGTGCACACGCCATACAGCACGGCCGTCGTGGAAATGTCAGAGTCCCATACGTTGGCAATATGTCCACGCATGCGTTAACAGTGAATCTCCGACATAAAACAATGGAATCGCCATTAAATTTTCAATGCATGAAGCACCGGGTACGACACGGTGCTTCTTTCACTGAAAATTTGCTGAAAACTACTTTTTTATTGATTGAGAAAAACACTCGTTGGTAACACTGCCCACGCGTGGATTTTGACTATTCCACGACGACTGTACTGTACTTGCTCACTGATGTTTTTCACAAGCTGCCAGATTTCTGACTGACAAAGATCTTCACTTTACTGTACATCATTTTACTCTATCATCTTGGCTTAATCGTTTAAAAAGTTGATGCACTGTCAATATTCTCTGAAGAGACCCAATCTATGGTTTTACCAATAAATAATCATTTTTCGATCATAAAGACCACATATTCTTTTGCTTGCCTAACGCACAGATTTCGACGAGTGCTCTAGTTTCTATTAGCAAAGTGTTCTCTAAACAGGAAATGTATTATAGAAAATAAGTTAAGCAGTTTACTCTAAATCTCTAATTCCAGAGTTCGTGTTCATCGTCATATCTCGACATATTGGAATGTGTGTATGCAAAGGAGGATCACTGTTTGTACTTGTTTTATGTAAAGTTCAGTGAAACAGATATTTGTGATTTAATAACAGTATTTGCACGAAGTTTGTGAGGAAAATTTGAGGCCTTAGCTTTGGCAAACTCATTTTCCATATATACATAGAAATAGAGACAAAGGCTTCTGACACTTGATTAGAAGTATATCTTGAATATACAATACAGCTGCCGTGGAATGGTCGTAATCCACGAGTAAGCAGTGATGTCCACGCATGCGCAGGGATGTACGGTATTCGAAACTGAATACCAGTGTCGGTGTTCAGAAAAATACCGCGGTATACCGATATATCGAAAGACTGTTCAGATACGACCATAATCGGGACTTGAGCCTTCATAATCGGAAAAATTAGCATGCCTTAATGATACAGTTCGAATAACTCTTTACCCAACACAGACGATATCAAAATGTATTTTTTTAAATATTAATTTAAACAAAACCATATCATATGCCCCCTCGTTGGAACGAGCTCATCGAGCTCGTTCCAACGAGGGGTCACATGATAGGGTTTTGTTGAAATGTTTTGAAAAATAATATTTTTCACCTGCAGAATTTGTGTTTTACCTGGGTGGATGCGGCTAATTCGTTCGATAGAGGGATAATATTATTCGTTTGGGACTATAGTTAAAAAACTAAAGACATCTTGAAAATTAAATTCTGGCTAAATAAATAATGACGATAAACCGGTGTGTTTGCAATTACACCGGTATACAATCGATACCGCTTTGAATACCGACATGTATCGGTTTATCGATATACGGGCAGCCCTACGCATGCGTTTAGCAGGTAATAAAAATCACCATCAGCAAAAGTTTAATTTATGAAGCACCAGGTTGTACCCGGTGCTTCATTAATTAATCTTTTGATGATTTTTCCTATAATTAGTGTTTGGAATCTGATATTATTGCGTCCGTGAAAATATTGGTTCACCAGTAGAATGTGACCAGTACACGGTGGACGTACTGTAACTTTCCACCTGGAACTTAATTAAGCACCACCTGAAATGTTTCATGACAGTGAAGTTACTGTTACTGATTATAATATTTTAATGATTGCTATGTCTTGCAGTACATGTCATCTAGTGAAATATGGTGTTTCTTGGTTGATAACGTACCCCAAACACATCCCCTCGTCTATGTGAAGCATGCTTCCCACGAATGTCACAAAAAACACTATCATCTACATGCAATATCTGGGTATAAAACATGAACATTTGTCTCTTCGTTTATCAATGTTGACATGGCAAGTAGGAGACTGCCAGAGGCACTAATATGGCAAATAGTTGGCATGCATGCAACAGACAAACTATTGGAAGGCAACTTGGCTATAGTCATTCTGTCACCAGCAGACGTGTCAGAAAACATCAAAAACCCAACAATGTTAAGGACCGGCCAAGGCCTGGACAACCCCAAACGACGTCTCCTCCCGAAGATCGGAGTCTGGCACGCCTCGTTAGGAGTGAAACCTTTGCTTCAAGCGGAGTTTTGAAACGCCTTTTGCTCTCCAACAGGCCTATGTGCAACAGAACTGTCCGAAACCGTCACAAAGCACTGGGTATGAGGCTCAGAAGGGTCATCAAGCGACCAGCTCTGTCCGATCAGCATCAAAGACAACGTTTGGAGTGGTGTATGGCAAAACATTGGAATCTCAGGACATAGAGGAGAGTTCATTAGTCAGACGAGAGTAGGTTCCTGCTTCACGTCACAGATGGTCGCACTGTAGTGTGGAGGCAGAAATACTGCTCAAGTGTCCAGGAACATCAGACCTACTGTTCCTTATGATGGAGGATCAGTAATGATCTGTGGATGCCTCTCTCATGATTGTAAACTTGATATGGTGACTGTACGTGGGAATCTCAATGGTCATCAGTACATCCGGGACATTCTCAATCTGGTTGTCGTTCCTCATTTTGACAATCACCCGTTGGCTACTCGCCCTGTATTCATGGGCGACAATGCAAGGCCACATCGTTCCCATGCTGTGAGGGCATTCCTTCAGAACAACGCTATTACAACACTACCTTGACCTGCAATGAGCCCCAATTTGAATCCCTTATAACACATCTGAGACTTTCTAGGACGTCGTGGGCAAACAGGGGTTCCGTCTGTACAAACTTTGGCCGATTTGGAAGCTGCATTTCAAGAGGAGTGGCAGCAGTATTCTCTAGACCGTATCAGAAGGCTCACTGGTGGCATTAGGGGGAGAGTTCCGGTTGTAATCCGGACACGTGGTGGATACACTCGCTGCTGACGTCAGACACTGCTATTGTGTTCAGGAGATCACAAGTGACATTTTTTTGTCAGTAATTGCCGGCATTGTTTCATCATGGCCCGTCCCAGCACCATACTTGTCGAGAGAACATTTTTCCATCAAAAACATTAGTGACAGATATGTGTAATTAGCGCTATTAAAATACTGCATATCTTCATCATTGAGTTGTCGTTCATTTGTCAATAGACCATTCTTTCCGCAAACAATCACTTTTGGCCATCTGAAAGACAGCATGAAAGTAATGACAGTTTCTATTAACGCTACTGCGAAAAAAACATGTGGTGCTTAATTACGTTCTAGGTGGATATGTCAGCAGAAAAAGAGTCATTAACCGATTTGGCCATTTCTATCGTTTGGTGGACTAACCCGTTGCTCTGAATGTTGCTGGGTAAGAAATTGATTCAGAATTATAATATTCGTTGCCACACTTGGATATTAGAAATTTGATAATATTGCTATTGAAAATGTATCTTTTGTAAGTTCAAATTAAAGTGGCATTTTAATCTAAATACCACAAAAATGCTCCATTCGATATTGCATTCCAAATTGTACTTGAGAAGCATGCTCCGCACTATGTTGCATATTTATACGTTCCACTTGAGTATGCCCCATAACGATATTTCTGGCCACTCCTTGTAACAGATCAGCTATATATCCACACACAGCACACAAAAACTCTTTTTAGTTGAGACACTTTTTCTGTTTTAACTCTTCAGTTAATAGGACTTGCAGACGACGCGTGTCCAGTACATTTTTCATTATTATTATTTCCATTTTTTGCCTCATAACATATCTTATGACCTTCACTGGAACGGGCTCAAAGGGGGGTCATAAGCTGGATTTTGGAAGCAAAGATAAAAAAATGAATTTGAACGGAGATTTTTGTGAATAACACTTTCCGTACACGGCCGTCAGGCAATGTCAAGACATAAAAAATAGTTCACGGACCATGACTAAAACGCATATTTCAAGCTCGCTGCAGAGATGTTCACCTCGTAGTTTTCTAAAGGATCAAAGGGTGGGGTGTGAGAGGAAATGACATGTTACTGAAAGGCAAATGAGACTCCAGCAAAGGCATTCGGCATGTGGCATGGTATTTTCATGAACGGTAATGCCCAGTTGTACTGTGAATTTTTTTTTCATGCAGCTGTTGGAATAGGCCGGTAGTGTCATAATTATAAAAAATAAAAGTAAACCTTCCGCTGATGATGCGATTATCTTTTCTCTGGTCATCTAGGTTATTTGTTCTTATCTTCCCCCTATTTTTTTTTTATATTTTTATGTTTATTTTCATTTCTATTCACACTATCCAACTTTAGTAACAACAGGTAGCAGAAGGCCTTTTGGGGCATAATATGTCACTATATCAGTTTTTAGAAAATTAAAAAAATCTATTGGTCTCTTTCTGAATCAAAAATATTGTATCTGTTTTGACTTTTCATTTTCATTTTTTATAAAATATAGTTGGTAGCAGATTGATAAAAATAGGCCTGCTGATAGGTTATTTGTCGAGCAATATCCTTTGAGATAAAACTCTGTTCTTCATCAAACAACTCAAAAGTCCCCGGGATACGTTGAAAATTAATAATATTGCTATTGAAAAATGTGCCTTTTCTAAGTTCAAAGTAAATGAAGTTTCGTTTCAAATGTCACAGAAATGCCCCTTGCGAAATGGAATGGTTTGTGACCCAGCTTTGTGGGTATTGACCTGCCTGTCCAGTGGACGTGATTGCTAAGTTATTTAGTGAGCTGTGGAAATTGTAGTTATTAAAGTCCACTTTTGACACATTATTTGATTTCTCTCGAAAAGATAAGTTACATTTTCCACTTCCATATATGACTTGTTATCTCTTGATTTTGAGTAATTCAAAACAGGTAATGTGCCCGTAAATGAACAAATTCTGGATAATAGGTTTTTGAAGTAGATCGATTGGGGGAGATAGAGCTTTTCTAAAATTCTTCATTAATTTATTGGAGGACACTTCGGGCTTTATTGTGAGTCCGGAATTTACCAATAACATGTACGAATCTTGCAAGCGATTAACCCATTGAACCCTAAATGTCGCTTTTCCTATCAAGGAACGTTATACGTCATAATTGCATTGCCAAATCACCAAAAAACACCCAAAACCACCGAAATGGGTACGGATTTCCCCAGAATCCTCCTTTTTCGAATAATAGACGCGTACATTTGTATAAGAGTAACTTTATTGGTTCGGATTCCTGCAGAATCCGCGTTTTTCTCCCTGTCCCAATCTATTATGTAGCTTATTCTTCTATTACCTCAATTTACCTGACCTGTTTGCCTATTACTGACCCTATGCTGACTATCCTAGCAGTCTACCCTCGTCTTAGCTGCTCTTCCCTTTACCTCTGGAGCTGTCCTGACCTCTGTCCTCGTCCAAGTCTTATAATCACCAGTCAGATTGGTTCATTTCCCGTAATCTGTACATACCAATACAGTGTTATCTCCCCTGTGCATAACGAAGTCCTATATGATTCCTAAAGCCAAGAGTCAATCGAGCAGAGACAAGTATTATCTAATCAAGCAAATGAGCCATCGCCTAATTACTCGAACGAGTGATTCCACATACTACTGTTATGCTTATTTGGGTATTAGAGGATACTAATGATATGATGTAGAACTTTTGGAAGATACTTATCGAAGAATATCTATCTGAAGATAGTTATGGCTCCTAGCACCTAATCGTCTTCTAGACCACCCCATGGCCTTCATAGCTCCAAGACCACTGCTGCCGATTTGCCTTCACTCTTTTCTGCCAGTACTACTGATATGTACCACATCTATTGGCTACCACTGCGTGCCCTGTGCTCGAGTTCCCCACACTTACTACTGACTACCTTGGCTTTCTGTACCCATATCACTATACGATAATCACTATCATACTTGGCTTCCACTACTACTAACAGCCGAATATTGCCTGTTTATCGAGCAAATACGCTGTCGAGTAGTGACTTAAAAGGTATTGCTCGAACGACTCGAATATCTAATCGAGCATCTAAGCCATCGAGTAATTGCTCGAACGAGTGACTCCTCATACGACTCTATGACTTATCTCGGAAAAGGGGATCCCATACGTTTTGCCAAAAATGGATTCTCATATAGTGAGATTCCGTAAGAAGGATACTTTTTGAAGGATACCTTTTGGAAGATATTTGTAGAAACCTGTGGCGTCTGCATCCGGATACTTCACACTACATCCGGGTACTTCAGGGGAAAAAGGCATAAAAAGGAGCGAGCTCGACTTACAGTTCATTTGTGTCCCGGCCGCCGTCGAGTGAAGACATGCAGGATTCTCAGCTTTGTAGATATTGTGCCAAGATATTTTACAGACCATTCAATAGCAAGAGGAATGGAGATATTGATCGACAAACAGCCAAAACAGATCGAGAAGAGAAGTACCAATCATAGAGTGTTACTAAAGACCTCCTCCCGTTGATAAGGAAAAATATAGACGCCTTGGAGTTTTTGTGTGATGCGAGCAAAGAAGAGACACACATGTCGTTCTACAAGCAGCCAGTGAAGATTTGATTACGTGTTCATGCAGATGTGCAGTCAACATCCTCGAAGACAGGATGCCACTGAATGCAAAGGAACACACTAACCTGCGAGAACACAACAGTGTATTGAAGCTGCTGATAGATGATATTCTACCGGTATAAAAAGAAATCTGTTGCGGAAATAAGATTTTCTCCCATCTTTCATCATGCCTGTTCTAGCAGAAGTTCTGGGGGAGGTATAAAATGGATGTACACGACACCGAATGTTCATTTGTTCCCTGACCTTCGTCGTGTGAAGATATGAACGTCCATTGCTGAAAGTACTATGAAAAAAAATTTTCTCAAAAGTTTAACATGGAGAGACACAAAGATGATTACTATCCCATGAGACAATCGGAAAAAACAAAGAACACTGAAAGACTGAACAGTAATTCAGATAGATTGTGATTCCAATCTCAAGCTGATAGACGTGAAGACAAGACGATGACCAAAACAGCTAATAAGAACTTGATAGAACATATATGTGACTGTGCTTGGGATCTGTTGCATTATAATGTGCCATTGACTAAATCCGAGATCGCGCAGATGATTCCATATAAGCACCAAATTAGGAGGATAGCTTCACCAAAGAGAAAATTATCTTATCGATAAAGAAAGCGAATTATACAGAAAGAGGGATTTTTAAGGAAGTTGTTAAAACCCGTCTTCAATGTATTGTCAGATTTCCCCGGCCTATAAAAGGACGTGTTGGTAAAAAAATTGTTATTTGTGATCTGACCTTCGAAGAGAGCGGACGCAATGCAATCAAGTCGTCATTGTTCACCAAGAAACTATTCACCAATGGAAAATTCGAAATCCGATGAGGCGGAACTATCTCAAGAAGAATATGAAGAAGAGAACCAGTTGGCGATTCATTGAGAAGTATCGTCAGTAGTCCCTCCAATCATTAACAAGAAGAATTTGAAAACTTGACTGGTTATATCGAGGATGGAAGGAATAAAGAACATACAATCGAAGCAGCAGCCACACCTCTTGAAGATTCTGTCAGAGAAGCCATCGGGGCTAAATGCATTAATACAGTGGTGTACATTACGAATGTTTGCAGGAACCCAATTCACGTGAGAATTCAAGAGACTGCTAAAGGTTCACGTGAAGAAGAGGAATATGAATTTGTAGAGTCCCAGATATACACCTTGGAAAAGAGAAAATTTCTGTTTGACGACCTTATGGCAAAATACTCTTTCGAAGTGGACGGTAGTGATGATGACGAATGAGAAAATGGACTCGCTGTTGCAGAAAAAAGTATAAAGGGACAGTTCGTATGAAAATAAAATCATTTTTGTGTTTTGACCGTCGAAGAGTGGAAATGTCTGTGTCCACGACAGTGCACAGATGAGTAAGAGATACATTACATATACAGATCTTCAAAAATAATGTCGGACTAAAGCTGACTTCCCGGGAATTGGCCTAAGTGAATCATATCGTAGACGGAATCAAGAGAAGAAACCTAAACCAGCTCACGGGGGTTGTGGGAAATAAACTGAAATATGTGGAGACACCCTGTGGTGTGGGTCGATTGTTAACCAAAGGGGAGCTAAACAATGAAGAGTAAAAAAAAACATAACGAAGTCACCACTCAAACTCCAAATAAGCGAATAAAATAAATGCCACGGAGCTGTAAAAGAATGATGTTAAGAATAATGAAGTTTCCTCTCAAACGAAAGTGAACAATGGTGTTCAGAAGAATGAACTTACCACTGAGAACAAGAACGAACTGAAAAAGAATTATGTTGGCACTCAGAAGAATGAGGTTCCTCCCCAACCTACAGCTCAAAGCAAGAACAATGTAAAGAAAGCTGAAGATTCAATACTGGACCAACCCAAGAGTGAA
Organism: Pictodentalium vernedei; assembly: GCA_031216915.1. NCBI lineage: Eukaryota > Metazoa > Mollusca > Scaphopoda > Dentaliida > Dentaliidae > Pictodentalium > Pictodentalium vernedei. The sequence continues at coordinate 318,542,942 of CM062297.1, forward strand.
GCTAAAAAGCACGAAGTGACGGATTTACGTGTATGCAACAAACCAGCAATCAAATCAACCAAGAAAGTAAGCTTCCAGTATACAACAAGCGAATACACAGCATGAAGAACCCAGCCAGAATAAAACAATGGGAAGGAGGTCGGTTAGGAGAGAAGTCTTTGATCAGATGGTCACCAACCTCTCCAGGAAGAAGAGACGAAAGAATTACATTCCTCTCAGAGATGGAGAAGATGTCTTGAGCAAATGGCTATGATTTGAACAAAGTGATTATATACGAAGATACCCACGACAATTGGCTATGAAATTAATAAACAGTATACTGTGATTGTGACTAAATACAACTGAACTGGATGTTATATATTGCTGTTGCCTTCTTCAGATACCCGACCGAAGTACCCGGGTGTAGAAGCCACAGGTTTCTACAACTATCCTCCAAAAGATATGCTTCAAAAAGTATCCTTCTTACGGAATCCCACTATTAGAATTCCCTTTTTGGAAAAACCTTTGTGGTTTTGGAATCCTACAGCCGTAGGGTCGTAAAGGGAGTCAATCGTTCGAGAAATTACTCAATGGCTTATACGGTCGATTAGATTCGAGTCGTTCGAGCAACACATGTTCAAGTTACAACTCGACAGCTTATTTTCTCGATGAATTCGAGTCGTTTGAGCAAGCAGACTATATTCGACTGGTAATATTAGTAGAAGCCAAGTATGATAGAGATTATCGTATAGTAATATAGGTACAGAAAGCCATAGTAGTCAGTAGTAAGTGTGGGGGACTCTAGGTGGTAGCCAAGTAGTACAGACCACTAGTAGTGACAAAAAAGAGTGAAAGCTAATCATAGGTGAGACGATGGTGACAATGGCCAAATCAGCCGTGGTGGTCTTGGAGCTATGAAGGGCATGGGGTGATCTAGAAGCCAGAAGCCGATCAGATGTTAGGACAATGGCCAAATCAGCCGTGGTGTTTTTGGAGCTATGAAGGCCATGATTTGGTCTAGAAGCCAGAAGCCGATCAGGAGTTAAGAGCTATAACTATCTTCATGAAGATATCCTCCGAAAAGTATCCTCTAAAAGGTATTTTCCAGTGCTACATCATCATGTCATGGGTATCCTCTAATACCCAGAGGAGCATAAGAGTAGTATGCGGAGTCACTCGTTCGAGTAATTGCTCGATGGCTTATTTGGTCGATTAGATCCGAGTCATTCGAGCAATACTTGTCCATACTCGATTGAATCTTGGCTTTAGGAGTCATACGGGACTCCGTTATACACAGGGAAGATCTGATCATGGGCAATAAAGCAATCTGACTGGTGATTATAAGATTTGGACGAGGGTAGAAGTCGGGACGTGTCCGGGGGTAGGTGGAAGTGAGGCTATATCTGATAGATAGACTGCTAGGAAATTCAGCATAGGGTCAGTAATAAGCAAAACAGGTCAGGGAATAGAATAGATCGGAACAGGCAGAAAGTGCGGATTCTGCAGGAATCCGAACCAATGAAGTTACACTTATACAAAGGAACGTGCCTATTATTCGAAAAAAGAGGATTCTGGGGGAATCCGTACCATTTCGGTAGTTTAGGGTGGTTTTGGGAGATTGAGGGAATTGTTGGGTCTATTTGGGTAATTAGACTCCTATCCCACAGAACGCCACCTCCGAATATACCCCGTCCTATTGCAGGGCTTTGGGTCTCAAAGTAAATGAAAATGGCGGCTTCCAGTATACAAAATGGTTGACGGAAACACACCCTAACAACACACATTGCATATGCGCACCAATACCACCCATCACTATGGGGATGGCGTAACAAGATGGCCGCTCGCGTGGGTTACCATGACAACCAACCATGACGTAACTAGGTCACGTGACTATAAGTCACATCTTCCTCCACCTTTCTCTTCATCCAATGAGGATCGTTTACCACATCTCCAACTACTCATAATCAACTATGTGCAGGAGAGGAGGGTAAATTAAGTGTTTAGCACTTGTCCTCCAATCCAATTTGCACTAAGCGTAGCAAATAAAATATGTTTAAACTTAACTATGTGGAATAACTGGAGTTATTGTAATTGTTAAAAATAACTGTTTATTACGGTGTAAAATAAACCAAAAAACTCCAAAATGTATGAATTTGCTGCCCTAACTTTGGACACACAGTGTGGTACAGTCAATTACTGGTTGCTATTTATAACAAAGTCTAGGATTTGTCAGCATCACCTACGACATACAATAAGGTTTTACACTACTAAATATTTTTTCCCATAGGCGACCATTGCAACGTTCGTGTGAAAAGAATATGATCGCATCATTTTAATTTGAACATTCAAATATCTTTGTCAAGTGTTGCCCTTCAGTGAACCTTTTCTTTCCTCAAAACTGAGGACGAAAGGGCGGATGCTACAAACAAAAGAGAAAAATTGACAGGAAGGAAACTACCGGTCACAGGCACATTTTTTTCTGGAAATTTCCATCAAAAACGCACGAAAGATCAATTGTATTTCTTAGGCGCCAAAATTCATCAAATGACATCTCTTCTTTCTCTTGAATATTCAGCAAAGCTGCAAGATTGCAAAACAATGCTTTACAGGTTTTTCAAAGCTATATGTTTTGTCAAGACCTCTTAATGTTGGAGATTGCATCATTTCCGCGTTCAACTTTTCAAAGAGGGTAACTCTAATTCAAATATTTAGTACTGTCAAGTCTATAATCAACCCCAGCCTTACCAAGAATACATTTTATAAATTTCGTGTGATAAAAAAAAATCATTTCTGCATTGAAATTCAATTTTTTGTTTATACCAAGTCAAAAACAAAGAAAATATGTCCTTTAAAAGAAAAGTGTCAAAACTATTGGAAACGGACCAAATAAATTGTTATGGCATAGGTAAGTTTTTCGACATTGTAACCCAAAAAGTAAGCTGGGATGGATAAAAGCTCACAACTTCTATTGAACACATCTCTTATCCAAAGATAAAAAGCAAAAATATGCATAAGATCACAACAAATTTGAAAAACAGCTGCCTCATTTACCCTTGTGGGAAGAAAAATACTGCTCCAAACCCCTCGAAACAGCATGAATCTCAAATATGTTTTTGAAAATGGTGATAGCAGTTATATAATTCACCAATATCAATAGGCACACCCATGTTATCACAACAATTGATGCAGAAAAATTGTTCCACCTGCTGACATGGCAGGTCTTCGTAAGTCCATGCTCCAAATTGGGTTTGTATTTGCAGGGGTGACGGGGCCGATACTGGATTTTATGACAATAATATATTGAGTCCGTAATTACTCGAATACATCGTGTATTAATGCCCGTGATACATATTCTGTGTCCTGCAACTGCAGAAAGCAAGCGCACACTTACTTACGCTTTATTTACGTTACTTTTTGTTACTTCTTACAGAACAATAAAGCTTTCGAAAGGCCTTTACTTGAGACCGTATACGTTTCTATAATATTAAAAGACAAAAATACTTCTCAAAAGCTAAATGATTAAATTATGAAACCACATTGCTTTTATGTTTCTAAATCTGGATTGCTGTATGCAATCAGCGTGAAACAACGCCGACTGACAGCGCAACTTCTTTTGGGAATGTTCAGCACACGCGCGCAGTAAGTTTGTCCGAGGATCGGAAAAGTTCAAGGCGTTTTATGAGCCTGGTGATGAAGTATGAAAGTAAAATGCTACTTAATCAAGTTATTGGCACTATAGCTGAGATGTGAAGGACAAATCGATCATCATCATAACTTTTTTGCATAAAATGTTATACCAGAATCTCTCGCTTGTGTTTAGGGCAATATCTCCGTAGAAACAAGAACTCAGCTCTGTCTGATACAATATTTTGTACAGAAACATGATGGTGATAATGCAAACACTGTAAAAAATTACCCTTACAAATAGACAAAAATTACCATCAGCTAGTTCTACTGTAAAATATTACAGTGAAAGCACCGTCTGAGGAGGAGCCCAGTTAATAACTTTAACTGTGGCTACAGGTTTACGATATTAATTAGTCTACCTTAACCCTTTACCTAACATGAAAAGCAGACGACACTTGCAAAACAAATTCTTGAATAACTATTTTTTTCATTTTTTGTCTCAAAAACATAGGTTATGACCCCTCATTTGAACGAATTCGACGAGCTCGTTCCAATGAGGGATCATCACCTATGTTTTTGAGTCAAAAAAAATGAAAAAAATAATGAAAATTATTTGGCGATTTTTGAGAATAGCGCTATACGGTTTTTTCGTTACGTTGGGTAAAGGGTTAAAGCTGATTCTTCTAAACCAAAGTAACTTTCGAAAAGGACGATGCCATTTTGCAAAAACAGGAATTAAAACGTTTAATACGAAAACCTTTGCTCCACTGTACATGAAAACTCCTTTAAGTTTCCATACGAAATACTTCTGAGTATAGTAAAAGTCTTTATAGGGGAGTCGGAAGCAGGGGAAGGAACGGTAGAAGCCGCACCCTTCACCTGGGGCAAGGGCAGCAGCGCGTGCCCTTTTTCGCCAGAAGTTCACCAGTGGAGAAGTCTTCACTTTCCGAGAACTGTAACTGAGAAACTCCCGAATATTCATTCCGAGTGTTTTTTTTACATGTGCCAATGTCAATAGTTGCCGGGGTGTGGGGGGGGGGGGGGGGGTGTATTAGGTATAATGGCGGAAGTTGGTCGATAATCACCAAATAAAGAAACTATACAATCGGTGGGTGATTTCTAAAGCTTTATATCATTCCTTGAGTGGAAGAATATGCCACCTGTAATGCTTTAGCATTGCAGATGGCACCTTGTTTCTCTCAAGGGACGATATATACATGATGTCAGTACTCTTGAGTGTCACATTACAAATTATGATACGTTATAAACTCCCGGCCTCAATCTATACTCAGAATCTAGTGCCCATTTTGATAGCTCATTCCACCTTGCCCACGAATGCTTCCGGGACCCTTGCTTCTTTAGCATAATATTTGCGAAAGAAGTAACTGGTTGCCAGTATTTCCACCGTAATTTTAACGATAGTTTTTCACAGCACAGTACAGTCTCCGTGGACTGATCGTAATCTACGCGTGGGCAGTAATGTCCAAGTATGCGTTTACCAGGTAATAAAAATCAAATCGGCGTACCCAGTGCTTTATTAATTAACTTTGTGATGATTATTTCTTATAATTAGTGTTTGGAATTATTGCGTCCGTAGAAATATTGCCCACCCGCAGAAAGTGACCAGTCTATGACGGCAGTACTGTATATATCAAGCTCCCCGATTCCGTCAGTTATCACGATATTCATGCATTATACATAATATCAACCTCCCCGATTCCGTCAGTTATCACGATGTTTATGCATTATACATAATATCAAGAGTCCCGATTCCGTCAGTTATCACGATGTGTGTGCATTATACATAATATCAAGCTCCCCGATTCCGTCAGTTATCACGATGTTTATACATTTTTCTAACAGTTTGAACTATCCTTTACAAATCAGTCTATGTTCTCCGTAAAAAAAATCCGATTTTTAAGTCTAATTTTAAGCAGCCTATTGTATTATTCCAATGAAGTAAACTCGGTCAAAATAATTTACCGAATCGTCGAGACTTTACTAAATCGAATAATATCATTATACGCTTCGAGGACCTGCATCGATCAAAACAATTTCCTTGAGATTTGGAAAATACGTTATGAAAATTAGAGAGACATGTTGCTTGTTAAGAAAATTATTTTCCACCTATACTATAAATCTCATTCGTCGTTTGTTGAAGGAAAATCTATAGAAATAACGGTTTTGGCGATAAACTGTCTGAAATCTTCTTAATTGGTGAAAATGTTTTTCCCTCTTTCAAAGTGGCGAGATTGTGTCTGCTAATTCGGCGTCAAATGAGACGTCTTGTCTGGAGGCAACAGAATCAATCTGATTCCTTTCTGATTTCGAATGGCGTTGCTCTTTCTAAGTACACGTTCTGCTGTTTACGTTTTATCACTTGATTCTCGTATAAGAGGAAACAGAAGTCATGTTAAACACCTTCACTCTTGGATAAATTTATTTAGCATTTTGCTTACATCCGTGAACATAAAGTTGAGTAGAACAAGACTCTGAACATTAAGGCATGCAATTGACTGGCATGGCACGTTTTATGGCTGTGGAGGCGACTGCGCTGCCTGAGCCATATATTTCAAAGCTGATTACGCGCTGAACCTTAGAGGCGGAGCGTTCAGCTTGAACACAAACACAGGTGGACTGGCCGTATGGTCAACCGAGAAAATTCTCGGTGCCCCCTGCCCCGATTGGGTTCCCCCTGGGGTCCCAAAATTGATGCAGCCCAACAACTACTGTTGGTACATGAAATTTCTTGAAAATCACCAAAAGACGAAATGGATCTGATTGCATAGTCTGTTGGTACATCGAAATGTCCTCTATGTGGAGTGTGGCGGCAGTCCACATAGAGGTCATTTCAATATACCAGCAGTCCAGTCCGCTATTTATCGCTCAGATTAAAGGAAACAGCGTTCCTTCAATTTCAAAAATCAAAATTTTCTGTGTTTCTTCCCGAACGTATCCCCCCACTCCCCCCACCCCACATCCCCGGTAGAACCATTTTTGTCGAATGATTGCAGCAGACGATACGAAAATGCCATCGAAATGTCCTCTATGTGGTCTGCCATTGATCGCTCATATGCAAGGAAGCCGCGTTCGTTCAGTTAGCAAAATAAAAATTTTCTCCGGATCTGGGGCTCCCTTGGTACATTCCCTGTTAACCTTTCTTGGCCCAGTCCGCGCCTGAACATAAAATATTTTCCTTGTAACAAATGTCAGTGCAACTTGTTGTACACAGTACCTGGGACGTGGAAGCCTATTAAAACAGCCTTGAGATGGAATTCCACCCAGGCAATTGTCAAGGTGATAGACAAAAGTTGCGATTTTGTTGTATAAAAGTGTAAATATTTTCGATAACGTTTCTGTCTGGGTGGATGTAAAGCGTGGAGATAGGTATGTGACGGACCCTGAAAATAGATAATTCAAACTCTGCTAATTAGGCATGAAATTTAATGTCCATTATGGCGCACGTGTTGAACACCATGTGGGCTATTCCGATAACAGATCAATAGTAAGAGAGACAATATTCTCTTCTGTATCATTATCTGGGTAATTAAGACCAGTTAAATTCTAATTGTTAAAACGAGTGCATCACATATGTTCTGGACACACATCCATATTACGCATCTATCCCGTCTCCGAAATGTCAAAAGATACCACAATGCGAGTCTTTAAAAGGAACTTTAAAGCGAGCGTTAATTTAAGATAGATCTAAGCGGCCAAGTTCAAGAGAAGCGATTAACTGAGAATAAATGTTCTGGCTATCTAAATAAAAATCGGGGGATTTCTCTAAAAATTCATGCCAGCCAAGTCCAGTCGGAAGGTGTGTAGGATGTGGGTCGTTGCGAAAAGATGGGGAGATCCCATGCTATAGGTTAGAGAAGGTGCCGCATCGGTGCGAAAGTAAAGGCACGTTGTGATGTAGGGGAGCCAGAGAGCTCATATTTAGAATAGGTGCAGTCGCGGGCCTAGTCGGTGGCCATATATGAGAATAGGACCAGGAACGGGAAATACGAGCTCAGAGAGCTATATGCATTTAAGTAAACGGTATTACCTGTTTTAGAAGGCAAGACTTACATAGGCAGTTGGCCTGAGGGCACTCAGAGAAGGTCCGAATTTAGCCTTGGCCGTCGAGCGTCATAGGCACCGAAATTGAAAGTCCGCGTATTGTCGTAACCCTGTGAGGGTTGTAAGGAACCGATTGTAGTTTGTTGACGGTTGCGAACCGTAGTGGCATAGTAGCCAAAGAAGTAAAAGCTGTAACGTTGAGGTCTAGGGACCGTATTAAGAGCTTGAGTAAGCGCTGGAATAGCTCGCGAGATAAGATAGTTTTAGGCGGTGCGAGAATTGGTGATGTTGAGAACACTTTGCAGAATATTTTTATGTAAGCTTTGTTAAGTAGAAAGCTGAAGGCGAAGAATAACCTAACCCCGTGAGACCAAACGAGGCGCAAAGTGATCGTGAACTGTGGTAGACGCCGATTGAATTGTGATTGAACTGTGAGAACGCTGATAGAGTCACACAAGCAGAACATTATATGAGTTAAGCCTGACTGACGGCGAAGTTAACCCTGCGAGGAGGAAGCGACGAGAAGTGAATCGACACTTTGTATTTATCACAAACCGTGGGAAGATGATGTGAGGTCGATCCAGCGGACACAGCTAGCTGTGGTAGACGTCGAGGGCCCTAAAGAATAAACTTTTATCGCGTAATTAATGTATTCTTGTGGATAATTTTGTGAGTAATCTGTTTCATATTATATTTCTTCGTACGTGTAAATAAATAATCTTTTCAGTGAATTATCGTTGATCACCCTTTGGCGCTGTAAGCCACATGCACCTTCGGGAATCCTAAGAGTCCCAAGCGGAGAGGGTATTGATAAGGTGGCAAGGTTTACGTTCGAACTGGGGTTTCAGACGACAGTCACTGGCTGTCGATTGAGCACTGATAAGAACATAAATTTTCCTCCATCAATTTAACCCCGTAATACTGCGACAGCAATAATGTTTAGTTCTGTGGAAAAGTAACGTTCAAGTTAGTGAATCTCTGTGTTGAACTGGGCGTCCATTAGCTCAAACTTTGCTCTTGCTTGTTTTGCTTTTCTGCACAATTTAAGTTGTGAGCTGAACCGAACCTCCACTGTCGTGGTGGTCTAATGGTAATTCACTTTCCATTTACTCTGTATACGATATAGCTGATGGTTTGATGTCAGCCTGGATTTACTTATTGAGAACCATATTTTTGGGGAAGGAAAGAGTGGGAGGTACAGTACAGTCGCCGTGGACTGGTTGGAATACACACGTGATAAAAATCATTATCAGCAAATTTTAATTGAGGCACCCGGTGCTTCATTAATTAAATTGTTGATGATTATTTCTATAATTAGTGTTTAGAATCTAATATTATTGTGTCCGTGGAAGTACTCTCCATCCGTGGAAAGTGATCAGTCCATGGTGGCTGTATTGTATTGGGAGATTGTAATATTCATAGGTCACAAATTCACGTGTTGGTTGTAACCTAGGAAAAGAGACTTTTTGGAGCATTTTATGCATTTCTCAGTAAAGAGTATGTTGTCCCGTGCTAGTTTGTTCTTAACCCTTTACCCAACGTAACGGCCAAAACCGGCCAGCGCTATTCTCAAAAATCGCCAATTAATTTTCATTATTTTTTTCATTTTTTGTCTCAAAAACATAGGTTATGACCCCTCGTTGGAACGAGCTCGTCGAGCTCGTTCCAACGAGGGGGTCATAACCTATGTTTTTGAGACAAAAAATGAAAAAATTAGTTATTCAAGAATTATTTTTGCAAGTGTCGTCTGCTTATCGGGTTAGATAAAGGGTTAAGTGCATTCTGATATGCATTCCGTCGCTGCAGTAACTCTCCGGTTGTTCGAAACTAAAGACGACACAAAACTGCTTTCCGCTATTAAATGGAAGAAACACAAACTTAACGGCTGTCATCATCAACGGCCGCCATGAACAATTAACTCTTAATCGGCTAACTATTTTCTTGAATTTTTCACAAAATAAGCCATGGCTGTTGCCAAGCAGCCATGACTTGTCTTGATGAAAAATTCAATAAACTCCTGGAATCAAGAAACCGCTGATGAAGACAGCCCCTATTTGTATGATAATACCATTCCTTGATGTAAAGATCGATTCGAAATGGATATGTACATATGCAAAAAAAATGTATATTTTTGGTCTGTTGTTATTGATAGTCAGGCAAGCTACTTATCAAGCTATGCCCAGAGCGATCGACAATTTATCCATGCGACAACAAGTGGGTCAATGCAAAAGGTGACCACCCTGAACCCCGCGGAGTTGGAAGTTATGCGTAGCGAATAGGCTATATTAACACTGGCGAAAACGCGAATTAAGCAGCAAGATGTTGTCTGGAAATGTTATGTTCAAAAGAACTTAAAGAGCCCATTAATAACTATTGCATTCTTCAAAGAGAGTCCGCTCAAGTGTGACTCTTAGGATTTCCTTTGTACTATTCAGTGATTATGAAAACATTGGGTAGTCAGTATCCGCTTGTCGGAAAGCTTGGAGCATCAGCCCGGGCTGTGTTGGCGCTGGGTGTCGGAATGAGTTGTTGGGTTAGGTGAACCCCAAAGTAGTTTTATTTGGAGAGAGACTGTTAAGCAGTACGATAAGTTATTAGGCTTAGTGAAGCGGACGGTAGAAGGGATTTGAGCAAAATAGATGTAGTTTTACGGGTCCGTATAACGCAGAAAAAAAGTTAGTTGGAAGGGGTAATCGAGTGCTCGTAGCTTCGACTCAAACTAGAAGTTTGAAGTGGGCTGAGTGGGAGCTAGGTAAATCTCGCATGAACAGTATATGTTTAGAGGGTTGACGGAGAATGGTTGATTTGGAACGCAACTCTTAAGTGCACCCGAAGGTGCATGTTAATAGTGTTATGGCAAGTAAAGTACATATCAGAGGAGTTGACGGACAGAGATAATTTATGAAAGAACAATTAACCCTTTACCTAACATGAATAGCAGAGGACACTTGCAAACAAAATTTTTTAACAACTATTTTTTTTCATTTTTTGTCTCAAAAACATAGGTTATGACCCCTCATTGGAACGAGCTCGTTCCAAAGAGGGGTCATAACCTATGTTGTGAGACAAAAATGAAAAACTAATGAAAATTAATTGGCGATTTTTGTGAATAGCGCTGGCCGGTTTTGAGCATTACTTTGGTAAAGGGTTAATGTCAAAAGTGGAAGCTGCTGCGTGCAGTACCTTGATATTTTGAATGAGCAAATAGACAATAATCTGTGGAGCGGAGCGATGCCAGGAGACAACATCAGCTACAGAACGCGGAGGCTCCGAAGAGAACATTCGGACTGGATAAATTCATGGTGATTTGTGTTGTATATAGTTATGTTATCACCGACCATTCGTTTTGCAGGCATGTGAGTAAATTTAGTTTTATTACCATTAAATTATATTCAGATGATACCCGTCGGTTATCTTTTAAATATGATATCAGTGACACTTCCAGATGACGACTCAACTCCACCACACAAGGTGGTGAGACATATGTTCACTCTAAGGCCAGGTGGTACTCTCAGAGTACGGCTGGGCTCTAGGGTGACCATAAATATCCCTCATATCCACCCTAACGTGTTGACACATGATACCAAGATATTTTTATACTGGAGTGAAAAATACGTCCCATCCGGAGTTAAGTATTGAACTCATTAGAGGCTTTTAAAAAGTTTTGAATATACACTCTAAAACCAGTTGGGTTCATCATCATTCAAACCAGATGATTTGGGTTAATTTTTAATCCAACTGATTTTAGAGTGTTTAACGATCTTAACCACCCGTGCTCTCATTCACCTAGAGTCGTACCTGTAAACCTTCGCCATTTTTCGAACATGATCAAGAAACCATTTAGCTCCAATTGTCCAGAGTTGTCCCTCGGCAGTTTCAACATGTCAACATGTTTGATAAAATATTTTTTTGTTTGGGGATAACTGTGAAGCAGATACGAAGATCCATTAGTAGAGGTCCCTAGTTTTTGCGTGGATACCCATTGTATGATGATACTTTATTGCACAACCGCAAACAAACGGGTGTGGTACATTGCAAGACCAATATAATTTAACTCTATACAATGTATAAGATATATAAAGTATAAATTATGCACAGTCACACGCGCGTATTCACGCACGAGAATATCGTAATATGTAGTCAAACATACGCACACGCATAAGATCGAGGATTCGAATACACATTGAAATTGAAGATCCCAGCTCGTTTCGCACTTTCATATAGCTGTGGTAAGGAAATTATCCAAAGGACGTAATCACGAGAACATGAATACTGTATCTCCATCGTCATTTTTAACGGTATACAATGGTCTAGTGATTTAGATGCTGCCAGGCGTGACTGTGTCCTTCAAAATATAAAAAAGACCCAAGCCAGTCTTCGTTTGAGGCCAAACATACAGCTCCTTCGCCGTACTGTAGCCAATACGTTTCTCACTTTCATGTAACGACCGAAAAGAAACCGAAACAATAATGAGAACATTAGCTGCAATACTGGGTTCCAGCAAACACTTTTGACGGTGTGGAATGGTCTAGTGCTTCAGGTATTGGACTCTTTATTGTCGGGCGGAGTTGTCGAGGGTTAGATTCCTGGCGTGTCATTAGACTAACCAACATTCTAAATTTCCCCCAAGCACGATTGTGGCCTTGAAAATATACAAATACACCTAAACAAACGCGATTGAAGAATTGGCTATGTACTGAAATTTCAGTGGCGTATCCACTGGGGGAAGTGAGGGGGATGATTGGGGGCGTGACTCGACCCCTACTTTATCTGAAAATGCCGATCTTATATACAGTTATGCATGAAGTCTCAAAAATGGGTCATGTACTCTAACCCTGTTATTTTGGGGTGTCTTTTTTCACTTTTTATGCCTTCACTTCGCGGGAAACTCGGCGTGCTCAATTTGCGTAAATTAACTTTAGATCCCCAGAAAAGACCCTGGACGTTCACCTATACACACCCTTGACCCCCGAGGTGAATGAGGTGAAGAGACAAAATATTTGTCTGCTGCCAATTGGCAGCAGAAAAATATTTTGTCCCCTCCCTTCACACACTTATCATTTAGCCTGCCTTCGCCCTGTGAACCTGTGTAATATTGTCTAATCTAGGCAACGCCTTTCGATATCAGATCTTTTCAAAATATACCATGCAGCACAATGTCTCGTTTTTCGAACCAAGATTAACAATTCCAACGTGACTGGCACGAACTATTCCGCAGTGCATCTGTAGAAAGCCCCTTTGTCAACTAAAGACAATATCTCCATCGGTTCCTCTGCTGGTTCGTTGAGTCTGCATGCAACTAACTGCTTGATAGATTCTCACCTTGCACATGCTGGATTATTTACTTCATATGGACGAAAAGGGCACTGTTAATCTTTGGAATGAATAATCCGTACCACTTAAATGAAACAAAACGATTGCTGTGAGATTTATCGATGCCAGTAACTTACACACTGTGCATGACATCTGGAGTTTGGCTCAGTATGGACAACAGTCTCTGAAATCTAACAAAAAACTAATATCGATCCTCTATATCTCCCTGAGAATATATATTTTGATTGTCCAACAGCATTGTAGTGTAGTCTTTTATCAACTAAGTGCTGTCAAACTAGACGAAATACTGAAGTACTCAGGAACTCCAACGTCCATACAGGAGCGTTGCTAAGGGGCCTCGGTCGGGGGATATTTTTTCTGGATTTCCAATTGCACTCCGCGCCCCACTGGTAGGCAAGTTCCGTCTACCACCACATAACTTCCAACATGTGGGGAAATTTCATTAGCACCCCACCTCTAACGCACACAGTTGAGTCAAAATTTTCCAACTACAGGTTTTAAGATGCAGAATTCATTTGTACACTCCTCTTGATTGTAAATTACCCAACTGTGGCACTCAGAAGTCACAAATTCCAACTATAAATCAATATTGGGAGGATTTTTAATACTTTTTAATCAGTATTTGAAGGACTTTCACTACTTTTCAGTCTAAAATTTCTTATTTTGGCCAAATCCCACCTGCGCCCTGTCTGAAATTTCTAACTTTTTCGGTTTTCGAATTTCCATCAATATAGTGTGTGTATGTGTGTGTGTGGGGGGGTGTGTGGGGGACACCCCCTCCCCTGGTAGCGTCACTGCGTACACCAAAACAGATATTGGGAACCGTCATGCTTTGTATGAACAAACAGTATTTCCCCAATATATGCACGAGACCTCCCTAATTACATTCGGGATGGAACACAAGGACTATCAGCTGGGGAACTTACCATCGTTGCGCGAGGGCGTCGCAAAGATGACCGATTTGGGAGGGGGCGTGTAAAGCTAACTGTGATGTCTTAGTTTCGACTGATTGAATATTCCAACTGCCTCATCATCGCATGTCATCGCGAATGGTATACCTTGATGATGTAGTTGGAATATAATAAGTCAGTTAAAAAAGGCAAGACGTCTTGGAATTAATAAAATATACATGTAGTTGTCGTGATGCAACATCTTATATTTAGTTAACCCTTTACCTAACGTGAAAAGCAGACGGCACCTGCAAAAAGAATTCTTGAATAACTAATTTTTTTTCATTTTTTTGTATCAAAAACATAGGTTATGACCCCTCTTTGGAACGAGCGCGTAGAGCTCGTTCTAAAGAGGGGTCATAACCTATGTTTTTGAGACAAAAAATGAAAAAAATAATGAAAATTAATTTGGCGACTTTTGTGAATAGCGCTGACCGGTTTTGGCCGTAAAGTTGGGTAAAGTTTTAACATGTATCGTCCTCTAAAATTGCCATGCTGCCCCCCCCCCCCCTCCCCCAACTGCCCGAAACTGGTGCCAAAAATTGTATTACAGGCTGTGTGTGTGATGTAGGTCCAAGTGGCAAGTGTAATCTCCTGAGAATGTACATGATTACGAATAAAAGCGAAGATATTTTAGATTCCAATGCAGACGAAAATGTTCCGTCTGGAAAAAAATATTGGAGGCGTCACATAACCCCCCCAACCCCCCAACCCCTTCGCTAAGCTCTTTCGTTGTGAAAAAATGGGTTTTGAGAATATTGTGATAAATTACATTTTCAGTCACTTCCCTTGGTGACTATCTTCCATCCTCGTATATGTTATGGAACTGGGAATTCGTGGCCTGTTACTGGGACGAGGAGACAACTCACACTAAGAATGATCCCTTTTACCGAATTATTAGCAAGTTCTCTGTAGTACAATCGCCCTGGATTGGTCGTAATCCACGCATGGGCAGTGATGCCCACGCATGCGTTCACCAGGAAATAAAAATCATCATCAGCAAAATTTTAGTTAATGACGCATCGGGTTGTTTGATGATTATTCCTATAACTTGTGTTTGGAATCTAATATTATTGCGTCCGAGGAAATACTACCCACCCGTAAAAAGTGACCAATTCACACGGCAGCCCTACTGTACATCTGCCTTTTAAAATGTGTTATCGAGGAGTCAGGGTTTAATTATTTTGCTACAGGAAGGTGCATGATTAACGAGACGCGCAGGTTCTCTTCAGATACTGCTGTCTGAACACATTTGCACGCGTATATCTTTCATCCTTACCTCAGCCATCCGCGTTAGAGTTTGAGCTTTTCCATCCTCTGAAGTTATCTGGGAATTAAGTATTAGAAGATTTTCGACGATGGTTCACCAGATACAATGTATTGACATATGAATAGAAATGAATTATCTGTCGCTTTATCGGAGTATGGATGTGGGATGGGCGTGTTAGCCCTTTGGACACTGGTGGTATCTTCCAAGTCACTTCAATGACAGCAATTCGAAGAGTGCATATTTATTATTTGGGGGTAGATCAATTGATATTTTCAACGTGCAGCCTTGGGGCTGCACGTTGAGAATATTGATTGGTCTACCCACACATTCACTTGCAGTCATCCTACTCAATGAAATTATTACGTACCATGTTCCTGGACGGAAAAGCGGCCTCTGGGGTTCAAAGGATTAAGTTTTATGAAGTGCGTAGCAGCACCCTACACCCACCTTACATCCATACTCTGATAAAGCGACAGATAATTCATTTCAATTATTATAATTTAATTCCGAGTTTTTTTTCTTGTATTATAATGTATTCACGTGCGACCGACATCTCCTTCATTATATCATTGCAGCCATCAATGTTTATGCACACGGCAGTGCTATTATGTTTAATACAGGGCAATACACGCGAACTCGAATACTGAAGAGAAAAAAAACAGAGTCAACAATCCACGTGAATACTAAGTAACTCCCAAACAATCTTTACTTGGGGATGCGACGTGCATCCCATAAGTGGATGAATGTTGTTGGTGTTTTGTTTCTCGTACTCGTACTGCTCGTAATGGACCGGTGCCTTCTCAGCTGGTCTTCCGAACCAATGAGTGAGCCGGAATACTAAGTAACAGTCCACCTGCAGCAATTAAAGTTTAATCGCACCGTTGGACACCCATAATCCTTTCTCTGACTAAAAGGCGGGTCAAAGCAAGATCATTCATACGATAGGAAACTTTTTCATCGAGTTTGGAAAAACTCACCTCAATCAAGCAAGTGCAAGTAAATAGGATAACATTAAAGAAAATAAAATTATATCTTATAAATAAACGATAAATCATTACTCACCTTTATTTCCAGAACCGACAGCACTCTAATGAGGAAAGTCATTGTGTCAACAGCTCATAAATCTTCGGAACCACGGCTTCTCATCGTAGCAGCTCGTTTTTACTTGATTAACGTTTCATAGGTTGGTTTCGTTCCCGTGACTTTTTCGAGAATGCAATGGTTGTGACGCGCCGCAGGCGCGCAGGCACAATGTGGGGCAAGCCCCTTTCGACCCTCATCAATGACTGTATTTGAGGTTTTCTTTCATGTCTAGGCGCGGCAAAGGAGCAAATGGCTAGGGTACTTAGAGACGTCGGTGTCTCCGCTGGATTTTCGTGGAAGGGGGGGATGTATCAGAGAGATGGATGTTGGAGGTGTTGTTGGTTCGGGAGGAGGAGTATGCTGCAGCTTGGCTAACAACGGTCTCATCCTTGCTGCTGTCTCTTTAGAATCTCTGTGAAATTCGAGATCTCCTTGGAGCCACTCCTTGATTGTATCATGATTCAATCATCCTGCCCTTATGAAGTTGTTGAAATTCTGCTGTGTTTTTGCCCGGAATGTGTCGTCCTTGATCTCCTCCCGCAAGGAACGCCTCCATGAAGTCCGGGATGCTTTCCGCCTGGTCGGATTCCTGGTCCAAAGAAGCCGGGAAAGCAGGAGTGGGAGGGGTGGAAAGTGCGTCGTTAGAAACAACATCCTGCAACACAGACAAGTCCCCTCCCCCATCTCCTTTTCAGATAAAGAGTCTGATGGTATGGAGTTAGCCTTGTCTCCAGGCAACCCAGATCCTCATCCTGCGAGGGGGGGGGGGGGTGCTGAGCTGAACAAGGCTTGGTCAGGGGTGACAGGTGTTGATCGTTCAAGGCCCTCACTGGCCTCCCCGTCTTACTTCTTCTTCTTGTTCTCCTGGAACTCCGTCATCCGGCGGGCATCTCGTCATTTGGCGGAGGGTCCCTTCTTCCTCTTCTTCTTGGTTGCAGCGGCTTCGATCTGTTTGTCATCATACAGCGGCTCCAGGTCGCTTGGAGGGTGACCAGTGCGGGAGGACATCCCACAGGAAAGGTACCACACCTCTCCAAGGATGTCGGTTCTGTTTCCTTTTTAAAATCCACTGTCAGGTGAATTGTTCCCTTGTGCACCTGGATACTCCAGGTGGTAGCAAGGGAATCCTTTACTCCGGCAGTGTTTCTTGTATCACAAGTGGGAGCTCCATTGTTCTGTTGTTAGCACCTCGGAGTCCAAGGTGCGAAAAATGACGAACCGGACCAACCATGGTCTGTCTGACCTTCTTAAGCCATAAAATTTATATTGTTCCGATTCACACCGCACTGTGTTGCCACGATTACAATACTAATTTAATTCGATTAAAATGGACTTAATTGTTTATTTAATTGTTCAGAAAGAATAGACACGGAAGTTTACTTGACATGTCCGGACACCGGTCCGAGCTAATCAGTTTTAGAGAACACCACCGATGTCCTAAGCCTGTTCAAGTGATTGCGTTTGCGGTTTCCTGCGGCGGCGAGAGAATGAAATGCTTTGGAACCAACAGACATAATTTTTAACCGATGTCGGAGGTCTAATTCTTGAGCGGAAGGGGGTAGGTGAGGCTAGTCATAGGCATGCTGTGTGCGAAGAACACGAGCGCCGAGACTCATAAGGCAGGGTCGTAATCGGAGGTCAGAGGGACATGGAAATCATTCGAGGCAAAATGCGCACGCTGAGACTCATAAGATACGATTGTCATCAGACGTCCGTCAAGGAACAAAACAATCATTTGAGGCCAATGTAGTTACGGACCACGAATATTGAGTGAAGTGTGCACGAGGATCTTGAATAGAATTTCAGAACTAGTTGTGGAAGCCAAAGAGCTAAACGTTAGACTGTGAACTCTGTTAGCACAACGATTTAACCTGTAAACAGCGTGTGGTGGGGATAGATTAACCTAGTGAGTGCCGCATGACGTGAAATAGAAGCTGACGTCTGTTCGTGTATTAAACAGAGACGGAGGCGGGCGCTAACCTCAAAGTCAGACGCGCGAGATCTATGTTGTAAACATTGCTGTGGGAATTTAGTTGTGTGAAGAGACAAAAGGCGGTATGTCAGTGGAGCAAAATCAAAGGAAATCCATGTACCAGTAGCGACGACGAGACACTGCTAATAACAAAATCACAAGCGTGTTTATTATATCTGGCTCTGAGGAATAATTGGGAGAACTATTTCTATTAATGTAAATAAATTGTTTTTGTTGAATAATCGCCGTAAATACCTCTTTTAACACTTTCAAGCCATCGACACCTCAAGGAAAGAACCCATATAGACCCAAATAAAGAAGGATGAATGGGTACGATTGTGAAATATACGATCGTACATAGATTAGACATGTCTCAGCACGTCGGCTGCGCCTTTCGTTGATCGTAACATTTTCTCCATCAAATTTTAACTTCCTATGAATCTGATACATACCATGACACCCCTATTCGCATTTCGCTTGCCAACCGTTTTCTTCCTGCACCTGACATCACCAAGCACTAATTCGAGCTCCATTCCATGCTCTCTCTCAGCCTCCTCTCTATTTTTATTTCAATCTGCCTCTCAGCTCTATTACTTTAAATTCCAAGACGTGCTTAAGCTCTTTCAGCTTTCTCACGCTCGGGCATAAGCTTCTACACGCGTTCGGCTGTCCTCACTATGGATTCTCTTTAAGCCCTCTTTCTTTCAAGTTCGGCATGCCTTTTAACCCATTCACGATCGGACTCACTTATTCCTAACATTCAGTCGCTGTTAATGTAGCTTCCCCCCTCTTTAAAGTAACCTATCCAACTCCTTCGCAGCCTTTTTTGCCATACATTTCGACTTTCCTTACATATGTAGCCCAAACGTCATGGGGGACTCCATTATTACAAATTCTGAATGATGTATTTTACTTATTTGGAGGGCTCTATTAGTTATGACATTTTTAGACCCATTTAACGCGCTCAGTTTTATCACACGCGACGATTAATTTCTTCAAAATTATAATTACTTTTACACCCGTATTGAATTAATATCTTCTCAAGAATAAACCCTTAAATCACTATTAACTAACCCCCATGTCTAGTTAAAGACTTCTTGAATATCATGATTTATTATATGACTATCCTAAATAGCCCCTCAGTCCCTCTGTACTACAGCTTCCTCCAATGCCGTCGACTGGTCGTAATCCACGCGTGGGCAGTGATATCCATGCATGCGTTTACCAGGTCAATCAACAGTAAAAATTTTATTAAGCACCGGGTTGTACCTGGTGCATCATTAATTAACCCTTTACCCAACGTAACGGCCAAAACCGGCCAGCGCTATTCTCAAAAATCGCCAATTAATTTTCATTATTTTTTCATTTTTTGTCTCAAAAACATAGGTTATGACCCCTCGTTGGAACGAGCTCGTCGAGTTCGTTCCAACGAGGGGTCATAACCCATGTTTTTGAGACAAAAAATTAGTTATTCAAGAATTTTTTTTGCAAGTGTCGTCTGCTTTTCAGGTTAGGTAAAGGGTTAAAGTTTGGATGATTATTCCTATGACTAGTGTTTGAAATCTAATATTATTGCGTCTGCGGAAATATTGCCCACCGTGGAAAGTGACCAGTCCACGACGACCGTACTGTATCGACAGTTAGAAAACATTTTGAATCAGATGCGTCAGTCTTCGAAAAGACCGATCTATTTTAATAACAATTTAATGGGCTGATTAAAATTAATAACCTACTTTACACACTTAACATACTGAGGCATCACTAATTTTATTAAATTTCTCCAATCATCAAACTTTTCAACTCTGACTGATTTATGTCCTTAATGTTTATTCCCCTATATCCCGATAAATTCTGTCTTCTGATTGGTCAGAATGCCTAGGACAAATACCCAAGCAAAGAGCGCACCGAACATGAGAGCGTGCAACATCCAGGGTACAAGGGCACGCGAAACATCGGAAGTATATGGTTTAAATGACAGCTTTTAGCTTTCGCTCGCCTCGATATAAAAATCGAACCAAAAAAACCTGAAAATAGTCACAAGTGTCATCAGATTTCTGACAATTCGATCATAGTTTGCTGTTATAAATTAAATAGTCGAATAATTAAATCAAACAACTAGAGAAAAATAAAATAAGAGCAAATCTGTCAACAGATAACCCCCGATCTGCATTACTGATTTTTTTCAAGAGTTATTTTTAGATTAAAATTAGAGTCGCTCCAGTATTCACGAGTTTAGTCCAACTGATTGCAGAGCGTGAGAAACGCGTCCACAAATTGTTTCCACTTTGTTTCTATTGTGTTTCAAACGGGACAAAAACGTTATCACTGCCAACATGTATGTACATGAAGATTTAATACCTGGAAGTCTCATCTGAACGCCTCGCCTGCTGCTCAGTATTTAGAAACCGACATCCAGGTATTAAATCTCCATATGCCATACATGTTGACGTAGATAACTTATAATATTATCCTTACTACCTTGAGGATATAACAGTACTAAATATATGAATTCGAGTTACCCCTCTTGAAAAAGTGCTCTCAAAAATGATGCAATGTCCGAAAATAATCAGCCTTGAAAACATATATTGTTTTAAAAATCTTTTTGAAGCATTGTACTGAAATTTTGCATCATTGCTGAACTGTTCCAGAGAGAAAAGGGGGTTGGGGGGGGCTGATTTGATGAATTTTGGGCCTAAAAATACAATTGAATATTGGTGTGTTTTTGTTAGGAATTGCTGAAAAAATGTGCCCATGAGCGGTACATTCCTTCCTGTCAGTGTTTCTCTTTTATTTGTTGCATAACGACCCCCAGTTTTGAAGACCGAAAAAGTTGTCTGAAGGAATATATTTGACAAAGACATTTGAATGCCCAAATTAAAATAATGCGATAATATTTTTGTTTTCCACATGAACGTTAAAATGGTCGCCTGTATTATTTATTATTGTTATACCTGTACATGGGCTCGAAGCGTATTGGTAATGGTAGCTGGTTACTACCGCGGATCCCTTAATTAACCTGTTCAACACTTGCGCCATGGATAGTGTCATTTCATACAATACTGTCTGCAGCACACTGGGCGAATCGATTATCCACTGGTTGGAAGGTTCAATAATAATTGAATCCTACAGCTGTCTAGAGCTGTAGTATTAAATTATTGGCGATCCCCATTCCTGGTTAGTGTCCATTGTGTTGTCTGCTTATCCACTGCCAAATTTTTCTTCAAGCAAAAAAGTATGCATAGGTGGTTCAAAAAGTTAATGAGTGGCCTCAACAATTAGAAAAGATACACATCTTACATTGAAATACTGTTATCGCTACTTGGCTATGTATTTTTCACATATTTAATGTTGCTTATATGCTGATAGTCTGAAAATTAACAAAATGAACTCTCGTGGGTAATTCCTTTTTATCCCTGACGTGTATCTATCTTGTACAAACCTAGAAAATAGGAATGAAAACAACAAAAAAGATTTGTGGTCAAACATTTGTTTTAGTTACGTGTCTTCAACCTATTCGGACAGACGATTTTTCGACTAGAAACACTGGTCAGGTTATAAGACTTTTCCTTCTAAATCTTATCCGACCCGCTAATATCCGAGCACCTCTTTTATTATGTTCCTGCCAATGACACGGACCCAATTTCAGACATTAATTCTCCGAGTCGGATGGAGTGTGATACTGCTGATACTGATAAATCGCACACATTGTGATAATGAAAAATCGAAAACGAGACTGAGTGAAAATTGTTTCCTCTTTCTCCGTACCACGCTTTAAAATGTACTCAAACTTCACAAGCCATCAATTAATTAGGATCTGTTCCATCTTCGCCGTTGTATAAATTTGTCGACGATTATTGTCGAACCAACATTAGATCTGTGTCAGATACACCGAGATCATGAGGTAAATCGGACCCATGTAGTTAACCCTTTACCCAACGTAACGGCCAAAATGGGCCAGCGCTATTCTCAAAAATCGCCAATTAATTTTCAAAATATTTTCATTTTTTGTCTCAAAAACATAGGTTATGACCCCTCGTTGGAACGAGCTCGTCGAGCTCGTTCCAACGAGGGGTCATAACCTATGTTTTTGAGACAAAAAATGAAAAAAATTAGTTATTCAAGATTTTTTTTTGCAAGTGTCGTCTGCTTTTCATGTTAGGTAAAGGGTTAACAAGCCTGGAAATAAGCAGACTGTCATCTGCAGAATGAGGTACCCAGAGGGGGAATTTGGTGAAGCTACACTGCACAGCAGGATAGCATTACCAAATGAACCCTCTGTGAACCTCAATCTGAATCAAGGTCTCAGGCCTAAATAGAAAGAGGAACCTAGAGGACCAGTTGGGGGATCCTAGCCCACTGTTTGGGGTAGCATCAGCAAATTCACACTCTGGGACCTCATTCTGCAAATTTCAGGTTACTTATTTCCAGGCTTGGTAGTTAACCCTTTACCCTTTACTCTTTACCCTTCACCTAATATGAAACGCAGAAGACACCTGCAAATAAAATTCTTGAATAACTAAATTTTTAAATTTTTGTTCCCAAAACATAGCTTATGACCCCTCATTGGAACGAGCACAGCAAAATCTTTCCAATGAGGGATCATACGCTATTTTTTGAGACAAAAAAGGAAAAAAATACTGAAACTTTAATGGTGATTTCTGTGAATAGCGCTGGCCGGTTTTGGCTGTTAACCCTTTACCTAACATGAAAAGCAGACGACACTTGCAAAAAAAATTATTGAATAACTAATTTTTTTCATTTTTTGTCTCAAAAACATAGGTTATGACCCCTCATTGGAACGAGCTCGACGAGCTCGTTCCAATGAGGGGTCATAACCTATGTTTTTGAGACAAAAAATGAAAAAATAATTAAAATTAATAGGCGATTTTTGAGAATAGCGCTGGCCGGTTTTTCCCGTTACGTTGGGTAAAGGGTTAAGTTGATTAAAGGGTTAAAGAACACACGGTAGCAACAGCTACAACAAAACAATTTTATCGTATGCTTTCGTCCAAAATAGATTTAACAGATTCAAAATCAAGTGGGTACATTATTTAATTATTACCTCAGAGCAGGTATATAATAAAAGCATCACCAATGCAGTAACGTTTTCTGGTGTGCTCACGCCGACTTGGTTGAAGGCCTTCAACTAGATGCGATACAACACACCAGAAACCTTCACTGCACTGCTAATCTCTTTTTATAACATCCAAAGTGAGTATACATGACTTTTGGCTTCAAGGTTAAATCTTTCGGTGCAGTGTCAGCCATGAAATCACAATTTAAAATATCCACAGACGCGTGTGCGTTATAAATTCGGATTCTATCCCAACAAAACTACCCACTCCATTGAAATGTATTTCTTTAAACGCCATTGCGAATATAAAAACTTCATTTGTTGCAATGTGGCGGCAAGACAAAATCACTTTTCTTGATCGCATTTCCTGTTCTTGGAATTATACTGACCGACTACTTTCATATGTCACACTGTTTTCCTGTGCCATTGAAAAGGGGTGTTTAAACAGTACACCGTTTTTAAATCATGTATGGGAAATAAGAGTGAATATATTCCACATTAAATTATGTTAAAATCCTATTGCCTAGCTGGTGTTTCTAGTCAAATGTCGTCTGCCTAGATTATTTATCTAGAAACAACTGCTGAAATTTTATATTCTCCCTGCTTTAACCCTTTTACAGCCACGCCCACTTTAGCCATATATGGAGGACCTCCAAGTACGTCTGTATGCGAGGAAGTTTCATAGGATTTCTGACATACTTGAAACTATATCATCTGATTAATTGTTGAAAAGGGCTCTCTGAGCCCTTGCCAACAATTAATCAAATGATAGGCTTGATCTGCGCATACCAAAACGTACATATAATCATCATAAAATAGGTGACAGTAGTCGATTTCGGCAGCGTAAGTGTTTAACACCAATGCTGTTTTTATATTCACTGTGTCACCGAGAATTTCGTTAAGAAAAAATGCAATAACAAGAGAACTTTGGGTATAGCTAATCCCACTCCCTTAAAGATTCTGTGCTTCTGGTCGAGCAAGTCATGGCTGAACTTCTGTTCATGATAATGTCGTGTAGATGCGTGGAGACAATAGCAACCACTTAAAAAGCGTTGTGGAGCACGGTTGCTAATTACACTCAAATAAAGTTTTGGTGCTTCTGGTCAAGTGAATTAGGACTGAATTGCTGTTTGAAGGAAACGAGTGACAACCAATTAAAACGCATTGTAGAGGACAGTCGCCCCTCCAGGACATAACATTGTGTCTTCCCAGTTTTTCACACAGTTTTAGTTGATAGATTCATTACTGGAAGGGTAAACGCGGTGTGATATTCTAAGTGTTACATTGTGTTTATTGATATTGTAACTAATGGAACGGCAGACAGACACACGTTACAATTTATCATTTAGTAGTCTTTTATTAGACGCAGAACAAAGTAATTACGTAAAAAATCGATCAGTTTCCATTCGGAAAAAAACAATCAAGTAGTGGAGTATTTTGCCAGCATGTTTCTCCAGAAAACTGCCGACCATGGCGTAACGATTTGTGAATTTAAGCACCATTTAGTTGTGGTTGGCAGGTAGTTGACCTGGAAGGACGGTGTGGAGTTTGTGGTAGTTAGAGTTAGTTATTTAATACAATCTTTGTTCGCAGTGGAGTTGATACCTTGTTCGGTTTCGGAAGGACAAGACAATAACATTTCCAATAGAAACAAGGTGCAACGCCCCGGTATCCGCAGCCGAGAAGTGGCTTACTAAAAAGTAGATAAAGTTGCAGTTTTGGCTTTTATATCGATGCACTGAATGTTTGCCACTATCCTCTAATTGTTTGAGTGAACTATGTATAATGCTGGCCATATCCAAAGTGCATGGGGTTCATCAAGTTCTTCATGTTTTAGTGTCATTTTCTAAATTAAAATCAGCTCAGCATTACCATGGCTTTAACCCTTTACCTAACCTGAAAAGCAGACGACACTTGCAAAAATAATTCTTGAATAACTAATTTTTTTCATTATTATCTCAAAAACATAGGTTATGACACCTCGTTGGAACGAGCTCGTCGAGCTCGTTCCAACGAGGGGGTCATAACCTATGTTTTTGAGATAAAAAATAAAAAAAATAATGAAAATTAATTGGCGATTTTTGAGAATAGCGCTGGCCGGTTTTGGCCGTTACGTTAGGTAAAGGGTTAAGTTCAATGTGCTTTGGTGATGAAGATATTATTTTTAAAATGCTACATGTATCCTGCTGTATCCTGTTAATACGTGGTGTTTCTTCATACATTCACAGAATATATTTGATATAGAGAAGAGTACCGCTTCTGACATTGTGTGAAATACAATATGTAGGCTAACATTCTGTGTGCAAACTCTTGGAGCTTGTCAAATTGGTACGATTAAATAACACACCCGCGTGACGAATTGACCTCTGTCAGGGCATCAAAGTTCGATATCAGAGTATGAGAGTTCTCTCACAGGTGAAAAGTATGGGGTGACGTAAACTCATTCAATAAAAGTTAGTATCATGATTGTAATTGATTGTAACAGATGTTAGAACTGCTTGTAGAACAGTTAGTTGAATGTTGTCCACATGATGAAATGATCAGTATAGGGTGCTGGAAAAACGTTTGTGTCCAAGTCACAATTTGACTACAGAAGGTCAAGAGTTCCTCCAAGAACATGAGTTGATTGAGCAATGAATTGTTTGCAATTTGGGAACACCCTGGGGCTGTTGTAATGCTTTCTGGTGTTTGTCGTGGTAATTAAAGTCTCCAATAACTATAATGGAAGTCGATGATGAGAATTGTGATAGCAACTGACGAATCTCATCATAGAATGTTGCCTGTTCATTTGCTGGTTTCTACAAGAAGGATGAATCCATAATAACCCTTTACCCAAAGCAGACGATATCGAAATTTATTATTTTAAATATCATTTATTTTAATTTTTCAAAAAAATGCAACAAAACCATATCATGTGACCCCCCCCCCCCCCTCATTGGAACGATCTCGACGAGCTCGTTCCAAAAAGGGGTCACATGATATGGTTTTGTTGAAATCTTTTGATTGAAACATAATATTTTTCAGCTGCTGAATTTGCATATTACGCGGGCGGATGTGGCCGATTCGTTGGGTAAAGGGTTAAGTATTTATCTTTGACACAAAAGCTTGTAGATCGATGGGAATGTCTTTGTTTGTGACTTCGCCAAAAGTACACGAATCCTTGGTAAGGATAGCAAGGCCATGATCGGTATGCTTCAGTGCAACATTGAATCCGTGTATTGGGTAACTGATACCACTGGCATCTGGTGAGGTATGAGTTTCAGTAAGGCACAGTACTGTCAACTTCTAAATATTTTTGTCAGCTAAAAGATCTTCATAGTGGCGTGGCATGGAAGAGATCTGATGTTGAGATGGCCAGTGGTGAGGTGGTTTTCCGCAGCACATAAAGGATTTTTTCATTCGAAAAGAGCATCAGACCTCAAGTGAATCGTTTCTTCTTTGGTAGCAATGGTCACTGTTATTTTTTCTTTAGAAAAGTCAATAAGATGGAGATCATCTCGAGAAGGGCATCGGCTCAGTAATGTATAAGTTTATCCTGACTGAACTGGTGTCTTTTTTACTCTTTCGTGTCAAATTACCAACCGCTAATGGATAGGTGCTGCCGTGGGATTTGTGCATTGTCATACCAAAAGCAAGAATTCCTGGAAATTGAGTCCTTTCAACTTGTGTAGACATTTGTCGTGATAGTTGAAATCTAGATATTACTGCTGTGACTGGAACACATTCTGAAATTGTTATGGACCACGTTTCCTAGCTTCCAAGCCACAATTTCTATTGTCAAACTTAACATAGATCACACCTGTTAACGGATTGATTGCATCAATGTTGTAATCCATCACAGTTCCTGTAGCACCATTAACCCCTTACCCCGCATTAACGAGCAAAACCGTCCAGCGCTATTCACAAAAATCGCCAATTAATTTTCATTATTTTTTTCATATTTTGTCTCGAAAACATAGGTTATGACCCCTCTTTGGAACGAGCTCGTTCCAATGAGGGGTCATAACCTATGTTTTTGAGACACAAAATAAACAAAATAATGAAAATTAAAAAAAAATAGTTATTCAAGAATTTTTTTTTGCAAGTGTCGTCTGCTTTTCATGTTAGGTGGAGGGTTAACTAGTTTATCTGTGATATCTATGTTCTTTGTGATCATCCATCTGCACCCAACAGCTATTTTAAGCTCACCTATCAAATTGCCAGTGGCGTGAAGGTTGGTAGGTGTTACAGTTATAGGAGAAGATTGCATATGAATATCCTTTTTTGTATCATTTGCCTTTATTGTCATTATCGGCACTCCCAGCTGTTGCAGTTTCAAGAGACTGTGATCATTAGCTTTCTCATTTGTCAGAAAATGGTGCACAGGAGCATTGTCAAAATGTGATGAATCAGTATGTTGAAGTGCTGAGATGGTCTGAATGTCCCTTCTGTGTGATCTCCGATGCGAATTCGAGAAAGGATTTCAGCAAACTGAGAATCAGATCTTTGCCGAACTACATACTCTCCCAAAAAAGAAAGTGTGCATGCTAAAAAATAACACTAAAAAAAGATATATATCATTTTCATTCATGGAAATTTTATTCAATCACAGATGAATCAATCTGTGATCAACACGAGAAATTTCATTACGCTACGACGAATACTCTTGGTGCCATGGAGAGTCAAAGACACTAAAGGTCAAACACAAAAGTCACACACTCAATATCTGATATGACCTCCGTCTGCATCGACTACTGCTGTGCATCTACGCCTCATGGAAGCGAAAAAGTTAGCATGGAAGTGTTGTGGGATGTTGTTCCATATTCTGATAAGCTGTCTTTGGAGTTCCACAAGCGTTGACGGTGCATGGGGAAGCCGGCGTAGCTGACGTTTCATTTCGTCCCATACGTGCTCAATGGGTGAGATATCTGGCGAATTTGCGGGCCAGGGAAGAACATCCACTTGTTGTTGCTGCAGATACTGTTGAACAACACGAGCTGCTTGGGGTCGGGCGTTGTCCTGCTGTAGAATGACACCGGGGCCGTGACGTTGCAGAAATGGGACAACAACAGGTGTAAGCACTTCATCACGATATCTGGCTGCATTGAGATTGCCATCAATAATGACCAGTTCAGTTCTGTTACAGGCAGTGATGCCACCCCACACCGTGAGAGACCCTCCCCATAACGGTTTCGCTCCACGACACATGGATCTGCGTAGCGTTCGTTTCGACGTCTGTACACTCTCTGGCGGCCATCTGATGATGAAAGATGGAAACGACATTCATCTGTGAATAAAACACGAATAAAACACGTCGCCACCAGTGTAAGGGATGCCTGAGATGTTGTCTACACCACTGCAGTCGAGTACGACGATGACGTAACGTCAAAATCGGACGAATTGCAAGTCTTCGAGGACGTAAGCCGTATTCTCTCAGCCGGTTGATTACTGTTTGAGGATGTATCCGACTCAGGTTAGGGATGTTCCTGGCTGTCGTCGTTGCCGTTTGTTGCCGGTTCCGGAGATGGACGACACGGATATACCGATCTTGTGCAGGGGTGGTAACTCGGGGTCTCCCGGAGCGGGGTCGGTCTCGAACGTCATCATGTTGTGCATGTCGATGGACTAGCCTGTCTACAGTGTTACGGTGGCAGTTCAAATGCTGGGCAATCTCTCTGTGTGTTTTGCCAGCTCTAAACATACCCAGGGCAAGGGGACGTTGATTCATTGTCAATCTTGGCATGCTAATGTGGAGTCGTTTTAACAGCAGCGCAAGTTTGAATGTGAACGATAGGAAGGCCTTACTTTAGTGTTTCTCTGGAGGATGCTGAACATTGCCAGGATTTAAATAAGAAAAATCCATTGTTGGTATGCCTTCTACCACGTTTTGAGGATAAAGTCATCACATTTTCAAATAATTTCTCAAATGTCTAGATAACTGGTAGAATAGAATCTTTGATGGACATATACTTGTCCTCATAGGAATTATGTACCTTAAGTTCATCTCCAGAGTAGATATAAGATAAGAAGTCGGTGATAATATTTTTCAGCATCTGCAATATTTTAAACATCATGGTAGCGAATGGTATATCGCTGTGTCCGTTTAAAACAAGGACCCCTTCCCATCTTTGAGTTTTATAATCTTGGCTGTTGAGTCATTGTCAACTTCAGGTTCTTCTTCGGGATCTGTAGAAGCCTTAGTTGAATAGTTAGAAGCAAAATGAGCTAAAAATTAATTTGCCTTCATGAGCAGAAAGACGAGCGGCATATTTATCAATGATTCTATTCATGTAGATATTAGGGTAATCGTCTTTCAACCGTTGTATTACAGACATTGGCTTAAGCATGCATGTTCGATTTTCACTGTTATCTGTTGGTACGAATATGACATGCATATTTGATTTCCGCATTGGCAGGCATAATACGCGGGCGACTGCTTCATGTTCGGAGACTTCCTTTGCCTTCACGACGACATCACCAATATCAGACAACCTTTCTCTGACAGGTTTGTCAGACGCCTCTTTTGCTGCCTCTTTTATCATATCACTCATGTTCCCCCAGGCCTGCACATATATGAAGTTAAATAAGCAATGTATGACCATATGTTAGTTATGTATTAAACGTCCATATTTAACTTGATGGCCCATAAAAGAACTGGAATATAGTTATTAATATTGACTTTAGCTGAGGTTCTCCTCATGATGACTTTCATATGTTGTTCAGTTACCTCCAAAGCGCTGTGATACTCGTCTTGTCGCGCACAACATTTTTATAGGAGAGCTGGAAGATTAATCAGGTTCAGTGGGTTCATCTCTATTATAATATTAGAACGTTCCTTTTCATGTTCTATCGGTCGATAGTACCTGAGTTTGTGTGATTTCTGAAATAAAACCTGAAGCAGCGAAGCTGCTGAAGGTTTTATTTCAAAAATCACACAAACTCAGGTACTATCGACCGATAGAACATGAAAAGAAACGTTCTAATTATTTTATTATGCCGAACAAAAAAATGACTTTCATTGTTAAGTGTTAACTGCTACATGCCATCAATCTTGTAACAACAATGTAGTCGAATCCAAAAACATGACGTCATTTCGAACGAATGACGTCTCTTCGAAAATGAATTGTCACACAAGTGCCGTCGCTTTGGGAGTTTCTATATCAACAAATGCCAATGTTTACAACTGCATCATGCTGTTCATGTTAGAATTCATTGTTAATGTTTGTGTGAAAAGTGATTTAAATTAATGGAATATAAATTCATGTTTCTCGGACGACAAGAGTAGATAGAATTAAGCGGAGGCTCAGTAAGGTCGAGGAGTACTAAACTTGTGGAAATATAATTGATTGAAGTCATAACTGAGACTCATATTCAGGATTCACTGAAGTGGTGAACAACATGTTGTGAGTGAGTTTTTTAATATTTCTGATTCTTTTGAATTCATTGTTGTTTGCAGTTAAAATTGAAAACACACCCACTGAAGATGATATATTTGTTGGTAAGTTTGTGTCTACCGGTGTTGAAAAAGCTAAACGGACACGGAGCCAGCGTTTGGTGTTGTGAAATTCGACGCTGATCAATGGAAGTGGCGCTTACATTTTCTTCGTTCTCTTGTCTCCAGGGAAAACGTTCCGATAGTACCCGCGTTTTGTCCCAAAACTCCAGTACTATGACATTTAGAAGGTGTCATATTAACCAATCACGGCTGATGTTACAAACGTGGGGCATAATAAAATTGCAGAGTATACTTTCTTAAGAACTTTTGTTGCATTCTCTTTCTTTCTACTCTCTTCATCAGAAACAGGTCTTGATATTATAGTCATGTCAGAAGGAGGTCGTGGGTAGTGGAAGCAACATGCCAGATTTTATTCTTCTTGCAGGTACTTAAAAAGAATAATTTATTACACATCTATTATTTCTATTATATTGGAACCATGTATTGCAAAATAAGTTTTACTAGTATTCGATGTTACCACTTAATTCAATGACAAAATATAACCAAGCTGACGTAGTTTGGCCAGCATGCCGAGCTGCGTTTGTTGTCAATACATTGGTGTACCTCTCATTGATTTAAATTTTGTGTACAATTGACCATTTTTCAACATGGAAGACAAAGATGATGGGTCTCTGAGTTGCCGAATTGTAATATCTGCACTAAAGGATTTTTTTAGGGAAATGTTGATAGTACTTCTCAGTTTCTCTTTTTCAAGAAAGTGCAATGATTGAAAGATATAGAGGATCTCAAACAAGTGATGTTTGGATATAAGATTTTTTGAAACGAGTTTGATGAATTTGATTCACAACGAGCCTTTAGGCGAGTTGTGAATCGAATTCATCAAACGAGTTTCAAAAAATCTTATATCCAAACATCACAAGTTAAAGCTTCTGTATATCACATGAATTTTCGAATGTTTTGTACACTTTTTCGTTAATACATTGTCGCCAAATTCTCCCCAAAACAACCGACAATCAGTTCGTTGGCTCAGACGCTCCACACAATGACGTCATGAATGCGCTTTACTTGCAC
Organism: Pictodentalium vernedei; assembly: GCA_031216915.1. Lineage (NCBI taxonomy): Eukaryota > Metazoa > Mollusca > Scaphopoda > Dentaliida > Dentaliidae > Pictodentalium > Pictodentalium vernedei. The sequence continues at coordinate 318,574,799 of CM062297.1, forward strand.
CTGTTGTAGTAATTGACGTCATGTGAACTACGCACAAGAATACAGTGCTGCTGCTATGGGAGCACGCGCCGTTTAGATACTAGTTGATAATCAGGAAATAAGACATGGGTTGTTACGTCGAAATTAACGACGTTTCATGTGATATATACTCATACTCAGTGCTCTCCCCGAATCGTCCATCTGCATTTAGACGTCTTGCATTCACATACTTCTTTGGCGTTAGTCGGACACTACGCTTCGTATTAAAGGTATTTTTGGCTGATGGAAACAAATGTGGGAAGGCCATTCCTTCCCAATGTTGTTGCTGGTATGTGGAGACAGGTTGCTGTCCTTCACCTGGTGCAATATTCAATACCTGTGCAGTCTGAATTATTTGTTTGTCACGACGATGGCATGTTTTAGCATTGATGGGTCTTTTTTGTTTTAGTTGCCCTTGGACCACTGAAGGAACATCCTTATCAACCTCATCTTCACTGCCAGGAATCGTGCCTTCTATTGTAGTTACAGTCATATCTTCTGTTGCTGTCATGTCTTCTTCTGTCATTAATGAATTCCACAATTCAGAATCCTCATCGCGGATAATCTGAGACCAGTCATTGGATATGTGTACATCAGTATACAGTGGATTCCTTTGTTTGAGAAACTGTAAAGCTTGGTTGTCACACTGGGGTCTTATATATTGCTTACGAAGTCCATGTGCATCAGAAAGTCTGCGTTTTATCGCAAGCATCACAATTTGGCTCTCAGAGGCGACCCTAGATAATAAATTGGAAACTTTGTTCAAATCAGCTGGAACCAAAACGACCTGTCCGTATATTCCATGCTGAGCTCCTCTGGGCTTGGAGACGATTTTCATAAATGGTTTTATTTGATAAATTAGATGAAGTTCCAAATTAGAGAGTTCCTTCAGTTGAGAAGGAATATCTTCAAGAGAAAAAGGTTGTTTGAGTGTGCTTGTGATGGTAGTTTGTCTTATTATACGCTAAACGAGAGATTATCGAAGAAATTGCGGAAAGATAGAAATCGTATCCCCCACTGTGAAGATATAGAAATGTTCACTTTCACGGTATCAATCAAAATGGCGGCTTTCAGTGCATCACATCAAGGTAAATACGAGCCAAATTATCCCTGAAAATGATCAATTTGTTCTAGAAACGTATAATGAAAAGAAAATCTAGTGCTTGACTGCTTGTGAGTGGATACGATCATTTCTAGCAATAATTTAACACGTATTCACCTTGAATTGATGCATGAAACCCGCTAGTCCAAACATGGTCTGAAAGTCCGTAATATAAGTGTTTGGTTTGGTTCGTCCTTTCAAAGGATGTACCAAACCAAAAACTTATATTATGGACTTTCAGGCCATGTTTGGACAAGAAACCCACCAGCTGAATCAGATCGCAAGACGCTGTCTGTTCCGAGTTTCGATCAAATCACTTCCTCGTATCAACGATTCAATGCGCTGTTTAATTTCATGCATCATTTCATGGTTGAAACGAGTGGAATTATCAGATTCTTATAAAAGCGTATAATAAAAAGCAAATCTAGTGTTTTTGAGTGGATACAGACAATTATCTCACCTGTGACCGAGATAAATGGTCATTTTCTCTCGCGCAAGCGCTCTCCAAAAATAAACATTTCTATCGGTCATAATTTTCGGTATCCACTCAAAAACAGTAGATATCCTCCATTTTCTTCAATGTTTGATGACATGTCTTGCATATCCAACAGATATTGCAGTACCTTTTATATTGGCATCTGGGATGTTAGTATTTCCTTCATAATTAGTTAGTTTGAAATGCAGTAAAGATTCTCCTTTCAAGCATCGCAAGCAACAAGTACAAATATGAGTTGGTTCTCTATTGACTGCCTCCTCATAATCTTTCAAAACTTCTTCAATAGCATGAGTCAAATAATCTGGATTTGATCTGATTGAAGGTTGAAGCAACAATTCCTGCCTCTTCGTTTCTGCAGATTTTCGGGATTGTCGTTTCCCTTCAGTATATTTATCTCTATCATCTTCAGTTGATATGGTTGCACGTGCTTTCAGCATTCTTTGTTTATCCTTCCGGTTTTGGTGACATTTATCTTTAGTTGACATTGTTGCACGTGCTTCGCTTTTACCATTTCCATCCTTAACCCTTTGTATGGCTTCAACTTCAGTTGACATGGTTGCATGTGTTTTCAGCATCTTTAGTTTATCCTTCCGGTTTTGGTGACATTCATTCTCAGTTAACATGGAGGCACGTGCTTCGCGTTCACGATTTCCATCCTTAACCTCTTGTATGGCTTTATCTTCAGCTGACAGGGTTGCACGAGCTTTTAGCATTTTTAGTTTATCCTTCCAGTTTTGGTGACATTTATCCTCAGTTGACATGGAGACACGTGCTTCGTGTTTACGATTTCCATATTTAACCGTTTGTATGGCTTTAACTTCAGTTGACAGGGTTGCACGTGCTTTGTGTTTGAGCTTTGCATCCTTAACCTTTTCACATGCTTTATTTTTGATTGTCATGGAGGTACGTGATTTTCTATTTCGTTTTCCAACTTTCTCCCTTTGAAGAAACTTATCTTCACTTGAAAGGGAGGTACGTGCTTTACTTTTTCTTTTTCTATCTTTTTCTTGTTGACACTTTTGACTTGCGGTGGACTGAGAACATCTAAACTGTTCCACTTTCTGGTTTGAAATTTTCTTTTATTTTGGAATGATCTTTTTTGCTTTGTTGATGTTTTCCTTGTTTGGCAGAAACCTCTTCTGAACAAACAATAACTTTTCGTTTTGTGGCACACGTTGCAGCCTGATCCTCAAAGTACATATCCATGCTATATTTTTGTAACTCATCAGGCGATATGTGATTTTTATTATTTGGCATTTTTATTGTTAGCTCATGAAGATAAATCACAGCTATAATTTTTCAATCAGTGAAAACCTGAATTGAAAATAAACAAAAGTTAGTTTCTTCTCATATTTATGTTTTTTAACTTTGTTCAGTACTCATGATACATAGGTTCAAATACATATACAGAATAGCATGTGTGCGTAGTCTTCCATATTTATTGCACAATATCAATATTTGAAGAGGAATAACACTGAATAGGAACCGCTGGCTTCAAGTGCAATATTCTTTATCCGCTACAATTGATCGAGTTCAATAAAATGGGAGTCAATCACAATTGCCTTTCTTTGTTTATTATATGCCAAGTGAAGTATAATTGTTAAACATACATGTACTATAAAAGACATCGCATTTACAAAAGTGAAAAAAGAAAATATTTTTCGATTGAATTTTTTTTTCGATTGAATATTTTTCTGGTATAACTTAAAACTCATCCATATCACTTTCTAGTCCTAATTACACTGGTATGACAAAAAGAATGATATCAGTGAGTTTACATTTGAAAATATACAAAGAATTAAATAAAATGAACATCGCTCTTCGTGATGGGCATTGTGAATCGAAATTGCTTTGCTCGGATCGAATCGAGTTGGAGGTCCGATGTAATCAGCGACATCGAATCCGAATCGAATCGGAAACAGAACGCGAAGAACAGCCTGAACATGGTTTTATCGCCAAAGTATAGTGAAATCGCTTGTCATTTGGGCAAATTACCTAAAGTAATACAGAGGTTATAAGCTACATTGTTACAATAGTAAGTTTAAAGTGGGGCGCAGTTCTCCTGCGATCCACGTAATAAATACTGTTATAAGAATATTAGGCAGCAGACAAGCATACCGATAAACCGATTGAACTGATTTCTCCGATAAAAGATATTTATTTGCTATCCTGCGGGGAGGGGGTGGGGGTGGGCTATGATGTTTTCTGTTGGAAACGTTTATTGTCCATCGAAAAAAATATTGGTCGCTCGAACGCCCACACTTTCCCTGAAATCCACGTATTTTGCAAAAAAAAAAACAGTTGCCAATATGGCGAGACTACAATTTCCATTATGCAAAATTACCCCATGCTCAAAATATCCTTTGTGAGAAAGCGCTCGTTTTTAGTATATAGCGGCATTGAGCGCGGTGGCTCAGTGGTTACGGCATTGAACTTCAAATCAGCCCCGCCAGGGGTAATTGCGTTGTGTCCTTAGAGAAGGCACTTAATCCCGATTGCCCAGGCGGGGCACGGTGGCGCTGTGTACTGAGACGCACAGCACGTTGATGGTGCACTTATCTTCAACCAATGCTAACCCTGCTTGTGTGGAGTTGGTGCGTTGTGGAGTCACAGTTGCTCGCTGCTGAGCGGTGGGTCTCTCCGGGTACTCCAGCTTCCTCCACCCGTAAAACTGTACCATACGAGGTGACCCTGACAGTCGAAAATGTCGTTAAACCCCAATAAATAAATAAATAAATAAATAAATAAATAAATAAATAAATAAATAAATAAATAAATAAATAAATAAATAAATATGGCCATTAAAGTGGTACTTTTAAACAAAATTAATTTTTCCGACCTGTTTGGATTATTATTCTTTAAAATGGTTGAGTGTTGGAAGCCCATATTTGGTCAACATTCTTGGTTGCAGGTACCACCTCTTAAAGGTTTCATATTCTGTGGATGTGGTTCACATTATCTTTAAACTGAATTTATTTCATCTGTTTGGATTTGCTTTGTAACAATTTATGGGAGAGTGCCAATAGGTATAAGACATGTGGACAAATTTTGGCAACGAAGAAAATATAAATTAGCAGTTTACTAGTTAAAGAATTATGTTGAGTTAGGTTTCAAGTTTGTCAGTCCTAGATTATACATAAATAACTTATCTGTATGGAAACAGCTTAGTATACGCTTCCAGCATGTTGCTGAATTCAATTCCATTAATGTCTTGTGCTCGCTGATACTTGTATCATTATCGCACTCGATTTCTGTAACTTTCTTTAAGCTTTGGAAATAAATATTGTTTAAACTAAGTTTGTACCGCAAGTCAACGACCCGGAAACACTGTCGGAAAATTTTAACTCTTGCCCCTCCATGTCTGAAAATTTTGAGATTCTAGCTTCAAGCCCGCCTGGAATGTCTTTCACTTAGCTTATGATCTACTCATAAACAAGCATGTTCACATAAGAAAATAAGACAACCCGGAAAACCCTTTTCTGATTTTTAAACAAGTGAGTGACAAACTAAGCCTGAAATGTTTACCAGCGTGAGGGCAAAGGCTGAAATTAATGGCCTGGGAATTTGTAGTTTATTCAGTGGAATTTTTTTAACTGGGCATCCCTGACTAACATCGTCATGGACATCGACTGTCGATTAAGTTATCTCCCTTGAAGTAATCGGACAAGCAAGGAAAGTCCAATTAGGAAACAGGTATTTGTTGAGAAAAAAACCTGTGACATCAAAATAAATCCCAGTTTCCTTTTGTTACTTTTAACAAATGAAAATAATAGACAGGTCCGATTTATGGTAAGCTAATTAAAAGCACCTAGTTCACAGATAGCCCGTCATTAAGAATACCAATCAGCTGCACACCTTCCAACAGCGAGTGTTTTTTTACAGTAATATGCAAGTTTTTATTCTTCTCAGCGGGAGTTGGGGTTGGGGAATTGCATGAACATAGGTGGGGTGGGTGGTTTGTCAAGTGCCCCCTAAAATATGCGTAAACAGTTAATTCATTTGTTTTACTTTTTCACTATTATGGTATATTTTGTTCCCCAAACAGTAACAACATGTCACCAATTGACTATAAAAGCCCATTTATAAGCATTATTAACAAAAGTTACCCCCTTAATATGAAAAATATTGAAGAATTTCACCAAAAAAAAACGACTTGAGGATGGGGGTGGGTGTCCGATATTGAACGGAAAAGAAACTGTCCGATAATTTTCTCCTGAGGTCGACTAAAATATCAATTCACAACATAATTCATTCATGTTCGAGTTTTTTTTTATGGAACATTCTTTAAAATGAAGCATAGTATAGAAAATACTGTCTAATGAGGCATAATAGCTAAATGGGACTGATTTTTCAAAATGAAAAAAATAATGAAAGTATTAATTTTTATTTCAACAAAAACAAAAAAAATCTGATTTAACAAAAGCAAAAAAGTCTTTTTGATAGCTATCTTGCTATATAGACGCCATAACAAAAACAAAAACACAAGGTTTGCTCTTCTTGAGCCCGAAAAAAAACAAGTTTCCATTGACCCAACCAGTATTTATCAACTTTTGCAACACACACACGGTTACGGTATAAGCAGTAGTAAATTAATTATGCTCAGATATGCCTGAATATGCCATGGTTTACAGAAACTAGACTGTTCGAAGTTCATACCACTGCATATCAGAGATAAAATTAGGAAAAGCTCATTTAAATTTGATTTTAAAATCAATGGTATCTGGGAAAAAGAATAACTGAGTTTCATTTGCAAGGTTCACACCAAGAAACTAGATTTGTGAAAAATATTAAGCTGCACATTTAGTTTGTCTGATCTGGCTTGTCAACAAAGCTTCAGAGGAGCATAAATTGTGACGTAAACAGGGAAATCCCCCTGGGTTTTCCTTCATTATTATGGACACAATGATAAATGCGAACCAGATTTGCATGTGTGCATTGCGCGTTTCGAGTTGGTGTTCGAGTGCCGACGTTTTGTATATAAAAATGTATGAGAAGGGGGTGGGTCACAAATATGTCATGGAAAAATATGCAGGAAATGGTGGGTGGATCAATCTGCAAAATAAAAATTTCCACCTATGTTTATGCATTTTTTTCCAGCCCTCCCAAGTGGGTCTTATTGCTCTGCACAGAGCTGAAAAAAACTTTTTTCCGCCTCTAGACCACCCCCTTTTGGGGAGGAATTCTTTTTTTCGTTTTTTCATGTGGGAGACCCACCCCTTTCAACCCAGTTAAACCCCCTAAAATGAATCCTCAACACAAACCTGTCCGTTTTTCAGTCATATTACTGATCCGTTTCTGCTATTCCACTTTTCTAACACAAAAAGGGAGACAATTCAAGAAAACAAAATTAAAAAAACTAGAGCAGATTCTGAGCAAAATTGGAGATAAATATGATAAATACTTCATGTCTGTAATAATGTAATGGTACCTAATTGTTCCAAATTATATATTATAGTGTTTCAACGTGGCTTATTGAGCCGACAGGCTCAATTATATTCACTAACTTGAGTAGATGTGTAGGATGTAAACCACTGACACAATGTTGTCAATGTGATTTTTGGCCACTCATGTAATATACAACAAAAACTAGCAATATCAAGTCATCCTTAGAACACTTGGAGTGATCATTAGAATCCAACTTAGATTCAAAGTGATCTTGGTGGTGAGTTGAGATGAGGTAGAAAATGGCAAAGCCTATAGGGCATACATGTACATTGTATTGATGCTATCTTTCTAACCCACCAATGCCAGCCAGCACAATGATTTTGTAGAGGAATTGACAAACTTGATCATATACCCTGACTTGAAGCCTAACCAAATATCAAATTCATCGTGAATCATGGGGTACCGGTACGGCACAATTCTGTGGGAAGCCGATGGACTGCTTAAATTTGTAGTGAAGCACTGTGCAGTTACAGGTGCCAGTGCCTTTGTTTAGTGTGTATAGTCCACACACAAAATTATCAATATCCTGATGAACCAAATTTCTCATAATTTGCTACACCAGAAGATTGGAACAGCTATGTGAACAGCCAGACCATCGCAGCTGTGCATTAACAACCTGGCTACCAGGGGGAGGGGTGGGGTGCTATTATACACGGGCACCACGCTGGATACCATTTGATAGCCTATTCCTTTATCACATTTTCAATAATATCAAAAGTACTGCTTCAACAAATTTCAAATCCGCATCCGTATAAATATATACGGTGAATATGAAGAATAGTAGTCCTTGCATCTTAGGAAGGGGGTGGGGGCGTTCCAGGACAGGGTAGCCCCCTGCCCGCGCGACACAAAATTTCTAGTTGCATTGCATATAAAGGAAGATAATCTAAGTATGAATTTCTAACTCTACGGAATTACATTCTTCATTTATACAATAGATGTATAGTACAATAGTACAAGCCTCGTACACGAAATTCCATGAGCAAAAGTAGTGATACATTAAGACGCTGTGACCATTCTGCAATGGAGCTTGGTACAAATACAGTTAAATACATTTTCTGTTCCACATCCATTTCAAATTTAATGGCACGTGAAAGCAGTATAACATATGAAAGCAGTCAACCTACTGACGCCAAACTTCTTTAAAAGACAGTTCTTCAATCTCTTATATCAGGATTTGACACGCCTACGTCAGCTGCATATCATATAGCTGATAGTGGCCCATTGAAACCAATTAGAGGTGAGTGCATCTACTTGTTAGTACAAGTAGCTGTACAAATGTTAGCTCTGGTTCTCATCTGCGATATCATGGCGTGATGTGTTGTCGGAAGGTAATAAGAGATCGACTGTTTACCACCAGAAAAGTCTTAATGTCAGTAGCGTGAAACTAGAGGGAGGAGATGGGGGAGTAAAGAAAGGAGGATATATGTCATAAGGGTTATGTCTAAAAATTCTATGACGGCCTATTCACGCAAAAATGATTGTCAATTATTGTTTAGAAGACTAGGTGAGGAGGATAATAATTTATTTATTTATTTATTTATTTATTTATTTATTTATTTATTTATTTATCCCTGATTTATTTATTTCGAAGTTAACATTCTCCACTGATCTTATTTGAATCTGTGATGATAGCTTAATGTTATATCGTCCCTTGAGTGGCATTGCAGATGGCGCCTTGTTATTCTCAATGGACGAACGTATACTGGTAGAGTTCATAATTAGTTTGAAGAATTAAACATATTACTTATTGACATCATCTGCTCAAACAGATAGCTTGATTGTCCATCGGGGGCGCGATGGCTCAGTAGGTAGCAGTACAGGCTGAGCAGGTTTGAGGTATTCGTATTCGTTTTCGGTATTCGAATAGTATTCAATACATTTTTTGAAGTATTCGGCTATATTCAGTATTCATGCAATTTAAAAATATTTGTATTCGTATTCGTATTCAAATACAGTCAAATATGAGATGTATTCATGAATACTTTTTTGAATACTTTTCTGCTGTTTTTTTTTAAATGACAGACATTTTCAAATTAAAAATCATAGATAAGCTGAGACTTAAATCATGTCACATGTTTTGTTTTCCCCCAAATAATAATTAATACCTCAGCTGAGCAGGAAAGTTCATTGTAAAGGTTGTTTGGTGGAAAGATGTTTGATTTTAACTTCAAAGATTTTTATCTCTAACAGATGGTCAGTTTACTCAAGTGTGATATGGATTGGATGAATATATTGCATTTTTTTTTATTAATCCCTATTTAGTTATATAATAATTTATTGAAAAGTAGCATATTGATCAGAAGTGATTATTGGCAGAACAAAAGGTTCATTAAGTGTCAATTGCATGGATTTCTAATCCTCACACAACTGTAAAACTCAATTATCACTAATTTTCTACTACAGTCCTGGAAGAAATAAACTGTAAATTGATCTGAATTTACTTTTATTTGTTCAATTAATTTAAAATAAATGTCCAAGTTAACGAAAATGTTTGCAAAATGATTTTTAACTGGAACAAAGCTCGGTTTTTTCCATTATTTCCATAATCTTTGTTTATCTGTCAAATCATAAATATGCTGTCGTCATTTAACCCTTTACCTATACAGCTGACAGGGGAAAAACTATGAAAATTTTAAATTAAATATTGAAAGGGTTGTCCATTTTTTGCTCATACTTTCAATAAAGTTTTTTGATTTGTATGACGTGGTTATTCTTGTTTGTCATCACTGCACAGTTTTACAGGTCCAACTGCCACGAAAAACATGAATTTAGCATTATTTTAAAAAATGTATTCATGTATTCATTTTTGTATTCATGAATACTTTGTAAAGTATTCGTATTGGTATTCAAATACACTTGGAATTTTGTGTATTCGTATTCGTATTTGTAGTCATAAAAATTCAATGTATTCGTATTCGTATTCAATACATTTACAATGTATGCGCCCCAACCCTGAGGCTGAGTGAGGAGAGGTCCTCGGTTCGAAACCAACCTGCAGCAACCGCGTGGTATCAACCGCGTTGTGTCCTTGGGCAAGACACTTCACCCCCACCCCCCCCCCCTCTCCATTGCTCATATATGGGCACGGTGGCGTTGTGTACTAAGGCGTGCTGCACGTCGATGGTGCACTTGTCTTCAACCAATGCTAACCATGTTTGTGAGCATTTATTATTTTGGAGTGCCTGACCGTTGCTCGGTGGTTCTCTCCGTGTACCCCGGCTTCCTCCGCCCGTAAAACTGTCCAACAAGAGGTGACCCTGGTTGTCGAATGTGTCGTTAAACACCAGTAAATAAATAAATAAACTGAGTGTTCATCCCTCTTTAATCAACATGTTTTCAATTTACAATATAGATTAATACCTGATCGTTTTTTTAATAGTTTATTGATAACAGTGAGGGCGGCAGTAACAAAGGTTCTTACTGACACCACCGGGAAGTATTTTCCACGTCTGCTAATGTTTGACACGTATTAATAACCTGTTTTATCTAAAATTATGTATGCGTGGCTGTTTCCGTGTTCTTTATTAAGTCATTCGACGAAGCTGAAAAGACTTATAGCGATCGTCAGCCCTTCTTTCGCCAGACACGATTTTAGGCCACTTCCCTCTCATTTGCCCTGATGACTGATAGTTTTTGGATCCGCTTTTAAAATATTTTCAAATTTCCATCTTTACCCAGAATAACGTCACGATTAACGAGTTTTCGCTATCTTTTGATATCAACTTATCAATTGAGCTCCCCTTCTTGAAATTTGGGGAATATATTCTCCAACAAGAAACATATTTAAAAAGTGTGTTCCAACCTGGGAAATTATTAACAGTTATGACTGAATTTTAGAGTGACGTTATTTACGCCAATGTCATAGGAAGTTAAACGACGTCAGATTTTTATGAAATTTGGGATTTTGTCCAGCTGAAAAAAAATTAGCAGATAACTGTTATTAGTTTTCCGCCATTTTGGACGTTTTTTAACTTTTCAACTTTTAAAACCTCAAAACGCCAAAACGACCACACGCATAACTCCCTCATTACGCCATCTACAGCTTTGAGACTTCACAACTTTATTCTTCGGTTAAAGGCATAGTGCACACCCTTTTAACATTTTCCATTTTCTACCTTCATCTAAAACAACCTCAGTTTTAACGTATTTTTATCCAGCCTTTTTAATATCAACTCCTGCATCAAGCCCACGTCTTTAAGCAGATAGCTGTTTTTTATTTTTCCATTTATCGCCACGTTTGAGATTTTTACAGCTATTGACGTATTGGCACCTTTTAGCTTTTAATACCTCAAAACACCAAAAGACGGTGACAGACATAACTTGCTCATTAATTTGCCTAAAGCTTTGAAGCTGCAAAATCTAATTCATGGGTTACAGATGAGATGCATCTGTTCTAATATTTTCAAATTCCCAAAACAACGTAAATGTTAACGTTTTTTTCTCTTCTGTTTAAAATATAATCTCCTGTTACAAGCCTCCTTCTTTTATATTTTAAATATATCATCTCCAACAAAAACCGTATCTGCAAATTTGGAACTGAACTAGAAAATTCTCAACGGTTGTGGACCAAATTAAGAGTTACGTTATTAACGTCAACATCATAAAAAAATTAATGACCTCGGACCTTTATGGAATTCTAGAATATTGTAGAGCTACAAAAATTCAGATGTCTGTTTTTAAATTTTTCGATTTATCGCCAGTTTTGACATTCTTACGCCACTTCAAATTTTGACCATTATTTAAATGCTCTTTAAAAAGCTCTAAGTTTTGAAGAGCGAACAAACGTTCTGAAGCGTCAAACCACAAAAAAACACTTCACACTTTCCCACACAACAGCAAATAATAGAATTGAGTAGGAAACATATATGCATGCATACACAGAGATGGGGTTCGAGTTTGCACACAGAAAAAACAATGACTGTGAAATCAGGCAAGTGCGCGAGATTCCCACGGGGCTCATGGTCGGTTTCTGGACTTCTGAATGGTTTGACCATGATAAACGAGGATCCTAGAAAATAAACACTGTAAATCTGGAGTAGATGTTCCAAGCACTTTTGCCACTGTTTACTCTCAACGGATGGTACTGTACTTGTGGCGTGGATACGGACTGCTTTGAAGCGCCAGTAGGCGAGGAGAGACGCGTTGTTAAGCTTAGAATGGTTAAAGGGCACAGAAACCTTCTTTTCGTTGTTGGGAGACCCAGCTTTCACCATGCTTCGTAGGATGAATTCTGGAAAAATGCTTTGCAATTTCAAAATAATCGAGTGTTGTCTTTGAAATTATTCGACCGGTTCCTTCAAATATTTTGAATTTCGTCTTCCCATTCTAACCTATCCATTCACAGCAGTTTCAACATTTTTGCGTTTCCCTTCATAAAACTTGTTACACAATTTACTCGTTGGCCATGAGACCAGTTGTAATAGTTCTTTTCATTTCGTCTAAGTTTTTTACACGAGTTTCTAGTCATATTGTGTATGCATATATAGACGTCGCTTGACTGGAAACAACAGCAGAGAAAACGTTCAGACTCAGCTTTGACAGAACTGGGGATCGAAAAGCCTTTATAAATTTGTAAAATGTCTTCAAAGACTATGGTTTAAATTCTTGTTGTTCTTTTCAGCCAGAATACTGAAGTGGAGAATAGCTATTCGCTGTCAAGATTGAGTCGAAGTGGGATATGTACTCGTGTAAATAAATGTTCTGTGGTTTGTTGATAGCCTAGGCACACTATTAATCAAACATCGACATTTTAACTGTGCTGCACCAGACGTGTCGACTGCAAAATATGACCACCATATACGAACAGATACACAAATTAGATCAATATATTAATGCAGCGAGATGTCTCACACATGCTGCCTCAATAAAACTCAAGCAACCAATTAATCACTATCATGCTATCTCAACCGCATTTTGGGAAATTTCTTTAGGATATTTAAGAAAGTTGTAAACATCGGGTAGCCAGTGTCCGCTTGAAAGAAAGTTTGGAACTCCACCCAGAGACTGTTTTGGCAATAGGTGTCGGAATGAGTTGCTTGGCTAAGTGGGTCCCAGAGTAGTTTTATTCGGCAAGATACTGTTTAGTGCATTAGAAGTTATTAGGCAAAGTAATTGAAGCGACCGCTGTGAGTGCTTTGAGAGCCATAGGTGCAGTTTGACGGGGCCGTATAACGCAGAAGTAAAGTTAGTTGGAGGGAACTATCGAGAACTCGTACACTCTAAAATCAGTTGGGTTAACAATCAACCCAAATAAACTGGGTTGAGTGAATATGAACTCATTTGGGTTCATATTCACTCAACCCAGTTAATTTGGGTTGATTTTAACCCAACTGATTTCAGAGTGTAGATTCTACTCAAGCCAGGAGCTTGGGGTGAGGTACTTGGAAACCAGGCAAATCTTATGCATGAACATTATATGTTTAAACAGTTGATAGAAAGTGGTTTATTCGGAATGAGACTTTGAAGTGCACCCGGTAGTGGGTGAGCTGTCGATAAAGGTTAATATTGATAACCCCTTACCCAACATAACGGCCGGAAACCGACCAGCGCTATTCTCAAAAAATCGTCAATTAAGTTTCATTATTTTTTCATTTTTTGTCTCCAAAACATAGGTTATGACCCCTCGTTGGAACGAGCTCGTCGTGTTCGTTCCAACGAGGGGTCATAACCTATGTTTTTGAGACAAAAAATTAGTTATTCAAGAATTTTGTTTGCATGCGTCGTCTGCTTTTCGTGTTAGGCAAAGGGTTAAAGCAAGTAAAGCAAGTAAAGCGTGTCAGTGAAACTGACGGACAGTGATAGTTAACGAAACAGGAGAACGAGACTTAGTTGCGTTAACCCTTTACCTAACGTGAAAAGCAGACGACACTTGCAAAAAAAATTCTTGAATACCTAATTTTTTTCATTTTTTGTCTCAAAAACATAGGTTATGACCCCTCGTTGGAACGAGCTCAACGAGCTCGTTCCAACGAGGGGTCATAACCTATGTTTTTGAGACAAAAAATGAAAAAAATAGTGAAAATTAATTGGCGATTTTTGAGAATAGCGCTGTCGGTTTTGGCCGTTACGTTGGGTAAAGGGTTAAAGGTGGAAATAGACAATACGTTGTGTCAATATAGTGAGATAACTTCCAGGAGCGAGACGACGACAGGAGATAACATCAGCTGGAGAATGCAGAACACCGAAGACATTTGAACATTCGGACGGGGAATAATTTCATAATTATTTGTGTCGAGTTCATATTTTCATAGACAATTCTTGGGGGGCATGTCAGTAAACTTTGTTTTTATTACCATTAAATTATATTCAGATGATACTCGTCGGTTACCTTTTTAAATATCAAGTTTGTGACACCTCCAGATGACAAATCTACCCCAACAACACAACGAGGTTGTGAGACATTTGTACACTCAAAGGCCAGGTGGTACTCACTGAGTACGACCAAGCTTTAGGGTGACCATAAATCTCTCTCCCACCCCATGTGTTTATATTTATTTAATAACGACCACGACATTACTCACGTCAGTAACAACACCTTCCACCAATCCGACATCCTTGACCTAATTATAACCAGTAAATCACTAACTAATCAAACGCAAGACATATTTGTGGAGGATGATGATTTAGGTAGCGACCACCTGCCTGTTCATGCTACATTACACGGTTGCAGCGGACCCGCAAGATACCCCACAATGAGGAGGAGGAATCTATCCAAAATTGACAAGGACCTCTTGAGAAAAATAATTCAGGTTAAAATAAACAAAAACGACCCAATAAATACCTGCGAGCTCGAACAAGCATGTACCAATCTCAGTGAAGTCATTAACAACACCCTTGGTGAGATTTGTCCCAAACAGACAGTTAAACCGCGAGCCAACAGAATAACTGAAACCACACTCCAAATAATAAAACAAAAAGAAAGGCCTTCCGTGCATACAAATCAGAAAAACTTCCAACTAAAAAGGTCGAACTTAAAGCCGTGTATAATCGCCTCCACGGCGAAGTTAAAAAAGCAATAGCAAACGACAATCGCGTGAGATGGGAAAAAGCAACGGAAAATCTAAATGGACTCAGGGAGACTAAAAAGTTTTGGGATACTTTTAAAACCCTTACTGGACAAAAACATAAAGACGCCAACAGTAAGGCTCTAACGATCAGCGATGGAACTATGGCCCTGAATGACAAGGCGAAGGCTAGCGCCTTCGCTGAGCTCCTTACGAAATATCATCGTCCACATGAGGGCGATAGGTTTGATGACGATTTCAAAGAAAAAGTAAACAAATTTGTTCAAGACAACAAGACAACGTTTAACGATGCCAACTTCAGCCAAACACCCGAGGACGGGGATGGCCATGAACGCACGGAACCGATAAGCCAAGAAGAAGTGGCTAACACAATTAAAAAATGTAAGTCTTCTTCTTACCCAGGAGGGGACGAGGTCTCATACAAAATCCTGAAACAATGTCCCAATACTTTTTTCGGTAGACTCACTAACCTCCTAAACTGCTGTCTCTCTAGGGGATACTTCCCAAAATGTTGGAAAGTAGATACAGGAGTCATGATACCCAAACCCGACAAGGATTTGAGCAACCCAGCTAATTACCGCCCAATCAGCCTACTCAGCTGTATTGGAAAAATTTTCGAACGGATTCTCACGACTAGACTCCGCAGCCATCTCGAATCAATCAGCTTTTTCAATAAGTGGCAAAGGGCATACAGAAGCCAAAGAGAGGGAATCGAGCATGTTTATAGACTGGTAGATTATATGAAAACGGCGTTCAGTCAAAATGAAATAGGAACCGCGCTATTACTCGACGTAGAAAAAGCGTTAGACTCTGTCTGGCACAATGGCATGAGATACAAACGAGCAAAAATGGGGCTACCTACCAAAATTCTAAGGATCATATCATCATTTTTATCTGATCGAAAAATCAAAGTGAGGGTCAACCGCGAAGTGTCAGCCGAGGTAAAACTCGAAGCGGGCACTCCACAGGGTTCGGTCCTCAGCCCGCTTCTATTTATAATATATGTGAATGACATTGACAAACTAGGGAAGAACCATGTTGAACTATCTCAATTCTCAGACGACAAAGGAATGTGGACGGCCAGTAAGTCTGGAAACATAATACAAAACCGCCTGCAGGATACCATCCGCGACCTGCAAGACTGGTGCGCTCTGTGGCGCATCAAGCTAAATGCCACGAAAACACAAAGAATCACATTCTATAAAAACAAAGGAAAAAGCCTGTCCCTAATATTGAGCTTAAGCTTTACGATCATAAACTTGAAGCTAGTAATGAGGCAAAGTTTCTGGGATTCAACCTGGATAGCAGTCTCAATCTAAACAATCACATAAACTCAGTCACTGTCAAAGCCACTAAACGCATCAATTTCCTGAAAATGATTAGAGGTAAAAATTGGGGAGCCAATAAAGAAATTCTCTTCAATCTTTACAAATCATATGTACGCCCAGTACTAGAGTATGGGGCTATAATAACAAGTGACCTGAATAAAACTAACATTGAAAAACTACAACGGGTCCAAAATCATGCCTTGCGCGTGGCTCTGCACAAGCCCACGTGGACATCGATAAAACAACTTCACGAGATAGCAAAAATAGACACTATAGCAATGCGCTTAAAAGATCTTCAAAGCAAAACTCTAAATAGACTTCAAGACAGCGAATTAATAATAGAACTCAATGCGCATCGCGTCCTCAATAGGAAAACTAAATAATCTGGGGCGTGTCTATCGAAAGGGTTAAAGATTACATCATTGTGATGGGGTGAGCCAGGCATTCTGTGACCTAAATTTAGAACTGGCTGCGGGTAACACGATACGCACGAAAGCTTGCCTCTGTTACCAGTGGGAGTTGCAAACAGCGAGGAAAATCTCCACCTGCTGCCGGGTCTCCCCTCCCTGAGATATAAATCTCGGGGGAAAAATGCTGGCTTCCCCATTTATATGTCACTGGTCGTCACGGACGGAACAGTTGTAAATAAAAAACCGAATTGCTCTAATTTCCAGCTCTCTATCTTTTCTACCTCCTCTATCTCAACAGACACACGACCAAACTGAATGACAAACTATGAGGGATTGAAACAATCCTCATGCAAAGATGCAGAAAACCTAACAAGACCAAGGCAAGGATTGAAACAATCTTGCCAGCAAACAGCCCTTTAAGGGCTTTTTTTTTGGGGGGGGGGGGGTGTTGGAGGTCATTTGGAATTCCCGAAGGATAACCAGATACCTCAAAATCACATACGGCATCCTATCTTCCAGAAGGCTTGATGGATGACTTCCGGTTGTTTCAAACTAAACTGTTGGAGCTTTCTCCACTCCTTTTTTGTAACCGCTATGGTCATATACCGGGGCCGCCACCAAACCGGCGTTGCTGTTTGGTTTTCTTTTTTCTTTTTCCCTAAAATTGCCATCGCACAACATTATATTCTGGCTCACCACCATGGTGGGACTCAAACCTCTACCATCGTCAAGCTGGAACCGAATAGAGCCCACTCTCTAATAGTCTTAATGACGTTGAGGGATTGATCTTTGACAATCTATCACTCCAATGCAAACTGCCGGGAATTCTAACCGTGTGCATACCCCTTCAGACCCCATTTGAGGCAATAGGGAAGCTAGGCCTGTGTGATCCAAGATCCAAGTGAAATAAAATAAGGCTAACCGGGTCGCAGGGGATTTGTAAATCCCACATCGTCCCTGCGCGCCTTCGGCGCGCTAAAACCTTTCATTCTCTCTCGTTTTTATATTTGCTTCACGCTACAGGCTGGAAGTTGAACCTATAACTCCTTACCTATCATTAACGCCCAACTACTCTTGAAAAAAAATATTGCGTCGCCAGAGGAAATAAACTGCCAAAAACAGAAACAAACAGATGCAGTTGTCTTCGCCATGGACTCAAAGGTGAAAAGATGTCCGCCCCCACCCCCCCCCCCCCCACCCCCCACCCCCTCAGGACCCGCAGTTTGCTTGGCGTTGTCACTTTGTTTTTAGTTTCGGCTTCTCCGATATCTTTTATTTGCCACTCTTCTCATCATAATTGTGGAGTACATAAATAACGAAATAAGAAAAATTGTTTCAGCCTTTCTGTGATATTTTTATGAGAGTGTGTCGAGTCGAATTTCTCTATTTACTAATATTTATTGCCCAAATGTAGACGTTCTAGACAGCTATATAAGTGAGCGAGACAGGCAAAAGGTTCAACTCTAACCCTATTTCCTGTATAATTGATTGATGTACATAGTAATTTTATATATTCAGAATGATCTTGCAAGTGTTCCTTAGAGTAAGATAAAATTATAGATAGTTTGTCATAAGTGAACAGTTTGGGGCCACCGTGCATTACCGACTCGTCTCTCCTGCTGGATCAATGAGTCGAGTTTGTCTAAGATTGATAGTGCCAATTATATTAATATAAATAAATCATTTTTGGATTATCGAAAAACTGTCTTATTAAGCGCGTATTCGAGAAATCATAAGTGTCAGAAGCGGCCCGACAGACCAGACAAAGTCTGGCAAATAGTTTTCATTGTGATTATTGTGTGTGGCGGAGTGTTGTTGGTGAGAGTGTGAGCGTAAGAGAGGGTGTGTATGTACCCTAAAATCAATTGGGTTAAAAATTAACCCAAATCAACTGGGTTGAGTGCATACAGTTAAAACTAGAAGTCCTGTCATGAAATGCGCACAACTAGCACGTCGATCTACGAGTTAATCTACGCGTTATGACCGTAGTAAGGCTATCAAATTCTGTACATATGGCCTGTGCACAAGTAATGTTTCAGTCAAAGGACCTCCGGGTAACCCGGAGGTCCATTGGCAGAAACATTGCCTGTGTTTGCTATGAGTAACCAGTAGAACCTGCCATGCTTTGGATGTCATTCGATATGGCAATTGCGCGCAATTCCTACGCGCAATTAAGTCTAGACAAGCGCACATTTCGTGACAGGACTTCTAGTTTTAACTGTATGAACTCAACCCATTTAACCCATTCTAGTTTTAACTGTATTCACTCAACCCATTTAGATTAAACAAAATATATTCTTAGAATCTATGTTACATGCATTGTTAACAAATAAGATCTAATAATACAAAATACCGACATATACAGTGTAAGTATTTACAAGATACTGTCAAGAAGAGGGATTCGACAGGAACCGTCAAGCTTAAGTGAGTCGTCTCCCAAACCCATTTGGTTTGGGTTGATATTTAACCCAACTGATTTTTGAGTGTATGTGTGTGTGTGTGTGAGAGAGAGAGAGACAGAGAGACAGAGAGAGACAGAGAGACAGAGAGAGACAGAGAGAGACAGAAAGAGAGACAGAGAGAGAGGGAGACAGACAGACAGATAGACAGACGGACAGAGACAGAGAGAGATTTTTTTTTTAGTTCCCTCGCTAAATGTCTGAAGGGGTGAATTAGAGAGTCAAGCATTCAGGGACGTGGCTAGAGGTATCCGATTAGATGGGTGTAGGGTAGTGAATGTCCATTTAGGGAATGGACCGGGAGGGGGAAACCCCCATCCCGGTCCCTCCCCTAGTTGGAAATTCACTATCTAGAAAACCTTTGAAAATGAATCCATGAAAGGGGGCATAAAATTGATTCTAGTAACTGAAATGCCAACACATTTATGGTAGAATTATCAGGTTGTTATTATTTGGTATTATTCTGGGAATTGAATATATGCTCAACAAATGCTCAAGCTGAGAACTTTGAGCAATTCACACTGTCCTAACATTAAATCAGATCTTTTGCACGAATAATCAATTTTCGATGTTTCATTATTTTGTAACTGTGAATGATGGAATTAACTCAGGATAATGATTTTACATGATGTGATTTTCTTGAAGTGCATTTCGAGAATTCTTTTATTATGATAAGTAAACGTACTATAGAAATCTCGTCCCGTTTTTCATCATGCATACTTATGATGCTCGATATTGCGTACACTGTAGTTGTAAATAGTAACAGTTGAAATGTTTGACGATTTGAAATCGAGTTGGAATTTGGGTAGTAAAGGAGACATCAGCATCACCAAAGAAGCTCTAATATCCAGATAGATTGAATTTTCAAGTACTCATGACTTGCCCTCCGAATTTCCAACTATAGGACATTTTGGCCAGGATTGGGGGGGGGGGGGGGGGGTGACACCCCCCCACTCCGCCCCTCTCGCCACGTCCCTGCAAGCATACAAAAACTGAGACAGTGCACAGTACGTATGGATCAAACCTTATTTGAAGGACGTTTGGTCCGACAACAGCGTAGAATTGCAATAATGGTTCTTAACGTTAAGTTTGGTGAAACCGAAATTAGATGGCATATAGCCATTTAGAATATATGTAGGCTGTAATGCCCTAATGCTAAACTACAGCATGGATATTTGGATGTATAAATGCATGCAAATGATTATAGATACAACAGTATGTTATTGAATAACTATGGGAAGAGTTTAGAATATTCTTAATTTCTTCCTTGCTACAGTGTTATGCTAAAAAGAAGTTGGTGTTGTCATAATTATTGTGTTCTCGCCATCACAGAGACGTTGTCAGCAGTCAGTGATCTTTGTCCAATCCGACTTTACGAAGGTTGAGTCGCCGTGTGTTCCTGAAACATTCAACGCTACCCGATAGAACACAGGTATTGAAAAAATGTGCGTGGGAAAACCATTCATGGAGTTCAACCTGCAGCATTTAAAAACGTATGTAACTCACCGTTCCGTATTCCCGTTGATAAAGCAGAGATTGCTTCGACACAAAACATCTCAGTGTCGCGAAAGAAAGTAAACGGGTCGTCGAAAGTGACATTTTTCTTTGCAAATCTATGCTTCATTCACTCAAATCAAGTTTAATCCTGGGATAAATACAGAACATAATCCAGGAAGTGCGCGGGGGATAGGTATGAACTACCCTTGTTGGGGTTTTTCCTGTTTTTCACGCAGTGACGTGGCTAGAGGGTCTTGGTTCGGGGGGTGTGCCCCTCTGAATTTCCAAGTGGACCCTTCCTCCAATTACCAACTCTTCAGCTTTTATTAAACCATTTGCACCCCCCCACCCCTCCACCCACGTTGAGAGAGAATTTTCCAACTACCATCAGTCAAACTGATGAATAAATCCGAATGCACCCTCTCCCT
Source organism: Pictodentalium vernedei (assembly GCA_031216915.1). Classification (NCBI taxonomy): domain Eukaryota; kingdom Metazoa; phylum Mollusca; class Scaphopoda; order Dentaliida; family Dentaliidae; genus Pictodentalium; species Pictodentalium vernedei. The sequence goes on from CM062297.1 coordinate 318,596,009, forward strand.
CTGTGTTCGAAATGTATGTCCGTTGGGGTTTACAGTTGGAAATTGCCCCTTATGTGCAACAAGGTGCCATCTGCAATCCTTCAGCATTGCAGATGGCACCTTGTTGCACTCACTTGACGAAACATTGACTACGGTTGTGGTTCAAACATCACTAAATATCTGATACAAATGGTCATAGCATAAAATTAATAACTGTTGGTGTTTTGAGACTTAATGTTTGTTTAACTTTTCAAAAAATTTCCCGGGATGGAGGGCGTGGGGGGAAACATTCTAACCCCTCCCCCTCTTGCTACGTCCTTCATTTCAAGAACGCCTAGGTCGCTCGTATAACACCTGAAAACCTCTGATTCAGGTCGCTAATTCCTGCCCCCAACCACCCCCAAACATCAACCCCCCCCCCCCCTCCCCTCGTTGTGTTCTGCATTAACCCTTTACCTAACATAATGGTCAAAACCGGCCAGCGCTATTCACAAAAATCACTATTCAGTTTTCATTATTTTTTCATTTTTGTCTCGAAAAACATAGCTTATGAACCCTTGTTGGAATGAGCTCGTTGAGCCCATTCCAATGAGGGGTTATAGGTTATGTTTTTTGACGCCAAAAATGTAGAGATAAAAAGCAATTAATTCAAGAATTTTGTTTGCAATTGTCGTCTACCTTTAGTTTTGGTTAAAAATGGTTAATATCTCCATCTCTGCAATGAGCGTGTGGGGCATATATGTTAACCCTTGAAATACGGTAGGTATATAAATATGTGACGTGAAGAAAGATGTGGAAGTGTAGGAACAACCGACACAATGAACAATAAAACGGTTGCGAGGAGCGAAGCTGCAATACTAAATTAATGAACCTCTACAAATTCGGTGGGATTCGTCTATTTCATCCTGGACAGTATTGTATGCGACGATACAATCCAACGTTGAAATGGTTAATACTATTCTATTCCTATCTCAACACTGTACCAGTGTCTTCTTAGTTTTGTGGACTGGATAGCTCGTTGAAAACTTATATTTCACCAGTCACGAATGAAATAATTATGGTAATGAATCCGAAATGAAATTATTTCGCGCGCCGAAGGCGCGCAGGGACGGTATGAGGGTCAAGCCCCTTTCGACCCTCTTTAACAGTATGTGATTCGGTTTGTCTGGTCTGGCCGTGGTAAAGGAGGAAAGTGTTAAGATGCTCAGCGGCGTCTAGCGGCGTCTATGATTTCGTCTGCTTTTCTTAGGAGGAGGTGGCTGAGTTGGTGATACCCCCTTTGGTGGTGTTGAAGGAGTGGTGGAGAGCTGACTCGGTTGATAAGGTCTGGCCCTCGCAGCTGCCGGTGGTGAAAAGCTTTTTGGTGTTGTTCTCAAGTAGTGGTTGCTGAGACTCTCTAATCCTATCCTGAGCATGTTGCCTTCGCACCTGCGATCTTTCAAGGCCTTAATATGGGCTTGTAGAAATATAAGGTGGTCGTCGTCTCTGGCCTTTTCTCCTAGGACACTTTTCACGGACTCCGCGGTGTTTGCTTCCTGGATGGTGTCCCGGTCAGAAAAAGCAGGAAGAGCAAGAGTGGGTTTAGCGACATGTGCGATGTCAGCCTCAACTTCCTGCTCCACAAACAGACTATCCTCCTCCATCTCCTCTTCGGGGGAAGAGTGTGATGGGCTGGAGGTTAGACTATTACCTGGCGAACCAGCGTCCTCCGGACCTTCCACCGGAGTGGAGGGTACCGAGCTGGACGTGGAACGGACAGGGGTAGCAGGCATTGAGCGTTCAATGCCATGATTAGCCTCCCTCTCTTCCTTCTCCGTCCTTTTCCTTTCCATGAACACCGTCAGTCAGCGGGCATCGCGTCGTCTGGCGGAAGGTCCCTTCTTTCTTTTCCTTTTCTTCTTCTGGCTGTCCTTTGTCTGTGTTCGGCGCTTGTCATCATCCTTTTGCAGGTCCGAGTCACTTGGAGGGTGACCAGTGCGGGAGGAAATCCCCTCACGAACGGTACTACACCTCTCCAAGGACGTCGGTTCGGCTTCTCTATCAAAATCCACTGTCAGGTGAATTTTACCCTTGAGCACCTGGATACTCCAGGTGGTAGCAAGGGTAGCCTTCACTCTGACAAGTTTTTCCTGGATAAAAAGTGGGAGCTCCATTGTTTAGTAGTTAGCACCTCGGTGTCCAAGGTGCGAATGTGTGGTCACGAAATGAAATGACAATCAATGGGGAATCAAAAACCATAAGCATTCTATTATATGCGTTGCCTGTTCTAAATTCTTGTTTTGGTTTTAATCCCAAATTAATGCAAAGTAGTTGCTTCCAAAGCGACAATCATTTCAGTTTAAAAGACATAGGCGGTTAGCCCATGAACCGCTTAGTCGTCCGCTAAAACATAGTTCTCATAGTTTTTCACTGAAGGCAACACAGAAGCGCAATTAACTGATATTAATTTTAATACCTCAAATAACAATAACAACTTTTCACCATGAATTAGTAAATCGTTTCTCACTTTCATAATATTTTAGCGAGTTTATTTCGTGTTCGTTAATACTATTTTCACTGTGATTCGCAGGTTGTGCCTCCAGTGAAAGATACAATTTTTAAATAACGCAATCGTGTGTCTGTGCCGGTTAAGATGAAAATACGACGTCAGTGTTTTCGCCATTTTCTTATACTTTTTATCGGAACCATATAATAAACTTTGGTATCTCGTACCCTTCGGTGAGATCCATGTACGTGCACTTGTAGAAGGCTTCTCCTGGTTGCTTTTCCTGAACAAACTGACACTACATTCTAATACGATATGTGTTATGGCCTTGAAGTCTAAAGGTCCTGGAAAATTGCATGAAAAAAATGCCTAAAAATGGCGTTTTCTGCCACCCAGCAGCCTCCAAAGCAGAATTTTCCAACTACCACTACTTACCTAACCCTGGAGCATATCACCCCGTGTTTCTAAAATGATAAAAATATTTGTTTCACAGAAGCTTGAATTTAGCTTGAGATAATCAAGCTTGGAATTGTAGTTGGACATGAATACCGACTGAACGGACACACACTCTCCATTGAATTTGTTGGTGCAAACAGCCATGTACTGAACGGACACACAATCTCCATTTCCAGTCGGACACTGGACTGAATCACGGTGTCACTTAATCACAGAAGCTTGAATGTTGCTTGATATAATCAAAGCTTGAATTTGTAGCTGGATACGAACACGGATTGAATGGACACATAATCCCCATTGTAGGTGGACGCGGTCTGAACAGACGCGGACACATACTCTCCATTTATATAATGGACAGAATCTCGTGTTACTCGTATCTGGTACACTCCGAATTGCTGACTCCAGCAATTTGAAACATCTAGATTCCATGCAAAATGATTGCTAACTAATTGACTCCATATACAACTTGCATCGGCTGATACACTAATAATTCGAGGGTATGCGGCTACCTGTCTGCTAGAAGTGACAGAATGACTCCCCCTCTTGTACAACCTTAAAGTGTCAGGTGGATGGTAGTGGTAAACTTGACTTGTGGTATCACAATAACAAGTTGATTACAAAATTAAACGTCTTCAAAATCACAAGCTTGCTCTTGGAAAAACAAACAAACAGGAAACATTCTCAGCTACGGAAAAAGAAATTGCATTTTGATGCCGGAGTATCCGGAGAATACCACCAACCACCAACTATCAGACTCACCAACTTACTAATTCTGAATAAGCAGAGTTAGCAGTAGGCGAAGACAAGAGCATCATTGGTGTGCAGCACGCCTTAGTGGTCAGCGCAACTGTGCTTTCACGTGGTCTATTGTGATTAAGTGTTTTACCCAGGGACACAAGGCATTAACCCTTTGCCCAACGAATCGCCCGCATCCGCCCGCATAATACGCAAATTCAGCAGCTGAAAAAATATTATTTTTCGAAAAATTTCAACAAAACCATATCATGTGACTCCTCTTTGGAACGAGATCGACGAGCTCGTTCCAAAGAAGGGTCACATGATATGGTTATGTTGAAATTTTTTGAAAAAATTTAAAAAACGATATTTAAAATAATAAATTTTGAAATCGTCATCGCTGGGTAAAGGGTTAACCGCCAGTTGATGTTTAGTTTAGTACAGGATACCAATATAGTAGGACTCTTAGCAGTTCGCTTTATTTCTATGTTAATAAATTATAAAGAATTTTTAACCCTTACCCGAATAACAGACTTCAATCGGTCACAACAGAACCCAACATACTGTTTTGTGAGAAAACTCACAGAAGTTCCATTGCCGAAGTGGACTTTCACCACAGTTCTCAACTCCATGAGTGAAAGCTCTGATTTGTTCCTAATGTATACACATTTAAGAGGCGATAAATTAAGAGTCGGCCTTGTGTTTAAAATTTTATATTTTTATAAGAAATCTTCATACCTTTTTTTGAAGATAGGTTGAGCTGTCATTTTATTATCTTTACTCTTTATTCTGGCATGAATGTCATGGGATACAGTATAGTCGACGTGGACAGGTCATAATCCACGCATGGGCAGTGATGTCCACGCATGCGTTTAGCAGGTAATAAAAATTATCATCAACAGAATGTTGATTAATGAAGTACCGGGTACTACCCGGTGCTTCTTTAATTAAATTATTTTTGGTTATTCCTACAATTAGTGGTTGGAATGTAATATTGCGTCCCTGGAAATATTGCCCACCCGTGGAGAGTCACCAGTCCACTGCGGCTGTACTGTATTTTGTATCTGATACAGTATGATGTAACTGATTATTTTCAATTTCCTGTAATTACGTGGTCTATACTTCTAAGCGACGGAATTCACCACGTGTCCTACACGCAAAACAAAGCCTGAATTGACAATTGGCCGGTACGCCTAAATTGCGTCTGTCAACGATCATTAAGAGACCAGAATGCTCTATTGGCAAGATACTGTGATAATCAGGTGATATAAGGAATCAGGGGGTAATTTCTTTTTTGTGAGTGAATTTTTTATATTCATTATTTAGTTTTCACACCCATTTGTTGACTTTTATTTATTCCCTTATTTTTTCAAAATTCAGTCGTTCTCAGATAAAAATATCAAAATTCATGCTTATATATTTGAAATACAATAAAGAACAAACACTTGAAAACCCGGATATAATCGCTTCTCTATAAGCCATTTTTCCGCAGCGTCTATTTAAACCAAAGGTCCTTTACCTGAAATTTTGCTTGTACTTCTTGATGTTTTTATTCCATGTTTTTAAAATACCTGGATTAAAACCATGAAGTATTTTTTCAGGAAATTAAACCTTATCCTGCCGATCGCGACAACGGTTGAGTATTTTTATGGTGTTCTGCACGTTCCAGCATGCGTAACTGAACTGTTCAGTTACGCATGACAGAACGTGCAGAACATTATAAAATTTCCAATAACTAACCGAATGACGCAGTTACAACTGTGTTTAATAAACTTCCTCACTAGCGAACATACACATAGGTCCTCTAGATCCGGTAAGAGTGGGCGTGGCAAGAGAAGAGTTAATGTATCTGTAATACATGCTGACCCTATGCCATAGCATAGTTCTGCGGCAATTCAACAACATACTAGGAATAACGAGAAAACGTCAACTAAAAACTTCACGTTTCAAGAACATTGGTCTGGCACAGATAGGGTCTGTCGAATTGCTCAAAACTCCACTTCAATCACACACGATGTACGGTGAGGACAAATAAACAGTTGTAAAGTTGTTATACCCCGAACACTCTATTCCATGCTTTCTATCGATAAACTTGTACGAATTAAAAGACGCCAGACTCCCATAATCAGAACAATCCACGTATTGCTCAGACAAGGTCAGGGCAGGACATTGATTTCAACTGTGGCATTCCTTATGCAATGTCCGGTTAGACGGACTCAATCCGATTATCGCATATTTATTTCATGCAATAAGTAACTCTATTAAACCCAGACCATTGTGATCTTTTCCTTTACTCCGTCAGAGAACTTCCAACATTTGAATCCACTCTGTAACTATTTCCCAGGATTTCGAACTTAGCGGAGCAAAAGGAAATATCGCAACGCTTATACACATGCACAGTCGAAGCCTTTGTGCGCCTTTCGGGACGGACACGTTTCCAAACGGCGAGAATCAAACGTATCATTGACCGAGGGTGTGGGGTCGTCTGATCCCCCCGGAAGGCTGTAATCAATAAGGTCTAATTCAACAGTACTTCCTCCATGGATTCATAGTCAATACTCATTTAACCACAATTTCATATTTCTTACTTTGTCGTTGAATTAAGCACTGACGGAGATGGATCTTCCACACAAGGCCGTAGTATGCATTGATGGTGTAGTGACAAGAATCCGAATATGGCGTAACGGCAAATTTGCATTTAACAATTTCAAGATTGTCGTCCTGGTTGCTATATCGGTTCATACAGAACTGTCTTCGGCGAAATGGGTGAATCCATTTTGCATTAAATTATTACTGCTTATCAGTTCCGAATTATTTTTCTGCTCGTCCACTGCCGGATTTCTGAATGCAAAAATTGATGAATACCGGGTTGAAGGGATTAATGACCTATCACCCTATAGCATTTATATTCACTGCTGCAGCTTTCTGGATGGTTATTCACCCAGAGAACCTTTCCGAGGAAGGAAAATAAAATAATGAGTCTTGTCATTTTTCTGACTGATTTAAGAAATAAATGAAGATGAGAACAATTTGGCTCACTCTCTTCTTGGCGTTCGTGCATAATTCGGGGGAGAGGAATCAACGACCTTTTTTGGAATGTTTCATATATTTCACTCGCGCCTGAAAAATACTAAGTCGGGTCTTCGACCCCTTTCCATGTGTTTCACCGTTGTTTTCTGACTTAGTATTCCATTCCGTACCACGGTTTACATGATTAAAGAATAGGTCATACATGTCATTTTGTCCGATGAGTGGACACCCATGCCTACTCTAACTTGCCAGTCTAGCAAAATCTTGACGGCCAAACAAGCAAATTTGCTATCTATTAGCAACGAAGAATTCTATCATGCAGTCCATAAGCAGGATATTTGTTTGTAGGACGCATGAATTGCACTTTAAATGACCTATGTTTCTCATAAACACTGTTGTATGTCTAGTTGGAGATTGAACGGAACCAAGTTGATGATTTCAAATAATTACGACTTACGGTGAAAGAGATGGAAATGTTGCAGTAAAATGCAGTAGAATGAGTCGAGAATCATATCTTTAGCATTACGGATGGCCGCTTGATGCTCTCAAGGGATGATATGAGTTTATTCTGGTATGCTGCCGCAGAATAAGGTCAGTTAATATACATTTCGGAAGATGAAATAGCTAGTTTTCGCTATTGGCACAGTCGATAGCCAGCTGCTGTCGTCTGGATCCCGGTTCGAACATATGTCTCGCCACTTTATCAACGCCCTCTCTTTTTGGGACTATTCGTGCTCCTGGAGCGATGAACGATTTCAAATATTTGAAGGTGATCGAAGATAATGCACTGAAAAGATAATTTATTTACATGCATAGAAGAATATAAGATACATTGTACTTACATATTCATCAGTCCGAGAATAAATATAGTTTACACACAACTACAGTTCACACTACGAGGGCCCACGTCCTCATCCACAGCTACCTATGTCTTCTGGTTTAGGTCTCCGTCTCCGCAGGGCTTTGGGCATAGTAATTACGATAGCGTTAATGTACGTTTTCACCGATACGTCTTCCATAGGGTTAAACCACAGACACTTGGACTCACTTTGTTTAACCCTTTACCCAACGTAATGACAAAAACCGTCCAGCGCTATTCTAAAAAATCACCAATTAATTTTTGCAAGTGTCGTCTGCTTTTCATGTTAGGAAAAGGGTTAAATATCTGCTTATATTTTCGTTTTGCTTGTGTTTTTCTGTTTTTGTTCACGTTTTCATCAGGGTTAAACCACAGTCACTTGGACTCACTTTATTTAAAATTCTGCCCTAGGAATGCCCTCGTCGGCGTCTTCACACATTTGTCAGTTTCACTGCCACAGTTCAGTTATAAATTCATTGGACTTTCCCTCACGGGGTTAACTTGGCCTCCACCTACCAAGCAATAATTATATCAAAAGCCCCATATAAAGTTCTCAGAATGTATTATTGACAGCTCTCTCCAGCTAAGCAGTTCTAACACTACCCCTCTATCTCACGGGCTCACCAGCTCTCCACAAGTCTTGGCTATTCACCACTTATGGCTTATGCCTCCTCGATTCATGGCTGTCCCCTGACGCGACTTCGTGGGCCTCCACAACGAGTTCCTCTGGAGTATGAGAGACTGACGACCCCGTGTGTATCCCACAAATGTGTGCAGTTTGGAAACGTTTGAAAGCAATCAATTTTAGACATAGTTACCCCAATGAAATCCGAGACATCCAGCTAATTGGACTTCGTTTAAAGTTATTAGTCTTAGACTTCACATTCTCCTGACCATAACAGACGTCATTTATGGGCACATTGCGAAATAATTTTGTTTTCTGGTATTGACTTGCATGAGGTGATTTATACGATATGCGAATCTTCTGGGCATTACTGGATGGTGTCCAGTGTGACTTTTGGAATTTTCCATCACTGCTGCATTCCCAACCTTTTCTGGACTTTTGTCTCTCATTGACGTCCGTTGAACGCCCAATTACATTATTTAGGGACAACTATGTTAGCTAATTATCGCAACACTTCTCAGAGACAAATTGACTTAAACCGATTATGTCTTCGCGCAACCAGCCCTTTATGAATTTCACAATATTGGACCTTTCATACCCTTTTTCGTTAAAGACTTTAGAATATATAAAAAATTATCCCGAAAAATTTACTCAAAAATACATCTTGTCTTGTCATCTCGCAACTCCTTGACGTATATATCAAAGGACCGGTGTGCTCGGAAATCAGATTAGCCGTCTCAACCAAAGCGGCGGTGACAGTTTGCAGATGCCAAGTTTTGCAAAACAAGGTTCAAGTCTTGTTTCAGTTTTTGCATGTCCATTCACCAAGACTATGGTCTCCGATTTCTCCTTATCTTTTCATACTCCTCTATATTTTATCGTTAATCGACACATATCTATTGTATTACATATGTATGTTGTTTTATTCATTCTTTCACGGTATATTAACCCTTTACCCAACGAATCGGCCGCATCCGCCCGCGTAATATGCAAATTCAGCAGTTGAAAAAATATTATTTTTCAAAAAATTTCAACAACACCATATCATGTGACCCCTCGTTGGAACGAGCTCGTCGAGCTCGTTCCAACGAGGGGTCACATGATATGGTTTTGTTGAAATTTTTTTAAAAAATTAAAAAAATGATATTTAAAATAATAAATTTTGATATCGTCTGCGTTGGGTAAAGGGTTAAAGGAACGGGATTTATATAAGCTGTATGATGTCTGTTCTAATGCGTTTGTTAGTTACAATTAAATGACAATAAATATGTTTAAACTAAGAAGTTTCAAACACTAATCTATTCAATTGCCAAATTCTACAAACAACTGTAAGATACTGAAAACGTTATAAACGATTTTTCCCCAAAATGAACGTTATTTCGTGTCAGTACTCATTCCCACAGTCTGATCTTGAAGCTCTGCAGAAGCAACTGCCATCATACCAGCTGCCCATTCGTCTTCCTTCTTTTACTTCACTTTCACCTATGCAATACTGTGTTCTCGATATTCATATTTTCTTCTAGGCCAGGAGTTAGAAACTCGGTTTGTCCCTTGCAAGTTTCCACACATTACGACTATTCTCTTGTTAAGACGTGTTAATTGTTCCTCAACAGTTTCTTCGAATGTTCCAATATGAATTTTCATTGGAACGAACTTCAAGAGCTCGTTCAAAGTAGGTGCCATGGGCAATATTTTTGAAGACAAAAAGAATCAAATAAGGAAATTTGAATTGTTTTCTTTGTGAATGATGCTGATCGGGTACAGTCGTTACGTTAGACAAAGGTTTGAGGCTTTATCTTGGCCTCGTGGTACTTATTATGTGGCATTTAGCCAAGAACACAACGATGGTGGAATACGGGGAACTGCAATCAACGACCCGATGTGGAGTTTTTGGTGTATTACAGGTGCGCCAAAAAGTACGGGGAAAACTCCACGAAGGGTAGTTGATACATGTCCCCCTACTCTTTCCGAGTTGTGTTCTGTATTTATACCACCACTAAACTTAGTTTAATGAAGCTGATATTCTTAAAGAAAAATATCACCTTCGGCGGTCTGATAGCATTTCTTGTTTGACGCTGTTTTTGTGGAAGCATCTCATTCACGTCATAACATCTCCCAGGCGCGTAACATTTCCCAGTGTCTGTGTTGTATCGCTTACCGCTGAATACGCACAACAATTGTGGTATTAATGCTCTTATTGAGTATTACAAATTCATCAATGGACTTCCAGGAATGTTTTTGTGACAACAAAAAATCGTTTAGTCGTTCAGTAATGTTTGGCAAGTGTGGTCCGTAGTCGCGTTCGGCAAAGCGTTAAAATACCAGCCTATTTAATTATCGGTATTTTGAGAGTAGAATCGGGGTTTCATTTTCCGGTGCTTCGAGCCAAAAATCTTTAATCATCACAGCAACTCGAATACGGTAAGAACAAAACCTAACAAGGAGAAGAATATGTTGTTACAACGAAACGTAAAGAGAATTTCGCTTCTGGAAATGTCACAGTTATAGTTTGTAGTTTATACATTGATATCAGAAGGAAACCGTTAAAAGAGTGAGGTGTAAGATGATCGAAGACTCCATGTCCAAGTCCTTGAGTTTCAGATACCGCCAAGTGACTTATAAGAAATGAGAGGCGAATGAGTATATTTTCAGTTAATTCTCAAATGGGTAAAAAATGTCGAGAGTTTTTCTTTTTTGAATTTCAACCGACTCAAAGGTCAAGATATATGTGAAGTGTTGTATTGCATAGAAACTTAAGGATAGACACTTCTAAAGCTGAACAAAGATAAGACTCCTCGGTAAACTAAAACTTTAGGTAGTTACAGTCACACATTCTGAAAATGAAGGTTAATTATCTTTACAAATGGTGGTAGAACATAGAACATACCCAAAACCTTCTGGCTGTTAACGTAGAGGGTTGTCGATCAAGTGGAAATTACACTGCAAAACGTGACTCTTAGAAATATGGTAAAAGGTAACCAGTTACCAGTTCTTCTACAGCAAAATATTACGGGTCCGTGTTTGTGTACTTTTATTTGCTTCTATTTTTGTTTTTGCTTTTTATTGCTATACTCTAAAATCAGTCGGATGAAAAAAATACCCCTAGTCAACTGGGTTGATTTGGGTTGGTTTTTAATCCAACTGATTTTACAGTGTATGTCGATCTTTTTGTTCGATACCAAAAGCAGAAGTAACAGTCTGGCATTGGGTTTACCATTAATACACTAGAAACAGTCTGGCACTGGGTTTACCATTAATACACTAGAAACTAGATTTAGTTTCAATTTATGATATTATGCATACCAGAATTCAATTCAGTGTGTTTTATTCTGTAAAAATGCATCTGTCTGTATACTGGAAAACATTTGGACAGCACGTGGTAAGTACAAATTAATGAAACAAACATAGTGTTTTAATTTTGTGGTTCATTAATTACAATGAAAAGGCATAGCCAGAATGGTTGTCATCCTGTCATGTCCTTGCTGTGTGGGCGGAGTCGTCTCTTGGAGACCGGCAAAACAAAATAGTTTTAATTTTGTGGTACATATTGAATTACAATGAGAGGGCATAGCTAGACTGGTTGTCATCCTACCGTATCCCTGCTGTATGGGCGGAGTCGTCTCTTGGAGACCGAAAACAAAACAAAGCAATGCAACTTATCTCATTTTGATCAATGTTTCTTTTATGGAAGAAGTTCAATATTCCTAAAGAAATGGCTAATTAATATCTTTAACCAACAGCTCTGTGGATGTTGGGTGAAAATACTAATTAGTTTGCATTTCGAATATAAACAGTTTAAAAAATTAACACATAGTTAAACGTGAATAACAAAACACTGTTGTGAGTTAATAACGTTCCATTTGCACATCAAGTATTTATCGCGCCTTGAAAGTATAAAAGTCACAACTGCAATGATCAAGAGACGAAAAAAACTATAGGTATGTACATCGAAAGGCAGCGCGGGGGATACAGTGGCCAGAGAACTGGACTGTTTGAGCCGTGCAAGCGATAACTGTGTGCGCTGTTTCATTCGGCAACAAGACATTTATTGCCTACTGGGATGGGTTGCACGGTGGCGCAGTGTTCTAAGGAGTATTGCACGCCGATGGTGCACTTGCCTTCAACCACTGCTACCTCTGCTTGTGTGGAGGCTTCCCCCACCCAGGAAACTTTCCGACACGATGTGACCCTGGCTGATCAAAGTGTCATTAAACCCCAATAAACAAGAAACAGATAGGTACGTCGAAAGAACGAGAAATAGTATTCCAAGCCGATGTAGTGATAATAAGCCAATTTAAATTATTACCTGATAGAGTGCTGGAAGCCCATATTTGGTCTTTATTCTGAAGCGCAGGTACCACAACTTGAAGGCTCATATTCAGTGGATGTATTGTATTATCCTTGAAGTGACATTATTTAGTCTGTAAGGGTTTGCCTTGTTACAATTTATGGGAGAGTGCCAGCTGGCACTCTCCCATAAATTGTAACAAGGCAACGACAAGTGTACAAGATTTGATGGCCAAAAATAATTCAGCACTCTACCCGATGAAAGAGTCTGGGAGCCGTATTACCATAAGGGACCTAAATAACATTTTTTATCTTACAACAAGAACGTATTACCCTCAGTACAAATAAAAACGTCTGGACAAAATACAAATCTGTATTAAGGGTAACAACCGCACGTGCGATCTCAACGAAATAAATTAGCCTGGATCATTTTTGTCATTATATTTTTATAAAGGCCTGCCATGCGTTAAACCTGAAAAATAAAACAAAGAAACACAGCTGAAACACTGCTATAAACTTCAGCGGCTTTCGTACAAGTAGAATAATGAATGAGGATCGTCATGCACAGTGCAAGAACGCAATACCATGACGTCATGATATCCATTCATAAATAATCAACCAATAGACGCTGAACGATTGTCAAAATAAATGCCAACAAGTCAAGAAAGGGAACAATATTGTCAGATAAATTGGTTATTACCACCACGTAGGTTTCCGAGATGGTGTATAGGAGCCTCGACCTCGCCTCTGGGTGATATATCGAACGCAATACCATGACGTCATGATTTTCATTCATAAAAAATCAACTTATAGACGCTGAACGATTGTCAAAATATATGCCAACAAGTCAAGAAAGGGGAGGAATATTGTAAGATAAATTGTTATTACCACCAAGTTGGTTTCCGAGATGGCGTATTGAAGTCTCGACTCGTCGATATATGCCCAGATACGAGGTCTCGATTTCAATACACCATGTCGGAAACCCACATGGTGGTAATAACTTATATGGCTCCACCCCGTCTTACAGAAAAGGATAACTATATTTTTTTGAAAGAACAATATATAAAAACAATTTTAGACTGGGGGAGCATTTCCGGGTGAGAATATACTACTCCATGTCATAACAAACAGGAATATACATCATGCACTCACGATATATATATATAAGTTTTTTAGATGAAAGACGTCTCACTTAGAATTAGAACATTGTACAGCATAATTTGAAGCTCTCTTTTAAGAAACTAACAATTTTTCGTATAATTTTCATTAATTATAAATAAAATGCTCACACTAATAAATCATCAATATAATACTCCAGATAGGTATCCAAAAGAGGACACAACATAAATCTGTATTTTGACAGGGATTTATCATTAAAATATTAACAAAATTGAAACGTGAGGAGCCAAATGTTTTTAGCGTGTCCTAAAATCTATGTTTAGAGTAAAATATTCCCATTTTTTTAATAAAAATCGACGAAAAACTGGAATATCAATCAGAAACTGTTTTGGCCTTTTTAAAGCACACATTGTAATTGTTTACTGAGGTAGCTCAATGTTAGCTCAAATGTTTACACGTGATTGAACTTCGCATTCATTGTAGCCGCCCTCTTGTACGGTAGTTCGAGTCATGACACAACAGCCAGTCTACTTGCAATTAATTTCACTCCTCAGGATTAGGAAGTTACTTCACATTACACTCCAACATTGGAGCATCTACAGTACAAGGCCCTCTACCTTCCGGATGTCCATGATTATATTGTCTCGAGGTTCATCTAACAAGTTCTTGGGTACAGCGAAGCTCTCAGGAACTCATATATCAGTTGCTGGAGCAGCAACTAGCATCCCATTATCTAGTCCATCCAACCCAATAGACAGACAGGTGGTCGATCACATAGTCTATTGAAACCTTACACATGAATGAAAATATGAAAATAGATACCAATTACGATCCAGGGCTATATACCACTCGGAGAAAGTCTTTATTTGTTTATTTGATAAAGCCGGTTGGGACAGAATCTCGAGTCACAGAACAAAGTGGTCGCCAAAAACCGGACAAATAACTGACACTCACAGAAGTGTCTTGGTACGACATATCTGCTGTAAAAAGCCTTACAGCTCCCTCCTCTACACATTCCACAATGGAATAGTTACGGCCCCACCCCCGGATACAGCATACTGAACACAGCTCCAACTGAACACCCATTTCTACATGTTCAAGGAAGTGTATACTGTACACGGCATCGAAATTACAAATTTGGCAACATACAAATCTGTCAGGATCGAACCTTCGATCTTTCGGTTTATACTCCAATATTCTAACGAACGAGAACCCGTGATACCACGTTCTTACGTAGTTGACCTACTCCCATACCAGTGAACCTTGGTCTACTCGTTGGTCCATTGAGGCCTTGGCTGATATAGTGGACACCCAGCAGCGTCCAGCAAGTCCTCAGGAGTCCATTTTACGCAATTCCATCGATGCCCAATGTGATCACAACATCTCAACACTTGACTCCACATCCCAACCACCCTTTATCTTCTGTGACACTGTCAATACAGACACAGGGTCACAGGATTCTGGCCAACACATAGAGTCGGCTACATTGACTCTACCAACAACACGAAGTACTGGGTGCTAGGGGCCACGGATAACCATCAAAGGGTGACCCAAACCACCATCTTTAGAGAGGAACACCCCTCCCTCTTCAGTTACTAGCGACTCCCCTGTTCCCTCTTTCACGACAAACGGTGACGACAAACGGTGCTTGCTTTCTCTCCAAGTGACCACTGCCACAAAGATTAACATCAAAATACAAAAGGAATCGTCTTCACCATCTGTCCAATTCACATTATGCCGACGACAGCTGTAGCTAACAGCTCCCAGAACAAAAAAAAAACACTGTACAACTAACAACCATAAATTCCGGTACAAATACCACAAATGACGTGATGGACGTCTGCCACAGAGAGACAAACCGTCGCTCATCAACCCAACATCGGCAACACAGATTTTAGCGACTTCATGGCCATGACTTCGCCGGCCATGCAAGTCTATTTATTCTCAGGGCGTTTTCGAAGGAACACCACTACACTCTATGCCATACAACCGGTGGAATACAAAAACACACAATGACAAATTTGACAAGGAAATTAGGGCTGATACATTATTTCAAACCAAAAATATTAATGGATACGGTTCCTGGCATCTAATGGTCATACCATGTCTCTTTCACCCAGCATATGCCACCCTGTCGACCTGCGTTCCTTGCATGTTTCCTGACGCACCTACAGGACACGGATCATATATGAGTGATACAAAATCACCTGCAACAAGCCCCACAGGGAACATCGGGTTCACGTTTTATAAGCTATGTATTATTTAACATTGTAGAAATGTTCTCTTCATTAAGACATCTTAACCATACATCCAGCCTGTCATTCTTGGCCTGTGCATGGGAAAGCAACAGGTTCCCTTACTCTTGCAGCCTCCACAGTAACAGTTACTATGTAAACCACACACCAAGGCCACTGCTCCAATATACACAACTTGGGAGAAGTAATTTAATCCCCCACACAAGCGGAGTGACGCCAGAGGAGGTGTCAGATGGGTCACAGCCCTCCCCATCGAGGAGGGTTACTCCCCCCCCCCCCACCCCCCGATCAGGGAAATCGGCCAAATTCTTCGAGGAGGCAAGATTATTACAAACACCATAAAGATAGACATAATACTCACGAACACAAAGATAGACAAAATACTTCTGAAGACCCGATACACGTTCACAATAGGAATAACCCGTTGGGCATATAATCACTGTGGCATAGGCAGAGTTAATTACATTGCAAAATTTCTCTTTTCTTTTCCTCTGAAACCAGAGGAGGGGGGCGCCCGAAAATTTCCAAAACAGGGAGGGGTGGGTGGGTGGTTCAGGGCCGCAAAAACACGTAAATGACAAAAAATGCATTTTTTACTTCACATAAAATCATGAGGTTCTGTGCTTGTTTAACCTTTTATTATCAAATATATGGCCAACCAGGCAATATAAAACATATAAACTATCATATTAGGCGTGTAGGTAAGTCCCAAAGCTTATAAATTCCATGTTGGTACCCGCGACTAATGCTGTCCACATGGTTATAGAGAAGTTTTTGGCAAATTTGCATCAGACAAATTGAAACACATGGCAAGTATTTTCAAATATCAACTTGAAACTATTTGAAATTGTGATTTAATCAGTCTGATATAGTGTGCAATAATGTTTCTTAAAATGAACATTGTTTATTAGTTAAAGAGGCCAACTGAACTGAACTAAGACTACTGCTATGAAGTATCAATTAATAACCTTCATCACCCCAGTAAGATATGCAGACATTCAGACTGTGAGTATGACCTCCCTCATGTCACATGTGCATACCACAGAAATATGGAAGGTGAATTTTTGCGATCCCTGTTAGCTCCAAAATGAGGAATGAAGAGTGTTTTCTATTTAGTAGAATTGCTAAATAATCTAGTACAAAGCATCAGGAAATGTGTTTCACCAGACTTATTCAGGACTTAATGAGACCTATTTGGTAATATTTGGTTACTATTTCCATTCAAACTCATTAGAATTATCTCCCTTGCAGCCTCAGAGGTTTATTAAATTGCTGGAATAATCAGTGGAAAAGTCTTAAATATTAAGAAACGGAACAATTCTCTGCAAGACAGGGCTAGGTCTGTATTGTATGGCGTTTTTCTAAGATTTTAGTGGGTGGGTCGCTGAAAATGGCCCGGAAAAATAATAAAAATTGCAGATGGGGGGGGGGGGGGGTGGTTGGTGTGTGAAGGGCGGAAAAATTTGTTTTGACCCTGTGTCTGCAATTTTTTTCCAGACCTGGCCCCCTCCCCATGCTGTTAATTATATCGTATTTATTACAGTTGTGGCTTTTAGAAGTAGGGTATCAAAAACAGGTGTCAAGTCATGACGAATCGCGTTTGATTCCCCTAGTTTCACTGGCCACAATTTTTTTTTTTTTTTTTTTGCGTTTCGTTTTGACTCTCTAAAAGCCTCTAGAGTCACGGATATTGCAACGTTTTCCCAATTAAAACAATATTTTCTCAAACCCGTACCAGACTATGGTCGGTCCGATGGGTCCGGGGAATAATTAGCCTCCTGCTAAGCTCAACCTCTACCCACATATGACACATACCTCCAGCAGGAGCAATAATAAGGATCCATTCATAGGATATTTGACTCGTTACCCGCAAGCTTGTACTGTACTTTGTTATCATGTGCTTTTAAAATTGATAAAAAATAGTATCAAATTTTACTCCTGTGTATGAAAAGTAACGGTAATCTTCATCCTCCAATTTAAAAAACAAAAATTCTTGATTTTTCAATAATTTCAGCTAAAATTACATTTTTTAATAAAAATTAATAATTAGATATCTAGTCAGTTTTTAATCGTTCAATCAACAACTTCAGGAAACTTTTTTTTGCTTAAAATGTCTTTTCAACGTTTAAAAGCTCTTTGGTAGTAATTTACTGATTAATTTTCTACTTAAAGCGAAAAAGATGTAATTTTAATTTAACCTTTAGAACACTGGTGGCATCTTCCAAGTCAGTCCAATGGCAGCAGTTGGAAGAGTCTACATTCATTTTTTGGGGTTGTCTAATTAATATTTTCAACGTGCAGCCACGAGGCTGCACGTTGAAAATGTTAATTGGTCTTCCCCACACATTCACTCAGCAGCCATCCTACTTAATGAAATTATGACGTATCATGCTTCAGGGCCGGAAAAGCGGCCGATCGGGTTCAAAGTGTTAAAAAACCGATATATTTCAGTAAAAATCATCAAATGTTCTTTTGCGATGATATTTCAGTGCTAATGTAACTTCTCAAAACACTATTACAATGTTTTATTGTCATTGGGAGGTTCTTCTTCTATCCTAATTATCATAGATATTTTTATTTTACATTTTTTGGGGTAATACCCCTAGGCTGTATTTTCTACAAAACGAAAGAGTTGCCTCATTCATCGTGATGGCTACCAGTGGGGCCAATACTATAAAACGTTTACAACTGTATTTTCTAGAATTGTATCTATTAGTTATGACTTAAATGGGTTAAAATAAACCATTAGCATTTTCAAAGATCTGGCAATTTGCCAGTTGGCAAATTGCCATATCTATTAAAATGCTAATGATTCATTTTACTCAGTTATATTAATAGGTAGAAAATACAATTCTAGAAAATACCATTTTAAAATTTCTTCATAGTATTGGCTCCAGCTGACAGGTCTAAAATGTTCCCCGTGCACTACTATTTTAAAATAACATGCCTAACTTTTCTGTAGGTGGGGAGGCGTGGTGCAAATCTAATTACACACAGCTGGTTCTTGGACTAAAAAAAAAACTGTAGAAAATGACGGACGTGGTATTCCAAGCTAATTTTGGGGTATAATAAAAATAAAAATAAAACTTTGATGCAAAACCAAAAAATAAGAAGTGGTATGACACTACAAACTACATCAATAAAGTAAGGTAAACCGACACAATTCAATATCCATGAACAGTATGCCTCACGATGTCCATACCTGTTACCTAGGTAACATGGAGGTAAAATAATGTAGCTACTTACTAGTTAAATACTCAGATATTATGTCAAGTCAGTATATCATGCACACAAGCAGCTCTTTACTGGTTAAATACAGAGATATGTCATAGTCCGAACATCATGCACACAAGTAAATTCAAAGAAACAAAGAAACATGCCGTTACTATCACTCCTCAGCACCCGTCTGATCTTCATTACAGATGGGTGATGTATCACCCGGCTCCGAGTTGCTCTTTGAGGGGCATCCCAAACTGCCTGTGTTGCTGTTTCAGAAGCTTTAAAGCTATTTCGTGTCCGCATTACGCGGCGCATTCACTAACGCTGCCGAAGGTGACTATTGTCACCTATTTTAAGACGATTATGTGTACAATCTGATATGCGCAGATCAAACCTATCATCTGATTACTCGTTGGGAAGGGTTCATAGAGCCATTTGAGAAATACAGATTATCATGATAATGTGCATGTCCTGTGATTTGTATCAGATTCGAGTTGGTGTCTAGACTGGGATCTCAACGAGCCGGCTTTGCCGGCGAGTTGTGATCCCATTCTGGACACGACCGAGAATCTGATACAAATCACAGGACATGCACATTATCATGATAATTTATTTATCTAACAATTGTGTCACATAAGCAGATTAAATCGTAAATTATTAATACAGTTTTGGGACATAATGTTGGTGGAGAAAAGTTAAAAAAAAACATATTTTATGGAACAATATTGTTGTGCACTTTAACAAACAAACGCGGTCACCGCAAATTTTCAAAGTTGCGTGCCTTGTAAAGTTATTAACTCTCAGTGTTACTTCCTATGATGATACGCTTGAATTTACAAGTGTGTAATATTTAATTGTGCAGTTTCTACTTATTGTGTGTGTGTGGGGGGGGGGGGGGGGGGGGCATTGGCTATTACTAGTTCCCTCGCTAATTGTAAGGAATTGTGTTTTGTTTTGAAAGCGATCAGCTTAGTCGATCACTGAAACGCACATAGAATGTATTCATGCTCCTGTTATGATAGGCCGTTGCGTTCTTGGAAACGAGTCGTCTATATGACACAGAATCAGAATGAGTCGTCTACATGATACGGAATCGGAACACATTATGTGATATGTGCCGTTTCTCGTGGTTTTCAAGCCAAAATGTACATGATTGTTAGATAAAAAGAGTTATATGATATACAGAGGATATCTGATGAGTCACGATTTGATGTGGAATTTCTGAAACGAGTACTCTAAAATCGATTTAAGTTAAGGTTTACCGAGGCCCTGATCGACTCTAGTGAACGAGGTTTAGACAATTGATATCAAATCAAGATGAGGTTGAGATACTTGTTTTCTCCCCCTCCACCCCCCCCCCCCCCCCCCCCACTATACGTGAAACATACGCGTGTCCCGGGTGAGAGAACAGAGTGGGATATTTCTATCCCACCCACCCCACGTGACATACTGATTTGCATATTTTATTAGGTCGCCGGAACTATTTCATCATCGTCTGCACACTTGCAAATAAACTATAAATTGTGTTCGTTTATTACCTATTTATCTGTTCCTTGTTGAAAAAGACTCAATGTTTAATTATTATTCAAATATTAAACTTGATTTGTTTCAACCCCATGTTTCTCTGCAGATTTAATAATATATAATATAGTAATATACCTAACTTTTGTACGATCTTTCCGATGAAATTGTTCGTTTTTCTAAAGGACTACGACTTGGCAAATTGGGTATGTCAGCGCGTGACCGCCAATTATCTATAATGACGTAATCCTCGTGTGTGGGGAGAAAAATCATCCTCGATGAGTCTGAAGGTGGGAATGGGGAAATCTCACCCTCGGGGCAAGATATTTGAACCAGACCAGAGGCAAGTCTCGGGTCTGGTTCAAATATCTTGCCCCTCGGGTGAGATTTCTCCATCCCACCTCCAGACTCATCGGGGATCATAATAATCACATAATGTGTAATTTACCACACATTGATTTGTCAAAAACTGGGAAGATTAATTCAATTCTATTTCCGAAACCACCCCACTTACAGTGTTACGATGTCGTGTTGTTTCTGACGTCACGTGTTTATTAGACGGGTTTGGGGAATACATTTCCGAAATGGACTATTGGGGGTGATTATGTGATAGTGATAAATGGGGTTCCCGCGATCTGTGATTGATAGTATATTCTTGTTATCTTGATATCCAACCTCAAATAGTTGATCACTGCACGCTAAAAACTAAAGTGTTAAAAACTACACTTGAAGTGCTGTATTTAACACTTACTAAGTGCTGAACTAGCACTTTGTTCAAGTGTAGATATCCCAGAACTTGACAGGTGTTAAAATAATACCACTTGACAAGTGTAATGTCGCGACACTTTGAAAGGAAACAACGCAGATGACGCGGATCAGGCTCGAACTCTCGAACCTGATCCGCGGCATCTGCGTTGTGTCCTTTTAATTATGTACCCACCAAGCGCAAATCAAATTATGGACGATTCTGGAAGAACCGCCAAAGCTAGACAAATGGGAAGTGCCATCCATTCAAGTTTCAGATGTCTGACGATTGTAATGTCTAAGTGCTTAAAGCATTGCACTTTGAGTGTTAAAATCAAACCCTAAGAGTTAGAATGGGTTTAACACCTTGAAAATGTCAGTTTTAACACTTTAGTTTTTAGTGTGTGTTTTGGTAGCATAATTATTCGAATTGTTGGCATAACGGGGAAGAAGAACCGCAAAAGAACGTCGAAGCTGAAGCACGGCAGCTAGATTTATAACTCATCACACACACACATTTTTGCACGAATTTTATATAATTATATATCAGAATGAGACTGAATTACAAATAATAAAGACAACCGTTGTGTTGGAAACCGGACGTTGTCGTTGCTGGGAGAAATAGATTCACAACACGTCATCAGCCAAGACTCCGGGAATGTCGCCTGAATCCGTGCGTGAACGTTTGTCTCATCGTGTCGAACCCGCCCGTTTCGTTTTTGTTGGGGTGGTTCTTATCCTGAAGGGGTCAGTGACTTTGCATCAAAAAGCATAATCAACAGGGGATCACTGACAATAACAATTTTAAAACATATAGAAAATATTGTAACTTGTGACTTACTGTACATGAAATCCAGTGAATAAAATATAAAACGTAAATCACACCCCACCCACACAGTTTTTGAGTCAGCTTGCGGGCCTGCGTTCTCTGTTGTCGCTGGTTGCTTATTTCTTGTCTCTGGTTTTTGATCTCTGATCAATGTTGTGTCTCTGGAACTTCGCTCTATCACTGCCATCGCATGGCCAGTAACGTATTGCCACTTTAATTGACGCCTTTACTCTAACATGTAACGGAATGTCACTCAACCACTGCCGTCACACTGTTACTAACGTGTTGTCACTTTACTGGACGCCTTTACTCTAACAGCCGCTACTTCGAAGGTTGACTGCTTCTCTCTAGTTATCTCATACTAATGTCCATACAGGCAAAGCCTTCTCTGTCTACGTGTGGCTTGCCTTCTACAACAGGTAATACCGTCTACCTTAATGCCAATATTAGCGAGCCCCGGAGCATGCACTTCATATTTCTGATCCTACACTCATATTTGGCCTCTGACTTGGCCCGCGACTGTTCCTTCTCTAAATATGAATTCTGTGACTTCCCTTACATTACAACGCGCCTATACTTTCGCACCGATGCGGCACCTTCTCTAACCTATAGCATGGGCATCCCCAGCTTCTCGCCTACGAGCCGTAGTCATACACGTCTTGAGACTGGAATGAAAACTCCCGATTCTTATTCGATCGCAAGAACAGTAATGTCCACTTTAATTGCTTCTCTTGAACTTGGCCGCTATAGATCTGTCTAAATTTAAACTTCTCTTTCATATTCTTTGAAGGTATCGTACTTTCATTGCACATTGACATTTCTGACAGTCCACTGACAAAAAAATGAGGCTGTCCATACAACACCAGGTACTGCACGTACGCTACTTATGAATAGGAGATTATAGCCACTAATGACCATATAATTAGATGACTGATCACCTTGGATGGCTAAACGAGTGCCTTTTGTTTGAAGCTTATAAGGCAAGATAATTCCTAATTGACGTCACAAGTTCCTATTGAGATTTCGCCCCATTAAAGTTATCATGTTTATAGTGTTTTCCCTAATTTATTTCTAATTAAATACACAGTTGGCTTACAGTTTACTTGACAACTTTGTTTTTCGGGATTCGCCACATACCCATTCTTACATTTTTAGACCGAATGAGAAAGATTACTAAAATATATACACTTTTAAAACAACAAAATCGTAAATGTAAGCTATCACATTGATACGTAGGTTTCTGTCATGACCACGTTGGTAGTTTTTCTGTCATTTATGAATCAATTTAATACGCCTCGCACTTTTCAATACTGCCTGAATGCAAAAACTTCCAGGAATAAACGCATTCAGAACTAAGGTTTTTGTGCCCATGAAGCGCTCGGGGCGATGTCTGGTCCTTCGATCCCTTGAGACTCCTTTATGGATGCCATTTTTGCAACTGAAGTTTGGAAATCGCGTTGGGAGGAGGCCAGAAAGCCACACAAGCCGAAGAGACCCAGCCTGTCACTGGCATGGAAATCGTTTTGTATTTTATACATCCACCGCCCATTGCCAAAATGGTTATTAAATACACCAGTTGCATCGACAATCCATTCAAGAGCCCACTGAGCCAACTGAGCCCACCGACAGCGAAGACCACAACTAAGCTCCTTTTGGTACTTGATGTTGAATCATTTTCATGGTTGAGGTGTATGGCGCCTCGAGAGGTGGGAGAAGATACAAGTTCCCATCTTTGCACTTCGGGAGCTGTTTCACGAACACAATGCTCTAAATGTTGAATATTATGTAGAGGCTAAATAACTCGTTGGTGTTGGATAGGCGAGAGAAACCACCCCGTCTCGGGCCATTACGGGGTGCTTTCTCTCGCCTATCCAACACCAATGTGTTATTTATCCTACTTAAAAACTTTGTGTCTGTTTTGTAATAAACACCCTGTAGAGAACCCCTGAAGTGTGTAACCCTTTTCATATATCCAACAGTGGGATATTTTAAGGGTGAATCCCGCTCACTGATTGATCTGGAGAAATGTGAATCAATGCAGCTGATGTTAAATGAATCAATCCTTTGCTGTATTCAGAAGGTGATAACTTTAAAACACATTTAATACAACACAGTCAAAATGAGTACACATGTTTCTGATGGAGATATTTTTATTACCCAAAATACGTTTAAAGACAAAAGTGAATCTGAAAACGATACGGATGGTATACTAAGCGATGTTTTAGATTTACAAGAAATTAATAAAGAGAATGGGTCGAATTGCAACATTGATAATAGTTTCAAAGACTATTTAGCGATGTTTCTGACAATGAATTATTACGTTGTACTGATGAAGTTCTCCGTGAAGTACCACACCAAGCTTTAACTTCCAGACGCTTCGAAACGCCATTTCCTGATACGGAACGGGATAACATTTCTCACTCCAGATTTGCAAAAGAAAACGGAGTCCAAGAGTAAATGGGCATTAAGCATTTTTCAAGGGTGGATGGATAACGGACGAAGGGTTCAGTTGGAGAGAAATGGCATTGGACATGTTAGTGGGGACATTTTAACCCTTTACCCAACGTAACGGCCAAAACCGGCCAGCACTATTCTCAAAACTCGCCTATTAATTTTAATTATTTTTTCATTTTTTGTCTCAAAAACATAGGTTATGACCCCTCATTGGAACGAGCTCGTCGAGCTCGTTCCAATGGGGGTCATAACCTATGTTTTTGAGACAAAAAATGAAAAAAAATAGTTATTCAAGAATTTGTTTTGCAAGTGTCGTCTGCTTTTGATGTTAGGTAAAGGGTTTTAACAATGAATAATCATATGTTAGACTATTGTTTGGGAACTTTTATTTATGAAGTTCGTAAAAAGAACGGTGAGGAGTATCACGGAAATACACTATATGAAATTTTAATTGCTATCCAACATCACCTTCGTGAAAATGGAAGATTTGTGACTGTAATGGATGACAGTTTTTTCGAAACTACAAGAAACCTTCTAGACCAAAAAGAATGAAAAGTTTAGCGAGGGCTGGAGTCGGTATCGAAAAGAAACAAGCTGGTGTCATTACTTTAGAGGACGAAGAGCTCATGTGGAATCAAGGGATTCTGGGATCAGACACTCCCGATAAACTTAGAAACACCCTTTTGTATTTACTCGGTTTGAATTTTGCTCTAAGGGGTGGACAAGAACATTATAATTTGCGATTGGAAGAAAACAGTCAGTTAAAAGTTAAAAGAGATGATAAAAGTAGCCTAAAGTTCTTGGAATACACAGAGGACGTTTCTAAGTGTAACATGGGTGGCAGCAATCATACAAAACTAAAGAAGAAACAAACGAAAGCTTTTTCTAACCATGCTCACCCCAAAAGATGTCTGGTTTCTTTATTTGAAAAATACGTTCCACTAAGGCCAAAAGATGGAAAGTGCACCTCTCTTTATCTGCAGTCACTTGCTAAGCCCACAAAAACACAGTGGTATGCTGATGCTAGAGTTGGCATCAATACTCTGTCTAAAGTTATTAAGAATTTGTGTGGAAACGCTGGAGTACAAGGAAACATTACCAACCATTCACTGAGAGCCACAGCGGCGACATGGATGTATGAGACTGATTTGCCAGAACAGTTAATAAGTGGAAAGACTGGACATCGTTCTGATGCTGCTCGGCAATATAAACGAACAGGTGTGCTTCAGCAGCACATTGCCAGTGACGTTGTTCAAGGGTCAAAAAGGAAACAAACTGACTGTGAAGACAGTGTCAGGGACGTACAGTCTATTCCAGTGCAAGACTCCACTAAGTTTATTAAGATTCGTAAAGGAGATGTCGTCATTGACATCCCAATGTGACAGGTGTAATTCCCAAAGTTTTTAGGTTGCTGTTTAGTATTTGGTGGGCGGAATACATTTTTTGGTATTACAAACTAACAAATTATCATCTTATATTCTCCTGTGTGCTCTGTTTCAATTCTAATGATTGCTGCTCACAAACTGAACAGCAAGTTTTTGTCAAGTATTCCATTCAAATATCCAACAGCAGGCTGTTAGATATTTCAGTGGTGTGTAATATATCCAACAGCTGGCGGTTGGATATTTAACTATTCAACTCTTCAGTATACGATAGTCCAATTATGCACCTGTACATAACAATGGGTGACGTCAGTAAAAGTTTTTAATTGAGGGATAAACCTTCCTGCTTGTGGAAATTCGAAGTTAGGTCAGCTTCTATGAGTGAAATTAACCCTGGCGTCGTGAAATCATTGGTGTCAACCTGTATAAGTTGAAAATAACATCCCCGACTGTGCCGCAATACAAAACATACGCAACCTAATTACATGGTACAGATGTCAGTGTTTGTAAGCCAACAAATTCTGTTCTGTTTGTGGCACAAAAACATTAAACTTGTTTGATTGAATTCATTGGGAAATGGAATTCGTCTTGTTCCATTCCACTCATCCTCGGAAGGCAAACGTGAGATAAATGTATGTGAGCAAAATTATTGGCGCATTTTTAACGAAAATCAATTAACCTTGTCATGTTGCCAAAGAGGATAAAACTGTTGTCAGTATTTTTCGAGTTTTGTTCAATAATGTTCTGCATAACGCGCAAGAAGCGACAGAAGCACTCGGAGTTCTGCTAATTTTCAGAGGAAATTCTAGGAGCATAATTATAACTCTGCTGATGTATCATAGCGAAGCAACGGAAACGGAATAATAGTCCGGAAGCCAAAGCACTGTTGCGTGTTTTAGCGTCTAAAGTTTTTTTCTCAGCGAATTATTGTTGTCCACAACACCCATTTGAAGAATCAATCGGCTTGCCTTTTGTCAGCCTTGAGGAATTTGTTATATTTCCGTTTTTAAAAATGGCTGTCAAAATGGCGGCCATTTTTATAAACCGGGGGATTTTAACTAACGTGGAGTGCTAATTGAAACAAACTAGCATCGCCCACACACCTTTCTTATCCAACTGATACACCTTTTTAATTCTGTGCAAAAACCAGACTGCCTAAATCTAACATGACGGGTAAAATGGCGATTTTTTTTCACACATTTCACAAATTTATTCCAGATTACTAGTGCATGATGGTCGTATGACCAGTGTTTGTGATGAACAGTCACATGACAGTAGTGTTGAGGCATTTCCATACAATTGTACAAGCTCTGTCGGTTCGGGTATGAAGTTCGGAATTGGTACTAATATATCGCCCGTAAATTATCAATGATAGCATTGATATTAAAAATATTAGAAACAGAGAGTCATGGTATATGGTATGAGTAGAAAGATTATGTAGACCACTAGGTAGTTTCAAAAATTGCCAAGTATCCAATAATATTACAAAAAGGCGGCCAAATGTCATGTCCAATATGGCATTTTCAAAATATTTAGGCAATGATAAGTCTTCATTTTCAGCAGACTCGCCAGTAGCCCCGCTCGTCTGTTTGTTACAGCACTCGGTTGTTGCTTGGTAAGATCAGAAAACAGTGCATGCTAATCTAGAGACTACATAGCTGCACCTTGACGTCTTGCATGGTTGTTTGCTGGAACGCGTGAATCGAATCAGTTTTAAGATAGTGTCAGGTGCTAGCAATACATTGTGATGTAGAGTCAATGGGAGAAGTGACTTCGCCTTCTCGTCTCCGACAAACCCATAATTTGTAGGTTCCATTTTGGGTGAGTCCCAATGCAGTGCGTGTTTCCAAATGAACGCTTGCATGTGGCCTCGTTTGACGTTCTCTGCAAACGACTCAGTACTTGGAGGGGTACATAGTTTAGTGACTTTTGTTGCTCCTGGTCGTCCTACTTTGGATGTCCAATTACTGACTCTTGCACCAGACACTGATTTGGATGTAGGACACACATAACAGGCAGCCATGAACTGTGTAGCCTCATGTAAGACGTCGTCCTAAGGAACATCACGTTTTTCAACTGACTCTAGTGAATTACAATCCTCTTTCAAAACTTTAAGGACACGACCTTTACATATTCCAAAGCACTCGGCGATGGTTTTGCACTCAGGGTTAGCTTGCGCGTAAGGCTACTTGGGATAATGTCATAATGCTTCTCAACAGTGACACTAATACCTATCACAGACCTATCCCTAAAGGGTGACTCCATAAACACGGGAGATGTTATATTCTGTTCCATATAGTGGTGCAAGAGTAGGGTATACATATCTGTGTCGTCTGCAAGAACGACAACCTGCATTTTGTCATCCATAACAAATTTCCCTGCCTGTTGAACTATAATATTATCAGCTTCTTCGTGACTGGTTTGCATGTCATGCCTTTCTTTGAGGAAACCTTTGTTAATTCCAGTTGGAACGTTGTTTTGGCCAGTAACAACAAGTTTGTGTCCCTAGATACATTCACCACCAAAACTCTTCTTTGACTTGAAATACTGACAAATTACACTGATGAGCAGCCTTGTATTCTCATTGACGGTCAGCATAGGTTTCTGAGAAGGCAATACTGATGTTGCACTCAACCTGAATTCTCGGCAACAGCTTTCAGCACTCCTATGAGCCCTTGTACAACTTTTCGTGCTGAACTCCTTGTACCTGTCGAAAATAAGATAAACGTCGCCCCAAAACAACTTCTGTTTCACAGATTTTTGAAACTTTTCAACAAAATCCAGCACAATAGGACAGTGAACTTTGTTCGATGCCGGCCAGTGAGGAATCCAGAGTAGGGCACATCCATCAATTACCGTGAAAACATCTATGCCTGTCGGTGTGGATTTCCTTGCTGATACTGTACACGCAGTTCGTGTTTTTAAGTCTGATTTCGATTTTGGTATATGCAAATCACCGGCTTCATTGAAACAGTACAATTTAAAATGGCCCACGTTCATAAGAGATCACTTTCTTGAGGTCAATATCTCTCATACTCGATTGAAGACCCATTACCCTTAAATAAATCAAGTTGCAATCATAAACGTGAGTGCCACCAACTTTTATGACCTTCTTCATGACGGACATTGTCACCATTGGTGTGGAAATTGTGTCACAAAACCCGGCTGTTAACCGCCTCTCGAACTCAACTATCTTCTCTTGACTCAGATCTATGGAGTTGTAAACATTTACGGACGCTGGGCCAATCCTACCAGTGCTGATATTCACGACTTCGCTCGGCTGTTGCTTCGGATTCGAAGGATTGATAACTACGTCCAGTTTACTCCTGGGGCCATCTCGATCAAGTTTATCAGCGGCGATTATACTCTTGGCCTCTTCTTTGTGAAACTGATTTAAACTCAAATTCACACCAGAATCTCTCAATCGAGAAACGTCACTCACTGAACGACCGCACCTAAGAATTCTGAGAGTCCAGACTTTGAGAGGTTTCTGGTTTCAAAGTGATACCTATTATTCCCGATTTACCATGTCCTTAACGTATGAATATGGTTTCGATGTACATGTCGCTCCAAATTCTATTCCAAATTCCTTCTATATGTCTCATTACATGATTTCCCTGTTCATTTTTGCGGCCATGTTATTCGTTCGGGTCTGATATTAAAAAGCTGACAGGTGGCCAGCCGACGGAATATTGATGTGGGATGTCTAAACTATCGGAAACCACCGAGATAAAAAATTTAGACGTCAAAACACGCACGAGTAAAAAAAGTGGGTTTGGCTGCCGGATTGTAATAACAGCTCACAAACATCAACTCGAATGATTGTAAATCATGTAAACTGTTTCGAATAATATATTTTAAAAAAAGCAACAGAGGCATCCGGAGTACAGCAGATTTTCTAAAAGCCCATTATGACTGCAGGTAAAAGACATTAATGAGTCTACCTTAAAGTTTGACTCTTCTTAAAACAAGGTAACTTTCAATATGGATGATGACATTTTGCAAAAGCAGTTATTAAAGGGTTGAATGCGTTCGTTCTGAAAAAAGTTCCCCTCCTGTATATGAACACTCCTCTTAATGTTCACACGAAGAAACATTAAGAAGAAAGTAGTGACTTGCGAATATTCGAGATTTGAATCGATATCGATACCATTCGTCTTCTTCGAGATCGATCCCGAATCAGTCTACAGATTCAATTTCTCTCGTAGTCATTAGAAAATTCATTCACGTAGGCTCAATTCCTATTTAATTGAGTAATTTACAATGTTTAATTGTTAGGTAAGAAGTGATTTTTGCCCAGAACATTATTGACAATGTTTAATTGTTAGGTAAGGAGCGAATTTTGCCCAGAACATTATCCATAGTTTTAGTTTTTGAAGGCTTAACTTGTTACTATTCACGTTCTTAAGAACGTGAATAGTAACAAGTTAAGCCTTAAAAAACTAAAACTTATAACAGGTCTAGCTGTTTTAGCTACGGTACTACAGAGAATATTTATTTATTGGTATTTAAGGTATTCACTCGGTCGTATTCGGGTCATCACAGTGTTCCGTAACGTCCGTTTGGTGCAATATGAAATAACTTGTCTTTTAAGATTCGATTCGGGATTCGATTCGATATCGATATCAGAGACACGATTCGATTCGAGATTCAATTGGAAAGAAAATTTGTGATTTGCAGATACCTAGAAGAAAGTCGCCAATGTTGTGCAGTTTATAAACATCAAGATACGTGATGGCTTAATCGGTTATGTCAATAAAGTGAAAAGAGATTTGTCTAAGAGAAGGGTGGCGATAATTAGGAACAGAGCAGTACCTAAATAATGTATTGGAGCGTTCTATAGACGCCAATTGAAGACATTATTCCAGATAAGGTTGGTAGGGTTGCAGTCATTGAAGTTTTAAAAGCTATGTATAACCGTCTCTTTAGTGTTGAGTTGCTCAAATAAAAAACTCAGTTCTTCATACCTTTCTGTAAGCCCCTGTCACATCTTAGCGATTTTTTGACACGATCTACTACAGCATGAAAATCTTGGGCAATCGTGGATGTCCGTATTGAGATCCGTATAGCTCCGTAATCATTTTTGAGTATTCTTGGTTGATCGGCATAAGCGTACGATAAATTTTAAACTGTTTAAAACTTTCGTACTCCGTGCGATTTTTCAATTCACCACTGCGTCGTACTAGACCGTACTAAACCGTACGGGGTATTCTTGGGTATTCTTGAGTGTTCGTGCGCACTTGTAGTCCTTGTTTGACTTGTCGAAGAACTCTGGGTGTCCCTGGATCCACTCTGCCAAGTCTGTCTGCACCGCATCATCTAGTACGAAGTTAAAAAGCGCAATGAAATCGGTACCGGTGGTGCGGCATTCTTATAGTAGTCGTGCGGACCTCGCAGTAAGCCGTGTTACGTCGTAGTACGCCGTATTAGATCGCGATGCAATTCTTGCTAGGTCTTGCATCATCTTACAAGTTCGCACTAGTTCGTACCGGTGTTGTGCGAACACCATACAAGGTCGTATCGATTCGTACTGAATCGGCTTGGAAAATCTTAGTAGATTCTTACTACAGTCGTGATGAACAGTACAAGGTCGTATGAAGGTTGCGTGAAGGTCGTGTAAGATGGGGAGAGGAGCCGAGTGAGGGCGATTTTTTTAAAAAAATCGTGGTCAGACGTGGAGATGTGAATTCGTCGCTATTCTTGGGCATTCGTTCAAAATGTGACAGGGGCTTAAATGGATAATATTCAGAAAGATTAGAATATTGTATTAATCACCTGATTGTAAGTCAATACCAGAAGACAAAATTATATCGCCAGGCACACATAAATGTCGTCCGCTGCAGCCAGGGGCTTTATAATATTTACGGTAGAAGTAACGGCAACTGGTTACCAATTCTTCTACTGTGATTTTAACGGTTATAATGTGTTGTTCGCAGAGCCTGAGAAATTAGCTGAAATTAAACTCTACGCTACATGCAAGGCCATCCCAAGGGCGAATAATATATGAATTTGCTCTGCAAAGCTTATTACTCTGGTTCAGAAAGGGACATTTGTAATGATATGTGCATCAGGAATCGAATCCTGCCACATACTTGTACATGTGACGTACTAGCATCAACCTGTTTAACCCCTAAACCTCCAGATTAATTTTTAAACGATAATTACTATCTTATACATGTACAGAGCTGCAGATGACTTAAAGGTGTTTCTACATCATTATTGGCTGCCTGTGCAGGCAGCCAACAAGTATGCAAAACATTGCCAAGATAAATGCAGCCTACCGATTGAGTTCGCGAGGAAGAATACACTTGGGACAACCTTTCCTAAACAATATAAAAGTGGCAGTTTATGACTGTACGAGGGCTTAGGGGTTAAATATGTTTTACTCTGAATGTGCACTTCTCATCCTAGACAAGCTATGTTGGACCATAAGAAAGGCATACGGGTCAGACGCACGTGACAAGCTAACAGGTAAAATGAACCTTCATAAGAGAAAAGAAAAAAAAAGAAAAAAACCAAATGCAATCAGAAAGCCTCTCCTGAGAACTTAATGCTTCGAATCGAATTGAACCACGCATCGAATAGTAGTACTCTGGGTAACTGTACTCAACGGAATCATACTGAACATGGAATGGTCTGACCATTACTGTGATTTTCCACCGCACTGTTCCAACTTGGATGGTTATGCTGTGATGAAATTTGTGATTATGGTTTCGGGTTCAGTCCCGTGTTGTATTAAAGTTAAATTATCGACATTGTGCATAGCATCATTTCTAATACATGTCCTTTGGCAGACGACATGTCTCTGTTTATTATCGCTGAAAATCGTATTCGAGCCGGCGAAGTATTGAATTTTGACTTGCAGAAAATCAACGTTTGGTTGAAACACTGCCGTGTTCACTATAATGCCGCAAAAACCTTTCGCTGATAATACTAAAAGTAACTCTACACCTCTCTTGTACCTGAGGAGCGTTTACAGAAAATTCAAGTGGAACTCCACAGGCTTCTTTGTCATTATTAACCTCATTTCCGGGTCTTGTTACTACCACTTAAAAGAACGGATTGAAAAAATTGGTCCCGTGGTAAACTGCATGCGAACGTTGAAACATAAACTCTTTTCGTAAATATCTGAAGTTCTGAACAAAACATATTCTGTCCGTGTTGGATTATGTTGTCATGTGGGCCACTTGCAAAGACGAAAAATAAATCTATGGAGTTGGAAAATCTACCGCTAGATGCCTTACGTATGATCTAGGGTGTTTGACTGGGAACAAGTGAACACTATCTTGTAGAACGAAACAAGGTTCATTTGTCCTTGGAACGCAAAAAAATCTCGCAAGTTGTGTTTTCAATGTAAAATGATAAATCATTTGAATTGAAATGTAAGATAATTAAAAAATAAAAATAAAAACACGTCCTACTTCTCGTCATTAGTTTTTAGTCCAGTAGTCTAGTAACGTTGTTCGTTGAAAAGTTTTCGGAAGAGCAGGGGTGGTGCTACTGACGGCATAGGAGGGTCTTTCGCCCCTAAACGTAGACGTTGACTCCGGTGGAACCCCAAATCCACCACACACACACCTATTCATCCTACACACACACACATACACACACCCTCACACTGTCTCTCTTTTCTTTATTCCTATATACACCCAGCAGATGAGCATATCCAGTAATGAATTACAAGCTCGGTACTAGACAATTATGAGCCATGTCCGTTCATGTACTTCGTCTCCAAAACATGAGTCATGTTTTGCTTATTATGACAGACTGACATTATCTCTCTTTGGTTTGAATTTTGCTTTCAAGTGAAGCCCTTTGGTGACTTTTGGATCAAGTTCTCAGTTCTCCCCTGCGAGGTTGTCCTATCAAAATACGTTCAAGATAAAAGTCCTCACCTTAATTAAGCCCACTCTGGCGTCTTCCTTGAACTTACTTTGGAATCCATTCGGAAGCGAGTGGTTGGTATGGTTGGGCAATAAATAAAGGCGCAATGTTTTTTAACACTTTCGCTGCCGAAAGCGACTATAGTCACCTATTTTATGATGATTATCTGTTCGTTCTGGTATGCGCAGATCAAACCTACCATCTGATTACTTGTTGGAAAAGACTCATAGAGCCCTATCCAACAATTAATCAGATAATAGAGTTTCAAGTATGTCATAAATTTTATTAAACTTCCTCGCATACAGGGTCCTCCATATACGATTATAAAGTGGGCGTGGCAGTGAAAGGGTTAATTGAGCATTGGAACCCTTCCCTGCCTCGTAGTCTGTTATACAGTCGTATCGCAGTTTAGCGTGTGATATCAAATGGGGGCCTTCTGAATCCATTTAGGGCTTCATGTACACATTTTTTTATTTCTAAATCTCAGGAGTTCCATCTAACTGGATTCGAAACTGACTTACAACTAATAGGTCACGCCCTTATTGGTTATTGAATGTTAGAACTTTGTGAAAGACACGCGTCATATCCTGCTGCACCCACATTCCCTGCGACCTTAGTTTACCGCCTGTGTGTGTGTCAAAGTGATAGCTTAAAGTGGCGATTTTCTTGTTTAAAAGTGTAAGTATTTTCTATAATCTTTCTGAATGGGTTAAACATAAAACTTAAAGATAGGTATGTGGCGGACCCCGAAAACAGATCGGCAATAATTCAGACGCTGCTAAATTAAGTATGAAATTTAATGTCCAGTATGGCGCACGTGTTCAACGCCATATGGGCTTCTGATAACAGACCAATAGTAAGAGAGACAATATTCTCTTCTGTATCATTATCTGGGTAATTAAAGCCAGTTAAAATCTAATTGTAGAATACAGTGCATCACATATGTTCTGGACACACACCCATATTACGCATCTGTCCTGTCTCCGAAATGTCAAAAGATACCAAAATGCGAGTCTTTCAAAGGAACTTTAAAGCGAGTGTTAAATTAAGATAGATCTGAGCGGCCAAGTTCAAGAGAAGCGATTAACTGAGAATAAATGTTCTGGCAATCTAATAAAAATCGGGGGATTTCTCGAAAAATTCATTCCTGCCAATTCCAGTCGGAAGGTGTGTAAGGCTGTGGGTCGTTGCGAGTAGATGGGGAGGTCCCATGCTATAGGTTAGAGAAGGTGCCGCATCGGTGCGAAAGTAAAGGCGGTGTAGGGGGGAGCCACAGAGCCCATATTTAGAATAGGAGCAGTCGCGGGCCAAGTCGGTAGCCATATATGAGAATAGGAACAGGTACAGGAAGTACGAGCTCAGGGAGCTATTCATTCAGGTAAACGGCATTACCTGTTTTACAAGGCAAGACATACAGAGGCAGTTGGCCTGAGGGCACTCAGAGAAGATCGGAATTTAGCCTTGGCCGTCGAGGGTCATATGCACCGAGATTGAAAGTCCGCGTATTGTCGTAGCCCTGTGGGGTTGTAAGGAACCGATTGTAGTTTGTTAACTGTTGCGAACCGTAGTGGCATAGTAGCCAAAGAAGTAAAAGCTGTAACGTTGAGGTCTAGAAACCGTATTAAGAGCTTGAAAAAGCGCTGGAGTAGCTCGAGAGATAAGATAGTTTTAGGTGGTACGAGAATTGGTGATGTTGAGAACACTTTGTAGAATATTATTATGTAAGCGTTGTTAAGTATTATCCGAAGGCGAAGAATAACTTAACCCGTGAGAGCCAGACAAGGCGCAAAGTGATCGTGAACTGTGGTAGACGCCGATTGAATTGTGGCTGAACTGTGAGAACGCTGATAGAGTCGCACAAGCAGAACATTATATGTGTTAAGCCCGACTGACGGTGAAGCTAACACTGCAAGGAGGAAGCAACGAGAAGTGAATAGGCACTTTGTATTTATCACAAACCGTGAGATGAAGATGATGTGAGGTCGATCCAGCGGACACAGCTAGCTGTGGGAGACGTCGAGGGCCCTAAAGAATAAACTTTTATTCGCGTTATTAGTGTATTCTTATGGATAATTTTGTGAGTAATTTGTTTCATATTATATTTCTTCGTACATGTAAATAAATAATCTTTCAGTGAATTATCGTTGATCACCTTTTGGCGTTGTAAGCCACAGGCACCTTCAGGAATTCTAAGAGTCCCAATCGGATAGGGCATTGATAAGGTGGCAAGGTTTACGTTCGAACTGGGGTTCAGGCGACAGTCACTGGCTGTCGACTGAGCACTGATGAGAACATAAATTTTCCTCCATCAATTTAACCCCGTAATCCTGCGACAGAATGATGCTGCGAAACTTATCGGTATAAACAGATACCACTAAAAACGGTATATCCCAAGCAACGAGTCGCCGGTGCTGTTATCGTGCTTTTTTGGGGAAACATGTTATTATTGCTCCAAGTGTAAACACAGCACTGGTCTCTATGGAACGACAGCGAAGAACGTCGGAACTCAATCTGCCCCCACCCCCTCCCCACACCCCTGGTTGACAATTTTCGTCATTAGAAGATATTTACGGGAAAGTTAGCTCCCGTTAATTTCCTAAATCTTTCAGTAAATTTAGCATTAAGGGTATGGGAGTTTCAGATAAAAATTGAAATTTCGAAATGTTAGTGAATTTGTATCATCGACGTGCGCATCGCATCACAAATTTCAGTCATTTTTCAGTAGAGTAGTATAAAAATACAGAAGCTGGCTTTTTACATTTTTTGCCCAATCAGTTTGAAAGTTTGGCTATTATTCTCTGTTTAAGCCAATTTAAAAATAAGAGAACGGCGTTTGCACCATCTTTTGTTGTTCTATAACCCTTTCCTGGTCATTATATCAACAGCATGCGCATCGTGACATATGATACGGACACTGTCCTTTTCATTAATATAAGTGTCATGGAGGCGAGATATACTAAGTTTTTTCATGCGAAGAATGAAACTTGCAAATTACGGAAAAGACCCATTCGCTAAACGAAGAATAAAAAGTGCATTCTTAGTTTTGGCGGGTGTAATACCGGTAGATATTCTTAATGATTTATTACCTGTGAACTTGTTGCTTCTAATTAGCTTGCCCTAAAAAACAAGTTTTCTAAAAACAACAGACAGCTCCAAGAGCTGTCTGTTGTTTTTGTTTATTAAAAGTAACAAAAGGAAACCTGACTTTATTTTCTACTGATGTTATGTGCGTTTTCTCAACAATTACCTGCTTCCTAATTGGAACGGCTTCGCCCCTCTTATAATTTCAAGGGAGATAACTTTATCGAAAGGTGAGTTTCAAGACGATTATTTATTATTTATTTTATTAGGTTTAACGACACTTCAACAGCCAAGGTCATATCGTGTCGGTGACAGTTTTGCGGCTGGAGGAAGCCGGAGTACCCGGAGAGAACCACCGAGCAACAACGAGCAGCTGCCAGCTCCCCAACATCGTAACTCCACACTGCAGTACAGGCCGGGATAAATTGGTTGAAGACATGCGCACCAGCGACGTGCAGTACGCCTTAGTACACAGCGTCATCGTTCCCCCATGTGGACAATCTGGGTTAAGTGCCCAATGACTCAACACGGGAGTCCGAATCGATCACTCAGATGGTCACCCATCCAAGAACTAACCGGGCTCGACGTTGCTTAACTTCGATGATCTGACGAGAACCGGTTATCGCGACTCCACCGCGTCCACAGTTTCAAGACGATATCAGTAACATAAAAACTAGTAACACTTTATCAACTTTCCAATCTCGGTCCTTCATTTTGTGTCAACAATAACTAAAATATGTTGAAATATTTCAATTTGTATTGTCACGAAAAATGTGTACACGTCATCAACATATTCATTTTTCACCGTCATCATGGTATGTTTTTTTAAAAATGGTCTGCGATTGCGAGGAGTTGGAAAATTGAAAACCGTCGAGGATTTTTTAGCATTATTTATTTATAGCAACCTCCGCCTCGTAAGATGCCGGTGATGGAGACACTCTTTTATATGTGAACAATGAGCTCCCCAGAAATCCAGTGGTACAGGGGTCAGTGAATCACACGCGATACAAAAATAGGCCCTTCACATATTCAGCTTATCCAGTTAGTTTTTTTTCAGAACGCATTCACTTTTCTCTTCAATACCTGCACCTGCATAGTGCCATCTTGCACGTCTGTAGACAGATTATTTTGGAATAGTCTATTCTTATAGCTTATTAAATTATACCTTTGACATGCTGTCATATTTGGATGGCGGCTAAACATATTAATTGGTCTCTCCTAATGACCAATGAACAACGTTCAGGTGAATTAAAAATAAACCAAATATATACTGGCCTCCGTTGCTGGATCAAACAAAAAGGTCGTCATTGGAGAAAACAAAATAAAAGCAGAAATGTTATTACTGTAACATTTTACAATACAAGTACCAACAGCTGGTTAGCAGCCCTGTACAGTACGGCCGCCGAGGACTGGTCACTTTCCACGGGTTGGCAATATTTCCACGGACGCAACAATATTAGATTCTAAACACTAATTATAGGAATAATCATAAAAAAATTGTATAATAAAGCTCGAGTACAACCAGGTGCTTCATTAATTAAAATTTTGCTGATGATGATTTTTATTACCTGATAAACGCAAGCGCAGACATCACTGCCCACGCATGGATTACGACCAGGCCACGACGACAGGACTGTACCATATATTTAACTGTAATGTTTTACCTTCTCTAACTTGGAGAATCATAACCATATTTTACTTCACACAGCTCAAGATAATTTCCGATTGGGATATTTTGTTGCGCTTGTAAATGAATTTACAAAGTAAATTACCCATATGTTCCACGAAGAAAATCCATTGCGAGAGGGGAAAATAATTGGATTTCCTACTTGATCGTCGCTTGTAGAGAGATTATTAAATTTTGCAAATCCAATAAAACATTTCATTCTAGCCAAGCCAGCCTTACATCTCTTTCAGTTTACCGATAATGGAATGACTTCGAATCTATAGAAGAGAGTCTTGGGAAAGTATAGAGAGCGCAAGTTGATTACTGGTGAATTGTGGAGTGTGTATTGATGAAAGGTTAGATCGGATGCGCTTGTGAATCAATGTATGGCGTTGGGACCTTGATCACCGCCAGGCATTGGTTTTATATGGTGCCAAATATTTTAATAGGGAGAAATCGCTCCATGAATATGATTTTTAATACACCACCTTCTTGGGATTAACTCCTCGCATGCTGCTGGTGAGTTCCAGTGCACTGTAAAAGAAATTCCGTGAAAAAGCAGTGAACTGACTAGCAACCTGCAACGATGTGACTAGAGGGTCGGGTAAGGGGCGGTGGTGCCCTCTCTGAATTTCCAACTGTACATCCCATACCCAGCCACCCCTCTTTCGCCACGTCCCAGCAAACTACAGTAGGTCTTTCAACGGTACATTTTATCTCACTGATTGATGCTTAATCATACGGAATGTACGAACAGGGACAGGTCGGTACAAAATGGGCGAACGATCGTTTCCAGCGCCTACCATTCGCATATTACGACACAGGGCATTCATTATATAATTTGCCTCCATTACTAGATCTTTGACAAAGATCTTTACTCGAACTGCTATATTTATTTGCCAAGTTCCAAAGAACCGGTGTTCTTTGAAAATGAAGATAATCTGCTGTGATGTAACACACTGTTAGCCTTACCAGTAACACTGCTACACATGTATATATATACATATATATACACTTCATCAAATATTTTATATAACTTCGTCAAATTGCCGTCATGCTCGGAAGTTTACTTCCTTCTAAGCGGCTTTCATTTTTGACTAATTCTTATTCCGTTACGTTAAGTGCCGTACCAATGTGTATCGCGTCATGGGGACGTAAAATTTAACGTCACACAGATCCTAATTGTTGAATGGGAATTATAAAATTGATCGAGATACGCGTACGTCTTATAGATCGATTTATTATTTGGCAATGAGCCGCCTAGCTTCTAATCACGAACCCGTCTATAAAATCGCCGATACATATCTTCCTTGGGTGGCAACAAGTAAACAATGCGGAACATATTTTTACTTGTTGCCACCCAAGGAAGATATGTATCGGCGATTTTATAGACGGGTTCGTGATTAGAAGCTAGGCGGCCCATTGCCAAATAATAAATCGATCTGTAAGACGTACGCGTATCTCGATCAATTTTATAATTCCCATTCAAAAATTAGGATCTGTGTGACGCTAAATTTTACGTTCCCATGACGCGATACACATTGGTACGGCACTTAACGTAACGGAATAAGAATTAGTCAAAAATGAAAGCCGCTTCGAAGGAAGTAAACTTCCGAGCATGACGGCAATTTGACGAAGTTATATATATATATATATATATATATATATATATATATATATATATATATATATATATATATATATATATATATATTATATTTTTGTTTTTATTTTAAATCTCTCAGTGGTTCTTTATTTTTTCGCAAAAGTTTACGAAATGATTCCCTTGCTTCTTCTCGACCTTTTTCTATTTTTCTATCAGATTATGTTTCGTCTCCTCTTTGAGAATCTGACAAGATTTTTTCTCATTCCTTCCTTCAACGCCTCTAATTTAACCCTTTCCGCGAGAATGAAGCGATATTCCACATCGGAAATCCTTCCATCTTTCAGAAAAGTGGATGTCATGTCGCTTATGGAATTGATTTTCGCGTCGGCCAACACATTGATAATTTCGTGTTTCTCGGCCTTCAACAATAGTTTTTTATTCACTAATTGTCCAACCGTGTTCAAGAATCCTGTCGTGAGAGCAATACACCCTATCGCTAACGCGACGGAAATATAGCCAAGGTCGATAGGAGACCCACTCCAACAGCACCCAAACCCATGGATATGGGGATGAGACTCAGATCCAGCCCGTCCACCAATTTAGTCATTCGTGCATACTTCTTGATGAGCGCTTGACGTCTATCTCTTTCCATCATTAAATCATGTTGCATTTTAATGATCTGATCGATGCGAATCCCGTTTCCTCTATCTTCCGAAGGAGGTGCCGTTGGTAATACAGTGGCCAGTAAGTGTGGATATAGATTGCCACATCCTAATTCCATTTTTATTTTTTTATTCTATTTATTTGATTTATTTTTTTATTTATTTTGTACTTCCTATCTTATTTAATATATAAAAAAAATTATAATTTTATGTTATTTTTTTCTCATCACAAAACAATATCTCATAATAACATACCGAGAATGGGCACGTTTTTAAAAGGCGAATTCAGACCCAATAACAGTCCTCGGCCGTCGATCAATTTTTTCCTCTTTTTAGATAGAGACCGTCTCCACGAGCTTCAATATACGCCGCTATCGTTCATGCATTTCAGATACAATCCTTTACCATCCGTTTGGACTCGATACACAACTCCTCACTTCAGAAACAATCTGCTCCCCATTATTGTCTGCGCACCAGAACGGGCCAATCCCGACAGAGCTGCAATACCCAAAGATGGCAACACGGTTTTGGTGAGAATGGGTAATGCCTTGGTGGCCAATCCCGCCAACAATCCCAAGAAACCACCTTTCATTTTCAAATTATATCTCATTTGCGCGTGACTCAGTCTCATGGTCAATCCTCTTCAATTATGATGTGCTGTGGATTTTCTATTAATTTGCGTTTTGGTCCGAGAAATTTTGTCACGTCCATTGCTCAAGTCTTGATGACACGATTTCAATCTCACAGTTTCTCCTCGATCTTCTAATGCTCAGCGAAGTTTGTCTTCCTGACCTTCGGATATATTTACGTTTTGTATTATGTATCTCATCATTATTTGTTGTTTTTTTAATTTCAGTCTTGTTAAATTTTTTATTTAGTTTATTTATTTATTTTTTACTTCCTATTAGATATTTATATATAAATTGATCTAATTTTTTTAAAAAAGAAATTTGTTAATTTAATTCATTTTCTTATTCTGCAAAAAAAAGAAAAATTTTGTTTGTTTTGTTTGTTTGTTTAATAAACTATTTTACAGATTTTGTTTTCTTAAATTTCTCTTATGTGAAATCGCATCGTCACACGTTCGCCACGAAGACCTAACAGGTCTCCATTTTGATTCGTTAATTCAGTGTTAATACTGCATAAAGTATGAGTTATCGCAGGTAAATAGACTAGATTTCGAGGTCGCTCTATGATCTTGTAGCCCGGAGAAACGTCCGGAAAAAAACGATTAGATCGCGGGCTGTGTGCCACCATTCACGTAACTTCCAGAGAGTACGTCCACGTTCACCAAAATGCTGTTGACAAAGAGAATGTCCACCACATTTTCCGCTGTCGCATGTCCTTCGTGCGTGTTTCGATCGAATCCCAACATCTTTCCAAAGGTGTCATCTCCTCTAAAATCCACTGGACAACTCTCTCTCATGTTCAATATCGTTTGCAGGGTGTTGACGTTGGCAGTTATGTTGATTGTAGTTCCGTCTTGACCGTCAATCTTCATTCTGATCTGACTGAGTTTGTTCAAATCGACTATCCTGTAACTGTCTTTGGGAATGCGAATCGTGAACCAATCCATTCCGTTCGAATATTGGAACGTATTAGTTTCCTCCGTGATATAAGGAAAAGAATAGTACGTCTCCAGATTTACCAGTGCCATCCCATATTTCGTATCCCTCTTCAATTCGATCGGTGGATGGAATTTCGTCATGAATCGAGTCTTGTCATCGCAACCAAGACCGAAAAAGAATCCTTTGCAGTTGTATTTTCAGTCGTTTTCTTTTCGTGTTCTTGGCTATCCTTTCTAATAATTGAGTTTCGTAGTCTTGCAACAATTTTTTAAAGATTCTTTTTTAATAGTTGTATATTTTATTATTTTTTTTACTTTCTAGATAATATAATTTTTTTCTTATTTACTAATTGCAATCGTCCGGAATATAAAAAAATGTCGAATCCCTTCCTATATTTTCCATAATATTTACCACTCGTCAGATCGATCACCTCGAAATTAAAAGGTGTACAGTCCCACACCAACTTACACAAACCCTTGAATTCCATTTTGCTCATGTCATTGGCCACGTGATCGTCGAAAATGTGATTGAGTTTCTTAAAATCGTGACGAAACACAGTAAATTCGCATTTTCTTTTATGATCTGCCTCGGCAATCTGAAATAATTTTGAGATAGATAGAAACAGACCACATTGCTGTGACGTCCTCGAAAGTAGTAAGATTCGCACCGATTCTGTTTCTCCAACATCAAGTCATCAAATATCATAAGATTTCTATGTACCCAATTCAAGTCTTGATGATCCGGCACGTCGTTCGCATTTTCGTAAAATTGACATTCCACATTGGACGTTTTATAATTTCCGAGTTCTCTCGACGTTTCTTGCAAGATAGTTGCGAGCGATGGATCACATGTTTCGAATTCGACTCGATTATCGAAGATTCTCATTATAACGTCCTTCGGCAAGTTTGCGCTCAGAGCTTTTCTCAATAATTCGTATTCGGGTTAAAAGAGACTCTTGCCAAACACGAACAATCTATCGTAATCCAACTACTCTGGTCGCAGCAACAGGTTTATCAACAGATTCGTCTTTCCGCAACTCGATTTTCTCACTATCAATCCTCTTAAGCTTTGAGGAAAGAGTTTGCGATTCGACCTCTCAGTCTTTGGTGCATTCCACGATAAATCTTTAATTTCCATTATTTTTGCGTATTTTTCCCAGTCATTTTTTTATGCTTTTATTTTAAAACTAATTTTTCTATTTTTTTTATTGTATAAAAGAAAGAAATTCGTTTTTGTTTTTCAATTTATATTTCTTTCAATCCAGATCCACTGTTCAACGTCTTAGCTAGTTCCTGTATCGGCACAACACTAGAACCCATGAAATTTCCAAGTTTCATGTTCGCTACAATCTCTTCCGATTTCGACGATAATTTTGCTTGCTTAGCCAGTCTTATCAACTTCTGAATTAAATCAGCACTCCTCTTGCCAGGCTCCGAAGCGATTCTAGTACTCGCTTCGGTTGCGGCTTTTTTACCCACGTCCATGGCAATTTTATGTCCAACCTTTACGGCGGTAGAAGCGATCTATTTCGCCACATCGCCGGTGAAGGCGCGTGACAGAGCTCCCATCATTGATACAGCAAACTTGATCCGCCGTAGACGTAAAATCTCGTAAATCCTACGTTCTCTATTACTAACATATTTCTTTGGTATTATTTCTTTTTTTTTAATTGAATAATAATTATTTTGTAATTTAATTAATATTTTTTACTTTCTATTTTATTTACTATTATTTTTTTAATAATTTTCCCTTTCAGTGCGTTCATAATCGATTTATAAATATCTCTATTCAACACCTTCTATCGAGACAATTCGTCACATATGCTCACCAACTCGTTTGTCACTCCTGTGTTACCGCTTTCTCGACTCGCCATCAAGAGATCTAATCTCTCCAGCAGGGCTTTGGGATCGCAAGGAATGATCGTGGTCACTCCCTGTCCGGTGACCGATTTGACGAACGCTTTATTCCCATCCCATATGGGCTTCACCACGTTCTTCCACTTCGAACTACTGCTAGCTTTCTCGTCTCGTCTCGTCTCTCTGGGATCATTATTGTTTATAATGACATTCGTACGAAGCTGGAGATCTCCGTACGTTTTGTAATCCTCTTCCTCATATTTGTTAGGT
Source organism: Pictodentalium vernedei (assembly GCA_031216915.1). Taxonomy (NCBI): domain Eukaryota; kingdom Metazoa; phylum Mollusca; class Scaphopoda; order Dentaliida; family Dentaliidae; genus Pictodentalium; species Pictodentalium vernedei. Next base: position 318,640,581 of record CM062297.1, read on the forward strand.
TTAGCCAGCATGAGCAGATTCCACAATCCTCTAGTAGCTTCGTATACTCGATCTTCGGCAGTTAGATTATAGTCGTCAGTTATTTCCACTTTTTTGTCACCAATGTAGAAATTACCATCGTCTCCCTCGCGCAAACCGAAGACTGGGTCTCCATTCAACGAATGTCATCTGCTGGCTTCTACCGTCGGATCGCCGATCGTGCTCACTGTAACCGTCGATAGTCCACTCTCAGAATCAGTCTCAATTCTATTTATCTCGGAGGTACTCAGCGGAAGATGCTGAGCAGAAGGGGGATGTGGGTAGGCAGGAGACGGTGGCGTATAACGAGGTTGACCAAAGTACGTGTAAGTCGGAACTTAAGGTTCGTAAGGTCTGTAACTAGGTGTCCTGGTTTTCTATCTCAAAGGTTTCAACTCTTTGACGATTTCCCTTTTCATTTCTTCCTTAGTTTCTGTACAGGTTTGAACAACTCGCTCGTCTCTCGTTTCATCTCGATCTCGACCATGTGTTTAGCCATATTGTTATTGCGAATATATTCCTCTTCAATTCTAGAAATCGACGGACCTTCTCGTCTCTCAAATTAGGATCTTTGATCTTTAAAAATGAGATGCTTCTTTTTTTTTTTAAATATTTTTTTTTTTTTTCCTGTTGTTTTGTGTTTTTTTTAAATTAAATTTAAGTTATTTTTTTTTTCATCATATAAGATAAAAAAATATAATCAAGCGCCCTTAAAGGTCGAGTTCCTATTTTTAATTTCGGCTCTCTCTCGGCGATGCAACATCATTTGCAAATATAACAAAATCCTCATTGAAATAACATGAAGCAAAACCACAATGTGTGCAAACTCGTCAAACTAGCAGTGCCCAGAACGTCGCGCATTACAAATTCCAATGGGAATTTTCCAATGGAAAACACCTTTCTTGGCTTCGTCTGTTCGAGTTCACTTATGGAGGTGAGAACGAAAGGAACGCATTACAAGAGAAAATTTCACTGAATGATGTGCAGAATAGGACTGTCGCAAATGTCCAAGGCAAGCGATCTTGACACTTTTGCAATTTCCTATGGAAATTTACATGAAAACAAGATCGTCTTTTTCGAGCCCACTTCGAGTTTAATTTTTTTTTTATTTTTCGCATTGGATTAACCTCAGGCGAAATACGTGCCCAGGTGAACATTGACTAAATGCGATTTTAGCTCGCCTTGAAAATGTTTCAAGCTAAATTGCCATTACTTTCAAGCTTAAATTTGGTCTCAAAATGAATTTTTTGGTGGGCTCGAAACCGCTTTTTCTATCTACAGACATAATAGTCAGTCGGGACTTGAAACATCCCAGTTGAGACAATTCAGGTTTACACCCCCCCCCCCGCCTCCCGCCCAGTCGGTAATCTTTGCGACGCCCCTGGACAGACTAATATTCCAACTAAATCACTAAGGCATGCGTTCACCGAACGCATGCCTTCGCCGAACGCATGCCTTGATGATGTTGTCTGAATATTTGTCAGTTGGGATTACAGTTTCAATAAATTCAAATCTTCTAAGAATTTTTTTAGTGAATAAATAAAATATACATGTGGTAGTCGTGATGCAACTTCTTAAGAAGAGAGGTGGACGTGAGGATAAGTTCGCTGGTCTCTCATGCCAGAGGTCCCGGGATCGATCCCTGGTCGGGGAAAGTTCTCGAGGTTTCCGAACACACTCTGTCAGCATCAATTTTGGGGTTGATGTTGTCACAGCGTACCATCCTATCGGATGGGGACGTAAAATGTCTGTCCTCTGTGAGAAGAGAGACACACTCCGTGCAGGCTAAAGATCCCTTCGTAGTATTCAAAGAAGAGCGAGTCCACGAAGTTGCCGCTGCGAAGGTCATCCCACACGCCTGCGCCATTAGGCCAAAGAGAGGCGTCAATATAAGTTCCATAACTTGTTCGCCAATCCTTGTAAAACCAATAACATTAAATAAATTTTAATAAAGCAACTTCTTATTTAGTTAACACACACCGCCGGGTGCTCCAAATTGGTCATGCTGGGCCCTTGACAGCTCAAATGGGGTACTTTGCATTACTGTATGGCTGACTGGGTGTGTGACTCATGTACAAATATCAAATCTTGTCTTTTAAGAAAGTACATAAATACTAGCAAGAGAAATTTGATATCTTAGACTCCAGTACTGACGAAAATATCCCTACTGAAAATTATTGGGGGATACCACACCCCCACACCCAACTCCTCCACCTGCATATGGTTATCATTTTGCCTTCCTACTACTAACATAATCTGAGAAGGGTTACCTGGGGAAAAAAGCAGGCCTGGCATTTTGATGAGAGCGATTATTCGCTCGCCTTAAAAAAATAAGGAGGGCGAAAACTAACCCTCCTGTCCTTAGAAAATGATGATTACTATAACCGTGTTCCTAACACCCATCTCTTTTCAGATCTCTGCTATGTTGGTTGTCTCTGTAAGACGGCCCGGAGGTGTGGGAGGGGCAGTATAGCCGTCTCACAGAGACTACCTTGTTAGCAGCACCAAATAAAATGTACAAAGCATATTTGGCAGAATTCATTAATAGAACAACTTCATTTTGCCACTTTTAGAATTTTTAAGCTTGAGGAGAGCTAATTGCTCACCTAAGCCATGCGGGGGAGCGATTTATAGCTCTCTTCTGCATTTTTATGAATGCCAGGTATGGAAAAAAGGTTCAGGTAAGGTTTTTAGTGTCTCTTTAATTTCTAATTTCTGCAGAGAAATATTCATGTCGAGTGGAACAAATTATTTTTCAAAACGAAAAGCATAGAACTCTTTCATTCTTTTTATCTTTCCAACTGATATCATCCGTATCGAAAAGTGATTTGTCTTGGAAAAGCCATTCTTAGAGTGAACAAAATAATATATTTAACCTGCAGCTAGAAGACAGAATGTTATATAACCATTTGGTGTGCAATGGAACTAAAAATATCAGTTCCTAGATTCCATGGTCACCATTACAAATAATTCCATGCTAGCTTTGTTGGTGAACAAGTCATCCTTCACTAAAACAATAAGGTTTGTCAATAAATGTCTACATTGAGAGTCCACTGAAGTGGGTAAGATAATAAAATGATTTACTAAACTTGATTATATACTCCTGTTGTGTTTACAGTATGTGTGTGGATACCGAAATGTCTTCTAAACCCTACAAATAAACATTCACAATTCGAAAACAAAGCAACCTCATAAATCCTAGTTAGGGTTGATCGCGTTCCTGAGGTCAGTTATCTCATCACATCACTATTTTCTCACTTTCAACTATTTTCGTTCTTGTGTTGTCTCCATTACATTGTTTGCTAATCCCTGACGGTCTAGTGATGGGATGGAGATGGGTTAATTCTTTTGGCGCGACAGGCGACTAAAGTTGACAGACGGCACACCGTGGAAAGGTACTGCAGTAGTCATTTTAGCCAATTGTGTGTGTCCATTTCCAAGTGCTTTCAACCCTTTATCCAACGCAGACGATATCAAAATTTATTATTTTAAATATCATGTTTTCAAATTTTTCAACAAATTTCAACAAAACCATATCATGTGACTCCTCGTTGGAATGAGCTCGTTCCAACGAGGGGTCACATGATATGATGTTGTTGAAATTATTTGAAAAATAGTGTTTTTTCAACTGTTGAAGTTGAATATTACGCTCGGGGTGGGGGGGGGGTTGCGGCGGATTCGTTGGGTAAAGGGTTGAACAAACATACGTATTCCTATGTTTCATGCACCATTTATCTATCCATGAACAACGATATCGTCCCTTGAAAGTTTAAAGGTGCCATTTAAATATACACAGGAAATCATTTGAAAAACTGTCGATGAGATCATTAGAACATCTTTTAAAATAATAACGCTTTAGTCTAACAACCTATACTTTTTGTAAAATTCCTGATGAATATTAGGCGCTAAGAATTCTGTTTCTCTGATTATTCCCGCCAAAAGAGTTGAAGGTGATGAGGAGATAGAGATTCTATGCTACCAATCAAGGAATGCCAATCCCAATGTTCAGTCCACCGTAATAAGGTTAGTTACATTATCTAGTCTCATTTCTATTTCCTTCTTTCATCTTATTTTGGTCAACATCTTGACAGCACTGATTGATCCTTTAGTGCTGATTGAGGTGGGGCTGGCCGGCCGCGCAGGAAGTGTTATTACGTTTAAACCACCTCTGTTGAACACCGATTCCACACTGGAACTTTAGCACCAAATCCTGTCACTAACAAGAATAACTTGGTTAATTGATTATACACGTGCAAATTGTGTCAGTAAAATACAATGAGATTTCCAGTGAACGAATGAAAGAGTGTTGGGTCATTATCTTCCGTTAAAAATATACACAAATTGTCATGTATTAGTCTTGAGGTACTCTGCAATGGACAGTAATAAAAACATCACTTGTTTCTAACCGAATATTAAGAACATGCTTTGGGAGCGCGCCGGTGGCTCAGTGGTTACGGCATTGGACTTCAAAGCGCGGTTCGATTCCCACCAACAGTAACTGCGTTGTGTAGTTTGGCAAGACGCTTAATCACGATTTCCCACGGGGTGTACGGTGGCGCTGAGAACTAAGACGCACTACACGTCGACGGTGCACTTGTCTTCAACCAATGCTAACCCTGCTTGTTCGGAGGTAGTACGCTAGTGAGTCTGACATTTGCTCGCCGTTGTTTGGTGTTTCTCTCCGGGTGCTCCGGCTTCCCCACCTGTAAAACTGTCCGACACGGGGTGACCCTGGCTGTCGAAAGTGTCGTTAAACCCCATTAAAAAAGAAGTAACAAGAACATGCTTCGAATAAGATAATTTCATGCGTACACCCACTCGTTTGAACAAAACCCAAATATGGACTTCCAACACTGATGGCACCTTGTTGCACTCAAGGCACGATTCATTTCTTTCTAGTATGACAGCCTGTTAAAGACTGCGATTAGCCCATTCCAGTAGTATTGCGTTAAACACTAATTAGTTTAGCGCCTTGGAGATTGACAGTAGATGTTCTGGACGTCGAAGATTAAGTTCTATATTACCATGCTTGTTTTTTCGAAGTGAAGTTGAATCTCTTTGAACGAGTTGGGAGCGATTCTTTTCTTGGTTCAATTTTTAGGCATTGTGATAGAATCAAAATAGAGAAGCTAATATAAGTTAGGGGATAAAAGCTATTTCATGCGCCACCCGTGCTCCGAAATTGTGAGGGTTTTTTTTGTTTGATTTGATTGGCAAAGATCAGGCATTTCAACGACAGCAACCACAGACAACAGAATATTACTTATTTCCAAATATTTCTAACTTCTTTTAAAAATACATTTTATAACTTAAAAATCGTATGACTTTACCCAATAATTTTTGCAATCTGGACATCGATTCGTACGGAAACGTATTACCGATGCATGCAGTTTAGTAAGTGACCGGTAATTAGCGACAACTAATCCTGGAATAGTATTTCGTAATTTTGGATTACTAAATTTAACTGCACGTGGCGCTAATACGTATCCTTAGATTCGTTGTCACTGATAAGCATGTACATGCTGTGGACTTGTGTCTTTCAATTGGTCAGTCATACAAACGGAGGTTTGTGGTACGTAATTCGGGCTGTTGGGGGAGGGGGCAGCATGATCAATTTGGTGTACAGTACGTGAAAAGTATATAATAAACTGAGCAGCCCATGCGTCATGACTACTATATGTATTTCTACATAAAGCTAATTTCCAAGAACACTGAGTTTTGAACTAAAATCACATATAACTAATACTCCAACTACATCACCAAGGCATGCCTTCGACGAAGGCATGCCTTGATGATATAGTTGGAATATTCTATCAGTCGGGACTTGAGCCATCGTGGCCGCAACAAATCCATCCAATTGGTCGTCTTCGCGTCTTCGCGACGCATCTGAATATTTTGCACACGAGTTTTGCATTATAGTTGTGATGGCAGGCATTCTTCAACAATATGCGGGTGAATACCATTTTTGCCGAGACACACATCCGTCGAGGAAAACATACGGGTTATCAGTATAACAAACTGGTGGTTATATTTTAAATTACCTGCCTTGCACGTGTACGACCGGCGTGTTGATATTCAGAAATGCTTTGTTACCAAATGGACAGTTATATTAAAAAAAACTCGAAGTGGATGCTCTTTCAGAGGGGTGTAAACTAATTTCAGGTACAGTGACGTACTCACGATTTTCAAAAGGATGCCCTTTTTAGGCCGATGGTGAAAGGCAGATGGGGGCCAAACCTTGCATATTGAACTATTTCTACTCCCCTGAATGCGTATGCGTGTAAACAGAAGTGAAGATGACAATCTAAATTACTATAGTGGTCTATGGGAGAAAAACGAAAAACTTTCATTTGCGAGAAATTTCATTTTTTTACCTAATAGACGGATATATGTTCAAATATTTCATTACACACTCTTTAAAATGGTATCAAATACTTTTTGTTAAAATTAGTTTTTAATGGTTCCATTTTTGTTTAAAATTTTCACTTTTTACCCCAGTACATCGCCTTATTAATTTGTTAGAAAAGACTGATGGGGGTAACTTCAAAGTGCTAAAAATGTACTAAATCTTCATGAGAAAATTTGGACGTACATAGACTTGATTAAAGCAAAAATTTATTTTCTTTGTTCTATAAACAGTTTTGGATATTTTATTGTTTTAATGATTCCATTTCACTTTGAGAAGAGATGTTTTTCTATCTTTGTGGCCTTGCGACAGACAATACCTCTCCTCCCCTAGTGTCAGTCAGCACGGTTAATTTCTAACGTCTGGAGAATAGAGTGTGATCCTTTACAGTTTGGATGTGTGTTCAGATCAATAAGATAAAATAGAATGGAAATGTCCACTTCTGAGATTAGTTTTGGACACAACTTATAAAGTTGAAAGACGTTTTTTCCAGACAGAAGGGAAAAACCATGAGTTACTTGCTAATTCAAATTCTTATAAATTTGTGTATTTGATCAGAAAGTTCAGTTGATTCGTGTTTTTTATTGTTAGTCTAATTTTCAAATTTACAAATTTACAAAAGCAAATGCAGTTAAAATGTTATTCATTGTTTGATTCCCTTCAAGTGAACTCTTCGTTCAGAGAGTTTTACCTGGAGCCATTACTAAAAACTTTTACAATAGTATTTTCTAGAATTGTATTTGCTAACTATTAAGAGAACTGACTAAAATAAATCATTAGCATTTTAAAGGATATGGTAATTTGCCAACTGGCAAATTGCCACATCTTTGAAAATGCTAATGGTTCATTTCAACCCATTTAAAGTTATAACTAGAAAATACAATTCTAGAAAATACAACTGTAAAAGTTCTTCAGTGTTGGCCCCCGGTAAGTATCAGGCATGATCAAGTGTGAAGCCACAAACGTGTACTCGCATATGCAACATTCTATCTTATAGTATGAGCAGGTTATCACCTCAAAAATCATTTCCAGTTATTTCAATGCTCTGCTGTGTCCGACATTTCGAATCGAATTGCGAATCGAATCGCCAATCGAATTTCAACGTTCTTCACGTTTGTGATGTTCCATCTTTTTAATTTGAATAGTGTTGGTCTCCACTCACGTACTGTAAGCTACGGAGACTCATCTGTTTGGCAAATCAGTCAAAACAGCGGAATAGTCCAGAACGGAATCAAAGGAGTTTCGGAAGCGTGACCTCCTTGAACTCTTTTTCTTCCAGCAAATCTCCTTTACTGCAGACCTGGTGATAACGAAGACACTTGGTAGGATTTTGATAACATCTCGACGATTCGAAATTTCCGAATTAGCGCGACTCGAATCGAATCATCGGGACAGTTCCGTATCTGACAGAATTTCAAAGCTTCACAGGAGTCTAGTTTTATCACTTCGTTCGATTACGTGTTCTCCTCGTAGTCCACCTCTGGATGTATGTCCATGTTCTGCTCTCTTCAATCGCTTGTAAAATTGATTGCAAGACCATCCAAAGAGTGCTATTTCCACGTCGCTTTCTTAAATTCCGTAATGGAAATGGAGCCCCCACCCGCTCCCCTTCCCCTATACCTTCAAAAAAATATATGTAAAAATGGCTACATAATAAAACAAGACAATCTTCCCCAGATACCACTAACACAGACAGTTTTCGTATTTTCCCATCGAACGCCTTAGGTTATCAATATAGCAACGATAGAGTTTTCATATGAATAATCCATGGGGATCATGCGCGTGCGATAAACATGACAGCTGACGCCGTGTGCATCATCCGCCGAGACTGTTCTATCTGGTGCGCATCAAAGCATCTGTATGCAAGAACTGTTGCAGGGCAGAAATGAAAGTTAAAATATTCATGCACTGTAAATTATAGCATTCATACAAATCGGGAATTCATCGCGCGATTCAACGCTTTCTCAGCAAGAGATCGATATAAACACGCATTCTGTCATTGTGGTAACATACTTAACTCTTAACCGGCTGAGTATTTTAAGATATTTGTTACGACCCGTAATGTAATAAATGCCCATAATGTAATACCTTCCCATAATGTAATACAAAAACGACCCATAATGTAATACGAACCCATAATGTAATAAAAACGACCCATAATGTAATAAATGTAATAACGTGTAATAAATGTTAGGTACCCATAATGTAATAAATTTTTTAAAAAATTAGATACAAATTACACTTTTCCAGGCAAGTAATGTAATAAAATTCTAAGTTTGATTTTTGTCTTTTCTCTTTACTCCAGCAGTGCGTTCGGCTACTTATGACACATCCTACACCTTCATCAATGCTGCCAATGGCCCCTATGCCGTACACAGCCAACATGTGTGGGTGTGTTGGGATTATGATGGAGAGTATTCCGGTACCTGGGGCGGGTATACTCTGCTCTGAGTGGCAGGCATTATCCTTCTTCTATTTGTACCACCCACGCAAACGACTTCCTCGATAGCCTCTATAAAGATAGAACCGTTAACCTTTCGGCTTAAAGTCTTTAGCCACTGAGCCACTGCGCTCCCGGAGAGTTCGGTAAAACATTATACCTATAACAATAATCAAAACTGATTGATCGCTTGATCAATTGGTCGATTGATTGATTGATTGATTGAGGAATTGATTGCTTGATTGATTCTTTTTTATTCTTTTGCTCCTGGTTTCAGAGGAGGTCTGCAAACACCAAAAAGGTGGCTTCACTTAAAACCCATATCTGGAAAATAATCCACGTGATTCCGGTAAACGTTCGACGTTTGAAATGACAAGAACTGTGTGAGGTCAATCCATTCATAACCTTCTGTCTCAATACGTGGATGTCGTTGTGAACACGTTGGGGTGGAGATAAAGGATTTATAGTCAGCCAAGAGTTCCGCCATACTCATCGAGTGCCAGCAGGACATTGAATGGACATACGTCTCACCACATCGTTGTGTTTTGGGAGTAAATTCGTCATCTGGGGTTGTCAATGACTTGATACTGAAAAATATAGCCGACAGATATCATCTGAATATAATTCAATGATGATAAAACAAGATTTACTCACATGAATGGTCCATGAAAATAAAATTAAACAGAACACAAATCACCATAAATTTATCCCCATCCCGACCGAATGTTCGAATTCTCTTTGCCACCCCTCCCCCTCTCCCCGCGTTCTCCAGTTGATGCCTCCTGTCGTCGCTCCGCACCACAACGTATTGTAAATGCTCTTCCTTAAAGTACTAAGATACTGCATGTAGTACCTTCCACTTTTTCTCCTGCTTCTCTATCACTGTCCGTCAACTCATCTGACACGTACTTTACTCGCTATAACAATATCAACCCTTTGAACACGAGCGGTCGATTTCACGTCCCAGGAACAATAATACGTCATAATTGCATTAAGTAAGATGGCTGCTAAGTGAATGTAACTTAAGGGCTGCACATTGAAAATATTACTGGGTCTACCCACAGATAATAAATATGGACTCTTCCAATTGCTGTTGGTGAACTGACATGGCAATTCCCTCCAGGGTTCAAGGGTTCAAAGGGTTAATAATATATTGTCACCCTACCATGCATTTCCGGGTGCACTTCCGAGTTTCGTTCCGAATCAACCACACTCCGTCAACCGACTAAACAATATAATTGTACATGCCCGAGATTTGCCTTGCTTTCACTCAGCCCACTCCAAGCACCTTGCATGAATCGAATCTACAAGTTTTCGATAGGTTCTTCCAACTAACTTTACTACTTCAGCGTTATTTATACGGATCTTTCAGTCCGCACCTATGGCTGTCAACGCCCTCCCACCGTTCGCTTCACATAGTATAATAACTTATTCTACCCCGCTCTAACGGTCTTTCGCCAAATAAAACTACATTGACTTAACCCAACAACCCACCCGACACCCATCGCCAAAAGCAGCCCGCTGCCCGGTGTTCCAAGCATTCCTTTAAGCGGTTACTGATTACCCAATGTTTCATAATTCCTAAATACTATAAAAGAATTCCCAAGAGTAAGTCGAACGGTCCTTTTTTTAAGAACGTAATAGTTATTAATGGGCTGTTTGAGTTCTATTGAATTTGGCATGCCCAGACAACATCATGCCGCTTAATTCACGTTTGTTGTGACGTTGGTATAGAGAATATATGGAGTGGCTACACCTACTTTGCATCTCGTCGAGGTTCAGGGTGGTCACCTGTTGCACCGACGCAATTGTCGTGGCATGGATAAATAGCCAATCGCTCGAGGCAATATTTGACTAATAGCTTGCCTGGTTATCAGCAGACCAAAAACTATACATTTATTTCCATACACACATATCCATTTCGAATCGAACTCGTTAGGCGTAATATAATCAAACAAGAAAGTGTCGTTCATTGGCTTTTCTCTTTGACATCGCGACTATGAATTTTCCGACAGAAGGAACGGGCCGACCAAAGGTATCATTTATTTCCATCTGGGGCATGATGATCATGAAACACCACCGAATCCCCATACTGAGAGGGGTGTTTCCGAATCTTAACTTGAAACATCTATGCTTAAAAGGCACAACGTCCTTAACTTAAATTGATACTTGCCAGTTATTTTGAGGAAAAATAGTTAGACTTCCTTATTCATTTCTATTTCACGACATTGTCATCGACATGGTGTGTATCTTGGATGAAAAAAATCAAGATTATTCAGGCTTCAGTCAATCTTTCTGTGGCATTCGATTGAGCACATGTGGACAGGATAAAGTTCGGAAAATAAGTTGAAGGTTAGCTGCTGGAACCGCTGTCTTTCATATTTTCCCTTCAACTCAACATTGTTTCTATTTCTGCGACATCCTTCATCTGCCTCTGCATGCGCACCATGGTAACGTACTAAAAGCAGAGGCGCAGGAAGCACTTCAAGGCAGGGAGGGTGAAACACCGGAAAAGGGCAATTTACTCGCACTAGCCCCCAACCATGACATGCCGAAGAATGCATGCCTCGAAGGCACTTCCTCCCAAACTTCCCTATTGAATTTTGCAAGCTCCCAAAACGGAATTGGGGTGTATTTTAACTTTACTTCGAGAATAAATCATTGCAAAATATTGAGTGACGAACCTGGGAAGGGCTTTGTCAGTCCCCTCTCAACTCCGTGCTCCTAAGGCAGGAAGGGCACCTGCCCATCTCACCCCGTGCTGCCGGCATCCCTGTTCAGAAGAAAGCTTTTCCATAAAACGTCCATGCACTGATTGCCTTGAACGGAGGATGGAGTTTAGAACCCTGAGATGAATGTTGTTACGGGACAGAGACATTTGACAGTCTATGGTTCGTGGTGTCGAATGGACGACGGTCTGAGTCGTATGGCAGGGTTTTACCAGAAACATTGTCGACATCCATCACTTTAGTTGTGCAAACATTTTCGAATTTAGACTGCAATTTTCGCGACCTCCTAAGCGAAATTAATGAAATTATATGGATAACAAATTTAGTCTCTCCACGGGGGCCCTCAGATTTTGTCTTGCTGGCGGCTTTTATTCAAATTCACTGGGCAACTTGCATTGTCAGTCCTGGACTAGTCTCGGGCCTCGAATTCCCGGATTACAACATTCCAGCTCCTCTGCCCTCTCAGTCTCACCAGCCTGGGATTGAACGAATGTTAAAGATCTGATGAGCCATTGCTCTGACTGTAAAAACGAGATTCGCATGCAAAACACGTCCCGATCAGTTTTCAGTTTTCATCCATATAATGATTTCATAATTTCCAGGGAAATTATATTGAGAAACTGTTCACGTGCAGTTTGCAAACAATTTCATTAACATCTCAATAAATATCGATAGCAGCATTAGCTATATCGTGAGAGCAGATTGCTTCACGATGCACTTGCCGGAACATGGTGTGAATGATGTAAACAAACGAACAAAATAAAAAAAAACATTTCTACATCATCGACTCTGCTTTCTCATAATACTTCGTCGAAGGCATACCTTGATGATGGCGTCCGAACTTTAGTCAGTTGGGATATTAGTTTGAATCTCAAAACGTTTTGGTAATTTATTTATAGATAAATAGAATACAAAGTCAGAACACAACGAGGATGCAATGTGGGGACAGGAATGAACAATCCGGGTTGGGGGTTTTCAAGTGTTTCACGATCATAGTATCTGCCGTGCTATACCGGAGTTGTATTCTGTATTTATACTGTGACTAATAGTGAATTAAATGAATGAATCTTTTAAAGAGATATTTTAAAAAAAAAAATATCAACTTCAGCGGTCTGTGTACTTTTCTTGCTAGACACTGTTGTTTGCCAAAGCATTCATTTCACGCCATAACAACATTCAGATGCCGTAGAACCTCGGAAAGTGGAGCAGGGCTTGTTCTTTGAGGAAACCAAGCTGTGTTTTACTGGAAAAATGCCTGGACTGGAAGCCCTCTAAAATGGGCAACATCGGGATATACGATTGACTGGACTTGACAGTATATCCATGTTGCGGTCATGATTAGCCATTGTATAGAAATATGTCAACTAAATAAATAAATAAATAAATAAATAGCACCTCGTCTTTACCCGTGGGACGGATTCCAAGCCCTGATCTTGCACATTCTTCAATCGCAGGATGGTACAGTACAGCTGCCGTGGACTGGTCGTAATCAACGCGTGGGCAGTGATGTCCATGCATGCGTTAAACAGGCAATAAAAATCATCATCATCAAAACTTTAACAAATGAAGCGCCGGGTTGTACTCGTTGCTTCATTAATTAAATTTTTTGATTATTTTTATAATTAGTGTTTGGAATCTAATATTATTGCGTCCGTGGAACTATTACCCAACCGTGGAAAGTGACAGTCCACGTCGGCCATACTGTGTCAGGTAAGTTAATACACACAGCAATCGTGGTATGAATCTGCAGTGGGCGTGGTGTAAAATCGATCATTTTGGGCTCTCAACTGTCCGAATCGAGTACTACAAACCTCCATTTGTATCGCGGCTGTGTGTGTGGCAGACGTCCAAGTATCCAATGTAAGCTGGTAGGAACGTTTTTGATTACTACAGTTAAAACTAGAAGTCCTGTCATGAAATGCGCACAAATAGTACGTCGATCTGCACGTTAATCTACGCGTTATGACCATAAGCCTATCAAATTCTGTAAATGTGACCTGTGTACAAGCAATGTTTCAGCCAATGGATCTCCGGGTAACCCGGAGGTCCATTGGCAGAAACATGGCCTGTTTGCGATGAGTAACCAGAAGAACCTGCCGTGCTTTGGATGCCATTCGATATGGCAGTTGCGCGCAATTACTACGCGCAATTAAGCCTAGATAAGCGCACAGTTCGTGACAGGACTTTATTTTTAACTGCAGCAAGTGCAAATCGATATCGAATATTTCAATCCAGACGAAAATGTTCTGACTGAATAAATATGGGGGTGGGGGAGTGTCATACTCCTTAAGCCACACTTATCGACGTCCTTGAGTCTGATGGGTCTGCCTTCACACACGCTACTAAAGTTCAAACCTAGCCATCCTCTTTTTTGATTTATAGGTAAAAATATCAACTTATGTTGGGGTCTGAATGATGGGGGAGAGATGACTGAGAAAATGCACACGCATAGGCTAGCGCTCAGTGTGATATGTGCGACATGTGTGCTAAAGTGATTTTAAACTGACGCTGAAGCACATCTGCGGGTTCCAGCTTTCTTTAAAAACAGTTCTCTTCTTAATCCAAACTCAGGTGTATGGATCGTTATCTCTCAATTTTTCAGTTCCCAGCAGATGAATGAGAGGTGGGGTGTGACGTGCAACGTGGCTGAGCTGTCTATCTGTATTCTAAATCAATTACATGTACACGAATACACTAATCTTCACTGAGTCTTAAATATGATGCCGGGGATGAGCATTTGTAGCGAGGAGAATAGTACACTATAAACGTTCCAAGCTTATTTGTACGAAGACAATCAATATTCAGAACATAGAAATGAATATAATAATAATTGCTTAACTTCCAAGGTACGAGAATACTAACGAATCGTAAGTCTGTTAGTCTCGCTCGTAGTGTCTTTGTCAACCAGTGCAACTCTGGCCACTGACCACTCTTGACCTTAACATTCAAGCTAGTCCCAGCTATCCCCGGTGCCATCCGTTATCCTTGACAGAGTCTTAGTGAATTCAATCAGATCGCCGCCCCCTCCCCATGCCCGTATCTGCCTCTACATTCCCTTCACCAAGTTGATTAGAGCGTGATCTTATGTGCTTACGTCTCAACACACATTATCCATGGCCACATGCGGGTATTTGGAATACTTGTGACACGGCGATGTACTACCCGGGGATAGTTATCTGAAGATAGTTAACTGATGATATTTTTCACTTTTCACGGACACGTATCACTGTTTGGCGATCACTGGAGACATTGCTTACTGGGATACCTTGCTGTTTCCTAAAAGGACAGTTAATAACCAGTTCTGCTAAAGTTATAACTGGCCTTAAACTATTTTTGGCTAACACTTCTGTTATCTACTCCTGTCACTAAGGTGATGGGTTCTCCGAAGCTACTGCCGGCTTATACCTTCAGTACATGCACTCACCATGTCTTTACTGCTAGCACTACCTCTTGTAACTACCAGTCCTGTCATCAATGCTGGGATAGTCTAAAACTCAGATAATATCTTTCTCGATCGACTATTTAAATCATTTGGATATTTGGGGATACGTATGACATGGTGCTGTACTATATGTGAATACTTACCGGAGGATACCTCCTGCAGAGGTAGAAAACTATAACTCCTACAACATTGTTGTATGAGGACATGGTGCAATGAAGTTAAACCTCAGTTAGGGATAACCTACAAGCTTGTATCGGTACAGATGGATACACGTTACATGATGTAGTTTTGGAGAATAGTCATCGAAAGATACTAACCATTGAAACGTTTAGCTCATACAGGTCTTATCGTATGAGAACCATGAGCTCACACCTCAATGGAAGAAAGCTTACGAACTCAACTGGGTATTAAAAGATACTTATGACATGGTGATGTGGTATTAAGGATAGTTATCAGATGTGTAATCTACATGGTAGTCGTTTTAGTATGACCATCAAAAGACGAGAGTACTGATGTTCGAAGTAGTAATAGAAGACGCCAATCTGAGGAGTGACAGGATTTAGCAGTAGCCGTGGCTTAAGATAGTATTTAGTACCTTAGCATATGGTAGGTTAGTAGAGGTCGAGTTTATCAGCTGTGTTTTCTAGATCAGATGGGTTAAAAATTAACCCAAATGAACTGGGATTAGTGAATGTGAACCCAATTAGGTTCATATTCTCAATCTGGTTGATTTGGTTTGATTTTTAACCCAACTGATTTTAGAGTTTAGCGATAGAGGGTATGAGTGTAGAGCGGGCAGCAGTGATAGGGGACAATGATAGCCGTAGAAGCTGTAGTAGTCACATGAGATGGTGTTGTAGGGGTGGGAAGTAGTAGCATGGGTAGAAGGTATTAGTAAGACTAGAGATAGTGAGAGGGATAGTTGACAGTGGCAGTTATCTACGAGCCATGAAACCATAGACTATCTAGTAGCTGGCAGACATGCGATGTGACTATGCGCTAGTCCCCAATAGTCTCTCCCCGTCAGTCCGCACTAGTCTCCACCTGTCCACGATGATTAGTCCCCTTATCAGCAGTTTTCAATCCCCAAAATTTCTTAAATACCCGCATGTGCCCATGAGCTCGTGTAATATACGTTGTTAAGGCACATTGGGACCTATTAGAAAACAAGATGTTGGCCTATATCACACGAACTGAAAGACGGAAACATGCATTAACCTAATAACATGCGCTGCGCGTGTGCACTGACACTATGTATCACCATGGTAATGACGCCACAATATGGCCACTAAAGTGGGCTAACATAACAACACATGTAACACCAGAATACATGATGCCACATCAGATCCAACAGAAGTGTGCGAGTTTTTTTTCTTACGTTACAGACCATCCAACTCCAAAGTGTCTCAGGAAAAAGAATTCTCAAGGCGGATTTTAGCGGATTTTGGATATGGTGTTCGCGGGATAATTCTGCATCGACTAATACCAAAATTAGCTTGTTCAGTTTTTCCGGGTAGGCCTTTCAGTTCCCATGACCATAACCAGACTAGTTGTTAAGAAAAAGCAAAGGTAAGGGCCGCCTAAAAGATGAGAGATAAGGAACGACGGTGGTTGGCCTGCCTTATACCAATGGACTAAACCTCAAGAAAATCCCACTTAGATAGCGGTTTAACTTGAATTTCTACCAGGAGCAAAGCCCAAAACTGGTAATCAGGTAAATTTAACCGGTTGAACCAGGTTTAACTTTAATTTCTACCAGGAGCAAAGTCCACAACTAGTAATCAGGCAAGTTTACCATCATATACTATTCCAAAAAGGTAGGAGATATTTGATAAAAGTGAGATATATGAAGAAATATATTTATATTTTCATCAAAAACATATTTGATGCATTGCACTGTGACATCTAGTGAAAGGTTCGACGATAGTTGGGTGTCTGACAAGCACACATTTCACGCACTTTGCCGAAGAAGACATGGACGGTCAGTCAGAGAATTTACCACATTCAGTCCAAGACCTCAATACCTTGTAAATCCTCCTCAGTTCGCGAGACTAGCGCGGATCCGACGTGGCATACTCCTCACCAAACGTTCAATATCAGCTTGACTGATGTTATTCCATTCTTCCTGCAGTGCAGCGGCGAATTCCTCGACGTTGGTAGGGGTCTGTTGGCGTAGTGGTAGGCGCCCGTCAAGCATATACCAGACGTGCTCGATGGGTGAAAGGTCTGGACTTAGTGCTGGCCAAGGCGGTGTAGTGATGTTCTGCTCCTGGAGGAACTCTGTAGGGACACACGTCCTGTGTGCTCTTGCATTGTCATCTTGGAAAATGAATCGACGACCACGACGTCGCGCAAATGGCACCACATGAGCTGCTAACATGTTGTTACGGTAGTACTGCCCTGTAACACGCCCTTGGATTATATGTAATGCTGTTCTGCTTGTCATGGTTATGCCTCCCCACACCATAACCAATTCACCTCCAAAACGATCGTGCTTCCTAACGGTTACGTCATGGTATCGTTCCGCCACACTCTGTTTCGCCTGTCATGAAAGTCGAGAGTAAACCTCGATTCATCGGAAAACATGGCGTTGCTCCACCGACGATTGTCCCAGCGCTGTCGTGCTTCACGCCAATTACACCTTGCTGCAATGTGACGTTCAGTCAAACGTGGAATTATTCGAGGTCGTCGAGCGTACAAATTCCAGCTGTGTAGGCGATTTCGGATAGTCTGACAACTGACTCGCACATCTGTTGCTCTGTGCAGCTGCTGTCCAATTTCTGTTGCACTTTGATGGCGGTTACGTAATGCCGTGGTTTGGATGAAACGATCGTGGTTAGCAGTTGTCGCCCATGGGCGACCTGACGGACGTCTGTCATCAACATTGCCTGTCTGGTGGTAGCGTGACCACAACCTGCTAATAACCGATTGAGGAACGTTGAGAATTTGAGCCACTGCAGTCTGTGTGTTGCCAGCTTTCAACATGCCAACGGCATGTAAACGTTTGTCACGTGTCAGTCTTCGCATACCTCAAAAGTTACGTTTCGACCAAAAACTATTGATGAACGAGCTTATACCAAGAAAAGAACGACGAGACCTCCGAAAAAACCGGTCCAGTACAAATGAAAATTTCAAAACGTACTCCACAGACATTAACACGGCACTCGTGCGAAAAAACTACACGAAGTTTTCGTAGGCGGGTTACATTCATGATCCACACTAAACTTGGTAACATATTGATGTGTCCAATCACGCGTATCCAATACCATTCTCCGAAAATATCAGCATCAGTTTGGATATCCCCTACTTTATAACTGAAACTAGCGGAGTGCTTTAGAAACTCCAGCGGTCGGAAACTTCCATTTACAGAATCACCTGGACAATCACCTCCAAATAGTGCAGTAGATAGGAAATTATTGAAGCAAACAATCGAATTCTCCACAAAGTGTTCCAGGGACCAACACTATAGAACTTTTACAATTGTATTTTCTAGAATTGAATTTTCTAATTATAACTTTAAATAGGCTGAAATGAACCATTAGCATTTTCAAAGATGTGGCAATTTGCCAGTTGGCAAATTACCATACCTTATAAAACGCTAATGATTTATTTTAGTCGGTTATATTAACAGGTAGCAAATACAGTTCTAGAAAATACGAATGTAAAAGTTTTGTAGTATTGACTCCAGCATGAACATACACTCCAATAAAAACAATTAAACAGATCGTAAACAGAGCGCTCTCACCAAACTTCGAAAAAATAAGCAATTAGTTATCAAACCAGTAAACAAAGGCGAGCCAGATGCCATTCCATCTAGGAATAATTACATTAAGGAAGCCATGAAACAGTTATCTCGATCCAAACATTATGAAAAATAGGTTCATTCATTTGGTCCCGCACTGTTGGAAGAATTACTAAGATCCTCGACGAAAGTCATATAGACAAAAAACAATTAAGATATTTAATAGCTAAGCTCCGTGCTCAAATGCGACAATTTTATATCCTACCAAAGATCCACAAGAACCGTGTTTCTTGGACGGATGACTTAACTCCACCTGGGGACCAATTGCCTCTGAATGTAATTAGGAATCTAATGCCTATTTCTGAAGCATACAGCTAATAGACATCTGAGCTAACTACAAAATTCAAGTACATTTCTAAATTAAAGGTCTCGAAAAATGTATTTTAACTACATTGGATATTAACAGCATGCATACCAATACTGATATTGATCAAGGACCGGATTAAATCTGTTAAAAATGCATTTGAAAATTCCTGATGAACAAATGAAGCACTCCGTTTTGGCACCTCACTATGTTTTGATGGCTAATTCTGATCTGTACATCAGTACTGTGATGGCTGTAGACATGACACAAGTTGAAACTGGCACACTGCCGTGTTGGCATGCTAAGTTTCGTCACCAGAAGTGTCATGGTTATGTATAGGCTTGTCGGAAATTGAAATCATTATTTCTCTCCCTTTTGACATTATTTGCATTGCAACTAAAAGAGTTTGGCGTTACTCGCAGACAAACTTGGCAACTGTCACTGCTGCGTCGACATACGAAGTGTGGTCTCTATGAAAGCAGTGGTTATGGCTGTAGGTGTGATACAACCTGAAGTGTTATTTTTCTCTTTGTTGACGTTGTTCTGCGTTGTAACTCCCATGCGTGGCTTCAAACGAAAATCAATTTAGCTATGCCTCAGAACTGCCCCGGCTGCGTTGACATGCGACGTGTGGTCTCCGTAAGTGCTACACTTTAAAAATCCCAACGTTTAACACGTTTAGTGTACATTTAAATGTTAAACACGGGCGGTTATTTTCTAAACATTGACATTTAATAATTGATTGAAAAGTGTTTATTATTTAAATGCATCATATTTAAATCCAATACATTTTCGCTTTATACACCTGTGTTTAAATGTTATTCTTTCCAAATATTGCATTTCTAGCCGCAAATATACTTGAGAAAATAATATTTCTCAATTAACTGAACTTCCAAACAGTTGATTTTAGCGGGCTGCAGAAAATTTCAAAATCAAACCGTGTTTCTCCGAGGGCAGCGCGCATGAGTGTGCATCGAGATTTTATCATTGAATTTCTTCACATGCAGAAAGTAAATTAAAAAGATCGAGTCCATAATCCTATATCAGATAATACAGACTTTTAAAATCGAAATATTGCTCATTATTAATCCAAAATGGCCAATAGTGACGACCGCGTACCGCAAGTTAAGTGCTGAGTTTTTAATCAGTGTTAACTGTTAAATCTTTTTTTGAGAAGATTTGGTCTCAGATTATTTCTTAACTGTTAAAGATGATGGAGGACTAGTTATGTACGCGAACTGGATAGAAGATTTCAAAGAAGGGGTTTCTCATACAAAGTCTGCAGAACTTGTAATACAATGACCCGAGAAGTTCATTCTGTGAAAGCGACTTTGTAAGACGAAACATATCGCTTTATAATAGCAGATGTGACACTTTAGAGAGTCTTAATAAATATGGCCGGAAACATTTCAGTTAAATGTGGGATATTACTGGAAAATATGTGTTGTGTGACTTGGACAATTTTGACTTGTGTGAAGGTTTGGTTCATGACTCAATGCATATATTTTTAGAGGGTCTCCTTCCTCTTGAGCTGCAGCTAGTATTGTTTGACACTGTCTTGGCTTATTCATCAACTCAAAATTTACTCATACTCATATCTTCAGGTTGGAAGTAAACCTGGATTATTGGAAAGAAAGCAGATCTGTCTTCGTTCAAACAAACGGCTGCCTCAACGTTGATTGGTGTGAGGTTTTTCCACATGTTGTGGGTGTGAAACAAGCCTGAATATAAGCAACCTGTCATTTGCAAAATGGGGTCCCCAGATGGTGAATTTGCTGATGCTATCCCATACAGTGGGCCAATTTATCCTCCAGGTACATATTTCTGTTTTGGATTGAGACCTTGATTCAGACTGAGGTTCACAGAGGGTAAATGTTATGATGCTACCCTGCTGTGCAGGGTAGCATCACCAAATTCACCCTCTGGGGACCTCATTTTGCAGATGACAGTCTGCTTATTTTCAGGCTTGGTGTGAAAGTCCAAGATGATGATGTAAAGTGGTTGAATTTTCTACGTCTTGTTCATTTGACCTTTTTGCATACTAATCCACTTTGTGATGAAAATACAGTTTGCATGCTTCAACAGTTGATTGTCAGTCATCATTGTGAGTTTATCAGATTATATCCCAAATCATCTGTGACACCTAAAGTGCACTATTGTATACATTTACCGAGAAAAATGCCTAATTTTGGCCCTTTGTGGCATCAATGGTGCTTCCGTTTTGAAGGAAAACCTGGGTTTTTCAAAACGAAAAAGTGGTGATGTTTTAATAATCTGCCACTGACTACGGAACCAACTGTAAAAGTGCAATAAACATGTCTGATGGCTCAAAACCTCCCCATTGTCGTTTTCAGGGTGATATTGTGGACAAAGGAGCACAATTGCCTTTTCATGAAGTATATGTTAATCTTGTACTAGATTTTCAGAATATAGTCGGGGAAATGTATTTGATGAACGTTGTACTGTATACTCCATTCAGTCTTTCAAAATTCATGGTCTTCATTATTAGGTTGGATGTGTCTTAATGGTTGAATAGAGTGAATGGGTTCTTAGGTTTGGCGTCTGTCGAGACCTCATTGTGTTTAATGATAAGAAAATGATTGTTTTTGAGATGGCTGAGACGGAATCTTTCGTACCTCATCTTCTGTCCTACCTCGTCAAGTTGACTGGTCAGCTAGCACTCGTTCCATTTGAAAGTCTTAAACTTAAATGGCCAATGTGGCCCCGAACTACAAGAAACAGTATCTATGTGTCTCAAAAAATACTCACATTTTAGTGAATAATTCCAGTTTTACAATGTAAACGTTGCATTGCACAAAAGAAAATTTAAGTGTGTATATACATAGTTTCCAGTTTAGAAAGAGCAGTTTATTAACCCTTTACCGAACACAGTATTTTTTAGAATTAAACTAAATTTCACATTTTTCAAAAACAAATTTCACTATTTTTCAATAAAACCACATGTTACAGTCTAAGGCACTTTGACTATTGAACAGTTAAACTGTTGACTTGAAAATAGAACTCTCTGTAGCTGAGCGGAAGTATTTGTCATTCTGGCAGATTGGAATGTCACCATATGCCCTGTAATCCTGGTCTACTGATAAGTCACAGCATGTAGAATGTGAGAGAACATAATAATATATAGACAGATTTCTGACTTACAAGAGTGTGTGAAAACTTTCAATGTTGTAGACGAACATTCATTCAACTTGGTGGCTGTTAGACAGCAATTTAGTCGGCTGTTCTATCATATGTTATTGTTTGCTAAATACTGTGATCATATAAATAACTATTATATCGTTCCAGTCCCTTGGACGTTTATTGGGTTGCAACTTGCTGTTCACCCTAGACCCATGAGACGGTAACATTTACTAGCGGAAAAAAGAAACGTAAGTTTTTTGTCTGTGGTAAATATTTCAAATGCGTTATGGATGATTATTTAATTGTCTGGATTTTGATGTTATTTCTTTATTACTGATTAGATTTTGACGAGTTTTGTTGTCTTAACACATACAGCGTTTGCATGGATAACGTTCAAACGTGGGTACCCTATGCCATTGCCTGATCAAAATCAATAGCGGGTGTGTCCACCCCGGGCTTCAGTCGCTGCTCTAATTTACCATTGACCTCATCACGTTGTTTATAGCGAGATGTTATTCCACTTCTGAAGAAGGCTCTGCGTGAGCTGAGCGCCATTGTTTGGGATGCTGACGCGCTTCCTGACCATCCTGTCTAGCTCGTCCTATAAATGCTCGATCGGGAACAAATCTGGACAGTAGGGTGGCCAATCGAAAACTGGGACTTTGGTTTAGTTGAAGAAGTCACGACAAACCCTTGCAACGGGCGGCCTCGCATTATCCTACTGTAACGTAAGGTTACGCGTATGGATTAGTGGAAAGACGTGAGGAATGAGGACCTGATCTCGATATCTTGCGACTGTAAGATTGCCCTGGATAACCACGAGAGGTGTTTTCACGCTATGAGAAATACCCCCAAACCATAAGAGACCCTGCTCTGAATCTGTCGTTTTCCTTAACGCACGCGTCAGAATGTCGCTCACCTCGATGTCGATAGCATTGTTATCGTCCATCTGACCTGTAAAGCGTGACCCGAGACTCGTCAGTGAATAACACACGTCTCCAGTGGGCCAAGTGAAACCGATTTGGTGCATCTGCCCGCAGCCATTGCAATCGACGTTGGCGTCGCCTGGGTGTAAGTTGCGGACCAACGTGGGGACGTCGTGGCCTTAAGTTGCACTCCCGCAACCGATTCCTAACTGTTCTGGGACACATTCGGCGACCTTGAGTGGCTACAACCTGAATCGCCGTCTCCGTCGCCGTCTGAAATCGGTTACGGAGGTGTGAGAGACGTATGCCTCTATCCTGACGTGGCGGCGTAACGCCGCTCCCGGGACGGTCAGCGAATCGTTCTGAGACGCCCAACTAAACGAGCTATTGTTGACTCGTGAACCCCAAATTGCTGGGCGACGAGACGATGCAATTGGCCATGCATAGTGAGAGCACTAGCCCTACCTCTATCAACTTCGGATATTGGAAACATTTTGCTTTTCAATGGAGTTGAGATGAAATGTTGTACAATCGATGTGTACTGTTCAAAACTTCGATTTGGTATGGTTTTCAAGCCCATAGCACGTGGGAGTTCCCCGGATGCACGCTTTGTCTCAAAATCTGTAGAAGTCATGCAGCGTTGCACATGGTCATGGTTGACTGAATTTTAACATAAAGACTCTTTAGACAGTACACTGAGGGAGCTATGTGACAAATGTTACTACATTTGGTCTACGGATAAAAAAAATTATATTACCAATACTTAATTTGCGTTTCTTTTTTTCTGTCAGTATAATTAAGTGGGGGCATAGGGCAGATTTAAGTTTTGCAGATAAAACCGAAGAAATAACAGCCGAGCTGTACATGCTGTTGTGTACTCATAACTGTGGACTATATTGAACTGCGTCATACATGCTGATTTGTGTGATAAGGAACAACCGAAGATGTACATGCTGACGTTTATTGTGAACTATATTGAACTGTATCATACATGCTGGTTTGTGTGATAAAGAACAATCGAAGGTGTACATGCTGATGTGTACTGTGAACAAAATTGAACTGTATCATACATGCTGATTTGTGTGATACGAGAAAACAGCTGAAGGTACCCAATCTGAAGTGTATTGTGAACTATCTTGTGAACAGTATCCGAGTATCATACATGTTGACTTGTTTGATCTTATAATTGAATTACATAAGTATACAGAAATTACAGGAATAAAATGAATGACACCGAAGTGCAAGGTACATCTAAGGACGATTTTAACATGGAGTAGGAAACTGACATAGAGGTAGAGATAGAGAAAACAAAACCTAAAAAGAAAAGGGCAACTAAACAAGATGTAGAAATTGAAATCGAAATGCAGAAACTGAAGCTGGATGATCAACTGAGAATCAAAGAAATGGAGCACCAAGATAAACTGAAAGAGTAAGAGATAGAACTGTTAAGCAAAACAATAATGACAGTGTCGAAAGCCAATACTCAAGTGCCAATGAAATTAAAAATTCAACAATTTGATCAATCAACTGATGATATTTTAAGCTATTTGTTTGAATTTGAAAGTATTACAGAACAATTGAGCTGGACAGAGGGTGTACAAGTCTTACAGTTAAGAACATTAGTTAAAGGGGAGTCTAGAGATATTATATAAAGTTCATCAGCAAGTTTCACCGAGCTTCCAAAAGCTTTGATAGATTTGGTAATAAACCTGCAGAGTATTTTAAAATGCTTTTATCTCTACAAAGACAAAACAACAAGACATATAGAGGACTGAAATCAAGAATCAAATTATATTTGAAAAGATTTGTTGAAGAAAGAGATGTTCTGGAATTATTTTCTGGAAGTATTTTCTGATGAATTCTTTCTATGCGCATTGCCTGCACATCAAACACAGTGAATTAGGAGAAAGAAGGGAGAGTCAGTTGTGGAAGCAGCGGAGATTATATAATGCCAGCTATTACATTTAAACCAAACTACAAATATCTTCAAAAGAGGCAACAACAGAACTTTCAGCAACACAAACGAAGTACCTTTCCACAAGTTAAGAGTGAAAAAGAATATGTTTGGTGCAAAAATATGAGACATTTTGCTGTTCATTGCCCATTGAAAATTAAAAACAAGACTAATTCTGTAAATCAAGCTGCATATTTTGTCGAGCCATCTGCGGGACAAAGACTGATTTATATTCCCGGTTCTGTAAATAGTCAGGAGATTAACTTTGTGAAAGTCATAGGTGCATATGTTATTCTCATTCAAGAAGATTTAGTTGACAATAGTTGCATTATTGAAGGACAATACATGGAGTTATTTACAGCTATAGGGCAGACATTTAGAGCTAAATATGGTATTGTGAATTTGGATACACTCTATTACAAAGGATTAATGATAGTTGGGCCTGTACCTGATCTGGCCTCTGAAGGTTTGCTTGGTATGTATGCACTAAGCAAGGTACCTGCATTCGCTGTAATGCGTGCTCAATCAGAATGAAATCAAAGACTTGAGAAACAATCTACAGATAGCATGGTTCGATGTGATGTTCAATGTCGATCTCTTGATGATATAAATGAAAACAAAGTTGAGACTCAAGAGATATTACAAGATCGTAAGGATGATTTAATGAAGGCACAAGAGGATCAAAGCATTGTGGCTTTGACAAGTGTAAAAGCTGTAGCACTGAGTACACTTCAAAAGGAAGACCCAAGCTTTAAATAAATTCCTGAAAAAGCTGGTCAGTGTGACAGTGAAGCTGAAGATGAGAGTAATGCTTTCTACTGGGACAACAACATACTCTACAGAAGATGGAAGTCTGTCAAGAGGGCGAAGAGTGGTAAGCAGGTTGTATTACCAGAGATATTTTGCAACGACGTAATACATTTGGAACATGATAGGCAGCAGGACATTTTGCGCGTGCGAAAATGAAACAACGAATTCTTCAGTCTTTTCACTGGCCTGGATCGTTTAAAGACATTTCAAAATACAGGCAAAAGACATCTGAGCGATAAACTAAAGATAAAGCACAACTGATACCTGTACCAACAGTTGAGGAGCCTTTTCGGATAATATCCATGGACATTGTTGGTCCACTAGAACGGACGAAGAAGGGGAATAAATACATTCTGACAACTGTGGATGAAGCAACAAGGTACCCAGGGACGTTTGTGCTACAAAGTGTTGAAGCTTCACGCATTGCAGACTATTTGATTGATTTGTTCAGTAGAACTGGTGTGCCATTTACAATATTAATGGACCAGGGCACAAATTTCACGACTGAACTTTTACAACAGTTGTATGAGAAATTTAATGTTCAAGGGATAACAACAACTCCATATCATCCAATGGCAAATGTAACTGTTGAGCACGTCAATGGGACGCTCAAGTGAATGCTTAAGAAACTGTGTGCTGTATATAAACAAAAATGGGATGGACTGCTTCCATATACACTGTTTGCATATCGAGATGTTGCACACGAGGAAACAAAATTTTCTCCATTTGAGCTTCTATATGGTTGGCCAGCACATGGTCCAACGAGTGTTCTACGTAAAACGACGACAGGAGAATGTGAATCTGGTCAAACACTAATTGAGCATGTGACTAAAATTCGAGTGTGTCTAGAAGCTGTAACTGAAATTGTGCAAGAAAACCTGCCAAACAGACGAGAGAAAATTAAGGTGTGGTATGATGCCACAAAACATGTTTTGCATCCAGATGATGAGGTTCTTATTCTGATGCCTTCATATACTTGTAAACTCGGAGCACAGTGGAAAGGTCCATATGGATTGGTCAAGAGATAAATCTTGGTGGGAGACGAGGCATTGTCACTTATCACATAACTTGCTTTGCAAATATAACAGACATGTCATGCTTGTTACTAACAACACACCTAGTGACTGTGAAGTTAGCTCTTGTTTACCAGTTAATTCTGTTGAATGTTGAAAGAAGCGAAAATGGGACAGAAAATGCAGAAAGGTCAGAGAGATCAATTGAAGGCACTATACGACGAATATAAAGATGTGTTGACTCAGTGCCAGGGTCATTGTTACTCATAGTATAACAACTGTGACAGATACGCCTACATGACAACATCAATATAGAATTTCCTATGCTAAACAACATTGAGGCGAAGGGTATTATAGACAACATGTTGAGGCGGGGCTTAATTCGACCATCAAAGAGCCCATGGCATCACCAGTCGTACTGGTTCCAAAACCTAATGGAAGAACCAGCCTGCGAGATGACAATAGGAAGTTAAAGTAAGTGACTCTTTTTGATGCATAACCTGTACCACGAATGGATGAACTGTTTGAGAAATTAGGAAGTGCATCATATATAGGTTCATTAGACTTGACAAAGGGTTATTTACGGAAGAGATTAAGGACAAATCTGCCTTCATTACCCCCATTTGGGTTGCACGAGTTCAATGTGATGCCATTTGGCATGAAAACATCGCCAATGACGTTCGTTTGTCTCATGGACGCTTTATTGGATAAAGTGAACAATGTCATACACTATTTCGATGACATTTGTGTTGTTCAGTTCGTCATCGGAAGACCATTTACAGCACTTGGGAATCACATTGGAAAGACTACGTTCAGCTAACTTAAATGTACGGCCAACCAAATATGCACTAGGGAACAGAGAAATTAATTTAATTAATCAATCCTTAATTTTTTAATGGTTGTGTTAGAGACGACCCTAGGAAGATCAAGGCTATGGCTGATTTTCCGTTACCACAAACAAAGACGTTCGCTCATATCTAGGAATGACAGGTTATTATCGAAATTATATTAAGAACTTTGCTAAAATAGCTGAACCACTAACAGAGCTGACACAGAAAGCAACTATCCAAGGTGAAATGGACGGAGGAAGCTGTGAGAGATTTCAAAGAACTAGGCAATGGTGCAGAAAAATAACTTCTACATCAACATGAGAAGTTTGATCACTGTTTTTGCTATAGTAATGGCTATTGACGTGCGACTCGTGTTTGGAGCACCAAAGTCGCAATTTCAAGCTCTACAACATACTAAAATTTTATGGAAATCGGACGAACTTTAATTTTGCGACAGTGACGTTGGCCCTAGCCGAATTTTTATTCGGATAAAACTGATTCCATTTTTTGCTACGTTTTTATCTAATTATTTATTTATTTTATATTTGCAGAATTTTGGGAAGGAGAATTCAATAACGTTGTCGATATTGAACGTCCATGACACAGACGCCAATTTGACGCTGTTTTGGGTAGAGATTGAAATTTGAAATTGTTTCAACTGCATTTAATAGAGACGTCATCAACGCTATAGTGTGTGAAATTTCATAACTATTTGAATTGTCAATAAAGAGCTATGTGTGTTAACCAATTCAGCGTTTTAATGAAAAAAGTCCATAATGATCCCAAAATTTAAAGTGATGTTAAAAATTTTAAACATTGTGATAAATTGACAAAAAAATATTTTTTTTCTGTTTTTTTTTCTTTTGTAGCTCTACAATATACTAACATTTCATGAAAATGAGCCGACATTTAATTTTTGGTGACGCAGCGTCAACAGCGTCACCCGAAAATTCGATCATGACCGTTGAGAATGGAGAATGTCAGAATGGACACCACATGGGTTTTGATGGAGAACATACTTCCTAAAATTCGAGAACAAAAGTTTAATATTCGAGTTGGAATTAAAGGTGTAATAAAAACGCCTAAATTGGGCGTTGTGTTGGTAAGACGCTAACGCAGGAATTGCAACTTTTGCTAAGAACTAGAAGTAAAGATCAATAAGTGTTCAAAATTCAAGATTGCTTCACGGGAAGTACTCTAAATCGTTGCGGGGGGGGGGGGGGGGCTGACGATCGCTACAAGTCACTTCCACTTCACGAATTAACCTTTGGACGGTGGTGGTGTATTCCATGTCATTTCAGAGCCATCAACTGGTAGAGTTTATATTCGTTACTAGGGGGAAAATCAATCAATATTTTCAACGAGCAGACTTGGGGCTGCACGTTGAAAATCTCGATCGGTCTACAACACAAACGCATTTAACAGGTATTTACTTAATGCATTTATGTCATATCACGATTCTGGACCGGAAAGGCGGCCATTTAGGTTCAAAAGGTTAATAATGCGTTGTTCAAAGGGCAAAAGATTCAGTTCTAACGTTCCGACAATTTATGTAATTACAGCATGGGAGAAAAATGCCTTAAGCTAATATGAAAAGCACCCTGTCGTATATCTGGGATATTTAGATGACACTATTATTATTTTGGCAACATTCAAAAGAAGATTTTGATGAATTTTTAGAAGTTTTAAACAATCATGATCCAGTCATCAAATTAAACGTTACCATCAGTAGAGACTATGTTGATCTTCTCAATGTAACCGTGTTAAAAGAAAAACAATTCCAAGCATCCGGTCAGTTCGATCGTAAAGAGTATTTTAAACAGGGGCGGTGGAGCCGGGGTGGCGTCACGTGCATCCCCCTACTTTTTTCACTAATTATAAGTACCCGAACGGCATTTTCCGACATAACGCACACAACCCCTGTGGCCACTGCACATTTCTTTCTCATCCATTCTCATTCGATTCATATGTACCGTATTTCTTTTCTCGTTCACATTTACTTTGTATTCAGTGGCAAAGAATTCGTTCAGTTCAATTAAATCCAAAGTGTGCGAATAGGGTGGACGTCATATAGGTTGTAGTGTGTACCAAAAGGTGAGATATATAAAGATATATAAATTAGTTCCACTACTACTACCCTGATCTGTGGTAACACACGAAGACAGCCGATTCCACACAAAGACAGCGGATGCCACACGATTCAATATTGAGCGGTCAATATCCAATATCGCAAAATAATGACAAGGTAGAAGTTGAGGTTGCTGAAGTTAATGGCTTAAATAGGGTAGGAACAAGGGTGAGGGGTAACGTTATATATTTTGCATGAATACAGTGCCCCTCCCCCATGAACTCCCCCTCCCCACCCCGAAAAAAACATTATTTTTCATCCTACACCTTTGCAGTATCCAGAAAGGCGTGACACCCCACTTTTTTGAGCTTCTATCATAGCGCAACTTGTCTGGTAGGGTTTAAGAGTTATTAATCGATATTTCACCAGAAAGATATCGCTAATTTTTAGCAGTACTGTGGGGCGTAATCCTGTTACCCACAGAAGATTAAAACATTAATCATTGCCAATCTGTTCTCATCAGTATATTCTATGACAGTAAAAGTTGATAATCTCCTAAACCTCAGTCGGACATATCAACATAAGATAATAATCCCATTTGCCTTCAAATTCACACCTGTATGTTGTGTAATAAGAAATCATTTTCGGAAATTTTAAAGAAGTCCATTACGCAAGATCGTTACAATTTCCTGCAGAAAGTGCTTAGAACCAGCGCTTGGTCTTCCGAGATACGCATTCAATAAAGGAACATCTTAGTGTAAAATCGTACTTTCATTTAAGGTTGATCACACCCAAAAATATGACCAAGCATCCTTGACCCGCAGAAAGGCAATATTATACTTCCGCCGCCTCTGATTTTAAACCAACAGATTCAATCATTTGTTACACACAAAATCATTTCATCCATCACATACACATGAAGGAATCACCAAATCACAGCTTATCCGTGTACACCGCAGCTCAAGTGATAAGATAAATTACATTAAGGCTTGTTCCACCCCGAGATCTAGGTTGGGCCGTATTCGGTTTTGCGCAGCCTAAAGTCTCAAACGTTGACAAATTGGGAAACTCCTGCCGAAATCAATGGTTTTGAGTCAATAACAAATGACCATAACAAACCATTGAACAACTGCAGCGGTGCAGTGTTGAACTGTACCAAGTCTTGTAGATTGCATAGTTTATGCCTCGTTAGAAAGGGAATTTGATTCTGAACAAACCCAAAATCACTATCAGATACGTACATTTATACGATGATTACCTATTCTACTATATTTGAAAAGCCTATGACATATATTTTTGCTTTATACACCAACCGCGGCGAACACGCCAGCAATGGGATTTCAGTAGATAAAATTTACACCTACAGCGGAACTACATCCAAATTGACCTTTAGTGACGTCGACCTGAACGCGAACTTGTCTAAATTTATCACACTTCGCCTCGCAAAGAGTGAAATGAAAGTGGCAATTATTTATTACGTTTTTAAATGAGTTTACCCCATAAGACACCAAAACGTAACAAACATGCGTTGTCGCATATTAATAAAGCATCCATAACTCGAAATGGCATGTTATTATGCTATTAAAATGAAAAGGCCCAGTTTCATTTTCCATTTTGTTTCGGCGATAAAATTGACAGCGGAAGGACCGCCCACCGATGCCCGTGTAAACAAAAACAGATTCGCAGGTATGTACATCTGGTGCTCAGTAAAATCGAGAAAAATTAATAGCGACTCTTAATAATCTGACGATCACGGTATAAATAAAATATACCCAAAGTAGCTTGATGTACCAAATATTCACCAATCGTGGTGAAGTGGTGTTAACCGCGCGCCAAAGGCTCGCGGTTAACACCACTTCACCACGAGTGGCGAACATTTGGTACACCAAGCTACTATGGGTATATTCTATATGTAACTCTATCCACTGTGATTCACCCAAAGTCATTTACCTTATCGCGTGTGAACGCTGTTGGGAACAGTATGTGGGTAAAACTAAAAATGCCCGTCGAATGCGTACTTCGCGACTCAAACAAGAAATACAATATAATGCTGACACCCCACGGGCACAAAATTGTAAACTCCCAGACCATTCTTTGTGCGATTTTTGGAAATTCATAGAATTGAAAAACCACCATTGAAGACACATTAGATAAAATAGATGAATTTAGGAAATAAACGTGAAGCTTTACGGATCAATGCACTTCAAACTCTCTAGCCATTTGGTATGAACTTATGAGAGGAAGAATGCGAAAGGAGGTCCATCATTCCTTTCAATTTAACAAACAATAGAATGAGAATGATTGTTGAACCAGCAAAAATAAGAATTCAACTTAACCAACTCAAAATTAAAAGAACCATTAAATCTTCGATCTTTCATCGCTTATTTGAAAAATAAAAGCTTGCATGACCCCATTGTACGGACTACAGTAGAGGCCATCACTAAATAACATCAATTCATGCAAGGAAATTTAATCAGTTCCTAAGCTCAACATACTCAACTAATTTGTGCAGTTTTGGCCTCGTTTGAAACCCATTAAAGTAGTATAGCTGGAGGGATCTTCCTAAAAGAGAAGTGCAATATCGTGGACATGTTGCCTTCAACCACAGGAATGTTGTCTCCACATTTTAACAGCTCAGTCGATGGTGGAATGAGATACCTTTACCCAGACTAAAACCAGAACCGAACTTCAGAGATTAATCTATCACAAACGCCACCGAGATGCTTCAGATCAGTTCATACCAATAGAAAGATACATCGCCAATTTTTAACTATTTATTTCAAGGGAGTGGCGACTTACTTTTGCTATGTAGTGAAGGCTTCGATATAAATATGCATGTCCGATTATTTTTAATGATTCGTATGAAAAGAAAAGTATAAGCGTTCTTTCATAACACAACTTCAAGTACGTATACAGGCGTGCCGGTCGATCAATAGAAGAAACTAAACAGAGAAAGAACAGCACGTAAATGGTAAGCGGTAAGAAATTTTGAGAGTTTCATAAAATTGTACTGTTCTATTCTTTTTTCTGTTTGTGTCTTCCTCTGTTTGTGTCTTTTTTCTGTGTTTTTCTGTTTTCTTTTTTTAGTTTAATTGAAGGGCCCAGCTAATCTCAAATTTCAGAACAAATCAAATAAGGCAACGGATTTCGATTCGAAACGAATTTAGAATTGGATCCCATGACTCTTCATATTGTAAATATTACACCTTTTTACAGCCGTGCATACTCTTTAGCTATTTGTCGTATTCAACGGCGAATCGTTTGTTTAATAAGTCAATCAAAAAAGCCGAATATTCGATAACTTAGTAACCCGGAGGTCCATTGGCAGAAACATTGCCTGTGTTTGCTATGAGTAACCAGGAGAATCTGCCGTGCTTTGGATGCCATTCGATATGGCAATTGTGCGCAATTCCTACGCACAATTAAGCCTATATAAGGGCACAGTTCGTGATAGGACGTCCAGGTTTAACTCTAATTTCACCAAACCTCTCCTACAGGTCTCCTTTATATGGAAAACACAAAAAGGAAGCCTCAATCACACAGAATTTTAACCCTTCTTGCTATTCTTTGGATAAAGGAACAACCACCAATTAAAGATACATCAGACGAAACAGAAGAATTTCAGAGAAACGAGAAAAACCTTAGATCAATACCCTTCAAACCCTTTGGTCATTTTGTATAAACATATCAGAGGAGAATTGCTATGATGACTCGAATGCAATGCTTCGACGCAAAACCATTTCAAGCTAGAAAGTGAAAAGACCTTCGAATGTGAAGCTTTTCCTGAAAAATATCAGCTTCATTCACTTAATTCATATTTAACCCTTTACCCAACGCAGACGATATCAAAATTTATTATTTGAAATATCATTTTTTTAAATTTTTCAAAAAAATTCAACAAAACCATATCATGTGACCCCTCGTTGGAAAGAGATCGTTCCAACGAGGGGTCACATGATATGGTTTTGTTGAAATGTTTTAAAAATAATATTTTTTCAACTGCTGAAGTTGCATATTACGCGGGCGGATGCGGGTGATTCGTTGGGTAAAGGGTTAATCGTGGTATACATACAGAACACAACTCCAGTAGGGTACGGGAGACAGGAATCAACTGCCCTTCTTGTTGTTTTTCCTATAATTATAAAAATATAAATAATATAAACAAATCGGGACATTAATTCCTGTCTCCGGTACTCCACATTCGTTGTGTTTTGTCTTTTAATCACAGCATCACTACGCATACCCACCGTCTCTCTGACACATTAGATTATTTGATACACTCCGTCATACTTATCAAGGCCTGTGTATCAAGGATATTTCTGTTGAAAAACATAGGTTATGCTCCCCACGTGGGAGCGTCATAAGCTGTGTTTCGAGGCATGTACAGAAAGAGATTTCGCGAAAATCACTACATACAGCTTTTGTTGATTTTTGGAAAGTCATTGATATTGCTTATTCCCATAAACCCAAGTTTGTCATATGAAATTAAAAAGCACTTAAAGAGTTGAACTACTCTTATAAAACAATCGATGGTATTGGACCTCCACAACTATCAACATTGGGTGTAATGCAAGGCTTTAGGATATCTCCTACACAATTTAAGATATTTTTTTATCATATGACTCGTCCGTTTTGTTCACTTTAAAACATTTGATATTTTGTTTTCATATTAATCAGTGATAAATAAAGCCTTCCGTCAATTTCATTGGTCAATTTCAAAACTAGACAATTTGATTGGCTGAACAAAATAAAACTGGGCCACATTTTCATAATTTGCATAATTAGAGTTGGGAGCTTTCATTGGTCAATTTCAAAACTGGACAATTTGATTGGCTAAACAAAATACAACTGGGAGACATTTGCATAATTTCATTTCAAATAACAGTCTTATTTTTGACAGTATACAGACTCAAGTTCTGATTGTGACAAGAATATAATTTTTTTCAAAAACAAAACAATATTTTCTGGATTGTAGCTTCCCGTGGAACTATTAAATATGTAACAATCCCCAAAAATGATAAATAAATTAGATTTGAAATAAATCGCTCTATTTCCCATAGATAACAGTACTAAATATTTCCCAGTAGGCTACCATTATAATATTCAGGTGAAACATGTACCATTCCATTAGTGTACTTTGGACGTTAAACGTCTTTGTCAATATATCTCTTCAGACATGTTTTTCTGTCCTAAAAACTGTGAGTCAGGCAACAAATAAATGACAGAGAAATTGCAGGAAAGATTTACCAGTCACATACACATTTTAACGGGGAATTACCAACAAAAGCACACCGACAGTCAATTGTATTTTTCAGGTCTCAAAATTCATGAAATCTCCTTCTTATTCCCCTGGAATCTTCCGTAATGCTGTCACATTTCAGTAGAACAGGTTTGGGTTTTTTTTAAATAATATTTTTTTCCGAACCAACTCACTCATAATCTAATGACGTCGGTATTTCCGTATATGCTATTTCGTGGAGATGAGGTGATAAACTTATTTAAGCGATGGGCGATATTAGCCATATTTTCTCTCTATTTTGCTATAACAGTATTGAATTAGTTTCTTCAACTTTTATTTTACAGTAATTTGTGATAATTGGCCAAATAAGAAAGTACATAAAATACGATGGAGGCACTTTTCACAGTCACAGAGTCGCACGAGGGGAATTCCACTGTGCCAACGCCCTTCTTTGATAGCAATTCAACTATTCCCACATCTGAGAAATGTAACATATCCAATTTTTCACTGGAACGCTCAGTCGCCATCGCCATTGCGAAGTATGGTCACATTGTTGTTGCTGCAATTGGGATGCCAGCAAATATCGCCGCTTTCTATACAATACTGGCAATTAAACCGATGACGTCATTTTACTTGTACCTTGCTGTTTTAGCTTTAGCTGACTTAACTTCTTTAGGTTTAAAAGTCTTGTCTAAGGAACTGACGCGAACAGGTTCGTTTAACAAATGGCTATGTCGTTTAAGTCCTGTATATTTCTGGACATGTGTAACATTTGCCAACTGGATATTAATTCCGATGTCGATAGAAAGAGCTATCATAGCGTGATTTCCTATTCAAGCAAGAAACATAAAAAAGCGATATGCATCATGCGCAATGGTTAGCTGTTTCCTTTTCCTGTTTGCTGTAAACGTCCACAACATTTGGACCCAGGATGTACGAGAGTTAACGAATTACGATGATTATCCATGCATTTTCAAACCAGAGTATTTGAAATACACAGTGATCACAATGTGGTCCAAAATCGTCCTGCTCATGTGCCTACCTGGTTTTGTGATATTTATATGTAACTGTCTGTTGATAGCTGGAATAAAAAGATCGCGCCAACAACTGGCAATGATGTCAGAGAGTCAGCAAATTGAAGGACGGAAGCAAAGCATGCAGTTATCTATCATGTCTATTACTGTTACAGTGCGATTTCTTTTACTGAATACACCATTTTCCATATATCTTCCAACTCACAAGCCTAATCCCAATCCGTGTAGTTCCTACATCATACGCCACACTGTCATATTAATGTCAGATATCAACAATGCTGTCAACTTCTTTATATACTTTCTGTCCTGATCGAAGTTCAGAAGCACTTTCTTGGCTCCATTTCTTGTTGGAGGCGGACCAAGAACAAAATTCAGACACCACGACAATCGCCGACAGAATTATCAGGAATTTTATATTGCTTGGAAGCTGTTGGTGTTGTCTAACGCATAATGTAACTGTACTGTATCCGTTCAAATAACATTTACCGATTCGTAATCACTTTACTGTAAACTTTAAAAAATATTCATAAAATTTTGGTCAACGTACTGTCAATTGGAAGCCATTACTTCTAACGTGAGGTTGACGATAATGATTGTTTCTGCTTGTGTGCGGGGAGCAAAGTTGTTTTAGAACGAACGCATTCGTCTTTAATTTTTAATTCCTGTTTTTGCATAATGATATCGACAATGTCGACTGATGCCTTCTTTTTGACGAGACAAACTTTTAACGCACTCTCGTTAATATGTTTAACCTGCAGCCAAACGGCTGCCGGTTAAAAATATTAATTCGTTTACACCGTATGACAATTCAGCAGCCTTCTCGTGTAATGAACAGAAACCAGATACCAGTTCTTTGATTTTGCTCGAAGATGAGACATAAACAAGACCCGCATTGCCAGCAGCAGTTTAATACATTGAACCGGAGAGCCCCCTTTCCAGTCCAGGAACAAGATACGTCATACTTTCATTAAGGAGGGTGGCTGCTACGTTAAAGTATTGGCTAGCACAATCAATATTTTCAACGTGCAGGGCTACACGTTGAAAATATTGATCGGTCTATCATCAAATAATAAATATGGACTCTTCCTGTTGCCTCCATTGGATGTACGTGGAAGAAACCACGAGGGTTCAGAGGGTTAATATGGTATTTCGGCAGGGGGGGGGGGTCGGGAAAAAAATTTCGGACACTAGGCACAAAAAGTTTTTTCCGACCCTTGGGCATCCACCTAACCCTTTTTTGAAGGAAACATTTTTTTTCCATTTTGAAATTTGGTACCCACCTCAGACCCCCACCCCCACCCCCACCCCCCAAAAAAATAAATTAGTGTAACTCGCACATAAACTGCTTTGATTGGCATTTTCAACGGGTATTTTTGCTGGAACATGGTTTGTATTGTTCCAGTAACCACTCCCAACATTTAATCTACCCACAACCAGCTAATGAAGATTGGTCGGAATTTGGTCCCATTTCTTGGCAAGTTTATGAATTATTCAAACTTTCTCACCGACACTGACAGTCAGTGTATGCATGGCTGATAAGGAGAGCATATAGCATATACTGGCATTCTTCCTGAACAGTATTTAGATGGGTGTAGCAGGAGCAGGTGTGAAATATGTTGAACATGTTGATGTTTTACCTGGTTTCACCGCTGTATTTGCTGCTATTTCTACTACTTCTTTCTGTTTCTACCCATTTCTACACTCAATTTTAGTTTCATCAGTCTAATATGAATTTATTAAGCATTATCAGGTGCACAATTCGTGGAGAAAGTTAGCTCAATGTTGTATTGAGCCTGTCAATATGATGAGGGGTGATTCTCTGGTATCAGAAATCCACTCCTCATAAACTGCACTGTTGCACCTTGGACGAATTGAGAAGTGCATCATTTGATGGAGCGGTTAATAAGCTTTCGTTCATTCCTCCTAACAAGTCAGACGAGAAAGTGTGAAAGAAATGGTGACCACGGTGAGTTGAAAAGGCCTACCATATCTCTCCAAATTTGGTCAGGATGCATTATGGAAATTTTGGGGCGATGATGTGTCGAGTGACACCCCTGTGATTTATATATTACTTTTTCGCAATGAATGTCAGTGTTATCCTACAATATATTGGAGGCTGTTCATTCAGCTCAGAGGCTTGAAACCTATTTGCTCAAAATATGGTACAGGACCAGTGACAGGACAGTAACTTTCCAAGTGGTTGTTACAATATTCAGCTTGATCTCACTGAAACATAACACACATGCGTATCCTTTCTGACTCAGATGATCCCAACACACTTTATTCATTTATTTAATTTTATTCTTTGTTATAGCAGATTGCTATAGTTTATTTTAAAAGAAGTTAATTTTATTTCTGTTATAAGATAACCCAACCAGGTGTCTTTTTATGTTTGCAAACTGTTCAGATGCCATACAGGTTTCTCGCCAGACATCCAGTATCTTCCTCAAAATGGGCTATACACTATGGTGCAGGGGTAAATAACTGAAATTCATACTAACTCAACTGATTCCCTTTTGACAAACTGTTTATACCATTGTGTATACAGTTTGTTAACAGGGAATCAGTTTCCCTGTTGCTAAACTCTCTATCAATAAGATATAATGTCCTGACTATTTGATGGTTCAGCAGTATATCACAAACTGAAGGGAATTGGCATGAAGGCTACCCACTCAGCCCAAGGCTTCAATGATCAATAACAACCCTACATTTTGCTCCTACATGTATATGACTGAAAATCATAATTACATAATGAGAATCCGTGTAAGTAGTCAGTTGCATTGGGAAATGGCATTATGACACTGTATAATATCTACTATTCATTGTGAGAAGAGTCCTTTTATTGGCAGATATGGTTAGATTACATTTATGTTAATTTACATAAATGATACTTCGTTTAAACTGCTTTAACTTTTTTCAAAATCATGAACCACTGATGGTGTGATGGGGAACGGTGAACGTCTGCCCACATTCTACTGCTGCTAGCCCCTATTCTGTACTACTAATCGCACCGTGTTAACCCAGAGGAGATGGAGTGGTGGCAAAAAGCTTCCCTGATCAATATGCATCACTTATTTGAAAGATAAGAGCTCATAGGAAAAAAAATTCAAGGCATGGAAAAAACGTGTTTTCAGAGCCGCTGACCTACTCACCCAACCCCGTCTTGTGTCCGGAAAAACTTTTACCGTGCTTTTTAACGGCAACGTTTACAGTGTATCATTGTACGTAATTAATTGTTTCTCGTTGTTGATTTGTTGTTAATTTGTGTTTTAACTGCTTTGTCAGAGAAATGCGACAAATGAGCTGCTGACTGAAGTGTCATTGAGTCACTCAACGAAGTTGACATGACTTCTAGCGATCGCCAGACTTTTCTCTCTTTTTCCTCCATCCGACTTTTTGGGCACTTCCCCCTTCATCCACGCTCATAAAACTTGCAAGGGGGGTTGATGGATGTCCAATTTCAAATGTGTTACTCTTACTTTTTGGAATTTCAACCTTTATCCAAAATAATACCAAATTTACGCGTTTTCGTGATCTTCAAACTTTCCATATCCCATCTCCCCTAAAAACCCCACATTTTAACAGCTCAATCGATGGTGGATTAAGATAACTTTACCCAGACTAAAACCAGAAACGCACATAATAGATTAATCTGCCACAAACGCCAGCGCGATGGTTCAGATCAGTTTATACCAATAGAAAGACACGTCGCCATAAAAATAAACTTTCAACTATTGATTTCAAGAGAGCAGGGACTCACTGTTGTTATGACGCTGCGATATGAATGCGCATGTGCGATTATTATAAATGGTTCCAATGAAAAGAAAAGTATTAGTGTTTTTTTCAAAGCACAACTTGAAATACGTGTACAGGCGTGCCGGTCGATCAATGGAAGAAATTAAACAGAGAAAGAACAGCAAGTAAATGGTAAGCGGTAAGAAAGTTTGAGAGTTACATAAAATCGTACTGTTTCTTTCATTTTTTCTGTTTGTGTCTTCCTGATTTTCTCTGATTTTGTGTTTCTTTTTATTTATTTATCTAATTCAAGGGCACAGCAGGGTCGGCGGGAGCTCAATAAAAGTGGAGGGGCACAAATTTGCAATGCTACCATGCTTCGACTCAGTGTGAGAAAGGTTACAGTCGTATATCGGTAAATGTACCATGACTCGCTATAGTCTATCGTTTAGAAAAATATACCGCTATGTGGTCACTGTCTAGTCCGTTTCTTCTACTTCAGCCATCTTCCAACCCGAAGGCCAGCCTTCGGGTTGGAAGATAGTTGAAGTAGAAGAAACGGACCGAAGCGAACGAAAGTGGGATTCTTTGGCTAAATATTGTTTCGATTTGCAAATAATGTTACAGGAATGCCTCTATATTGACACTTTTGCATGCGCCCATTTTTACTCATTTTGTAACTGCGAAACGTATCTATGGAAAAAAAGCGTATGGGGCATGCGCCCCCTGTTCCACTGGCTCCGCCGCCTCTGGGGCCCAGCGAATATCATATTTTACATCGAATCGAATAAGGCAGAGGATTTCGAATCGAATCGAATTCAGAACTGAATCTCACGACTCTTCAAGTTATAAATATTGCACCTTTTCACAGCCGTAAATATTCAGTACCTAATCGTCGTATTCCATGGCGAATCGTCTGTTTGGATAAAGTCAATCAAAAACGCGGAATGTTAGAGAACGGAGTAAAAGTAGTTTCGGGATCGGAACATCCTTGCACCATTCTTCTCCTGCAGGTCTCATATACATGTAAAACATAATAACGACACCTCAGTAATACAAACTTTTTACTTGCTCTTTGAACGATTTTGAAAGCTATCAAAAGGAACAAACACCAATTAAAGATACATTGGATGATCTTTTTAAGAAACAAGAAGCTCCTTGGATCAATATACTTCAAACCCTCTGGTCATTTGGTGTGAACATATCAGAGGAGAATGCGAAAGAAGTAAGGCCCTGCGAAGCATCGAGATTCGAATCTTAAGTTGATATTCGGACTGATTGGAAATCGATGGCCCGATTTGTTTCCCTTCAAATCTTTTTCCTAAAAATGCTGTTTGGTATAAATCGTCTCCATGGTCTCACAAAACGCATATTTCGGATGGAAGTCGTACACAAATGATGTTGAAATAAAAGACTGAGTGTAACCTCCGCTACAGTAACATAAATAATACCTTCACTCATGCCACCAGCCATACCAATATCAATATCATAAGTCCCTACCACTGTTAAATGCAAATGTATGTTTTCCAAACAATGGCGACGATGAACTATAATCCTTACAGGGTAATATTCCAACTACATCACCAAGGCATGCCTTCGACGAAGGCATGCCTTGATGATGTAGTTGGATTATTTGATCAGCTGAGACTTCAGCCGTCACAGTCGGAACAAATCAGGTTTATAGATCCCCAACCCCCCTCGGTCATCTTCAGTTGATTCGATTCGTGGTTCGATTCGATTTCGAATAATAGACATGATTCGATTCGAGATTCAATTCGAATCGAAAATATGTGATTCGCAGTGCCCTAAAAAGAAGGTTCTTCATTTCTTCTCATGCAGGACGACACATCCATACTCTGAAATTTTAGAATTCAAACTTTCTTAGAATTAAAATGTCCCATTCATATACGCTTAAATACACGGGTATGTATATGCATGCGTATGTATGTATATCCACATAAGTGTATGTGAGTGCATTTGTGTGTGTGTGGTATCTTCCTATATCACGTGGTAGATGTCTGTTTCGGCCAGCTCGTCGCGAAACAACTCTTCTCTCTCCATGTTTCTCAGCTTCACTCCCTTCACAATTTTACCTTAGATTGGGAACCACAGATGTAATCAACTACAGGGTTTAGTGAACTTCTGTTGGTTACATGGCCTCACTGGGAAACAAACAGTTGGAGAGGGGAGATGCATTTCCACCTGATCAACCTTCGATTCCCGCTGTGCAAAATAATTTTGCATTTTAGACATTTTATGACCAATTACATATTTCCTATCCTGACGTCAATGATAAGAAGCAGTCTGAAACGGTGTTGTTACCTGGGGGATGTCAGGTAGACAGCCAATCTGGCTATGACATCCCCCGACAGTATGCATATCAGTTGTCTTCTTCTGTATAGAATTACTTAGTTATTAATTATTGCTTGTAACATACCTGCTGTATAGTCTGCTGATGTATCTATATATGTATACTGTCGAATAAAGTATCTATCTATCTATCTATCTATCTATCTATCTATCTATCTATCTATCTATCTATCTATCTATCTATCTTATCTATCTATCTATCTATCTATCTATCTATCTATCTATCTATCTATCTATCTATCTATCAAATATCCTCTTCTGAACTAGATTTAAAATTAATTTCTATTCGAAATCCTTGTTTTTAAATCATTATATGTTTATCAGCGACTTCGACAAGTTCTCTTATACATTATCACTAGCAAGCAGACATGCACACACACCTATGACTTTTCTAATTATAACAGTTTTTTACTAAATCATCCCTCCATGAATGTTTAATTCAACATTTATTTTTTCTGAAATTGGTGTGTGCACAACTCCTCCTAGATGTGTAACTCTTCCATTGAGTACGACAAGACGCCATCTGCCATGCTAAAGCATTGTAGATGGAGTCATGTTGCACTGAAGGTACGAAATACACCCCATTGAAGCCTCTTATACATTATCACTGAAAATTAGATACGCTTAATATTCAGTCTAACAGAGAAATGACTATTTTGAATTATCTTCTCTTGAACGTAGATTTCATTTTGATTTATTTTTCTGACGGTCTCACACTCGTCATCTCCATACACGCGGTTCCGAAAATAAACCGAAATCGGATGGGGCAAACGGATTTCGGATAGCGGAAGAATTAACTTCACCCATTGAAAAAGGAAGTATAAAATACGTCGAAGCTAAATTTATCCACAACGAGGGTCGCGAATTTAACCATTTGGACTCTAGTGGTATCTTCCATGCCAGTTCAATTGCAGCAATTAGAAGAGGCCATATTCATTATTTGGGGTAAACAAGTCAATATTTTCAACGTGCAGCCTTGGGGATGCACGTTGAAAATATTGATTGGTCTACCCCACACATTTACTGAACAGCCATCCTATTTAATGACGTAATGAGGTATTATGTTGCTGGCAGGACAAACGACCGCTCTGGTTCAAAGGTTTAACATCCAGCAGCTGTTGTTTCGCTTTGTGCCTTTAAACAACATTCTGTACTAATGTTTTACAGGTGACGAAGTTACTTTTTGGACACTCGACGATTTGCTTTTTTTCAATTCCATTTTCGTTTGTTCTCTGAAGTGCGTTCATAGTTATGTCCAGCGGGTTATTGTACCTTTAGCGCCATCAATGTTTTTTGAAACAGGTTCGATGAGCCTCCATAAACTGATCACTACCCAGCGAACTCGTGCACGCTCACAAATGTTTCGGTTATGACAATTAAACGCATTATTTCAACTTTCACTTGGATTTGTTTTTCACCCCAGATTTGTTTTTATTCAAAGTCCGAAGTCCAAAGAACTGGACGTGATACCGGCTGGTATAGACAGCACTCACCACTCACCCCCCCCCTCCCGCCCCAACCCCCCCTACCACCACACACACACACACACACACACACACACACTCACTCATTGCTTCCACATATATTCCTTACAATTACCCCAAAAGTTAAAAATTTGAGCGAATGCAAACGTATCAAAATACAGGCATTCCTGTAATATATTATCTTCAAGTGTGAACAAATTCAGTCGTATATTTGGTCAATGAATTTCGCTTTTGGTCGGTTTGGTCCATTTCAATCTTTTTCTAGAGACTAGATTTTAGGTTGAACGATGAGTAGGGCAAAAATAAAATACTTTAGTTCATGTTACATGACATAGAAAAATAGGGTCGGTTTATTTTAATATTTTCTTTTCTCACTCAGCCGCTTAAACCTTTACCCGAATTAACGGAGAAGACAGGCCAGTGCAACCTGCAAAAATCGCCATTCAAATTTTTATCTTTTTCTGTCTGAAAAACATAGCTTATGACCCTCCATGGAAGCATCTTGTTGTACTCGTTTCAATAAGAGGTCATATTCATTACTTATTCAACGTTTTATCAAGTGTCGTTTGCTCTTCAGATTAGGTGAAGGTTTAAAATGTATTGCCTACATTCGCTATGTACATGTATATATTACCAGGCTCCCAAGTATCCCCAGTTATCATTTTATATAGATATAACTATTTAGCAAGAGCTCATAAAAATTAGGGGTGGACATGGAAATCAGAATCGGCCGGGTTAAAATGTCTTGCCCAGATTCGCGGTGTACACACTCTAGAATCAATTGGGTTCAAAAATAACCCAAATCAACAGGGTTGAGTGAATATGAACCCATTTCACTCAACCCACTTGAGTTGGGTTGATTTTTAACCCCACTGATTTTAGAGTGCATGCATTTGAAGTCAGGTCGGTAATATCTCCAAATATCGTTTTAAACGGATATACCTTTTTGCGAAGAGCTCATAAAAAGACTAGGGACGGGCACGCATTAGTATCGGTCGGGGAACATGAAGCCTTTCATACTTTTTCTTCAGCCCAAAATAAAAGAAATAGACTGAAGTTTTACCAGGCCATAATATACATACCAAAAAGGGCGAGTATTTGTACATTTGCTACTTTAAGATTATAGTGTGAGGCCTGATACAAAAT
This sequence comes from Pictodentalium vernedei, assembly GCA_031216915.1. Taxonomy (NCBI): domain Eukaryota; kingdom Metazoa; phylum Mollusca; class Scaphopoda; order Dentaliida; family Dentaliidae; genus Pictodentalium; species Pictodentalium vernedei. Next base: position 318,685,472 of record CM062297.1, read on the forward strand.
GATGTTGCCATCTGTTTCAAAAGTTGCCCAATTTGTAGTGGCTGCACTCAAAAGAAACCAAGGAATCTCACACTAACGACAACGAGATCGATTAAAATGAAATTTTCAATCTCTCAACTCATGAAAGTCATACTCTTCTCAATTATTCTTCTTCTAAAGATATAACACTGATCTCTTTAAAACCCTTTACCAAACGAATCGCCCGCATCCACCCGCGTAATATGCAAATTTCGAAGCTGAAAAAATATTATTTTTCGAAATATTTCAACAAAACCATATCATGTGACCCCGAGTTCAACGAGCTCGTTCCAAAGAGGGGTCACATGATATGGTTTTGTTGAATTTTTTTGAAAAAATTAAAAAAATGATATTTAAAATATTAAATTTTGAAATCGTCTGCGTTGGGTAAAGGGTTAAAACTGGATAACTTGAACGCTCATTGGTCACATACAGAACAATGTCGCAACAGCCACCACCAATTGGGGAAGATACTGATATACATGTAAAGGAACAACTTTAAAAAAAAATGTTCAAAGGTTTATAATTTCACGACGCTTCGCAATCGTCGATCGCTTTTCAAAGAATATATTCTGACGTCAGTGAAAAACGAATATGTTGATGCCGTGCATATTTTTCATCGGGGAGTCTGACAGTTGCTCGCCGCTGCTCTGAGGTTCTCTCAGGGCACTAGGGCTTCCTCCGTTCGTAAAACAAAACTGTACGACACGAGGTGACCCTGGGTGACAAAAGTGTCGTTAAACCCCAATAAACGATTTACTACAGTCACAGCTTTCACGTCATCAAACGTTATCGATGGGAGGAGTTACCGTGTTGATTGACTTGACGCCATCTTGGGGTGGGGGCAGTGTGAATTCCGACGTGTTTCACTGACGTTACAGCAATCCTGTTGTATAGAGATCAATGAGATATTGCACCTAACCAACGGGGCCTAAAGAAAATCGCAAGGTACTTTCTGTTCCTTACTACAACAAACTCACAAATAACCGTTATCGTCCATGAATTCGGCATTATCTGCTTCACAGAAACCCATCTTGCAAAAAGCTTTATAGCAAAATTACCATATTGTCTTTATTAAACAGAAACGGCGGGGATCACTGCGGTGGGAGTGGGAAATAGCTGTCTGTTTTCTCCTAAATTGTACACATCCATTGGAGATGATATCTAGAATTTGGATAAACCGATAATGTGGTTTGAGGTAGACCCTAGTATCCAAGTCATTTAAATACATTGTGGTGATATCTTACAGATCGCAACGATGATTGTTTGGACCTTCTAGATAAGTTATTGATGATGTACTGACGATAATTCCAACCTTGATACGCGTTGGAGATTCCAATTCGGACTTCTTGGTCCTCGAAGCAAAACTGGACAATATTGCTAGCTACTATAACTTGAGCAATGTCATTACCAATCCAACACGGCTAACGGCCACAACAGAGGAAGTTAACAAGACCAAATTCTTGTTAGCGATTATGTGCAAACACTGGTGTCAGGTTTAATAAATCCTGGCTTATCTGCTCTTATGGCTTTACCCGAGTTGATTGCAATTCATTGTCAATGTCATCAGATAACATCAATGCAATTGCTGAAAGACTCACAGAAACGTATATGGGGACAATGGGCATGTGAATCCCAAAGCAAGATGTCCTGATACGCCACAAAGGCAAACGTTGGCTTGTACCTGAACTCCATTCTGAAGTTTGTCGCCGTAACAGAATAACAGATTTAGAAGAAGAACATAACAGGTCTGCCGAAGTTCGTGAAATATTGTCAACAAAATGAACAATGATCTGTGTGAACTTCATATACAGGGCAAAATGTCTGTCTCGTCCTCTCCCAAACATTTGGCACCTCGTCAGGGACATTCTCACCCCCATCAAAGAAGACCTCCAAATTTCATGCCTTTATCAAACTCAAATTGAGAGGGGGGGGGGGGGGGGGTGTCAGGATAACATTGACTTTAACAAACCAACCTGGAATATTATTGGAAATTAACAGGAAGGAGGTGCAGAGACTCTTTATCCTTTACAAAGATTCTCTCATTTGAATTGTCTGTACTACGGTCTTTAAAGTCGAAAAAATGTACATTTTGTGCCTGCATATTTACCAAATTTGTTAAATATGCCGCCAAAATGTGCATTTGTCTCTATATAGAGGTGCGTGAGTACCAACCATAGCTTTGTGTATTGAATTCATATTAGCCACTGAGGCATATGGGCCACCATTGGCATATATCAGTGTGTCGGTGCCGTTTTATGGCCGTGCCCTACAAGTTCGGAATACATCCTACGGCCCATGCCTCCTGCGCCCCTGAGTTCGGCGACTATGAGGAATGGAGCAATGATGTTGAATATTGATTACAGCCTGCCTAAAGTCACTTTAAAATCTGAACACGGGTTGACTTATGTTGATTCATAAAGCAAGATATGATAGACGCATTCACTGAAAGTCGATAAATCTCAAGGTAATGATGGAACCAGTGTTGAGATGCTAAGGGGAACTGCTGCCACTACAGCCAGGCATCTAAGCATTCACTTAAGGAAGCTACTAAATGCTCAGGTTTTTCCACTGTATCCCTAAAAGACTTAATTCCGAGTGGGGTGGGTGGGTGGGGTGGGGGAGGGATGCTCCCCCCAATCCTGACCAAAATTTCCAATAGTTGGAAATTTGGAGGGTAAGTCATGAGAAGTTGGAAACTCCATCTATCTGGATTTTAGAGCTTCTTTGGTGATGCTGATGTATCCTTTACTTACCAAAATTCCAACTCGGTTTCAAATCGGCAAAATTTCTAACTGTGACTATTTATAACTACAGTGTACTCAATATCGAGCTTCATAAGTATGCATGATGTCAGTCGGTACGAGATTTCTGTAGTACGTTTACTTATCGTAATAAAAGAAAACTCGAAATGCACTTCAAGAAAATCACATCATGTAAAATCGTTATCCTGAGTTAATTCCACCATTCACAGTTACAAAATGATGAAACAACGAAAACTGATCAGTATGATCAAGATCTGATTTAATGTTAGGACAGGGTGAATTGTTTAATGTTCTCAGCTTGGGTATTTGTTTAGCACATATTCAATTCCCAGAATAATAACAAACAATAACAACCTGATAATTCTATCATAAAGGTGTTGGCATTTCAGTTACTAGAATCAATTTGATGCCCCCTTTCATGGCTCCATATTCAACATTTTTCTCGGTGGTGAATTTCCAACCAGGGGGAGGGACCAGGAGGGGGTTTCCTCCAAACGGAAACCTCTATCCACGTCCCTGGTGAAGTATCATCTGTAACATTGTCATTGAAAGTGTTCAAGCACAGAGAAAGCTTTCTTACTGCATAGTGGTAGTTAGGATTAACTCTTTATCTAGTTCCAATATAAGCTTAGTGTAGATTTTAGTGTTTGTAGAGCCATACCGGTTTTATAATATTATTCCATACTATTATTGTTGTCATTGGACGTGCAATCCTGCCTTGCCTTGTCAGCTCTTGTTTTGTCTTAATTCTGTAGACGATCTTTTGTAGGAAAACTAATGTTTACTTGTCAACAAAATAAACTAATTATTACCAAACCCAGATCGTTTTAATATTCAGAGGCAGGTTTGCTGAATGATAGGTATGATTAATATAACTCAACCCAATTTCAGACGAATTCTAATTTGATGTAAGAACTTCTCTCTGCCAATTTCCTGGGTTTGTTGAAGGTAGATGGTGGATGAATTCGTGGTTAAAACATTTTGTAAATTCCAAATGCTATGTACTTTCCCACAACAATTTGTTGCCTGTGTTCTTACACCCTTATATTCATATGTTCAGAGAGATGTTGACAATAAGTTGTATTACTTGCACCTCAATTCAATATGCTTTATTAGTGAGAAGTAAAATGTGTTCAAACTAAAGAAGCCTGTATTATAATGCGATTGCTGGGTGTATTTAACGTCATCCAATACAATACAGACAAACTTAAATATGCAAGATACACAACACGTGCATCCTGCCTTCGTGTAAGAACGTCAGGTAAGAACGCATCTGACGGTTCGTTACACATAGGATTACCATTATGACGCGAATGCAATGCCTCGACACAAAACAGTGTCAAGCAAGAAAGTAAACAGACCACCAAATGTGAAATTTTTTGTAAAAAGTAGCTTCATTCACTAATTCAGGTTTAATCGTGGTATAGATACAGAACACAGCTGCGGTGGGATACGGGAGACAGGAATTAACGACCCTTGTTGTTGTTTTTCCTATAATTATAAGAAATATAAATAATATAACTCGGGTCATTGATTCCTATCTCCCGTACTCCACATTCGTTGTGTTCTGTCTTTTAATTGTAGCATCTCTTCCCGTACCCAACTTCTCTCCGACACACAAGCTTCTTTGATACACTCCGCCACACTTATCAAGATCTACGAATCAAGGACATTTTTGTTGAAAAACATAGCTTATGCCCCCTCATGGCAGCGTCATAAGCTATGTTTCGAGGCATGTACAGAAAGAGATTTCGCACTACAAACAGCTTTTGTTGACTTTCGGAAATTAATTTATGTTGCTGATAGAGCTTTATTCCCATAAACTAAAACCTGTCTTATAAAATAAAAAAAACAATTTATGAGTTGAACTTCTCTTTTAAAAACAGTCAGTGCTACTGGACATCCACTACTATCAACCTTGGGTGTAACGCAAGGCTCTTGGCTCTCTCCTACACAATTTAAGATATTTTTATATCAAATACGTATTTAATATTACCCTGCCACTGACAAATTTGTTGATATGCCCTCGAATTTTATTGGCTAAGAATGTCACGTACATACCAGGGGTAAATTCCGTGTCACTTTAATACACGGCGACCAAGAGTTATCTTTCTTGGGTGAGTAGCCGCCGTAACTATTTTGATGTGTTTCCACTCGCTTCGAATTTTCAAAATTTTTCGAAGCGAACATTTTCGTTGCAGTTTACTCAACAGATTAAAAGTGATTTTTGAACGTTTAAAAAAGTGCTTTGTTAACCCTTTCAGGTGCTAATGACAGTAAATGTATGTAAATATATGTAAAATTGTTGATTTTTATTCAACTTTTCATTAACCCTATTCCTGAAGGTCATAGAAGGGGTAAATTCGTAACATAGTCCAATACGTATAAATGTGGGGTGATTGGGTTCAGGGAGAGAAATATCTTTCACATTTGTTACTGCCGTTTTGTGTTGTAACATGGCAGACTGGTCAACAATAGTACCAGTCTATTGAATTAGAAACGATGGCCAAATGCCATCCATTCACATTTGCCACTTTATGGTGTCACTGTTCAACTTTAGCCTCCAAAATGCGGTAAAAAATGCTCTGTGAATAAATAAATTGTTTTCTAAATGTTATTAACAGCATAATATATAAACCTTCCAAATACCAGTAAATAGAAGGGTAATACCCGGTATATGTTTCGTGGCTACGTGTGTGTTTTGTGGTTTAAGAGGGAATTTGGGAGGTTGGAATTCCCCTCCATACCTATCTTTATGAGAGGAAACCAGGGTTCACATGAAATTGTTAACCGAGAGAAATAGATAGTTATTTAATATGTGGCAGGCCGCAGACACTATGGTGCGTTTTTTTAAAATATAAACTTATTTTTGACAGTATATAGACTCCAGTGCTGATTGTGAAAAGAATATAAATTTTAAAAAACAAAACAATATTGTCTGGTCTGTGGCTTCCCAAGGAACTATTAAATATGTAAGAATCCCAAAAATGATAATTAAATTAGATTTGAAATAAATCGCTGTATTTCCCATAGTTATAACAGTACTATATTTCCCAATGGGCAACCATTATAACCTTCAGATGAAAAATGTGCGATTCCATTATTTAGCGCGCGTGCGCGCGTTATATTTGGGGCAATTTTTGACACAGTTCACGGTGGATCACATCTATGAGGAAGATTGAATTGAGTTGATGAAAAATGGACCTCTGCAAAAATCTGAAACGAATATTTTTAATTCTCCTTTATTTGGTTTTACTTTATTTTAATTTTCGTGCATTGTTTTTAAACTATGCAAGTAACGCAACCTGTAGTACATATATATACTTTCGTGCCCTCTGCTAAAGTGTTTTAGAATCGGAAACAACCCGGCTAGAAAGTCCGACTCACCTTTTTTTGCAGGTGACATTGAATAGCCGGTCGTACTAAAATAAGACCGCAGGAAGAAAACAATGAGACAGGTCGTACTAAAATAATACCGCAGGTAGAAAATGAGACCACAAGTGGCCGCAGGCAAAGTACAGGGGTTAGAGCCCCCAAATGAAAACTGTCTGGTTATATGGGGTTTTGGGGTACACCAAATGTATATCCGAAGTTTGGTACCGATATTTTAAATTTTAACCCTAGAAATTGTACTTTTAATGCATAGCGCGATAAGTAGGGGAAAATGGAGAGTGCCAGTCCACCACAACCAGTGTTGGGCTGGAAAGTTAGGTGGGCTGGAAAATTGAGTTATTTTTGGAAAAACCACAATCTTTACGGTAAAAAAGTTGATTTTCATGGAAAATATTGGGTTTTTCCCAAAAATAATTCAATTTTCGCCCGAAAACCCTGGGTTTTCCGGAAAAATGTTAAAAATTCGAACATTTCTGGCTCACTTTCGACTGAATTTGTTGAAAACGTCCAAAAATTCACCGGCTTGAAAAATTCAGTTTTCCTAAATTTAACACTGACTTTCTCCTGAAAAATTCACTTTTTTCATAGAGTTAATACAGACCTCTCCATTGGGGTGAATTTTTCGAATTTCTGGAATGGGGTTTTGCACGATTTGACCAGAGACAAGATTAGCACTGAGATTCCCAATGGCACAAATTCCGAAAAGACATGCTTTTTTGCGGTCATGAACTGGAAAAATACGCGATCGACCGTCGATTCCCATAGGAAAAAAGATTCCGATTCGACTGGTGAATTCGTAAAGTGGCCTGGTAAATTGGGTTGGTATAGAGACAGAGATCGCGCGTCTGAGTCTAAAAAAATTAGCTCGATGGCGCGATCTGGGATGGGATCGCGATTGAAAATGTATATATTATATGTTAAAAAAAGATGAATGATAAAAAAAAATTGTTTAAAAAAAAATATATATATATATATATAAAACAACATTCCAAAAAAATAAGTGCACAAAAAAAAAATTAACTGTTTTTGTCATTAAAGAAGAAAAAAAAAAAAATAAATAAATAAAACAATGTTTCTATACATCAGAGATTCGAAGCGAAGGGACGAGTTGGTTCACGAATTAATACAGAGTAAGAAGAATATTCAGGTGCAGGATAGGGCCAGACGATTGGGAGAGACGACATTGAGACGAGAGATGACCAAGTTGTTCAGACCCATTACCGAGGTTCAGGAACGAGCCAGGAAAGAGATCGTCGAGGAATTGAGACCCATAAAAGAAGGTTTTCAGAGGATGGTTTTGCTCCCCGGTAGTTTTGTACCAAGAACTTTGTCCGAATACACTCCGATGGGAATCAAGACCCATCAAAGTAGCGTCGATAGCGATGCTACTCTGACGGGAATCGAGACTGATCGAAGTAGCGTCGATGGCGACACTTCGAGCACTGTTAGCATCAGATTTAATGACAGTGGTAATGTAATCCTGAAAGATCCGATGTACAGACTGCACCGTGATCGTGATAAAATTTTCGTGGGTGACACGGAAGTATCATGTGAAGGCGACTATGTGATCATCTGTTCGAACAGGTACAAATTGACTGAAGGACTGTATAATCTGCTCGCTGACCAGAAACCTAGAGATTACACTGATGAGGATTACAATAATTACGGAGACATTCTGGTTCAGACCCATGCCATGAAGAGGAACAATGATCCCAATGAGACGAGACCGAAGGATAGGAGAAGTTACAAGTGGAAGCACGTGGTGCAACACATATGGAAATCGAATGAGAGATTCGTCAGATCGATGACTGGAAAAGGAATGACCGATACGATATTTCTTCCACGCGATCCCGATGCCTTGTCAGAGAGATTGAGATTGTTGATGGCCAGCAGAGAGGCTGGTAACACTGGAGTGGATAACAAGATAGTAAGCATGTGCGACGAATTGTTGAGGCAGAAGGTCTTGACTAGGAAGGATTATAAAGAGTTGATTAATCGTTTGAAATAAAAAAATAGTAAGAGTAAAAAAAAATAAATATTAAGTAAATAAAAAAAAATATATGTATATTCAAAAATAATAAAAAAAAAACAAAAAAAATGTTGGTGATAAATAACAGGGGATATGCTAGATCTTACATCTACTGTGGATCGGGCATCGTGGATTGGATGATGCGATATTTAACTCGTAAATTCACTGGCGATGCCGTGAAACAGATCGCCTTGAGCGCTCACAAAATTGGAAAGAAGATGGCGATCGATGCGGGTAAGAAAGCGGCAACTGAAGCGAGCGGTAGAATAACTTCGGAAGCTGGTAAGAGAGGTGCCGATGCGTTGATTAATAAATTGATAACTCCACCACTTGTCAAACGATCGAGAATCGAACCAAAATGTTGGCGAGACTTCTATGATGATGTCGTACCGATACAAGACTTAGCTAAAATGACGAACGGATCGGGAATGAAAGTGATTTACAAATAAAAGAAACTTTTTTATAAATAATATATATAAAAATAGGAATTAAAATAAAAAAAAATAGAAAACAAACATAGTTCAAAACTGAATTTAAAAACATAGTTAAAAAAGGGGGAAAAAATGGATATCAAAGATATGTCTTGGAATGACACAATGACCAAGAGGTCGAATGACGAGTTCTTTCCCAAGAGCATAAGAGGACTGATTGTGGGAAAATCGAATTGTGGAAAGACCAGTCTCTAGATGAATCTATTGTTGTGACCCAACTGGTTGGTTTATGACTGGTTATTAGTTTTTTACAGATTGCTTCAAGAGTGCATGAATCGTAAATTACCCAAGAACGTCATGGCGAGAATCTTTGACAATCGAGACGAATTTGAAGGACACGAGACTTCGAATATATTGGAAAGGGCAGCGAGAGAATTGACCAGGAGAAATGCCGAGTGTTCGAATGTGGAATGTCTGTTTTATGAGAACGTCGACGACGTTCCCGATCCCAGGCTGTTGAAGTCGGAGAATAAGAATATCATGATCTTCGTCGATCTGCTGTTGGAGAGTCATTACATTATTACATTCGAGGACGTCATAGCAATGTGGATTGTTTCTATCTATCTCAAAATTATTTTCGACTGCCCAGACAGATCATAAGGGAGAATGCTAATTTTCTGTGTCTCTTTCGTCAGGATCTCAAGAATCTCAATCACATCTATGGAGATCATGTGGCCAACGACATGAGCAGGGAAGAATTCAGGAGATTCTGTAATAAGGTTTGGGACAAAGGACTTCACAATTTCGTGGTGATCGATTTGACTAGCGAATTTAACAATGGAAAATATCGAAGTGGATTCGACGATTTTTTTTATATTTCCGATAATAATAGAGAAGAAAATAAAAAAAAAATGAAAAAAATATCGATAAAACATAAAAATATATAAATAATAAAAAATAAAAATGTCAGAACATCTATTAGAACAGATAGTCGAGAATACGACTGCGAAACAGTCGTTTCAAATCATAGTGAGTCACGACACGACTTGATTCACTACGAAATTCGAACCTTCCATCGAATTGAAGAAGGAAAAGAGATAAGAAATGGCATTGGTTAATCTCGAGACTTACTATTCGTTTCCCAATGTCACCGAAAAGAATAACGTGTTCAAGTATTCCAATGGAGTGGATTGGTTGGAGATTCGAATTCCCAAAGGGAGTTATGACATAGACGATCTGAACCATCACATCCAGATGAGACTGAAGACTGACAGTCATGGAAGCAAAATGATAAGACTCGATCCCAATATGAGTACTCTACAGATGATATTAGACTTGGGAGATAATTTTCGAGTGGATTTTAGTGCAGAAGATTCGATTGGCAAGATGTTGGGATTCGATCAAAAGATATATCGAGGTCACGCTGCGTCCAAAAATTTGGTCAATAGCATTTTAGTGAATTTCAATGTGATCGCGGGGTGTTACGTCAATGGTAGCAGTCAGCCTACGATCTACTCATTCTTTCCAGATGTTTCGCCGGGTTACAATATCGTGGAGCGACCTTGAAATCTCATCTATCTACCCATGATTCTGGACACGTTGTATAGCATCGAAACCACATTGACGGATCAGAAAGGCAATCTGTTAGATCTTCATGGAGAGAGAGTGACTATTTGATTTCATATCAGAGAGATATGAAAAAAATAAATAAATAAATAATTTGAAAATAATATCTTAAATAAAAAAAAAATATATTTTTTTTTTATTTAAAGAAGTTTTAGGTTTTTATTAATATATTATATAAGAAATAAAAAAAGAAACTTATAATATTAATAATTTTTAAAAAAAAAATATATCATCAAATCCAAAAAAAATTAAAAATATGAGTCAATACGTAATTAAAAACGTGAACAAATCTGAAGGACAGAAAGCTAAACTTCACAGGGCACTGAGAAATCAAGGCGAGGCCGTTAGGTTTAAATTCAGTCTTCAAGATCTGGAGAGTGGTGGTCATGATGGGATCGCCTGGACTAAAACTCAAATCAAAAGGATGGAGAAAGTGATTCATAATCAATTGGGAATGATGGTGAGACTGAGCCCCATTCAATTGAGATACAATCTGAGAATGAAAGGTGGTTTCTTACCGCTATTGGTGGGACTTGCCGCCAGAGTATTACCCATTCTCACGAAGATGGTGTTGCCAGCTCTGGGCGTGAGAGCTCTCTCGGGACTCGCTGGTTCGGGAGTCGACAAATTAGTGGGTAGAGGACTGGTTTTGAAGAAGAGGGAAACGGACTGGTTTTGAAGAATGGAGGAGCTACGTGTCACGAAAATGTCAAATGTAAAGGATTGTATCTAGGACCTGTGAGAAAGGGTGGTGGTGATGTTTTCGAAGGAGACAGTCTCTATCTGAAGACCAGAGAGAATGTGGAACTGATCGGTGAAGGTTTGTTGTTGGGTCCAAATTCGCCGTTTAAGAATATATCCCTTTTGGGTATGTTATTATAAACATAAAGATTAAAAAAAAATGAGGCGAAAGGAGAGAGCAAAAAACATCTTCCAACAGACGTTTTAACAAAACGTTCATATTACGAAAAGCTTTTAGCTTTTTCTAAACATTTACACGAGTATGCATTATAAAGAATTCAATTGGAACAAATCATACAAGATGCATGTTTAAACATGTACGGAACGTTGTTTTCGTTAATATTGTTATTCATATTCCTAATATCGAAACGCTGAAGTGTTCGAATGAAAAAAATGTATCTTACCAAGATTATCACATGATTATTGATATCCTAGATCATTTAAAATATGACTTGAAATTTGTAGAACGTTACAATTACGTGAAATATTGTTACATTATTTTTTGCGTGAAAAACGTAGTTAATGTATTCGATTGCGGTGGTCATGAAAATATTGAAAAATTCCTTCGGGCGTGTTTCAAATTTCTTCGCAGATTTCACTCATTCATGTCAAATAGATCATGAATCGAATTTGCTAAAAGGTTAAAAATCATTATCGATTATTACCCATATCATTCTAATGAAGAGGACGACGACGATGACAATAAAAAAATGGTTTTATCGAAATATGAAAAGCATAAAATCCTTCTTTTGAAAAAAATTTCATCTCTTTCCTATAATAATATGCATGGTCATAATAGATGAGAAGTATTCGTTCATTCAGTTGATGATGTGATGAATAGAATGTTGTTATAAAAAACGTAATATATATATATATAAAGAAAATAAAAATAAAAAATAATACAAAAAAAAATAATACAAAAAAAAAGAATACAAAAAAAAAAATTATAAAATTTATTTTTTAGGACTTAGAAGAAATTTTTTTTTATATATATATATATATAATAATTATGAGTAAAACGAATGATTCCGTGGAATCGAGGGTTTGGTTTCTTCGAAGGGCACTATGCAGAGCTTACACAATCTGCATGAACCAACAACTTCCTCGCATCTAACATGAAAGATGCCTCGGCTGTCGGTAGGAGAGAGATTTTGATCACATTAATCATTTGTGTCTTACGATGGAACAGGAAGACATTGTCACCACGTATTTCATGCCCACATTGGAATACATGCGACGTGACAAATTGATTGAATGTTGGAAGCAATTCGTGTCTTGCATTGGAGAACCCGAGTCCACAAAGTCAGAAGAGTTGATGGTTGAAGGTCTCACCACTGAAGACAGGGGATGCATTTTGCAATTATTGTTGAAAAGTTGGAGACCACTAAATTTTTTTTGTCGTTAAATAATAAAGGAATGAAAAGAAAATAAAAACAAAATACATAAAAAATAGATATAAATAAATAAGTAAAAAAGAAAATGGAAACTCGAAGTAAAAAAATATATCCATCATTAGAGAAGTCGAGCGTCGTGCCCACGGCACCTTTTCTACCACCACCTCTGCTAGAACGAGGAGACAGTGACGACGTGGTGCAGAGGTTTCAAATTGAACAAATCAATAGAATTCAGCTGTATCTGACGCGAGAGAGAGATTCTCGTCATTTGCTCAATAAGAAATATTCAAGATTAGAGAAGTTTGTGAATGGTGTGGATTTGACTCTCATGGCGGCCTCTATGGGTTTGAATGTTGCCGGAATCAGTCTATTGTCAAATGCCGCCATTACTCTTCTGGTCGTGTTGGCCATAGAAGGATTGGCTTTGAATGCTGGATTCGTTAGTACGATCGGAAAATTGTTAGATAAGAAATTATCTGTGAAGGTCAGGAAGCACAAAAACATCAGCGTTTTGGCTAATGCAAAGATCGACACTGTGTCGGAAAAGATCTCCCTGGTGTTGAAAGATGGTAGGATTTTGGACCACAAATACGTCAACATAGAGAACGAAAAACAAAAATACAAAGTCATGAAAGCGAATATAAGAGTCAAGAATCGTCAGATCATCAAGGAACAAATGAAGGATTCTCTCATGGAAAAGGTAGGGAAGAAGCGAGATGATCGTTTTGTAAATTGTTGGATCCCAAAAAGATTCCCGAAGCAGTCGATAGAAAAAAATATATATATATAAAAGAAAAAAAAGAAAAAATAAATTATAGAAATAAATTTAAAAAATACGGAAATAAATAATTAAATATATATGAAAAAACACAAATGTATTGCATCAAATGCAAGAGAGTTACCGATATGGTTAACGTTAAAAAAGTACTAACAAAAAATAACAGACCCATGCTTTGCAGAATGTTTAAAGTGTGCGGTTTGACCAAGATGCAATTAGTCAAACGCAGTGCTGGCCTGACGAATAAAATGATTAATAATCTACCCTTCCAAATGCATCTGCCAGGCCATCAATTCACAGGACCTGGCACGAAATTAAATAAGAGATTGAATCAAGATCTGACTCCTAAATCTTGGAGCAAAACCATTAATAGGGTGGATTCGGCCACTTACGCTCTGTGGTACGCTAAACATCCCGACGTCAAGACTCGTAATCGAATCTGCGATAAAAACATGTTGACGAAACTGAAAAATATGCTGAATCTCAGTAGGAGAGAGAGAGTCGAACATTCGCTGATCAGTCAAGTGATCGGTACCAAAAGTCGATTCGGATGGGGGTGATAAAAAAAAGTGTTCAGAAAAAATTATTAACAAATGCATTGGCAAACGAAGTACACAAGACCGTCACGCATAAATTTTGAAGAAGAAGGGTGTTTGTGAAGTTTGTGGATCAGATCTGGTTGGCCGATCTGGTCGACATGAAATCGTTTTTTTGAGATGGAATGAGGGCATTAAATACATACTGACGGTCATCGATGTGTTTTCAAAATATGGATGGATGAGAACTCTGAAGAATAAATCGGGAGCTTGCGTGGCCGAGGCTCTGAAGAGCATATTCGCATCGTCTTCTTGAAAACTGAATAAATTGTGGGTGGACAAGGGAAAGAAATTTTACAACAGTCACGTTCGAGCGTTGGTCTATCTCTATTCGGTTGAAAATGAAGGGAAAGCTAATGTGATCGAATGTTGGAATAGAACCATGAAGAAAAAAATGCACAAGTACTTCACGACCAATTTGACCAAGAAATATATCAACGTTCTGGACGAACTGGTCGAAGAATACAAGAACACATGGCACAGATTGATCAAGATGATGCCCGCGGAAGCTAGCGATCCTCGAAATGAAAGACATGTCTTCACGAATCTCTATCCCGAAAGGATTAAGATCAAGAAGGAGACCAGACCACCGAAATTTGCAGTCGTGGATCGAGTGAGAAATCACTTCTTATAAATCACTCTTCGCAGAAGGTTACACCCCTCGATGGACTGAGGAAATCTTTACAATCATTAGAATATTTCACACAGATCCGATGACTTATGAAATAGAAGCATTAAAGGATGATGAAGATGGCAGCAGACAAATCATTGGAACATATTACGAATAAGAATTGCAGAAGACGGCATTTTAAAAACACACTTCACTTTTTTTTTTACACATATATAGTAAGGAAAAATAAATAAATAAATAAAATAATAATTAAAAAAAAACAAAAAAAACAATATAATAATAAAAGCAAATGAATTAACAACAACAAAAAACATGACGAATATATTAGATATAACCGAAGGTCTATTGAGAGACAAAAGCATTCAAGAATACAAAGTTCACAAGTATGAACCCATGACTGGAACCAGTCTGAACAATGCCGGAGAGATAAGAATGAACATCGAGACTCAAAATCTGTTCGTCCACCCCAGCAAAAGTTACATAGTTATACAGGGACGTCTCACCAAGGAAGAAGGAAGTGATTATGTTGCTGACGATGTAGTCACTCTAGCAAATAATGGCATGATGCATCTGTTCAGTAATATAAAATACAAGCTCTCAGGACAAGAGATAAAATCCGTGTTTCATCCCGGGCAGGCCAGCACGATCTACAGACTCTTGACATATCTGGATGATTTTTCGAAATCTAAAGGACTCAATCAATTGTGGGTGAAAGACACCATCGCTAACATGAGTGCAGCTAATGCCGGTGGCACCATGAGATTCGACTATGTCGTCAAGACATCGAGACCCAAAGGAACGTTTTCGTTTAGGATACCTCTGAAACACATATTCGGATTCGTTGCAGATTACAATAAGATTCTCTATGGATTCAAACACAATCTGACGTTGATTCGAAAAGGAAATAATGAAGCCATCATGAGACTCACCACGACCGATGTGGGTAAGATACATCTGAACAAGATATCTTGATTCATTCTGCACATGCTGCCTTCAGTCGCAGATATAATACGTCTCTACAAGATCATAGAATCAAAGAGTAAATTACCGGTGGGATTTAGAACAGTGTGACATGGCTAGTATTCCATCGTCCACCAATCACTTCGATTGGAGATTGACCATGAAATTTGCTTCGGAAAGACCACGATTCATCGTAGTGGCATTTCAGACTGATAGGGATGCGTCTCAAGAGAAAAATCCTGCCCAGTTCGATCATTGTAACTTGAGAAACATGCAGGTATTACTAAGCGCTAAGAGATATCCAGCCATCGATTATAATGCTTCTTTTGATAAGAAAGATGAATTGATGGGTAATCCCAACTTCACTCCCACTGAATACAAATCGATGTATCCCCTGTTCGTATTTGATGTCAGTAAACAGAGCAAGTGACTCAAGAGTAGCATCTTAGATATTCAGATCAAGATACAATTCGACAGGAACGTGCCGAGGAGAACCGAGGCTTTCGCCCTAGTCCTGTCAGATAGAGAGTTAGAATTCGAATCGGACGGACAAAAAATGTCCATCGTTCGATGAAACAATAATAATAATTAAAAAAAAAATTAAAAATACCCCCCCAAAGAAGTAATAAATAAATAATTAAAAATACCAAAAAGAAAAAAAATGTAATTGTATTTTTGAGAGATTGATGAATATTCAATCTCTCTCAAAAATCCAATTACATTTATTTATTTTTTTATTTTTTTATTTTTTTTTTATTTTGAGTTGTCTCCCACACTGCATCACAAAAAGTGATTATATATATATTTAAATTTTTATTTTTTTTTCACTGTTTGTTCAGAGGATCGAGTTCGATCAACAGAGAGACCATGGGAGTGACGACTTTGGGATTATTGGTTTTCATCTTGAAATTGATCCTATCCCCCATCTGCACCTTCAGAGGTATACCGAAGACGCTGGTGTTTGAGTGTTGATCCTTCATCTTTTCGATGCTGTACCTCTTATCGGTTTCCACACTGTTCACCAGGAGATTGATGACCGCTCTGTTGTTCAAGTCCGTAGAAGCCAGTCTCATTCAAATAATCTCGCCTCCCACCAGCATGTGATATCCTATCTGACTGTGCAGCAGTCCGTTAGCTCTGTTTCAGAAGGACCATTCGGCATTTTTCTCTTCTAACACACCGCTCTCCTAGGTCCAAATGGTGATCAATTATCTGGCGTATTTTATCTTTTCCATGACGGAGATCAGAGTGCAGGCATCCGACATGTGCACGGGATCCGCCAGATTCGTGAGTGCATGTTCTCCCATGTCCAGTTTGCCTTCCATGATATCACTCTTTCTCCAGGCTGTATGTTTGTCCAAGTACTGTCTGCTGACCGTGCTGGAAGCGAATTCCGGTTTGTCAATGAGACTGAATGGATTGTAACCATTCATGTCGATGCCAGCCTCTATGGTTCCTCCAGATTTTTTGTTCAGATACAATTCGTCGACTTGAGATTTCAGATAGGATTGAGAATTCTGTAGGGCAGAATTCACGTAGCCTTTGTTGACCACCATCGAGGCTTGTTGAATACCGCATCCACATTCGATTTCATTTCTAGCTCGTCGTCGTTATTCTTTCTCAGTTCAAACTCTATGTATTGTTTGGATTCGTGGGAATGGACACACTGGTTATCTTGTTAGAATTCGCATTCAATTCGGACTGCATCACTTTAGGAACATAGCGATCTCTCAGATGTTTACTGAATCTTGTGTGAGTGTCGTCCACATATCTTTTAGTGGCGGCATTGGTCGAATCTCTAGGATCCGCTAGATTCACCACTCATTTAGATTTCAAGTCGAGATCGTCTGTCATATCTTTATCCACGTAATTATCTCTCATGTTCTGCCGGAAATTTTCATCTCCTGTATCGACGTATTTTTTAGTCGTGGCATCTGTCAGATCGATCGGTTTGGGAAGATTGTAGATATGCTTATTGTTTAAGTTTAGAGGTTCTTCACGAGGTTCGTATCTCCAAACGTATCATTCGTCCAAGTTGGCAATGTCACTGCCGCCAACTTCGACAGTTTTTCTTTTCTTCCTAGAGGAACCTTCATTATCGTCAGTGCAACCAAATTTATCAACTGGCATGTTTGTTTTTTGTGTTTTTTATTATTTTAATTATAACTATATTTTTTATTTTTTTTTATTTTAATTATAACTTCATTTTTTTGTATTCTTTATTTATATATCTATCTATATATATATATCAATTTTTTTCTCCTTTAATGACCATCTTTTGAGAATGTAGAGACACAGGTGGCCGCAAAACACTCGATCCGGCACTTGCACTCTTTCGGTATTGCAAATAACTGACGTTAAAAAATAGTTCCTTATAGTTCCTTATTTCTATCGATGGCCAGATTCCTTAGCTATCGGAATAATAATAATAATTTTTTTTATTCCGGTTTGAAAACCACATGACCCAATGCATGCCCTCACTTCTAAGATCGTCCAGATTTAAAATTCCGCATTCTGAATCATCGTCTTTTTTTCTCCTTGGTAAGGCATCTCTAGAAAACACACCTCGAAAATGTTTGATTTTTAAATCTTTTGCCGCCTTCGACAGATGAATGTTGGATAGTGGTTTGTTGGGTAAGACAATACCTTCTACGGATATGTGTTTCATTTTCTTATTCATAAGTATTTTTTTATTTTTTATTCTTTTTTTTTTTAATATATAACTCGCGAGTTTTTTTTAAACTTACAACATTTCGATGTCTTCAGTCGTACTGCATTCATCATCCTCTTGATTTTGTTGAATTATCGTGGAATAATTTCTGAGTGTGAAAGTGTGTATTTTATCCTCAGATATAATTCTCTTATCGTCATCGGCCATCAACGCAATCTTATTGATTTCTTTGGTGTACATCTCATGCTTTTTTGCTTTGAATCACGTTCATCTTTTTATACACTGTCGAACCTTTGGAAAGATACTCTTTATACTCGTCAAAAGTGATATTTTTATTCATCACACACACTTGAATGCCTTTACATCGCCACTAGATTTTCGTCGAATATGGTTCTATGTTTATAATTGGGATTCAAGATTAATTTTCTAGACCTCTCTTCAGACATGACGAGTCGAACGTTGGTTCTATTCCTAACATTTTCCATAGATTTCCCATACATGCAATTGTTTATGAGTTTGAAGAAATCTTTTTCGAAGTCGCACTTAGCCTGCATTCTTAAATTCGGGTTGAGATCGATGTATTTTTTCATCCAAGGCTCTTCGTCCAATCGAATGATTCAATGCACGTCAATTAATCTCATCCCACGATCGATGTAACATTTCAGATTTTCGCAATAGACCCACATACTTGCGTTTGTGATTTAAATTGGGAATGAGTTTTTTGATACCATTCACTTCCATTCATTCGGGAGCCAGCGGATAATCATTGTGTAGATCATGTAACATTTCCAGATTGTCCAAATCGACTTCTAGAATGCAAGGATAGTGTCTCCATTTTTGTTTTTCTTCTGTCGTTTCGACCAATTCGAAATTTCTGATCAGTAAAGGATGACTCATGGCCCAATCCTACAAATTATTAGCATCCCAATACTGTATGTATTTACTCGGTTTTTCCAAATCGAAGTCTTTTCCCATGTGAGAATTATTAGCTTTAGCATATCTGGTGGAAATCATAGAGACGCCACCCCTCATGGCCTTTTGAAATATGAGCCTCATGTCGCCATCCAATAATAAGTCCAATTGGACTTCAGCCGTCTTCAAAAGAGCATCCCAGGCAAGTCCAGGTGCCATGAAATACCAAGCCGGATCTAGTTTGTGATGTCGATGACACACTCGTCGAAAATTTTGGAACACGTCGGCCAAGAGAAGCACGTCGGTTTTCAGAGAGAGGTCATGATAATCTCTCATGGATTTCATGTCGAATAATTTCCACACTTTTTTCGCGTGTTCGTAATCATCGTCGGAAATGGCAGACTGGTATAATTTCGAACAAAAATCTCCTTTAGGAGATAGAGTGGTGTCGTTGAATTTCTCGTGATCACTCATGTAATCATAAGGGTAAACACCTTTACTCAACATGACATCCACCAATTATCATCGATGATCAAAATGTTTACTCGTGATTTTAAATTTCTCCCTATTCAAACTTTCGACTAATTTTTCCAGACTGGCCAACATGAATTTATAACTGTCGATGAAACGTATCTCTCTATGGATGGGAATCGTTTTCTCAGTCAGTCCATTGACGACTCTCTTTTTATTGACAACCTTCCATTTAGTGAAGGAAATGTATTTTTCATCATTTTCCGTGATGCAGCTCAACTCTCCATCGGTGACACCCATATTTCTCATGAACAGGTGACTGTCGTAGCCCAAGAGATTGTGAAATATCACGGGTAGAATTGAGCGTCTCAAAATCTTAAATTACATTCATTGTGAGCTGCGCCACGAAACAGACCCTTGTAGTGATCATGATCTCCAACTTATTTTTTTATTATTTTCAGACTTATTATTGAATGATTGTGTACAGATGTGACATTCGGTGGTTTCGTTGTATTCTCGCTGTTTCTCTGGCGTTATGATCATGCCTTTGGATTTTTTAAATTTGCCGTATAATTTTTGAATTTTCGATTCTAATGCTTCCAAGAATTTTTTAACCACAACGTCGCATTCCGAATGTTTAGTGTAGATGAATGAACCTGACGATTCTCGATCGTCGAAAGAACATTTCACTTAATAACAATAGCCTGAAGGTACGTGCTTCTGATATTGTTTGGCGTAACTCCTACGCTAGGGCTGGCAAGAATTCATTTTTGTGGTGAAACATTCGAAATCGGCATAGACAATGAATGGCGGTTCTAATCTTCTATTGTGGTGACAAAAGTCCACATAAGTGTTAGGTTTAGGCATATCGACAGCAACGCTTTGCTTTTCATTTCAATATTCCCAATGATTCATCAATGATTCTTGACAATGGAACAAATTCATGCAGTTGAGACAGAAATATCTCTCGCCTTTATGTTTACTAATCTGCTTCGACAGCAATTGACTCATATTTTTAATCCAGCAATAATGTTGATTGTCACCTTCAGAAATTAATAACAAATTTACAATCTTTTCTCTCTCTTTTTGTGTGAAGTCAGTCTGAAAGGAAAGACTATTCGTTTTTTATCATTGTATCCCAAGATGTTCACGGTCACGGTGGAATTTAGCTTTTCAAAACGCTCAATGTCTTCCAACCACGTCGGGAAAGGCACTCCAGTCCAATCAAGATTTTTACAAGTCTCCGTGTACTTGTAAACTCTCTCAGCATGCTTTTCACCAGATATAAGGCCGATGTGATCGCCCATTTGAAACACTCGCTATCCCGTTTATTTTTCACATTAATCATGGCATCAATCACTCTCTCAAAGAGTCGTGTCTGTCCATGTGAATCTCGAGATTCAATACCTTCTCGAACGTCAAACCACTTCCTTTACCTTGATAGTTAGCCATAGATTCCAACATCTTGTCTTTCATCACTTCACAAACATCGGCTAATTCGTCATCTCTAAATACAGTCTCGATTTTAGACTGGAAATAGATATCTTGCACCATGCTCTAACCCGTGTTCGCGTCGACCTTTTTCATCAGACAATGCAAGATCATTTTTAATTTTAGACCCACAACAACTAGATGTTTTCAAAATACATCCAACATTCCACCCTTTGCCCATTCCATGAATGATTCGGGATCGAGTTTTGCGAGACCAGGAATCGCGTCGAACGTTGTAAAAATCCTTTAGTGGCGACATCTCGCTCTATCGGAATCAACAATGACTCTAATGCTTTAATTACGATTCCCTTTATCGCATCTAGTCTCTTTTTTATTCAGCACTCTCACGAGAGCATCCATGGTTTTTGTAATGAATCATCATCTCGAACTGCATCACTTTTCATTTTTTTTTATTATTCTCTTTCGAAACCTGCTGCTCTACTTTTCGTTTAACAAGCCTTCTTAGTTTCCACAGTCGTTTGTTGGCATTGTTTTGTCGCTGCCTTCTCATTTTTCATGATTCAAGTTTTTTTTGTCACTGCCGTAGATCTTTCGTCCATTCCCTTTCCATTGAGCAAATGACCGATGCTTTCGTTTTTTTTCATGTATTTAACACCTTTCAAATTCAATGATTGACGCACTTTGGCTTGTAATTTCACCAGTGTTAGATCACAGGTCTCCTCATGCATGGCTTCAATCAATTGTCCTTTGGTTTGTATTGGCTGTAATTCTACAGTACTTTTTCAACTCGGCTACCGTAGACGAATATAACTTTTCCATGATAGACGTTTTTATTTTTGGCATTTTTTTGTGTTAAACTTCTTGTTTAATATATGTAATATTTTTAGGGTTTTTTTTTTTAAATTTTTTGCGAATTTTTTAACTTATTATTTAATATGTAGATTTTTTTCTTCTTTTAATGAAACATCAGTAAAGCAAAAAAAAGAAAATTGTATACCACAGAAAACGAGTACTACCTCGCTTCCCACTTCATTCCAAACAGAGGTGAATAGTCACACGCATCGAAAAACACTCGCCCCAGATTGTATATTAAATAAAATCCACCGACTTCACCTTTTTCACTTCATTCAGTAATGAATGCAGGCATTTTGAAAACCGCTTCTATTTTTCAAATAAAACAGCACAATAAAACATATCCAGGTGTTCACACAGCGATACGTGCATGGTTATATATAACAGTGCAAACTTCAAAGTGGGAAACATCCAGTTATTTTTATTGTGCAAAAATGAAGTCTGAGTGAAAAGCAATCATTTGATTCACACCTGTAGAATCATACTTGACTGAAATATTAATCGAGTGTGCACACACACACACACACACACACATTCCCTAACTGAAAGAGAGAGAGAGATGAAAAACACTTTAATGGGTGTTTTCGAGTCCAGGTTAAAAATCTATCTATAATGGACTAACTCCCTTTCATAATTTCACATCCATTATGAGCATGTAAACTTTAAAGCTATTGTCTCCCCGCTGATAAATCCATTGGAAAACGAGATTCACCCTCTCGAACGTCCGTTCTTCCTCTGTGGTCAAATTCAATGTATCCACCACTTCTTTAGAGATGTTTGGATATATATTACTCCCGTAGAACAGCGACAAATCGTCTGGATCGAAATTTTCTATCTTCTCCGAGAGGATGGTCAATAGATCGTCCTGACATCTGTACATTAAATCCAGGGTAGACTCATTCAATTTCAAAGGTAATACATATTTGTCGTATTCTTCTCTCAACGCACTCGTCTCCACGTCCTTCAATTCAATGGTGTCATGCGATTGCAGTCTATAAATTTTAGTATCAAACTTTGAATATCTCTCGACTCCCTTCAATTTTAATGCAGATTGTTTAGGTATCGTCAATTTCATGACTGATTTTTTTTTTGTCGTTTTGTTGAATTTTTTTTATAAAATATTAAATTTTTGTGGTGTTTTTAAAATGATAATAATTATTAATTGTAAAAATATTTTTGTTTTGTTTTTTGTTTTTTTTTCTTATTTTTTATGAAAAAAAATAAAATAACAACTGTTTTTTTACAGTTTTTTTTTAATGACAAAAACAGTTTTTTTTTTTTTTTATCATTCATCTTTTTTTTAACTCATAATATATACATTTTCAATCGTGATCCATCCATCCATCCAATCCATATCGCACCATCGAGCTATTTTTTTTAGAATCAGAAGTGCGATCTCTCTCTCTCTCTATAGTAGCCCAATTTACCAGGCCACTTTACGAATTCACCGGTCGAATCGGAATCTTTTTTCCTATGGGAATCGATGTTCGATCACGAATTTTTCCAGCCCACGATCGCAAAAAAAGCATGTCTTTTCGGAATGTTTGCCAATGGTAATCTCAGTGCTAATCTTGTCTCCGGTCAAATTGTGCAAAACCCCATTCCAGAAAATTCGAAAAAATTCACCCCTATGGAGAAGTCCATGTTAACTCTATGAAAAAGTGAATTTTTCAGGAGAAAGTCAGTGTTAAATTTAGGAAAAGTGAATTTTTCAACCCAGTGAATTTTTAGACGTTTTCAACAAATTCCATTGAAAGTGAGACAGAAATGTTCGAATTTTTAACATTTTCCGGAAAAACCCAGCGTTTTCGGGCGAAAATTGAATTATTTTTGGGAAAAACCCAATATTTTCCAAGAAAATCAACTTTTTTACCGGAAAAATTGAGATTTTTCCAAAAATAACTCAATTTTCCAGCCCACCTAACTTTCCAGCCTAACACTGGTTGTGGTGGCCTGGTATTCTCCATTTTCCCCTACTGCGATGTCCGACATGCGATCTCACTTTTTCGCAACTAATGACAGAGGGACCGCAAGGAAGCTTCTGGTCCCCAAAACACCAAATGATCACTATCTGGTGACTTGGGGTATATTCAATGTATATCCGAACTTTGATATTGATCTTTAAATTTTAACCCCTAAAATTACACTTTTAATGTATAGCAAGACTTCCCACTTACGGTCTCAATTTTCGCAAGCAGGGATAATGAGACCCGCAAGTAAATTATTAGCCTTGAAAATATCAAATAAGCGCGAAAGTATTTAAGCTATTATATATAAAAATTTATACCAAATATGGTGGTAATATCTTGATTTTAACCTCTAACAGGCATGAAGACAGTTTAAGCGGAAACCCTTTTTTGAAATGAGCCACTAAAGAGAGTGACTTAAAATATATAGGTTATAATTTATAAACACTCCTTGTCTTTTACCTGGGCTTAAGATCGGCAACTATAATACTTGTCAGATTTTGGGATTTTTTCCACAGTGAATTTCACTGCTGTTTTTTTTTTTTTTTTTTTTTTTTAAATTATCAACTCCCCTCATTCTTTACCCGGTTTTGGGACCTGCAATTATAAAACTTCTATAATTTTTTTTCTACGTTGAATTTTGCTTCTGTTTTATTTATTTATTTATTTATTTATTTATTTATTTATTTATTTATTTATTTATTTATTTATTTATTTCCCTTTATAATTTATCAACTCCCCACATCTTTTAACCAGACTTGGGACTGGCAAGTATAAAACCTAGCAGATTTAGAGGGTTTTTTTTTTGGTGTGGTGGGGTGGCAATAGTGCATTTCTCTACTTTTTTTCTTTTCTCGGCCTCTTCAAGGTGGGCTTTTATAGTGCATTTCGCAACTGTTTTTTCTCAGCCTCTTTGGGTTTTTACAGCGCATTTCTTTTTTCTCATTACGTTATTCGGATTGTCTGGTTGTATTGCTCCAACGCATGTGGAACTGAATTCCCAGGTCGATTCAACTGACTTGGAAAATAATGAAAAATGGAACCGTATATATACTGGATCCACTAATATGCGGAATTCGTTATTTGACTGGGATTCACTGTATGCAATGTTAGAAATATTCGTATTGTGTTATGCTACCTCCAAACTTAGAACTACTTTTTAAAACCATTTTTGTTTTGATACATCCACCCTCGATTATATTAGATGGGATGTCTGCGTGAACATTCCCCCCCCCACCCCCAAGTCGCGAAATGTCTATAGCCTACATTTAAGTATTTTGCTTTGTTTATCTTGCGTGTGTGTGTGGGGGGGGAGTACTAATTCTCAAGTTCCTTCAAATGGAGATATTAACCACCAAAATGTAGCCACCAAGGCCCTTGTCCAATAAGCTTGAAATTCTTTAAAAAGAATTATTTTCGAGAACCTCCACTGACAATACTTGGAGATGGGCCGGGCCAGTTCCTATCAAAATCACCTGCGTTTTGTCCCAAGTCGAGTTTCGTACCGGGACGATCCGTCAGAAAAGCTGATTTTTTGGGTGTGTGGGTGTGTGTGGGGGTGCCTTTTCAAGTGTTTTCGAAAGAACATATTAACCCCACAGCCTGGAACCCTGTCCAATATACTTGAAATTATTTTAAACTAATTCCTGGTGAATCACCAGTCACAATGCTTTGGGATGTGGTATTCACCTCCTTTTAGTGAGAGAGATTCAACTTTGTTCACAAAGTCTTTCTTGTTTTGGGTCTAATACGGAGAGATTGCATGATGTATGCACAAAATAAGAGTGTTTCATGGGTGGGCATTTTCTCGCGCGCTTGTGCTTGCACAAAACGTTTTCTTGTTTTAGTTTGGACGTTTAATGTCTTTGTCAATATATCTCTTCAGACATGTTTTTCTGCCCTAAAAATTATGGGTCATGCAACAACTAAATGACAAGGAAATTGTTGGAAAGATGTTCCAGTTACGTGCACATTTTAACAGGGAATTCCCAACAAAAACACACCGATAGTCAATTGTATTTTTCATGTCCCAAAATTAATGAAATCACCTTCTTCTTCCTCTGGAATCTTCAGTAATGATGTCACATTTCAGTAGAATAGTTTGTTTTTTTAAATATTTTTTTCCGAACCAACTCACACATAACCCAATGGCGTCGGTATTTCCGTAGTGTGCTATTTCAGGGAGATTATGTGATAAACTTATTTAAGGGATGGGTGACATTAACCATATTTTCTCTCTATTTTGCTATAACAGTATTGAATTAGTTTCTTCAATTTTTATTTTCCAGTAATTTGTGATAATTGGCCAAATAAAGAAGTACAGTCACAGAGTCGCACGAAAGGAATTCCACTGTGCCAACGCCCTTCTTTTACACCAATTCAACTATTTCTATATCTGAGAAATGCAACATATCCAATTTTTCACTGGAACGCTCAGTCGCCAGCGCCATTGCGAATTATGGTCACATTGTTGTTGCTGCAATTGGGATGCCAGCAAATATCGCCGCTTTCTTCACAATACTTGCAATTAAACCGATGACGTCATTTTACTTGTACCTTGCTGTTTTAGCTTTAGCCGACTTAACTTCTTTAGGTTTAAAAGTCTTGTATAAGGAGCTACAGCGAACAGGTTCGTTTAACATATGGCTATGTCGTTTAAATCCTGTATATTTCTGGACATGGGTAACATTTGCCAACTGCATATTAATTCCGATGTCAATAGAAAGAGCTATCATATCGTGGTTTCCAATTCAAGCAAGAAACATAAAAAAGCGATATGCATCATGCACAATGGTTAGCTGTTTCCATTTCCTGTTTGCTGTAAACATCCACAACATTTGGACCCAGGACGTACGAGAGTTGACGAATTATGATGATTATCCATGCATATTCAAACCAGAGTATTTGAAATACGCAGTGATCACAAGGTGGTCCACTATCATTCTACTCATGTGCCTACCTGGTTTTGTGATAATTATATGTAACTGCCTGTTGGTAGCTGGAATAAAAAGATCGCACCAACAACTGGCAATGATGTCAGACAGTCAGCAAATTGAAGGACGGAAGCAACACATGCAGTTATCTATCATGTCTATTACTGTTACAGTGCTATTTCTTTTACTGAATACACCATATTCCATTTATCTTCTAGCTTACAAACCTAATCCAAAACTATGTAGTTCCTACATCATACATCACACTGTTATATTAATGTCAGATATCAACAATGTTGTCAACTTCTTTATATACTTTCTATCCGGATCGAAGTTCAGAAGAACTTTCCTTGGCTTCATTTCTTGTTGGAGGCGGACCAAGAACACAATTCAGACACCACGGCAATCGACGACAGAATTATCAGGAATATAATATTGTTTGGTGTTTGGTGTTATCTAACGCCAAATGTAACTGCACTGTATCCGTTCAAATACCATTTACCGAATCGTAATCCCTTTACGGTAAACTGTAAAACATATTCATAAAATTTCGGTCGACTTACCGATAGTCGGTTGCCGTTACTTCTAACGTGAGTTTGACGATAATGACTGTTTCTGCGCGTGTGCGGCGAAGCAAAGTTGATTTAGAACGAATGCATTCAAGTCTCTAATTCCTGGTTTTGCAAAATGATATCGACCATGACGACGGATGCCTTCTTTTAAACGAGACAAATTTTTACCGTAGACTCATTAATATTTTTAACCTGCAGCCATACGGCTGCCAGTTAAAGTTAATGACAATTCAGCAGCCTTCTCGAGTAATGAAGAGTAACCAGTTACCAGTTCCTTGGTTTTGCTCGAAGATGAGTCATAAAAAAGACCGACATTGCCAGCAGTAGTTCAACTCATTGAACCCGAGATACCGCTTTTCCAGTCCAGGAGGAGGATACGTCATACTTTCATTAAGTAGGGTGTCTGCTGAGTTAAAGTATTGGGTATCGCAATCAATATTTTCAACGTGCAGCTTGAGGGCTGCACGTTGAAAATATTGATCAGTCTATCCCCAAATAATAAATATGGACTCTTCCTGTTGCTTCCATTGAATGTATGTGGAAGAAACCACCATATTTCAAAGGGTAAATATGGTATTTCGGCGGTAATATTTTATGGTAGAAGTACTGGCAGCTGGTTGTCAGTGCTTTTACCGTGCTTTTAACGGCAATGTTTACAGTGTATCATTGTATGTAATAGGACCTTCAACAAACGTGAGAATCTCTTTCACATATATGGGAAGGTTCCGAAATAATTTAATCCCACGCCCCCCACCAAGTCTGCTTGAGTAATTATTTTTTCCTCTTCATTGATTTGTTGTTAATTTGCTTTTTAAATGGTTTGTCAGAGAAACACGACAAATGAACTGCTGACCGAAGTGTTATTGAGTCACTCAACGAAGTTGACATCATTTCTGGCGATCGTCAGACTTTTCTTTCTTTTTCCTCCATCCGACTTTTAGGGCACTTCGCCCTTCACCCACGCTCGTGAAATCTGCAAGAGGTGTTGATGGGTGTTCAATGTCAAATGTTGTAC
Source organism: Pictodentalium vernedei (assembly GCA_031216915.1). NCBI lineage: Eukaryota > Metazoa > Mollusca > Scaphopoda > Dentaliida > Dentaliidae > Pictodentalium > Pictodentalium vernedei. The sequence goes on from CM062297.1 coordinate 318,713,679, forward strand.
TCTTACTTTTTTTTTGCATTTCAACCTTTATCCAAAGCAATACCCAGTTTACGCGTTTTCGTGATCTTCAAACTTTCCATATTCCATCTCCAACAAAAACGCATTTTAACAGCTCAATCGATGGTGGAATCAGATACCTTTACCCAGACTAAACTCAGAAGAGAACATTATAGATTAATATGTTACAAACGCCAGCGAGATGTTTCAGATCCGTTTATACCAATAGAAAAACAAGTCGCCATAAAACTAAAATATTTTAACTATTGATTTCAAGAGAGCGTGGACTCACTTTTGTTATGAAGTGAAGGCTGGGGCATGAATACGCAGGTGTGATTATTATAAATGGTTCGTATGAAATGAAAAGTATTAGTGTTTTTCATAGCACAACTTGAAGTATGTATACAAGCGTGCCGGCCGATCAATAGAAGAAATTAAACTGAGAAAGAACAGCAAGTAATTGGTAAACGGTAAGAAGTTTTGAGAGTTATATGAAATCGTACTGTTCCTTTCTTTTTTCTGTTTGTGTCTTTCTGATTTTATCTGTTTTTGGGTTTTCTTTTTTTATTTATTGATCTAATTCAAGGGCCCAGCAGGGGCGGTGGAAGCTCGACAAATGTGGAGGGGCACAAATTTACGATGCTACCATTGTTCGACCGAGTGTGAGAAAGGTTACAATCGTATATCGGTAAATGTACCATGACTCTCGTTTAGATAAACATGCCGCTGTGTGGTCACTGTCTCAATCATCTTCCAACCCGAAAGCCAGCCTTCGAGTTGGAAGATAACTGAAGTAGAAGAAACGGACCGAAGCGACCGAAAGTGGGATTCTTTGGCTAAATATTGTTTCGATTTGCAAATAATGTTACAGGAATACCTGTATATTGACACGTTTGCATGCGCCCATTTTTACTCATTGTGTAACTGCGAAACATATCGGTGGAAAAAAAGTGGAGGGGCACTCGCCAGCTGTATACCCCTGGCTCCATTGCCTCTGGTGCCCAGCGAATATCAAATTTTACATCGAATCAAATAAGGCAGTGGATTTCGAATCTCAAATTTTAGATCGAATCGAATACAAAGGATTTCGAATCGATCGAATTTAGAATTGACTCTCACGACTTTTCAAGTTATAAATATTGCACCTTTCTACAGCCGTGAATATTCAATACACAAGCGACGTGACGTTAGTTACTTATTCCTTATATGGCATTTGACATTTTTTATTCCATCAAAACAGGGAAAATGGCACCTGCTGTAGGGTCGCACAAATGAAGACGAGTTGATTGACATTTTTCCCGTCCCCATATGACCCCTCTTTATTGGGCAACCAAGGCCCTAAAAGTGACAACCTCCCAGAAAACCTTCTAGATGGGCAAATCTGATCAAATAAAAGGTGCTGTAGGGTGGCACAAATGAAGACGAGTTGATTGACATGCTGCCCGTCCCCATAAGACCCACTTTGTGGGGCAACCAAGGCTCTAAAAGTGACAACGTCCCAGAAAACCTTCTAGATGGGCAAATCTGATCAAATAAAAGATGCTATAGGGTGGCACAAATAAAGACGAGATGATTGCCATGTTGCCCGTCCCCATATGACCCCTCTTTATTGGGCAACCAAGGCCCTAAAAGTGACAACCTCCCAGCAAACCTTCTAGATGGGCAAATCTGATCAAATAAAAGGTGCTGTAGGGTGGCACAAATGAAGACGAGTTGATTGACATGCAGCCCGTCCCCATAAGACCCACTTTGTGGGGCAACCAAGGCTCTAAAAGTGACAACCTCCCAGAAAACCTTCTAGATGGGCAAATCTGATCAAATAAAAGATGCTATAGGGTGGCACAAATAAAGACGAGATGATTGCCATGTTGCCCGTCCCCATATGACCCCTCTTTATGGGGCAACCAAGGCCCTAAAAGTGACAACCTCCCAGAAAACCTTCTAGATGGGCAAATCTGATCAAATAAAAGATGCCTTAGGGTGGCACAAATGAAGACGAGTTGATTGACATGCTGCCCGTCACCATAAGACCCACTTTGTGGGGCAACCGAGGCTCTAAAAGTGACAACCTCCCAGAAAACCTTCCAGATGGGCAAATCTGATCAAATAAAAGATGCTATAGGGTGGCACAAATAAAGACGAGATGATTGCCATGTTGCCCGTCCCCATATGACCCCTCTTTATGGGGCAACCAAGGCCCTAAAAGTGACAACCTCCGAGAAAACCTTCTAGATGGGCAAATGTGATCAAATAAAAGGTGTTGTAGGGTGGCACAAACAAAGACGAGTCGATTGACATGTTGAACGTCCCCATATGACCCCTCTGTATGGGGCAACCAAGGCCCTGAAAGTGACAACCTCCCAGAAAACCATCTAGATGGGCAAATCTGATCAAATAAAAGGTGCTGTAGGGTGGCACAAACAAAGACGATTTGATTGACATGTTGCCCGTCCCCATATGACCCCTCTTTATGGAGCAACCAAGGCCCTAAATGTGACAACCTCCCAGAACATCTTCTAGATGGGCAAACCTGATCAAATAAAAGGTGCTGTAGGGTGGCACAAATGAAGACGAGGTGATTGGCATGTTGCCCGTCCCCATATGACCCCTCTTTATGGGGCAACCAAGGCCCTAAAAGTGACAACCTCCCAGAAAACCTTCTAGATGGGCAAATCTGATCAAATAAAATGAGCTGTAGGGTGGCACAAATGAAAACGAGTTGATTGATATGTTGCCCGTCGTAATATGACCCCTCTTTATGGGGCAACCAAGGCCCTAAATGTGAAACTCTCCCAGAAAACCTTGTAGATGGGCAAATCTGATCAAATAAAAGGTGCTTTAGGGTGGTACAAATGAAGACGAGTTGATTGACATGTTGCCCGTCCCCATATGACCCCTCTTTATGGAGCAACCAAGGGCCTAAAAGTGACAACCTCCCAGAAAACCTTCTAGATGTGCAAATCTGATCAAATAAAAGGTGCTGCAGGGCGGCACAAATGAAGACGAGTTGATTGACATGTTGCCCGTCCCTATATGACCCCTTTTTATGGGGCAACCATGGCCCTAAAAGTGACAACCTCCGAGAAAACCTTCTAGATGGGCAAATCTGATCAAATAAAAGGTGTTGTAGGGTGGCACAAACAAAGAGGAGTCGATTGACATGTTGAACGTCCCCATATGACCCCTCTTTATGGGGCAACCAAGGCCCTGAAAGTGACAACCTCCCAGAAAACCTTCTACATGGGCAAATCTGATAAAATAAAAGGTGCTGTAGGGTGGCACAAACAAAGACGATTTGATTGACATGTTGCCCGTCCCCATATGACCCCTCTTTATGGGGCAGCCAAGGCCCTAAATGTGACAACCTCCCAGAACATCTTCTAGATGGGCAAACCTGATCAAATAAAAGGTGCTGTAGGGTGGCACAAATGAAGACGAGGTGACTGGCATGTTGCCCGTCCCCATATCACCCCTCTTTATGGAGCAACCAAGGCCCTAAAAGTGACAACCTCCCAGAAAACCTTCTAGATGGGCAAATCTGATCAAATAAAAGGAGCTGTAGGGTGGCACAAATGAAAACGAGTTGATTGATATGTTGCCCGTCGTAATATGACCCCTCTTTATGGGGGCAACCAAGGCCCTAAATGTGAAACCCTCCCAGAAAAGCTTCTAGATGGGCAAATCTGATCAAATAACAGGTGCTGTAGGGTGGCACAAATGAAGACGAGGTGATTGAGATGTTGCACGTCCCCGTATGACCCCTCTTTATGGAGCAACCAAGGCCCTAAAAGTGACAACCTCCCAGAAAACCTCCTAGATGGGCAAATCTGATCAAATAAAAGGTGTTGTAGGGTGGCACAAATGAAGCAGAGTTGATTGGCATGTTGTCCGTCCCAATATGACCCCTCTTTATTACAAGGTTAACTCGAGTTTAACGCGAGTTTATCGACGATGTTAATGCGAGTTTATTTTCGAGGTTATCGCGAGTTTATCCGCGTTGTTAGCGCGAGTTAAATGCAAGGTTAACGCGAGTTTAACGCGAATTTATCCGCAAGGTTATTACGAGTTTATCCGCATTGTTTGGGACAGTTAATCCGCGAGGTTAACGCAAGGTTATCGCGAGATTATCCGTGAGGTTAGTGCGTGTTTAACGCTAGTTTATCCGCAAGGTTAACGCGAGTTTAACACGAGTTTATCCACGAGGTTAACTTGAGTTTATCGCGTGTTTATCGGCGATGTTAACGCGAGTTTATGGCGAGGTTATCGGGAATTTACCCGAGTTGTCAGCGCGAGTTAAACGTGAAATTAACGCGAGTGTGAGGCGAGTTTATCCGCTAGGTTATCGTGAGTTTAGCGCGAGTATATCCGCGACGTTAACGCGAGTTTATCCGCGAGGTTACCACGAATTTATCCGCGAGGTTAACTCCAGTTTAGCGGGAGTTTATCCGCGAAGTTAACGCGATTTGGCGTGTGTTCATCCACGAGTTTAACGCGAGTTTATCCGCGAGGTTAACGCGAGGTTAACGCGAGTTTTACGCTAGTTTAACGCGAGTTAATCCGCGAGATTATCTTGTGTTTATCGGCGCGGTCAGCGCGAGTTTATACGAGTCGTTAATGCGAGTTTTTCCGCCAGATCAACGCGAGATTATCCGCGATATTCATGCGAGTTTGTGCGCGTTATTAGCGCGAGTTTATCCACGAGGTTTACGCGGGTTTGGCGGGAAGTTATCCGCGACGTTAACGCGAGTTCATCCGCGAAGTTAACGCGAATTTATCGGCTGTTAACACGAATTTATGGGCGAGGTTATCGTGGATTATACGCGTTGTTATCGCTAGTTTATCCGCGAGTTAATTCGCGAGGTTTGTTCGCGAGTTTTACACGAGTTTATCGCCGCGGTTAACGCGGGTAAACGAGTTAATTCGCGAAGTTAACGAGGTTAGCGCGAGTTTATGCGCGACGCGAACGCGAGTTTTTACGCGAGATTAACGGGAGTCAAACCACTAGGTTAAAGAGAGTTTAATTCGAGGTTAACTCGAGTTTAACGAGAATTAATCCGGTAGGTTAACGCATGTTTATCCGTGAAGTTAACTCGAGGTTAACGCGAGTTTATACGCGAGGTTAACGTGAGTGTAACGCAACTTTAATGCGAGTTAATCCGCGATGTTAACGTGTGTTTACCCGCGAGTGTAACGCGAATTTATCCCGATGTTCAGACGAGCTTAACGTGAGTTTAACGCTAGTTAATCCGCGAGGTTAACGCGCGTTTATCTCCGTGGTTAATGCGAGTTTAACGCGACTTTAACGCGAGTTAAATCGCGAGGTTAGCGCGTGTGTATCCGCGGGATTAGCGCGAGTGTATGTGCGACCCTAACGCGAGTTTATCCGCGAGAGTAACGCGAGTTTATCCGCTACGTTTATGCGAGTTTAAAGTGAGGTTAACTCGAGTTTAACGCGAGTTCATCCGGGAGGTTAATTCGAGTTTAACGGGAGTTTATCCGCGTCGTTAGCACGGGTTTGACGCGAGGTTAACTCGAGAGTATGCGTGAGGTTAGCGCGTGTTTAACGCGAGTTTATCCGCAAGGTTAACGCGAGATTAACACGAGCGTTAATCTCGCGTCAACCTTGTGGATAAACTCGCGTAAAATGCGCGTTAAACTCGCGTTAACACCGCGGATAAACTCGAGTTCACTTTGCGGATAAACTCGGATTAACCTCGCGCTTACACTTGCGTTAACCTCGCGGATAAACTTGTGCTAAACTCGCGATAACCTAGCGCATAAACTTATGTCAAACTCGCGTTAACCTCGCGTTAAACTCGCTTAAAACTCGCGTAAAACTCGTGGGTAAACTCGTGTTAAACTCCCGCTAATCGCGCGGAGGTTGTCAATTTTAGGGCCTTGGTTGCCCCATAAAGAGGAGTCATATGGGGACGGGCAACATGTCAATCAACTCATCTTCATCTGTGCCAACCTGCAGCACCTTTCATTTGATCAGATTCGCCCATCTAGAAGGTTTTCTGGGAGGTTGTCACTTTTAGGGCCTTGGTTCCCCCAAAAGAGGGGTAATATGGGGCCGGGCAACATGTCAATCAACTCGTCTTCATTTGAGCCACCCTGCAGCACCTTTTGTTTGATCTGATTTGCCCATCTAAAATGGCTTCTGGGAGGGTGTCACTTTTAGGGCCTTGGCTGCCCCATAAAGATGGGGTCATATGGGGACGGGCAACATGTCAATCAACTCGTCTTCATTTCTGCCACCCTACAGCGCTTTTTATTTGATCAGATTTGCCCATCTAGAAGGTTTTCTGGGAGGTTGTTACTTTAGTGTCTTGGTTGCCCCATAAAGAGGGGTCATATGGGCACGGGCAACATGTCAATCAACTCGTCTTCACTTGTGCCACCCTGCAGCACCTTTTATTTGATCACATTTGTTCATTTAGAATGTTTTCTGGGAGGCTGTCATTTTTTGGGCCGTGGTTGCCCCATAGAGGGGGCAAATGAGGACGGGCAACAAGTCAATCAACTCGTCTTCATTTGTGCCACCATGCAGCACCATTTATTTGATCAGATTTTCCATCTCGAAGGTTTTCTGGGAGGTTGTCACATTTAAGGCCTTGGTTGCCCCATAAAGAGGGGTCATATGGGGACGGGCAACATGTCAATCAACTCGTCTTCATATGTGCCACCCTACAGCACCTTTTATTTGATCAGATTTGCACATCTAGAAGGTTTTCTGGCAGGTTGTCAATTTTAGGGCCTTGTTTGCCCCATAAAGAGGAGTCATATGGGGACAGGCAACATGTCGATCAACTTGCCTTCAATTGTGCCACCCTGCTGCACCTTTTATTTGATCAGATTAGCCCATCTAGAAGGTTTTCTGGGAGGTTATCACTTTTAGGGCCTTGGTTGCCCCATAAAGAGGGGTTATATGGGGACTGGCAACATGTCAATCAACTTGTCTTCATTTGATTTGAGCCACCCTGCAGCAACTTTTATTTGATCAGATTTGCCCATCTGGAAGGTTTTCTGGGAGGTTGTCACTTTTAGGGCCTTGGTTGCCCCATAAAGATGGGTCATATGGGGACGGGCAACATGTCAATCAACTCGTCTTCATTTGAGCCACCCTGCAGCACCTTATATTTGATCAGATGTGTCCATCTAGAAGGTTTTCTGGGAGGTTGTCACTTTTGGGGCCTTGGTTGCCCCATAAAGAGGGGTCATATGGGGACGGGCAACATGTCAATCAACTCGTCTTCATATGTGCCACCCTACAGCACCTTTTATTTGATCAGATTTGCACATCTAGAAGGTTTTCTGGCAGGTTGTCAATTTTAGGGCCTTGTTTGCCCCATAAAGAGGAGTCATATGGGGACAGGCAACATGTCGATCAACTTGCCTTCAATTGTGCCACCCTGCTGCACCTTTTATTTGATCAGATTTGCCCATCTAGAAGGTTTTCTGGGAGGTTATCACTTTTAGGGCCTTGGTTGCCCCATAAAGAGGGGTTATATGGGGACTGGCAACATGTCAATCAACTTGTCTTCATTTGATTTGAGCCACCCTGCAGCAACTTTTATTTGATCAGATTTGCCCATCTGGAAGGTTTTCTGGGAGGTTGTCACTTTTAGGGCCTTCGTTGCCCCATAAAGATGGGTCATATGGGGACGGGCAACATGTCAATCAACTCGTCTTCATTTGAGCCACCCTGCAGCACCTTATATTTGATCAGATGTGTCCATCTAGAAGGTTTTCTGGGAGGTTGTCACTTTTGGGGCCTTGCTTGCCCCATAAAGAGGGGTCATATGGGGACGGGCAACATGTCAATCGACTCGCCTTCATTTTTACCACCCTACAGCATCTTTTATTTCATCAGATTTGCCCATCTGGAAGGTTTTCTCTGAGGTTGTCACTTTTAGAGCCCTGGTTGCCCCACAAAGTGGGTCATATGGGGACGGGCAACATGTCAATCAACTCGTCTTCATTTGTGCCACCCTACAGTACCTTTTATTTGATAAGATTTGCCCATCTAGAAGGTTTCCAGGGAGGTTGTCACTTTTAGGGCCTTAGTTGCCCCATAAAGAGGGGTCATTTGGGGACGGGCAACATGTCAATCAACTCGTCTTCATATGTGCCACCCTACAGCACCTTTTATTTGATCAGATTTGCACATCTAGAAGGTTTTCTGGCAGGTTGTCAATTTTAGGGCCTTGTTTGCCCCATAAAGAGGAGTCATATGGGGACGGGCAACATGTCGATCAACTTGCCTTCAATTGTGCCACCCTGCTGCACCTTTTATTTGATCAGATTTGCCCATCTAGAAGGTTTTCTGGGAGGTTATCACTTTTAGGGCCTTGGTTGCCCCATAAAGAGGGGTTATATGGGGACTGGCAACATGTCAATCAACTTGTCTTCATTTGATTTGAGCCACCCTGCAGCAACTTTTATTTGATCAGATTTGCCCATCTGGAAGGTTTTCTGGGAGGTTGTCACTTTTAGGGCCTTGGTTGCCCCATAAAGATGGGTCATATGGGGACGGGCAACATGTCAATCAACTCGTCTTCATTTGAGCCACCCTGCAGCACCTTATATTTGATCAGATGTGTCCATCTAGAAGGTTTTCTGGGAGGTTGTCACATTTGGGGCCTTGGTTGCCCCATAAAGATGGGTCATATGGGGACGGGCAACATGTCAATCAACTCGTCTTCATTTGAGCCACCCTGCAGCACCTTATATTTGATCAGATGTGTCCATCTAGAAGGTTTTCTGGGAGGTTGTCACATTTGGGGCCTTGGTTGCCCCATAAAGAGGGGTCATATGGGGACGGGCAACATGTCAATCGACTCGCCTTCATTTTTACCACCCTACAGCATCTTTTATTTCATCAGATTTGCCCATCTGGAAGGTTTTCTCTGAGGTTGTCACTTTTAGAGCCTTGGTTGTCCCACAAAGTGGGTCTTATGGGGACGGGCAACATGTCAATCAACTCGTCTTCATTTGTGCCACCCTACAGTACCTTTTATTTGATAAGATTTGCCCATCTAGAAGGTTTCCAGGGAGGTTGTCACTTTTAGGGCCTTAGTTGCCCCGTGAAGAGGGGTCATTTGGGGACGGGCAACATGTCAATCAACTCGTCTTCATTTATGCCACCCTACACCACCTTTTATTTGATCACATTTGCCCATCTAGAAGGGTTTTTGGGAGGTTGTCACTTTTAGGGCCTTGGTTGCACCATGAAGAGGGGTCATATGGGGGCGGGCAACATGTCAATCAACTCGTCTTCATTTGTGCCACACCACAGCAACTTTTATTTGATCAGATTTGCCCATCTAGAAGGTTTTCTGGGAGTTGTCACTTCTAGGGCCTTGGTTGCCCCATAAAGAGGGGTCATATGAGGACAGGCAACATGTCACTCAACTCGTCTTCATTTGTGCCACCCTACAGCATATTTTATTTGATCAGATTTGCCCATCTAGAAGGTTTTCTGGGAGGTTGTCACTTTTAGGGCCTTGGTTGCCCCATAAAGAGGGGTGATATGGGGACGAGCAACATGTCAATCAACTTGTCTTCATTTGTGCCACCCTACAGCACCTTTTATTTGGTCAGATTTGCCCATCTGCAAGGTTTTCTGGGAGGTTGTCACTTTTAGAGCCTTGGATGCCCAACAAAGTGGGTCTTATGGGGACGGGCAACATGTCAATCAACTTGTCTTCATTTGTGCCACCCTACAGCACCTTTTTATTTGATCAGATTTGCTCATCTAGAAGGTTTTCTGGGAGGTTGTCACTTTTAGGGCCTTGGTTGCCCCATAAAAATGGGTCATATGAGGACGGGCAACATGTCAATCCACTCGTCTTCATTTGTGCCACCCTACAGCATCTTTTATTTGATCAGATTTGCCCATCGTGAAGGTTTTCTGGGAGGTTGTTACTTTTAGGGCCTTGGTTGCCCAATCAAGAGGAGACATATGAGGACGGGCAACATGTCAATCAACTCGCCTTCATTTGTGCCACCCTACAGCACCTTTTATTTGATCAGATTTGCCCATGTAGAAGGTTTTCTGGGAGGTTGTCACTTTTAGGGCTTTGGTTGCCCCATAAAGAGGGGTGATATGGGGACGAGCAACATGTCAATCAACTCGTCTGCATTTGTGCCACCCTACAGCACCTTTTATTTGATCAGATTTGCCCATCTAGAAGGTTTTCTGGGAGGTTGTCACTTTTAGGGCCTTGGTTGCCCCATAAAGAGGGGTTATATGGGGACGGGTAATATGTCAATCAACTCGTCTTCATTTGTGCCACCCTACAGCAGATGCCCTTTTTCCTGTTTTGATGGAATAAAAAATGTCAAATGTCAAATAAGGAATAAGTAACTAACTTCACGTCGCTCAATACCCAATTGTCGTGTTCAACGCCGAATCGTCTGTTTGAATAAAGTCCATCAAAGAAGCGGAATATTAGAGACCGGAGTAAAAGTAGTTTCGGGGTTTTAACATCCTTGCACCATTCTTCTCCTGCTGGTCTCCTGTACATGTAAAACATGATGACGAAACCCCAATAATACAAAATTTTAACTTATTCTTTGGACGATTTTAAAAGCTATCCTTAGGAACAGCCACCATTTATACGTTAGAAGATTTTTTTAAAAGACAATAAGCTTCTTGGGTCAATACATTCCAAACCCTCTGGCCATTTGGTATGAACATATCAGAGGAGAATGCTAAAGAAGCAAGGACCTGCGAAGCTTCAAGATTCGAATCTTAAGTTGATATTCGGTATGATTGGAAATCGGCGGCCCGATTCGTTTCCTCCCGAATCTTTTTCGGTATCCACTCAAAAACACAAGATTTTCTTTTCATTATACGCTTTTTCTAAAAATCTGATAATGCCTCTCGTTTCAACCTTGAATTGATGCATGAAAGTAAACAGTACATTGAATCATTGAAACGCGCATGTGATTTTATTAATACTCGGAACAGATAGCATCTTTCAATCTGATTCAGCTGGCGGGTTTCCAGTCCAAACGTGTCCTCAAAGTACGTAAAATACCTTTTTGGTTTGGTACTTCCTTTGAAACCCAAAACGTATATTACGGACTTTCAGGCCATGTTTGGACTAGCGGGTTTCATGCATCAATTCAAGGTGAATACGTGTTGAATTATTTCTTGAAATGATCGGTATCCACTCAAAAAACTCTAGATTTACTTTTCATTATACGTTTTTAGAACACACTGATCATTTCCAGTGATAATTTGACTAGTATTCACCTTGAAGTGATGCTTTGAAAGCCCCATTTTGATAGATACCATGAAAGTGAAAATTTCTATATCTTCACAGTGGGAGATGCGATTTCTATCTTTCCTCAATTTCTTCGATAATCTATCGTTTAGCGTATAATAAGGTTTGGTATAAATGGTCTTCATCGTCTTCATCGGTTCACAAAACGCACAGTTCGGATGGAAATCGTACACAAATGATGTTGAAATAAAAGACTGAGAGTAATCTCCAACACAGTAACATAAACAACACCTTCACTCATGCCACCAGCCATACTAATTTCCCAACCGCATCATCAAGGATAATATTCCACCTACATCATGAAGACATACCTTCGACGAAGGCATACCTTGAAGATGAGGTTGGGTTTTTTTATCAGTCGGGACTTGAGCTACCACAGTCGGAAGAAATCAGGTTCATAGATCCCCAACCCCCTCGGTCATCTTCAAGACGCAACTGATTTGATTCGTGGATCGATTCAATTTCGAATAATTCTGCAGGCTTGCTAGCTATCTATCTCCGATTCCTTGAACGACTAGAATCCTACCGAGTGTTTAAGCCATAGAGTAATTGCACGAACGAGTGACTCCACATACGACTCTTATCCTCATCTCGGAAAAAGGGGTACCGAAGGCGAGACGTTTTCAAAAAGGGGTTCCGTAAGTGGGATATCTAAAAACAGGGTTGATGGTTGTCCCTAATAAACCATCGAGCAATTACTGAAAAGTCATTGCTCGAACGACTCGAATCCTACCGAGCAAATAAGCTACAGCGCAGTTGCTCGATCGGGTGACTCCAAATGCGACTCTTATCCTCATCTCGGTAAAAAGGGTACCGAAGGCCAGACGATTTTTTAAAAAAGGGGATTTCGTAGGGATTCCATGAAAGAATTCTGTAAGTGGGATTCCATAAGTGGGATTCCATAAGTGGGATTCCATAAGTGGGATTCCAAGCTCCTATATAGCTCCTATACAGGTGGTCTTACCATCTACTTCAGCTTTCTGTCCTACGGTTAGCTTCTACTGTAGTCCCCCAATACTATAGTATTCTTCTACCATTGTACCATCACTACTGACTCGGCCAAGTCTTATATATCAAATGACCATCCATACTCTGCTACGAGACTAAAAACCAAGCCTACACCACACAACACTGCATTACATATTACCTATATCATCTGTGGGACAGCACACGGCCATAGATGGAAGTGGTTCCAAGTGTTAAGATGGGACCTACAATGGGAATATACCGTCCATACTGTACTACCGCATTAGACAACCAGGGATCACCCCGCCCACAATAGCGCTTGGCCCATCATTACGTCCTTCCTATATCAGTCATAGGATAATATGAAGCATTAGGTGGATTAATAGTACTAAGGGCTAACATGGGATCTGTAGGGGAGCAGATCGTACATCCTATACTGCCACCCTGGGCGACCATGCATTACCCCCACCCACCCTGCAATACCGCCTGGCCTAGAATAAGATACTACCTATACCAGTCAGAGGATAGCACAAAGAAATCGGTAAGTTAATACAGCAAGGATTAAGATTGGACCTACTTTTCTGCCAATCCAAACCACCAAAGACTATCTCGCAATACCGCACTAGACGACGACCATGCACCCCACAATACTGGTTGACCTAGCATTATATACTACCTATACCAGTCATAGGATAATATGAAGGTCGATTAGTAGTACCAATGGCTAATAGCATACCTACGAAATAAATTGTATGAACAGTCTTGTAATAAATTGTTTAAACAGTCTTCTAATAAAATGAATAAACAACTTAGTAATTTGTTTAAACATATTAGTAAATTGTATAAAATTGTATATAGTATTGAAATAAATTGTATAAAACAGTCTTGTAATAAATTGTTTAAACAACAGTCTTCAAGTAAATTGAATAAATAAATTAGTAAATGGAATAAATAAATTAGTAATATGAATAAACAAATTACTAACTAAAGAACGGTTGTCGCTTCCACGCAGCCGTAGTTTTCTAATTCTAATAGTTTTTAACTGAATCATCTCCCCATGAATTTTTCATTCAACATTTATTTTTTCTAAAATTAGTGTGTGGACAACTCCTTCGAGATATGAAAATCTTCCATTGAGTGCGACAAGACGCCATTTGCTAAGCTAAAGCATTGTAGATGGCGTCATGTTGCATTCAAGGGACGACATACAACTCATTAAAGCCTCTTATACATTATCACTGAAAATTAGATACTCTTAATATTCAGTCTAACAGTAAAATGACTATTTTGAATTATCTTCTTTTAAACGTAGATTTCATTTTTTTTTTTGGCGGTCTCATACTCGTCATCTGCATAAACGCTGTCCCGAAAATAAACGGAAATCGGATCGGGCAAACGGATTTCGGATAGCGGAAGAATTAACTTCACCCATTGAAAAAGTAAGCATGAAATACGTCTGGGCTAAGGTTTATCCACAACGTGGGTCGCGAATTTAACCCTTTGAACTCTGGTGGTATCTTCCATGCCAGTTCAATGGCAGCAATTAGAAAACAAAATTGATTGGTCTCCCCCACACATTTACTGAACAGACAACCTATTTTATGACGTTATGAGGTATCATGTTGCTGGCCGGAAAAACGGCCGCTAGTGTTCAAAGGATTAACTTTCAGCAGCTGTTGTTTCACTTTGTGCCTTCAAGCAACATTCTGTACTAATGTTTTAAAGGTGAACAAGTTACTTTTTGGACACTCGATTTGCTCTTTTGCATTCCATTTTCGTTTGTTCTCTGAAGTGCCTTCATAGTTATGGCCAGCTTGCTTATTGTACCTTTAGCTCCATCCAGGTTTTTGAAGCAAGTTCGATGGGTCTCCATAAACTGATCACTACTCAGCGAACTCGTACACTCGTTCACGTTCACAAATGTTTCGGTTATAACAATTAAAAGCATTATTTCAACGTTCACTTGGATTTGTTTTTCACCCCAGATTTGTTTTTATTCAAAGTCCAAAGTCCAAAGAACTGGACGTGGTACCGGGTGAAATAGAGAGCACCCCCCCCCCCCCCCTATGACAAAACCCACCCACGCACACTCACTCATTGTTTTCACATATATTCCATATAATTACCCAAACAGTTAAAACTTTAAGCGAATGCAAACTTATCAAAGTACAGGCATTCCTGTAATATATTATCTTCAAGTGTAAACAAATTCAGTTGTATATTTGGTCAATGAATTCCGCTTTTGGCCGGTTTGGTCCATTTCAATCATTTTCTAAAAACAAGACTTAAGGTTGAACGATGATTAAGGCAAAAAAATAAATGGTTTAGTTCATGTTACATGCCATAGAAAAATAGGGTCGTTCGGTGGGGATTTTTAAAATTTATTTCAATATTTTCTTTTCTCACTCAGCCGCTTAAACTTTTAACCGAATTGACGGAGAATCAGTTTGTTGTACTCGTTTCAATAAGGGGTCAAATTTATACTTATTCAATGTTTTATCAAGTGTAGTTTGCTCTTCAGATTAGGTGAAGGCTTAAAATGTATTGCCTATATTCGCGATGTACATGTATATAATGCCAGGCTCGCAAGTGTGCCCAGTTATCATTTTAAATGGATATAACATTTAAGCAAGAGCTCATAAAAAAAAATTAGGGATGGGCATGGAAATCAGGATCGGCCGGGTTAAAATGTATTGCCCAGATTCACGGTGTACACACTCTAAAATCTGTTGGGTTAAAAATTAACCCAAAATCAACTGGATTGAGTGAATATGAACCCAATTTGATTCATATTCACTCAACCCAGTTGATTTGGGTTGATTGTTTAACACACTGATTTCAGAGTGCATGCATTTGACGCCAGGTAGGTAAATATCTCAAGATATCGTTTTAAACGGATATACATTTTTTGCCAAGAGCTCATAAAAAGACGAGGGATGGGCATGGAAATTAGTGTCGGTTGGGGAACCTGAACCCTTTCATATTTTTTCCTCAACCAAAAGTAAAAGAAATGAACGGAAGTTTTGCCAGACGATAGCATACTCACCAAAAAGGGCGAATATTTGTGCATTTGCTACTTTAAGATTATAGTGTGAGGCGTGACACAAAATGAAGTAATCTGTTTCAAAAGTAGTTCAATTTGTTGTGTCTGCATTCAGGAGAAACCAAGAAATCTCCCATTAACGACAACGAGATCAATTAAAATGAATGTTCAATCTCCAAACTCGTGAAGGTCATACTCGTACCAATTCTTCTACTTGTTGTAAATATAGCACTACAGCACTGATCTCTATACAACTGTATAACTGGAACGCTTATTGGTCACATATAGAATAGTGTATCAACCGCCACCATTAGGAGGAAGCACTTCAGGGCAAAACTGTCAGATCCTGGGAAAAGGGCATTTACTCGCACTAGTAGCTCCGCCATGACATGCCGAAGCATGCATGTCTCGAAAGCCGAAGGCCCGAGATAGGAGAGTTTGAGAGCACCTCCTCCCAAACTAACCCATTGAATTTTGAAAGCTCCCAGGACGGATTTGGTGTGTATGTTAGCTTTTGTTCGAGAATAAATCATTGAAACAAATTGAGTGACGAACCCGGGAAGGGCATTGTTTGCCCTCTCTCGCCACGAGATCCAAAGGCTGGGAGAGTAGCTGCCCCCTCAGTGCCCGTGCTCCGGCGTCCCTCTCCACCGCATGGGGCGGATGCTTATATAAATGAACAATATTCAACAAGAAAAAAAGAAATTTTCAAAGGTTTGCAATGTAACGACGCCTCACAATCGCCGATCGCTTTTTAAAGAATATACTTTGACGTCTGTGAAAACGAATATGCTGATGACGTGCACGTTTTTCGTTGGGGAGTCTGACAGTTGCTCGCCGCTGCTCGGTGGTTCTCTCCGGGCACTTCGGCTCCTCCTCCCGTAAAACTGTACAACACGAGGTGACCCTGGCTGTCAAACGTGTCGTTAACCCCCCAAAAATAATTAATACGGTCATAGCTTTCACGTCATCAAACGTCATCGATGGGAGGAGTTACCGAGTTGATTGACTTGACGCCATCTTGGGAGGGAGGGGCATTGTGAGGTTCGACGTGTTTCACTGACGTTCCAGCAATCCAATTGTATAAAGAGCAATGAGATATTGCACCTACCACCCAGAGCCTAAACAAAATCGCAGTGTACTTTCTGTCCCTAACTACATTAGAATCCGGAACAAAACTGTCACAAATGACCGTGAAAGTCCATGAATTCGACGTTATCTGCTTCACAGAAACCCATCTTGCAAAAAGTTTTTTATCAAAATTACCATCTTGTCTTTACTAAACAGAAATGGCGGGGATCACTGCGGTGGGGGTGGGGCATAGCTGTCTGTTTCTTGAACATTGTACACATCAATTGGATATGATATCTAGAATCTGAATAAACCGATAATGTGGTTTGAGGTAGACCCTAGTATCCGAGTCATTTAAGTACATTGTAGGGATATCTTACAGATCGCAACCATGATTGTTTGAACATTCTAGATAGGTTATTGATGATGTACTGACGATAATTCCAACCTTGATACGCGTTGGGGATTCCAATTCAGACTTCTTGGTCCTCGAAGCAAAACTGGACAATATTGCTAACTACCATAACTTGAGCAATGGCATTACCAATCCAACACGGCTAACACCGACAACAGAGGAAATTAACTAAACCATATTTTTGTAATCGACTGTGTGCAAATATTAGATTCAGATTTAATAGATTCTGTCTTATGTGCTCATATGGCTTTACAGTGTGGATTGCAATTCATTGGCAATATCAACAGATAACATTACTGCGATTGCTGAAAGACTCACAGAAACGTAAATGGGTACAATGGGCCTGTGGATGCCAAGGCATGATGCCCTGATACGCCACAAAGACAAACGTTGGCTTACACCTGAACTACGTTCGGAAGTTTGTCGCCGAAACATATTAATAGATTTAGAAGAAGAACATAATTGGACTACCGATGTTCCCGAAATACTGTCAACAATATGAAAAAAACATGCCAATTCTCTCTGTGGACTCCATATACAAGACAAAATATCTGTCTCGTCCTCTCTCAAACATTTTGCACCTCGTCAGGGACATTCTCACCCCCATCAAAGACCTTCAAATTGAGAGGGAGCGAGAGGGAGAGCACGAGAGAGAGAAATATAGAAAGAAAAAGAAAGAGAGAGAAGGGGGGTGGGGGGGGGGGGTCAGGATAACATTATCTTTACCAA
Source organism: Pictodentalium vernedei (assembly GCA_031216915.1). Classification (NCBI taxonomy): domain Eukaryota; kingdom Metazoa; phylum Mollusca; class Scaphopoda; order Dentaliida; family Dentaliidae; genus Pictodentalium; species Pictodentalium vernedei. The sequence continues at coordinate 318,731,194 of CM062297.1, forward strand.
ACCAACCTGGAATCTTATTGGAAATTAGCAGGAAGGAGATTCCCTGATTTGAACTGTCTGCACTACGGACTTTAAAGTCTAAAAAATGTACATTTTTTGGTTCCATATTTACCAAATTGGTTAAATATGCCGCCAAAAATGTGCATTTGTCTCTATAGAGAGGTGCGTGAGTACCAAACACAGCTTTGTGTATTGAATTCCTATTAAGCTACTGAGTCATATGGTCCACCGTTGGCGTATATCAGTGTGTGAGTGCCGTTGTATGGCCGTGCCCTACATGTTCGGAATACGTCCTACGCCCGATGCTTCCTACGCCCCTGAATTTGGCGACTAAGAGGAATGGAGGAATGATGTTGAATATTGATCACAGCCTATCTAAATTAACTTTAAAATGCGAACACGGGTTGACATATGTTGATTCATTGGGCAAGATATGATAGACGCATTCACTAAAAGTCGATAAAACGCAAGGTAATGGTGGAACAAGTGTTAAGATGCTCAGGGGAACTGCTACCACAATAGCCAGGCTACTTCTGTGACCACAAATTTCATTATCAGCTCCATCCCCAATTTAAACTCGGTTATAATAACACCTTCCAGCTGCTGGAGTTTCACGGCTCCCTCTTTCTTACTCGCGATAAGCAATAACTGGAATCAAGCGTTCTGCATCAAGAGAATGACTTTTGCTGGTCTCCTTCATTAACAGTATACTTCTTCCTGGTAACTCCAGGCGTCCCCTATATTTGCAGGATCCCTCGTACTTCTCATTCTGCAAGGCTAGAAATGAGCACCTTAAACAAGCATATTTCTCATAATCATGTACAAAACACCGATGGAATAGCCCCCTCTCCCTCATGGCTAACTCAAACAGTCATACCGAGTCCAAATGCCAGTAATCATAGCTAAATCCTAATCCGAGACTCCATTCTACTACCAGAATGGGAAATTCTCCCGGTACCCAAACGAAAATACACTGCAACTGGAAAATATGCAGTTCGAGAAAAACAGAAAACTTAACATCTCAGTACCCTCTTAAATGATATTTATAACGACAATAAGAAGGTTGGAATAACAAACTTCGAACTTCCAGGGAGCTTAAAGAGACGTACAAGATAGAGATATATTTGCTGAACAAGACATCTGAAGATGCAAAAAAGTTTACGTGTACGTATAAGCAATCACAACTTGATGATTCAGAATGGTAGACATGTGTAGCATCCGTTGCCTGTAGACGAAAGACTAGGTTGGATCTGCAACAATTGGGATGTGGAAAACGCGTTTCATTTTGTGATGGAGTGTAAGAAATACGACTCTCTGCGTGCTGACTCTCATCGCAAAATCGATAGAGAATATCCGGCCTTAATCGTACGAGTAACTATGAGAGATTCGCGTTTCTTGTGGAATACGAATTAGCAGTACTGTGAGGTATCATCTATAACATGGTCCTTCAAATGTTCAAGCACAGAGAAAGCTTACTTACTGCATAGTGGTAGTTAGGATTAACTCATTATCTAGTTCCAATATACGCCTACTGTAAATTTTAGTGTTTTTTTATTGACATAAATTCAGTAGAAAAATATATTGAACAACATATAAACATAAGTACATAAAGATATGTATAATAAATATGTGTATATTTGAATTAACATTAAATGAGTATCTTCATTGTTGAACATCATTCCAGTAACTCCATTTTTCCTAATTAATTTTATTGTTTGTGGACTCTTACTGATTTTATAATATTATTCTACACTGTTATAGCTGCCACTTGACGTGCAATCTTGTCTTGTGTTGTCAATTCGTATCTTGTCTCAGTTCTATAGACGATCTTTTGTAGGAAAACTAATGTTTACTTGTCAACAAAATGAAATAATTTTTACCTAACCCCAATCGTTTATAATATTCAGTGGCAGGTTTGCTGAATGGTAGGTATGATTAATGTAACTCCAATTTCAAACCAATTCTAATTTTGTGTAAGAACTGCTCTCTGTCAAGTTCCATAAATTCATTCCGGGATTTGTTGAAGGTAGAGATGGTGGATGAATTCGTAGTTGAAACCTTTCGTAAATTCTAATTGCTCTGTACTTCCTCACAACTGTTTTCGCCATTATACAGCACAGCCGCCATGGACTGGCCACTTTACACGGGTGGGCAATATTTCCACGGACGAAATACTATTACATTCCAAATACTAATTATAGGAATAATCATTAACATGTTAATTAATGAAGTCCCGGGTACAACCCGGTACTTCATTAATTAAAATTTTGAAAAGGCATGAGTGGGCATCACTGTCCACGCGTGGATTACAACCAGTCCGCGACGACTATACTGTAGATGGTGGATGAATTTGTGGTTAAAACCTTTCGTAAGTTCCAATTGCTCTGTACTTTCTCACAAATATTTGTTGCCTGTGTTCTTACACCCTTATATTCATATGTTCAGAGAGATGTTGACAATATGTTGTATTACTTGCACCTCAATTCAATATGCTTTATTAATGAGTAGTAAAATGTGTTCAAACTGAAGAAGCCTGTTTTATAACGCGATTGCTGTGTGTATTCAACATCACCCGATACAATGCAGACAAACTTAACCCTTTGACTAACATGAAAAGCAGACGACACTTGCAAAACTATTTTTTTTCATTTTTTTGTCTCAAAAACATAGGTTATGGCCCCGCATTGGAACGAGCTCGTTCGAACGAGCGGTCATAACCTATGTTTTTGTGACAAAAAATGAAAAAATAATGAAACTTAATCGGCGATTTTTGATAATAGTGCTGGCTAGTTTGGCCCGTTACGTTAGTAGTATGCAATGTGGTTTTCACCCCAGTTCTGGATGATCTCATGGATGATCTCATGTGACGTCATGTCACGTGACCCAGTGGAGCCATGTTGTGTTGTAAAGGTAACCCATGTTAGCGGCCATGTTGTTCCGTCATCCCCATAGTGATAGTGGTGTTAGTGCGCATGCGCAGCGCGTGTTGTTAGGATGTTACGTGTTTCAATCGTCCATTTAGTATACTGGAGGCCGCCATCTTGGTTTCAATGGTAGCATTTGGTCGCTATATTACCCAAAGGCCTACAACAAGACAGGGGTATGTTCGGAGGGTGTGATCGATTGAATAGGAGTAAATCTAATTACCACAAACAACCCGAAAATCCCTCCAAATCACCAAAATCCACTTTTATTTGCTACGGATAAACGTGGTTGTCTAAAGTAAGGGTTTTATTGTCAAAGAGACAGCCCAAATTTCGAACTTGAGATGTGGGGTTCACTTCGGCTCCCCCTATGCAAGTGTTAGAACAAGAGGATTTATAGAGCTGATTACACGATTACCTCAGTTTTCTCATCATTGAGCTTGAGAAAATTACTTGACGATTACCTCAGTTTTCTCATCATTGAGCTTCAGAAAATTACTTGACATCCATACCCTTGTCTTAACTGCGCACTGTTCAATAATACCACGAGCATGACTTTCATTGTCGGGACTGAAGTGAAAATACAGCTGTGTAACATCAGCGTAGAAATGACATTTAAGATTATACCGACGAATAATGTCGCCTAAGGGAAGAACATACTTCAGATATAAAACTGGCCCTACTCGCCATATGGTAATATGAATTTTATTACACCCCACCATCCTTGTTAATACCTAGAATCGATGCAGATACACCTATAATATTCCACATACACCTAAAGGAATAGCTTAAGCCGTACATCCCTGCACCTCTGTGCACCAAACTTTCATGCTCAGGGTGCACCAGTTTATTATCAAACGTAAATTTAATAATTAGTCATTTATAAAAGATATAAATAGAATAGTTCAGCATTATAACGCCATTGAGTATATGTTAGGTTTTAAGAAAAATAATACATTCCCACCAAAACCCCTGTGGAAACAAATAGTACGATATCAGGTGAACCAAACACATTATAACGAATGGCTTGACCTATTGAATGACAGTCGCTTTCTAAGTGTGCATAATAAGGTTGAGATGTGTTGCATGTGGAAGACTTGTAAAAAATATCCGGAAGATAAAATAGCATTCATTTTAGTTGCTCAATAACCGACTTGTTTGGCGTTACATGTTACTTGTACTTGGATCAGCTCAGTGAGGAGGCAATTCTGTCTGTATTTTTAAGTTATGTCCCGGAGGATGTATTAGAGTTTGTTGAAGACGTACCAAAAGTCGTTCACTTTTTTGTTATGTCAACAGCAAATTTATGGAATACGTATACATTAGTGAACACAATGACTCTACCATGAATCTCTTCAATGATTCGGTCAGCTTCATTCACTCGGAAAATTCTCCATTAGTCACTTTCTACTCTTTCGATTCTTTTAACCACGTACTGCAGTATATCAAATATCCAGTGAGCGGCTTGAAAGTCATAACCCTTGGAAGGTTAAATGTTAGAACAATTGCAATTTTCATGTTGCTGACCTGGTGGCAACAGCATCAGAACAGTTTTTACTCAGTGAATAATATTCTGTGTTATTCAAACCGATATAGTGCGACAGATAGTCTAAAAGTCTTCATTAATAATAGTAATAACCACTTAATATAGCGCCCACCCCCCCCCCCCCCCTGCATCTCTCATAGTGTCTTAACATCTTGTTTCAATACGAGGATGAGATAGTCAAGCCTTCTTCAGAAGGGTGAAACAGTTTTTAGAGCAGCACACCGCATCCAGAGCGGAAGATAGTGTCATTCGCGACTGTTTCCCCCTCCAGAACTGTCTGTTCTTAAATCTTTTTTTCTTTTTTTTATCAGTAGATCTGGAGTCGGACGATCACGACAGATCGTTTCACAACCAATCAAACTACCCTACTGAAAATATAAACCTGCAGATATACATTTATACATTGTCCATGTATTTTTTGCTTCTTCCATTTTTCTTGTTCTTCATTTGTGTTCACACGTTTTGTTCGTTTTGTTATACATATATATGCTCTTCGATATCGGAGGAAATAAAGGAATATATATATTCCACATACATCTAAAGGAATAGTTTAAGCCGTACATCCCTGCACCTCTATTGACATTGTAGGAAAATACTCAACGCTGTATCGTCCTACCCAACGAGAGTCGTAAAACGACAAAATTAAATTTCATTGTACCAGCTTGAAATCAACGGACAAAATAGTACTCGTCATCCTAAAAGCTGAGTTGAGAAAATGAAAAGCCGTCATCAGATACCGGAGAGTTGACTTACACAACGTCGGGGTAAACCATCCCTCCTTGATAACACCCTAACCCATGGCAACGATACAGATACATCTATAATATTTCGTGTATACCTAAATAAATAGTTCAAGTCATGTGGTTAAGGGGCGTCTTTATACGTTAAAAGACGATAGACACCGTCTTCTCAATGTTGGGTTTTATCGTCGTTGGCTGTGCTCCATTTGATGGCTTATGCACAATTGTCCAGCAGTTTCAAAAACATCTATTACTATTGTCTCTTCCTCAAGAGCAAATTTTTCCTTTATGTAAACATGTATACATACCGTTTGAAAAGGTAAACCCCGCTACTTAACACGTAGCTGGTAGAGTGCTGTTCAAATCTCGATAAGTAAAGGACAAAACATAGTTTGGATCAATAAACAACTCGGAACACATGTAAGGAAATACGTATAGTATCGAATGCAGCCGGTAATAAGGGCGAAAGCTTTATATATATTCGTATTTTCGTGTTTTGAGTTCCCAATAAAACTTATTGGGGAATTGTACAACGGATTTAAATGGGGGGGGGGGGGGGGGGTGGGGAGGGGGGCATACGTTTAGATCGCTTATCTGCTTTAAATGTTAACGAAACGGCCATATCCGACCAGAACTTTTTTCAAAAATAGCCATTTACACTTTCGTGTTTTTTTTAAATATTTACTCCAAAAAGAAATTTATCACCTGTCAACAAGTTGGGTGGAGATGAGAAATTTATGGTTACCCTAGAGCTCGGCCCATCTCAGAGAATACCACCTGACCTTTGAGTGTACATACGTCTCACCACCTAGCTGTGTTTGTGGAGTAGATTCATCACCTCGAGGTGTTGCTGACTTGATATTTAAAAAGATAGCGAACGGGCATCATCTGAATATAATTTAACCCTTTATCAAACGTAACGGCCAAACCCGGCCAGCGCTATTCTCAAAATTCGCCAATTAATTTTTATAATATTTTCACTTTTTGTCTCAAAAACATAGGTTATGACCCCTCTTTGGAACGAGCTCGTCGAGCTCGTTCCAATGAGGGGTCATAACCTATGTTTTTTTTAGACAAGAAATGAAAAAAATTAGTTATTCAAGAATTTTGTTTGCAAGTGTCGTCTGCTTTTCATGTTAGGTAAAGGGTTAATGATGATAAACCAAGATTTACTCACATGCCCGCAGTAATAATGGTCCATGAAAATATAATTAAACGCAACACAAATCGCCATGAATTTTTCTCCCCACCCGAATTGTCAAATTCTCTGAGGGGCGTACTCTTCGTTGTTGTTTCCGTCGTTGCTCCGCTCCTGGTAGTTACTTCACTCAGCTGACACAACGTTTTGTTTATTAGCTCCTTTCCAGCATTATCCTGACCATGGCAGGCTTTCAGTTATGATGCTAGTTGTTCTCCCGTTTCACTATCTATCACTGTCCGTCAACTCCTCGGACTCACTTTACTTGCTTTAACAATATGAATCCTTCTCTTCAGAAAATAAGTTATAACTTACAGAAATAAATTGAAGAAATTGAATACATAAACTTTTAAATATGCTCCAATTCCATTTTGATAGTAAAGTATACATGGTTGGAGTAACTAATGCAAGCATTAACGAGTTGCTATTTTGTGTATTCCGCAATTAGTTATAGGAATATAAAACTCCAACACTGGGTACAAAAATAAAAAATAAAACAGTATACATAAAAATGGCTGATAGTCTTGACCAGTTACTGGATGACACGGTCAAGGAGATGAATCCAAGCTTTCTGCATGATTTAAATACGATAATGAACTAAAAGATGGTAATAAATCTCCGGCAGAAAGTTCTGCTGCACAAACAATAACAAAAAATACAATTGGTGACAACCAACAACCAAGCGTGTATTCAAAACAAATATGTTCATATTACAAGGAAGGCTCCAATGTGAATATTTTTAAAAACACATTATAAATAGAATTATGAATATGAAATATGTAATAGGGAATTAAAATTATCTGAATCTCCACGGGAACACAAAAATGTGCATAATCAGTTTAACCCTTTACCTAACGAATCGCCCGCATCCGCCCGCGTAATTTGCAAATTCAGCAGTTGAAAGAAACAATTTTTTCAAAATATTTTAACAAAACCATATCAAGTGACCTCTCATTGGAACGAGCTCATCGAGCTCGTTCTAATGAGGGGTCACATGATATGGGTTTTTTTTAATTGTTTTAAATTTTAAAAAATAGTAATTAAAATAATAAATTTTGAGATCGTCTGCGTTGAGTAAAAGGTTACAACAAAAGGAGCCTACAATATAACCCCAGCAATACAGGGACACCACAGTGATACCGATAACGACAATAGGTTGTTCATTGGAAGAAACACATAATCATAGTACTTCGGCGTGTGAACATGCTGAAATCCTGCAGCCCTCACAAAAGGCTATAATTAGAAATGTTAGAATTTTTCAGTTGTTTCAAAAATACAAAGCAAAATAGGTTATTTGCTGACTTTTTGCAAATTATTTCCAATAAATAAAAAACTGTTTCATAGACCTTCACATGTTCACCAGGGTTGAGATGGTATTTAAATAATAAGGTAAAACTAGTCAAAGAAACAGCTGACAATGTGGTGACTAAAGCTGAGTCTCATTTCAGAAGTAGGACAAAAGTGTCGCTGAATTCAGACGATCGTAGTGACACAGACATTAACAACTGTTTTCAAAGAAATGTTTGAATCATTTAATGTCCCGATACCAACCGCAATACCTTGCAGTGATTGGTCAATGCCTCGTTGGTTGGTTTTATTTTATGTCGCCGGGCACGCGCATATGTCTACTGTCAGCGATTCTTATGTCCACTGTCAAGGAAAGCGTCTCGTTGCCATGAGCAACGGTTCATCGCAATGTCTTTTTTCACTTGAAATCAACTGAGACAAATACATTTAACTGAAGTACAATACGCACAAAAGTACCGTTATTACGTACTCAAAGATTAGTTATGTAAACATGGGTAATTATTTATGAAACCGATTAGATTATAAGGTCTCTTTTCATTAATTTACTGTAACATAAACTGAAACGAATCGAGAGCATCTCGCCCCGTTGATTGCGTACGTAAACATTGAATAAAGGGAAATCACTCCAGTCTGTTATGATAAAAGTTAACACCTTACCGAAACAACGTCTGCTTTCTAATATTCGCTGTACAACAACAATTTTTAAAATGATTTGAATGAAGCGAAGAACGGGACAAATACGTTATTCTGTTTGTTGACAGGGGACATGGTCTCACATTCCCTGCTTGCAACATATATTCAACCTCGGCTGACGCCTCGGTTGAATATAAATTTCATGCAGGGAACGTGAGACCATGTCCCCTGTCAACAAAGAGGACAACTTATAATGTCTTTAACTAAATTATAAAGTAATGGATTGAGAATTAAATTCAAAAAAGAATTGGAAATCAATGTGGGTAAATATTACCCAACATCTTCAACTATATTTCCCTTCCCTTCCCTTCCCCACAGAGACGAACAAATGCACATTCTGTTATCAATATTAACGCTCTGCACTCTGATGTCCAAATTCCATAACTTCAAGTAGCGATTTTCCCATAATGCATTATGAGAACAATTAACCGGTTAAATTATAATTTTGATGTTTGACATCAGAGTGGAGAGGGTTAAAATCGCAAAATATGATTGGTTGATCTGTTATTTATTTGAAAAAAAATTTCTATTAATACTTTTGGCTGCGAGCATTCTAAAATTTCCCATTCCCCATAACTAAATTCAAATTGTCCAATGTTACAAATCACGTGAACCGTTTATTACTTAAAGAAGGTGAAAACCCTCGTTTTGTGTGCATTAGAAATTTAGATAGAGTACTGTATCATTTCAAGGCAGAAAAATCTGGTCACAGATACTACCACTGCTGTCCCCACTGTTTGCATGGATTTATAAGAAGAGATCGGCAAAAAAAAAATTATGATGTCAGTTGATAATGGTCATAAGACATCATTTTCAACACGGAAAAACTGTGTTGGACACGAGTAGACTATTATAAATGATAGAGTGATAAATGTTTTAGTCATCAAAATTTGTTCACATGTGTTTGCCTCATTACAATTTGTGGGAGAGAGTGCCAACAGGCACAGACAGTCTCCCATAAATTCTAACAAGGCAAATCCATATAGATTAAATAATGTCACTTCAAAGCTAATATGAAGCCTTCAAGTTATGGTACCTGCACTTCAAGATAAAGCCCAAATATGTGCTTCCAGCACTCTACCAGTTAAGCAAGGGAAATACCTTTTGTTTAGAATTGTGATATGGACAGTATAAATAAATCTATTATTTGCAGCAACCCAAACTCAGATCAGACCTCAGCTATGACTTATTCCAAATTGGAAAAGGCAGTTATGCAAAACAATTTATGTTTTGTTGATCAGAATCTGACAAAACCTATATACACATATAGATTAGAAGAAAATCTTGTAGGGCTTTTACTAACACACTACTAAAAGAAAACATTACCAATCTTTAGAATCACAAAAGACATCTGCTATGACATGTGTGGAGAAACAAAGGTTTGCTCATACCTATGCATGTTATGTATGCTAAAAAAACCCAAAACATTTTATCTAAACAATAAAGTGAGGGGATCATTGTCATTTAACAGGGAAAATATTTGGGGCTGCATGCCACTAGGATTATTTACAAATAAAAAAGAGGAAATGCCCTCCTGTCATATTTCATAACTTAAGAGTTTTGAAGCCCTTATTCTTTGCCAAGCTATTGGAAACTTTAAAATCAGTTGTATTCTAAAAAATTCGGAGCGTTACCTATCTTTTTCAGTATTAGACCTTAGTTTAATAGATTCGTGTAAATTTTTGAGTGTATCTCCATCTCAATAATTTGTGTACCTCAAATAATAGTGAATTCAAACGTTTCATTACAGAAATGTGAATTATTGAAACTTGGGGGCTTGCTCATATGATTTCCTGGGTGGGTTAACTGAACAAAAGCTACCTTAACCCTTTACCCAACGTAACGGCCAAAACCGGCCAGCGCTATTCTCAAAAATCGCCAATTAATTTTCAAAATATTTTCATTTTTTGTCTCAAAAACATAGGTTATGACCCCTCGTTGGAACGAGCTCGTCGAGCTCGTTCCAACGAGGGGTCATAACCTATGTTTTTGAGACAAAAAATGAAAAAAATTAGTTATTCAAGAATTTTTTTTGCAAGTGTCGTCTGCTTTTCATGTTAGGTAAAGGGTTAAAGGTTTATTTTCATAACAAAACCTACTGAGAAGCACACAACATATGATGGTTAGAGCATGCACAAAAATGTGGAGTGAAATGTCGGTGACAGCTACCAAATTTGTATCTCAAAAGCGCCGTGTGTAGCTTTGGTTGTGTTGTTTAGGAATTTATGTTTGACATCTTATGCCGTTCGGTTTCGCCATTTGATCAGTTTGCCTGGGTTCTGATTGTCATCTATGCTAAAAAAGACTGTTGTTACATCTTCAAACGATATTTGAAGGCAAATACCCCTAATATTCCAAAATTATATGATCCCAGTTTACCAAATAAATATATAATAAGCTAAGATGCAAATAATTTGTGTGGCTGGAGCATGCAACAGTATCTGCTTTGTGGTGGTTTCAGTACTGTAGAGCTGAACGAAAATCAATTATTGAGTATTACAAATATAAAACCTGATGTTGGTTACAGTTTTTAAGTTGACCTTGAATACGTTGAAAATTTTCACTCAGTGCCTAATTATTATCCATTTGCTGTTGAGCGAAGCGTCCACGGTTACAATAATTTATCTCCTTATTTGCAAAGACTGTGTGCTAAATATTTCAGAAACTCTTCGAAAACAATTAAGACTTGTTAGTCCAACCCTTTTGAGTAAAGAGAAATATATACTGCATTACAGAAATCTCCAGTTGTATATACATTTTGGAATGAAAATCAAGACGACAAATTGGACCATTCGTTTCCCTTAAAAACACTGTTTATGTCCCTGCATAGAATTTACCGCTTTGAACACGGGAGGCTGCTTTTCCGACCCAGGAAATGTAGCTGCATTCTATGTGTATGTATTTATCTATATATTTTTATGAAAATCACAAACATTTCTCGTTGTTTTTCTTTTCTTTTCGGTTTTATTTTGCGATAAACTGTTTCTGTACTGCGCAGGGAAAAATATTATTTTTATTTTCTTAGGACTAAGCGTTTTGAAATGTATACTTATTTTATATCCTAAATAAAGTTTTATGAGAAAATGAGATGATTCTATATTTGAAGAACATATGTTATTTTTTATTAGAAATTCTGGTGTTTAAGAGGGATATTAACCCGCAATATCCATCTCCAAAAATCACCAAAACCTTTCGTGCACTTCCTTACATTGCGTCCGACTTCACAAACGTTTTGAATGCAACATCTCCGAATGTAGCCAATTCCAACTTCGATAATATTTTCCATGAAGCGTTTGAAGACACATTTCCTCCGAGAATAACCTCTACCCCAAAAGAAAAAGATTAAGAAAGAAGCATGGATGACGACAGGTCTTCTTCCATCTTCACTCCAAATTACAAACTCCTCTTGAAAAAACTAAGGTCTCCGACAGATTCCAATATTCAAACGTACAAAACCAACTGTCGAGAATTAATAAAGTAAAACGGGCATGCAAAGCTAATTACTATAATTCGATTCTAACACAGAACATATATAACACTAAAAAACCTGGGACATCATTAAAAAGGCCATCAACAAATCAAATCATGCTGTCATCTCACCATCGTCTTTCATAGGCGGCAATACATAGCTAAATGACAATAAGTCAATTGCAGACTCATTCAACTCATTCTTCGCCAATATTGGTAGAGTCACATGCGATGGAATACCTAACTCTTCTAAAAACTTTATCGATTTTTTAAAAAAAAATTACTACTGCTACTACTACTGCTACTGCTGCTGATACTACTACTACTATTAATAATAATAATAATAATAATAATAATAATAATAATAATAATAATGATAATAAAAAATAATAATAATCCCGTGAAATGCTTTTTCATTCGTCCGATAAATATGCAGGAAATAACTCTCATAGTAAAGACTGTCCATTGTAAACTTAGTAAAGACTATAGTAATATATCAACCAGATTACTCAAAGAAATTATTAATGAAATAGCTAAACCCTTAACACATATCATAAACATATCTTTCTCATCCGGAGTTATACCTGATGAACTAAAGATAGCTAAAGTTATTCCTATACATATGTCTGGAGATCCAGGAATTTTTAATAATTATAGGTCCATCAGCATTCTCCCGGCCTTCTCAAAAGTTCTCAAAAAGATTATGTGTAACCATCTCTCATAATTTTTATCACAATGTGATATGTTGTATAAGTTCCAATTCGGATTCAGGATAAAACTTTCCACCCTACACCCAATATTACAACTTATCCATAATGTAGCCCTATACAATGACAAACCTTCCAAGGAGCGGACGATGCCTGACTTCCTTGATTTCGCTAAGGCTCTTGACACAATAGACCATTCTATACTTTTAAAGAAATTGAAATATTATGGAAAAAGAGGGGTGCCTAATTTATGGTGTAGAAATTATCTTTCTGGGAGGAAGCAATATGTCCAGTACAGAGACTGCTCATCTGCTTTCGAAAACAGAACATGTGGGGTACCTCAAGATTCTATACTAGGACCTATTCTTTTCCTGGTGTATGTTAACGACATCAGTAATTCAACTGCATTAAATCTATTATCCTTTGCCGACAACACTACAACATATACTGCGCATCATAATCTAGAGATCCTGAGGGAAACAACGCAAAACAAAACGGACAAAATAGGAGATCGGTGCTCTGCCAACATATTATCACTCAGTGCATCAAAAACCAAATGTAAGTTGTTACATCCAACGAATGACATATGGAAGTTGGGTGAAAACACCTTTATTGTAAATAACAGAGATGTTATCTAGTTCGGATGGTACCGTGAAACAAAAACGGTGATATTCTTAGGTGTTGCGATTGATGAAAATCGAACCTTTAAAAACCACATTTCCAAGGAAGGCTTGAAAGTAGCCAAGTCTATTTGGATCATAAACAGAATCAAAAAGATCTTTCCATTAAATGCACTAAAGACTCTTTACTATACGTTGGTCCAAAGTAATTTAATGTATGAAATACAAGTATGGGGACATTCACCGGAAACAAACAGGCTGTATATCTTACAAAAACGGGCTGCACAAGCAATTAACAATAAAAAATATAACTCTCACACTGAGCCCCTTTTGAAGGGAATAAAATACTTCAGCTCAGAGACCTGTACAAAGTAAATCTCCTTCTGCTTATGCATGACTGGGTCAACAAAAAATTACCGCAAGCATTAGATAGTCTCTATACTCTCAACCCAAACTATCTAGAAAGATTTACTAGGCAAACTGACATGATACATAGGCTCAAACCACGCAATTTTCGGCAAATCTACCATTTCATACATTTCCGAAAATTTGGAACGATGTTGACTCCGAGACCCCAAATTACCCAAGAAACTTATTTAAAAAGATAGTTACCAAAAGTTCTCTAGATTCATCTGACGTAAGTGTCACTTGCACCAACAGAGCTTGTTGTGAAGGTAAGGAAACCCTCAAGGGCTGCTTACAACAGGAAACAAATTCTCCTACCAACTGAAGTGAAGATTTCTAGCCTTTTACAGAGTAACGCCACTCCTAATATCGTTTTTTTTTCTCCTTCCATAATTTTCTGTATATCCTATTCGGTGGGTCTATGTCTTATTATTGATGACAAAACCCCAACATTGGCACACGTATGTATAGTTGCATACAACAGTGGCGATGTGATCATAGCAATTTACTCACCCACTGTTGTGTGCATCTCTGCGTTGAGTTGACTTTGGGCATATCTGGGGGGCGCGGTGGCTCAGTTGGTAGAGGTGCAGGCTGCAAGCCGAGAGGTCCTCGGTTCGAATCCCACCTGCGGCAACCGCGTTGTGTCCTTGGGCAAGACACTTCACCCCGATTGCCTACATGGGGGCACGATGACGCTGTGTACTGAGGCGTACTGCACGTCGATGGTGCGCATGTCTTCAACCAATCTAACCCTGCCTGTGCTGCGTTGCATAGTTCAGAGTTACGATGTTGGGGATCTGACAGCTGCTCGTCGTTGCTCGGTGGTTCTCTCCGGGTACTCCGGCTTCCTCCACCCGTAAAACTGTCACGGTCACGATTAGCCATTGTGCATAAGTATGTGACCTTAAACACCAATAAATAAATAAATAAATATTGGGCATATCTATTACCACTCGATCTGGTATATTGAAAAATATCTCTTAGTGCAAGAATTCGGATGCACTAAGGATGATAAATGCAATATTGCATCTAGTTCAAAGTTTGAAAAGTTAATTCAAAGCCATTTTAACCCTTTACCTAACGTAACGGCCAAAACCCGCCAGCGCTATTCTCAAAAATCGCCAATTAATTTTCATTATTTTTTTCATTTTTTGTCCCAAAAACATAGGTTATGACCCCTCGTTGGAACGAGCTCGTTCCAACGAGGGGTCATAACCTATGTTTTTGAGACAAAAAATGAAAAAAATTAGTTATTCAAGAATTATTTTGCAAGTGTCGTCTGCTTTTCATGTTAGGTAAAGGGTTAATATATGAACGTGTGCTTCTTCGCCCTTAGCTCCTTTCTCCACTCTTACTCCTCCTTGACTCACCCCTGAACTATTCAACTGTCAAGACCGCCTCATTTACCCATCCTTTCGACCTCTTTTTCTGTTTTTTTTCTATCTTTTTTTACCTTAAGGTAGGTGACACTAACACAGCCAGCTGGCTACTTCACCTCCCTGCAGAAAACAAATCGAAAGTGTTGAATTGAAGTCAGTGTGAATAACTCAATGTATTTATATTTAATATTATCCACCACGTAAAAAAGTTGTACTATAATGTTATTCTGCACATAAATTCATTCATTCATTCATTCATTCTGTTTGTTTGTTTGTTTATTATGATTTAATGACATTTCCCACATCCAATGTCATAACACGTCAGTCAGGCAGTTTTACAAGTTGCGCAAGATGGAATACTCGGATATAGCCACTGGGCGTAGGACGATTAAATTTCAGCGTATCCAAATTACAAAATCGGCACACGCAGAGTTCATAACTAATGAGCCACAACCTATTCCAGATCGTTAAACCAATCATTAAAACTTTCTTTATAATAGTATGTGTGTATCGCAATATATTTATTTATTGGGGTTTAACGACACTTTCGACAGCCAGGGTCACCTCGTGTCAGACAGTTTTAGGAGTGGAGGAAGCCGGAGTACCCGGAACGGCGAGCAACTGTCAGACTCCCCACGTACTAACTCCACACAAGCAGGGTTAGCACTGAAGACAAGTGCACCATCGACATGCAGTACGCCTTAGAACACAGCGCCATCGTGCCCCCACATGGACAATCGGGATCTTCTTCTTCTTGCGTATATTGTCCACTTTAAACATATTGAATATTCTGACAGGTGTACGCATGGTTAAAATCTGGATAAGAACGTGCCTTACCCAAGGGCACAACGCAGTTAGCCCTTGTGGGCATTGAACCGTGGACCTTTCAGTTTGAAGTCCAATGCCGTAACCACTGAGCCACCGTGTTCCCGCATATTGCAATATTTCACAGACAGTGTAACTTTTGAATTGTCTCTCGTTACCTAAATTTCATGGCAAAGGTGACCTCATTTTTAGTAGCGGACCCACTCATCCCAGAACGGGAAGCCCCACCCGAATGACAGAAAATTTATTGCTCTGCATTTCAAGGGAGGTAATCAATGGTTGAATTTCTAGATGGACTTAATCACAGATTTCCCATTAATATAATAGATGCTTTCAAGAGTGATTTTCCACGTGAGTGAAAGTTGAGTTGGTATTTGAATTAGGCTTTTCACCCTTTACCTAACGAATTCGTCGCATCCCTTCTTTGCAGAGACTTGGGAACTAGAGCCCCCTCCAACCCACAACCCTTTTCAGAAATAGTTGAGAGAAAGAGGGTGTGTGAGTGTGCTCAGGCCAACATTATTTTTACCAACCCATCATTGCAAGCATACTGGAAATTAGCAGGAAGAGAGTACAAAACCTTGTTTGATTCGTCTCTTATTACGACCTCTAATATTCAGCTCCATATTTAACCATTTACTCAATGTAACGTCAAAACCGGCCAACGATATTCAAAAAACATAGCTTATGATCCCTCATTGGATCAAGCTCGTTGAGCTCGTCCCAATGAGGGGTCATAAGCTAGGGTTGTGACGCAAAAAATTTTAAAAAATAAAAAAATTAGTTATTCAATAATTTTGTTTGCAAATGACGTCTGGTTTCATGTTAGGTAAACTAAAAGGGTTAACTGCGATTGTTAAATATGGAGTCTAAAATTAGTATTTTCCTCAATGTAGACGTGCTTGAGTCCCAATGCATAGCTTTGTGTATTGTATTCCTACCATGTCACTCAAGCACATCAGCCATCACTGATATGTAGGTGCCCTTGTGTGATTGTACCCCCACCGCCTCCAAGTTTGGAATGCTTTATACGTCCCTGTCTAAATTTACTTGGGGTCAACAAGCATATTTTGCTTATACGTATTCGACAGAGGGGGGGGGGGGGGGGGGTGGATTCAGGCACATAAATTTCCAGTAGTTTAAGTGGCTCAGAGTGCCCTTCATTTTCAAACTATGTCATGCTGTCTACTAAGCGATACCCAGATTCTTCAGTACCAATCACTTGTTGGTGCTCATTTCTGCTCTTTCAGACGATGTTAGCTTAGAATGAGTTTAATTTAACCCTTTACCTAACATGAAAAGCAGACGACACTTGCAAAAAAAATTCTTGATAACTAATTTTTTTCATTTTTTGTTTCAAAAACATAGGTTATGACCCCTTGTTGGAACGAGCTCGACGAGCTCGTTCCAACGAGTGGTCATAACCTATGTTTTTGAGACAAAAAATGAAAAAATAATGAAAATTAATTGGCGATTTTTGAGAATAGCGCTGGCCGGTTTTGGCCGTTACGTTGGGTAAAGGGTTAATTGTTAACTGGATAATAGTCTGTGTCTGCATCTAAGCTATACTGCAATCAAAATTGACTCTGAAATAAAGATTTCTCTTACAAGCAGTTCATTTAGTGATGTGGAACACTGTGGAGCACTCATTGCATTCTATTCGGAACGTTTTCGATACACTCCTGAGCAGTCGCCCCACCCCACCCGCATTACAAATATAATTAAATAAATAAACACACAATAAAGGGTAAGGTATTTTCCCCCATCCAACTCTCTTGATCGAAAACCTTTTTGAAGAATGTAGCAGTCTAACGACTATTTGTCCCGCCAATAAATTAACCCTTTACCTAGCATGGAAAGTAGACGACACTTGCCAAAAGAATTCTTGAATAACTATTTTTTTTCATTTTGTGTCTCATAAACATAGGTTATGACCCCTCGTTGGAACGAGCTCGACGAAATGAAAAAAATAATGAAAATTAATTGGCGATTTTTGAGAATAACGTTGGCCAGTTTTTACGGTACGTTGGGTAAAGGGTTAATTGGTGCCTGGAATTACTTTATATAATGCTGCTTTCAGGAAGATTATTTTAAAATATGCTTCAGAATTTTTATCAACACATCGTCTCGAGTCAATGAGTAACTTACATAATGCAAACTTGATAGATGAAAAGAGACCGAACGCAACCAACATTCGTGGTTTTCTGCATTTAAGTGAATATTTTTTAACCCTGTACCAAATGTGACGACCGAAACCGGCCAGAGCTATTCACAAAAATCACCTTTTTTCATTTTTTTATCTCAAAAACATAGCTTTTGACCCCTAATCGAAATGAACTTGTGAAGCTCGTTCCAATGAGGGTCATAAGCTGCGTTTTTGACCCCAAAAATGAAAAAAAGTTAGTTAATCAAGAATTTTGTTCGCAAGTATCGTTTGCTTTTCGTGTTAGGTAAAGGGTTTAAAATTACATACAGGTTTGCAATCTCTGTTTGCTAGTTAGAATGCATCATGGGTCATGAGTATTCATAACTTTTCTTGCTGACTCTTGCCTAAAATTAGCAAAAACTTATTATGAACAACAACTCTACTTGAAGATCATTGCTATAATCTTCAAAATTAAAATTCTGCTGATTAGGGAGCAGCACTAAACCATGTGGAAAATGAAAATCTGTTCTGCACATTTGTGCGGAACGGAAATCGTTGACGAACTATTTTTATAAAGAAGCGAACTTTCACTGGAATTTTCGACAAATCGTACACCGCAATTACAATTTGAATCACCAGCGATAGCTAAAAATCATCCCCAGAGTTAAAATGTGTTCTATGTGACAGTAGGCATGTACAACACATTGGATCTCAGGGGACGAAATAGTAACGCGGATTCCCCTCGCAAATTTGGTTGGCGATAAAATGTAGGGTTTTTGTTGATATTTGTCAAGTGAATTGCTGAGTGTCCTTCTAATAATGGTTTCTATAGACGTGATGGCGTGTAATAAACACAGAACGACACGAGTTTGTGAATGGGTTAATCGATATGGCACTTGTGCCATCGCGGAAGGGTAAGACTCGAGGCCTGCGGCCTACACGGTCTCTCGCCAAATGAAAGTACTTTTGGGTTTACTTAACCCAGCAATTCATTCCGAATTCCAAAACTGCCCCTGGCTGCAGATCTGATCTTTCTGTCAAGCTGTCATTGGCTACCCAATCTTTCCAGCTTTCTTAAATACCAAACAGAAATTCACAAAGTCATTAAGCGGCCCCTCTTTGAAGAACGCTACAGTTATTAATGGGTTCTTGAGGTCCATTGAAACAACTAGCATCCCGCTGATTTCACTCGCGTTTTCGGCAGTGGTAATATAGCCGATTCGTCACGCCTAATTTGCATCTCCGCAGGATTCAGAGTGGTCACCTGTTGCAGACGTCACATCTGTTGCAGCGCAGACAAAATGTAGGTAGGGTTCGTGTTAATTAAATAAGTTGTGTCGCGATTACTTCGTGTATATTTTATTTATCCACAAATAAATAAAACAGTCTTTTTTTTAACTATAGTCTATACTGACAATTATTCTAACTACATCATCAAGACATGCCTTCAGTGAAGGCATGCATTGATGATGCAGTGGAATATATTTTATCAGGCGAGACTTGAGTCGGGACAACCCAGGTTTGACACCACTACTTCAATCGGTTATCTTCGCCGCGCTCCGCCTAACACGACTACAGATGGCGACTTTTTGAAAATTATTTCTTAAATAACTGAAAATTTTCACTTATTGCTTATGGCTCCTCACATGGACGAACTCGACGAGCGCGTTCCAATCAGGGAGTGTAAGCGAAAGCTGTGTTTTTGAGTCGAGCATTAAAAAAGTAAAATTTCAACGTCGTTTTTTTGGCGAATAGCGCATGCAGGTTAAATGGTTAAGATAGAGTTTGGCTATAATTTGTCATAAGCCAGATCAGATTAACTTGGAACAATACATCATTTTTCCTCAAAATCAATTTCTGACGCTGGACAGAACGAAACGCAATCCAGCTTATCAGCTGAATAAAGGGGTATAACTCTCAATATTGTCATCTATAAAAGGAAATGTTCACCCAATAATCAATAAGTAATCAAATATACTCCTTTATATAGCATAATAAAGCTGAAATGATTTTTCACAAAAGATCAAGAGATATACAACATCACCGAAAAATCAATGATTTTTTCATCACTTAATAAAGGAAGTCGGAGAGTCAGCTCCTCGGTTAACTTATATCTGAAGGTATTTCCGTTCAAAACCGGAACCATATAAAAACAGCATTATTATATTTTAATCCGCTGTATTAGGTTCATCATCAGACAGGAACTTCAACAGCAAAGCGAACTCAGATCAGTCCTCGATGAAATCGGTTTCACTGGTAGCAGGGATCGCACCAACACGGAAGCGTTGAGGCGCCCGTTGAGTTTTATTTCTATCTTGCACGTGCAAGTTAGCTATCTTGCACCTGCAAGTTACTATCGTGCACGTGCAGGTTAGCTATCTTGCACCTGTACGTTACTATCTTGCACTTGCAGGTTAGCTATCTTGCACGTGTAGGTTAATTCTGTTGCAACTGCAAGTTACTATCTTGCACGTGCAGGTTAGCTATCTTGTTAACTATCTTACTATCTTGCACGTGTATGTTAGCTATCTTGAACCTGCAAGTTACTATCTGCACCTGCAAGTTAGCTATCTTACACGTGCAAGATACTATCTTGCACGTGCAAGTTACTATCTTGCACCTGCAAGTTAGCTATCTTGCACCTGCAAGTTACTATCTTGCACGTGCAGGTTAGTTATCTTGCACGTGCAAGTTAGTCATCTTGCGACAGCCACCCCAGCCACCCTATAACAGAAGCCACTCATACACTCACCGGTTGCTTACATTCCCGTATTTGACACGGTGACCTTATCTTTGCGGCTCGACGAATAGCAACACAGTCGCCCCTCATCTTCTTCCAGAAGCCCTCCCCGACACGATTCCTTAACCCTACCTTCTCGACTCAACACACCAGGGACCGTCGACCTTATCCAAGGAGCCCAGGCCTCCATGACCTGCGCCAGTGAGCCAGGGACCCTATCCCCAGCGTTCCGATTAAGAACGGCACAGTCACTCTTCCCCTTCTTCCAGTACCCTAACCGCCCCAAGCTCGAAGCTCGAAAAGTCGCCCGACAGATCAACCATCGGTGGGGGTCACTGAGATGATCAGTGATCGCAGGAGGCCCGGTGATCACTTGGTGATAATCCAGGTGTAGAAGAGTCGCTTGAGGAGTCGCTGGGACTCATCTGCTCCTCAAGGGCTCATTTCAGGGAGTCGTTCTAGAAGCTGCTCCTGGAGAAGCTCCACAATTATTCATCTGTATGAGTCGTTCGAGGAGTCCCTTCTCGAGAAATGGCTCTAGTGGCTCATTGGTTCGAGCCCTTCGAGCCAACAGAGTTGGACAGTGTCGATCAGGGAGAAGAAGGGTCGAAAGCCTGCAAAGGGACATCCCTGTTCCTGTTATGGGGTATTGAGATCCGACCCAGTATGATGCTCAACGGCACTGCTACCTCTACGGAGACGTCCAGTCACTCATCTCTGTGGACAACGACAGCGGTCAACGTCGCCATGACGTCGCGCTCTCACCATCACGTCACCGACGTCATTGCTACTCTAACCGTTTTTCACTCTTTATGTCTGACTTTTCCCATTCACACACACACCGCATAAAGCATCCATACCTAGCCTGCGATGCAAGCGATGAAAACCGTACATAGCCAGACGGCTAGAGATGGCCAATGAGCCTATAGTGGTTATCTCAGCGATAGGAATTCCGGTAGTCCGGGAGGGGGACCGGCAAATCCGGACCTAGGTCCGGCAAATGGGACTAGGTTGGACCCTTATATACTACTTTTGATGAACTCGATTTCAAATATGACTATAATGGCGTTCCTCAAATATAACTAATTTGCAGGAGTAAGATAGCTAACCTGCACGTGCAAGATAGTAACTTAAAGGTGCAAGATAGCTAACCTGTACGTGCAAGATAGCTAACTTGCACGTGCAAGATAGCTAATTTGCACGTGCAAGATAGTAACTTGCACGTGCAAGATAGCTAACTTGCACGTGCAAGATAGTAACTTGCACGTGCAAGATAGTAACTTGCAGGTGCAAGATAGCTAACCTGCACGTGCAAGATAGCAAACCAGCACGTGCAAGATAGTAACTTGCAGGTGCAAGATAGCTAACCTGCACGTGCAAGATAGCTAACTTGCACGTGCAACATAGTAACTTGTAGGTGCAAGATAGCTAACCAGCACGTGCAAGATAGTAACTTGCAGGTGCAGGATAGCTAAACTGCACGTGCAAGATAGCAACTTTCTGGTGCAAGATAGCTAACCTGCACGTGCAAGATAGTAACTTGCACGTGCAAGATGGAAATAAAACTCAACTGGCGCCTCAGCGCATCGTACACCAAAGAGTTCACAAGAGAGGGACTGGATTACCCGCTAAGAAATGAAGCTGAACTGTACCCTGGACCCTTGCCGAAGGAATTAAAATATCCTCTCGTGTACCACCGCCGACCTTATACTTCAAGATTAATTTACTGCTACTTCAGCGTAGCCAAGTGTCTATTTTGGGGAGGGGGTACAGGAGTTTTGGGGGGTCCAAGCATTATTATGTCGTAGGAATATCACGAAGATCGAAGACTTGGAGTCGGAGAAAGCAGAGGCAGCGGAACCATTGGGGGAGGGGGGAGCACATGGCACACGTGCCCCACCACTTTTTTCAACAGACATGTTGCGCGATTACACAATGATTTAAAATGGGCGCACGCAAACATGTCAATATACAGGCATTCATGTAATATGTTACTTGCATATCTAAGCAACATTCGCTTCGGTCCGTTTCTTCTACTTCATCCATCTTCGTGTTGGAAGATAATTAAAGTAGAAGAAATGGACAGGACAGTGATCACACCGCGGCATGCTCATCTTACTGAGAGACTATAGTATGTCATGGTACATTTACTGATATACGATTGTAACTTTTCTTCCAATGGGCCGAACTATATAGTAGCCTTGAAAAGTTGTGCCCCTCCACCTTTATCGAGCTTTCGTTGCCTCTGGGAGAAAGGGATAAAAGCGGTATTTCGTTTGTGTCCGTGGGTATACTTTTAAAAAGTTACTGCAGGGAAGGCTCGGGAGAAATTTCGGTGCCTCAGGGAGAAAGGGATAGAAGCGGTATCTCGTTTGTGTTCGTGGGTATACTTTTAAAAAGTTACACCAGGGAAGGCCCGGGAGAAATTTCGGAAAACTATGGCCCAATTTGGACTATTTTGAGACATTTTAATGCGCGAAAGAATGTCAGTTTTCATCAACCGTGGCTTGTCATCTGTAATTTAATCAGTTGACACCCAATACAGATCGTAGAATTCAGAATATTTTAGGGGTCCTCGTGGGGCTTTTGTGGGGCCCAGGCTCCCCTAGCTCTTCCTACTGGCTAGACCAATTTCCAAAAGCCCGATGTCATATTATTTCGGGGGTTAAGGAGGTGTGTGATGTGAGAAGGTACACCAATTCTCTCGATGATGTCCGGCGGATCTCCCCGGGGAAACGTTGAAAAAAGGTGCTAAATTACATTTTCATGCTCTGGTAGGATTGAATTTTTCCTGAAATGGTGCATCATTTTTGTGAACAGTATCGGAAGCAGCGGAAGTGCACTGAAATTGGAAGAGAAACACAAATGTTCAAGATGTATTGGGTCGACCAAGGTTCGGCCCCGCGGGAGAACATTTTAGAAATTGTCAGAGTGTCCGTGCCATTCCTTTGATTCTTAGATCTTAACGAAAGCGGAAGTGTTATAAAGTAGGATGGGCAGAGGCGCACTGACAAACATACTAAACCTTCGAAACGACTGACGACGTATTATAACCGTGCGCCAGTCTATGTTTTCTGTTTCACCCATCTTCCAATCCTGAGGCTTCTGGTTATTATTTTATTTATTTGGGTTCAACGCCACTATCGACAGCTAGGGCCACCTCGTGTCTGACTGAAAAGCTGTGATTCGATCCGAGATTCGATTCGATTCAAATTGAAATCCTCTGCCTGATTCGATGCGAAACAGAGGCGGGCTGGAAATCTATGCTACCGAGAAATTGCCCATTGGGCCCCTACTTACGGATGCCTTCAATGGCCACCGACCAACCACTACATGGGGGAGGTATAATTCACTCAGTCATTTTGAGCAACATAATGGACCCATTTATGTGCCTGTTGTTGCACTTGTAATAGTTTGACAATTACCGGGGGCCAAGTATGGTTTTGAAATGTAATAAACTTTGGGCACCGATCCTGAATGGTAATGTATGGTTGTGGGTATGTTCCATTGTAAATTTGGTTATCGCGTGTTTTATTTAGATCAGTATTGACATGGCAGCATAAAACAGTTTCTTTCATTTTCTATATATAAATGACATTATGACGTATCATGATTCCGATTTGATAAAAATGCCTTTCACGTGCAAAAGGTTATGACTTGGGCATACTGTTTTATGGAAATGCCATTATATCTTAGCCTGTAAAGGAGCACGGGGGGGGGGGGGGGGGGTCACTGGTTGGAGCATTGGACTTTAAACCGAAAGATCGGTGGATCGATCCTTACCCGCCTCATCTGCGTTGTGTCGTTGGGCGAGACACTTAATACCTATTGCCCACGTGGGGGGACGGTAGCTCCGTACTATGGCGTATAGCACGTGGATGGTGCACCGGTTTTCAATCTATGCTAACTCTGTTTATATCGGGTTTATACGGGTTTATAAGTTGGATGGTCTGTCAGTTTCTAGCCGCTTCGCGGTGGTTCTCTCAGAATACCCGGCTTCTTCCATCCGTAACATTTCCTTACAGGGTGTGACCCTGGCTGTTTAAAGTGTCGCTAAGCCCCAATAAATAAAATGGAAATTCGGGTCTAATTTGTTTGTAGAGACTTCCAGTCGAGTTGTATTTGAGATTTGATGGGTAAAACAAAAATAAAACACTTCATTGACGTAGCAATGCCATAGCTTGGATACAATCATCAAAAGGTTCTTGTGATTACGAATTGTTTTGGAAAGCTGCGATGCTTTGTCTGAAGATAAATTTAATGATTTGGAGGATGAATTTGAATGATGCTAGTTTCTCTGATCGTGGTGAATAGACAAATCAAATTCCAATACAGCATAGACGTCGAGCTTTGGTAGACTGAGATTAGGTGTTACACAAACTACAACTCATTGTAAAAACACGTAAATTGTTTCGATATAATGTGATAAAGATGTTTTATGGCGACACAGGTCTGGAAATGCAAACGCATGTAAGGAGACTTAATCACTGTTTGATTTGCTTAACCACGTCTAATGCAGGATTACTGTTTACGTAATAAATGACACATGCTTGCTTTACATCGAACGGTGGCAGTTTTATACTAGTCATAAAATAGAAGAAGTCCGGCAAGATAAAGGAAGGAACACGTTCTTTATGTTCGTTGTAGACAGTATTCCAGTGCAATTTTAACCCATTCCGGCTGCGGTTATCCTGACGTTTTAACGTCACGAGGAAGAAGGTTTTGGCGACGTCAAACGCAATCGTTAGCCCTTTGAACCCTGGTGGTATCTTCCATCTCAGTTCAATGACAGCAACAGGAAGAGTCCATATTCATTATTTGGGAGTAGACCAATGAATATTTGCAACGTGCAGCCTTGTGGCTGCACGTTGAAAATATTGATTGGTCTACCACACACATGACTTAATATCCATCCTATTTAATGAAATTCTGATGTATCATGTTCCTGGACGAAAAAGCGGCCGCTCGGGTTCAAAGTCGGAGTACGTTATATTACGTACCGTAGTCGCAACGCACGACAATTTTCGTACGTAATATTACGCACCGTAGTCGCCAAGGGTTAACTGTTAGTAGTCTGGGGAAATACCAAGACTTCTGATATGTAGGGTTGTTTGTAATCAAGTTCGTATCCCTATTCAGGCACTGACAGGCAGATACTCTTACCTTGAATCAACTGTCTAGGTTATACGACTTTTTCCCCTTACCATAATACAAATCGCCCGTGTACAAGCTCCTGCTTTATAACGTCAGAACTGAGTGAGTTCACCTTCGAGCTTCTAAGTGTTGAAGAAGATTGCATTGAAGTTCGTACCTTACCTAGAATATTGGAGGGTGTGCAACAAAAACTTTTGCCCGACGACTAGATAAAGTTGCCTGACAGACCAGAGGCAGGGAAGAGGGGTGGGGGGATTGGACAAAACTGTCTAGATACATATGATGGGTTGGGTGTGTGGTCGAAGAGGCCGAAGAGGCCAAAAAGCTCAAAATTGTTTTTCCATTTTCCTCCATATTTTTAAAAGACTTATTAATCTGTTTTGGCAGCAAAAACAGGAAAGGGTGTAATTTTTACATTCAACTACCTCAGCAGCATAGCAGGAGGTTTCTGTGCCTAATTACCCGGACTATGGTCGGAGCCGCTAGTGTTAACTTCCAGAAGAAACCGGTCTTTTGCAGGAGGCGTTGTGAGACAAGTTTTACGCCCCATCTAACTGGATCCGGCATATGGTATACGTACTTCGTGTATAGTATGCTTTAGTCTACATAGTGATATATGTACACGCAGGATGCACAATGTGCGAACAACACATGCAGCACATAGGCACATAGACGAAAAAGGATTTCTTGAAGGATAGTCGGATACTAGCAAGGCATTCCGTGGAACGTAGGACAGAAAGTTGGTGGAATGTGTCTGTGTGCTAGTACACATTGTGTCACAATGTGTACATACCGTATACAGCGCCTAAGCACATGCTGCATGTGCCGATATGTACTTATTAGGGTCCTGCGAAACACCCATTTTGCTTCGAATCGAATCTCGAATCGAATTGGGTTTATTAGTCGAATTCGAATCGAATCTCGAATCGAATCAGGGGCGTCTTAAAGATAACCGACTGGGGAAGGAGAGTGCTGTAAACCTTATTTGTTCCGACAGTGATGGCTCAAGTACCGACTGATAAAATATTCCAAACACATCACCAAGGCATGCCTTCGTCGAAGGCATGCCTTGGTGATGTAGTTGGAATATTACCCTGTAATATTTATAGTTCAAAACAGAAATGGGTGCGATAATCATCGATACTCAGAAATGGGTGCGATAATCATCGATATTGCAATAATCGACCAGCGCAAATGACAAATCGCCATCTAAATATGTCATCTGTTCTTTGTTATCAGGTAATGGTTTGGTCAGTTCTATGGAATCACATTTGTGATGTCACCTTTTGTTTAAAGACATGTATATAATATGAGAAAAATTTCCCAAATATGACTAAGCAGAACACAAGATATTTCGTACTTTTATTTAAGAAGAGTATAACAATAAAAAATATCGATATTATATTCTCAAACCATATGAGGAAAATTAAACCAGGGGCGTCTCGAAGATGACCGACTGGGGGAAGGAGAGTGCTGTAAACCTTATTTGTTCCGACAGTGATGGCTGAAGTACCGACTGATAAAATATTCCAAATACATCACCAAGGCATGCCTTCCTCGAAGGCATGCCTTGGTGATGTAGTTGGAATATTACCCAGTAACATTTATAGTTCAAAACAGAAATAAGTGCGATAATCATCGATACAAGGCACTGCACAGGACTAGTCGCAAGCAACAGCTCATCGTTGATATCGTCTGGAAACTTTAAATTCAAACAGTGGTAGTGTCTTGTGTGACGAGAATTAGGATGGCTGGTGCCGTGGGAACAGATGTTGTTTCTGTTTAGATAGCAGAAACTACACTCACTCTTTATTTTCAATATCATCTATGTACAATTTCCACCAGAACTATACGTATTGTGAGACGACGAGGATGACTAATGCCAAGTTTTTTTCAATGAAAAGATTCGAGTGGAAACGAATCGTGCGACCGATTAAAATCGAACCGAATAGCAACTTAAGATTCGAAATCTAATCGAATCTCGAAGCTTCGCAGGGCCCCAGTGCAAATGCAGAATGTGCGCTCAACACATGCAGCTCATGGGCATACACGACGAAAAAAGAATTCTAGAAGGGTAGTTGGATACTAACTAGCAAGGGAATCCACGGAACGTGGGACAGAAAGTTGGAGGAATGTGTTTGTGTGCTAGTACACATTGTGTCACAATGTGTACACACCGCATGCAGCACACATGCAAATGCTGGATGTGCCGATATGTGCTTGTATGCTTATGTACAATATGCGCACATCACATGTAGCGCATGGGCACATATAGGTATTTGAGGGATGAAGACATTGGTGATTTGGGGACTAGTGGGGTCTGATGGGACCAAGTGGAGACTTGTGAGTACTAGTGAGGACTACTGGAGGATACGTTTTGGGGATACCTTTTGGGGGATATCCTTTAGTGGATAGTTATGGCTCCTAGTACCTGATCGGCTTCTAGTTTCTAGACCACCCCGTGACCTTCATAGGTCTAATGCAGTACTGTGACTTATCCATAGTTCTGCCATCTGTCGAATGATCAGCTTCCACTTAATCACCCAATACTATAATTTTCTACCACCCTGTGGTCTTGAACCATTACTACTGACTTGTAGCACTACTTCGGGTTTGCTAGCAATCTCAGATTACAACCTCTACCCTCGACCAAGTTTTAAGACCATCCATACTCTCCCACGATATAAGAAACCAAGCATACATCACACAGCCATATGACCTAGCATCCCGAACTATCTATGGGATAGTACAAACCATTTGGTGGTCTTGCAGTACTAAGGGATAACAGTAGACAATCAGGGGTAAATATCGTGCACTGCATACTACCGTACTAAACAGCAAAATAATTCCACCACACTGCAAAACTAGTAGAGCAATAGGATACATACAGTACGTCCTATATTACCATACTTGACAACTTTGCATACCCCACTACACTGCATTACGCACTACCTATATCAACCGTGGCTTTAGATGGATATTGGTATTAAGGGTAACAGTAGTACTGTGGGGTACAGCCAGTTTATCCTATGCTATTGTACCTTACAACCAAGCATAATACTGCATGACCTAGCATTATATACTACCCATACCAACTATAGGACCATATAACGTCTTAGGCGGGTTGATAGTACTAACAATACATCAACAGTGGTGCGTCCAATACTGCCATTTTAAACCACCAAGGACTACCACGCAATACGCCATGTCCTAGCATTATACATTACATATACTAACCCTCCGATGGAAAAATACATTCAATGGGTTAGTAGTACCAGGGACAAACTGTAGATCCACGGGGGTAAAGACCGTACACCCTATACAACCACACTAGACAACCATGCGCTACCTCACCCCATCACACAATATCGCTTGGGATAGCATTACGTGCTACCTACACTAATCATGGGATAATATAAAGCATTAGGTGAATTAGTAGTACCAAGGGCTAACAGGGGACCACATCAGTCCAGTTCGAGAAGCCCGACACACCCTGACCCGAACAATGTAATACAGTGGACAACAACAGCGATCAGTGTCTCTATTACGTCGCATGTGCACCATGACGTCACGTCGCCGTCAACCGTGCGCGAGGAAAACTTCCCCATCAATTTTCCATTGCATACCCACACTATATATCCCAGAGCTCTGAGTGTACATATATCATTATACATACCGTAGCATACTCTACATGTAGTAAGTATACCACATGCCAGATCTAGTTGGATGGGGCGTAAAGCATGTCTCACATTGGCTTCGGTAAAAGTCCGGCAACTATGGGAATTTAACACTAGCGGATGGGACAAAACTCTGGGTAATCAGGCATGAAAACCTCCTGCTATGCTACTTATCTTCAGACAGTCAATAGTTGTCTTTATGTTCAAATGACTGTCATTTCTGGCCATGGTCATTTGGGAATACCCTTTTAAACGTATAATGCACGTTTTTACTATGATTCTGATTTAAGATTTCGGTCTCTTCTCATCTGCTAGATCGAAGAATGCCTGAAGAATTCAGTCTGATTAATGCATCAAGTGTTTCTCAAAATGTAATCGTTGTATATCATACCTCCATTTGGATGAGAGGTGGAGGTCATGAGTGTGATGCAGCCTCCCTCCCCTGCCCTAGCGGGCATCTGACATCTTTTCTAGAGTAAAAGGTTTCCCAGGATGGACTCAGAAAGACCACCTCCCTTTTCCACTTCAAAGCTTTTGCCGTCTCATTCATACAAGCTCTAAATTTGATAGAAGGTACCATATTGTATCTTATTGCCATGTGTTGTGTTGCCATAGTTGTCAAGTGAAACAAGATTGGTTACTCCAAATTTGACTTCGCTAGATCTCAGTCACCAACTTCAGCACCTAATACCCTGAGAGTGATGACCGTTTCACAATCAGAAATGATATAGTGATATTTCTGTTTATGTTGCAAAAATAATGAGAAATACTTGCCTTAATTCTGCGACCAGCACCGAAATCAACATTAATGTATTAACTCTTAGATAGAGGGAAATGCATTTACACGAGTATTTGCTTCATAAATTGTTGAAATTTCGCCTCTATTTAAAAATAGTCCGTCAACGATTTCCGTTCCGCACATATGTGCGGAACAGATTTTCATTTTCCGCATGGGTTAATGTTGCTGTAAAGTGGGGATTACATAGAAGAGGCGTGTAATAAATAAGGTTATCGCAACTTTGTCATACAGGGCGTTATATATTTTTCAGGGTTGCTCGTCCTACAAGGTGAGGGGCGTGGTGGCGTCGCGGTAACCGGTTCTCGTCAGATGACCGAAGTTAAGCAACGTCGAGCGCGGTTAGTAGTTGGATGGGTGACCATTTCAGCGACTGATTCGCGCTCCCGCGTTATGACCTTGGACAAGTTTGTTTGTTTGTATTCTTTTATTCCCCCAGATTACAGGAGAGTACAAGATTAAGGCAACAAACGAATAAAAATAACACAACAGAATAGTGAACTGACAAAAACAAGAACAAAATATATTAAAGGTGACCGAATAAATATATAAATGCGTAAATAAATAAATAAATCAATAAATCAATAAACCAATAAATCGATAAATAAATAAATAAATAAATAAATAAATAAATAAATAAATAAATAAATAAATAAATAAAGTGCGATAAAACTGTAAACTCAAACATCAACTTCCGACTTTAATACGAGACAGGCAGTCGGACAGCTAACTCAAAGGCTATATGCACATATTTACATATATATATATATGCACACAGATGTTTATAATAATTGTTGTCCGGATATACAGAGCACCGAAGCACAGTCCCTCTCCCGCGAGCAGGACGAAATATCCAACCCTCGGGCTACGAGTGAGTAGGCCAAAATGGTTGATACCACAAGTGGGACAAAAAAAAAGAACACTTCGGCACTCTGCATCCTAATTATATTATTTCAATCGCATGTGAACATTTTTTTTTTAAAGTTGAGAATCTGTGAAAACACAGACTCTTACTTAAAGAACTGAATGTGTCGTTTTCTGAAGATGAAGTCTGGACAAACAAGAGAAACATATTTGTATAATGCGCTATGGCAAAAGTGTATGAAAAGCAACACGTCGGAAGGAATTTTGGAGATTAGAGATTCTAACTCTCGGTCAACTTTTCCAAGGAGTGTCAGGGCTAAGTGAATTTGGTTTAAAGACTCTACATATAAATACACATGGACACAGAATTTATCACAAAGTTAGTTCCAAAACGTGTTACGTGCCTCATTTAACATCCTGCATCCAGAAAGTACGTGCTGCAACGTGTCTTCGTAGTTTTCGGAACACAATCTGCAGTTGTACATTCTATTCACACTAGTAGGAGTGATCAACTTTACAATAATTTTGATAAGGGGTGTGCGCCTGGGGAAATTTTGACACACCTTCCAGAGAACACATTTGCCAGTATCTTCATGAAAACTATAAAATCGTTCCATCTCAAAGCTTTCAGACTTTTTCATCTGCCTGTCATTTTGGACGGAGGATTGAATAGAAAACTTCACAATTTGCTTCCAATCACACTTCGAAGGAAAGACTGCTTCACGGCAGAGAGTAATAAAATAATTTTCTAAGTCATATTTATCCAAAATTGTGTAAATATCTGCTGAGAACCCTCTTACTGAGTTACTACCATCATTGAAGATGAGGTAGAGTGATCTATATAGAAATAGTTTCTTACATGTTTTTGTGCAACTCACATCACAAATATTTCTCAGAAACCTCAATTTCTGCTGATCTATTAAATTTAATAATGGCATAGCCCCTAAAAGGCTGAGAACTGCGTCTGTTTTAGCATTTATGGGTAAACTTTGGAGAGTTTTGATGCAGAACCGATGTGTTTTCTCAAGTTTACCAATTTCTTCAGCAGACATATTGTTCCAAATTTCTGAGCCAAAAAGAGCCCTAGGAATAACTAAGGTCATGTACATTTTATAACCAGTTAGAGGTGTAAGACCATTGGGATGAATGCCACTGTTAAGTAACATTAAGAACGTCCCTCGTAATTTATCGATACTTCTGTCAACTCTCGCTGTTTTTATGTCTATTTTTCAATATTTGTATACCAAGGTGTACAACAGAATCACTTTCAGATATTACTTCATTGCACAAAAGCCATTTACGACAAGGCACGCTTTTGGGTTTGACCGTTTCATTGAAGACAACGACAGAACATTTTGATGGGTTGTATTGGTATCTCCTTTTTAAGCTGTATTGCGTACATATATCCAAAAGCACGTCTAGTGAAAATTTGGAGGCGGCTAACAGAGTCATGTCATCCGCATGAGTTGGACAGGCACAGTTTATGTGGTTTATGTATAAACCGTGACACGAGGTTACAAGTTCATTTAGAAGATCGTCTATGAACAAGGTATACAACGATGGAGAGAGAATTCCACCTTGCCTTGTGCCTTGTTTAATATGGAATGGCTTTCAATAGAGACCCCTAAACATGACCACGGTCGTCATATCTGTGAATAAATTATCAAATAAATGAAACAATGTACCGTTAACCCCTCTCTCATTGAATTTGTAAAGAATACCCTCGTACCAAACGGTGTCAAATGCCTTTTTACCATCCAGAAAACAAGAAAAAAGTTTACCATGTTTCTCTTTCGTTTGTTCAATGCTTTCATTCACAATATAAGACGTCATAAGGGAGTTCATTTTACTTTGGTATCCAGATTGCAGGGGGTTAGCATGCCATACACTGGGTTTAAATGTTTTGATTCTTTGCATAATGAGGCTTTCAAACAATTTGTAGAGGACGGGTAAAAGAGAAATTCCTCTGTAACTATTGGGATCAGTTAAGCTTTTATTTCCACCTTTATGTAAATTGATTAAAATACCCCTTTTGGCAGCTGGAGGAACATATGAGTTTTGTAAGAAAGCAGTAAAAAGCTTTGAAATGGCTTTATGTAAACCAGAACCCCCAAAAATTATATTCTCGTTGTAAATCATATCATGTCCACATGCTTTGTTAAACTTAAGCTTGTCTGTAAGGAATTTTATCTCCGCTTCCCTTACAGGCGCCATTACAGGATCAAACGATTGAACACATTTTTCTTCTCAAAGATTTTTACAAGTTTCTGTTACATGACATCGAAATCTTTCATCGAATTTGTCACTTTCTAGGGGGGGGGGGGGGGGGTATAAATTGACTGGAAATAGGATGCCCAGTGGTTTGCAATTTCTTGCGGGTCTTCAAGAACTGACTTACCAGATTTCATCACGCTTGTCCCAAAAGTGTGACCTCGTTTTCGTTTCCGATTCACGAGTTTCCAAAAGAGCATTTGGTCCATATCACAAGCACGATCTATTTCATTCAGTTTTTCCTTCAAGAAATTCTCACTGTGAAATCTATATTTTTTGCGAAATAACACTTTGCTTCTTTTGTAATTTACGTAACTTTCATGACATAACCCTCTGGGCCTACCCTCTTGCACCCACATTTGGCGGAGAACTTTCATTCGTTTGTGATGAAGTTTGAGTTCTTCATTCCAAAACGGTTTTCTGAATGGTTTATATTCTTTTTGTGGTACAACCTTTTCTGTAACTGAACGAATTATATCAGTAATAAGATTGTATGATCTATCAATATTAACATTCGTTATCATCTCATTTTTATAATAACGTGACTTTGTTACAAAGTCGTCAATATCAGAAATATACGTCTCTTGGATTACCCTGTGTGTCTTTAAGATTTTCCACTTGAGTTTTGTTATTTTAAATTGACCTGCATAATGTTTATTATCATAGAGAGGAACATCTAATTATACAATTACCGGGTAATGATTTGAAACATTTAACGGGGTATCGCCTAATATTTGCGCCTGTTTTATCATATCAAGGTTTCGTTTTGGAATTAGCATGTGATCGATAAGACTGCTGTGTTTTCCATCATAAGTGCAAAATGATTTCAGAGAGCCCCTACAAATCTCGTGACAAGAGACACTCAGAAGATCGCATGATTCTAGTAGTGAAGATAAATATTTGGTTCGTGAATCCGAAAGGAATTTACATCCTGGTCTGTCTCCTGATAAACATGCATTAAAGTCACCCATGACAATTACAGTCCCATGTATGGAGTAACTATTATATAGGTCTTTCAGCTTATCGACATATTCGTTGTAAAATTCAGTTGCGTGATTTTTACAAGGAAGATAAACTTGAAAAATATATAAGAACTCGGACTGAGTGAGTTGAAATTGGATGCCTATGATTCTATCATCGTCTATAGCAATTGTGGCTGCGCTGTTGGAGTATTTTTTGTGCCAGAGAATTGACATGCCTCCCTGGCCTCTACGGTTGAAGAGGGGCATTCAGCACGCGTAATCAGTAACCGTGTATGAAATATAATTTGTGTCAAGAGAATCTATAAACTCTTTGTTTTTCTCACTCAGCCAGTGTTCACTGATACCTATAAGGTCGATTTTGTGAGATGACAAGAGATTGGACAAATACGCTGCGCTGGACATGACGCCAGTGCAGTTCCAGCATGCTATATTCAACTACATGATAAGACACACAACAACAATGTACATGCTATGAACGAATTGGCGTTAACCACAAAAGTGACATTCCATTGAGGTACAATATCCCAGAGTATGTACCCCGGGATCAAACACCTTATAAAGTCATCCTTACCATACCCAAGCTGCATAATAATTCATAAATTGTACACCTGTATAATTACCATTGTTTGGATATATTTCAAAATCCGTGTTTACCGTCGACAATTATAGCCTGTAATTTAGCCACCCGACTGACCCCGGAAACTTCTGAAAAATTAACATATGTTAACATATTTAATTGTGGCATTTGACTGAGGCAGTAAACTAGTATACCTAATGTATCAAAGTAGGGTATCAGGTAGATTCGGTGGCATTCCAACCTAACAGCATGATAGGGCTGCATGGTTGAAACATCACCACCACCACCCACCCCCCCCCCCCCCACCCCATAACGGCAAAATAGAGTTGCCAGAATGCTGCAGACGACATTTGCAGTTTCATTCAATTCCACAGTGTTCAAATAATCAAGATCACATCTGGATTTACTGACAAGAGGTAGGGTTCACCGCGGTGGAACGTTATTTTGATTTAAATTCTGCAGTTGCTAGTTATAAGGTGTCCGTAAGATCAGTCTGAAAGAGGTCAGACAGAATATGGTAAAGTAATGGGTATTGTACGGGAGTTAGTACAGAAGAAATGGACATGTATGAAACTCAGTTTGGCCAAGCGATCTGTCTGATTTGAATGTTGGCTTGATAATTGAACACATGCTGAGTCAAGAATGCCATAAATGAAATGTTTGCCTGTTTAGCGTTACAATGACTCGATACAGGAGCGTCTATAACGGTACAACTGTCAATCAGCTTTGTGTACTGTTTGTGTGTTTTACCGTTATACCTTCTCGGGAACAGGGCGTCTAATAACGACACAGTTGTCAATTGCCTTTCACAACCTAACTGACATTAGAAGAACGGAATAAAAGACCCGTTAATTGCACAGTCACTGAGAAAAAGCAGTTTTCTTGTAAGAGTTTTTATATGACCACCTGCTCGTATAAATCTCTTTTGGCCAAGATGAGATACTCAGATAACACTTACTATCATTGATGAAAATGTCAACTTTAGCTGATAACAGTCTGGGTTTTCGACTTTTAAATAATTGAATATTGGTATAAGAGACACCTTCTTCTGTCCGAAAATTTGCTATATCGTCTTTTACTACACTATCCAACATACCACCTATGTAATAGCTATGAGTCCTTGGTTTTCTGGGAAAACTATAATTTACAGTTCTGTCTGTAGAATTCAAGCTTTCGCCTGTGGGAAAATCCACTGCGTTGATATTTGATCTTATCCTTTCTCCACATTAATGTATTTTACACTTTGTTTCCCTCAATAATTTTGTTTTGGTACATTATTAATTACTTGAACTACCGTTATAAAGTTTGTTTGTTTTTTTAAACACGTTTACACTCTGTTTCATAATGGGATAAACGTTTCGGTTCTTTGTCGCTTGAATCCGAGATTATAGTTTTGAAAAATAACATTGATACAAAACTCATATAGGTGGTGGCCGTGAAATTTGTTTTGACCCAAACTTACTGTGAGATTTGTGTTTATTAATTTTGAATAGAAAATCTATATTCCATTATTCGCCAATTGTATTATCCGTAATCTCCAACCACGTACAGGTTCTTTTGAAGAAAAAAACGAATGTTATTACCGTAAATCAACACTGTTTCCCCATCAGTGGTCAATGTTTTAGAACGGCGAACCTTTGTACGATTAAGTTGCGTTGTATTGATGCTCTGCAAAAGGTATGTGCAAAACAAGTTAGCGTCAGTTGCCCCATTAATATTACAACACACTGACGGACGGACGGACGACTGAGGGACGGACGGACAAAGGTACTGACAAACGGACAGGCGGGCTCGGACGGGCGGACAGGCGGGCGGGCGGGCGGGCGGGCGGGCGGGCGGGCGGGCGGGCGGGCGGGCGAATGGGCGGGCGGGCGGGCGGGCGGGCAGGTGGGTGGGCTTTTAGGTGGACGGACGGACGGACGGACGGACGGACGGACGGACGGACGGACGGACGGACGGACGGACGGACGGACGGACGGACGGACGGACGATCAGGTGGATGGGCGTGCGGGTTTCGGGAGGGGGCTTGCCTCAGGCGGGCATCTTTCGGGCTGACGGACGGGCGAACGGGCGATCGAACAGACGACAGACAGACAGACAGACAGAGCGCGCGAGAGAGAGAGGGGGGAGAGAAAAAGAGAGAGACTGAGTAATATCAAATCTTTCTTAAGACCTGACAGAAAATGAATATATATGATATTTTATTATATGCTAGCCTGTGAATTATCGCTAATTATCTAAAAGATATTTCTCGATATCCATCGACTAGATAGATATCGAGAAATATTCTCAGTAACTTCCTGAATGACGTCACGCTTCGGCGCATGACGTCGCTTTGAACGTCGCCCTGAAGGAACGATCAGCAGATCTTTGTTATTATCTTGAAACTCTTTGCAGTCGAATTGGACTGAATATTGCGCAGTCAAATGTCACGTAGCATATAATAAAAAGAAAATCTACGCTATTTTAGTGAATATCATGAATAACCTCATTCGTGAGCGCTTACGCGGGTGAAAAATAATACTTTCAGGTCCACACGCTTCGGCGCATGACACAGGTATGACGTCGCCATGAACATCGCCTTGAGGGAACATGTCATTAAACTCTTTGCACGACTTCTTGTCCACAAACATGCAACATTAGAACTATTATATTTTATCCTTTATGCTATTTTTTCGCATTTGTTTCTATTATACTTTCTTTTTTGAATCAGTATATTTGATACATAAAAGGTCAAATGCGTATAGTTTTAAGTTTGTTTATTTGTTCATTGGGGTTTAATAGCACTTTCACCAGCTTCGATCATATTATGTCGGACAATTTTACGGGTGAGTGGAGTCGGAGTACCCGGTGAGAACCAATGAACAATGGTAAGTAACTTTCGACCTCTCTAATTTACTATCCTGACATAAGCACTGATTGAAGGTAAGTGTAACGTTGACATGTTGTACATCTATGGTCGACACGTTGTATGCCCACGGGTCACTTGCCTTCAAGCAGTGCTAACCCTGCTTGTACCAAGATGATAAATTAGAGAGTGCGACAATTACTTGATATTGTTGAGTGCTTTCCTATGGGAAGTTTAGTTTTTTCTGCCCGTAAATTTGTACAACTTGATATGGCCCATACTGATAAAAGTGCCTTTACTCCCCAATAAATAAATAAAAAAAAAAAATAATGTACCCATACTCCTTTCATGTACAAAATGTGTTGACGAATGGGAAGTGATCCTCAGCAAAATGTGAATAGCATATATTTTGCACAAGTGAGAACATTAGGAAAACATCTTTTCCTGTTGACCTATAAGGCTGGCCATATTTTAGGTTTGTTTAGACGCTGTTTAACTGTGCTTCAACCAACTTTGGTCTTTTTCAACACGATGTCAAGAATAAAGACAGAAAATGGTAATTAGTCGAGCATGGAAAGGTGAAATATCTCTTAGAATGTGGGAAATGTTCCGTTAGATGGAAGAGGATTTCCAGAAAACACTACTCCAGAAAACACTACAAATATGGACTCAAATTATTAGGTGGACTATTCACCCTTGACCCTTATCTAGCGTAACTACCATATACAACAAGCGCCATTTCATAAAATCTCCATTCAGATATTTTTTTAACCCTTTGAAACCGAGAGGCCCATTTTCCGACGTGATACGTCATAATTTCATTAAGAAAGATGACTGCTGAGTGAATGTGTGGAGTAGGCCAATTAATATTTTCAGCGTGCAGCCCCACGGCTGCACGTTGAAAATATTGATTGGTTTACCCCCAACTAATGAATATGGACTCTGCCACTTGCTGCCGTCGAACTGGCATGGAAGATACCACTAGTGTTCAAGGGGTTAATTTTTGACTGGAAATATAACTTATGATCTCTCATTGGAAAGAGTTCTTTTAGCTACTTCCAATTAGGCGACATAAGCTATATTTTAGGAAGGAAACAAAAACGTCAGTTATTCGAGAAAGTTTTTTTGTAAGTGCAATCTTCCAGTCATGTCAGGTAAAGAGTTTGTTTGTTTATCGGGTTTTAACGACACTTTCAACAGCCATGGTCATATCATGTCGGAAAGTTGGTACAGGTTTAGTGAAGGGAGCCGGAATAGCCAGAGAGAACCACCGTGCTGTGACGAACAACTGCCAGACCCTCCAACTTGCGGAACAAGCACAGTTCGCAGTGGTTAAAGGCACGTGTACGATCGACAAGATGTGCGCCGTAGTACACATCGCCACTGTGCACCCATGTGGGTGTTCCGGATTAAGTGTCTTGCACACTGGGTATAAATGTTTAAAAGATAGGTTGAGTTTACCAATACACAGCACATACAAAACAATTAGTCTATTGATCACAAATGAGCAAGATTGAATAAAGTCCGACACAAGTTATAAATTATGCCCTTACCTAACGAATCGGCCGCATCCGTCCGCGTAATGCACAAATTTAGCATAAGAGAAAAATCATTTATCCAAAACATTTCAATAAAACCGTATAATGTGACCACTCAATGGAACGAGAGCGGGGATAGCAAGAAGACGGTCAATCTGGCTATGCTGTCCTCCAACGGTATGTATATGTATCACAACATTATTCTGTAAATATATTGATTATTATATTTTACATACCGTTAAATAAAAGAATAGAACAGAATAGAATACGATTCGCGCGGATTCGGGCTTCGAATCATCGAGATGTTCTCGAAATCCTACCAATTGCCTCCTTTTGAACTCTCCTTCTCTCACCATGTCTCCTGTACTGGGGACCCGATGATTGAAGAATAGTTCACAGAGGCTCTCCTTCACAAACTACTTTGATTCCGTCCTGAAATATTCCGCTTTTTTGATTGATATGCTCAAACGGACGAGCCGTCGTTAAATACAATACACGAATGAAGACTGGCAATATTTGCGGTCTTGAAAAGATGAAATATTTACAATTCGAAGAGCCGTGAGATTTGCTTGGAGATTCGATTCGATTCGAAATCCTCTGCCTGATTTAATTCGAGATTCGATTTGTCCCGAAATTTGAGATTCGCAGGGCCTCTCCATATTTAGATAAGAGAACCAAGCCATATATAAACAACTAGCGGGCCGACCCATCACAGGACGGGTAGCCCCGCCCATGTGACGGAAAATTTCTATTCGAATTACATATCAAGGGAGATAATCAAAGTTTGAATTTCTAGCTGGACGTGGATAGGGAAGGAACCATCCATTTATATAATATATAAACCTGTGATATTTGTTTCACACTTCCCCTGCACACTGCATCAATCCGTTTGGCATTCGAGGTAAAAAAATGAAGCGGTACTTACTAATTGTATCGCTCTGTTTTCCTGGTAAAATAGGACCCTTTTGTCAATAACTGGCATGGAAGTCCTCTAAAATGGACAACATGGGTATAAACGTTTGGCTGAACTTGACTTCATATCCATATTGGGGTCACGATTAGACATAAATAAATAAATAAATAAATAAATAAATAAATAAATAAATAAATAAATAAATAAATAAAAGTGGCAAAAGGATTCAATTCCACATTAGCCCTTCTTATTGAAACATTTCCAACCTAGTGTTCACCTTGCACATCATATTTCCACAAACATACTTTAGTTTGCCGTTCCGCCATAGCCTCGATTTCCTCACACGGTGTAGATTGTTCAGTGCTTGGAAATGCCTTAAGCGCAGCCAATATGGCATTGAAACTGATGCACAAGCCTACTGCCGCGTGCGTACTTGTAGATCATATTTACAACGACAGAGGTGTCAACGGTCATGTGGTTGCTTTGTGTGGTGTGTAGTATATAGGCCGATGGTGACTGCCATGTCATATTGATTGTCATGATCAATTTTTCATAGGGAAGAACACCCGGACCCCCCCCCCCCCCCCCCCACACACACACACACACACACACAGTCAACAAACCCACGTCGGCTGAGGTGGGTTGATGGAGAGGTCCCGAGGTTCCAATATTTTTTTTTAATTTTCTTCCGATTTACAGTATTAGATATTGATTCGTTCTTGCTGATCATCGTGTACAGTGGTCATAATCCACGCATGGGCAGTGATATCCACGCATGTGTTTACCAGGTAATAAAAATCAACAGCAGCAAAATTTTAATTAATGAAGCACCGGGTTGTGCCCGCTGCTTCATTAATTCAATTTTTGGTGATTATTCCTATAATTAGTGTTTGGAATCTAATATTATTGCGTCTGTGGAATATTGCTTACCCGTGTAAAGTGACCAGTCTGCGGCGGCCGCACTATTCATTCTTACGAGATTAGATTTGGTACAAGAACGTACATCACATAAATGGGTCGATAATACAAATGGAGACCTGTGGTGCTCGACTCGGCGTGGTGAGGGTCAGGCATGACCAATTTGGTCCACGACTACTACAAGCGTTTATTTATCCACAAATGGGAACGCGGTGGCTCAGTAGAAGACTGTTGGACTTCTATGCTAGAGGTCCCGAGTTCGATCCCCGTCCGTGACGACCCGCGTTGTGTCCTTGGGCAAGGCGCTTTATCCCGGTTGCCTACATGGGGGGACACGATGACGCCGTGTACTAAGGCGTACTGCACATCGATGGTGCACATGTCTTCAAGCGCTGTAACCCTGCTTGAGCGGAGCTTGAACAGAGTTAGAATGTTGAGGAGCTGACAGTTGCTTGTCGATGCTCGGTGGTTCTCTCCGGGTACTCCTCCGCCAGTAAAACTGTCACGGTCACGATTAGCCATTGTGCATAAGTATGTGACCTTAAACACCATAAATAAATAAATAATCCACAAATACTACAGCAACATCATAGAGGCATGATTCGACGAAGGCATGACTTAATAATATAGATTAAATATCTTCTCAGTCGGAACCTTAACCCTCACAGTCGGGACAAATCCCCACCCGCAATCGATCATCATAGCGACACACGTACCTGAAACAGAGAGTAACTATAGATGGTTAAGGATTCTTCTTTTCCTGTCACCATTCAGGATTCCATCTAAAACTCATTTCTCTGCAGTCACTTTCAGAAGAGCCTTACAACCAAGCAAAACGTCAGCTGAAAATAAACTAAATTAAACAAAGAGGGCAAAAATTCATTTTCTAAAATATCAACATTTATGTTCTGTATCTCTGTATACCAATTTTATATTCTAATAATATATCGCCATGCACCACTGAAAACCGGTCGTACCATTCGAATTTTATCAAATATGACCGGACCGATGTTGCAGGAGTTGGAAGGTCTGGAAAATTTCATGGTTAAGATTACAAAATATCGACTAACGTATTTCCTATTTATTATTTTATTCCTATTTAATATTTACAAAAATTCTCGAATATTCTAAATTTTCGGCTAGGCTTTCATTTGATCCTTGGTGATGTTAAAACTGATACGCTGTAACTGCAGTCGCAGCCAGACGTTGATTGACTTGTCGACATCTTATTGGGAAGGGGGG
The DNA here is from genome assembly GCA_031216915.1 of Pictodentalium vernedei. Classification (NCBI taxonomy): domain Eukaryota; kingdom Metazoa; phylum Mollusca; class Scaphopoda; order Dentaliida; family Dentaliidae; genus Pictodentalium; species Pictodentalium vernedei. The sequence goes on from CM062297.1 coordinate 318,773,677, forward strand.
GGGGGGGGTGCAAAATGGGAAGCGATGTTTTCGCTGACGTTCCAACAATCCAATTGTACAGACATCAGTGGTACGATATCCATGCAGATATTTTTGTTTCTGTTATCAGCCCTGCGACTTTCTTCGAATTGAGAATCGTGCAGAAGATGTGGCACTGCGCAGCGGTACAAAACGACTCTTTCTGGAGGAGGTCAAGATAATAAACTTTCCGACAGAAACCTAGCAATCCGAAGTATCATCGCGTACCATTGTGGCATGCGACGATCTAAAACATTGCTATTTCTGTCTGAAAATATATAACCTCGACCCCTATGACAAAGAGAGTGATATACCTCCTAACATAGACTGGTTTTTCGTAAATAAATGTCTAAAATTATGATTAGATCTGTTCTGTCTGGTTCTAATTAGCTGTCAGTAATCGTCCCATGAGTTCCAATATGTTCTATGTGCCTACTGGCACATAGAACACATTGGAACTCAGGGGACAAGTTGTCTTTATCGTGTAAGGAGTCGGCATGTTCAAAGTCCCGAATGCTATCGTCGTGTTTGAAGCAAACATAATCTTGTGCGATTTGAGTCGGGTTTTTTCCTTACTTGCAAGTGCGAACAACAATTAGATACGATGTAAATAACATAACCACGTTCAGCACTTAATTTTGTGTATCAAATTGTGCGACAGAATGAGATAAAAACGATCGTTGGGAGTCAGTTGTATGCTATACAAAGTTGCTGAATACGAAACGTTTCTCAAGTTTTGTATGCCTAACACTCAGCCATAATGCTTCGTCAATATTACCTGCGACATTTCCATTTCCACCCAATAACCCTTTTCAGAACTTTCTCGCCTCATTTTGAATTTCAGACGTCAGGAGTGTACACAAACGGTTACGTGCGTACTGCGCATAGAGAATCACGGAACCACTGGAATATCAAATGAAGGTGAAGCGTTTGCATAAAACGGGCATTATGTTTATAATTTTTGATTGAGAGGTCTCCGGAATATTGAATGATGAGTTATGTTGCGATGCGACAAAATAATCATTTATTCGATATTTGTTTTAATTTGAAGACGATGGTTCCAGGATGTATAATCCGAATTACATTCAAAGTTCGTGTATTTTATTCACATTCTGGTTTTAGCAGAACGAAAAAAAAACTTATTATTCATTAAGTCTGGAGTTATTTTAACTATAATCCCGTTTACTGATATCCGGACTGTATTACCAAGACACGCCTCCGTCAAAAGCATGTCTAAATGATGATGTATGTGGTTGGAATGTTTTATCAGTCGGGACATGTACCACCACAATCGGTACAGATCAAGTTTATACCCCACCCAATCCCTCATCTTCTAGACGCCACTGCCCTCAACAATAATCAGATCATTTCTTCGTACGGATATTGTTGTATGGTATGAACCCAGATGAGACGAGGGGACAATGGACGTATGTGCTGAGGTGTGTGTGTGGGGGTGGGGGTGGGGGGGGTCATAAATACCCATGACTCACCGAATCTACCATAGTTCAATCCTATTGGTAAAGATTTCAGAAATGGGTCCATAATAATACCATTTACTTGATTTTGAGGTTTTAATAGCAGCTGGTGTTAAATATAGAATAAACGTATAGTGTTTTCAAGTAAAAAAATTATTCTACGAGTAGGATTAAGAATGAAACCGAGGAGCCTCTGACGTGGCGGTTTCATTCTTAATCCTGCGAGTGGAATAAATTTTTTACTTGAAAACACTACACGTTTATTTTGTTTATTTCGGAAAACGAGCTTTGTCGCTGCTGGGGGAAATAGATTCAGGCCGCGTATTCAGCCAAATCTCAAGGAGTATCGTCTGAATCCGTGCGTGGACGTATGTCTCGCCGCAACGAACCCGCCCGTTTCACTTTTGTTGGGGTGGTTCTTATCCTGAAGGGGTTAATAACTTTTCCTCGAAAAGCATAAATCAACAGGGGTAGTAGGTAATAAATGAGAGTTCAACCATCATCGTACATGTACGTGTACGTGTACATGTACACCTCCATAGGATTTAGTGTTAAAATCTTGTACGTGTACAAGATTTTTAACGTTTTTTAGGGTGCTTTAGAATTCTCTTGAGAATTGAAACATCACTGATTGTATCCTAGAATGACTGAAATTTTTCGTACAGTACATGTACCGTTTTGATTGAAATCGGCAATTGAGTTTCCCCCATAGGATTCAGTGTTAAATTGCGAGCAAAAAACGTTTTGAGAGTTCTAACATCATCGCCTCGCCGATTTTAATATTCGCGTCCGATTTTAACACTGAAAACCCTATGGGGCGTTCACGGAGATCCACTTGCAGATTGTTAGAATCGGCAAGATGATGTGTGCAGAGGTGATGTTTGAACTCTCAAACCCACTTCGCGTTTCTCGAAGTGAGATTAGGGTACGTTATTGCGAGGTGATCGCGACGAACACTTGATGGAAATGTGTGAAGAGGTGATGTTTGAACTCTCAAACCCACTTCGCGTTTCTCGAAGTGAGATTAGGGTACGTTATTGCGAGGTGATCGCGACGAGCACTCGATGGAAAATGTTTTGAACGAAGAGTGTTGTCGTTGTCGGTGTGGTTGGAAATTCGCGAGCCCGCTGTCACGTTTTTGATTGATATATATACAGGGGAGAAAAAAAAATATAAATAAATAGTTATTTAGAAAATTAAATATATCAAATCGAATAGATAATAAAAAAAAAAATACGTAAATCATGAGCGATTCTCAGACTATTAGAGCGAGGTTTCTTTTAAACATGCTGATGAGAGCATACGCAATCTGCGTGAACGAAGAACTACGTCCCATCTTGTTAGAACGATGCGTCGGATGTCGGGATCATCTAGACTTCGATCACGAGAATCATTCGTGTCTGACGATGGAAAGGGAAGATATGGTCGTCATGTATTTCGAACCGGCGTTCGAACGCGTTAAATTCAACGATGTGATCACGTTTTGGAAGAGATTAGTCTTCTGTAAGAATCGAGACAGGCCCACAGATTCGGAAGAACTGAAATTGGCGCGTAGAATTTTGACTTTAGAAGACAAGGGATGCATCAAGAAATTATTGCTGAACGAAGCATACGTCTAAGTTTTTTTTTTGTTGATATAAAAATAAGGGAGAGTAGAAAATAAAAAAAAAATAAATACACACATAAATTTTTTTTATCTAATATTAGAAAGAAAAAAAACACAAAAAAATGAGAACCAGAAATAAATTGTATCCGACGTTAGTGGACGACGAGGACGAGAAGCCGAACGGCGTTTTGCCGACGGCGCCGTCGCTAGAAGAAAGAGAAAGAGGAGAGAGGTATCGCATCGATCAAATCAATAGAATCCAAGAGTATCTAACTCGAGAGAGAGATTCTCGTCGTTCCCTCAAGAAGAAGTATTCGCGTTTCGTGACATTCGTCAACGCGATCGACACGACACTCATCACGATTTCCATGGGTTTACACGCGGCCAGCATCGGATTGTTGTCAACCACGGTCGCCATTCCGATCGTGTTAACCGTAGAAGGAGTGGCTCTCGCCGCCGGATTGTTTAGCACGATCGGAAACTTTTTGAGTAGGAAATTATATCTAAAGGCTAGGAAACACGACAAGATTCGCGTCTTGGCCGACTCCAAGATAGACACGATATCCGAAATGATCTCTATGGCGTTGAAAGACGGTAGGATATCGGACGGAGAATACTGCGCGATATTGAGCGAGAAAACGAAATACGATGCCATGAAAGAAGCCGTGAGAATCAAGACTCGTCAGATCATCAAGGAAGAGATGAAGGATTCTCTCGTGGAAAAGGGGAGGAAAGAGGCCAGGGAGGAATTCAGTAAGATGATAGAACTCAAGAGCAGCGATTGAAAAAAAAAATATATATATATATAATAAGAACAGAATTTTAAAAAAAAAAAATATTAAATTTATATATAAAATAAAAAAAACGAAATTAATTTAAATAACTCTTAAAAAATGTATTGCGTAAAGTGTAAGAGAGTTACCGAGACGAGTAATTCTAGAGAAGTGCGAACTAAAAACGACAGACGGATGCTTCGCGGAATTTGCGACGTGTGTGGTTCTGTCAAGATGCGATTCATCAAACAAAAGAACACGAGCAAAGGTAAAGGCATCGTGAATAAAATGATCAACAATCTACCTTTCGAAATGCATCTGCCCGGTCACAGTTTCACGGGACCCGGAATGAAATTGAACAAGAGACTCAACGCTGATCTGACTCCCAAATCTTGGAGCAAACCCGTGAATAGGGTGGACGCAGCCATGTACGATCACGATCTGTGCTACGCCGGACATCCCGACACCAAGACTCGCAACGACGTCTGTGACAAAAACATGTTGCGGAGATTGAGAGGCATATCAAATCCGACCAGGAGAGAGAAGATGGAACGTTCGCTGGTCGGCAATCTGATCGGTGCGAAACGTCGATTCAGATGGGGCATTCAAAAAAAAAAGCGCATCTGAAAAGAAGAAGAAACGATTATTGATGAGCGAATTGGCCGAGGAGTTACACAAACCCATAGTGCGTAAATTTCGAAAGAGAAGGGTGTTCGTGAAGGGTCTGGACGACATTTGGTCTGCCGACTTGGTCGACATGAGATCGTTTTCGAGGTGGAACGAGGGCGTCAAATATCTATTGACGGTCATCGACATGTTTTCCAAATACGGTAGGATCAGAGCTTTGAAGAATAAATTGGGACCTTGCGTCGCCAAGGCTCTGAAGAGCGTGTTCAACTCGTCTTCTCAAAAACCGAGTAAATGGTGGGTGGACAAGGGAAAGGAATTCTACAACAAGGACGTTCGTTGATTGGTAGACCTCTACTCGATCGAAAACGAAGAGAAAGCCAGCGTGGTGGAACGTTGGAATCGAACGATGAAGGAAAAGATGCACAGATACTTAACGGCGAATTCAACCAAGAAATACATATATGCTCTGAACGGTCTGGTCAAAGATTACAACAACACCCGACACAGATCGATCAAGATGACTCCCGCGGAAGCTAGCGATCCTCGAAACGAAAAACGGGTCTACACGAATCTATATCCCGAGAGATCTACGATCAGGAAGAAGTCTAGAACGCCGAAATTTGCGGTCGGCGATTGAGTGAGAATCTACGCTTATAAGAAGCACTTCGAAAAGGGTTATACTCCTCGATAGACCTTGGAAATTTTCGTGATCATCAAAATATTTCACACCGATCGAGTGACTTACGAAATCGAAGCTTTGGATGGAGAAGAGATCATCGGAAAGTTTTACGAACAACAATTACAGAAGACAAAGTTTTGATGAAGAAGACAAAATTTTTTTTTTATTTACTCTCTTTGACATTTTCTTGTTTACACACATATATATATAAGAGAGAAAAAAATAATAATAAAAAATAATTAAAAAATATTTTTTAGATAAAGAAAGCAAGTGAATTAATAAACAAAAAAAAAAACTAAAAATCTTTTAAAATGACAAATATACTAGATATAACACAAAGCATAGTGAAAGATGAAAGTATTCAAGAATATGAGGTTCACGAATACGAACCGGTAACCGGAACGAGTTTGAACAATGCGGGAGAGATAAGAATCAACGTCAAAACTCAAGATCTATTTGTACATCCTAGCGAGAGTTACATAGTGGTGCAGGGACGTCTCACCAAGGAAGATGGGAGTGACTACGCCGACGACGACACGGTTACTCTAGCCAATAATGGCATCATGCATCTATTCAGTAACATAAAATACATGCTATCCGGACAAGAGATAGAATCTGTTTTTCATCCCGGTCAGGCCACCACGATGTTCGGACTCTTGACATATCCTGATGATTTTTCAAAATCCAGAGGACTTAATCAGTTGTGGGTGAAAGACACCGTAGGTCCTGCTAGCGCAGGCGCCACCACGATATTCGACTACGTCGTCAAGACGTCCAGACCTAAAGGAACGTTTTCGTTCAGGATACCTTTGAAACACATCTTTGGATTCTCGGACGATTACAACAAGATCATGTACGGATTCAAACACAATCTGACGTTGATTCGAAAAGGAAATGACGACGCAATAGTGAGACTCACCGCGACCGATGCGGGTAAGATAACTCTACACAAGATATCGTGGTTCGTTCCGCACGTGGAGCCTTCGATCGTGGAGAAAGGACATCTCTACAAGATCATAGAATCCAAGAGTAAATTACCCGTGGGATTTAGAATGAGACAGTGCGACACGGCTAGCATTCCTCCCTCCACGAATCACTTCGATTGGAGATTGACGGTGAAATCCGCTTCCGAGAGACCGCGTTTCATCGTGGTTGCGTTTCAGACCGATAGGGACGGGTCTCAGGAAAAGAATGCGTCGCTGTTCGATCACTGCAGTTTGAGAAACATGCAAGTGTTTCTGAACGCCACGAGATATCCAGCAATCGATTACAACACGTCGTTCGACAAGAACAATTTCTGCAGACTGTACGGCGATGCCGCTGAATTTAGAAAGAAGTATCACGGTCTAGACGAATTGATGAGCAACCCCAACATATCTCCTGGCGAATACAAGTCAATGTATCCCATGTTCGTGTTCGACATCAGTAAACAGAGTGAATGACTCAAGAGTAGCGTGTTAGACATTCAGATCAAGATGCAATTCGATAGGAACGTGCCGAGAAAAAACGAAGCCTTCGCCCTGGTCCTGTCGGACAGAGAATTACAATTCGAATCGGACGGAAATAAGATGTCGATCATTCGATGAGAGACGAGTGTGTGAAAAAAAAATTAATAAACGTTAAAAATGTGGATGTAAGATTAATTAAAAACCAAAATCTCGAAAACAAAATGAATGTTTCTGACACGAAAACAACAAATCATCACTACGACGTTAAAACGAAATACTTGGAAAAATGGATTCAAATTGAATATGAAGAACGTAACACAAAAAAAGGATGGAATAGTTGTGATTTTGATGAATATCATTTAAAAGAAAAAGAAGAGTTTGATCTCATAAGATCTAACGAAGAAATTATAAAAAATACAATTTTAAAATGTCGCAAATGTAAGAAACGTCAAATAAAAATCGAATCTCAACAAATTAGATCTGGTGATGAACCAACAACCGTATTCGCAAAGTGTATAAATTGTAATCATAAATGGATAGAAAATTAAAAAAAGGATGCAATTTTAATCATCGTCATAAGTGACAAAATTCTTTTACTAAAGAAAAAAAATATTTCAGATATCGTATAATAATATATAATAAAAAGTTATCAAAAAAAAAACAAAACAAAAAATAAAAGTAATGTGATCTAGAGAGATTGAACATCTCTCTAGATCACATTACTTTTATTTATTTTTTTTGTTTGTTTTTAATAATCACACATTATTTTTTTTTAATTCATTATTTTCCACGCGTTCACTGTTTGTTCAAAGGATCTAGTTCGATCAGTAGACTCACCACGGAAGTGGCGGCTTCGGGATTATTGGTTTTTGTGACGAAATTAATCCTGTCTCCGGCGTTCACTTTGAGAGGCGTGCCGAACGTGCTAACATTCGCGTGTTGATTCTCAGCCTTTTCGACGCTGTATCTCTTATCGCTCTCCACACCATTCACCATGAGATTGACAACCGCTCTGTTATTCAAATCCGAGGAAGCCAGACTCATTCGAAGGATTTCACCTCCCAATGGCATGGGATATCCCACCTGACTGTGTTTCGATCCGCTACTTCCATTTCCGAAAGACCACTCAGCTTTTCCTTCATCTAAGGTGCCGGCCTCTTCGGCCCACACGGTGATCAATTGTCTGGCATATTTGACTTTCTCCACCACCGAAATCAGGGTGCAGGCATCCGTCATGTGCATGGGTTCCGGTAGATTCGTGAGCGCGTGTCCACCCATGTCTAGTTTACCTTCCATGATGTCGCCCTTTCTCCAGACCGAGTTGTCGTCCACGTACTTCCTGCTTACCACGCTGGAATCGAATTCGGGATCGTGATCGAGACCGAATAAATTGTGACCATTCATGTTGATGCCACCCTCCATGGTTCCGCCAGATTCTTTGTTCAGGTAGAGATCGTCCACTTGCGATTCTAGGTATTCTTGCGATTGTATCACGGGAGAATTTACGTAGCCCTTGTTGACCACGGTTGAGTCCGCATCCGTGTTGTCGATCTTCGACTGATTCAATATCTTGTGGAATCCCGCATTCAGATCCGATTTCATTTCTCGTCTGTCAGACTTTCTCTGTTCCAGATCTACATAGTGTTTGGTCGCCACATCCTTGGGATTCGTGGGAGCAGCCATGTTCGTTATCTTGTTAGAATTGGCGTTCAATTCCGAGTTCATCGTTTTCAGAACGTATCTATTTCTCAGGTGTTCGTTGAATCTCGCGTGAGAGTCGTCCGCGTATTTCTTGGTCGCGGCATCGGTGGGATCTACGGGATTCGTGACATTCACCAAACATTTAGATTTCAGATTGAGATCGTCAGTCATGGTTTTATCCACGTAATTATCCAGCAGGATTCGTTCGAAATCGGCGTTCCCCCTGTCGATGTATTTTTTAGTCGCAGCATCTGCGAGATCTATCAGCTCGGGAAGATTGTAGAGGTTCTTATCATTCATGTTCAAAGGTTCTTGTCGAGGTTCGTATCTCCAAATGTAACGTTCGTCTAAGTTGGCAACGTCGTAACCATCGTCGACTTCGAACGTCTTCCTCTTCTTTCTTGGGTTGACTTTTTCGTCGTCACTTCTACCAAATTTATCGACTGGCATGTTGTTGTAAGGATTTTTTTTGTTTTTAGAAAAAATGTGTTCAAAACGCAGTTTATTAAAAAATGAACTATGTTATTTTATTTTTCGTTTTTATTCGATTAAAATTTTTTTTTAAATAATTTTTTATCTTTATATATACTATAAAAAAAAAAAAATCTCTCTCTAATGTAAGTCATTGAGAATGTCTTGAAATTGATCTCCTTCAGACCATCTCTTGAGAACGTAGAGACACAGGTGACCGCAAAACACTTGATCTGGTGATTGCACTTGTTCCGTGTTGTAATGAACCATCGATTTGTTGAAATAGTTCTTTATTTCTTTTGGCGGCGAGATTCCGTAGCTGTCGAAATAATAATTTTTCTTCTTCCCGTTCTTGAACCATGCCACCCAGTGAGTGCCTTCACCTGATGAATCATCTAGATTTAAAATTCCGCATTCCGCTTGTCGAGGTCTTCTCTTCGGCAAGGCATCTCTGGAAAACACTCCTAGAAAATCTTTGATTTTCAAATCTTTTGCCGCATTCAACAGATCGATGTTGGATAGGGGTTCGTTGGGTAAGACGACACCTTCTACGGATATCTTTATTTTCTTATTCATAAATAAGTATATGTTTTTTTTAATTTTTTTTATTATAATTTACTAAAAATGACGTTATTTTTTTTTCTATTTTTTTCTTTTTCTCCACATCCTTGGGATTCGTGGGAGCGGCCATGTTCATTATCTTGTTAGAATTGGCGTTCAATTCCGAGTTCATCGTTTTCAGAACGTATCTATTTCTCAGGTGTTCGTTGAATCTCGCGTGAGAGTCGTCCGCGTATTTCTTGGTCGCGGCATCGGTGGGATCTACGGGATTCGCGACGTTCACCAAACATTTAGATTTCAGATCGATATCGTCGGTCATGGTTTTATCCACGTAATTATCCAGCAGGATTCGTTCGAAATCGGCGTTCCCCCTGTCGACGTATTTTTTAGTCACAGCATCTGCGAGATCTATCGGCTCGGGAAGATTGTAGAGCTTCTTATCATTCATGTTCAAAGGTTCTTCTCGAGGTTTGTATCTCCGAATGTAACGTTCGTCTAAGTTGGCAACGTCATAGCCATCGTCGACTTCGAACGTCTTCCTCTTCTTTCTTGGGTTGACTTTTTCGTCGTCACTTCTACCAAATTTATCGACTGGCATGTTGTTGTAAGGATTTTTTTTGTTTTTAGAAAAAATGTGTTCAAAACGCAGTTTATTAAAAAATGAACTATGTTATTTTATTTTTCGTTTTTATTTGATTAAAATTTTTTTTAAAATAATTTTTTATCTTTATATATACTATAAAAAAAAAAAAAATCTCTCTCTAATGTAAGTCATTGAGAATGTCTTGAAATTGATCTCCTTCAGACCATCTCTTGAGAACGTAGAGACACGGGTGACCGCAAAACACTTGATCTGGTGATTGCACTTGTTCCGTGTTGTAACGAACCATCGATTTGTTGAAATAGTTCTTTATTTCTTTTGGCGGCGAGATTCTGTAGCTGTCGAAATAATAATTTTTCTTCTTCCCGTTCTTGAACCATGCCACCCAGTGAGTGCCTTCACCCGATGAATCATCTAGATTTAAAATTCCGCATTCCGATTGTCGAGGTCTTCTCTTCAGCAAGGCATCTCTGGAAAACACTCCTAGAAAATCTTCGATTTTCAAATCTTTTGCCGCATTCAACAGATCGATGTTGGATAGGGGTTCGTTGGGTAAGACGACACCTTCTACGGATATCTTTATTTTCTTATTCATAAATAAGTATATGTTTTTTTTTATTTTTTTTATTATAATTTACTAAAAATGACGTTATTTTTTTTTTTATTTTTTTCTTTTTCTTTTTAAACTAACTTTCTCGATGTCACTATCGATTTCCATAATTTTGTGTTCATCTAATTCTTCTTGATTTTCTGGAATCCTATCATCCACAATCATATCTGAAATCTTATCATCCACAATCATATCTAGAATCCAATCATCCCCATTCATATCGTCTATAGTTACTTCCGCAGTCCAATGTCCGAGTGCCAATGTGCTTATTTTATCGTCTAACACGAATCTCTTATCATCGTCGGCCGTCAGCAAAATCTTGTTGACTATTTCGGTATACAAGTCATGATTTTTGCTTCGAATCAATTTCATAGTCTTATACACCGGACCACTTCCTAACAGACAATCTTTATACTCTTGGAAAGAGATGTTTTTCTTCACCACGCATGCTTTAACTCCTTTGCACTTCTTGATCTCTTCATCATCTTCTAGACGATAAGCATACAGTTTGGGTCTCAAGCCCACGAATTCGACGATCTGTTTAACGCCGCTCTTGTTCTTAAATTTACCCAACACCTTCTTGTTGTCGTTCGATTGAATGTTGGACAGATGATTGACGGGACAATTGCTCGTGTCGAACCACTCGGCCACGTCCGGAGATATATCTCGGTAGACGTCTTTCGTCTCTATCTTGTAAACTAAACTGTCCGTGTCGGTGAACAGTAGTTTGGCTTTGTCGCCAAATTTTTGTTTGATGTAATCGTAGTGAAACTCGTACACCAATCGCTTGCTGACATCTAAAATGATTGGTCTGAGATAATACGGTTTGTCGAACTTCAGGTGCGTCTTTTGCATGTGAATGGCCACTAGATTTTTGCCGAATATGGTTCGGTGTTTGTAATTGGGTTTCGCCACTAATTTTTTAGCTCTTTTCTCAGACGTGATGAGTCGAACGTCGGTTCTCTTCCTGATGTTTTCCATCGATTTGCCGTACACGCAGTTGTTCATGAGTTTGAAGAAATCTTTTTCGAAATCGTTCTCGGCTCGGGTTTTGAGATTCGTGTTGAGATCGATGTATTTTTTCATCCAAGGCTCTTCGTTGAATCGAATGATGCGATGTATGTCGACTAATTTCATCCCGTAATCGACGTACTGTTTCAAATTCTCGCTGTAGACGACGTAGTTACGTTTGTTAAATAAATTGGGAATGAGTTTTTCCTCGTCTCCTTCGTTCGGTTCCATTCATTCGGGTGCCAGCGGATAATCGTTGTATGGATCGTGTAATTCTTCCAGATAGTTCAAATCGACTTCTAAAATGCAAGGATAGTCTCTCCATTTTTGCATCTCTTCCGGTTCCTTCACCCATTCGAAATTTCCAATCGGTAAAGGATGCCTCATAGCCCAACCGTACAGATTATTGGCGTCCCAATACTGTATGTATTTAGTCGACCGTTTCGAATCGAAACCTTCTTTCATGTAGGGATTGTTAGCTTCAGAATATCTGTGAGAGATCATCGAGACACCACCTCGCGCAGCCCTTTCAAACATGAGCAACATGTCCACATCGGATAATAATTCCAATTGGACTTTGGTGGTCTTCAACAGAGCGTCCCATGCCAGACCGGGTGCGGTGAAATACCAAGCGGGATCCAGATCGTAATTTCGACGACAGACGTCTCGAAAATTTTCGAACACGTCTGCCAAGAGTAGAACGTCAGTCTTCAGATAGAGATCGTGATAATCTCTCATGGTTTTCATATCGAATGATTTCCACACGTTTTTAGCATGTTCGTAATTCTCGTTGGAAATGTCAGATTCATATAATTTCGAATAAAAATCTTCTTTCGAAGGTAGTGCGGTGTCTTCAAATCTCTTTAGATCATTCATGTAATCATAAGGATAGACTCCTTTCCTCAACATGACGTCTACCCGTTCTCCGAAATGTTCGCTCGTGATTTTAAATTTATCCTTGCTCATGTTATCGACTAATTTTTCCAGAGCAGTCGACATGAATTTAAAACTGTCGATGAAACGTATGCCTCTACGAATGGATTTCGTTTTTTCTTCCAACGTATTTCCATCGATTACTCTTTTCTTCTACATGAGCTTCCATTTCGTGAAGGAAATTATCTTTCTTCGCTGTTCATGATGCAATTTAATTCTTCGTGTGAGGTGCCGAGATTTTTCACGAACAGATGACTGTCGTAACCCGAGAGATTGTGAAACATCACCGGATAGAAAGCAGCGTCTCGATATTTTAAATTACACTTGCTGTGAGCCGGACCGCGATACAGACCCGTGTAATGATCGTGGTCTCTAACCTTCTTATTTTCCTCCGAATTCTCGTCGAACGATTGTCTGCATATGTGACATTCGGTGGCTCTGTTATTTTCGTCCTGCTGCTCTCGCATGATGATCATTTTTGCCGGAGTTTTGAATTTGTCGTATATCATTTGAAGTTTCCATTCTAACTCTTCCACGAACCTTTGAGCCACGTCGTCATCTTCATACTGTTTCGTGTAGGTGAAGGGACCCATGTCGTGTTGCGAGTCGAAAGCGCATTTCACGTAAATGCAATAGCCCGAAGGTATGTGTTTTTGATATTTTTCGACGTAACTTTGAAGAGCTTTGGGTTGACAGGAACTCATTTTCGTGGTGAAACATTCGAAATCGGCGTACACGACGAATGGTACTTTTAACCTTCTATTGTGATTTTCAAACTTCACGATGGTGTTGGGTTTGGGCATTTCGACGGCGACACCTTGATTTTCGTTGCAATATTCCTGGTGTTTCGCCAACGAGTCTTCGCTGTGAAACACGTTCATGCAATTGTAACATAAAGATATCTTTCCGTTATGATTATTATTTTGTTTCGACAGTAATCGGCTTGGATGTTTAACCCAACAATAATGATGATTGTCACCATTCGAAATCAATAATAAAATAATCGTCTTTTCTCTTCCGAGATACGAAGTCAATCTGAGAGGATAGATATTTTTTTTTTCATCGCATCCCAAGATGTTCACCGCTATGGTGGGATTTTGTGCCTCGAAACGTTCGATGTGTTTTAACTGCGTTGGAAAAGTCACTCCGGTCCAATCGAGATTTTTAGAAGTTACCACGTAAGAAGAAAACCTTTCGATGTTCATTTTGACAGGGTATAAAGTGGAAGTGACTGCCCATTTAAAACACTGATCATCTTTATTTTTCACGTTGATCACGGCGTGTTTTTTTGCTAGGAAATACGGTAATTTCACGTAGGAAGACCCTTTCAACAAATCGTTTTTAGTTATATGAATTTCGAGTTTCAACATCTCACCGAACGTCCAATTACTACCTTCATGTTGATAATTCGCGAGAGATGTCAACATCTTGTCTTTCATCTTTTCGAAAACGTCCGATAAATCTGAACCTCGAAATAAGGGTTCGACGTTAGATCTGAAATATGCATTTTTCACGATGCTCTCGCCGGACTTCACGTCAATTTTATTCATCACGCAATGGAGTATCATCTTAATTTTTAGTCCCACATTCATTTGTTTGCGAAACAAATCCAATACTTTTTTCTTCACCCGTTCCATGAACAATTTCGGATCGATTTTCTTCAACAAGGGAACCATGTCGAAAGTTTTAAAAATACCTTTGATCGCACTTTCCCATTCCACGGACTTCGATTGAAATAATTCCGTGGTGAGTCGCGCTAGATATTCTTCTCCTTTCCCTTAGCCTATTGCTCGTTGAAGTTCGCTTGATATATCTCATTTGCCTAGAATCTGATGTGCATCACTCGTTTTCGTTTTTCTTTTCTTTTCTTTTCTTTGGAAACTTGAAGTTCTTCTTCAAGGGCTTTTCGTTTAGTCGTCTTCTTATTTTTCACAATCGAAATGTTTTTGTTTTTTTTCGACGTCGGCATTTCGATTCCTTTTACTATCTTTTTCTTCTTCTTCTCATTTTTCACAACTGATGCATTTTTTGACGTTGTTGCTATCAGCATTTCGTTTGCCTTTCCATTGTTTCGCAGATGTTTCTGTATGACATCAATCTTTTTTGATTTAGTTCTATGATTTCTGAAATGTGAAATTTTTAATAGTTTACAAATCTCGTTTAACTGAGGTATGGTTTTCTCATTTAAATTTTCCAATTTTTTTTTATCTTTTTGTTTCATTTTGTAAGAATATTTTTTTTTGTTGGAATTTTGTATTAAATAATTTGTTAAAAAGTTTTGCTTTTTTACTCTTTTTAAATATATTATAAAAAAAAAAAAAGTTAAATTTTAAATTCATTTTTTTTCTTTAATGTGTTTTTATTCAAAAACAATTTAAGACCGCTTTTATTTCTCGCTCGCAAACCGAACACGTTTTCTCGTCTTTGGAATGACATTCTCTACAGTAACGCAGGTGTGCGCACAGTAGAAACAAGACGTTTGCGACACCTTCGCAGACCAGACACTTGGTGGTGGATGTTTTACTCGGTTTGTTTTCGACGAGTGACGATAACTAGTCCGCTTCCGCCATGAATTTGATGAGATGTTCTAAAGTCATGAATTGAGACAGGGTCTTGTTCGCTTTGTTTAACGCATTGTACAATTGTTCTCTGGTGTATCCGAGTTGTAACATATCCATCAATAATTTTTGGTTTTTGTCTCTATCCCTCTCTTCGTCTTGGATTTTGATCAATCCCAACGTTAGGATCTTGTTCAAATAATCGCATTCACCTTTTTCAATATTACTTATGTGTTCTAGTAAAGGTACGTCGTGAGGTTCCCAATTCATCAAATGTATGTCGCAACAAAAACATTTGACTTTGTCACCTCTACCCACGTAAACGAAACCCGCGGCGGCTAAATCTTCAGGTTTTTGAGCGAGATGCGAAGGCCAATTTTTAAACGTTTGAAGTCTTGCACGTTCTAGACTATAATTCGGATGTTTGGACTTGATCATTGTTTTTACCTCAAAATTGAGTTTGTAAGAATTTTTTTTTTTTAACTTTTATTTATATATAAAGAGAAATAAAGAGAAACTTTTTTTTTTTAACAAATTATTATTTAAAATACAAAATTTAAAATATACATTATTTTGCAAGAATTCATTAAAAAAAACAAATAATCGATCATGACAACAACACCTAAAAGATGCGAATTGATGAAGCCACGCTCAATTTGTTTTATGAGTACCAAAGCGAACTGCTGATTAATATCATCATCGCCGAAGACAGAGAATTCGACAGGGGTGATTTATTGTTGTCCTATGGAGGTTACATATATCCAATAATCTCACCCGAACTTGTGAATAAATCGGGTGGTGAGAGCACATTCACCTATGAAAAAAAACTCAAAAGAGTAAAGATAAACATTCACACCATTTTCGTAGGTGGAAAAATGACGAATGTGAACTTGCTAATAACGGACTTGGAAATATAAACAATAGAGAGATTGAAATTAAAGTTTAACTTTTTTATATATATATAAAGAGAAAAAAAAATTTTTACTAAAAAAATTTTACATTAAAGAAAATTAAAAATTAAAAAAACAACTTTTTTATATATATAAAGAGCAAAAAAAAAAAAACTTTTTAAACAAATTATTATTTAAATACTAAATAATCAATCATGAAGACAACAACACCTAAAAGATGCGAATTGAAATTGAAACGAGTCGAAATGTATAAGAAATTCGGTCATAAAATCTATAGATTACAATGACACGATCCCATCTAATTGAAGGAGGTCGAGACGAAAGGCTTAGAGCACAAATACGAGAAATATAAGATGCCTCTGAAATTGGATGAAGCCGTGCTCGATTTGATTTATGAGTACCAAAGCGATCTGCAGAACATCGTCGTTGCCGAAGATAGAGAATTTGACAAGGACGATTTGTCGTTGCCCTATGGAAATTACATATTTCCAAACATCTCATTCGAACTCGTGAAGAAATTGGGTGGTGAGAGCGAGTTGACTGATGTAAAAAAATTCAAAAGAGTAAAGATAAACATTCAACACGTTTTCGAAAAAGGAGAAGACACGCGTGTCAACATGCTAATAACAGACTTGGAAATATAAACAATAGAGTGATTGATTTTTAGCAAAGAAAAATGAAAAAAAAAAAAAAAAGATCATCTTTAGATCTCATTTACTTTTTTTTTTTTTTTGTTTTTTTTGTTTTTCCTTCTTCTTCACTATCATCATCATAATATATTACAATAACGTTTCCTTTTCTCTCAAATTTCAGCGTCGATTCTTCTTTTTCTTTTTTTCTTTTTCTTTGTGATGTGATATGTTTATGGTAACATTTTTGTTTATCCGAATCATAATTATGAACGAATGTTGTGCATCTCTTGGTAACACTTGCATCATCACCATTCTCTTCAGAAGGTAGTGGTGACCGTGGAAAGCATCGTCTCATTCTCAACCGTCTATCCCGTGCTTCATCTGTCTCTTTCATTAGTTCTTTCCTTAGATATCCATCATTAGCATCTAACCATTTTTTTATTTTTTCGCTCTCTGGCTCGCGATGTTCGTCATTATCGTCAAATTGTTTCTCCACCTTTTCATCCAGGTGATAAATTTGTTTCTCCACCTTTTCACCCATTTTAAATATATTATTTTATACTTTCTATGATTTTTATATTTTATATAAATTTTATATTTATAATAACATATTCAAAATCGGTATGTTCTTAAACGGCGAATTCTCACTGAGCAACAAACCCTTGCCGAGTCGCTCGACGTTCTGTCCACTCTTCAGATAGAGACCGTTTCCTCTCAGAGAGTTGCTACCTCTAACGGGTTCTAGATACAATCCTTTACCGCTGTCGTCTACGTGAACGCGACACATGGCTCCTCCCTTCTTCAAAAACAGTCTGCTGCCACCCATTAATTTCTCAACTGCCGAACTAGCGAGTCCCGTGAAAGCTCCCACGCCAAGAGTCTTTCTGAGAAAGGGTAGCACCTTTGCGGCGAAGGGTAATGCTTTTGCGGCTGTTCCTGCCAATAGCGGTAGGAAACCACCTTTCATTCTCAAATTGTATCTCAATTGAGCGGGACTCATTCTCACCGTCAACCCTCTTCCATCGCGAATCGCTTTCTCCATCCTTTTGATTTGACTTCTGGTCCAGGCGATCGAATCCTGACCGCCTCTCGTCAGATCTTCGTGAGTGAATTTGAATCTCACCGCCTTGCCTCGAGTTGTTAACGCTCTCTTAAGTTTCTTCCTCTGTCCTGCAGATATGTTCACGTTTTTAACCACGTATTCTGTCATAATTTCTGGGGTTTTTTTTTAAAATATATTTACTTCAATTGTTTCTTGTTTAATAATTATATTAAAATAATTTTGTAAAATTAATATTGCATTTATTTTATTTTTGTTATCTATATATATAATATTTTTTTTTTTTTTTTTTGCTTTCTCGTATCGTCACTCTCTCTCTGCGAAGATCTAACAGTTCACCAATTTGATCCGTCAACATGGTTTTCAGACTATACAACGTGTCCAAAATCACTGGTAGATAAACTAAATTTCGAGGTCGCTCCACGATCTTATAACCCGGCGACACATTTGGAAAGAAGGAATAGATCGTCGGTTGAGCGCTACCATTCACGTAGATTCCAGCAATCATGTCCACGTTCACCAGAATGCTATTGACAGCGAGAATGTCGACCGTATTTTCAGATGCTGCATGGCCTCGATACATCTTTCGATCGAATCCCAACATCTTGCCTATAGAATCGTCTGTGTTGAAATCCACTCGAAAATTATCTTCCAAATCCAACATCGTCTGTAAGGTATTAGGATTGGGAGCGAGTCTGATCTTGTTGCTTCCCTTTCCATCCGTCTTCATTCGCGTCTGAATGTAATGGTTCAAATCGTCTATGTCGTAACTCCCTTTGGGAATTCGAATCTCCAACCAATCCGTTCCGTCGGAATACTTGAACGAGTTATTCTTTTCGGTGACGTTGGGAAAGGAATAATAAGTCTCCAGATTCACCAAAGCCATCTCGTAACTTTTCTCTCTATTCAATTCGATGGAAGGTTCGAATTTCGTAGCGAATCGAGTCGAATCACCACTCACCACGATTTGAATGGATTGTTTTGCAGCCGTATTCTCGGCTATCCGTTCTAACAATTCTCCATGTTCGAACATTATATTTAATTTTATTTTTTTTTATTCAAAACTAATTATTTGAAGATTTATTATTTTCTAAATTTTATTTTCATGCTCTATCTTATTATTATTATCATCGGAAACATAAAACTTGTTGAATCCGCACCGATATTTTCCGCGATTAAATTCGCTCGTCAAATCGATCACGACGAAATTGTAAAGTCCACCATCCCAAACCCTCTTGCAGAATCTCCTGAATTCCGCAGCGCTCATGTCGTTTGCGATGTGATCGCCGTAGATGTGATTGAGATTCTTGAGATCTTGGCAAAAGAGACATAGAAAATTAGCGTTCTCCCTTATCGTCTGTCTGGGCAATCGAAAATAATTCTGCGACAGGTAGAAACAGTCCATGTTGCTGTGTCGACCCCTAACGTAATACGATTCGCATCGGTTCTGTCTCTCCAAAAGCAGATCGTCGAAAATCATGAGATTCTTATCTTCCGATTTCAGTTCTCTAGGATCCGGAACGTCGCTAGCGTTCTCATAAAATCGACACTCGACGTTCGAAGATGCATTTCTCTTCATCAGCTCCGTCGCCGCGCCGTCCAAAATGGTCGAGAGCGGAGCTCCACTCTTGTCGAATTCCTCCCTACTGTCAAAGATTCTGGCTATGACGTCCTTGGGCAATCTGCGATCCATGCACTCTCGAAGCAATCTATATTCGGGTTGAAACAAGCTCTTGCCAAACACGAACAATCTGTCATAATCCAACTAGTCGGGTCGAGACAACAGATTCATCAACAGATTGGTCTTTCCACAATTCGATTTTCCCACTATCAAACCTCTTATGCTCTTGGGAAAGAACTCGTTATTCGACCTCTTGGTCGCGGCGTCTTCCAAGACATATCTTTAATGTTCATCTTTTGTTTTATTTTTTTTTTTGTTTGTTATTTTAGATTCTTTTCAAACACACTCTTCAATCCGGATCCACTCGTCATTTTGGCTAAATCTTGTATGGGCACCACGGCATCCTTAAAATCTTTCCAACTTTTCGGCGTTCGCTCTAATGCAGCTCGCTTCGCCGGCGGACTGATCAACTTGTCGATCAATGCATCGGCTGCCCTCTTGCCAGCCGCAGAAGCTATCCTACCACTGGCTTCGGAAGCGGCTTTCTTACCAGCATCCAAAGCCGTCTTCTTACCGACCTCAAACGCGGTCGATGCGAGTTTTCTACCCGCATTGCTCGTGAACGCTCGCATTATAGAATCGACGATGCCAGAACCGCCTTGAACGTAAGTCCTGACGTATCCCCTGTTCTTTATCACCAACATATTTTATTTTTATGATATATTTTTGTTTTTTTTTCACTGGTAAATCGTTTTTGCCGTTTAAATACTTTTATTATTCTAGTGTGAGAATTTGCTGTTTTATTTTTTTTTTTTTTGTTTGTTTGTTTTGTTTATCTCTACTTATTATATACACATCAATCCTTCAATTCGTTCATCAGCCTTTTATACTGGTTTTTATTCAAAACCTTCTGCCTCAACAATTCGTCAGATATAGCAACTATTTGATTATCTAATCCCGTGTTACCAGCCCGTCTGCTCGCCATCAACAAACTCAATCTCTGAGACAGAGCGTCGGAATCGCTCGGAAGAAAAGTAGTGGTTTTCACCCCTTTGCCGGTCACTTCTTCTTGTTCATGTCCCATATGGGTTTCACCACTTTCGTCCACTTGTAACCTCTGTTGGCTTTGGGTCTCGTCTCTCCGGCATCGTTATTTCTCTTCATGGCGTGAGTTTGAACTAGAATGTCGCCATAATTGTCGAAATCCTGTTCCGTGTAATCGCCGGGCTTGTCGTAAAGGAGCAATCTCCACAGACCATCAGTTACTTTATATTTATTCGAACCCACGATCAATTCATCATCGTCCATTTCCACTTCCGTATCACCTACAAAAGTTCTCCCCTGAGAATCCTTATAAATTCCATATGACTGATCTCTCTTACCACCATCATCATCGGACGATGCGATGCTACTAGTGGTGATAGTCAAAGCCGTATCATCAGACTCGCTCATATCTGTTTGAATTCCCGTGGGAACGTAATCCGGTGTAGATTGAACGGAATACCGATTTCCAAAACTAGGAGGCAACGAACCCATTCTCAAAGAACTCTCGTTTATGGGTCTCAATTCTTCGACTATCTCCTTCCTGC
Source organism: Pictodentalium vernedei (assembly GCA_031216915.1). Classification (NCBI taxonomy): domain Eukaryota; kingdom Metazoa; phylum Mollusca; class Scaphopoda; order Dentaliida; family Dentaliidae; genus Pictodentalium; species Pictodentalium vernedei. The sequence goes on from CM062297.1 coordinate 318,794,565, forward strand.
TTCGCTCTTGACCCTCCATCACGGGTTTAAATATTTTTGTGGCTTCGCCTCTGAGTTCCATCTCACCAAGACGTCTGCTCCTATCAGCTGACTGAATGCTCTTCTTGGCACGTTCATATTCGTTTAAAATTCGATCTCGGTGTCTAGGATCCATCTTCCAAAACATCTTTCGTTTTAATTGTTTTTATTTATTTTTCAAAATTAAATGTTTAATTATATTTTTATATTTTATGTTTTAAGTATTAAAAAAAAAACTCTTTCCGTCTTAATATAATATCTGAAAATATTCACATCTCAAACTCACTGTGTTAATTGAAGTTTAAAAAAATACGTTTAAACAGTACATGACAAACCAGTTTCTGATTTAACGCATTTTGACAGTAGTTTTTACTTCACACATCAATTCACCGAGTGTCGAATTAAGAGAGAATCCTTTTTGATGACTGCGATTGCTATCATGAATATATTAAAAATTTTACCACTCAAAACCTAATTGAGCGGAAAATGCGTTTTAAACATTCCGATAAGTATTTTTTGACTTTTTTCTAACGAACGCTTTAACAGTCAATCAAGACAAAACACGAATATCTATTACAGATCATCTCAAAAAACCCTCAAAACTCAATATATATCCGTCCCATCAACAGAAAACATCAATGTCTATAATACAGACTATATTCATAATCGACTCTTTTTGAACAAAAAACCTCATTCACTCATTACGATAACATGTGTTAGTTTTTTTACTTCAAGAAGACATGACTGGGTTTGCAAATTTCCAACACACCGACAACGACAACACTCTTCGTTCAAAACATTTTCCATCGAGTGCTCGTCGCGATCACCTCTCAATAACGTACCCTAATCTCACTTCGAGAAACGCGAAGTGGGTTTGAGAGTTCAAACATCACCTCTTCACACATTTCCATCAAGTGTTCGTCGCGATCACCTCGCAATAACGTACCCTAATCTCACTTCGAGAAACGCGAAGTGGGTTTGAGAGTTCAAACATCACCTCTTCACACATCATCTTGCCGATTCTAACAATCTGCAAGTGGATCTCCGTGTACGCCCCATAGGGTTTTCAGTGTTAAAATCGGACGCGAATATTAAAATCGGCGAGACGATGATGTTAGAACTCTCAAAACGTTTTTTGCTCGCAATTTAACACTGAATCCTATGGGGGAAACTCACTTGCCGATTTCAATCAAAACGGTACATGTACTGTACGAAAAATTTCAGTCATTCTTGGATACAATCAGTGATGTTTCAATTCTCAAGAGAATTCTAAAGCACCCTAAAAACGTTAAAAATCTTGTACACGTACACGATTTTAACACTAAATCCTATGGAGGTGTACATGTACACGTACACGTACATGTACGATGATGGTTGAACTCTCATTTATTACCTACTAGGGGTTCACTAAAAACAACAATCTTTGAAAGACTCGCATTTCGGCATGTCCTGACATTTCGGAGACATGCTAGATGCGTAATATGGGTGTGTGTCCAGAACGCGTGCGATGTACTGTTTTGACCACAATTACCTATTAACTGGCCATAATTACGTAGATAATTACTACAGGAGAGCAATGGCTTCCACTGCATTTAATCTCTTACCACACATCCCATTATAGCGTTAAACAGAAACGCGGTAATGGACATAAAATTTGATGCTTAATTAGCAACGCTTCAATTATTGCTGGTCTGTTTAAGTGACAAATCGCTTTTCGGAGTCAGTCATATACCTATCTTTATGATTTACATTTAGTCCGAATGAGAAAGATTATCGAAAATATACACACTTTTAAACAACAAAATCGAAAATCCAATCTATCATCTTGACAGTTTATCCCATAAATCATTTTCAGGGCAGTCGCGGAAAAATCGTGCTGTTGCTCGCTGCAAAACAATGCGAGAAATGAGGAGCACATTGGTTCAATTTGATCGACAAGCAAAATTGCCAAAAATAAACAAGGCGCAGTGATACATTTCTGTCTAAAAATAATTCCCCTACAAACTTGAGCTAAAGTTGCAAAATTACTTTATTAAATGAACAATGTTTATCTTTTTTATTTTCGTTGTTTAATGTTGTTGTTTTTTGTCGTCGATTCAACTTGAGGTTTATAAACAAAGCAGACGACACGTGCATTTGTTTATTTACACTTTCCTAATTTGGAAAATGAAACATCACTCATCATGCCCCCGCCTTTCGCAATCGTACTTGTATGCTTATCAACGCTTGGTTTCGATAGATTTACTTTGTGTTTTCTTTGTTAATTGTTGTTCGTTTTATTGTTAGACAGAGATGAAATGTGTCATATATTCTAAAACTAAATAGTTCAGCGACGGTCCACGTTTGATAAATGTCGGTTCATTTTGTCTCCCACAAACGTAAAACAGGTCATGACAACACGAATGCGGGAGAGATCAGAGGACAACAAGTCCGTCTCTACTATAGGAATAAATTCTTTCAGTGTTAAATCTACGGGGAAAATGTATCACCCTACTAGCAGCTGCTACTAGGTGAATAAAGCAAATATTTATCCAAGACTTTTATGGTTAGAATAAACGTCTATTTATGGGATAAATAGTGTATCTGTGTTTCGTTGGGGGCAAGGCAGGATGTGTGGTACACGATTTGAAATGATTCATCTCAATTTCAGTGCGACGATTTGGAAATTTTCGAATCGTCGAGATGTTCTCAATATACTACGACGAGTTTCCTCTTGAACTCTTCTATTATCAGACCCCCCGCAGAGGGGACTCGATGAAAGAAGAATAGTTCAAGGAGGTTCCGCCTCCGACACTACTTTGATTCCGTTCTGGAATATTCTCCTTTTTTGGACTGATTTGCCAAAGAGACGAGTTCCTGTTGCATTCAGTGCACGTACTTGATTAATGACTGACATTAATTACGGTTGTAATGTGCAATATCTGCAATTTGAAAGGCGGTGAAATTCGATTCGAGATTCTATTCGACCCGAAATTTGAAATTCGTAAGGCCTTAATTAATATAAGTAGCAGGACATGCACACCTTCGATCCCATTTTGTAGTTCTCATTTTGTGATTCTCATGTGACGTCATACCGCATTACATTATGGGTATCACGTGGTTATCGTGTAACGTATGAATGTGGCCATGTTGTGACGTCATTGAGATAGTGATGGGTGATGTGAGTGCGCATGCGCAGTTCGTGTTGTTGGGGTAACACGTGTTTCTGTCGTCCATTTCTAATGAAGGAGACAGCCATCTTGGTTTCTATGGTAGCACGTGGTCGCAATGTTACCTAATGGCCGACAATAGCATAGAAATCGGAATATCCGATTTCTATGTACAATAGGACCAAGAAGCCTCTAAGAGGTACATTCGATTGAATGGGCGTACGTTTCTGGCTCGGATCCTCGTTTATTTCGTAGAATTACCCAAATAGACACGACAACTATTTATTTAGCTCAGATATTCCCCAAATCCTCGGTTACTTCCTAGACGCATCCAAATGGGCTGGACAAGTGCCCAAAATACCCAAACGGACTTTATGTGGCTCGAATTCCCCCAGAAACCTCCTCTTTGTCCAATAATATGCGAGTTATTTGCATAAGAGTCAATCTTATTACCATAAACGACCCAACAGCTATTTTCGTTAGCTCGATATCCTCAGCGTCTATCTATGTACCTATATTATTCTTTCTGTCTACCCGACCATATTCGATTGTTTCTTTGTATAAAAGTATCTTTACTGGCTAGGATTCCCCCAAATCCTCAGTTATTTCCAAGAAATATCACCTTCATCTCTCCAACGCTTGTGATTTTTGTCTACGTATGTGCTTGTACATACTATGCGAATAGCACATGCAGGACATGAGCGCAGGACGAAAGTGCAGACATGTGCCCATGTGTAAGTGCACAATACATGCGGTACAGGGGCACAAATGGGTATTTGGGGACCAGCAGAGACCACTGTTTGGGGACTTGTGGAGAACAAGGGTTTGGGGAAAATGGGACCAATGTTTAGGGATCAGTATCTGAAATACCGTCTTAATCTAGTACTCAAGCTCTGCTGCCAGCACTTTTACCATTTACATCCACGGCCTACGCCACCACAATTACTGCTAAATCCATCACTGCTACTATGAGATGTACTTGTAAACAATGTGTGAATAACACATGCAGCCGATCAGCACATGCAAAATGTGCCAATAATTATACTGTTCAAAAAAAGAAACGCAAAACGGGTTTTCTGTGATGAGGGACGTCCCTGCGTTGTGGGATAATGAGATAGAGAACGAAATCAATTCATAACCAAAGTTTTAATGGATGAATGAAGCACAAAAGGGGACGCTTCAGACGTTAACGTCACGCGTCGACTTCATCCAAACTCAATATCTAGTGTGACCGTCATTTGAGTCCAAAACTGCTTGGCACCTTCTGTTCATGGAAGCAATCAGATTCCGGGTGGAAGCTTGCGATATGGTGGCCCACCCTTCCTGCAACGCTTGCGCCAACTGCGGTAACGTCTGAGATTGTGGTTGACGTTGTCGCACACGTCGATCCAGTTAATCCCGTAGATGTTCGATCGGTTTCAAATCTGGCTGTTGTTATCCTGTAGATAAGCTGTCGTAAGCCTTGCTGTGTGCGGTCGGGAGTTGTTATGCCGGAAAATGGCGTTGGCATTCTGCATAATGGGGAGCACGTGTGGATGCAAAATTTCAACTCTGTACCTCTGCGCCGTCAAGTTACCCTCAACATGGACAAGGTCCACTCTACCAGTGTGTGAGATGTCTGCCCACATCATAACACTACCCGCACCAAATTTGTCGGCCTCCCGAACGCAGCTACGCGCACAGCGTTCTCCACGGCGTCTGTACACACGGCATCGTCCAACAACTCGGCGAAGAAGGAAAAGTGACTCGTCACTGAACCATACCGTTCTCCATCTCCGATGACGCCATGCCCTGTGCATCTGACACCATTGAAGTCGACGATGCTTTGCCGTTAAAATGATGCCACGAAATGGCCGTCTAGCACGCAGAACTGCCTCGCGTATACGGTTGCGAACGGTCTGATCTGAAATCCTCTGCCGACCTGGTAGCTGTAGAGGTCGCTGTGGATGTTCTCTCCCGCAAATGACGAAACCGGATGTATCGATCCTGAGCTGGGGTGGTCACTCGGTGTCTCCCGGATCTCGGAAGCTCCTGCGTTATCCCATGGATTTGGTAGCAGTTCCATAGGCGTGTGATGGTGCTCTGTGAGACAATGAACACTCTCGCTACATCCGGAGCTTATTCGCCTGTTTCCAAGCGGCCAATGGCATTATTTCTCTGAGCTTTGATCAAACGCGGCATTTTGCATGAGCAAGATCCTTTTAACACTGTGTGAATATCGACCGATTTCCATGTCCATTTATCCCCCCACACGCTCACCTCGCATTCTCGGAGCGTCACCGTGGCCGAATTTATGCCCCATTGTCCAAAATGTTACATAATGTTTAGAGCACCTCGAAATGTCGTTAACCGTATCTACAGCCACACTTCATCACTATATTCTCCAAAATTTGCCGCCATATTATCGTGGCTATACCCGTTTTGTGTTTCTTTTTTTGAACAGTATATATGCCTGTGTGCAAGCGCACAATGTGCGCACAACACATGTAGCACATGCGCACATATGGGTATTTGAGTACCAGCAGAGACTACTTTTGCGGGACTAGTGGGGACCAATGTTTGAGGACTAGTGAGGACCAAGCGTTGAGGACCAAGGCGGGGGGGGGGGCGGTATTGCATTTACTATTGTCCATAGACAACTATCTTAGGGACATTTTCGCTACTATCGGCCATAGAAGCATCGACTACACTCTATCCCACTACCGCTAGGTTCTGCTAGTAGTGTTTCTGTAGATACTACCAATCCAATGCTCCTACTTTCCACCGTTGCTAATATTACCAGTCTCACGATAGGCTTCTGCTATGAAATTATTGCTGTTGGCTTCTATCACAAGTGTGATCTCTGTCTATGTAAGTCTACATGCTTACGTTACCAGGATGTGCTTGGGGAGCGAATAGCACGTGCAGCACATCAGCACATGCAAAATGTGCCAATATGTGCCTGTGTGCAGTAACAATGTGCGCACATCACAAGCAGCACTTGCTCGCACACACGGGTATTTGGAAACCAGCAGAGACCACTGTTTGGGGACTAATGGGGACTGATGAGGGCCAGTCTTTGGGGACTAGTGGGGGCCAAGGCTTGGAGGACCAGGGCATTGGGAACCAAGGCTTGGGGACCAGTTGGGACCCAATGTTGGGGGGATCAGTAAACAAATAACAAAATAATACATGGCATCCAATTCCATTTATTTTACTATAAACAGTTACATTATGCATACTAACACATAACGGTTCATGCATGTTGTACAAAGTCATTCGACCAGGAAATCTTCGACACCGACCGAAGCTCTTAAAAATGTATAAAACACATGTGCACACCACTCATTTCTCATCCACTCTCTGACCATCGGAGAGTAAAGACATGCCAAACCACGACTGCAAATTTTTGTGTGAAAGATTTTCAGAAGCTTCACACGCAAACGACACGAAGATAGTTACTTCCCGAGAGGCTTGAAAGGAAAGAAGACTCCGAAAACGAAGGGCCAGAGAGGTTGCAAAGAAACCGAGATGTTCTACGATATCTCGCTCATCCTGATAGACGTGAAGCGAGAACTGCGATAAAGACGAAAAATGGCTTGATTCGAGGTGTATGTGATTGTGCCTTTTGGGCTATAATAATGTGCCAATGACCAAATCCGAGAGAGCTTTTCTCATTTCACGCAAGTTGGCTACGAAATATGGAAAATAGCCAAGATATTACCCGAACGGAAAGCAAGACGAATCATAAAAAAGTTGTTTTTTAGGAAAGTTGTGGCTCCACCAGCATGTGACACCCCCCCCCCCACCCCCCCCCCCCAACTCAATGGATGATTCCAGTGGGAGTCAGAAGATTCTGAAATCGAACAAGAAATCAGGCAGAGAATTTCGAGCAGTATTGAATCTTGAGTCTCAGTGCCCTTGAAGTTGTACATATCGAATCTTTTTACAGTCGTACATTTGTCAGTCTCCACTTTGGTAATGCATGGCCGGCGATTCCCCTGTTTAGGCAAAACAATAAACAACTTCAATTCCAAATCAGAATCAAAGTAGTTTCGGAGGCGGAACCTCCTTGAACTCTCCATCAATCATCAGGTCTCCTCACATTTGGTAAGATTTTGAGAACATCTCAACGATTCGAAAAGTTTCGAAGAATCATATCGACTCGACTCGAATCAAATCATTGGGTCGATTCCAAATCGAATCGGATTTCGAAGCTTCTCGACCCTAGAGCATATAACAAGAGAGCGACCGGTGTGACAGGAATGATAGTCCGTAGGAACGTTAGTCCCTCTGGACTATTATTCCGCGGAATTATAGTCCTAGGTCTAACATTTCTAGGAATAGTAGTCCACCGGACTACTATTCCTAGAAATGTTAGACCTAGGACTATAATTCCGCGGAATAATAGTCCAGAGGGACTAATTTTCCTACGGACTATCATTCCTGTCACACCGGTACACACAAAAAGAACATATTGTGGACATTAAAGAGCAGTCACTTCTCACGGTAATGTGAATGCAAGAAACTATGGTAAAGTTTACAAGAGAAAAACTGCTAGAGAAACAGATATCTGATTAAAAAAACGGTCTTTTTCACAATCAAACTCTAATTTGATCGCTACACTCACAACAGCGGGTCAGGAATTCCGGAATAAAATACTTCGAAATCAAGTCTACATCAAGAGTAACAAACGAAAATAGCATCTCAGATTTAGTATTCTCATGACGTCACTTCCAGGGTCATCCGCCTGGGTTATCCAACCATGGCATGAAAGGTACGAGGCATACTACTGTTTTCCATATACAACTCTGTAATCACAAAGCCGGAAGAGAATTTCGGCCGGATTGCGAATGTGTCGCGACCCTTTCGAAGTTCTATGTCCGCTTTGATCCCCAAACTACACAGGAGTATCCCACAAGGAGAAAAGGAAATTCGAGAATACTATTATATTTTGTTTTTCTGGATGTGTTGTTTTTTAGTGTGCATGCTATGATCTGCGCATGGTTTGGTCGGTTTTTCAACTTCATCTATCTTCGAATCCGGAGGCAAGCATTGGGATTGAAAAAACGGTTGAAGCAGAAGAAATAAGGGGCGAAACAAGTAGGCACCTGGCGTCCTTCTTCCCATTTTCTGTAACTCAAGTTTTTTCATAAGCAGGGAAACCAGAGAACAGGGTATTGTCCAGGGAGCGCGGTGACTCAATGGTTACGGCATTGAACTTCAAACGAAAGGTCCACGGTTCGATCCCTGCCTGGGGTAACTGCGTTGTTTCATTGGGCAAGGAACGGCATCCCCATTACCGTCGTGGAGACACGGCAGCACTGTGTACTAATGCTTACTGTACGTCGATGGTACAATAGTCTTCAACCAATGCTACACACTAAAAACAAAAGTGTTAAAACTGACACTTTCAAGGTGTTAAACCCATTCTAACTCTTAGGGTTTGCTTTAAGCACTTAGACATTACAATCGTCAGACATCTGAAACTTGAATGGAAGGCACTTCCCATGTGTCTAGCATTGGTGGTTCTTCCAGAATCGTCCATAATTTGATTTCGCTTGGTGGGTACATAATTGAAAGGGCACAACGCAGATGACGCGAATCAGGCTCGAGAGTTCGAGCCTGATCCGCGTCATCAGCGTTGTTTCCTTTCAAGTGTCGCGACATTACACTTGTCAAGTGGTATTATTGTCAACACCTGTCAAGTTCTGGGATATCTACACTTGAACAAAGTGCTAGTTCAGCACTTAGTAAGTGTTAAATACAGCACTTCAAGTGTAGTTTTTAACACTTTAGTTTTTAGCGTGTAACCCTGCTCGCGCTGAGTTAGTACGTTGGGGAGTCTGACAGTTTCTCGCCGTTGCTCGGTGGTTCTCTCCGGGTACTTCGACTTCTTCCACCCGTAAAACTCTCCGGTACGAGGGGACACTGGCTGTCGAGAGTGTCATTCTGTCACTGAAATAAAAGGTAAAGGGAAAATGAGTCTGGTTTTAAATTTTAGTATTGGCGTTTCTCGACTGAATACTAAACAATCGAATAATCTTTATCGGATGTCGATCGGGCTCACATACGCGCTCTGCACTTCAAACGATATGACCTCACCACGCGATTAAATGACAAACCGACCAAACACCATCAATCTTGCTTCCAAAAATGATAGTTTCATCATTAATTACCCCGTGGTCATTCATTTATCCAGCATGCAAACCAAAAGTTGCAATTTGAAGAGTATGACGCGGTGTTGAACCAAGTGAAATCAATTATCTCGAATCATTTCCTCCACGGTTCCATCACGCCATCATGGCTGATTTGATATTTTTTATAGGTTTGATTAATGGGAAGAGAATTAAACTCCTCACATTTTTTAAAATTATACCGCTTCATATTATTAACTTAATCCTGGGTAATTTAATTTCAGCACTTATTTATTGAAACTCCGACACCATTATTAATCGTTTGAAACAAGGTCTGGGCCTTAATTTCAGAACTAATTTACAAACCAATTTTACATTGCGTTCATTTATTAATCCCAATGATGATTAAGAGAGAGAAGCATGTTTCACTCTTTTGACCTCTTGCCTGAAGTTGTTTCTAAACGGTGCGGGGATTCTTTTAGGTGTCTATATGGACCCATTTCCCAAAGGCATGATTTTTCCCAGTTCCTATTCCAAAATTTTCCAATCCCAGACCAAACTCAAAAATAAATTTCAAGCACAATTGGTGCCCTGAACTGTGTAGCCACAATGCCTCAGAAAACCATTGGTTTTCTGAGGCCTTGTGACAACCCAGTTCAGGACACCAACACATTAAAAACTAAAGTGTTAAAGCTAACACTTTCAAGGTGTTAAACCCATTCTAACTCTTAGGGTTTGATTTTAACACTCAAAGTACAATACTTTAAGCACTTAGACATTACAATCGTCAGACATCTGAAACTTGTATGGATGGCACTTCCCATGTGTCTAGCATTGGTGGTTCTTCCAGAATCGTCCATAATTTGATTTGCGCTTGGTGGGTACATAATTAAAAAGACACAACGCAGATGACGCGGATCAGGCTCGAGAGTTCGAGCCTGATCCGCGTCATCTGCGTTGTTTCCTTTTAAGTGTCACGACATTACACTTGTCAAGTGGTATTATAGTAACACCTGTCAAGTTCTGGGATATGTACACTTGAACAAAGTGCTAGTTCAGCACTTAGGAAGTGTTAAATACAGCACTTCAAGTGCAGTTTTTAACACTTTAGTTTTTAGCGTGAACTGTGCATTGGATTTTAAATTCCTTACCTAATGAAGCTAAAAACGTGCCTGGATTCAAAGGCAAATGACAAGCTCTTCTTTAATAATATAAGTAAATTTTAATAGATGATACAGATACTATGTGAACATGATTCCATGTGACTATTTGTTACACAATTTACTTATAAGTATACATGTAGTTGCTTAGGTATCGGTCTTAAGTTTCTTGGTTCAATTCGAATGTGAATTTTCTTAGTCTTTGTATGTTTCTTCCCGTACGAAACAATTTCCCATTTGGGGCAAATGTTCCCAATCGCATGGACCCCGGACCCTTTCCGACAGAGGTCAGAAGAATCCGGCGGTATTAAAATATAAAGTAAGTCACAGCTGCTGTGAAGCAGCCAGGACCTGATTTTATGAGATATTCAATAGAGTCTGGCATCAAGAAATGTTTTATACCTCCTATTTGTAGATGTATATTTTAATAACAAAAGGTTTAATTATTCCTCCACAGGCGCGTAGCCGGGCGAGGTTCGACGGGTGCGAACGCATTTCCCCACAAAATTGGAGTTCCACTTGAGGGGCTATTTCCAATTAGTGATTTGAAACTTTTGTTAAAATGGGTCGACCTCGCCATACATCGTACTCTCGCTGGCTTAACCCTTTACCCAACGAATCGGCCGCATCCGCCCGCGTAATATGCAAATTCAGTCGTTGAAAAAATATTATTTTTCAAAACATTTCAACAAAACCATATCATGTGACCCCCTCGTTGGAACGAGCTCGACGAGCTCGTTTCAACGAGGGGTCACATGATATGGTTTTGTTGAAATCTTTTGAAAAATTTGAAAAAATTATATTTAAAATAATAAATTTTGATATCGTCTGCGTTGGGTAAAGGTTTAAGCACAGAGAGAGCGCGCCGTGGCTCAGTGGTTGCGGCACTGAGCTTCAAACCAAGAGGTTCGATTCCCGCCAGGGGTAACTGCGTTGTATTCTTGGGCAAGGCACTTAATCCCGACTGCCCACGTGGGGACACGGTGGCGCTGTGTAATAAGGCGTACTGCACGGTGATGGTGCATCTGTCTTCAACGAATGTTAACCCTGCTTGTGTGTAGTTAGTATGTTGTGGAGTCTGACAGTTGCTCGCCATTGCTCGTTGATTCTCCCAGGATACTCCAGCTTTCTCCACCCGTGTAAAACTGTCTCACACGAGGTGAACCTGGTTGTCGCAAGTGTCGTTAAACCCGAATAAATAAATAAATATAAACCACAGAGAGTACGATGTATCTTTGCAATGGAAAGAAAATCGGCGTGCTACAGGCAACGAGTTATTGAACATTTTGCACATGGCGATCCAGCACTTGACTACAAGCCGGGTATGCATCTATCCACACCTTTACTTGCTCTCTGCAAAGAAAGAAGTCCCAACAAGCCAGGTTACCCGATGTTCCAAGAACTACAAAAAAAATTCTAGTTTTGTTCTCATTCTTCCTAGGAACTTGCAAGCTAATGTGCAGGTAGATTCCCTCAAGTTGAGTACAGTGGTCGCGGACCTTCGGGTGGCGTGGATGGGGTGGCTTTTCATACCGCTGTGCATGATGAATGTGGTAAAAAGGAAACCTGTGGTGAGGCGGATGATGTGTGTCACGTATATGTGGTCATGGTAACGCTGGCGACGAGCGGTGTCAAGACTACGAATTTTTTTTACAGAAATTTACGTTACAAAGTGTCGCTCCGTGTGATTCGTGCCATGCGGCGATTATTCCACATCGTTATTTTCGGCTTGAAATGTTTCGTTTTCTCTAAACGCAAACACTATACATAAAAGTTTTGAGTAATGGTCATTTCTATAAGCAGGGACACCATGACCGTGTGGGGTTCCCCTCTTTCTTCTACCCACTGAAAAAATATTGATCCCTTGCGAGCAGTTGTCGATAGGCGCAAATCCCATATAATTGAAGAGTTTAAACGAAACGGGAAATGGGTAATTTATCAACTTCAGAGACTAGCACTTATACAAAACACTAAAAAACAACATTTCCGATTTCTACAACAAAGACATCAATCATACCGTAGCAACTATTTTCTCAATTTAATGAACAAAACTATTTTTCAGAATCAATACATTGTCTCTGTTGTGACAATAACTGAACCGCCAAATCTGTTGTAACGCTTAGGGCTGCATTCAGTAGATTGCATTTGGCGATGCTACCGAAATCATCGAAGAGCTGATATTGACAAACCAGCAAAGACTCGGAGATCACAGACTGACCTGATGCAGATTTGAGGAAGTCTTTAATATTATCTATCATTTTGCTTTCCAGCTCTCGTTTGGTCTCGTCCCACAATATATAAAAGGGGATATTGGGGGCTTAATGGTTAGATCACTGGACTTTATATTGAATGGTCGTCGGCTCCATCTTGGCCCGTGACATCAACGCTGTGTCCTTGGGCAAGACAATTAATCCCAAATTACCCCCATATGTAACCGCTGCTAACTCTGCTTGGGCCGGGTTAGTAGATAAGAGAGTCTGATAGTTGCTCGCCGCTGATCGGTGGTTCTCCCGGGATACGCCGGCCTTCTCCACCCGAAAAACGTTCGACACGATATGACCCTGGCTGTTGAAAGTGTCGTCAAACCCTAATAAACAATGTGGAATGCCACTGGTACCCCCCACCGAGCAGAAACCATAAAAATTGAAATTTTCTAAGTTTAAAAAAGCAGTAAAAGGCCCATAACTCTAGAAAAAAATGGACAAAACCTGTTACTTATGAATATCCTTTCCTCATGAAGGTTTATCAGCGTACCAAAGATCAGTTAAAATTAACATCCACTGACTAGGATATGAAGGTCCAAAGTTGTTACGAACGGACGGACGGACGGACGGACGGACGGAACCCATTTCTATATCCCCCTCAAACTTCGTTTTGACGGGGGTAACAAACAAAGCCAGCCTGTAAGTGTAATGGCGTTGTAATGACTATCTGACAAGTTCTGGAGCCTTGTTCCAAAACAAACAAACAAGATAAAAGAAACAAAAAGGACATCTGGGTTGCGACATACAAATGAAATCGGCTCATTGAGCCGATTCCAATGTTATGTTAGAACCATTGTGTTTTAAAACATAACAAAATATTGAAGGACGCATTTGAGTCGGTAGTCCATCAGCGAAATACACAAGAAAGGTGGACACTATAATGGTCAACAAACGGCCAAGAAATACCGTATAGCTGCATCATAATGAACAGAGCATTATGCAATAGCTCAGAATTATGCAATAACAGCATCGCATTATTCAATAACACCGCATTATGTAATCACAAACACGCATTGAATTATGCAATATTTGATCGCAGGTTTAGTTGTGTTTTGATGGTGTTTTAATGGGGGACTAGACAAGGTGACTCTGATCTGTTTTGCAAGACTAAGTCTGTCGCGCACTTAATAACATGCAGCCATTATCTGTTACCTCACAGTTTTGTGCTGTAATTTCGGCTGGCATAAAATAAATATATAATGTCCAGTGCATTATTTAATAGAAATTTGTGTAATAACTGACGTATCGTGCAATAAAAATCAACAGATTGTGTAATAACGACGTATTGTTTAATAAAAAAAATGTCATATTGTTTAACCCTTTACCCAACGTAACGGCCAAAACCGGCCAGCGCTATTCTCAAAAATTGCCAATTAATTTTCAAAATATTTTCATTTTTTGTCTCAAAAACATAGGTTATGACCCCTCGTTGGAACGAGCTCGTCGAGCTCGTTCCAACGAGGGGTCATAACCTATGTTTTTGAGACAAAAAATGAAAAAATTTAGTTATTCAAGAATTTTTTTTGCAAGTGTCGTCTGCTTTTCATGTTAGGTAAAGGGTTAAAAACGTATTATGTAATAAACAATGTAGTAATAAAAGAGCAACACGTTGTATAATAACTGAAAATCAATGGAAATACGGTTTCAGTCATTTATAACTTGAGTACTAAGCACATGCGCCCTGGAATGTTTTCATAATTCTCAATTAGTAACCTAATTGTTTAGAAAACACAATTTGCACCTGGTTGTCATGTTTTGGTAGGACAACTCATTTAACAAGTGCAGTAGTCTGAGGTTTTCTAGTAACTTTCCCATTGCCTTTAACGAACAGTTGAGAGACAAGTGTAACGTGTTTATCAAACTCATACCAGAATTTATGCTTCTGGGGAACCCAGTCCTCAAAACCCATCTAACAAGATAGTAGATCTGGGTGCATTCAACTTTAAAATATACATTTGCTCCTGCAGGGTGAGGGGATGCAAACCAGCTTTAAAAGCTTTTGTAGATGAACTGAAATTTTAACAAAGCCTGGAAATGTCATGCAGTTGCATGTATCCACCTAAAAAGCCGAGAATATAAAACAACGATGGAGTATTCTGAACCACATTTTACAGTCATAAATTTCTCTCCTTATATATCTTTTCCACAAGAAAGACTCCGTCGGCTTGGACACATTGGTCCACCTATTTGAACAAACTCATGGTGTCCCATTAGTATTGAGGGACGCCTAAGGGTACTTCCCGACCAACCCTTATAATTACCCTTCAAATCAATCTGACCGACAGCAGAGGCTTTTCTTCTTTTGTATGTCAAAATAAATTTAAAATTCTCTCTGTAAAGTGTCCATGCCGTAATAATGTGATTTAATGAAAAAGGAAATTAGAAATTGATCTTCGATGAAAAGAATGTACACGCGTCTATAATTTTTCGTTTTTGGTTATTCACATTATTTTTGTATTGTCATATATACACTTCGTGGAGAGAGAGTGGATTGTAACTAACTGTAACTAAATCACCCGCGGAGTGGAGTCATCACCCAAACTATAAGTTTCAAATTTTGTATATATTGATTAAAAACACAAGCAATGTTTCAGCCAATGGACCTCCGGGTTTAACCCGGAGGTCCATTGGCTGAAACTTTGCTTGTGCTTGTTATGCTTTGCAACAAATTTGCAATTATAGCTTGGGTGGAATCTCCACTCTGCGGGTGATTTAGTGATAATACACTCTCCACGTACTGTACGGCCTACAATGCTTCTTATTTATCATATTGTATGTTTATTTGAATAAAAAAATTTAAAACGGCTTTCCTATTGCCATCTTATTTTTACGTGCTGTAATGAGTCTCATATAATATTTTAAAAATAAAATTATTTATAATGTTTTATAAAGTAATTAATTATCCTAACATGAGACAGTAGTGCATGATTGACTGGGATGGGGGCGGGGGAGGGGGTACACGTGTAAACTTGATTTGTGACGGCTGTGACGGCTCAGTCCCGACTTTCCAACTACACCAACAAGGCATGCCTCCGTGGAAGGCATGCCTTAGAGATTTAGTTGGAATTAGTGAGTTGAGATTATAGTTCAAGAACGCAGTTTTTCTTTGGAATTTTTTGGTGATAAATGTATGTAGTTACCGTGACATATGGGTCCCCCAACATATTTGCATGTATTTAGCACGCACCGCACTTCAAATTGCTCATGTTGGGTTCCAACACCCCTAACAGGGTACCACAGACTTCTCCATTTGTATGATCGACGGCATATGTGACATTCATCCGAGTATCAAAACTTGTGTCCTCAGAAAGTGCATAATCCCTGGCAAGAACGAATCAATATCTAAGACTCCAATAAGGAGAAAATGTCCTGGCTGGAAAAAGTATTGTCGGAGATTCACTCCCCTCCTCCTCATTTATGCCCTTGGAAATGACCAGCATTCTTTATAGAATGACTCAATACAATCAATAGGCGTTACTCAAAGGTCTCAGCTCATTCAGGCTATTCTTATCTATTTGTGCAGTACAGAAGCTAAAATCACAGTATTACCCCTTTGACCACTGTTTGTATCTTCCATATCAGCTCAAAGGCAGCAGTTGGAAGAGCCCATATTCGTTATTTAGGGAAAGACCATTTAACCCTTTACCCAACGTAACGGCCAAAACCGGCCAGCGCTATTCTCAAAAATCGCCAATTAATTTTCATTATTTTTTTCATTTTTTGTCTCAAAAACATAGGTTACGACCCCTCGTTGGAACGAGCTCGTCGAGCTCGTTCCAACGAGGGGTCATAACCTATGTTTTTGAGACAAAAAATGAAAAAAATTAGTTATTCGAGAATTATTTTTGCAAGTGTCGTCTGCTTTTCAGGTTAGGTAAAGGGTTAATATTTTCAACGTGCAGCATTGGCCAAGGCTGCGTGTCGAAAGTATTGATTGGTCTACCCCACACATTCACATGACAGCCATCCTACGTAATGAAATATTGAAGTATCATATTCCTAGGCCGAAAAACTGCCCTCCTTTTCAGTGGGTTAAGAATAATTCTGTTTTTCTTTCAGAGCCAGGCGAATTGGTAATACTCAAATTCCAATATATGATTTTATCAAAAATGTAACAGAATTTTTTTTCTACAACTGCTCGTATTCACAAAGCGTTTTTATTTCTAAATCTAGGAATGGTTATCCCCACCTTTAGGACTGTGAAAGTTCACATTTACGAAAATTAATAGATCAGCTACCGAATATTTTACTGGTTTCGTTTGAGAGCAGGCTCGCCTCAGCAAATTTAATTAAATGAGATATTAAGTCAATTCAGGCAACAGTCTCGGGGTAACCGGATAAATCTAATTTCTCTGACACGTGTGTTAAACTATTCTTTTGATGACAGTTCTAATCTTTTTGGCATTATTGCATTATCGATGATTGATCCCCAAGAATTCCTTTGTCAAATAAAACAACCAAATGTAATAGAAACATTGTTTTCTGTGTGATAAACATCCCATTACGAAAGACAAATTGCCACAGCCAAGCAACCATGGTAATTAGATTGTCGCACAATAAAAATAGTTTCCTATCATTTTTCGTCGGAGATTAAAATCCGGACAGCACGGGGCGTGAAATGTTTTCAGACCTTCAGGCTAAAAAAGTTGTGTTGAAATATAAAAAGCACTTTTATTTTTGCAATTCGAAATCGACAAAATTCGTTGTCATCCCGGCAAGGGCGTAAATTCCGAGGTGTGATACCCCCAAAATCTCCCAATTATGGGTTTCGTATGGCAGAGGTTTTGCAAGAAATTATGAAATGCCATGTTGGGCAGACGTTCTTGCTTGCACGGCGAAAAGATGCAAAGTATTGTGGAGTACTCATTTGGGCAACGCCTCTTGCTTGCCCGACAAAAAAATGCACAGATTAGAAAGTGCAACAAATGTCCGACTCATTATATCGGTAAACAAACACAACAAACTTCTGAATTGCAGTTTTCATTCCAAAGTTCCAGGAGAAATCCAATCTT
The DNA here is from genome assembly GCA_031216915.1 of Pictodentalium vernedei. Classification (NCBI taxonomy): domain Eukaryota; kingdom Metazoa; phylum Mollusca; class Scaphopoda; order Dentaliida; family Dentaliidae; genus Pictodentalium; species Pictodentalium vernedei. Next base: position 318,812,284 of record CM062297.1, read on the forward strand.
CAAAGACAAATATCATATATCTTGAAAAACAGAATGATTCTATGCACTCCCAAATCAGGTAGGTTAAAACCAACCCAAATCATCTGGGTTGAAACTAGTTGATTTGGGTTGATTTTTAGCCCAATTGATTTTAGAATGTAAGAGAGTACGGTACTTTACAAATTACGTCAACTGTTGTATGTTTAAAATACAGTATTTTATCATTGAAAAGTATATTTGTAGCATATAAGTCTTCGATAAAAGCAATTAGGTATGTTCTAAAGAGCCTAGTTGGGCAATATGACCGAGCTGTCGGGTACCGACGTGCTACACTCTCACTCCAATGTTTTTGTTAGTTAAGGCTCTGCGTCCCGGGTCTATATTTAGAGCACGAGTATTATATTCAAGGAAAGCATTTTGGTGCAAACTTCATGGGCGTAATCTTATGCCAAAATTCGAAGGAAACCCTAATATTCATTTTCATGGGTGTAGGAACGAATACTGCCGGATGGTTTTGACCGTACCAATATCAAAAGCACCAAAACGTTTTTCAGTAGGATATATTGCCAGGTTTATTGTTCAACTTTGAGAAGCAGGAAATTGAAACATTACTGACATGAGAATGACTCAATAAACTTAGACCACATGACATTGGAAAGTGTAATTTGAACGATACCATGCCCAAAATTTACCATTCTGGGGAGAAATCTCGTAGACTGTGTAGGAACCACTTTTGTAATAGTACCCACTTTTGTCATACCTCACGAGTTTTGTAGTACCGACCACCCATGTTTGTAATATGTAACGAGTTTTGTAATAAAACGTCAACCTTTGTATTAGTTCGAGGTCACCATATTTGTTAGAGAAGTCGCCCACTTTTGTAATAATAAAAGAGGTAATCGCTTTGTTATAACAATCGTCAGATCTTTTATACAAAAAACTTAAAACTCTCAATCGCTCAATTTACAGTACTATCATGGAAGACGATGAAGTGAGAGGTACCATGGGCTGTGTTTGGCATGGTGTTTGGCTGTTCGATGGAGTATGTGGGCCTTCGATATCCGTCCTAAGTGTGACTGTGTCATTGGAATTTTGAACATTAAATGGAGGTTAAGAGGGTGCAGGGTAGATTTATGGGTGCTGATAGTGTATAAGGGAGATACTATGCGGTTTGGCAGGACTAAGGACGGGAAAAGCTGCATGAAACAGGCGATTTGAAGCGGCAAAGCCTTCCGGGTTTCAAACAGGTATTTGCAACTCCCAGTGAATCCATGAGATTTGAAGGGACAGTATTTGAAAATAAGCTGCATTAGTTACGGGGTATGTCGCGTGTGTTACGTAGATAATAGGAGATGACTTTATGCTGCGATGGTTTCATTAAAATAATGATTGGCCGTCAATGTTACATTGATAATAGGCGATAGCTCTCTGCTACGATGGATAAAAAAGTAGTGATTGAATGTGACTGAAAGAACGTTTTTCGGTTAAAACTTCTAATTTCCAGTCTTTTGGATAAATATTTTCAACTTAGATCTCTTCCTGGCCACCCAAGTCTTTGAACTGAATATCGAAACAAGGCTTTATCAACCATCTTAAACCTTTACCTAATACGAAAAGCAGACGACACTTGCAAATAAAATTCTTGAAGGACTAATCTTTTTTAATTTTTGCGTCAAAAACATAGCTTATGACCCCTCATTGGAACGAGCTCGTTGAGTTCGTTCCAATGAGGGGTCATTAGCTATGTTTTTGTGACAAAAAATGAAAAAAGTAATACAAATTGAATGGTTAATTTTGTGAATATCGCTGGTCGGTTTTGGCCGTTACGTTGGGTAAAGGGTTAACTGATGGCCATACAGACCTAAGACTGATTTCCCATGATTGCCAAAATTATGGCCGCCGTTTAAGAGTCTTTCTAATTTCCAGATACCATCCATCAGCGATGTTTGCGGTTGTCACGGTAAAGCACGTGAGTCGCCATGTGGTTGTGTTATTATCATAATGATATGTGGCGATAAAGAGGACGGGCGATGAGTGTTGTCATACGTATCCCCGTTCATTTTGTTGATGGGACAGCCATCTTGCATTTCCAATGTGTCACGAAGGTACTGTAGTAACAAATAGTTTTCTACGAAGCGGACGATTGTTCTATGGATATATGAATGCAGTAGGTTATAGGTAGTGTAGTAGTGACAGTTTGTGCCGTTTCTTTTTGTGGTGATCTCCGATTGTGCCACTTTTGTCGTTAGAGAGTCGCTTTCCGGCGAAAGGCTCCAAGGTTATGTAATTCGAAACGTTCAAAAAATGCTCAGGTGTACAGGTAGTGTCTGTAGATTTCCATAAAAGTGTCGAATTTTGTATTCGACGCTGGTGGCTCCGGCGGTGCCATATTTGTCGTTAGAAAGTTGGTTTTCTGCGAAAGGCTGCTGGAGTATATTACTCGAAACGTTTTAAGGGTGCTCAGACTTTCAGGTCGGGTCTAGGGTATGTAATCCGAAACGTGTAAAGTATCTGGAGATGTTCAGGTAGGTTCTGCAGATGTTCATAAATGTTTCAGATTTTTAATTCCACCCCATGTGGCCCCGGTTGTGTCACTTTTGACGTTAGAAATTTGCTTTCCGGGGAAAGGCTCCAATGGTATATAATTCGAAACGTTTAACATGAGCTCACGTGTTGTTCAGGTAGATTCTACTATGTAGCTCCATTGGTGCCACTTTTATTGGTCGAGTTGGTTTCCAGCGAAAGGCTCGTAGTGTATATGATTGAACCGAGAAGGCGGGGATACTCCGCAATGTGTTTTGCACACAAATGACTCGATCTCGTGGTTTATTTGTGGCCATCTAAACCAGTGTATAAACTAGACATATTTTTATCTGCCATTCAAAAATGCAAATGGGGATTGAAAGACAAGTGCTTTCCACTTTGTACATTTTTCGTTCCCCTACAATATTAAATTACAGAACTGAGCTTGCAGTTAAAGTATATATATGAGAACACATTGATAAAAGTAAATATACAGTACATATAAGTAGAATTTTTAAAAAAATGACGCACACAAGCACACACACACGCGCTTATAGACACACCCTCACATCACATAAACACCAATGGTAGTTCAGTCCGTGTTTGGTGTTTGTCACAATTGAGTTCATTAGAAAAATAGTAAGAAAATAAGTATTGAAACTAATATTAATAATAATAGTCTGTATAAGTTCATGTGTATGTTCATGTAATCCTTCGTCCAGTGGGAGGTATATATATTTTTAGAATGATAAACAATTATCAAATCTGTAGATATCTCGTATATACTTTTGCACCGCATGGAACATTGTTAAATTGTCAACTGTACGTTGAACTGGGTTCCCTAGAGGGAGGCTATCAACAATGTTCAAGTCTATGCAATATACCGATAGGGCAGAGAAGAGGTCATTTCGCGCTAGGATGTAAAGGGGACAACCAAAGAAATAATGTTCGGCGTCTTCAACTGGACTCTCACAGCTACAGCTGGACGCATCTATTAAATAATTTACAAACTTATCAATGTTTAAATCACGCCATCGTGTCCGCAGCCTACTTTGAACACCATTGAATTATCTTTTACCCGAGTTGAAATAGGATGGAGGTCTGAAGCAAACATTACTTTTTTTCTTTTTTTTTGAATTCCTGAAGAGAAGGACAGTTTCGCGTTTACTGTGGCAAGTTATTCCATATTTCAACACAGGGCGGTAAAAATGAGCGTTTCAGCAGTTCAGTTCGTATACGATACGTACTGAAGTCAACTAAATTTCGTAGGGCATATTGTGAGAGGTCACTTATTAAAGGAGGTAGCAGATCGCACAGAAATGCAGGCGCATTCTTGTGAACAATTTTGTAGAAAACACACATCTTTTGAATAAATCTCCTATCTTCTTGACATTGCCATCCCACCTCAAGAAATAAGCGTAAACGGGATAAAGATCTAGTTACACCAGTAACGATTCAGGTGGCATCGCAGCGTATATGTGCACCTGTTCAAACAGGACTTGTATATTCCATAATTGGTAATATGAAGGCCAAATATTTTTTTCAAAAGTTTTGCGATTGAGAAAGAATTTTAGTTTTCTCAGCTGTGATAGCCTGCAACTGACTTCTTGAAGATATGATCAATGTGTGCTTCCCAGATAAACTGGATTAGAAAATTAAACCAAGATGTCCGAGAGAGGAAATATAGTACAAGACTTGATTATCAAAATGGATGTTGGGATGCCGAGTATCTGAACTCAGTATGGAAAACATGAGAATAGTCGTTTTGGGGTTCAACTGTACTAACCATAATTTTGACCAGTCATTTACTTTCTCAAACTCTAAGGCTAAATTCTGAGTTATTGTGCGTGTTTGCTGGGCTCTTTCTGTTAAACATGTGACATCCGCAAATAACCCGGTAATAAAGTTTATTTTATCCGCCATATCGTTAATGTAAACCAGGAAAAGAAACGGTCCTAGTACTGAGCCCTGGGGGACTCCAGCATGAATGTTTCTGTATTCTGAGTGGTGGCCACTTACAATAACTCACTGCTTTCAATCAGTCCAATAGCTTTTAAACCACCTGAGAAGGGTACCAGGTACGCCGTATTGCTTGAGTTTGTAAATTAATCTAGTATGCCACACTCTGTCGAAGGTCTTTGATATATCAAAGAAAACTGCGCAGGTATGTTCTTTTATATCAATAGATTTACAAAGGTTATGGTATACTTCAATTAGCTGAAAGACAGTGCTATCATTAGGTAGAAAACCTGACTGATACTCATAAAATAGATTTTTGTCCTTAAAATAGGCGCGAATGTCTTTAAACACGACCCTTTCCATGACCTTACCAACACGACTTAATAGAGAGATAGGACGATAATTCTTTGCGTCGAACCGATAACCCCTTTTATATAAAGGATTCATATCCGCATATTTCCACTCACTAGGAAACATACTCCGGTCTAGGGACTTTTTGAACAGTAAATATAGCGGTTTGCAGACTGAGAATTTGGTTTCTTTTAGAAACGTGTGTCCAATACCGTCGTGGCATTAGCTTTTTACTGGTAGATCCTTTAAAATATCAATAATATCCTTTTCGGTGAAGTATATAATACTTATGGTGTCAGTACATTTTCGTTTAAAAGGAGGCAACACATGGTCTGTGGAGTCGAGTTTACTATTCTGGACGAAGATATCGTTTAATAAGTTTGCCGTCTCGGTATCATCGTCTACAGTTTCATCATCATCAGTTCGATAGAGAGGAGGGATCCCGGAGGCATTGGCAAGCAAAATTTCCAAAGAACTGTTTCACCACATGCAAGAATTGTTTTGGTTGTGTGTCAGCAGTCAAGGACACGTCAATCTTTTCCAAGTATTTTTCCTTAGCGTACTTTTTCATGTTCTTAACCTTATTTATGGCAGTTTTGTATTTTGCCCATGTGGGGGAAGATTTATTTTCGATAGCGTGTTTTCGAAGTCTGTCTCTATTGCTAATCTCCCTCCCTCACAAACCATGGCTTGTCGTTTCTTCTGATGGTAACATTACAGGAAGGAACGCATTCTTTGGCGATTTCAAGAAATCGTGTAGTAAAGTTATGAATCGATTCATCAATATCATGCGGAGAACATACATATAAGATTCTCCCAGTCTGTTTCACTCAGAATTCGGTTCATTATTATAAAGTCGGCATTTTTAAAATTCCAGACCATTCTTTTTGTAGGTGGGGAGTTAATTTTTTTGTAGGAGATATAGGCATACGGGGCTCGATGATCAGACTGTCCATGATCAGATGTTCCCAAGTTCAATACTCACAATTATAGGGTCTATCAGTGAACTACAGTTGGGGGTTATTCGAGCTGCTTCAATGATAACATTTATCATATTCAAACTACTCATGAGAGTTTGTAGTTTGCCTTTAGAGTTTATACTTCAACATGTCGCAGTTAAGGTCACCTAGGAGAATAACCGACGGATTTATGACAAAACTATATCTAATTTTTCATCCAAGGTGGACCAGTAATCTTGAGAGTATTCCCTTTCCTATCTATAAGTTACACAAAGGATGGATTTAACATGGCTGCCTACTTCAAACCAAAGGATGTCGTCGTCAAATGACAGATCCTCTATTTTCTGTAATATATGTTGTCAGTGTTGTATTTTCAGTGTTGATTAACATTCAATGAATTTGGATGAAATTTAAGGGCGTTATCAATTAAGAAAGACATGGAAATCATAACAGTCTTACCGCACACAGCAGTAAATACCGCACATATCAGTATAAAAGATAGCATACCGCACACAGCAGTACGGCAGACGGAATACCGCACACAGCAGTTTAAGAGATGTCATACCACACACAGCAGTGTAACAGACGGAATACCGCACACAGCAGTATTATAGATAGCATACCGCACACAGCAGTATAACAAACAGAATACCGCACACAGCAGTATTAAGAAACAGAGGTTGGCACACAGTCGAAATAAACGTCCGAACAGTTTAGCATCCAAAGTCACACTCAAATTGCTCCCAAACTAACACATCAGTCACACTTAGAAACCAACCGAGCATTACTGTGAACACTGTTCACTGATTGGATCTTGGCAACTGATCTTCACTAAATCAATTAACCCCAATTATACAACATTCCACCCATGAATATTTACGGTTTGAATCCTGTCTGTACAGAGGCTTACATGTGAAAGGTACTGTGGGCCCTGAACTCAAAGGAAATTGACACAAGTTTGTGCAATCCATCAGGAGGTAAAAACATCTATTTACAAATGAAAATATTCAATGAAGCAAATAACCTCATCAAATATCTGATCTTCGTTGGGCGTTTAAAATGATGTACGTACAAAAAGACATTTCACTGATCAAACAGGCGACAGATACCACAAATTGCTGAATAATTCTGTTCAGAAACACAACATATCGAGACAAGACCTGGGCAGAATCAATAATGATTCCCTGCATTAGCTGTGCTGTGATACATTAAGAGCTGACACGAAAAACAGAAGTTCTGTTAAAAGCAAGTGCTTGTAGTGAGGCCGCATTTAAGGGTTGTGTAAAATGGAATTAGTTATCCATGTGTCTTGCAGAAGTGCGAAGTAAAAATTTGCCGAGTTTTTACATGCAAAAAAAGTGAACGTTGGTGCAGAAAACTACAATGTAGTTGTAGAATCATGTGAAGAACCACAAAGTATGTCCCATGAGCAGCTCACCAGTGAAGCGAATTACCTCACTGTCGAACTCATAAATTCCCTGAAAAGACAATAATTTAATCAAAAACATAATTACTCGTAATCAATGAAGGCAATAACCTCATCAATTATCATTATGTTCTCTTTTTCCTTTGGCTGTTATTTTTACAACCGATTCCAAACATGATTCCTTTTAACAAAAAGTAAGTGCAGCTTCAAGTTTACTTCAGTTAGCATCAGGATGCTCAAGTTCACCCACCCCGAGAAGATTTGATGATGTATCTGGAGGTAATCTGGTGTGATAAAAGTAAGCATTGTCTTTCCGCCCATTGATCCCGCGCTGCTATTTGGTTCTGGCTTCTGTTTGAGAAAACCGGATTAACTACACTATGTGGCCACAAACCTGTAGTTTACTCAGAAGGCAGCTCAACACTATCACAACCATTATTGTAAATAACCCAACCATTATTGGGTTTACTCAAGTCTTCAGTTTCGCATACACTTTCATGGACTATTTCATCATCAATAACAGATGCAGTAAATGACCGCATGTCTGGTAAAGGTGAAATGTGTTGAAGTTGCTGGCGTTTAGGTAACTTATTTTTACTGACATAATTATTGCATTCTCCCCCAAATCAAATGCAGCAAATGGCCGCATAAATGTTGAAGGTGAGATGCTTTGAATCTTCCCGTGCCTAATTTCATGTATCGGATAATTCACTGGCAGTGTAAACATAAAATCCAGAGGTGAATGTGATACATGCGAAACTGAAGAATAAACTAGTTTAGGATCTTTCTATGAAGATTTAATACCACTTGGCTGGGTCGACATGGTTGAGTAGAATTGTGTTGGCACAGACAGTGGCAATTCGGAGCTGTCAACTGTATGCTGGATAGCATTTGTGTATGGTGCAGAATTGATATAGCTTCAGCATCCTTTAGTGTCATCATGAGATTGGCCAATTTCTCATCAGCGTCTGTAAGTTGGGCTAGCACCAGTTTTATTTCCTCGTAAATTTTCTTTGTCCGGCTGGACAAGCTATCATCGACATTCGGATGGTTACTTGAAACGGCTTCTTCCAGTTGTTGCCAAGCTATTCCGCTATTTCCGTGTTCTCCCTCGTTGAAATGAGGAGGTATCCATACTTCAATGCACTATCTTCTCTCAGTGGCCAAACCGATTAAACCATTCTTCCACCCCTCCATGTTTGCGTGTCTGGGTAAAATGTCTCGAATTCATATACATCTTGCGACATGCAAAAATCACCAACAGCAGTCTGCTTAAAAATAGAGAGATTAGTTACAATTTTAAAAACTAGTACAAAATATTTAAAACATCAACAGATAGAAAAATGATATAACCCATGAAAGCAATTAACCTTCAATAGGGTGTCAAATATGAACAGATGTTATTGTCGTGAATGAAAGCTAATAACATTCAAATCACAACTCTTTGAATGGACATTTTCATAAAATGTTGAACCAAAGGAACATTTTAATAAAATTAGAGGAATGGTTTTCAATCGCCGAATTTCTTAAGTTTTAGTCGGCGACGTCAATGTTGTATTTTCAGTGTTGATTAACATTCAATGAATTTGGATGAAATTTAAGGGCGTTATCAATTAAGAAAGACATGGAAACCATAACAGTCTTACCGCACACAGCAGTAAATACCGCACATATCAGTATAAAAGATAGCATACCGCACACAGCAGTACAGCAGACGGAATACCACACACAGCAGTATAAGAGATGTCATACCGCACACAGCAGTGTAACAGACGGAATACCGCACACAGCAGTATTATAGATAGCATACCACACACAGCAGTATAACAAACAGAATACCGCACACAGCAGTATTAAGAAACAGAGGTTGACACATAGTCGAAATAAACGTCCGTCCGAACAGTTTAACATCCAAAGTCGCACTCAAATTGCTCCCAAACTAACACATCAGTCACACTTAGAAACCAACCGAGCACTACTGTGAACACTGTTCACTGACTGGATCTTGGCAACTGATCTTCACTAAATCAATTAACCCCAATTATACAAAATCAGCAAAGGACATTACGATCGATACAACCTGCAAACTAATTTCTATTGTGGACGGTTGGTGGCGAAAAATTGGGTATTAGTATGTCATTAGTTTCAAATTTTTCAAGATGTGTTTCATTAAAGCAGATAATATCATAATCTTGTACTTCATCGATGACGTGCCGTAATTTTGTTTCGTAAGCTTCGAATATTGTAGTTCCCAATTGATATACAAGAACTTGACTTCGTGTCGCTGGCACCATTTAGTTGGCCGGGGTGGATTCAATATCACCGCTGAGTGTGATCAGCAGTTCCAGGAACAAAACAAGACGTATCAGAGAAGAAGGATTATACTTAGATTTGTGGAGTTTGATCGCTTTCGTAATTAATCAACATTGAAAAGTGGCTACCGCTCGACGATAAGACGCTGTGTCAATTCCCATGACTGACTGAATAACAATAGTTTCTCGGACTAAATATACAGATAACGCCGATGCACACGGAGGTGAATAGAAAACCTTGGCGCAGATAAGGAAGAATCGGTTCTATACCTTTAAAGCAGTAAACACCAAACCGAACTGAATAGAGAAAAGAGAAAAATAATATCAGATCATATATACAAATCATTTAAGTACATAACGACAACTACAATGCGATTTCTCGGAAGACTACTATGCTCAAATGTTACGTATAACCTGTGGAATTGTTAGTGAAGAATGAACGAATAAATTGATTGATGAAAAAATGGATGGATGGATGAATGAATAAATGAAAGAAAGAATGACTTTGAATATGTACCCTCGCCAATTCATTCAGCCAACCACCCACCCACCCATTCATTATGAATGAATGAATGAATGAATGAATGAATGAATGAATGAATGAATGAATGAACACACATACACAGTTGTTTTCAATTTATATTGGGATCCACTTAAACTTGTTGGGCTCAGAGAACGAATGGACGGGCGAATGAATGAATGAAATGTATAACACACACATTTTATCAACCGAACAGGAGTAAGCATTACAATTAAAACTAGAAGTCCTGTCACGAACTGTGCGCTTATCTGGGCTTAATTGCTCGTAGGAATTGCGCGCAATTGCCATATCGAATGGCATCCAAAGCACGGCAGGTTCTCCTGGTTACTCATAGCAAACACAGGCGATGTTTTTGCCAATGGACCCCCGGTTACCCGGAGGTCCATTGGCTGAAACATTGCTTGTGCACAGGCCATATGTACAGAATTTGATAGCCTTATTATGGTCATAACGCGTAGATTATCGAGCAGATCGACTTGCTATGTGTGCGCATTTCGTGACAGGACTTCTAGTTTTAACTGTATATCTATCTTCTGACAGCCTAGAAAAGTCCGAGATCAGTAAGAGTGTATTCATGGTGTATGTCATTCTATGTGCTCACATTTCCATCCATCCCTCCATCAACTCACTCGGCTATAGAATGGATGAGAGAATGAATGGATGGACGAATGCTTGAATGAGAGAGTGAATCTATAGATGAATGAAAAATGTTAATTAATGAATGAGTTAATGAGACTAAACCTCTCAGTTATGAATTTTTTTATTGTCTGGTTGGAAAAATCCGAGATCTACAAAAACTCGTTGGACTCAATGAACGAATGGACGAGTGAACGAAAGACTGAAATAATAATAATTAATAATAATAATTTTAAAGCCTAGAATCCACACACGGTGCTCAATGGCTATACAATAATTGCATGCATACATATACACACATACACATACATTCTCTCACAGATACATTGATACATGGATCACTATTATCATTTATCGGTGCCCAACGTCACATCAGCAACCGAGGCTATACCGTGGCGATAAGCGACAGAACCTAAAAGAAAAAGGGTATTGAATTAAAATAAAAAAAAAACAAAAAAAACAAAACAAACTACAATTTTACCAAAACAAGTATGTGGGTGTAACTTGGCGAGTAACAAGGCAATCCTCACTTACTCAGTCACACCCACGCACCTGGTAATGTCAGTTTATGACCAAAATTAAAAGACCACTGAAGGAAATGCCTTTCGAAAAAGGTAGGTTTTAGTACCAGACTTGAATGATTCAAGTGATTTACTATTTTTTATGTCGATTGGAAGAGAATTCCAAAGCATTGGGCCAGCAACCGCAAATTTAGATACGAGCTGAACCAGATTGAGCTGACTTGATGACCTAAGAGACCTCGGTGGTTTGTGGATGGTAAGCAGATCGGACAGGTAGGATGGTGCAGATCCCGAGATACACTTAAAACACCAAAAGGACAATTTTAAATTGAATTCTTTGCTTAACGGGTAGCCAGTGTAACTCAGAGAGTACTGGTGTTATATGGCAGTACTTTTGAGTTCTGGTTATGACCCGTGCAGCACAATTTGTGATGTGTTGTAGATTTTCAAGAACAGATGTTTTAGAGCCAATCAGAAGAGAGTTGCAGTAGTCGAGGCGACTGGTAACAAAAGCGTGGACAAGCTGTTGTGACGTCTGCGTATCAATGAAGGATCGAATTTTGCTAATATTTCTAAGATGAAAAAATGCACTGCGAGAGACATGTTTGATATGTTCATCAGCGGCCAAATTTTCATCCATGAAATAACCTAAGTTTCGAACACAGCTACTGGGTTTTATCGCAGAACTTCCAACATTGAGGAACAGTTTGGATATTTTTGAAAGTTGATGAGGTAGACCTATATATATTACTTCTGTCTTGTCATCGTTCAATTTAAGAAAATTTTTAGTCATCCATGCCTTGGTGTCTGAAATACAAAGTTCAATCTTACTGCATGCTTCAGACTCAAAGGCGTCAGTAAAACTAATATACAGCTGTGTGTCATCTGCGTAAAAATGAAAGTCAAGGCCAAGGCTTCGGATAATGTCATCGAGAGGTAAGACATAGACAGTGTACAGTAGGGGACCCAACACCGATCCTTGAGGGACGCCAAAACGTAGTGTGACCTTGTCTGACGATTCACTGCCAATGGGGACACTCTGTGTGCGACCATTAAGGTATGACGAAAACCAATTAAGTGCTCGGTCAGTAAGGCCTATTCTCACTGCCAGTTTTTCAATAAATATGTTATGGTCTATGGTGTCAAAAGCGGCGCTTAAATCCAACAAAACAAGACATGTTAGGTTGTGCCTGTCCGTGGATAGGATGATATCATTTTGGGCCCTTAGAAGCCCCGTTTCTGTACTGCAATTAGATCTGTATGCAGATTGGTTAACTTCGGCTAGGCCGTGGACTGCCAAATGAGAATTCAGCTGAGAAGCCACCGCACGCTCAATAATCTTTGATATGGAAGATTAGAGACCGGCCGGTATTTTTTCAGAACCTCTGGGTCAAGTGTTGGCTTTTTGAGATGAAGTTTTACTAAAGCGTGTTTCATGCTTGTCGGAAAGACGCCAGAGTGGAGGGAGGCATTGACCAGTTTCAAGATAGGTGTAGTTAACTCCGAAAGAGATGCTTTTAACAACCAAGTTGGAATGATGTCTAGCATGCATTGCTTAGATGGTGCTTTGGATATTAATCTCTGGATATCTGTTGTAGCCAAAGGTTTGAATTGGGACAACTGTGCAAGAGCTTTAACACGGGTGCATGGCATGTCGGTCATGTGTCGAAGATCGGATTGTGAGCTGCTTGTATCAAGCGAAGCTCTGATAGTCGCAATTTTTTCAGAAAAGAAAGGAGAAAATCTATTCGTAAGGTCTTTAGATGACGAATGCTCTGGGAGTACGGTTGTCTTTTGACGATACAGAAGCTTAAGAACGACAGACAGCGCATTAGGGGAATTAACATTAGCTGACAATAAGTTCGAAAAGTATTTCTGTTTCGCGGATTTGACCAGTTTGTTAACAACATTTCGCTGGTTGACAAACATCTCTCTCTGAACACATAGTTTCGTTTGCCGCCACTGAAGCTCTAGTTTGCGTCGTAAATCTTTTGCGTGCCTAATGTCATCACTGAACCACTGTGAGCAAGGGCGTACGCTAAAAGTGCGTGCTTGCTTAGGCGAAAACTTGTCAATAACCTCCTGAAGTGAGCCAGTGAGGATGTATTCAATGCTGTCAACAGTTTGCATCTCGTTAATTTTAGCGACGGGAGACGAAGCAATACCATCCGCAAACTTAGCAAGGTCAGCACTTCGGTACTTGCGGTATGTGACTTTCTTCCGGACAGGGGAGAGACGTGGAAGTGCCAAATCGAAGATAATCATAAAATGGTCGGAGATTGCAGGATCAACAATTAATACATTTTTAACAAGATCAGCCTCGGGTTCTCTGGTGATCAGCAGATGTAATGTGTGGCCATCTTTATGAGTAGTGACGCGAACATGTTGGCGTAAATTCATTGAATTGATAAGATCACGTAGTTTAGAAGAATCACTGGAAGTTTTCTTCTCCATATGGAAATTGAAATCACCTCAAACGATGAATTTTCCTGGCAGCGCAGTAATGCTTCCCAGGAAGTCTTGGAATTCGCTAATAAACAGGTTGACAGTGAATTTGTTTTTGGAGCTCTGTGGGGGTCGATAAATGACAATGAGGCGGACTGAGTGTGAGTCGATCGTTACAATGGTGTCAATGCACTCGAATTTAACCCAAGTCTGAGATGCCTTACGCTTAACCTTCACAGTGTTATCACAGATTACACCCACACCTCCACCTGACTTCCTGGGGTTGTGTGTAAGAATCTTGCCGTTGGCAATGATCCCACAGACAGTCAATGTGTCGTCTGGAGTTAACCATGTTTTAGTTATCATGGATACTGAAATATTGTTATCGTCGATTGTGTCGAGTAAGCTTGCAGTTTTGTTCTCGTTTGCCGCATTTCTTATTTCGTCTCTTGCAAAGGATGCCAAAAGATTTAATATTATTTATCACATCATCACTGAGGAGAAGAACGGAGTTGGAAGTCTTTAGATCACAGTTCTCGAATGATGGTTTTAACGCACGCATTTCCGCAGAACTGTATTTGAACCCAGAAAATATGTGATTTTGGTTGACGAGTGTAGTGGTAATTCTGTGTGTTGTGCGGAAAGCTTGCCGTTCAGCAACAACACAAGCGCAGACAATGCAACTATTGTTTGTATTGAAAACAATGGAGTGAGCGATGTTCAGGGTTTCTGTATAGATTGAAGGTGAAAAAAGATAGATTAAGAGTGCATATAAATCAAAATAAATGTAAACAAAGTTTTTCTTTCCTGGTATTCTTGGTAGCATTCGGAACATCATATGTAGATTGCTTGTCCATATCCAAACCAACAGGGAGTATTTCGATTCAGTTGTCAAAAGTTAGCTCAAGTATCTATATTTTTCTTCCAGGTGTTCTGTACATATATATATATTGTTTTAGGGCTGTATAGATGTGATTTTTAATAAAAGATAGTTATATTAGTGTTTTGTTTAGTTTCTTTATCGGATATCAGTGGCGTGTTCCCAATCTTCGTGCGGGTCATTTTCGGTGTTTTGTCTGTTTTGTTTACGAGTTCGACCGCTTTTTAAAATTCAAGCTTCTCACTCTAATTTTGGCTATGGATGGTAAGTGTTTCGTGACGCGAGAAGTTCAGACCAGCAGGGCAGAGACTGTTAGTATAGGTGTCCAGGTGGGGGAGTGGGTGAGGCCAGCACAGGGGGTGCTACAGCTAGTGAGTTACCAACGGACGGCCAGCGGTCGGATGTGTTTAGGCATTGCCATATGGTGTATGTGGATGGGTGTGAGCTGGGGGAGTTGGGGATGTGTGCCATCTGCGTAGAGCTAATGCAGCTGTTAGAGGCATATGTGTGGTTGGAGGAAGAGGTGTAGGTGGTGAGGGGGAAACTGGGGAGGGCAGGAAAGTCTGGTGTTACCCCAGTTAGGGTGGCATTCGATGGGGGATGGAAGGTGGTGGGTAGTAGGAAGCGGACTTTTGACGTGGATAGTGGGTCTTTTGGGAATAGGAAGGTGCGTCGGGTTGAGGGTAGAGAAGAAGTAGGGGCTAGAGTGTCAAATTCCCAGGCTAGTAGTGTGAGTCGGGGGGCGAAAAGGCGTATTCTTATAGAATCGGATAGTGAGGGAGATAGCAATGACCATGTAGAGTCTGTCAGGGCAGGAGTCAGAGGGAAGGTTAGGAAGGTGGTAAACGAGGACAAGGTGGCTTGTAGTGGGAGTGGGCAGAAGGTGGGGTGCAGTGTCCAAAATAGATTCAGTGTGTTAGGTAATTTCGAGAATTCTGAGGAGCAGGTTGGGTCTGAAGAGGTGGAGGTGGAGGTAGGCATGGGGGTTAGTGTGGCGAAGTGCAAGATTGCGAGCCGGCTCAGTGGGGACAGAGGTGGTAACAGGGGTTGTAGGGGTAGTAGGACGGGAAAGAGGACAGGAAAGGACAGGAAGAGGCAGTTGGTGGTTGCGGGGAGTAGTATAGTGCGGGGGTTGGATAGGGTGGTGTGTGGGCCCGACAGTGTCAACAGGACCAATTTGTGCTTTCCGGGGGCTAGGGTGGAGGACCTAAGGGACAGAGTGGATGGATTAGTAAAGGGGTCAGGCCCAGACCCAGTGGTTGTTGTACACGTGGGGACCAACAACATCAGGGAGAGAAAATCAGTTCAGCTTATTGAGACTTACAAGGACTTAATAACTCAACTGAATGCCAAGAATGCACAGGTAGTGGTTTCGGGGCTTCTCCCAGTACTAGGTGGTGGGGGCGAGCGTAATTCGCGGATCATTGGGACCAACGAGGAATTGGGGGAGTATTGTAAGGAACTTGGAATACCCTTTGTAGACAATTGGGGATCGTTTTGGGGCAGAAATGACCTATATGTAAGGGATGGTCTCCATCTTAGCCCAAGGGGTACAGAGGTTTTAGGAAGAAATATGTTGCAGGTGGTGGAGCCTTTTTTGGTATAGGGAGGGGAGGGGGGGTCAGTGAAGGGGGGAATAATCACAGAAAATGTGTCACGAACCATGGGTGTAAAAATGGGACAAGGGGGATAAGGAAAAGGGACCAAAAATCCAAATCAATAGGAATAGCTTCCCAAGGAAAGAACAGGTACACAAAGTAGGATATACAAACATACAGGGACTAGATAATAATGGGACCAGTAGGCGGAAGACAATGAACCTTGACACCCTGAAAGTGGGTTATAGCAACATCCAGGGTCTCCATCGGAAAGTAAGTGAAATTGCTACATTGATTGAGGCAGAGGAGTTTGACGTGATGGGCTTAAGCGAAACGTGGGTAAGACACGAGGAACGGGTAGACCAAGTAAGGGGGTACGTATGGATAGGTGTAGGGCGAACGGAAGGCCAGAAAAAAGGGGGAGGAGTAGGTATGTACATTAAAGAGGATTTAAAACCATCGCTGATCACAGACCTGGAAAACATCAGCACCCCGGCTGAGATATCGAAAGAAATTGGATGGGTAAGGATCAGTCTGAAAAACAAAAGTATTGCCCTTGGGGTTGTGTATTGTGCGGTGGAGGGAAGCAAACCCGAATGGATTGATTCGATATACCCAACACTGAGGTCCAATATCATCGAATTACAAAACAAGGGGCTCGGTATAATTCTGATGGGTGACTTTAATGGCCACATAGGTAATGATGAAGAAGGCATAGAGGGTGGGGACAATAAAGTCAACAGGAATGGAAGGAAGCTGTTGAACTTCACAAACGAGCTCGGTCTGAAGATTCTGAACAGGGACGCGAGGTGTAAGGGGAAATGGACCTGGGAGAGGAACGACAGAAAATCAATAATCGACTACATCCTCACAGATATTAATTTATGGAGGGAGGTGATAGGGGTAGAAGTGGATGATGAGGGGAAAATGGAGGTGGATAGTGATCACAACGTGATTACAGTGACGATCAAGGCCGAAACTCTGGTAAAAAGCAAAGGAAGCTCTAAGGAGATTTGGGAACTCAAAAAGATGCTGACTGGGCGAAGTTCAATGAAAAACTGAAACCAAAGCTTGCAACCGTACCCAAGAGGGTCAGTGTCCAGAAGATGGCCGACGTCATAGTTGCGAGCCTGGTGGAGGCAGGAAAGGAAAGTGTAGGAAAGGTCAGGGTGTCAACACGGGAACTTGGGTACAGAGTGAACGAAGAACTGAAAAGGGCCATAAAGGGAAGAAAAGCTAAATGTGCTGCATACAGGAGAAGTAGAAAACTTAAGGGGGCGGAAAGTAATGAGGCCACAGTTGCTAAGGAAGAATACCACCAAGCACGAAATAAAGTAAATAAGATTAAAGACGATAATCGGAGAGTACGAAATAGCAGTCTTATTAGGACGATAAGAACGACAGGGGGGTCGAGTTCGAACGTATTTTGGAAATGGGTGAATAAACGTAACAAAGAAGTAACCCACAGAGTATTAAAGTAGATGGCAGAGTTACAGACGAGCAAGATCAAGTCGCATCAGAACTAGTCAAGCACTGGGAAAAGGTAAACGATAAGCGATGGGGCATGGGGAGCCCACCAGAGTGTCCGAATCAGGTCGAGGAAAACCTATCGAGCTTCGTGTGCAGCGAAATTAAAACGGAGGAGGTGCGAAAGGTGATATCAAAATTAAGGGATGGAAAAGCAGGAGGAGTGGATGAAATTCCTAACGAGTTTATCAAAAAAGGGGGAAAGGAACTCGTGAAAAGCCTAACTGCCCTATTCAATCTAGCCATAGAAAATCAAGAGGTCCCAAAGGAGTGGAGAGAAAGTAAAGTGACATTTATTCACAAAAAGGGGGGAAAAGACGTTTTGGATAACTATCGAGGGATCTCTGTCAGTAGCAATATTGAACAAGTGGCAGAATAATCAATGTGTTGATGGTGGCCACTCATTGGTAGAAGTAGAAGTTGGTTTTCTGTAAAGTCCTGAATGGGACTAGAGGAGGTGATTGAGGAGAAGGGTTTTTTGGGAGAAATCCAGAATGGCTTCAGGAAGGGAAGGAGAGTTACTGACCATCTTTTCGCACTATCCCAAATGATAGAATTCGCGAAAGCAAAAAAGAAAAAGATGTTTATGGCCTTTTTGGATATCAAAAAGGCATACGATAGAGTATGGAGGGAAGGTATGTGGCGCAAGGTGGAGGCTATGGGCTTAGGAGGCGAAATTGTTGGAATTATGAAAGCATTATAAAAGGATGTACAGAGTGAACTTAGCCTGGGAAACATTACAACGAAACGTGTGCCTATGGAGATAGGCCTAAAACAGGGGTGTATCCTTTCGCCGATCCTGTTTGCATTGTACATCAAAGGTTTAGGAGATGAACTCCTGCGTAGCGAGGAGGGGGTAGCAGTTGGGGACTTGAAAATCCCAGGGCTATTTTTTGCAGACGATATGGTTCTAGTGTCAGAAAGCGAAGAGGGGCTAACGAAAATGCTGGGAATTGTTGGGAAATATGGGAGCAAATGGAGACTCGAACTTAATGAAAGCAAGAGCAAAATTATACCTGTGGGCCGCAAAGTGGACCCCACTCGAAGGTGGAGAGTGGGTGAGTTCTGCATTCCGGAAGGGAGCAGCAAACTTCTCAGTGTGGGAGAGACAGGTGATTACGAGTATTTGGGGGTAAATATAAACATTACAGGAAGAGGCATCTACCGGAACCACACAAATAAATTGATTCTGAAGGGGAAGCGAATCCTCAACCAAATGAAACTTATATGGAGAAACAGTTTCAATAAGGTTTTCGTGGGGAAAACCATTTGGGAAATGGTGGGGCTGCCAAGTATAACATACGGTACGG
This sequence comes from Pictodentalium vernedei, assembly GCA_031216915.1. NCBI lineage: Eukaryota > Metazoa > Mollusca > Scaphopoda > Dentaliida > Dentaliidae > Pictodentalium > Pictodentalium vernedei. Next base: position 318,831,251 of record CM062297.1, read on the forward strand.
ATGTGGTACCCCTAAACCAGACGGCCGTAAAGAGCTTGGAAATCCTGCAGAACGATGCAGGCCGATGGATAACGGGGTCGAGTAATGCCGCAGCGCTAGAAGCAATCAGGGGTGAGCTTGGGTGGATGAGGATCAAGGACAGGATAGACCTGTTGAAGCTCGGTTATCTTAATGATTTGGTAAATCTCCCCGACAGCGATGGTGTAAAGCAATGTTCCTGAGAATTTTCAACTCAAATATCAAAACGGGGTGGATGGTCCAAGTGAGGGAGCTAGTAGAGAACTACTCATTGGAGATCTCGGACCTGGACGTTGGGGCAAACCAGGGTAAAAAAATCGTCAGAGAAAGGGTCATGGAGGATTGTAACCGTAATTGGCGAGAGGCGGTCAAATCAAACAGGGCTTTGGGTGGCCTGCGTGATAAAGAGAAGCCAGGTTTTGAAGAGTACCTTGATGGCACCTTTGGGGGGTCACTGTTGTTCAAGCTGAGGTCGCGATCCCTGGAGCTGAGGAGAAAAATTGGGAAAGATGGTGAAAGGGAGTGCCAGATGTGTAACTTGGACATGGTGGAGACCCTGGAACACTTTCTTCTAGAATGCCCAAAGTATCAGCCTAAAAAAAATAAGATTCACTGGAAGTATAATGGGGAAGTGGGATGGGAGAATGAAGGACATGTGGTTAGGGGGAGACTCAAAGGAGAGGGTTAATATGCTAATCGGAGAGATTGGGAAGAATGGGACAAGGGATATCATCAAGCAGTTCGTCTCCGAATGTTGGGAGGAGAGGAGAAGCGTGGGAATAGGGAGGCAGTTGGGAGTACAGGGGTAACCATGGCCTTCTCGTCCGAGAACCGCGACAAATCAGCGGCTGGCCAAAGTGTTATTATTATTAGAAATAATTCCTGAAAACGATCTTGAAATATGGAAAAGGCAAAGATTTTGATCCACGAACAAATATGCTGCCTACACACAGGCGCATGAATATCCTATGAAATGTAGTACATGCGTGTTTTCTTAATTATACCCATACCATTTATTTTCACTGACTGGAAGAGTCCGAGGTCAGTTAGAGTGTGTGTTCTTTATGTATATCCTTCTATGTGCTCACATCTCCCATCCATCCATCCATCCATCCATCCATCCATCTGTCCATCCATCCATCCATCGAATGAATGAGAGAATGAGTGGATGGACGAATGCATAAATGTTTGAGTGAGTCCAAAGGTGAATGAATAATATTAATTAATGCATGGGTTAAGCACTCTATGACTAAAATAACGTGTGTTAAGCGTTGTATTCGATTTGTGGCCGCCTAAAGGATTCTGGATGTCAGTTTTTCACAACAGTCTTATACTGTACCACCTTGTCTGTTACGCTCGTTAGCCATATTTCCACTTAAATCTTTTTTACTCATATAGCGTGTAACGTGTGGTGGCTATTACTACAATCTACAAAAGCTTCTGATTCTAGCTCGCTCCTACCCACTAGCCGACTGTACTTGTTTGACTTATGATTGCTACCACTTCTCGTAAAGCATTGCGATTAGCTTCTACGCCATCTACTGGCTTCTATCATGGTGATCGCCTGGTTGAGACTCATAACAGGCTGAAAATACATTTCTTCTTTGGCCAAGTAGAGATGAGTGTGATATCTGCCTACGAATGTAAGAATGCATGTTGACTGGAAGTGCCGTGATATGCTTTTGTGCAAGAACAAAATGTTCAGGCGTCACATGAAGCACATGCATAAATTGTCCCTTGAGAACAACAAGGCGTCATCTGGCGTCTTGTTGCACTCAGGGGACAAATTACGAATTTCAAGAGAATGTGTAGGCGTGGGTGACCTCTGGCTACGTAGGTGAGACTACCTGTAGACCAGAAGTGACGAGATGTGTTTGTGTACAAGTATACAGCACATGCGAGCTTGCGGCTTTTCTCGCCACCAGTATTCGTTGCTCTCATACTCATGACTGACCAATGTCGTCCCAATTTTTCCTGATGTGTTTGTGGGTTAGTGCATAAGTTGAACACAACACATAAAACTGAGAACACATACGATGATAAAATGTTTCTATTGGCATTGTCAGATCTTAGAAAGTGATCCCATTGTTGGATTTCGTAAGTGGCTTTCTGGCAACTGTTTGCGACAAACCCCGAAACTGTCTTAAAATGAACTATGCCGTAGTCGTTGTGCACGGTGTGTTCCGTGCTAGATAATGAGAGCAACTAACTTCGATGTCGTAGCAATGACCCTACGTGGAGTCAGAGCACACGCGCAATACATATCATAACGCATGAACGGTGCCACTTGGGTTGCAAAAGTAATATGAAAACGTCGAAATTGTAAACTCAATAGTTTCTAAGTTAAAGAGAGACATAACTTGTGACCTTTAAAATATGGCACTCAAGTATGACCTTGCCCATGAAGATGCGCGAGAAACTGTTATATGCGCGTCACCTTCTGATAGGCCTTAACAATAATTTTGGATGGAGTTTAATAATTGGTGTTTGATTCGTTTCGGAGATATAGTTGAGACACGAATATCGACAGATTTGTGGGGTGGCATTGAAGTTACCAAGCTATGGCTTGTATCCTTTATAACTGTGTGAAGATTGATGATTGTAGACCCGAGTTATTGTCTCAACACACACTCACACACTTCAGTCACTATATGCCACCCGACTCAAGTCAGAAGCATAAAAAACCATATACATCCTGGTATACAAGCGGAGTTTGCATTTTCGCCTTTTGGAATTAATTTTTAGAATCTCTGTTCTGTTTGATACAGTTTTATGTGCTAAAAATGAACTGTATTAACTTTGGAGAGGGAGCGCGGTGGCTCAGTAGGTAGAGGTGCAGGCTGCAAGCCGAGAGGTCCTCGGTTCGAATCCCACCTGCGACAACCGCGTTGTGTCCTTGGGCAAGACACTTCATCTCCATTGCCTGTTTGGGGGCACGATGACGCCGTGTACTAAGGCGTACTGCACGTCGATGGTACGCATGTCTTCAACCAATCTAACCCTGCCTGTGCGGAGTTACGATGTTGGGGAGCTGGCAGCTGCTCGTCGTTGCTCGGTGGTTCTCTCCGGGTACTCCGGCTTCCTCCACCCGTAAAACTGTCACGGTCATGATTAGCCATTGTGCATAAATATGTGACCTTAAACATCAATAAATAAATATAACTTTGGAGACAGGGATTAGCAGTAGCATCCAACTTGTCACCAGAAGGGGCCTATTGAAAGACCTTCTTCAAGTATTCGCACGGGAATCTGTTCTCGACCCCATGCCGTAAGTTACATCAAGGAAATTAAATAACAGGAGAGTCTACTCTGTCAATAGATTGTTCACCCCAAACCTGAAAGCGTTGAGTGTGACCTAGTAATTAGAGTTATGCTGAAGAAAGTACTGTCATCTGCCTTCGATTCACTATCGCAAACAGTAAACTGGTACAAAGAGTGCAGAAGATCAAGACGATATTTTTTCTGAAAATTGAACGAATATCGGGAATAACTTGCATTCGCCTCGATGTTTCGATGATTATTTTATGTAAGGAATTTGTAGCTATTACGATCTGAACCAGTCTATCCCATAAATAACCCATCGCCTATATTTAGATTTAATCGGTTGGAATATTTCAGTTGATCGAAAAAGCAAACCTATGGTTCGCTTTTCAGACCAACTGAAATATTCAAGCCGATCGAATCATAAAAAAATCGATCAACTTTTCTTTGAATCAACAGAAGAAATGTTTCACTATCAAGACATGCTTTGTCTGAATCTTTGATGGTATTATCATTATGAATGACAACTCACTATAGGTGCAGTTTTATCATTACTCTCCGTAGTTCCACTAATTGTGCTGTTATCTTGATGTTTTCAATGTGAATAAAATATTTGTTGATTGGAGTATCAATGACTGAAGAACGTAAGAATGTCTGTGTGTCTTTGTGAGTAAAGGGGCACCAGATTGTAGCAACAGCCGTCTGCGCGAAAACTCCACGAAAAGTGGGTAAGTAAGCAACCCATAACAACGTTGGATTCTGAACTGAATTAGACTGGTGAGTGATGACCTGAGAGCTTGTTACAACGCAAGTATAAAACCAAGTTTAGCCAATCATTTATTCTGACGCTGTCCACTTTAGATGGTTCTCACCTCACACCTTGGTTACCAAGTCCGATTATGGAACTCGTTTACCACAGTAATCATGCACTGTCCCAGACCCTCAAGCAACCCGTCAAATCATGTAAGGAATTCGATGCTGTTTTTGACCTGGAGCCAATACTATACAACTTTTACAATTGTATTTTCTACCTATTAATATAACTGACTAAAATGAATCATTGGTATTTTAAAAGTTCAGTTTTGAAACACAACCTTGCGTCACTATTGTTTATGTAGGTTCCATCTTTTGTCTTCTGGAGTGCCTGTACATATAACACGATTAAAATTGCAGCCAATGATAAAAACTAATTTTATTATACATGTACGCTAAACGATAGATTATCGAAGGAATTGCGGAAAGATAGAAATCGTGTCCCCCACTGTGAAGATATAGAAATTTTCACTTTCACGGTATCATTCAAAATGGCGGCTTTCAAAGCATCACTTCAAGGTAAATACAAGTCAAATTATCACTGAAAATGATCAATTTGTTCTAAAAACGTATAATGAAAAGAACATCTAGTGTTTTTGAGTGAGTGGATACCGATCATTTCCAGCAATAATTCAACACGTATTCACCTTGATTTGGTGCATGAAACCCGCTAGTCCACACATGGCCTGAAAGTCCGTAATATAAGTTTTTGGTTTGGTACGTCCTTTCAAAGGACGTACCAAACCAAAAACTTATATTACCCACTTTCGGGTCATGTTTGGACTAGAAACCCGCCAGCTGAATCAGATTGCAAGACGCTATCTGTTCCGAGTGTCTATCAAATCACTTCCGCGTATCAATAATTCAATGGAATGTTTACTTTCATGCATCAATTCAAGGTTGAAACGAGTGGAATTATCAGATTCTTATAAAAAGCGTATAATAAAAAGAAAATCTAGTGTTTTTGAGTGGATACCGAAAATTATCTCACTTGTGGCCGAGAAAAATGGGTATTTTCGCTCGCGGAAGTGCTCGCAAAAAATAAACAAATTGAATCGGTCACTCATGAGATAATTTTCGGTATCCACTCAAAAACACTAGATATCATTTATGTCCTGAAATAGAAAGAATCTAGTTTTGATTTTTTTAAAACTTTCCTAAAAAACAACATGCATTTGGAAACTTTAAAGGTTACACAACAAACAGAAAAGCTTTTTGTGTGTTAGCAAAATTGAAAAGCGAGGGAAGAAAGAACATTTCTATTTCTGTTCTCTGTTCACAAACTTAGCAAATGCCCGGGGATGTTCTTTCAATTGCTGCTTGTTCATCTTCTATGTAGAAAAATACAGAAACGCAAATTGATTGATGTTAGTATCAACTGATTTTGCCTAGAAGACTCAATGGGAATTGTTTGTTCTCATGTGGTTCGCAGAAACATATTTATTTCATTCGCCCTTTGGCAGACATTGTGTTTTATCTAGACATTTCATTGCTTAAACTTTGATTGTGTAAACATTTAAATTATATACAAATCTGGCTAAGAATGTCCAACGCAACTGCATATAATACAGTCGCAGTGGACTGGTCGTAATCTACGTATGGGCAGTGATGTCCAAGCATGCGTTTGCCACGTGATAAAAATCATCATCAGCAAAATTTTAATTAATGAAGCACCAGGTTGTACCCGGCGCTTCATTAATTAAATTGTTGATGATTATTCCTATAATTAGTGTTTGGAATGTAACATTATTGCGACCGTGGATCTATTGTCCACCCGTGGAAAGTGACCAGTCCACAGCGGCCGTACTGTATCTAACTTCACCCTTTATCAAATGTCAAATGTTCAAACTATTATATTGGGAAAAAAATTGTAAAATCCACATTCTGTATTTCCATACTACTATATGGGAAAATGCCCGAAGTTTGTGAAATGATGTGCACATTGATTAAACAAATCGCTAACATTTCGAAAATTCAATTTTTAGAAGAAATTCCCATACTCTTAGTGCTAAGTTTACTGACAGCCTTAGCAAATCGAGGAGAGCTAACTAAACCGTTAATCTCTTCCTATGTCGACATTTGTCAGCCTTGACTTCACATCACAGATGTATTTGCTGGACAAAGAGGAAGACAATATTCCATCGACTATACAATGACCAAAGTGTTACGTGGAAATATCACCCACCCGTGGGTAGGGACCAGTCACGGTGGCTATACTGTACCATTAAGTCATTGAACTCTCAGAGATTATTTTTCTCAGTCAGCCACGGTTTGGGGTAATTTTCCTTCTCCGATTCTCGTGAAATTTCACACACCCATACATACCACTGCGTGTCAACATCCTACAGTTCATGTGGATTTTTATATTTCGTACCTTTATCTAACATAAAGTCCAATATACGTGTTTTTATTAAACGTTTAATATCAACTCGAGTACCAAATCTCCATTGTCAATATTTTGGAAATATATTTTCCGCAAAAACCATACCTAAAAATGTGGGGTTTTTTTAGCTAAACATATTTTTATTTGCCATAAAGAAAATGCAAATGGGGATTGAAATACAAGGGCTTTCCACTTAGTACACCTTTCGTTCCCCAACAAATCTGTTGTTGCCGTCCTGGGAAATTCTCATTCATTAAGGCCGAATTCTGACGTGACATCATAGGGAGTTAACGTCGAAAAAAATAAAATTAAAAGTCGAGACCTCGTTTTTTTGTGTGTATCGACTCCTATTAACGGACTCGTCGACATATGACCCAGAGGTAAGGTCGAGACTTAAATATTCCATCTTGGAAATTCACATGGTGGTAATAATCAATTTATCTGACAATATTTCTCCCTTTCTTAACTTGTTCGCACAATGAAGGGATTGGTTACAGTTTTTAACGGCGTCTGTTTTTGACAATCGTTCAGTGTCTATGAATTGACTTTCTATGAAAGAAAATCATGAGGTTATGAGATTGCGTTCTTACACATTCCGTAATTCCACTTCTGTACTATATCTTTTGAAGTTTATAGTAGTATCTCAGCAGTGTGTTTCTTTGTTTTATTTTTAATGTTTAACACATGGTATATAAAAATATCATTATGGCAAAAATGATCTAGTGTAATTTATTTAACTGAGATGGTGATTTATTTATCATTTAATTACTATAATCAAAAACGGTGGCTTCGACATGTGCAATAACTCGATGCCAATTGAATGCAGGTAGACAACGTTCTCTTTCCGAGTCCGATGGTTGCATGTGCGGTTGCTCCCTAAATACAGATTTGTATTTTGTCTGGACATTTTTACATAATTTGCATACAATAAACTATATAATAGGAATAGGAAGCATATTTTAAACTCGATATTCCATATATATACTACTCAACGTTTGTTAAGCACCAAGTATATCCAACAACCTGTTTTTCGTTTTAGTTGAAATATTGTTATGAAAAGTGTATATATTTTATATTTAATTATATCTTTAATGATTTAAGGACAGAAATTAAGATTTTATTTGTGTTTGACATTATTTTTTAGCTTCTGAATACGATAACCATGGAAAATGGGTATTATTGGTAAAAGAGGAATTTTTTCAATATGCCAAAAAGTTGACGGAGCGAACTGGTATGGGTTCAATATCGACTATGAGACCCATTACTGTTAATTACAGCTTAACAACGCCTTCTCATGCTCCCAATCAGATTCCTGGTGGTCCTTTGTAGGATGTTGTTCCATTCTTAGACCAGCATGGCACCAAGCTCCAGCACACTCATGGCTGGACTGGATGGGCTGAAATTGCAAGCTGAAACTCATTCCAGACATGTTCGATTGGATTGAGGTCAGGAATTCTTGCTGGCCAGTCCATAAGCTCAAACCCTTCACTCTGTCGGTACTCCCCCACAGCATGGGCAACACGAGGACGGGCATTATCGTCCATCAGAATGAATCTATCACCCACTGCACCTGCAAACAATCTGACGTGGACATCCAGGATCTCATCAATATACCGTTGTGCAGTCAATGTACCACATTCAAGGACACACAGCTCTGTACGTCCATCCCAGCTGATGCCACCCCAGACCACAATTGACCCCCCACCATAGCGGTCGTGCAAAGCAATGTTTGTTGCATGGAATCGCTCTCCTGGTCTTCTGCATACCCTAGAACGCCTATTTGTGTGGTCTAGGCAGTACCTTGACTCATCTGTAAAAAGGACAGGTCATCAATCTTCTCAGGTCCATCCAACGTGGTCCATGGCCCATTCATATCGTGCTTGGCGGTGGTTCTGGGACAGCGGAATGCGAATACGTGGTCTTCCCGATCGGGGACAACCTTCGTGCAACGTTGCCTGGATAGTCTGCGTCGAAACATTTACCCCGGATGCATTCTGAAGGTCACTGCGAAGCTGGGTTGCTGTGGCGAAGCGGTTCCTACGGGCCTGAATGATCAAAAACCTGTCTTCAGCTGCAGATGTTGCCCTGTCTCTGCCACCACCATGCCGTCTTACTGGTGTGCCATACTGTTGAAATCTTGCCCAGGCTCTGGTGATCACCGTATGGTGCACCCCAAGGGCTTCACCAACCTGACGATGGGTAGCCCCTTCCTCCACCATCCCTACAGCCCGCCACATTTCTGCTTCAGACAAATGTCTTCTTACATTTGCAATTGCCATATTCAATCATTAAATCACAAGGGTTTGTGTTGAAATGAAGATTGAATACCCTACACATGTCATGCAGATGTAGTCGGTACACGAAAACATAATGAAAATCAAGGGGTTCATGCTTTCCATGACTGGCACGAAAAGTCTGCCTGTCAAGAGAGCTAATGTAAACACTGGGGACCATCTCAATACCTTCCTCAATCATATCCACCAAAAATATCGCAAATATGTCACCAGCACATTTCCCAATGTGGTGTCAAATATTTGGTGCTTAACAAACTTTGAGTAGTATATGGTACAATTTATTAATGCATGTTTTGTTTCGTAAGGAATATCGATTGTACTTTATGATTTTTGCTATAAATGAAACATTACTGTATTCATGTGAATTTTTTATTGCAAATCGAGCTCGTTCCAATGAGGGGTCATAACCTTTGATTTTGAGACAAAAATGAAAACAAGTAGTTATTAAAGAATTTTATTTGCAAGTGTCGTCAGCTTTTCATGTTAGGTAAAGGATTAAAAGAACTCTGACTAATCTAACCATTTTTTCTTAACGTGTGCACACCTTTTATTATTTTTGTACATTTTTGTATCCTGTTTTGTATTGTTAGGTAGCACGTTCAGGTTCAGACATACTGATCGTTTTGACAAATACTTGAATACACACTCACTTAACATTTTAACTGGTTGAGGGCTGGATTATTTTTGATAGTCTGAATATGAAAATCAAAATTTGTTTTATTATAAGTTATTGGAGTGTGCCTACAGAAACAAATTTATATAAACTAAATATTATTTGCGTTTGACTGAAAATGAAACATGAGCAAGGAAAATGTTGGCTTTTGCTGTGATACCCTAATTTTTTGAAAGCCCTGATAGCTGCTTCTTGTACTCAACCAGTTAATCTATTTAGATGCATTCTGTGACGGATGCTGATGTTCTTCACTGAAGTTGGAAACCAAAGTAAAACAAGACTCATCTACACAGCTTGCGCCAAAACAAAACAACATGTAAATATTTTTATTTCCTGACAGACTGTAATTTAGTGATTTGATTGGCTGACAAGTACGATGTAAATAATACTCTCACCCACTTGGAATATTCACACGGGGGGGGGGGGGGGCGGAATGCTGGCACCTATTGTTTTCTAACTCACAGTCAGTGGTGCGTGTAGATTGCTAAAACAACACTTTCCATGTGTTAGAAATCTATAGTTTGTTTCTTACAAATGAGCGAGACTGGCGCATTTCAAAATTTCATTTATCTATAGAAGAAAGTCTCAAAAGATAATTACACAACGAATACACGAAATATACAAAAATATAGAAATTCACTAAGCGATAATTACACAACAAATATACAAAATAAACACGGAATAAATATATAGAAATATAGAATAGAATAAACACAGTAACGTAAGCATGTACATTTTTTCATGAAATACAAGCATCATATATACTACTCAAAGTTTGTTAAGCACCAAATATTTGACACATCATTGTAAAATTTGCTTGTGACATATTTGCGATATTGTTGGTGGATATGATTGAGGAATGTATTGAGATGGTCCCCAGTGTTTACATTAGCTCTCTTGACAAACTTTTCGTGGCAGTCATGGAAAGCATGTACCCCTTGTACATGACATGTGTAGGCTATTCAATCTTTATTTCAACACAAACCCTCGTAATTTAATGATTGAATATGGCAAATGCAAATGTAAGAAGACATTTGTCTGAAGCAGAAATGTGGCGGGCTGTAGGGATGGTGGAGCAAGGAGCTACCCATCGTCAGGTTGGTGAAGCACTTGGTGTGCACCATACGATGATCCCCAGAGCCGGGGCAAGATTTCAGCAGTATGGCACACCAGTGGCAGAGACAGGGCAACATCTGCAGCTGAAGACCGGTATTTGATCATTCAGGCTCGTATGAACCGCTTTGCCACAGCAACCCAGCTTCGCAGTGACCTTCAGAATGCACCCGGGGTAAATGTTTCGACGCAGACTATCCGGGCAAGGTTGCACGAAGGAGATTCCCGATCGAGAAGACCATGTATTCGCATGCCGCCGTCCCAGAACCACCGCTGGGCACGATATGAATGGGCCATGGACCACGTTGGATGGACCAGAGAAGATTGGCGACCTGTCCTTTTTACAGATGAGTCAAGGTACTACCTAGACCACACAGATAGGCGTTCTATGGTATGGAGAAGACCAGGAGAGTGATTCCATGCAGCCAGCATTGCTCAGCATGACCGCTATGATGGAGGATCAATGATGGTCTTGGGTGGCATCAGCAGGGATGGACGTACATAGCTCTGTGGCCTTGAACGTGGTACATTGACTGCACAGCGGTATATTGATGAGATCCTGGATGTCCACGTCAGATTGTATGCAGGTGCAGTGGGTGATAGAATCATTCTGATGGACGATAATGCCCGTCCTCATGTTGTCCATGCTGTCGGGGGTGTACTGACAGAGGGAGGAGATTGAGCATATGGACTGGCCAGTAAGATCCCCTGACCTCAATCCAATCGAACATGTGTGGAATGAGTTTCAGCTTGCAATTTCAGCCCGTCCAGTCCAGCCAAGAAGTGTCCAGGAGCTTGTTGCCATGCTGGTCCAAGAATGGAACAACATCCCACAAATGACCACCAGGAACATGATTGGGAGCATGAGAAGGCGTTGTCAAGATGTAACTAACAGTAATGGCTCTCATACTCGATATTTAAGCCGTACCAGTTCGCTCCGTCAACTTTTTTGCATATTGAAAAATTTCCTCTTTTACCAATAATATCCATTTTCCATGGTTATCGTATTCAAAAGCTAAAAAATAATGTCAAACACAAATAAAATCTTAATTTCTGTACTTAAATCATTAAAGATATAACTAAATAAAAAATATATCCACTTTTCATTACAATATTTCAACTAAAACGTAAAACAGGTAGTTGGATGTACTTGGAGCTTAGCAAACTTTGAGTAGTATATATAAAATATTATAAACAGTAAGTTATTTATATACCAATGACATGAGAAACAGAATCGGCATACTGAAATACGGTTTTTGCACCACTCAGCAATTTCCGCTTCTCATTTTCTAGACCCTGGTCCAATTGGCGATGTTTTTTCGGGGCCGCCTTTCCCCCACCGGCCTGCAGTTGAAAGTGCTGAAAAGTAATCAAAATAAGACTTTAATTTTGTGTTATTCATGACTCAAAATCAGGTTACTGATAGAACTATATTTTAATATGGAGTTATCAGTTATTCTTTTTTCTCATTCAAAATGCCAGTTGGACAGTATTTGTTGGCTTTTTGCTGTTGTTTTTTCACATTGCAAAAAGTCTGAGCATCTTTTTATACCCCATCAGTGTCAAGGTACATGTACATGTACTCACTGATTATTCCGAAAAGCACATTATTGACCGATTCACTTAGCTTTCATACATCTAATCATGAAAATAGCTATATATATAACCCATTATGTATTGAAATTTTTCTTCAATGTGAATGAACTTGGCGAGTAAATAAAATCGTTATCCATGTATATTCCAGGGAGTATAGAAATTTACACTAGTTTAAAAACTAATGCATCCATCGTCTGCGCCTCAGGGTGTATCAGTTTTCAAAATCAGTGTAATTGTCCATACACCCTGGGATATAGTGGATAACTAATATTATCTTCAGAACTATATCTTACTTGTTGAAATCACCCTTCTTGCTTGAGTTTTTGTTTATTTAACAGACTATTATGATTTACAGTAGACATTTACTGCACAGTTTAAGTAAAAGGAATATTTTTATTCCACATATATTTAGGGGATAACTATGTTGTATTTGATTGTTTGGGGCCGTAAACGATGGTTTTACTGTCGCAAATTGAGTTTTGCCGGCGACGCGTTAGCGGAGCCGGTAAAACGGATATTTGCGACAGTAAAACCATCGTTTACGGCCCCAAACAATCAAATACAACATAGTTATCCCCATTCTAATATAATTCGGCTGAAAACGGAGATAGATTTGATCTCCCAACTATAAAACAACGCCTTGTTGAAGACAACATTGTCAACAATTTAAAACTAAAAATACAGTCTTCGTGACGTCATTTGGGAGTTCCGAACCAAATCACGAAATATATTTTACGCTGCCACAATACAAATAATTCCAAACGTTTTAGTCATTTTATCACCAATAACAAAATATATTTATATTTGTACTGACAACATTTATCATGTTTAAATGTTTGTGACAATCTGAAAACAAAATACGCCGGCTGCTTTCTCTATTCAAAGTTTAGAGTTCACCTTGTGATGTTTCAGTCGGCGTCGGAAAGCACTCGAGGATTTCCCATAAAAGTTAAAAAATTTGATATCTTTGATTGGAAGCCCTTGTTTATAATTACTTATGGTTACAGAACAGTTGTTCATTTCAAACTGTTTCCGGGAAGTGATGTCTTGTGGAATTGGGCTACTGCTATTGACATAATTCTTACAGAACGAATAATTCACCTCTCTTGAGCAGTGGTGAATGCGTTTCTGTAGTGTAGCTGTACATGTGATGTGGTGCCACGAACGCAGGTAACAAATTAGAAAATGAAAGGACCGCTTGCACTTGAAGTTGATGTTATAACATCGCTAGCGGATCTGTCAGAAATATTTAGCCTTGAACAATTAAAATTATTATTGCCAGTTGTCGGAATTTTGGTTTTCTATTTCGCACATAGCGTCCATAAATTCTTCATCGTACGAAAAATGGCTATTTATAAATTATATTTTCATATCGCTTACTGCTTCCACACGGTTTCCGTTAAGACCGTCGAAATCAGTTTTTTAACACTCATTTCATTACTCAGCGGTCTCTGCCAAAAGCCTATTCCACATTAATATTAAACTTTCCAACTTCATCCGTATTAAATACAGTTAATTACAAGAAAGATAGAGAACGTTTTTTACAGCAAGCCAACGCGTTCACAGCGTTTGTTTACATTGGATACGGTAGTCAATGACTCCAAATGGAACGAAAATAGAACGCCCACGAATACATCTTGACTTCCTAAAATAGTTTTCGACAACATAAAATTTGCGACAGGTTACGCTGATTTTACTGTCGCAAATTTTATTGATTAACCAATCAAATTTCGAGATTTATAGTAATTGTATTAGAATCAATGTTTTTTGTTATGAAGTTATAAATAACCCATGCCAAGTATATCTAACATAAATTATTGTTTTGGGTTTTTTCAGTTATTACTAATCATTTGTTGCAGTCCGCGTATATACAGCCAATATATTTTTTCTTTACTTTTACCGCACTGTTCACGTAAAAGGCTACTTTCTGTTTAGAATATTTTTATACTACATATATTCAATGTTTTGTTTTTATGAAAATCCCATTTCATATGATACCTTAAAAGATTCTGCTTTGTATTTCGTTTAGTATGACATGTATATCTGATACAAAATACTGTTTGTGGGTTTTTTCAGTTTTTACTAATCATTTGTTGCTGGCCACTTATAGATATAATTTTGTTTTCAGATATCTTCCTATTGACATACTAAAAAGCATTTACACCATCTGGTATGCTTTGCCCTTGCGTTGTCGTGAAGTGTTTTGGGGAGCCACCTTAAAAGGTCCATGTTGCAAAATAATCTTTTGTGGTAACGACATACTTAAAACTAAGTCATTTCGTCCCCTGAGTTTCAATGTGTTCTATGTGCCAGTAGGCACATAGAACACATTGGAACTCAGGGGACGATTTGTGTGTTTATTTATATTGTTTTATATCTATTCACATGGCATTGAAGAAATGTTTACAACGAGGATGTATATAACTTTGTTTTTAAAATGATGTCTTTCTTATTTTTCTCTTGATTCATCTGTTTCAGTCTTTGTTCTTTTCTCCAGGATGTAGTGGAATGGGGAACAATTTTACCATTCACAGACAAATGTTTCAGCTGCAGAACACGATGAAGCATTATCCATTATATCAAAGAGTAGACCGGCCAATCTTCTATCGGCACATTTCATTGATCAGAAGAATGAAAGGGAAGCGTTTTCAAACCTCCAAGAGACAAGAACAGCTCAGATAATAATGATATTCGTAAGAAACAAAAGCTTGGCTTCATGAGTTCATTAGGAGACTGGGGTTCTCAGATGAATTTAGAAATACAGAGAAACAAAAGGTTACAATTGCAAAAAGGGAAAAACACGAGCGTTACTTCATAACCAACTTCGGAAAAATGGAGAGAATATCCTATGTAATTCCTTGAAATTTCAGACCAGAGAAAACCTTATATTATGATTTCCCGAGGTCGTTTTACAAGGACCCACTTTCATTTTCTCATCTCGTGAGCAATTAA
Source organism: Pictodentalium vernedei (assembly GCA_031216915.1). Taxonomy (NCBI): domain Eukaryota; kingdom Metazoa; phylum Mollusca; class Scaphopoda; order Dentaliida; family Dentaliidae; genus Pictodentalium; species Pictodentalium vernedei. The sequence goes on from CM062297.1 coordinate 318,846,354, forward strand.
ATTAAAAACACACCGTCCATGTTGTTTATGACACGCTAAGAGAGATCTCACAAGCAGTGTTCAGAACATTATTCAAGATGGTAACGAATGTATTTGCAGGACATACAAGAAATATTTGTTGAATGAAATACCAACCTGTTGAGAAGCATATGAAATGAGATCCCCACCAAATCTGAATTCTTGTCTGAAATGCACCCTCTACCCTCTAGAATTGCGTCTTGTTGCATTATGGATTCCATTCATGATTTTTTTAGAATAGGCAAGGGCATGGCAATAAGAAGAAAATAGGTGGTAATGTTTTTTATTATATTATTATTTTTTAATTTCCGAAATGCAAAAAGGTTTTTAACAGTAATATATACCAGAACGTCCAACAGTGAATTCGTAGCAGATTTTGACATTCAAACAGTAGATGTTGTATTTGCAGTATTCATTTGTGAGAAAGCAGCACGTGTCTAATTGTTGTGTATTGTGAGTTACGAGAGAGAGAGAGAGAGAGAGAAGAGAGAGAAGAGAGAAAGAGAATTATACTATTCGTTGAGGTTGCACTTTTTACTACCACCCACTCAGTCGCATACAATAAAAAATATAGCTCTGCGCGCAGACTCGATAAAGATCCACCTGTACAATTTTAATATCTTTTAGATGCACATATTAGATAGGTTGCAATGGAGATTTAATAAGATATGATTTCACATTGTACCATTGACAACATTCATTTTGACCAAAGCATTTACACATTACAAAGTTTGTTTGTAGATGTAGAATTTAGTAAACATTATATAAAAAAACCGGCAGCAGTGCGGCCATGCGACCACCTGCTGGATTCGCAGGTGAGTGTGGGGGGTGGGGGTGGGGGATCGTTTCCATATTGATCTTACAGATTATTTATTTATTGGTGTTTAAGGTCACATACTTATGCACAATGGCTAATCGTGACCGTGACAGTTTTACGGGTGGAGGAAGCCGGAGTACCCGGAGAGAACCATCGAGCAACGACGAGCAGCTGTCAGCTCTCCAACATCGTAACTCTGAACTCTGCACTGCAGCACAGGAAGGGTTAGATTGGTTGAAGACATGCGCACCATCGACGTGCAGTACGCCCCAGTACACAGCGTCATCGTGCCCCCATGTAGGCAATCGGGGCGAACCGAGGACCTCTCGGCTTGCAGCCTGCACCTCTACCAACTGAGCCACCGCGCCCCGATCTTACAGATAGCACATATGTTACCTGCTGTTATACCATACTTGTGTAAGATAGTACGGCTGCCGAAAATTGGAGTGTTTATACAGAATTGAAACCATTGATATTTAGAATCAATGCATCGTTTGATAGGGCATATTAATGGTGGATGCCAGCAATTATTTTCAAAATTTACCTCACATTCCTCCCGCCAATTTCATTTACATTTAGCATCGTCCCTCCTTTTCTTAGGAATTTTATTTTTCAGGTACCGCTTGAGAAACGACAGTCCAGCCGGACTGAAGAGGGCAGGGTAGAACACGAAAACTGCTAGTATCCTCAAATAATACAGTACCAGGCCATAGGTATCCTCAAATATCCGTATGTGCCTATGTGTTAGTGCACAATGTGTCACATTGTGACTTTTCACATAAGAACATATCGGTACATCCAGCATGTGCCTATATGCTAGTGCACATTGTGTCACATTGTGCCTTTTCACATAAGCAAATATTGGCATATCCAACATGTGCCTATTTGGTACCCAGTAATGTGTATAATAGAACAGAATGTGCAGGGAAGTCGGAATAAATAGAACAAAGAAGCCATAAAAAGAATTCTGGGAAAAATCTGAACCAGAAAAAACTACAATAATTCAATCGAACACACCCCAGGGGCCTCCTCGGTACTATAGTACTGCGTGCTACTATTGTAAGCCAAACTATGGCGGTCCTAAATAGGATTCTGAGGGAAATCGGTATCAAATAAAGTGGATTTTTGTGATTTGGAGGGATTGTCAGGTTTACTTGGGTAGTTAGATTTACTCCTAGTTATTCGAACACACCCTCCGAACATACCCCTATACTATAAGAAGCCTTTGGGTAATATAGTAATCACGTGCTACCATACAAACCAAGATGGCGGCCTTCAGTATATAAAATGGACGACGGAAACACGTATCATCCTAACAACACGTGCTGTGCATGCGCACTAACACCACGTATCACTATGGGGATGACGTCACAACATGGCCGCTCACGCGGGTTACCATGATAACAAAACATGGCGCCACTGGGTCACGTGACATGACGTTACTTCTGGGGTCCTGCACCGGGGTCCTGCCAATATGAGGTGAAACATACGAGACATACTACTAATATATAATTTCATAGCAGATGCACACAGCTTAATTGAGGGCCGGAATCTGTAGAACTAAACTCCTCGGAGTTTGACAATTTGTTTCTTTATTGGTGTTTTAACGAAACTTTCAACAGCCATGGTAACATCGCGTCGAACGGTTTTGCGAATGGCGGAAGTCAGAGTACCCGAGTGGACCCACCGAGCAGCAGTAAACTAACTCTACACGCAGAGTTTGCAGCGGTTGAAGGCTAGTGCACCATCGCCTTAGTACACAGCGCCACCATGCCTCCACATGGAACATCTGGATGAGTATCTTTCCCAATGCCACAACGGAGCTACCGTCTGTCAGGATAGACTCGTCGACCTTTCGGTTAGAGTCCAATGCTCCAACCACTGAGCCACCACGCTCCTGAGTTTTGTCAGTGGCACTGTTGATGAAGAAGAAAATATTGATAACATATATGGTGTTGATTTATTTATTTGTGTCTAAGGTCACGCATGTCTGCATAATGGCTAATCGTGACCGCAACATGGATATAAAGTCAACTCCAGTCAATCGTTTATAGCCATGCTGCCCATTTTGGAGGACTCAAACCCCAGGCATTGGTTTCCGTGTCCTATTTTACAAGTAAAACAGAATTTGTTTTCCACGGTAAACAGTAAACAAGCTCTCTTTTACGGGTGAAGTGGGATCCGGTAATCAATGCCTGAGATGGAAGTCCTCTAAAATGGGCAACATGGCTTGCCCATTTTAGAGACCTTCCACCCCAGGCATTGGTTAGTGATGACACAGACATAGATGACAGTGATCAAACTCGTATGAACACACCTTTTGAATGTGATAACAGTTGACAGTAGAATCACTGTTGAAGACATGGATATTGATGATATACTACTCAAAGTTTGCTAAGCACCAAGTATATCCAACTACCTGTTTTACGCTTTAGTTGAAATATTGTAATGAAAAGTGGATATATTTTATATTTAATTATATCTTTAATGATTTAAGCACAAAAATTGAGATTTTGTTTGTGTTTGGCATTACTTTTTAGCTTTTGAATACGATAACCATGGAAAATGGATGTTATTGGTAAAAGAGGAAATTTTTTCAAATTTGCGAAAAAGTTGACGGAGCGAACTAATATGGGTTCAATATCGAGTATGAGACCTATTATTGTTAATTACAGCTTGACAACGCCTTCTCATGCTCCCAATCAGGTTCCAGATGGTCCTTTGTGAGATGTTGTTCCATTCTTGGACCAGCATGGCACCAAGCTCCTGGACACTTTTTGTTTGGACTGGACGGACTGAAATTGCAAGCTGCAACTGATTCCAGACATGTTCGATTGGATTGAGGTCAGGGGATCTTGCTGGCCAGTCCATACGCTCAATCCCCTCCCTCTGTTGTTAGTCCCGGACAGCATGGGCAACATGAAGATGGGCATTATCGTCCATCAGAATGAATCACCCACTGCACCTACATACAATGTGACGTGGCCATCCAGGATCTCATCAATATACCGCTGTGCAGGCAATGTACCACGGTCAAGGACACAGAGCTCTGTACGTCCATCCCAGCTGATGCCGCCACAGACCATTATTGACACTCCACCACAGCGGTCATGCTCAGCAATGTTGGCTGCATGGAATCGCTCTTCTGGTCTTCTCCATACCCTAGAACGCCTATCTGTGTTGTCTAGGCAGTACCTTGACTCATCTGTAAAAAGGACATGTCGTCAATCTTTTCTGGTCCATCCAACGTGATCCATGGCCCATTCATATCGTGCCTGGTGGTGGTTCTGGGACAACTGAATGCGAATACATGGTCTTCTCGATCGAAGACCACCTTCGTGCAACCTTGCCCGGATAGTCTGCGTCGAAACATTTACCCCGGATGCATTCTGAAGGTCACTGCGTAGCTGGATTGCTCTGTCAAAGCGGTTCCTACGGGCCTGAATGATCAAAAACCGGTCTTCAGCTGCAGATGTTGCCCTGTCTCTGCCACCACCATGTCGTCTGACTGGTGTGCCATATTGCTGAAATCTTGCCCAGGCTCTGGTGATCACCGTATGGTGCACACCAAGGACTTTACCAACCTGACGATGGGTAGCCCCTTGTTCCATAGTCCCTACAGCCCACCACATTTCTGCTTCTGACAAATGTCTTCTTACATTTGCATTTGCCATATTCAATCATTTAGTCACAAGGTTTGTGTTGAAATGAAGACCGAATACCCTACTCATCTCATGTACATGTAGACAGCACACGAAAACATCATGGAAATCAAGGGTACATGCTTTCCATGACTGTCACGAAAAGTCTGCCTGTCATGAAAGCTAATGTAAACACTGAGGACCATCTCAATACATTCCGCAATCATATCCACCAAAAATATCGCAAATGTGTACCAGGAAGATTTCACAATGATGTGTCAAATATGAGGTGCATAGCAAACTTTGAGTAGTATATATGATAGTGAACAAGCTTGTATATACATACCGTCTGAAGGTAAAAGTACTTCAACAATTCCTGACACTGGCGCAGTATCCTTTGGTTTAAAATGATGTACATGGCAGCAACAAGACATTGATTGACTTTGATTCTGGTATCGATACACTAAATCAACATTCATGTGACACAAATTCAATTCTCTACAATTGGAATGAACTTGCTGAAGTAGAGGAACTTCAAATGTCAGATTGTTTACTTCCCAATATTTTACTGAAGATGAAGAAAATGATCCAATCTGGACTTACGCAATTGCTTAAAGACCACAAGCCACGGCTAGAATTGTTAAAATTTCACGCAGGCTGTAAAATCAGAAATCAAATTGTGACAGAAGGATTGCTAATTCAATTGATAACCATTCTTAAAGCAACATATATTTGGTATGGTGCAAATAGCTGTACGGAAAGTCTTAACAGCCTTCTTACTCGAGCAACAAGGAGCAACTGAAAATCCTGTACATTCAGATGAATGCTGTGGATTGTTACGCGCAGTAAAGGATCGTCACCCTGTTTTGAAAAAGCAAAAAAGACTTTTCAATGATCTAACAACTTAGCTTAGCTCCATTATTTATTGCCCTATCATCTTCTGAAACACGATGGTGACATTATTGGAAATTTCAACAGAGATGGTGGGTAACAGAGACAGTCGAACTAATTCAGTCTCAGTTGGGAAGAGACGTCTCATCTGACACAAAGTGACCTAGTGACTTGCTATAGTTATTTCCAGAATTCTGTCCAACAGTTCATAAAGTTCCCACAAAGTGACTTAAACCTGTGAAACCACGAGGCCGCTTTTCCGGTCCAGGAGGGGGCGCGGTGGCGTTGCGGTAACCGGTTCTCGTCAGATCACCGAAGTTAAGCAACGTCAAGCCCAGTTAGTCCTTGGATGGGTGACCGTCTGAGCGGTCGATTCGAACTCCCGCGTTGTGTCCTTTGGCAAAGCACTTAACCCCGATTGTCCACACGGGGACTCGATGACGCCATGTACTTAGGCGTACTGAACGTCGATAGCACGCGTGTCTTCAACCAATGTAACCCTGCCTGTGCTGCAGTGCGGAGTTTCGATGTTGGGGAGCTGGCATCTGCTTGTCGTTGCTAGGTGGTTCTCTCCGGGTACTCTCACCGACACGATATGACCCATGCTGTTCAAGTGTCGTTAAACCTTAATAAATAAATAAATAAATTCCGGTTCAGGAACATGATACTTTATAATTTCATTAAGTGGGTTGGCTGTTAAGTTAATGTGTGGAGAAGACCAATCAATAACCAAATAATGAATATGGACTCTTCTAATTGCCGACATAAGCCTGACATGGAAGATATCACCTGGGCTCAAAGGGTTAAAATCTTTGGTCTTCAAGGTGACTGATTACTTCTACAGTGTTGAGTACCACACAAGCACATGGTCGTTTGGATAAAATATGCTCCACGATATGACGATTCAGATGATTATGTAATCCAGTTTGTTGACGCTGTCATCACATGTTCTGAAGATCACCCATATTCAACCCATATTCAAGTTGTCAAAGGTACAAGCATTCACGAGCATGCAAAAAACGCAGGCAGAGGGCCTGCAGAATACATTTCCCAACGCCACCAATGAGGACAACATAAATATTAACATCTTTAGATGAGACAGATGAAACTTCTCAACATCAGAAATATTATCAGATGAGCAAAGCTGCTTGGACACATTTGGTCCTAAAAATATTTATTTACTTATTGGTGTTCAAGGTCACATACTTATGCACAATGGCTAAACATGACGGTGACAGTTTTACGGGTGGATGAAGCTGGAGTACCCGGAAAGAACCACCGAGCAACGACGAGCAGCTGCCAGCTCCCCAACATCGTAACTCCGCACTGCAGCACAGACAGGGTTAGATTGGTTAAAGACATGCGCATCATCGACGTGCAGTATGCCTTAGTACGTCATCGTGCCCCCATGTGGACAATCGGTGTAAAGTGCCTTGCCCAGTGACACAACGCGGCAGTCCGAATTAATCGCTCAGACGGTCACCCATCCGAGAACTAACCGGGCTCGACGTTACTTAACTTCGGTGATCTGACGAGAACCGGTTACCGCAACGCCACCGCAAACCCTCCTAAAAATATTACATTCCATAGTTTACTGAATAAACTTGACCCTACAGAGGGATTATATATCTTTGCTATTATGTCCTCTCTAACTTCACAACAGTGATGTGTAGTAAAACAAGAATCAGTGGTTACATTTCTGTTTTCTTTTGTTTAAGGTGTCTCCATGGCGGGCAAATATGGATGGAAAATACATGTGCAATGTAAGCGACAGTTTATATTTCCAAGAGTCAATGTGGTACGAATTTTAACTTGAGACAGCTCACAAAGAAGCTCATGGAAAAGGAAGTAATTTATAAAGGACTGAAAAGAGACAAATACACAAACAACACTGCACAAGAAGCAGTTGATATTTGTCTCCAAGCTCCTCTTCAACACACTTTTTATCAGATTTTTGATTCGCAGAAACTAATTCAACCTAGAATATGAGAGAACACACACATTACTACTTTACTAATTAATTATTTGAACACTGGAGTGGAATCGTCCAGGTCAGTTCAAGGACAGCAATTGGAAGAGTCCATATCCATTACTTGGGGGTTGACCAATTAATAATACTAAGGCTGCACATTGAAAATAGTAATCTGTCAACTCTCACATTCACTTAACAGTCATCCCTCTTAATGGAATTATGACGTATCACCTTCCTGGGCCAGTAAAGCGGCCTCTCGTGTTCAAAAGGTAAAGACATAGCAGGATTATAATGAAAATTGCATTATCGTTGTGGACGTCATTCGAATGATTACAGGCAACTGAGGTCGATTGACTGACTGGCTTATCAATACAGTGGCTGGTGGGAGTTTTCTCTTGAGGGAACAAACGGTCAAAACAATAAATATGAACATTATCAAATATTTTGTATTTTTTATTTCCTCTTATCCGAAACAAATGAGGAAACCACAATGGTATTAGCCACAAAAGTCTGTTCTCATCCTTAATGGCACGAATTCTACAGCCAGAAACGGATATAAGAACAACAAGACTTTTTACTTCGTTTCTTCTTCTTTTGTTTTTCACTATTCCTTGAAAAATGTACGTTATAACCCCTGTTCGTGGAACAAGTCTGGCCAGCTTATTCTTACAATGTCAATCCCATTCTAACGTTTCCACGTACTGTCCAATGACCAAATTAAGTAAGCTCCTGGAACATTATAATTCACCAAATCTACCAGAGTTAGCGCATGTAGTTGGACAAAATTGCAGCAAGTTTCAGATTTTATTTTCATTACCATTCTATAGCAGGGTTTCAGTTCATTGAAGGCAAATGGAATGAGTGTTTATTCCATTTTTCTTCATTCACAGGTCTTTTGAGGGAGGACAGTAGCACTGTGTAATAAGATAAGACATTGTCATTGTGAAACTTGTCTTCAATCGAAGCTGATCATGCCTCTGCTAGGTTATTAACTGGCTGAGGGCTGGATTATTTTTGGTGGTCTGAATTTGTTATTGAAAATTTGTTTTATTTCAAATTATTAGAGAGTGCTCACAGGCACTCTCTAATAATTTGTAATAGAACATATTCATATAAACAAAATATTGTTTGCGTTTAAATGAATATGAAACATCAGCAAGGAAAACATTGGCTTTTGCTCTGGTACCTTCCTTTTTTGAAAGCCCTGATGGTGGCATCTAGCACTCAACCAGTTAACGCGGAGAGTCCGACTGTTACTCGCCGTTGTCCGATGGTACTCCGGCTCCCTTCAAATTGTCCGACATATGATTCTGGCTACTGAAATTGTCACTGAACCCTCATAAACAAACAAACAAACAAACCAGTCTTCAATTATTTTTTTGGAAATCCTTTTTTCTGTGTTTTCCGAGAAATTATTGACAGACTTATTATCAATGAAGAAAAGATCACCATTTTTCTTTGGATATCAACCAAATTAGCTTCGGTGATAAAAAGGTGTTTGTTTTAAACTCGCCTCCCAAGCCCAGAGTATCAAGTATCATTAGTCCAATAACTAATGAGACTTGATACCCCACAAACTCAAAAATTATTTATGCGAATAATTTTGGGAACCATTTCTAAACTCTTTATAATGCTGTTTTCTCCAGAATTATTGAAATGGCCTATTACAAGAAATGTCATGAAATTTTTAAAATGTCTGTCAAAAATGGGTATACTCCAGCCGCCAGGGCACTGAACCTCAAAGTGGCTCACAAAGCTTGCTTTTTTCTCGATGGAATGTGCAAGAGTAACATCTCCTGACTACGAACATGTTTACTGGACGTCTGGCATCCTTGAGCAATTTGAACTATTCACGTTGAAGTGACATCAGCATTTCGCGGATTGCAATGTTTGACTGCGGCTAATACAACATGCCAGGCGCATGCTTGAGGTTGCATCCGAACCCGTCTACATTTTTAAGCCCCGGACCCTCTCGTGGAATTATGTTTTCGTCATGTTTGTCCATCCATCCGTCCGTGTCCGTCCGTCCGTCCGTTAACTTTTGATTTCCGTCCAATAACTAAAGAACTGTTTATTTAATCAAATCATACTTTTAGGGTTTACTTGTGGATGGTTTGGCAATGCTTCCTTTCGATATGGTCCAGCTAACCAATTCAATATGGCCTCCATGGCGGCTATATTGAATTTGTTTTCTGTTCAATAACTAATGAATGCTGACTCGAATCATTTTTATTTTTTATTTATGCATTGTTGGCAAGCCAGAAAATAAGCAGACTGTCATCTGCAAAATGAGGTCCTCAGAGGGTGAATTTAGTGATGCTACCCTCTGTGAATCTCAGTCTGAATCAGGGTCTCAAAACTAAAAGAAAGAGGTACCCAGAGGATAAATTGGCCCACTGTATGGGGTAGCATCATCACATTCACCCTCTGAGGGCCTCATTCTGCAAAAGTCAGACTGCTTATTTTCAGGCCTGATTGTTGATGTCCACAGGAAGCTTCCTTTCAATGTTGGGCCAGTCAGCTGAAGAAAGGTGGCCGCCAGTGGCCAATCCATTTTGGCTTCCCCGTCGGCCATCTTGAATTTGGGTTCCGTCCAATAACTAATGAATACTAACTCGAATCAGTTTCGGTTTTTTTCGGTTATGCATTATTCATTATTCGCCGTCAAGGCGGCCATATTGAATTTGGTTTCCGTCTAGTAATTAATGAATGCTGACTCGAATCAATTTTAATTTTTGATTGTGCATTGTTGGTGGTGTCTAGTCTAAGATTTACCTACCTTTATGGCACCGCCGGGGTCATATGCCACGCATCGCTTTGTTTAGTGATTCTATTCATCAGTGCTATTCATAGCTGATATATCTGCTAACCCTGACTGTTCATTACAACACTCTAGTGTGGCGCTGCAAGAACGGAAAAATGTGCACGCCATTTTAGCAGCATTATATTTGCACCTGTTTGTACTACATGACGTCTGGCTTGAGCAAGGACTTTTTATTAACGTCAGTACTTCATCTGGGACCAGGGCAACAGTGGACGGAGCGGAGCTGTTATGGGCTAGGGCGACCTAGTCTCTCGTTTCTTCTCGAAGCCATATTTGATAGGACCTAAATTTGGAGCTCTCGGTTGAAGGGCGTTCTTCCACATACAGTTAAAACTAGAAGTTCTGTCATGAAATGCGCACAGATAGCACGTCGATCTGCCCGTTAATCTATGCGTTATGACCATAGTAAGGCTGTTACATTCTGTACATATAGCCTGTACACTAGCAATGTTTCAGCCAATGGACCTCCGGGTAACCAGGAGGTTCATTGGTAGAAACATTGCCTGTGTTTGCTATGAGTAACCAGGAGAACCTGCCATGCTTTGGATGCCATTCGATATGTCAATTGCGCGCAATTCCTACGCGCAATTAAGCCTAGATGAGCTCACAGTGCGTGACAGGACTTCTAGTTTTAACTGTAATGCTTACTCCTGTTCAGTTGATAAAATGTGTGTGTTCTACATTTCATTCATTCATTCGCCCGTCTATTCGTTCTCTGAGCCCAACAAGTTTTAGTGGATCCCAATATAAATTTTTCCCGAACGCTGCTGTGGTAAGAGGCAGAGAACAAAGTTTCGGTGCATTGCCTTGGGATTTTCGGTATTCGAAAAACACGCATCAATATACGTACATCAGTCATTGATGTGGTTACCTTGGAACCCTAACAGAGACTACCTGTAATTAGCCCACCATTAGAGCTAGATATTGAGATGAAGTCAACATTGCTAGCAGCAGTATCTGCTGTCAGTTTCTTGAAACACAACAATTCATCATAGGAGCATGTTTTCTCGAAGTCATGCACCGTTTTATGAGGTTTTTAGAATCCCTAATCATATGATCAAGACCAATTGCATTCTTGTTGGTATCCCACGTACCAGTATGGTCTAATGTCGATGACAAGCTACCCAGAAAAGTCAAAAACGTCCCGATTGAAAACTCTGATATTGTGTAAAAGTTTAACTCGAGATCATAAGTGTTTCATTCTATATCCATATCCTTCATTTCGGTGCATCCACTTTTCTTCAAAACTTTCATTGCGCTTTCGGCATCACAATCATCTGTACCTAACTCTAGATCTAACCGCTAAAATCGTGGCTATCCATGGCGAGGAAAGGACTAAAATGTCGTTGCCGTACTTCTCGGCAAGCTTAGCAACAAAAACTTCACGGCAAATACAAGCACCCCCCACACTCACCGTACAATTTGAACAAGTCGACCGAATTCCAGGTAAGGGATTGGTCATCTTTCATGAAAGCAACCATCAATTTCAAATCTTCGGCATCGGGACTTGAATATGTTGAGGTAGTGTCAATGAATAGCTTTGCTGCGGACGCTACAGATCTTGGACTCATTAATGTTGATCTACAGACAGAGTGATAAATCACTCCTAGCACCTAAAACCCTTAACCTGACCTCTTCCCCCATTTTTATCTTCGCTGCTCACAAATCCGGAGTATCTCATCCTTTTACGGTGAGCTACTGTTGGTTCCAAGTTTCACTACTTGACGGAAAATTTAAGCCTCTATCCACCTTGCCGAGATTTAGTCACATCACAATTGCAACCACAAAATAGGCAGTGTCGTTTGAAAGCAAACACAATTTATGCCTGGCACCGCTTAGATCTTTTCTCGGGTGGTGCATCCGCCTCTGCAGGAATATCTTTGCTTGATGTAGCTTGTCTGTCACGTTTCGGGTGAACAGAACATATTTCTCTGCACAATATTTGTGACTTTTCAAGACTAAATTGGCATCCAAATTTAGCTGCGATTGTAAAGCTTCATGCAGACCATCATTATACAGTTTGCGGCATCTGATTATGTTCTCAATTCGCTTCGATGCCACGTTTAGAAAAAAGCAACAATCGGCCATAGCAGAGTATGCACAGAAACCGACAGAAAAATTCAAATAATGCCGGACTAAAGAAAAATGAAATGACAAAAGAATAAGACAAGCTTTGCTGTCAAACACACGATGATAGTCGAAAGTGAATATTAAATTCAGCTCGATTTCAAATCAAAATAAATCGAGAAGGTGCAAGTTAGTTATGATTTGTGTCGTCCTTGCAAGTTACAATGAAATCCCTTCATAAATACCACCTGTAGACTGTGCTTAAGGGTTTCGGGTTTCGGACTCTCGCAGCCGTTACGGTTGACCGATCGCGACCAAAAGGGGACGTTCTCATGTAGACATTATACGGAGTCATCCTACCAGGGTACAATGAAATCCCTACATAAATACGACCTGCAGACTGTGTTAAGGGTTTTGGGTTTCGGAGTCTCGCCGCCATCACGTTTGACCCCTCGTGACCAAAAGGGGACGTTATCATCTAGACATTATATACTACTCAAAGTTTGCTAAGCACCAAGTACATCCAACTACCCGTTTTACGTTTTAGTTGAAATATTGTAATGAAAAGTGTATATATTTTTTAATTATATCTTTTATGATTTAAGTACAGAAATTAAGATTTTATTTGTGTTTGACATTATTTTTTAGCTTTTGAATACGATAACCATGGAAAATGGATATTATAGGTGAAAGAGAAAATTTTTCAATATGCCAAAATGTTGACGGAGCGAACTGGTGTGACTTCAGTATCGAGTATTACTGCTAATTACAGCTTGACAACGCCTTCTCATGCTCCCAATCAAGTTCCTGGTGGTCCTTTGTGGGATGTTGTTCCATTCTTGGACCAGCATGGCACCAAGCTCCTGGACACTTCCTGGTTGGACAGGACGGGCTGAAATTGCAAGCTGCAACTCATTCCAGACATGTTCGATTGGATTGAGGTCAGGGGATCCTGCTGGCCAATCCATACGCTCAATCCCCTAACTCTGTCGGTACTCCCGACACATGAGGACGGGCATTATCGTCCATCAGAATGAATCTATCACCCACTGCACCTGCATACCATCTGACGTGGGCATCCAGGATCTCATCAATATGCCGTTATGCAGTCAATGTACCACGTTCAAGGACTCGGGTCTCTGTACGTCCACCCCAGCTGATGCCGCTCCAGACCATGATTGACCCTCCACCATAGCAGTCATGCTCAGCAATGTTGGCTGCATGGAATCGCTCTCCTGGTCTTCTCCATATCCTAGAACGCCTATCCGTGTGATCTAGACAGTACCTTGACTCATCTGTAAAAAGGACAGGTCGCCAATCTTCTCTGGTCCATCCAACGTGGTCCAGACCCATTCATATTGTTCCTGGCGGTGGTTCTGGGACAGCGAAATGCGAATACATGGTCTTCTCGATCGGAGACCACCTTCGTGCAACCTTGGCCGGATAGTCTGCGTCGAAACATTTACCCCGGGTACATTCTGAAGGTCACTGCGAAGCTGGGTTGCTGTGGCAAAGCGGTTCCTTCGGGGCTGAATGATCAAAAACCGGTCTTCAGGTGCAGATGTTGCCCTGTCTCTGCCATCACCATGCCGTCTTACTGGTGTGCCATACTGCTGAAATCTTGCCCAGGCTCTGGTGATCACCGTATGGTGCACACAAACGGCTTCACCAGCCTGACGATGGGTAAACCCTTGCTCCACCATCCCTACAGCCCGCCACATTTCTGCTTCAGTCAAATGTCTTCTTACATTTGCATTTGCCATATTCAATCATTAAATCACAAGGGTTTGTGTTGAAATGAAGATTGAATATCCTACACATGTCATGTGCATGTAGACAGTACACGAAAACATCATAAAAATTAAGGGGTACATGCTTTCCATCACTGTCACGAAAAACCTGCCTGTCAAAAGAGCTAATGTAAACACTGGGGACCATCTCAATGAATTCCTCAATCATATCCACCCAAAATATCGCAAATATGTCACAAGTAAATTTCACAATGATGTGTCAAATATTTGGTGCTTAGCAATCTTTGAGTAGTATATGAAGTCATCCAACCAAGTAACAATGAAATCCTTCGTAAATACGACGACCTGTAGACTGTGCTAACGGTTTTCGAGCTCTCGCAGCCACCACGGCCGATCGATCGCGACCAAAAGGGACGTTGTCATTTAGACATATACAGAGTCATCTTACCAAGTTACAATGAAATCACTTCATAAATTCGACCTGTAGACTGTGCCAAAGTGTTTTCTGGTTTCGGGCTCTCGCAGCCGTCGCGGCTGACCGATCGCGAACAAAAAAAGTACGTGCTGATCTAGACATGACCTCGAATCTGCATATGAAATTTCGTGATGATGACAAGAACTACGGGGTGTAGCGTGTGCCACAGAAAATGAGAACAGACGTCCAGACTCACATATTTTCGCGTGATGGCAATAGCATATCTTGAAATTGTCAAGTTAAGCTAAAAAGGACCAGTTTTACAATCACCATTTGTTTGTTATCATTCATGTATTGTATTCAAGGACACATACATTCTTTCAGTGGGGTGCTGCGAATCTCACATTCTGGGTCGTATCGAATATTGAATGGAATCGGACAGAAATTTTGAATCGAGTCGAATCTCGAATGGAATCTCGACACTTTTTAAGTAAAAGATATTGCACCTTTTTACAACCGTAAATATTGTCAGTCTTCACTTGACTGTTAGAGTGCTGGAAGTCCATATTTGAGCTTCATTCTCAATGTAGGTACTGCAACTTGACAACTTCATATTCTGTGCACGCCACCTAGCCTGTATGGATTTGCCTTGTCACAATTTATGGAGAGTGCACTCATAAATTGTTTCAAGTCAAAGACAGGTGAATACTTTTTGACAACCAAAACTAATTTAGCCCTCTACCAGTTAAGAATTGTACGCAACGGCGACAAGGTTCATAGGACAAATCAATAACAAATAACAAATGCGGCATATTCCAGAAGGGAATCACAGTAGTTTCGGAAGTAGAACCTCTTTGAACTTCCCTTCTATCATCATGCACGCTGTACAGTACAGCAAACTGACGATAGCAGAAAGAGTTTTAGAGGAGACACTTTGTAGGATCTCGAGACCATCTT
This sequence comes from Pictodentalium vernedei, assembly GCA_031216915.1. Taxonomy (NCBI): domain Eukaryota; kingdom Metazoa; phylum Mollusca; class Scaphopoda; order Dentaliida; family Dentaliidae; genus Pictodentalium; species Pictodentalium vernedei. Next base: position 318,861,707 of record CM062297.1, read on the forward strand.
GACGATCCGAAAGTTTCCGAATCGGCACGACTGAAATCAAATCGAATCGAGTCATATAGAGGATTTTGAATCGAAGCTCATCGAATTTCAAAGGTCTCTAACTTACAGCGTCCAAGGCTATATCATAACCGCAATACCAGTATAAAGTCAAATTTAGTTAATCATTACCACCTGTGCTGCCCAGTTTAGAGGACTCCCCCACAGGCATTGGTTACAAGGTCCTATTTTAGCAGTAACACTTGTTTACCACAGTGAACAAGCAATGCTCCATTTCCTGTGTTTATCATGTGGACATTCATAAAATGTGGTAATATTTCAACAACCACGGAAGTGCAGTAATAAAATAATGTATAAAGTAAACAGTACATGTATAAGACATAGTATATAATATAGAGAATGGAATGTCGTATTAAATACAATTATTTGATTTTTTTGTAATGTCTCTTGTGAGTTGGCAGATATAAATTTGCTATTACTGCGCCGAGCAGTGAAAAAAATAACTTCCATAAGCTTTTAGCTAACAACCAACAGCTCTTATGTAATCCGGCAGTTTTCTTTTCTTTTTCTTTTTTTTTTTTGGGGGGGGGGGGGGGGTTAGACTTTTTGCAGCTGCATCCTCTTTGGATTAAACTTTATATATTTGGCAGTGCTTGGTACACATCGGGGTGTCTGCTCTTTTATATAGGCTCCTATAGCTAGACTCAAGAGATCTGCCAAGCGCTTAGCACTCTCTGACAACTCGCAAAACTTAAATGTCTATAAATAATAGTCATAAAAACTCCAAATTATTGTATTTAATATGACATTCCGTCCTGTATATTACTCAATAGGCATTATATAATTTTCTTGATACATTATTTCATTTTTTACTCGGTAGTGCATCTTCGGATGGGTGACCGTCTTAGCGATCGATTCGGACTCCCGCGCTGTGTCCTTGGGCAAGGCACTTAACCCCAACTGTCCACATGGGGGCACGATGACGCCGTGTACTAAGGCGTACTGCACGTTGATGGTGCGCATGTCTTCAACCAATTTAACCCTGTGCTGGAGTGCGGAGTTACGATGTTGGGGAGCTGGCAACTGCTCGTCGTTGCTCGGTGGTTCTCTCCGGGTACTCCGGCTTTCTCCACCCGTAAAACTGTCACGGTCATGATTAGCCATTCGTGCATAAGTCTGTGACTTTAAACGCCAATAAATAAATAAATAAATAAATAAATAAATAAATAAATAAATAAATAAATAAATACTCGGTAGTGCTCGGATCTGCTCGGTATTTAGTAGGACCCACTAACGTACAGTACAGAGAAGCGTGATGAACTATGAAAACACCAAGAGCTTCAACCCATCTAAAATTCTGTGAAAAAGCAAAAGGCGTCAACAGAAGGAATATTGCACCTCAAATTCTATTGTCATTTGTTTTTCTTTATTCACAATATTTAGTCTGCGAGAAACATACAGACTATTGTTTTTGTATGGTTTCTTTTTTTTTTTTTTTCTTATTCTTCTGTCTTCTATGAACTTCCTTGTCTGCACGATAACTCAAAAAACAAATTGTCCTATCTCGCTGATTTTTGGCCTGCTGATAGACAGTTACAAGTACTCGGGCACCTACGTTTTGCAGGTAGCTAGGGTCCTTGAGGACGGCCCAGTCGGCCACAGGCTTTTTACAACCTCTAATTTCCTGTAACAGAAAACTATCCTGAAGCAATACTATGCTATATTTATTCACACTGGAGGCACCAACAAAGGCGACAACTCTCAAGAAAAAGACGATAAAATACAAGTTTCAAATTATTTGTATATACATGCTCTTTGTTTATCACTGAATAGTAGAAGCAAAATAAATTATTAGCGAAGAATGTTCAGATTGCATCCCCACCCCGTTGATACTACAACATGTAGAAATGAAAGTGTCAATGACACTGTAGCTCAACTTGTGTAAGACATGTACATGTATAGTATGTGACACAGCAATAACACACATCTAGGTAATGACCTGATAACAAAGGTACATGTAAAGTATTGTAAAGGTGTGTACATAAATATTGACCATAGCCTGTAACAAATGTACAAATAAAGTATTGTAAAGGTGGGTGACAGTTAGATGCTAAACTAGAAAAGAAATCTCCATGAGGTTAATGTTAGAATGGGGATCCTTGTATGGTGCATCCTAAGCCAAATGTTAGCAATAGTTTGGACCTGTTTGATTCAAACCCTTCTACGGTTGATTCCTACTAATTAATAAATATTTGTCCAGTCCTTAAAATATAGGTATTTGAATTTTTTATCTTTAGCTCATAGTTTTATTTTTCTGATTGGAAACAGAAAACTGGGCTGTGCTAGTAATGTTTACCCTCCCCAAACAACACCAAATATTAACACAGCAGAGTCCAAAAGCACTTGTTACCGTCCCTTGATGATAACAAACGTAGTCCTAGAAGTTCTGTACAAAAAACTGATTGCACCTAATGTTCGTATAAAATGGCCGCCGGCAGCCATCTTGAATTTCAGACCGCATCCGAAAACACTCGCTCCAGTCCCAAGGTGATAACAAAGGTACCCAAGACGTTTCGTGAAGATCGGTTCATATATACAGCCTCTAGCCCGAGCCGAATTGACATGTGCACTTACTGTGTATAAGTAGCGCTGAATAAATCAAAGTTCATCTAATTTGCATAATTTCTGCACGAGAAAAAAACCCGTTTTATATGAAATGTATTCCATGTTACTAAACATTCATACAAAAATTATTCAAATCAGAACTTTCAAACAGAAGTTCTGTACAAAAAACTGATTGCACTAATTTCTATACAAAATAGCTGCCGGCGGCCATCTTGAATTTCGGACTGCAACACAAAACGCTCCTTCTCGCCCCACGGTGATAACAAAGGTACCCAAGAAGTTTGGTAAAGATCGGTTCATAAATACGACCTCTAGCCCAAGCCGTATTGACGTTCTGAACAAAAAATTGATTGTACCTAATTTCGGTACAGAATGGCCACCTGCAGCCATCTTGAATATTGGACAGCACCCAAACAAACTCGTTCTCGTCTCTTGGTGATAGCAAAGGTGCCCAAGAAGTTTCGTGAAGATCGGTTCATAAATACAACCCCCAGCCCGAGCCCTATTGACATGTGCACTTACTGTGTATAAGTAGCACTGAATAAATCAAAGTTCGTCTAATTTGCATAATTTCAGCACGAGAAAAAAATCCATACTACATGTGATGTATTCCACGTTACTAAACATTCATACAAAAATTTATTCAAATCAGAACTTTCATACACAAGTTCTGTACAAAAAAATTGATTGCACTAATTTTAGTACAAAATGGCTGCTGGCGGCCATCTTGAATTTTGGACCGCATCCAAAAACACTCGTTCTCGTCTCAAGGTGATAACAAAGGTACCCAAGAAGTTTCGTAAAGATCGGTTAATAAATACGGTCTCTAGTCCGAGCCGTATTGAATTGTTGACGCCGGGCAGACGAACGACGGACCATGGCATAATCTCAAATTTGACTATGTCAAAGTTGAGCTAAAAATGAATATGGTAGAGAGCAAACATGACAAGATGAAACTGAAAATGATGATATATACAATCAATCGTCTCAAAGTAGACAAATCATTGTGTATAAAACTAAACTTCTGCGAATTGTCTTTCCCCAATACAGTTTGTAACGTGGTAAATACATGCTACTATTCCACAGACTACAGTTCATGCAAAGTAGATAGAAAGCATATCGCAGTTCATAGTTTACAGGTTCAGGAAAACAGAATAACTGACACACGCCTTCAAGGGTTAACCACATAGTCAACAGTATTCGGGTAATTCTGCCCAGCACAAGCAAATTATTGTCCTAAATACTTAACAGTTAATGGGTTTGGCGAAGACCGTTAATGAAAATACTCCAACCTGAAGTTCTTGACACGGCGATTTCCTGCCTTAAACTACTCATATCAGGCACCATCATAAATACTACGGCATTACCTCTCCATTAGGTGTATATGTGACGACTACGCCCAATTCACGGATTGTGGAAACTTGAATACAAAAACAAATCCCATATACTACCAGTTTTAACTGCTACGGATTACCACGTTTGTCGATTGAGAAGTATTTAAAATACTTTACATATTTATGTACACGAAAGCACCACATACCAAAATGACATAAATTATCACGTACGAATGGCACAAATTATCACGTACTCGAGTGGCACAATTTATTACGTACCCGAGTGGCACAAATTATGACGTACCCGAGTGACACAAATTATCACGTACCCGAGTGGCACAAATTCTCACGTACATGTCGAGTGTGCAAACCGCTGGATAAATTATAACACGGTCAACAGTCAGAAAATCGAAATTAAGTTAAAATATATCCAAACACCAACCTCTAATCTGTACGTAAAGCATCCAGAAATATCGGCAGCTTACTAAAACATGATCCTGCCTTTACACACAAGCCGACTATTTCAAGGATAGAGGAATGTTAATACACAATACCCTCACTAACTGTACGCACAAAACGACACTCTTACTTCACGTGACATTTCACTGGTCAGTCACATAAAACTCAATGTTTTAGAAAACATGTTATCACTATGAAACACTACCTTCACCGAAGGTAAAATAATTTTGTTATATACATTTACCCATTTTGGGTCTAAACCTCTCACACGGTGAACCTGTATTCCTAAAATATACTGTATAATTAGAAATGCCTGACAAATATTTTTACATGGAGAACAATGGAAACAATCATTTACAGAAGTGGAGTTAGCTGTCAAACATTAAATTTTATCTGTTCTTTTAAACAGATGTCAGTGTCATTCTCAATTCAAGTTGAGAGAAAGTCTTTGCTTTACAAGGAAATGTATACATTATTCAGTTAAATGCTTTTAACCCTCTCAAGACTTCAATGTGGGTTCAAAGATTTACTTTCATGCAATGTGGGAATAATGATAACCTTTTCCATATTCACATTACTGCTTTAAACATCATTCAAATAAGTGGCAGAGCCAAAAATATGCATTTCGGATTCCTTGATCGAACCCTTTGAATGCTGTGCACATATATGCCTTTTTCTGGTTTCTTGGAAATATTTATCTGATTCCTGTATGAATATCTTTAAATCCTGTTAACGAAAACCTATTTCTGATTTCTTTAAAAATATTTTACCCCCAAAATAAGCATCAATAAATTCTCTTTCTATTTTGTTTATTTCTGGTCATTTAACCATTCTCACACAGACTTGAATTTACTGGATGCAGTAAATTCCGTTTCTCTTGTCAGTTTTCATTTGGCAAAATTTTATTTACGAAATTGGGTCAGTTTTTTATTCGAGAAGAATACGTGATTGTTTTTAATAAAAAGTTCTCTTTCACGAGATCTCCATTTATGAAATAAGTGCGATATTTGAAAGCTGCAAAGCTTGAAAACTATAAAGAGTACCAATTAAAACAAGGAATTATTTACAACTAACAACCTACGTTTTACAAACAAGCATCTTCAAATCAACTGTTTCACTGTCAAAATCATACAACTCCATTGCTCTGAAGGAGTGTCAATTAAAATTTAACCAAACGTCCCTTGATAACACCCATGGCAATATTTTCTTCTAACTAGCTAAAAACCCACTTGTTAGTCTGTGTGAAACTCACAGACTATTTTTTTTGGATGGTTTCTTTTTCTTTTTCTACCTTCTTTTTTCTTATTCTCCTGCCTTTTGTCTTCTATGCACTTCCTTACAGGCACGATAACTCGAAAACGAACTGTCCCATTTCGCTAATTTTTTGGCATACTCACACAGTCACAAGTTCTCGGCCGCCTATGTTTCTCAGATTCCTGGGACATTAGGGGTGTCCGTAGGGGCGTTTTGGAAGTGGGTCACGCCCATGTCTCAGGCATGGTATGGCCTATGGACCTGGGACCAACACCAAATGAGTAAATACTCGATGGAGATTCAAAATATGGGCCAAGGTCTCTGAGGTCACCAAGGGATCATTGAGTGCATTTTTCAGAATTGCTGGAAATCACACTTTTTGACCACCAAGTGCATTCCTGAAGTTCTTACATGCACTTTTACACGAAAAAAGTGGGCATGGCCAAAAATTTTGAAAGTAGGTCACGCTCATATATCAAGCATGGTGTGACGTATAGACCTGGAGCCAACACCAAATGAGTCAAAACTCAATGGAGGTTAAAAATATGGGTCAAGGTCACTGAGGTCACACTGAGTGCATTTTTCAGAATTGCTGGAAATCACAATGTTGACCCTCTAATTCATTCCCAAATTTCATAAAGCATTTTCACATTTAAAAAGTGGGCCTGGAGAAATTTTTTGAAAGTGGGTCATGCTCATATCTCAAGCACGGTGTGACATATGGGCCTGGTACCAACACCAAATGAGTCAGAACTCAATGGAGGTTCAAAATATGGGTCAAGGCCACCCAGGGGTCATTGAGTGCATTTTTTAGAATTGTTGGAAATAACTTCTTTTTTTTTATCTCCGAATGCATTGCCGCAGTTCATACATGTACATTTATTCACAAAACATTTGGCGGGGAAAAGGGGTGGGGGATGGGGACAAATATTGAAAGTTAGTCACACTCATATCTCAAGCATATGATACATGGACCTCGGACCAACACCAAATGAGTCAAAACACAGTGGAAGTTAATACTTCGGGTTCAGTTAACTAGGGCTGCATTGATCGCATTAAGTGCAGCTTTCAGAATTGTTTAAAATTGCATTTTATGGCCCCAATGCATTTCTGGAGTTCATACATGTATTTCTTCTCACAAAAAGTGGGTCGAGTCAAAAATATCCATCGCTTTGTCCTTTGTAGAACACATTTAATGCTATGCACAGAAGTTATTTCCGGTTTTTTGAAAAATTTATCTGAATCCTGAATGAAAATCTTTAAATGCTGTTTTCAAAAAACTGTTTCTGATTTCTTGAAAGATATTTTACTTCCGAAAATAATTCTCCATAATTTCTCTTTCTATATGATTTAGTTAGTTCTGATGCTTTCACCATTTTCCCACAGACTCGAATTTACCGGTCGCAGTAAATTCTGTTTCTTTAGTTTTGTCTTTTTTTTGTTTTTGTTTGTTTTTTTTTTTTACTACAACAACAGCATTTGACCTCCTAACTGAAATGAGACCACAATGATCTCAGTATACATGTATGTGGGGATAGCTGAACAGTAATTGGGCAGAATTGTGAATAACATTTTATTAAGATGACAATTTAATCAACTACACTCATTAAATTTCATTTTCTTGCAGTTTATTGGTAAACTCCTGTACAGTCTTAAAATTAATAAATGTATGGCAGATAAACAGATTCACCAGAAAAATATAAAAATCGCAAATATTCAATCAAATATTATGACAAACAACCTCTTCAACAGCATGTGGTGGAATTAGATAATGCTAGATAACACACTCCACAGCTGATGGACAAACATATTTTGCCTTGATGAGGAGGATCTGCAAACTTGAATCCTTCAGCCCTGGAAGAATATAGGACTGAATTATTACCAATTTTGCTTAACGATTTGATAGACATTATGTCATATGCAGATTGCAATCGAAAGTCCACATTTCATCTGTTAAAAGTATTTCTCTACTCCAGTCATATACATACAAATTACCTTCCAATTATCCCTTGCTCACTGATGTAAAATATCAAACTTTAAAGCATTAAATGTTTCCCATAAAGCAACCAGGAATGTAGCCAACTTAAGTTTGTGTGACATAGCTCATTGAGCTCTGTCAAACAAAATTTAATATGTTAAATTCCTAGTTACATTATAGGAAAAAAAATTGCAGCTTGAAGTTTTGATATTTCGACAGTCAGCAGGAGGTTAAAAATTAATTACTTTGGAATAGATTAATTTTATTATGTACAATAAGTTAAATTTATTTGCATAACACGTTCCCTGAGATGACTAACAGAGGACACTTGCAATTGTTTTCTTGATTAACCTGCAATAACAATAATAAAAATAATGTCTCGCATAAAAAACATAGCTCATGAAACATCAATGGAACGAGCTTGGCACACCTCTTATAAAGATGGCCCATAAGGTATGTTTTGGAGGCAAAAATGAAAGAAAAAAAAATATCAGTGATGTTTGTATCAGCAAACTATATGTAAAATTCTAGCAGAAATATATTATGGCAGCCATTTTGGATATTTAGATGACGGGAAGTGCAGCCAAACATATTTTTCTGAAGAGCTTGATTATTTCCCACCAAACAGAATTTGCTGTAGATAGTTTTCAATCACGTGGTTAGATTGTTCTTCAACCATTCAATTTGATCCATGCCCAGTCGAAGCAAAGGGGACAGAGATGTAGGAAAGGATAAGTTCAAAGCTCTTTTGGTTTATTAACAATTGATTGACTACTTTTACCATCAGCAAAAATTCGCTTACACCTATCTTCCGACCCGAAAGGTCTCGCATTGTGACATTCTGGTGTCCATGGGCATTGTGAAAACTGTTTCTTCAGCGCCAGGGGAGTTGCTGCCTGCGATGAAAGTGCCGAGCATAGGGTAGGAGTGTTGAGATGACAAGGTGTGGAGAATGCAGTGGATCTCAGTATTTCCATCTTTCTTTTTCGTCCAAAACTTTGCTAATTGTGACGCATCTCGTCGTCTGATGGAGAATCCCTTTTAATTTATCTTCTCCAAAGACCATTCGTAAGTCTCGGATAGCGTTGGCAAAGGCTTTTCCGGTTGATGCCCACTGCACGAAGAGATCCCGACACGAAAATTACAGCACCTCTCCTGAAAAAGACGGTGTCTTTTTATGGAATTATTACTTATTTATTTATTTATTGATGGTTTAGGGTCACATACTTCTGCACAATGGCTAATCATGACCGTGACAGGTTTGCGGGTGGAGGAAGCCGGAGTACCCGGAGAGAACCACCGAGCAACAACGAGCAGCTGCCGGCTCCCCAACATCGTAATTCCGCACTGCAGCACAGGAAGGGTCAGATTGGTTGAAGACATGCGACGTGCAGTACGCCTTGGTACACAACGTCATCGTGCCCCAATCTGGACATCGAGGTTAAGTGCATTGTCCAAGGACACAACGCGAGAGTCCGAATCAATTGCTCAGACGGTCACCCATCCGAGGACTAACCGGGCTCGACGTTGCTTAACTTCGGTGATCTGACTAGAACCGGTTACCGCAATGCCACCGCACCCCCGGGCAATCGGTGAAAACTAATTTTTCATTTGGGATGATCGCCGGGTTCGTTTAAATGACCGTGAATTGTTTTGATGACTTTCGTTTTTTTGTGGGCAACCCTCGACAGAGCAGTTATGTGGCATGTTTTTATATGTACCTAAAGATATATTTATTTATTTATCAGGGTTTAACGACACTTTAACAGCCAGGGTCATATCATGTCGGTGACAGTTTTACGGGGTGGAGGAAGCCGGAGTACCCGGAGAGCACCACCGAACAACGACAAGCAACTGCAAGCTCCCCAACATCGTAACTCCCCACTGCAGCACAGGCAGGGTTAGATTGGTTGAAGACATGCGCACCACTGACGTGCAGTACTCCTTAGTACACGGCGTCATCGTGCCCCCATGTGGACAATCGGGGTTAAGTGCCTTGCCCAAGGACACAACGCAGGAGTCCGAATCGATCGCTCAGACGATTACCCGTCCATGGACTAACCGGGCTCGATGTTGCTTAACTTCGTGATATCAGTATCAAGTTCAAAAAGAAATTGTAAAAGTTTAGAAAAAATAAATGAGGCTAAAGTCTTCTTCCAAGGACCAATGATGGAAATCTAAAATTTACCTGTAGCCATTTTGCGCCCCAAAACAAGAATGACAGCTACATACATTTGGTTAGAGAGTGTGTATATTTCTCATCAAAGCTGATTTAAAAATGTTGGAAAAACAATCACACTAGGCTTCGGGCAGCCATATTGGTGGCCATTTTAGATTCTGAATATCCTTTTCAATATAAAAATGTTAGAAATCCGCCTCATACATACCGTCCCCTGAGTTCCAATGTGTTCTATGTGTCCACTGGCACATAGAACACATTGGAACTCAGGGAACGATACATAACGTAAAAGTCCAAACATTTTATAAGCATTTTATAAGGATAAGACGGGACTATTTTTTGAATTTGTGGTTGCCACGTTGGCAGATATCTTGAATTTTCATAGAAGGGCCACGTTTTCATTCTGCTGACATCTTTAATGTGTTGAGGGGAGCTAAACAAAAGTAATTTTTTTTCTAGTCAGGAGGTGGGGGTCATAATTCTAGCACAAGAACAGGGTGAAACCAAAACTGTGTTCTTGAATAACAAATAAAATTCAAAATGTAGGACTATAGGCTCTAAAGAGATTGTAATCGCTCACCTGGAACTACATATAAAAATATGATTTCCCATAGGCTTTCCATGGTAACCATGAGCTGCAATTGTGGCCACGTTCGCAACGTTACATCAACATTACACGAAGATAATTGGTAGAAGGTGTCTCAGTACTCAATCACGTGAAGTTTCAAAACATTTGTCTGTAGTTTCAGAGGAGAATATTTTTGCAAAATCCATCAAACAGAATCATAGAATGTTTCTGGTGGCCATATTTTCCAACAAACGGGAACAAAAAGAGGATCGTTTGTATAGGGCCTCCTATTGACCATTACTGCTAAGTTTGGTTCACATCGGCTCAGTAGTTCCAGAGAGAAGACGAAAATGTGATTTCCCATAGGGTTTTCTATAGTAACTATAAGCCACAATTGTGACCATGTTAGAGACACTTTAACAACCAAGCCAAAGTCATATCGTGTCGGTGACAGTTTTACGGGTGGAGGAAGGCGGCGTACCAGGAGAGAAGCACCGAGTAATGACGAGCAGCTGCCAGCTATCCAACATCGTAACCCCGCACTACAGCACAGGCAGGGTTAGATTGTTTGAAGACATGCGCACCATCGGCGCGCAGTACGCCTTAGTACACGGCGTCATCGTGCCCCCATGTGGACAATCAGGGTTAAGTGCCTAGCCGAAGGACACAACGCGGGAGTCAAAAATGCAGAAAAGGTGCAGGCAAAGTTTCAGCTTTTGGACTTGGTTGAAAGTGTAGGTGCAGATTTAATATTGGGGTTTAACAACACTTTCAACAACTAATGTCAGCTTGAGTCAAATAGTTTCATATGTGGAGGAAGCCGTATCTGAAGAGAACCATTGAGCAGTGGCAAGACACTCTCCAACTTACTAACTCTGCATATGCAGAGTTTGCAGCGGTGGAAGACAAGTGCACCACAGACGAGCAGTACCCCTCAGTACACACCACCTCTGTGCCACCACATGGTCAATTGGAATTACATGTTGGTCCATAAAGTAAAACTGTCCGACACGAAGTGACCCTGGCTGTTGAAATTTATTTATTTATTGATTAGTGTTTAAGGTCACATAATTCTGCAGAATAGTTAATCATGACAGTGACGGTTTTACGGGTGGAGGAAGCCGGAGTACCCGGAGAGAACCACCGAGCAACGATGAGCAGCTGTTAGCTCCTTAACATTCTAACTCTGTTCAAGCTCGGCTTAACAGTGGTTGAAGACATGTACACTATTGACTTGCATTACGCCTTAGTGCACGGCGTCATTGTGCCCCCATGTAGGAAACCGGGATAAAGTGCCTTGCCCAAGGAGACAATGCGGGTCGTCCCGGACGTGGATCGAATACGGGACCTCTAGCATAGAAGTCTACCTCTGAGCCACCGCGCTCCCCATTCCTGTTTCAACTTGATATGTAAAGTATATCAGTGGAGTTAACTATAAATTTAGAGGTCAGCAACTGCAGATTAATTTATATCTTTGCAATTGTCAGCAATTCACCATAGAAAGCCGTTTCAAGTGATCATGGTTAGTAAAACACAATAATTTCCAAGAATGATTATAACCCTTTACCTAACAAGAAAGGCAGACAGCACTTTGCAAACAAAATTCTTGGATAACTATTTTTTTGCATCAAAAACATAGGTTATGACCCCCCCCCCCCCTTCCCCCAGGGTCATAAGTTATGTTTTCCAGACAAAAAAGGAAAAAATAATGAAAATTAAATGGTGATTTTTGTGAAAAGTGCTGACCAGTTTTGGCCGTTACATTGGGTAAAGGGTTAAAAAACAAAACAATGTTGAATTGTTAATTAATTTTATTGACCACACACTACTGTGTAATCGCATGTTAAAATTAGCAATTTTAGGGGTGCATTTTCATCTGCCATGTATACATTTCCCATACCATTAAAAGGGGTTCAGCACGAAGTATTTTTAAATGTGATGACACTATTATTAAATTTCAAGACAAAAATGTTGGCCATCACCATTATTTGGTGATGAGACATAGTTTTAAAATGCCATCACTAATATTAATTTCAGTTGTAGTTAATTTCAGTAGAAAAAACAGGCCATCACTATTATGTGACAAGTTAGAGTAAAAAACATACACTGAAAACTGTATTAATGTATAAACACTTCATCTTCAAGACCTGTTCTCTGAATATAAGGGAGATAACATTACAGAATTGACTTGTGTAATGAATAATAAGAGTTTCCATTGCAGAAAACAGATTAACCCCTTTGGTACTTGGTGGATCTTTTCGAAATCCTTCTATGTCACAATCTTCAAGTCTCACTAGTGAATAGATTAATTGGTAGAGTGCTGATATTTTTGAGGTGGTCGAAATTTGTTTATATGTCTTTGCCTTATTACAATTTATGGAAGAGTGCCTACAGGCACTCTCCCATATATTGTAACAAAGCAAATCCATACAGACAGAATAATGTTACTTCAAAGATAAAATGAAGCACATCCACAGATTTCAAAGCCTTGAAATTGATGTGCCTGCACTTCAGAATAAAGCCCAAATATGGGCTTCCAGCACTCTACCACTTAACAGGCCTTTAAAGTCGCCCAAACAGTGATGGTAAACACCAAGCCCAAATATTGTGATGGTGCCCAAATTATGAAGTTTTTTTTATCCTCTCCGTAAAGTTTCCACGATGCGAGCAAAATAGTTTAGGCCTACTGCAGGATTCAACCAATGCAACAGATAACTAAGTTCAAAAATCCTCAGAGTTTGCCAGAGAAAAGAAATCGGCATCGACAGTGCCATATATGCGGATTGCATGTCACTGGTGAACTCTGTATGAGCATGTAACAAAACATGAGTTCTAATATATTTATATTTGTGGCATTTCCTATTCAACATCATGCATAATTTTGTTTAAATAGGATTTTGGCATGACACCAGGATGCACAGAAATCTCAAGAAAACCTGTCCTAGTGGAGAAGAACCAATAATAATGGTGAAAACCTGTAACAAGAGGCAAACTTTGATTCTAAGGGCAGAAAAACCTGAAATGTATTTATTTATTTATTGATGTTTAAGGTCACATATTTCTGCACTGTAGCTAATCATGACCGCAACAGTTTTATGGGTGGAGGAAGTCAGAGTACCCAGAGAGAACCACCTAGAAATGGCGAGCAACAGTCAGCTCCCCAACATACTGACTCCACACAAGCAGGGCTAGTATTGGTTGAAGGCAGGTGCACTATAGACATGCAGTATGCCTTAGTACACAATGCCACTGTGCCCCTATGTGGGCAATGGGGGTGAAGTGTCTTGCCCAAGGACACAACCCGGTTGCCGCAGGTGGGATTCGAACCAAGGACTTCTCGGCTTGCAGCCTGCACCTCTACCAACTGAGCCACCATGCCCCCACCTGAAATGTATACAGTACAGTTGCTGTGGACTGGTCATAATCCATGCATTGACAGCGATGTCCATGCATGGGCTTACCAGGTAATAAAAATCCTCAGCAAAATTTTAATTAATGGAGCACCAGGTTGTACCCAGTGCTTCATTAATTAAATTTTTGATGATTATTCCTATAATTGGTGTTTGCAATCTAACATTATTGCATCCATAGAAATATTGCCCACTGGTGGAAAGTGACCAGTACACGACGGCTGTACTATATGTGAAACCAACAAACACAGGGCAGGCAAATATACTGGCACTTTTCTCTCCAACCAGGCCACAAAACAGTAGATATGTATTTGCCATTGTACCCAAATGAGACTAAAGACCTGGATTGACCCTCCACTTAACTAATAAGATTATTAACATCTATTCCAAAATAACTGGACATTTTTAGGTACACTCTGAATATAGTTAAAAAAAAAAACTTAAACAAATTTTTTGAAAAAGTTAAAAATCTGTTTCTCAGGCCCTCTCTCATGGTCCTTTTTGGCTGCTGCATGCTCTCTTTTTATAACCAATGCAAACCTAAATAAAAGTGTCAATGACACTGTAGCTCAACTTGTTTAAGACATGTACATGTATAGTATGTGACACAGCAATGACAAACATCTAGGTAATGACCTGATAACAAAAGGTACACGTAAAGTATTGTAACGGTGTGTACATAAATGCTGACCGTAGCCTGTAACAAATGTGAAGGTAAAGTATTGTAAAGGTGGGCGACAGTTAGATGCTAAACTGGAAAAGAAACCTTTGAGTCCCAGAGTGGGTCTGACTGAACCCAAAATATTTGTTCTCACAACACAGTGATAACAAAGGCACCCAAAAACACTTGTTCCTGTCACAAGGTGATAACAAAGGTACCCCAAGAAGTTTCGTGAAGATCAGTTCATAAATACAGACTCTAGCCCGAGCCGTATTGACATGTGCACTTACTGTGTATAAGCAGCACTGAATAAATCAAAGTTCATCTAATTTGCATAATTTCTGCACGAGAAAAAAACCTGTATTATATGTGATGTATTCCATGTTACTAAACATTCCTACAAAAATTTATCCAAATCAGAACTTTCATTCAGAAGTTCTGTACAAAAAACTGATTGCACTAATTTTGGTACAAAAAGGTTGCTGGTGGCCATCTTGAATTTTGGACCGCACCCAAAAACACTCGTTCTCATCCCACGGTGATAACAAAGGTACCCAAGAAGTTTTGTAAAGATCGGTTCATAAATACGGCCTCTAGCCCGAGCCGTATTGGCATTTGCACTTACAGTGCTGAAAGTAACACTAAATAAATCAAAGTTAGTCTAATTTGCATAATTTACGCACGAGAAAAAAAACCTGTATTATATGTGATGTATCCCATGGTACTAAACATTCATACAGAAAAATTATTCAAATCAGAGCTTTCATATGGAAGTTCTGCACAAAAATCTGATTGCATCTAATTTTGGTACAAAATGGCTGCCAGCGGCCATCTTAAATCTCAGACCGGACCCAAAAACACTCGTTCTCATCTCACGGTGATAACAAAAGTACCAAAGAAGTTTCGTAAAGATCGGTTCATAAATATGGCCTCTAGCCCGAGACGAGTGTACGGTGCAACGGACGGACAGACGGACGACGGCCATGGCAATACCTCAAATTTGGCTTCGCCAAAGTTGAGCTAAAAAATAAAAATTAAATGGTTTATGTGTGATATTTTACCAAAGTTAATAAAATTGATAAATTTGTGCTTTGAGTACAACAAGGCTTTGCAATACTTTAGCACTGCAAAGCATTCTTGCACTCATGGGACGAAATACACCACCACCCATGCAATTCTGTAGATTATGAGGCCTATAACATAAAACAACCCAAGAACATAAACTTTTGATGGCAAAGAAATAATTAAAAAAATAAAAAATACAATAAAAAACCACCCTCCCACATGCAGTTTACTTGCAATCTACTTTGTGGGGCCTAAACTGATGCAATTTGCTCCATTCACTCCAGAGGGTTTTTAAGCTATATATTTGAAATGAAAACAAAGAGAAAATATTTTAACCCTTTATCTAACATAATGGCCATACCTGACCAATATCACACACAAAAAATACCCTTCCACTCCTTTTTTTATTTAATTTCAATTTTTGCTTCCAAAACACTGTTTATGCCCCACATTAGAACAAGACCGTTGAACTCGCCCCAATAAGTATTCATATGCTATGTGATTGAAAAAATGAAATTTTTATTTATTCAAGAGAAAATTTGCAACTATCCTCTTCTTCTCATAATAGGTGAAGTATTTTTCATAAACACTGTTGATTGCTTAAGTTGTTTTGTTTCATAAAATGATTATAGAGTTACAGTAATTTAGTTTTTAATTATGAGCTTAAAAAGTGTTTCATTTAACTCTTAATCTGCTTAGTATTTTTCAGATATTTTTTATTAAATCTAGTCATGGCTGCTTTGAAGCAGCCATGACTAGATTTAATGACAAATTCATCTGCATTTAAGACAAGGAATCATTGGTGAAAAACTCCTTTTAATTTGAAGGGAGATAATTTGATTTATTTATTTATTGATGTTTAAGGTCACATATTTATGCACAATGGCTAATCATGACTGTGACAGTTTTGCGGGTGGAGGAAGCCGGAGTACCCGGAGAGAACCACCGAGCAGTGACAAGCAACTGCCAGCTCCCCAACATCGTAACTCCGCACTGCAGCACAGACAGGGTTAGATTGGTTGAAGACATGCGTACCAACGACGTGCAGTACGAATTAGTACACGGCGTCATCGTGCCCCCACGCGGGCAATGGAGATGAAGTGTCTTGCCCAAGGACACAATGCGGTTGCCGCAGGTGGGATTCGAACCGAGGACCTCTCGGCTTGCAGCCTGCACCTCTTCCAACTGAGCCATCGCGCTCCCCGATAATTTGAGTAAATTTGATTAAATCTGTCCATATTATACTTAGTCAGTGACAAGAAAAATCCTGTTCTGGTCAGGAATATTCGCCAGCAGCATGCAAGGAGTTAATACACAGTGGAGCTCATGTAATTGGATATCTCTTATTTGAATAACCCTCAGACTTAATATAAAATCCAGACACATAATCATTTACCATGCCTTCTATACAAATTTGACATGTTAATTGCATATGCATTAAAGAATAAACTCTGTTAACTGAATAAAAAATATTGTAGCATGTCAAGAAATTACCATGATGATTAATGAACCTCTCCCCCTCCTCCCCCCATTTTTTAACCTACTTGGCCCCCACTACATATAAAACTGGCATTTGATCTATTTTATCTGAGAATATATACAGTGGGTTGCACTAAATCCAATGTTAGCCATTTGATTATCTCTCTTAAAGGGTCATCCAACCAAAATTTGGTCAAATTTCAGGAAATTTTTCTGCAATGTCCAAAAATGGTTAGAAAGAAATAACTGCAGTAAATTATATACCATAATGTTTGGAATGAAACATAGAACATGTGGAAACTGAAATTTGCTATGGAACTGTTGTCATGTGGTTGAGAGCACTGCCTGTAAGTCTGCTATGGCATAAGTAAGAGACCAAAACTTTGACAATAAACTATCTTAAAATAATTGAATGGTTGTATTTTGCAATCCGTCTCATACAAGACCCAGAGAAATCATTTTGTCATTCAGGAAAAGAATGAGCAGAAACACTAATTCCAATCCATGGTATCTACAATTCCCAAATGCTGCCATTTTGTTTTGTGTTTGTTTTGATGAAGAAAGTTCAGCAGGGGTCAACTCCATAGAGTTCAGAGCAACAAGTATACAGGCACAAGTGACTTCATCAATGAAAAATGAAAACTGCACAACGTGAACATTTTGTAGTAATTATACTTCATAATTCTGTTGAAGATGGTTTAATATTCTTGGGAAATTCACAAAAATGATTTCATTGATAAACTAGGGAAAAAAACTACCCTAATTTATTTACTTGGTGTCATGTGGGTCATTTCTGATGTTTAGTTATGACAACTGCCATTTAAATGTACAAATAAAGTGAACTGCAGCAACAAAGACTGGAACAAACTATCAATATTAACAGTCCCACATTAAAAAAAATGTATCAACCGATTTGGTTGGCTTAGAGTGTCTGATTGTTCATTCTATGCTTTACTTTTGCATAATTTGTTTTGAAACTATCGTCTTCCTCTAGTACATTTCTGGGAAGGTTGACTGTTATTAGAACCAGCCCATTTTACAACAATAAATAGCTTATTTGTTGATTGAATCCAATTTGATAGGCAGTCAATGAAAGGCGTGAACAAAACCACAATTATTTCAGTTAATGATTTCATTTATCTGTAATTTATTAAGCATTTGGGTCTCATTCTGGTAAGCTAATGGTTCTAACCATGAGGGAATACTGATGTTTGGGTAATCTAATGGTTCCAACCATGAGGGAATGTTGATGTTTGTGGATACAAAGTTGACCTGTGTTTTCGGTGATGCTGATTTCATATTACAAGGCTTAAGTGATAAGATCGGTGTGTAGATCAATTTAACACTGAATATAATTGAGTGGCAAAGAAAGTTAATGTAATAATGTTCCCAAATTTCACTGAATATGGACAGCTAAAAATTTTGTTGTTCTCTTATTTTGAAATCATTTGGGTTGAAGACAAACATGGAAATGGAAACAGGAAGTTGTGATAAATATAGTTTGGCCTTCTGTCAAAATATATTTTCGTACAAAACACAAGTATGATGATTACCATTAATGTTTGTGTGGATATATTTTTGTTTTGAAACCTATTTGTCCAGTTTAATATTTTACATACCGACAACAAACAAATTATAATATTACAAAACAGAGGCGAAGTGATCCATTTCTAAAAATGGCATCCCTGGATACAGAAACTGAAAAGTTGTCCTGCAATTTTGACTTTAACTCGCATTAATGGGACTGTCAATGTAACTTTACCCTATGTATGTATTGAGCATTTTCAATTCCATCACTTTCAGGATTTGAGAAGAGTGTGGCCATTCTTGCAGTTCTCAGATCTTTGAAAACAATATTTTGCCGAAGTTCATGATTTGCCTTATATGGTTACAAGCCGTCATGTGACTAATTTCCCCACGTTTTCAAATGGAAGCTTATTTCTTTTTCGTGCATTTTTCTTTGGGGCGCTTGTAACACATCAGAGACAAAAATGTGCTTTCTCCGAGTCTGGAGTCCAAAGTCATTTATTCGAAACCTTGTCATTGGAATTAATGATCTATTCTTAATTTTGCAATTCATTACTTATAATTATGCCATTGGAAGCTTGACTGTCATCAAAATCATAAAAGTAAATTTTTTTTATGAAAAATTAAATATATTCCATTTCCTTGTACTCTAGTCATTATTTTGATATATACCGAGTCAAAAAAGAAAGTATAATAGAAACAAATGTGAAAAAATAGCATAAAGGATGAAATATAATAGTTCTGATGTTGCATGTTTGAGGACACGAAGTCGTGAAAAGAGTTTAATGAAATGTTGTTATTGTCCACCCAACCGTATACAATTTTGGGGCATATATCATAAGAACTATTAAGTGTCACCATAGAGTGACACAAAAAAGGTAGTCTGCATCGAATTCCATGAAAAAAAATCTTTTCTGCAAACTTTATATATGTTGCGCATCTGCAAGACATGTGCAACCACATCCTAAAGTTTCAACTCTCTACATTAGAAATTGTGGGAGGAGTTGATTACACCATGAAGATACCCTTAATTAAACAAGTTATTCATGACTGAATTTTGGGATGGATAAAATCAAAGTCCATAAAATGCAATAACTCCTACAATAATATACTGCATAACATCTGCCTTGTACTGTGGTAGGCATCAATAGGATAGACTTACACACCAAATATGAAGTCATTCCATTGAGTACTCTGCAAGTTATTCAAGAATTAATTTCACGGCAGACAAATTCGAAGTCCATAAAGGACAATGCTTCTGGCAATAAAATGTCTGTTTTGACAGCTCATCAAATATTCATTTATTGGTGTTTAAGGTCACATACTTATGCACAATGGCTAATCATGGCCGTGACAGTTTTATGGGTGGAGGAAGCCGAAGTACCTGGAGAGAACCACCGAGCAACGATGAGCAGCTGCCCGTTCCCCAACATCGTAACTCCGCACAACAGAACAGGCAAGGTTAGACTGGTTGAAGACATGCGCACCATCGACGTGCAGTAAGCCTTAGTGCAGGGCGTAATCGTGTCCCCATGTAGACAATTGGGGTTATGTGCCTTGCCCAAGGACACAAAGTGGGAGTCCGAATCGAGCGCTCAGACGGTCACCCATCCGAGGATTAGCCGGGCACAATGTTGCTTAACTTTGGTGATCTGATGGGAACCGGTTACCGCAATGCCACTGCATGCTCCCCCCTCCCCCCCCCCCCCCCAACCGGTCAATGATCAAATAGTCAAATCACCATCAGTTGTACTTTTGTAGTCAGGCTCTGTCAAATTATGATGCTATGACATTAGAATTCTGTACATTATCTTATAAAATGAAAGTGTCAATGCCACTGCAGCTCAACTTGTGTAAGACATGTACATGTATAGTGTGTGACACAGCAATGACACACATCTAGGTAACGACCTGATAACAAAGGTACATGTAAAGTATTGTAAAGGTCTGTACATAAATACTGACCGTAGCCTATAACAAATGTACAGGTAAAGTATTGTAAAGGTGGGTGACAGTTAGATGCAAAAGTAGAAAAGAAATCTCCATGAGGTTAATAATGGCAATCCTTGTATGGTGCACCATAAGCCAAAATGTTAGCAATTGTTTTGGTCTGTTTGATTCAAACCTTCTAATAAATATTAGAAGGGTTTGAATCAAACAGCCCCAAAATAAATATTTGTCCAGTCCTTCTTAATATATAGGTATTTGAATTTTTTATCTTTAGCTCATAGGGTTCCCACGGGTGAGGAGGTTTTATTTTTCTCATTGGAAATAGAAAATCGGGTTGTACTAATAATATTTACCCTCCCCAAACAACACCAAATATTAACACAGGAACTTGGCTTCAACACATTTGAATATACACATCTTAGGGATGAATTCAAGAAACATTATTTTGTCTGGTGTTTTTGAAAAGATTTTTAATTATCTCCCTTTTTGAGTCCCAGTGTGGTTCTGACTGAACCCAAAAATATTTGTTCTCATACCACAGTGATAACAACAAAGGCACCCAATAAATTTATAGCAAACATTACTGACATGAAAAATCATCTTTACAGGTTCTGCACAAAAAATGTACTACACACAATTCCCGTAAATATGACTGCTGACAAGCATTTTGAATTTTGGGCAGAGCCCAAAAGCACTTGTTACCATCCCATGATGATAACAAAAGTAGTCCTAGAAGTTCTGTACAAAAAACTGATTGCACCTAATTTTGGCATAAAATGGCCACCGACAGCCATCTTGAATTTTGGACCGCACCCCAAAACACTCATTCTCAACCCAAGGTGATAACAAAGGTACCCAAGAAGTTTCGTGAAGATCGGTTGATAAATACAGCGTGAGAACTGAAAAATAATCCGGAATTTCCCTGACAAAATTCAACATCACCCAGTCAAGAGATTTTTGCCTTAATGTTGGCAATTTCTACCTGTGTTGTGATAAGAATACTATCTGGGAAAGGTGTTCAAATATTGGATTTGATAATCAATTCAATTTGCAAATAATGGTTGCTATATGATTTGATTTTCAATTCAATAGTGTGCAAATATTCACAGGTCCCTACAGTCACTGTAGCAATCAGTTCATGAAATGAAGATTTTTTTAAATTTGGGAGCATTTTCCCCCACCCACCTCCTTATGAGGTGAGGGCACGTTGATTTGAACAAAATCAAAATGCTATGTCAGAACAAACAATCACCTCAAATTTCACTTAAATTAGTTCAGCAGTTTTGGAGAAGTCACAAAAAACATGCGTGTTCACAGACTCCGTACGGCTGACTGACTATGGACAATGGGAGGAGACTGATAACTATGGCTCACTCTGACTTTAAGACCGGTGAGTAGAAAAAAAAAAAATTCACTGACTTTTGACCAAACATTGAAGATCAATGTGCAATTGCCAACATCTTTTTCTGAATGACTTATCAAATTCATTTCATAAATTTAAACCACACACAGCTCACAACCCCTCTGGTGGAATAACCTCCTTCAGCTCATTGCAGATGAGCCCATAGGAAATACTTTTGGAGAAAAAAAATACAAGAAAAATCATTTCATTATTTTTTAAATATATAATTATATTTTAGTAATCACCATAACAAATATTACACAAAGTATTATTCAAAGTAATCCTGCGCTTAACCTTTGATCAAATAATCAAAAACTCATTGGGAGTTCCTCTGTCATCAGCTTCAGTTGGAGAAACAAAACTTGAACAGTTTGCATGTTATTTTGAGAAATAATTTAACTCACAGACTTGCACAATAACTCTTGATCTAGGGTTCCTGCACCAAGGTGAATAACGAACTAAAGGATTTTCAAGTCTTTTTCTGCCTTGTTTTTAAGGGTTTTCAAATATGGGATGTAAATCCAGAATCAAGACTTTTCGAAGCTTTGGGGAAATTAATTGCCAATCAAACTTACAATGGTACGGTAGGCCTAAAAAAGTGACAGCCATCATAAGTTCATGTTCTTGGTTCATTTTAAGTTTTAGGCCTCATAATCTACAGAATAGCATGGGTGGTTGAGTATTTCATCCCTTGAGTGCAAGAAGGCTTTGCAATGCTAAAGCATTGCAAAGCCTTGTTACACTCAAGGGACAAATTTATCAATTTTAATAACATGGGTAAAATATCAGACATAACCATTTAACGTTTATTTTTTAAGTTTGCATTTGTTATAAAAAGAGAGCATGCAGCATCCAAAATGACCATGCAGGAGGTCCTGAGAGACAGTTTTTTTTAACTTTCAGGCGTAACTATTCTTCAGTAGAATTTGTTTAACCCTTGTCCTAACCTAATTAGTTCCACGGAATGATGTAAAAATATATTTTTCTAATTTAAAACACAGCTTAACACATACCTCAGTAAGCCAAGCTTATTGAGCTTATGATTTCACCCAGTGTGTCATTGGCTGAAAATTGGTATGTGAACCCAATGCTTATGCACAGGCCTGGGTGAAAACTAAACTCCATGTTTATTTAGTGTTAAGCTAATCTCCATAATGTATTATATTTGTACAGCAATTTTGGTTGATTGTCAGGTGAAAAGTTATAAATTAAAGTTACTTTACTAGAATATGGGTTAACCAAATTATAAGAGAATGAGAAAGTCTTTTTCTTTAGATGTTTTCATGAATTATCTCTGAATAAACATTTTATCTACCACATCTATCAGACGACATTTGCATATAATTATCGTAAATAATTGAAAAAAATGTCAATGTTAGTTCATCAAGCTTTTGTTCCAATGAGGGGGGTCACATTTTAATTTTTGGAAAAAAATCCTTTTTAAAATAACAATTTGAATGGTGATTTTGTGAATAATTATGGCTGGATATAGACAATATATTAGGTGAAGGGTTAACCTTTTGAACCTTAAATGCTGCTTTTCTGGTCCATGAACATGATACAGCATAATTACACCAAGTAGGATGACTCCTCAGTGAATGTGTGGGGCAACCATTCAATATTTTCAACATGCAGCCTATGGGCTGCACGTTGAAAATATTGAATGGTCTACCTCTGGGTAATGAATATGGACTCTTCCATTGCTGTCAATAAACTGACTCGGAAGACACCATCAGTGTTCAAAGGGTTAAAAGCCAAGTTACAGAAGGCTACTTCTCACATCTTTTACCACTTTACCTAACCTGCTTCTTAAATAACACGGACACATATTTGTCCTTAAATAATTCCCCCGTTTGCTTCAAAATCACAGATCAGGACACACATCTGGAAGGATCTCAATGAGCTTGTTCCAATAAGGGGTCATAATTTATGTTTCAGGAAACAAAACATGAAATAATACAACTATCGTAAATGGAGATTTTTGTGCTTAGCATAGACCAGAGTCTGCAATTTTATTAGGGAAAGGATCAACGAATGGTCATGTGTGCAGAATCCAGAGGTGGAATGGTCAGTAACCAAGCCTGAATATAAGCAACCTGTCATTTGCAAAATGAGGTTCCCAGAGGGTGAATTCGCTGATGCTATCCCCTACAGTGGGCCAATTTATCCTCTAGGTACATCTTTCTGTTTCAGCTTGAGACCTTGATTCAAACTGAGGTTGCTGCACAGGGTAGTATCACCAAATTCACCCTGTGGGAACCTCATTTTGCAGATGACAGTCTGCTTATATTCAGGCTTGTCAGTAGCTAACACCAGTCATTTCACAAAGATAATAAATAATAGAATTCAGTCTAAATCTAACGTTCTCTCTGCTCTTGTTGGAACCTGTGCAGTATTTGTGTTAGAACTGTTAAAATCTGCTGCTGCAGCTGCTGCCTCTTCATCATCATCACCTCCCATTAAACTAGTTAATAAATTACCTAAAAAAAGAAAGAAACAGTGAACATAAACAAGATTGAACTGGTTAAATTCGTAGTTGCACTATTCAGGGATGTTAGTGTGGAGAAATGGAAACTAGAGGCTCTACTGAGCTTGTAATCGCTCACCTGGAAATACATATAAAAAGTTAACAAATTTATAGTAATTTATATATTTTTTATACTTACCAATGACCCAGACTTAGCTGGTGCTAACTCTTTAAATTTCAGGGCCAAACACAAATTTTGCCCCCCCCCCCATCCCCAAAATATGCATCAAAATCAAAAAAATCCATGTCCTATGTGACCCTCCATACTTTTGTCCACTGCGCATGCGCAGTGTCAGGGAAGTACCGAAATTGGCGCCAAATCTTCATTCTTACAACCAGTGCCTGGTAAGTGTTATGTAATCAGCAGGGAGGTATGAGTTCCCAACTCATGGGAGGGCCAATGCACTATAAATTTTTCAACATTTTTATACTGTACCAATGACCCAGACTTAGCTGAATAGAAAAAAGGCTGGAGGACCTAGGACATAAAGGAAAATCCAATAGACTCAATTACATGTAAACAGAATTATCCCTCAAGGAGAAAAGGAGAAACAGGATTTACATGTATCTTTCTTGTTTATGCAAAATAAGAAAGACACAATACCATTCCGTAATTGAGCACAAAAACATCAATGATCTCTATTAACATCCAGTATAACCCATTATACTAATTTTTTAAAGGAAAGCCAATAAAAAACATTAGCTTTACACTTTAAAACCATCCTAGCACCGACTCGGAATTACTGACTCCAGAGGAGGTATTCCCTTGCTTTTCACTATAAAGCAGGTGATATAAGGGAACACCATCCACCCCCCCCCCCCCCTTCCCCTTGCTCCAATCACCCCAGAACGAAGAGGGCAGCAGGACAGAGTCACTGCTGGAACAGAAAGCCTGCATAACTATAGTTGCAACTGTTTAGTGGACGACATTCTGAGCAACAGATAACGGACCTAAACAACGCAGGTCGCCAGAAATAGACTCAATATTTCTAAGGTAAAAATTCATGAACATAGAAGGCTGAGACCAGTATGCAGTCTTCATCAAATCGGTAATAGCAACGCTATTAGCATAAGCCCAAGATGTAGACAGCGCCCTCACTTCATGCGCCAAAATCTTAAGCACAGACTGCTGAGTAGAAGATAATTTTCCATAAGCAGTACGAATAGTCAATTGAATCCACCTTGAAATAGAATGGACCGTAATGTCCCTTCTATTAGGCAGCAGAGACAGAAAGAAACGTTTTTGTCCCTTTCTGATAAACTCAGATCTACGTTTGTAAATACGCATAGCTCTAATTGGACATAGCAAAGGCCTATGGCCATCTGAGGACGGAAGAGCCTTAATAACAATAGGTTCAGGGTACTTATTAGGAGCCTGATTCTTAGCCAAAAATCCAACATTAGTAGTCAAAGTAATAGTATTACCAACACTACGATAGTGGGAATCGTCAACAGATAGTGCAGGAAGCTCACTAACTCTTCTAGCAGAAGTGAAGGCTAAGAGAAAAGCTGTCTTATAAGATAAGTATTTGAAGTCTACCGTGTCAAGGGGTTCAAATGGCACTTCTTTTAGCTTCAGAAGAACCCAAGCTAAATTCCACTTAGGAATTAACCTACGGGTTCTAGGTCTATTTATCGAAAAGTTTTTAACTAACTTAAGATAAAGAGACATTAGATCCAATTTGTAAGCTATCATGATGAGCATAAGTATCCGATGGCATAGCCCTATAACCCTTAATAGTTATTGGCTGCAGTTTGATCTTGTCAAACAGGAAGACCAAAAAATTAGCAATGTCTGGAATGGAGGGATCATAAATATCAACAGAATGATCCCTACACCAACGAGAGAAAACCTTCCACTTAGCAGCATAATTTAGCGAAGAGGAGGTCCTCCTACAGTTAGAAATTGCGTCCACTGCTCGTCCTGTAAAATGCTTGCCGCGCAAGAAGAAACGCACAACGGAAAGACGTGAAGGTTGAGACCTTGCGGGTTGTGATGCAGTGTGCGCGATTTCCCCTGCGAAAGAAGGTCCTCCCATGAAGGAAGCTTCCGAGGAATGTCCCACAACAGACACCTGAGTAGATTTATCCATGGCCTCTGGGGTGACAGAGATGCTACCAACAGAATCTTGCAGTGAGATTGCTTGACTTTTAGCAATATCTGTTGAATCAAAGAAGCTGGAGGATACGCGTATTCTATCATTCCGTCCCAAGAGATATCGAGAGAGCGTCTACTGCAAACGCTCGAGGATCTGGACACGGCGACACATACGTCTGAAACTGATTGTTGAGATGTGTCGCAAACAAGTCTATCATAGGACGATCCCATTGGTAGCAAATCTGATTGAATACTCGTTTGTTGAGAGTCCATTCTGATGGCAACATACAACCTTTCGGAGAAAGGGAGTCCGCTAGAACGTTCAGACGACGCGGAATATGACGGACCGACAGAAGAACCTGATGCTCTAGGACAAACAGAAGGATTCTCTCTGTTAAGTTGAACAGTGGAATGGAATGAGTGCCTCCCTGGTTCCGAATATACGCTACTATTGTCGGACAGAATTTGAACATGCGAATTCTGAATAATGTTCATCCAATGATGTAGCGCAAGCCAAATTGACATCATCTCTTTGATGTTTATGTGCTTGTTTAGGAACTGCAGATCCCAAAGACCCTGGCACCTTGAATCTGTTGGGCTCAAAGTTGCGCCCCAACCTGTTTGACTTGCATCCGTCATAATCGTAAAAATCCAATCCGGCAGTTGCAGTGGCACTCCCTGAGTTAACAACTGAACATCTGCCCAAGTCTGAACGTCTTGTTTTACTCGTTTCGACAAGACGATGTTCGTTTCGAGCGTATGAGTTTTCGCACTCCAATTCTGAGTAAAAAAAAATATCTAGAGTGGACGAGTGCGTAGTTGCCCCATCAGAATAAGATCCGCGGCGGCTCGGCACAAACCTATCAGTCGTATGAATTCTCTCGCTGTTACTACATCTGAGTGAAGACAAAAGCGAGCGTAACAACTGACTAATTTTGCTCTGGGTAACGGCAGGTGAACCAGATTGTTGTGCGCCTCGAAGCTCATTCCCAAGTGGATGAATGACTTGGACGGAACTAGATCCGACTTCTTTTCATTTACTATGAAACCGAGACGTGGGAGCAGTTGAAGCAGACTCTGAACATGGTTCTGAAGCGTTAATCTGTTGCCGTACCTCTGAAGAATGTCGTCCAAGTAGGCCGACGTTACCGCAGACGAATGAGCTCGGAAATGAGTCAATACCGAGTTCATTATTCAAGTGGAGGCCCAAGGCGCTAGATTCAGACCGAAGCACATTGCTCAGAACTGATAAACGACCCCTAGGACAGCGAAGCGAAGGTACTTTCTGAACGCCGGATGCACCATGATGTGAAAGTACGCATCCTTGAGATCTATGCTCGCAGTGTAATCGTTCACTCGAATGCTCGCTCTTACCGATCGAATGGTCTCCATATAAAATTTTGGAGCCACAATCAGCTTGTTTATCCAGCTTAAATCTATAACTGGACGGAACGAGCCGTCTAGTTTTGGAACCAGGAACAGGTGACTGTAGAAACCGGGAGATTCCTGGTTTTCTACGACCTCTATTGCGTTCTTCTCCAGAAGAGATTGCACCTCTGACAGAAGCGAATCTCTCTTCTGAAGGTTTGACGGAAGCCGAGTCCAACGTGGACTTCATGTTAACGGAGGTTTTTCTTTGAAGGACAGTTTTAGACCTTCCGAAATAACCCCCTCAACCCATGGTTTGTCTGTAATTGACAACCAATTGGTTCAGAATCTGGAGCGCAATAGAGATTTTGACCATCTCCTCCTGGACCTATGAGGCTTGCGGGAGGAGAAACTACGTCCTCCCCGACCTCGACCAGTTGACCTAGGGGCATCTGACCGGTTGTCTCGGCCAGCATTATGACCCCTACCTGAGTCACTACTCTGACAGTCTCTAGAGTAAGACGTAGAGGCTTTCTTAGATCCTCTATAGGAACTTCCCTTGGCCGTACTTGCCCCAGAAGTTCCAGACTTACTCCTCTCTGCTGAGTCCATTTTTTTTTAAACGGACTTAAAGAGCAGAGAGTCCGAAGCTTTTTTAGTAATCTGATCATAGATTAGTGAAAGCTTACCATCGAAGAGAAGCTCTCCTGAAACGGAGCGACTCAAAGAGAGTTTTTCACCTTAGTATCCACTCTTGTGGATGAAACCAGGGCAGCATCACGTCTGACTAACTGCAAATTTGCCACTGAAAGGGCAGAGTAATATTTGGAAAATGCTATGGCCCTCGAAAGAACTCTCAAGGAAGTTGGAACATCCTGGAATTCTTTTCCATCGAGACGTTGTGATAACGCTCTGGTAAGGTGATCTGCTTAAGATACGGCATCTAAACTGGCTCTGTTAGACGAGATTGTCGTCTCCAACGTACTGGAGAAAATCGACATAGACGCCGGCAAGTCTTCTGCCTGGTCGTCTACATGCAGAGGAACTCTCGGCACGCCCTGTCCTGCCGTTTGAAAACTATTTTTACTGTTGATGAACGGCAGATGTAGAGCATGAGGCGATAAGAAACTGGATTTGCCAGTCTCAGAGGCTAGCCTGAATATAGCGTCATTCAGAAGTTCAAATGTCCGTGTGACATTTCTGGACTGGGTCAGAAACTCAGGCGCAATATCCTTATTCCAGCCGAAAAAGTCTGTGTCCAGTGACGCTATCAGTCTCTTATCTGGTATCGCAGCACTCTTGTCCACAGGAACAACTTCTGGAAGGTGTTGCCGGATGAAATCTACGGCCACCTTATGTTGTTTGGAAAGTGAAAATTCCAGCTCTGCTTATTCCCTTTTACCATCCGACTGGACCACATGTGAATCTCGGTCGTCCCTTTCTGACTCTGCAGGGGAGCGTACCGACCCAGCTTCCTCAGACAGTTCCTGATCTGAAAGAGTTTCTGAAGGTTGCTGGGATGATGCGATGAGTTGTGCTGTGATAGCGAGTCCATCACGGAGGCCTGTAGAGCCGCGGTCTTACGTAGTTTAGCCGCTGGAAGCTCCTGGGCCGGTAATTCATGCATACTTCTCTTATGCGAACGTTCCGACTGGTAAGGCCTCGTGTCCTTGGCTACCGGATGGCGTGACCTGGTCGATGTGGAATCCCTGGTCGGCGAAGCAGGCTGGATATCTGCGGTCACGTAGCCAAGGTGCGGTTGTGTGTGCTGACGCGTGGATGAGGAAGCCAGTAGACTGGCCGCGCCGGAGTGTCTATGCAACGGAGCGTCCCGAGCAGGAGGAGTGGACGTATGGTCCGACTGACGAACGTTACGTACAACAACATCTGGGCCCAGATGTTGCTGTAAGAGAGAGGGACCTCTCTCGCTCGCGGTCCGGGTAGACCTGGACGAGCTAGCTTCCGGACTGTCTGGCTTCCTCCGTTCCATCCTCCGATCCGTCGTCGCCGGCTGTGCACGATCCGAGTTTATAGTGCTCGCAACACCCGATCTTTTCTCCTGGACTGCAACGGACGAACCCGGCGTCACAACACCCATTTCTCAAGTGATTGCTTCACCGCGTGCGACAAGGGCGTCGATCCTACTAGGGATCTAGGCACTTGTCGAATTTCGTTGAGCACTTTTGCCGCTAGCTCTTCATTTAATTGCGATGACGGAAGCACACTTCTTGAAGACATCACGGAAACATCCCCCTGTTCTTGTTCCTCTGAAAAAGAGACTGATAAACTAGAGTGACCCTGTGGCGAGAGGACCGGCATGGACCTCTCACCGCTAACAATATACCGTGACACATGCCTCGATTTCCAATTTGAACAATATTCTATCATATCAAAAAAAATATTAAACAGTCAACCTACTCGCATTAACCCTTGAAAAACAAAGATACATAATAATAATATAATCCATTACAAAAATTTCAAAAAATAATTCAAAAGAAAAATTTTTTCTAAAAAATTTCAATATGAGCCCAAGTTCCCAAAGGGAATGATGAACCTAAAAGGATCCCAAAAAAGCCTAAGTGTGGACAAAAATTTTAAAACATATCTAAAAATTAATGCTACACTTACAGACAATGTAAATGTATCTGGCTATGAACTGAACCTAATAGAAGACAAGGAATCACTGTCTGAAGTGACCGTTGTCAAAGTAAACAAAAGTGAATAAAAACCAGAAACAAGACTCCAGGCACTGAAAATATGGCCCGAAATCAGTAACCAATTTTAAACACTATCCGATGTAAAACAGAAACTTCCACAGAAGAAACTGCAATACATCGGATGGTAGATGCATGACCAAAATGCCTAAACACCCCCAGGGTGAGGACGTAACCATGAGGAAAAACAGAATAAACATTCTGTAACTATGCCAAAGACTCCCAAGAAATTTCAGTAAAAAAAATTACAAACATTATGCCAAAAGCATGGGAGAATAGCAAGGGGGGTATCAAGCAAAGGGAGAGAGGAAACACTGAACCAACAGTGGAAATTTCATAGCAATAATGAAAACATCAGGCCCATGCCCTGAAATTAGGGAACATGAAATAATTTTGCATAAAAATTATAAGTTACAGCCCTGAACACATCTTTCCACTGTTTCTTCCTCTCATCCTCTTATTGCATCCTTAGATCCACCATTTCTTTCATGATTTTGTGTCTGGCATCATTTTAACTGAGATTATAAGCACAGATATCAGTGAGATGTGTCTGATTGAAGGGCCAAACAAAGAATGAAGATTTTGCACCAATTTCGGTACTTCCTTGACACTGCACAGGCGCAGTGGACAAAAGTATGGTGGACCACATAGGACATGGATTTTTTTTATTTTGATGCAAATTTTGGGGATTGGGGGTGGGGGGCAAAATTTGTGTTTGGCCCTGAAATTTAAAGAGTTAGCACCAGCTAAGTCTGGGTCATTGGTACAGTATAAAAATATGTGATTTCCCATAGGCTTTCCATGGTAACTATGAGCTGCAATTGTGGCCATCTTTTGCAAGATTACATCAACATGACACGAGGATCATTGGTAGAAGGTGTCCCAGTCTTCAATCACGTGAAGTTTCAAAACATTTGAATCCATCAAACAGAATCATAGAATGTCTCTGGTGGCCATATTTTCCAGCCAACGGGAACAAAAAGAGGATCGTTTGTAGAGGGCCTCCTATAGACCATTCTTGCCAAGTTTCTGGTTCATGTCAGCTCAATAGTTCCAGAGAGAAGATGAAAATGTGATTTCTTATAGTTTTTTTCTATAGTAACTATAAACCGCAATTGTGGCCATGTTTGCAATACGATCAACATTAAAATGAGGAATGTTGGTGGAGGTTGTCACAGTTATCAACCATGCAAAGTTTCAAAATGTTTGGCCCTGTGGTTTCAGAGAAGAAGAGTTTTCAAAATTAACCAATCAGAGCCAAAGAATGCTTCTGGCGGCCACGTTTTTTCACCCAACAGGAATAAAATGAGTAACAGTTGTAGAGAACCTCTCATAGACAATGCCTGCCAAGTCTGGTTCACATTGGCTCAATACTTTCAGTGAAGATGATGAAAATGTGATTTCCTATAGGGTTTCTATAGTAACTATAAGCCACAATTGCAGCCATAACTGCAACCCGATGAAGATTAAAATGAGGATCATTGGTAGAGGGGGGTTACAGTCATCGGTCACACTAAGTTTTCAAACCATTTGGCCTTGTAGTTTCAAAGAAGTAAAAGAAGGTTAAATATTTTTGAAAAATTACAACTTTTTTCAGACAGTATTCTCTTTTCAAAATAGCTTTGGATAGGTAAAAGGGTTTCAGGAAACACATTACTCCAATTTTTGTCAAATCTTAAAAAGATATACAATAATTATTGTCATCTAAGCTGACATGAGTTCAAGAATGTTAGCAAAATCTTCTGTTTTCTCCAAACACATGTCAACAACCAAGTTTATCTGATAAGAACATGAGTAATGAGCATATATCAGCATCCATGTAGAGTTCCAATAGTTTACAGTTAAGTCAAAATAAGTTGTAGAATAACCCTATAAACTGTGTATCTTTTTCTCTTCCTACACTGATAAGACCAGAAGCTGACATCATTTTCTGGAAAGCTCTCACTGATAGCTTTCCAAAAAATGTCAGATTCTGATCTTGTCAGGGCAGGAGTAGTTTACTTAGTTTATTGCAGTTATGCTACAGCTTATTTTGACTTGTACAGTATACACAATATTTTTAGGGTGTTTTTTTCCCCAGTTCTCAGTGGAGAAAACTGGAACCAACCCTTACCGGATTCTCAAAAAACAAGTATTTTTGCTGACAGTACCGATCTTGTGTGCAGACAGGAGAGGCATTGGGTTAAGCATTAGAATATAGTCTCTGGTGGCCACATATTTCCATCCTCTCATAGACCATTCCTGCGAAGTGTGGTTCACATCGGCTCAGCAGTTTCAGAGAAGAAGATGAAAATGTGATTTCCCATTTACTATTTATTTACTGGTGTTTAAGGTCACATATTTCTGCACAATGGCTAATCATGACCACGACAGTTTTATGGGTGGAGGAAGCCGGAGTACCCGGAGAGAACCACCAAGCAATGGCAAGCAACTGTCAGCTCTCCAACATACTAACTCCACACAAGCAGGGTTAGCATTGGTTGAAGACAGGTGCACCATCGAGTGATTTCCCATAGGGTTTCTATAGTAACTATAAGCCACAATTGTGGCCATGTAGAGGGGGTCCCAGTCATTACTTATGTGAAGTATCAAAACATTTGGCCTGGCAGTTTCAGAGGAGAAAATTTTTGAAAATCCACCTATCAGAATCAAAGAATGCCTCTGGGGGCCATGTTTTTCAACCCAGGGAACAAAATGAGGATCATTTGTAGAGGACCTCCCATAGACTATCCCTGCCAGGTTTGTTTTCATGTTGCCTCGGTTTTCCAGAGAAGAAGAGGAAAATGTGATTTCCCATAGGGATTCTACAGTAATTATAAGCCGCAATTGCGGCCATGTTTGTAACCCAATCAACATTAAATGAGGAACGTTGGTAGAGGGGGTCCCAGTCATCATTTATATGAAGTTTCGAAACATTTGGCCTGGCAGTTTCTGAGGAGAAGATTTTTTGAAAATCCACCAACCAGAATCAAAGAATGCCTCTGGAAGCCATGTTTTTCATCCGATGGAGGCAAAATGAGGATCTTTGTAGAGAACCTCCCATAGACCATTCCTGCAAAGTATGGTTCACACCGGCTCAGCGGTTACAGAAAAGAATATGAAAATGTGAAAAGTTTACGGATGCCGGGCGACGGACAACGGACGACGATCGATGGATGATGACGGGCGCCAAGTGATGAGAAAAGCTCACATGGCTTTTTAGGCCAGGTGAGCTAATAAGGGAACAAATCTGCAAAAGGCGGAGGCAGATCCTCGGCTGAAGGCCGAGCTGAGAATGGTTACTGGAGGGTGTGTCAACATCATGTTGGCAGCCGGGGCAGGGCGTTGGATTTTTTAGACCCTGAGAATGCATCTGATGGCACCCTGAGCTGCAAAACAGATGAAATAGTTTATCTGAAAATTTGAATTTTAATGGTACTTTTCCCACAATATTTACCTTTTGCACATAAAAGAGTAGATAGTAGCTGTAAATGTCCTTCTCCTTCAATCACTGCCACTAGAAATTGTTTTTTAATGCAGCGTCCATTTCACCAATCAGCGAATTTCAAATTAAAATGCTCATTTGATGTTACAAACACAACAAAATAAGAAAGGAACAACCTTGAACACACATGCATTTCAAGAACGGATTAATTTCCAATAATGGTTAGTGGACGAAGCAGTACCATGGAAGCAGAATTAAATGTTTCAGGAATGGTTACTGTACAAAGCAGTACTACAGACATGGAACAAAACACAGACAATTCACGAGATAGCGTTACCAATATAAGAGTCTTACTTTACAACATGCAGAAGCTGGTAAACAAGAGGCCCCAGGGGGCCTGAGGGTACTCACTTGACATGATAGCCTAAATATCAACCCAGGGAACTGATTTGAACAAGTTGCAACTGCCCCTCCAAATAAAACTTATACCAAATATCCAAAGATTCTGATCAGTGGATTTGAAAAAAACCAAGATTTTTAAAGAATATTCCTCATATTGAACTAAGTTATAATTCGGACTCCCACAGGGAGCCCAAATATGAACCCAGGGACTTGGCTTCAACAAACTTGAATCTCACCTCTGTAAGGATGCTGTATTCCAAATATCAAAAGATTCTGACTACTGGATCTGAAGAAAAGTATTTTTAAAGCATATTCCTCATATTGAACTAAGTTATAATTCGGGCTCCCACAGGGAGCCCAAATATGAACCCAGGGATTTGGCTTGAACAAACTTGAATCCCAAATATTGACCCTGGGATTTGATTTCAACAGACATGTGAATGAATCTTCCAAAGATGTTATATGTGAAATATGGAAGCCTTTAGAGCAGTGGTATGGGGGAAGAAGATTCTTTATAATGTTTTTCCCATTATTCACAGTGTTAAAAAATGAAAGTGTCAATGACACTGTAGCTCAACTTGACAAACTTGAACTTGGTAAGTTATAAATGAAATGGCAAAATTGAAGAACAGAGTTATCCATCAATTTTTAAATGTAAACTGTAAGAGTGGCTAAAGGAAGAATGTTGATACACAAATGCAGTATGTTCAGAGGTTACTGTAAATGGCAACTTTTTTCACAGAAATGAATGCTAATCAATAGTTCTTATCGAAAGGTCTTGTCTAATGAGCACACCAAGTTAAACAAGCATACCAGGTTTCAAAGCAATCCAATCATAAATGTGCCCTGTAGGGTGTGCCAAAGAGAAATATTGAGGTCTGACTAAACTAAGTTCTAAGAACGTTGGCCTTGGCAACATTTTTTGACGGAAATGGAAGAAAATCGATAGCTCCCATCTAGAGATCACCCCAAACAAGCATGCCAGGTTTCAAAGCAATCCGATCATAAATGTGCCCTGTAGGGTGTGCCAAAGAGAAATATTGAGATCTTCTGACTGAACTAAATTCTAAGAACGTTGGCTGCGGCAACATTTTTTGACGGAAAGGGCAAAAAATTGATAGCTCCCATCTAGAGGTCACCCCAAACAAGCATACCAGGTTTCAAAGCAATCCAATCATAAATGTGTCCTATAGGGTGTGCCAAAGGGAAATATTGAGGTCTGACTAAACTAAGTTCTAAGAACGTTGGCCGTGGCAACATTTTTTATGGAAATTGAAGAAAATCGATTGCTCCCATCTAGAGGTCACCCTAAACAAGCATACCAGGTTTCAAAGCAATCCAATCATAAATGTGCCCTGTAGGGTGTGCCAAAGGGAAATATTGTGGTTTGACTAAACTAAGTTCTAAGAACGTTGGCCGCGGCAACATTTTCTTTCTTACGGAAATTGAAGAAAATCGACAGGTCCCATCTAGAGGTCACCCCAAACAAGCATGCCAGGTTTCAGAGCAATCCGATCATAAATGTGCCCTGTATGGTGTGCCAAAGAGAAATATCGAGGTCTTCTGACTAAACTAAGTTCTAAGAACGTTGGCCGTGGCAACATTTTTTGACGGAAATTGAAGAAAATCGATAGCTCCCATCTAGAGGTCACCCCAAACAAGCATACCAGGTTTCAAAGCAATCCGATCATAAATGTGCCCTATAGGGTGTGCCAAAGGGAAAAATTGAGGTCTGACTAAACTAAGTTCTAAGAACGTTGGCCGTGGCAACTTTTTTTGACGGAAATTGAAGAAAATCGATAGCTCCCATCTAGAGGTCACCCTAAATAAGCATACCAGGTTTCAAAGCAATCCATTCATAAATGTGCCCTGTAGGGTGTGCCAAAGGGAAATATTGTGGTTTGACTAAACTAAGTTCTAAGAACGTTGGCCGCGGCAACATTTTTTGACGAAAATTGAAGAAAATCGATAGCTCCCATCTAGAGGTCACCCCAAAAAAGCATACAAAGTTTCAAAGTGATTTGATCATAAATGCGACCTGTGAGGTGTGCCAAAGGAAATTGTGGACGTACGTACTAACATCGACGGACGAGAAGTGATGGCAATAGCTCAGCTTGACTTTGTCAAGTTGAGCTAATGATGACTCAGCATTTTTCAAAGTCCTGGAAAAGTACCCTATGATAAAACCGATGGAAATTTTTTTTGGGACCATTCCTTTCTGCTGTTCCTGAGGAAGCTTCACACAAAATAAAAATTCTCAGTGCCATGTAGTTTTGGAAATATGGGCATTTTAAACTTTTTCTATTTCTAGGTCCTGCGGTTCCCATGGGGCGACGGGAAATATTTTTTTGTGCATACATTAGGTACTTACGACCCAATAAGCAAGCATATCAAATTTGGTTCAAATCGGCCTCTCAGTTCAGAAAATAGAAATTTTGGTACAATTCGGGCTCCCACAGGAAGCCCAAATATGAACCCAGGGACTTGGCTTGAACAAACTTGAATCTCACCCCCCTAAGGATGCTGCATACCAAATATCAAAACATTCCGACTGCTGGATCTGAAGAAGAAGATTTTTAAAGAAAAGTTAAAAAATTTATAGTAATTTATATGTTTTTTATACTTACCAATGACCCAGACATAGCTGGTGCTAACTCTTAAAATACAGGGCCAAACACAAATTTTGCCCCCCAATCCCCAAAATTTGCATCTAAAACCAAAGAAAACATGTCCTGAATGGCCCTCCACACTTCACCTCTACTGCGCATGCGCAGTGTCAAGGATGTTCTGAAATTGGCGCCATTAATCATTCTCATAACCAGTGCCTGGTAAGCGCTATGTACTCAGCGGGGAGGTAAGAGTTCCCAACTCCTGGGAGGGCCATCCCCGTCTGGGTCATTGGTAAGTATAAAAAATATATAAATTACTATAAATTTTTTAACATTTTTATACTGTACCAATGACCCAGACATAGCTGAATAGTAAAAAGGCTGGAGGGCCAAGGACATAGAGCAAGATGGAATACGCTCAATTATATAAAATAGAGTCATCCCCTCTAGGGAAAAAGAAGTATTAGGCCTTACATGTATCTTTCTTATTTATGATAAATTAGAAAGATACAACACCTTCCAAAATTGAGCATCATACATCCATGTACTCTATTAATATCTAGTATAATCCTTATACTAATAATTTTTAAAGTAAGCCAATAAATAAAGCGAGTCTAGAGAATAGAGACTCTTGATACTCCTTAAAAGTGTCTGAGGAATGTATAATAATGTCCGTTGACACGTGCTATATTCAAAAGCTATACTTTAAAAACTAAGACCTGAATGAATTTTTAAAACATAAACTTCTCACTAAACAACCATCCCAATAACAGCTCAGAATTACAACTCCGGAGGAGGTATCCCCTTGTTTTCATAGTAAAACAGGTGACCCAAGGGAACACCCTCCCCCCCCCCCCCCCCTTTTTCTTGCCCTGGGTCAAATAGCCCAGAGCGAAGAGGGCAGCAGAACGGAGTCACTGCCGAAACAGACAGCCTACCTAGCTATAGTAGCAACTGTTAAATGAATGACATTCTGAGCAGTAGATAATAGACCTAACAATAGAGGCCTCCAGAAATGGACTCGATATTTCTGAGATAAAAATTCATGAATGTGGATGGCTGAGCGCAATGAGCAGCCTTCAAAAATCTATAATAGCGACACTATTAAAGTAAGCCCAAGATGTAGAAGAACTCTTACTTCATGAGCCGAAATCTCAAACACAACTGCTGAGTCAATGATATACCATAAGCAGTATCGATAGTTAATTGAATCCATTAGCAATAGAATGGAGCGTAACGTCCTTCTATTAGGCATCAAAGACAGAAGAAGCTTACGCCCGTAGTAATAAACAGATATCTGTTTATAAATACATAAACTCTAACCGGACAGAGTAAAGGCCTATGCCCGTACGAAGACGGAAGGACCTTAATAACAATAGGTTCCGGATATTAATTAGGAGCCTGACTCTTATGCCAAAATCCAACATTAATAGTAAAGGAAATAGTGTTTCCGATACTACGAAAGTGAGAATCGTTCACCGATAGTGCAAGAAACTCACTGACTCTTCAGTAAAAGAGAAGCCAACAGAATTACTGTCTAAAAGGTCAGAATTTGAAAACTACTGTTTCCAGAGGCTCAAATGATTACTTAGCTAAATAAGAACCGAAGTTAAATTCCGTATAGAAATTTAGTCTAATGATTCTAAGTCTATTTATCGAAAAGTTACTAACTGACTTAGATAAAGAGACATAAGACTCAATTGTAAACTATCATAGAGTGCATAGGTATGAGGTAACATAAACCTATAACCTTAATAATAACAGGCTGCAGTAAATCTTGTCAAACAAGCATACTAAAAAGATGCAATGACTAGTATGGAGGGATCAACAATATCAACATAGTGATCCCTACACCAACGACGGAAGAGCCTCCACTTTAGCCGCATAGTATAGCGAAGAAGAGGTTCTCCTATAGTAAGAAATCGCGTCCAAAGCTCGTCCAGTACAATGCTTACAATGCAATAAGGACCACACAACAGAATACGTGAAGGTTGAGACCTTGCGGGTTGTGATAAAGATGACACGATTTTACCCAGCGAAAAAAGATCCTCTTATGGAGGAAGATTTCGCGTTAAGTCCCACAGTAGACATCAGAGTAAATTTACCGACGGTCTCTGTAAAGACAGAGATGCTATCAACAGAAATGAATTGTGGTTGTTTATCTTAGCAATACTTGCTGAAACAACAGCGCAGGAGGATACGCTTATCCTATCATTCCGTCCTATTAGATCAATAGAGCGTTAACAACATAAGCTCAGAGATCCGGACATGTAAACACATACGTCTGCAATTGATTAGCAAGTTGTGTCGTAAATAAATTATCATTGGGCGCTCCCATTGATAGCAAATCTGATTGAATACTTGTTTGTTGAGAGTCCATTCTGACGGCAACAAGCGACCCATAAGTGAAAGGGAGTCCGGTAATACAATCAGACGACCCAGAATATGACGGACCGAAGCAGAACTTGGTGTACTATAACAAACAGAAGGATTCTTTCCATTAAATTGAATAACGGAAACGAATGAGTGCCTCCCTGGTTCCGGAGATACGCCACTACTGTCGAATTAACGGACAGGATTTGGACATGCGTTTCTGAATAATGTTCATCCAATGACATAAAGCAAGCCTAAAAAACATAATTCCGTGGAAGATAAGTGCTTGCTCAGAGACTGCGGAACCCAAAGACCCTGGCACTTCGAATCCGTTGGGATCAATATTATATCCCAACCTGTTTGACTGGCAACCGTCATAATTATAAAACTCGGATCCGGCAACTGCAGTGGCACTCTCTGAGTCAACCACCGAATGTTTGCCCGAGTCTGAATCTCTTGCTACACTAGATAGACAAGAGAACGCGTAAATCGAGCAATTCATGGATTGCTGAAAAGTTGCCGTCGAAGAGAAGCTTCTCCGAGAACGAAGCGACTCTGAGAGAGTTCTTCACCTTACTATCCACGCGCGTGGATGTAGCTAGGGCTGTGTCACGTCTAACCAACTCCAAGCAGCCACTGAAGGGCGGAGTTATAGGTGAACAAACTATTGCCCTCAAAAGAAATCACATTGAGGATCATATCCCGGAATTCTTTCTCTTGAAGACGTAATGATAACGCCTCAGTAAGGTGGATTACGTATGATAAAGCGTCTAAGTTAAGTCTATTAGACATCATTGTCGTTTCCAACATTGTGGTTGGAAAAGACATAGACGGCGAAAAAGATTATTTCCAGTCTTTAACCACGCCGTCTAGACGCATATGAACTCTCGGTATGCCATGTTCTGCTAAAATAAATTATTCGTATAAATGATAAAAGGCAGAAATGAGCATTGCGGACAAGAAACTAAACTATAATGCTTGGAAGCAGGCTTATATATATATAGCGTCGATAAATAATACACATGTTCTAATGACATTATTGGACTGTGTCGGTAAGTCAGGGACAATGTCCCTGAACCGATCCAAAATTCCGTGTCCAATGACGCTATAAGTCTCTTATCCAACATCGCAGCAATGTAGTCCGAAATAACAATCACTGGAAGATAATGCGGGAAGATATGAATGGCAGATTCCGATGCTACGAAAGGGAAAACTCGAAATCTTTCGAATCCCTTTCGCCATCCTGTCGGACCCTATAAAGCGTTCGGTCGTCCGTACCTGATGCAACCGCGGACCGCACCGACCCAGCGCCGTCGGATAATTCCTGATTCGACCGAGAAACTGTCGATTGCTGGGATGCTGCGAAAAAACTGTGCTAACTCGGATAGCACGTCCGTCACTGAGGCCTGTGGAGAAGCGGTCCTACGATGCATTGCCGCTGGAAGCTCCGTGATCGTTACCCCGTGCATACTACTATTATGCGAGCGAACGGAGTGTATAGGCCTCGTGTCCCTTGGCTACCGGATGGCGTGACCTGTTCACCGTGGAATCACTGAATGACGAAACTGATCGGATACTTGAGGTCACGTAGCCAATGAGCGGTCGTGTGCACTGCTGTGAGGATGAGGAAGCATTATCGACAGTCTCTCGGACTGTCAATATAACGGAGCGTCCCGAGCGATGGACATATGCTCCGAATGTAAAATATCTGAACCACAACATGCGGTCCCCTATGTTGTTGGACGAGAGAGGGACCTCTCTCGCTCACAGCCCGGACAGACCTGGACAAGCCTGGAACCGGACTAACAGGCTTCCTCCGATCTGTCCTCAATCCGCCGTCACTGGGTGAGTACTAAAGTAATTATAGTGCTTGCATCACCCAAATCTCCTTCCTAGACCGCAACGGACGAACCCGGCAGCCGAACCATTCGATGAATGTACGCTACACCGGGTGAGCTAGCGAATGTCACTCCGTCGATCCTACAAGGGACCTCTTAGGCGATAGACATATTCCATGAGCACTTATTGCCGCTAGCTCTTCATTAACTACGACGACAGAGGCACACTTTTAAAAGACATCTCCGTAACTTTGCGAACAAGAAACCAGAAATGCTTGGTAATAGCAAGCATATAATAATAAATATATAGCGTCGTTCAATAATTCGAAAGTTTGTGTGACATTATTGGACTATGTCGGATCTGAGGGACGATGTCCCTGAACCGAACCAAAAAAGAAAACGAAAGAACCTGTAGAAGATCAAGTCGGATGGCATACACAACAGCATATGTTGTTCCGAAAGGGAAAGCTTGAAATCCTCCGAATCCCTTTCGGTATCCCGTCGGAACGGATGAAATTTTCGGACGTCCGTACCCGCTTCCGCGGAGCGTCCCGACCCAGCATCGTCGGATAAAACATTATGCGACCGATTCAGTTGTTGCTGGGATGCTGCGATAAGCTGTGCTATTTAGGATAGCACATCCGTCCCCTAGGCCTGTGCAGTAGCGGACTTACGATGCATTGCCGCCAGAAGCTCCGTGTACGTTGACTCCCGCACACTTTCCTATGCGAACGTCCGGAGTCTGCAGGCCTCGTGTCCCTGGCTACCGGATGGTGTGACCTGGTCGCCGATGATTCTCTGACTGGCGAAGCTGACTGGATATCCGAGGTCACGTAGCCAAGAGCGGTCGTGTGCGCTACCATGAGAATGAGGAAGCCTTATTGACAGTCTCTCTGGACTGACTATATGTCGGAGCGTCCCGAGCGGCGGACGTATGCTCCGAATGCGAAACATTTTGTACCACAACATCTGGGGCCAGATGTTGTTGTATGAGAGAGGGGCCTCTCTCGCTCGCCGTCCGGATGGACCAGAACGAGCTATGAACCGGACTAAAAGGCTTCCTCCGTTCTCCCTCTAATCTGCCGTCACTGGGTGTGCATTTGGTTGATTTATAGTGCTCGCATCACCCCAAAACTCCTTTTAGACCGCAACGGCCGAACCCGGCTGCCGAACCATTCGATGAATGGACGCTACACCGGGCGAGCTAGTGGACATCAAAGGCCGTCGAACCTACTAGGGTCCTCTTAGGCAACTGGCGTATTTACATGAGCACTTTTCCGCTAGCCCTTCATTAATTGTGACGACGGAGGCACACTGTAGGAAGACATCAGAGATACATCACCCTAATCTTGATCGTCTGAAATAGAAATTGATAAAGTAGAGTGACCCTGCAGGGAAAGGACCAGAATGTCCAATTCCCCACTAACATACCATGACATACGCTTCCCATATTGTCATCGAAATCATGAGATACAGAACAGGAGTTAATGCGAGTACACTGACTACATATAGAATGATTATAAAAGTCAGAGGAAGACTTCCTCTTATTACAATTGATCAAAATCCTTTCAATGTGAAAAGAAAACAAAGTCCTGGTACTCGCACCAACCCCTGACAATCAAAATACATAATAATAATATGATCCATTAACATAGAAAAAATAATTAAAATCAAAATATTTTGAAAAAATATTTTTTCAGAACAGCCCAAGTTTCTGAAAAGTAACGTTGAGCCCCAATGGATCCCAAGCCTAAGTGTGGACAAAAAATTTAAAAATATTTTAAACAATTTATGCAACACTTACAAACAATAATAATGTATCTAGTTATGATTAAATTAACATCAAGATATTATTTTCAAGAAATCCCCCCCTCACACAGAGGGCTGTTGTAAATGTAAACAATGAGTGTAAAAACACTAAAATAAGACTCCAGGCACCCAGGCCCGAAATCAGTTACCAAAAATACACTATCTGATGCAAAACAGAGACTTCCAGGGAAGAAACTGCAGAACATCAGATGGTAGATGCAGAACACAACGCCTAACCACCCATAGGTGAAGACGTAAACATGGGGAAAAGAACAGAATTCATTCTGTTATTCAGCTAAAACTCCCAATAAATTTTAGTCATAATAATTACAGAAACTATGCCAAAAGCATGGGAGAATAGCAAGAGGGGACTTAAAGGAAAGGGAGAGAGGAAAACACTGAAAAATCAGTGTAACTAAATAACAAGAATGACAACAAAATGGCTGCTGCCTCGAAAATAGGTAACTTAACATAATTTCATTAAAAAATTTCAAGTTACAGCCCTGATAATATTCTGTCACACATTATTCCTCTCCTCCTTCTATATCCTCCTTAGAATCACCATTTCACTAATATTTATGTGTCTGGCATCATTTAAACTGAGATTTACAAGCACAAAGATCAGTCAGATGTTAACTGATGAAGGGCCAAACTGAGAATGATTAATGGCGCCAATTTCGGAACGTCCTTGACACTGCGCATGCGCAGTAGAGGTGAAGTGTGGAGGGCCATTCAGGACATGTTTTCTTTGGTTTTAGATGCAAATTTTGGGGATTGGGGGGCAAAATTTGTGTTTGGCCCTATATTTTAAGAGTTAGCACCAGCTA
Organism: Pictodentalium vernedei; assembly: GCA_031216915.1. NCBI lineage: Eukaryota > Metazoa > Mollusca > Scaphopoda > Dentaliida > Dentaliidae > Pictodentalium > Pictodentalium vernedei. Next base: position 318,905,584 of record CM062297.1, read on the forward strand.
TGTCTGGGTCATTGGTACAGTATAAAAATTTCCTTATTTTGAACTAAGTTAAAATTTGGGCTCCCACAGTCAGCCCAAATATGAACCCAGGAACTTGGCTTGAACAAACTTGAATCTTATCCCCCTAAGGATGCTGCATACCAAATATCAAAAAGATTCTGATTGGTGGATCCGAAGAAGATTTTTAAAGAATATTCCTCCAGGGTTCATACAAACATTTGCTCACAAAGTTCAAGGGTTTTTCAAGGGCTTCTCTTTTTTTTCAAGGGCTACATATACTATTCAGCTTGTTGTATGAGCTCTAAAAATCTAAGATTCATGTGACACAGATCTGACTTTGGAAGTCAGGAAGTACTGGTACCCAAAGTGTGATCTGAGTTACAGTAATCTTGGTAAAACGTTCCATACTTTTTTATGTTTTTTTTAACTGAGCGACACGAGCTCAACAAACAAGTAAAAGGCGAGTACACAAATATTTACAATGCCCAGGAAATAGCTTGGTATTCAAGGGTTTTTCAAGAGATTTCTGAAAGTTCAAGGGTTTCCAAGGGCTAATTTCAAATTCCAGGGTTTTTCAAGAAAAAACTCATTTTCAAGGGTTTTTCAAGAGCTGTATGAACCCTGTCCTCATACTGCACTAATTTAAACATTTGGGCTCTCACAGAGAGCCCAAATATGGACCCAGGGATTTGATTTCAATAAATATGTGAAACAATCTTCCAAAGATATTATATGTGAAATTTGAAAGCTTTCGGAGCAGTGGTTTGGGAGAAGAAAAGTCTTAAATGTTTTTCCCATTTCCCACAGTGTTAAAAAATGATGACTCACCACTTTTTCAAAAGTCCCGAAAGAGTACCCTATGATAAAACCGATAGCAATATTTTTTTACCATTCCATTCTGTTGGTCCTAAGAAAGCTTCACACCAAATAAGAATTCTAAAAGCTGTGTAGTTTTGGACATATGGGTGTTTTAAATTTTTTCTATTTTTAGCTCCTGCGGTTCCCATGGGGAGACAGGAAAATTTTTTTTGGCACAAATTAAGTACTTATGACCCAATAAGCCCTCTTATCAATTTTGGTTCAAATCAGCCTCTTGGTTTGGAAAATAGAACTTTTGAGTGGGGCAAAAATTCTTGCCCCTCCATAACAACGGCAAATATAGCCCCTCAAACTTCTCTTGAACAAATCAGAGTCTTCACCTCAAAAGGAAGCTGCACACAGATTATCAAATCTCTACTACTGCTGGTTCATGAGAAGAAGATTTTTTAAGATTTAAGCATACTTTTTGAGCATTGCCCTACAAAGGGGTGGGGCAACTTGATTTGAACAAAATCAAAATGCGAAGTCATAAATAATTATCTCAAATTTCACTTAAATCGGTTCAGCGGTTTTGGAGAAGAAGACGCAAACACCATGTTCACGGACAACAGATGGACAACAGACGATGAGTGATCACTATAGCTCATCTGCCTGAAAGTCAGGCAAGCTAAAAAAAAAAAAAAAGGCAGAACGAAAAACAGGAATCAGCCAAAAAACAGAATTTACATCCCTGATCATGGGAAAGATTTGTTGGTTGAAACTTTGTTATTTTCACAACAATATGCAAAGGGTAAATGAGAGATCCTGATAAGATTTTGGCATCAGGCCTTTAGATTGCCAGGGTAGTCCAAATTCACAACGTTCAACAATAGTCCTTGAAATATGGCCATGTCCCTAAATTATAACAGGGCTCATATACTTTGTTACCAAGACTTTCAGTGAACTTATTAATAAATTTCCAAGACCTTTTGTAACTCCTGACTGGGAAATAGTGAAGAGGTCACCACAACCTACATCCAGAGCATGGAGTGCTTAATAGCAGGTAAACTGATAGGCTAAATTTACTTTTACAACTTTTGTTTTTTCAGTTGTCAACACACTGGTCAACATACATTTTCTGACATTTTGCTTATTTTATGCAATTTTAACCCTTAAGGGCCTGGCGATTTTTCTACATTTTTCTACACTTTGACAATTCTGTGACTATGCAGTTGTATCTAGGTAAATCTTGGCTGCCTATATAGGCAGCCAAGAATTGCCTAGAAACAATTGCCAAAGCACTTTTGAACGTAACTTGCTGAAGAATGTTGGACACCTGTTTTGTTGTAGAAAAAAGTGATGGAAGTTAAAATTAGGCCTTTAAAGCCTTAAGGGCCTGGAGATTTTTTTTATACATTTTTGCTTTAGTCTGGCAATCCACATCCTATGACCTTGCAGTTGTTTCTTGGAAAGTCTTGGCTGCCTGTGGCACTTCAAATGTAACTTGCAAGCTTACCCCAAAACTTCATGTTGGGGCACCTATTTTGTTTTAGAAAAATGTGATTAAAGTCGGAATTATGCCCTTAAGGGTTAAGGGCTATACATCAAGTAACTTGCACACAATGAAGAAAAAACCTTAAATTTCACACTTCAGAATTAATATTGTGAAATTACATGACTTTTAGCTTGATTTTTAATGATTCAACAAACTAACACTAACTTTTTCCAGGTTTTCCAGGCCTTGATTTTAAAATTGAAAATTCCACATCTTTCCAGGTTTTTCATGACCCACATGAACCCGGTTAGAAAAGTCCTAGACAGGAAGTATTGGACAAAAATCAAGAACATTTATGATATAAACAACATCTGGGAGGCATAATTTATTATTGTGAAATGCAAATGGGGAACCCTGACATAATTTTGCAAAAATTTAATGTTCAGTGAAGAAAGATAATAAATATCTCATTGATATCTGGCAACATCAACTTCAAACCAAAGGCCCAATATGGTGATTTTGGCCCACCAAACAAGAGACTTCAAACCCATCCAAATGATTTTTAGGTTCAAGGCCCTTGATATAATTCAATGACTTTCACTGCCCTGAAAATCTGTTGAATTTGGACAGACTTGACTTGCCAGAGCAACTATCCAGTGCCAAAAATTCAGTCAAACTCCAGGTACCCAAAATCAGTCATTAGTATAAAGGGTATACAACCCTTGACCATTTTGGCAAAACATATTTTGCCTATTGGTAATTTGGGGAAAATAAGTGTTAAAATGTTTACAAAGAAATTTACCTACTACAATGAATGTTACATGAAGTTAAATCAGAAGCTCTGACAACATGCGATCGGACCAAATTGCGATATTAAAAAGTTATATCTGATAACATTCTATAAACAATCAAGTAAAAATTATCAAATAAAATTTGATCAACTTCTCAGCCTGTGCCGAACACCTCTGATTGCAGAAATGGGCATGTTGGTAAGTTCTTTTGGGAAACATTAGTATATTTTCACCTGTGGTAGATTAACAGCAAATTTCATTAAAATGTAGAGCATTCTGCACCGCCTAAAATATTTCCAATGTGTTTTTTTCTAAAAATCAATTTATTTTAATGCCTACACAGTGACACAGGGAAAAGGTGCGATAGCTCTCATGCACCATCGCCCATGCAAAAATTTCCAAGGTGCATGAATAATCGCTCGCCTCTATTCTTGGGTGTGTTTTCATCCTTTTGTGTTGCGTCAACACAAATGATAAATTTAAAGCAATTTGTATATTTTTTATACTTACCAATGGCACAGACTTAGCGGGTGCAAACTCAACATTATCAATGGCCAAACACAAATTTTGAACCCCCCCCAATCCCTAAAATTTTCATACAATACCGAAAATTAAAAGTCCTATCTGGCCCTCCATACTTTTACTATCTGCACATGCGCAGTACTCAGGAAGAGACCGGAATTGGTGCCAACATCATTCTTTGTAGACGAGCCTACTAAAATAATAACTCAGCAGGGAGGTATGAGTGCCCACTCATGGGAGAGCCATCCCTGTCTGGGCCATTGGTAAATATAAAAAATATACCAATTCCTTTTAATTTATCATATTTTTATATTAATAACCAATGGCCCAGACTTAGCTGAATCATAAAAAAGGCGGAGGACCTAGGACTTAAGAATTAGTAGATCAAACAAAGCTCCTCAGCCTGCATTCCAAGGTTAAAAGGAGATTAAATTTAAAAGGAATTACATGTATGTCTCTCTATACAATTATAGAGAAGACATATAAATAAGAAGCCATATCCAAGTAATACCGTATTCTTAGCACGAATGATTATGCTAATTGGGTGTAATGAGCCCCCAATTTTAAGGCTAGTCCGGACTAAGCCGCTTAAATTAGGATGGCGTATTCGAGAGTAAGAGACTAACCCCCCACAAACACGCCATATATAAATAATAAACAAGCTTTATCTAGGATCAGTAATAATCTACATACAAAACAGCTTCACTCACAGTTACACACTTATCAAGCTAGCAGTGATGAAGAAAAATTATAAATTTTAAGTAATTTGTATATTTTTTATACTTACCAATGGCCCAGACTAGCTGGTGCTAACTCAAATTAATCCAGGGCCAAAAACAAATTTTGCCCCCCAATCCCCAAAATTTGCATGGAAAACCGAAAAAATCAAGTCGTAGATGGTCCTCCATACTTATGAGATCTGCACATACGCAGTATCCAGGAAGGTACCAAAATTGGCACCAACCATCATTCTTTCTACAGATGCCTGTTAAATGTTATAAACAGCGGGTAGGTATGAGTGCCCACTCATGGGAGGGCCATATCTGTCTGGGCCATTGGTAAGTATAAAAAAATATACAAATTACTTAAAATTTATCATATTTTTATACAACAACCAATGGCCCAGACTAGCTGAATCGTAAAAAGGCTGGAGGGCCTAGGACTTGAAGGAAAATCCAATATCTTAATTACTTCAGTAAAGATTAGCTCCCACAGGAGAATAGGAGAAGATAGGAATTATATATGTCTTTCTCTTTTACGAGGCATAACACCAACAATGTAATTGAGTATTACATGATATATAATTCTCCATTTAATGCCAGCATAACACGTTATGCTAATTCGATGAAGGAAAACCAATATATAAAGATAGTGCAAGGAATGAGACTCTTTATACTCATTTAAAAGTGTCCGAGGATTGTATATTAACGCTTGTTTGACACGTAACATTCACAAATGTTTCACAGTGAGCTACACTTTAAAAACAGTACATAAATGAGACATAGTTATTGCTTCACACCGAGCTATGCATTAAAACCATCCCAGCACCGACGCAGGACTACTGACACCGGAGTAAGTATTCCCTTGCTTTTCACTATAAAGCCAGATAATTATAAGGAAAAGACCATCCCCTCCTTCCCCTTGTTCTGAGGTAAAATTCCTCAGAACGAAGAGGGCAACAGAACAGCATCAGTGTTGGAGCGGACTGCCTAAAAACCTTATAGATGCACCATTAATGGACGACATTCTGAGCAACAGAAAGAGGACCCAGATATCTAAGGTCAGCGGAGATGGGCTCTAACTTTCTCAGGTAAAACTTAGTAAATGAAGAGGGCTGTGTCCAGTAAGCAGCCTTCATGAGATCAGTAATGGCTATACTGTTAGAATAAGCCCAAGAAGTGGACAGTGCTCCAACCTCGTGCGCTGATATCTTATTGACAGAACGTTGATCCAAAGATAGATTTTCATAGGCAATGCGTATTGCCAACTGAATCCATCTAGCGACAGAATGAACAGAAATATCTTTTGTTAGGAATCAAAGAAAGAACCATTTTCTTCCCTTTCTAATGAAATCTGATCGACGTTTATAAATGCGCATAGCTCTGACTGGACACAGCAAAGGTCTACGGTTATCCGAGGATAGTAAGGCCTTAAAGACAATAGGCTCCGGCCACTTATCCGAAATCTGATTCTTAGCCAAAAATCCCACTTCCGTAGTGAGGGTAATGGTATTACCCACGCTATGGTAATGAGATTCATCAACAGATAATGCATGAAGTTCACTGACTCTTCTAGCAGATGCAAAGGCTAAGAGAAATGCATTTTATAGGTCAAGAATTGGAACTCTACGAAGTCTAAGGGCTCAAAAGAAGCTTCTTTGAGCTTCAACAGAACCCAAGCCAAATTCCACTCAGGAATTAATCTGAGGGTTCTAGGTTTATTGATAGAGAAATTTCTAACTAGCTTGGATAATGAAGTATTCAATCCAGTAGCCAAGTTATCATGATGAGCGTAAGTATCTGATAACATAGACCTATAGCCCTTAATAGTGACGTCTGCAGTTCGAGATCATCAAACAAGTAGACCAGGAAATTGGCAATATTTGGTATGGACGGATCGTATATGTCTATCGACTGATCCCTATACCAACACAAGAAAACCCTCCACTTTGCTGCATAATTCAACGTAGAGGAGGACCACCTACAGTTAGAAATTGTGTCCACTGCGCATCCTGTAAAACGTTTTCCATGAAAGGAAATACGTGAAGGTTGAGACCTTCCGGGTTGTGATGCAGTGTGCGTGACTTCCCCTGATAAAGAAGATCCTCTTGTGGAGGAAGCTTCTGGGGAACGTTCCATAACAGACACCTGAGAAGATTGATCCAAGGTTTTTGTGATGACAAAGATGCTACTAGCAGGATTTTGCAATGAGACTGTTTGATCTTGAACAGAATCTGCTGAATCAACAGAGTTGGAGGATATGCATATCCTATCATCCCGTCCCATGAAATTGACAGAGCGTCTACTGCGTATGCTCGATGATCTGGGCATGGCGACACGATGTGTCGCAAAAAGATCTATCATGGGACGATCCCACTGGTTACAAATCTGCCTGAATATACACTTGTTGCGAGTCCATTCCGATGGCAACAGGTGATCTTTCCGAGAGAGCGAGTCTGCTAATACATTCAGACAACCCGGTATATGACGGACAGAGAAATGAACATGATGATTCAGGAACGAATAGGAGAATCGTCTCTATAAATTCGCATAATGGAATCGAGTGAGTGCCGTTTTGGTTCCTGAGGTAAGCAACAACTGTCAAATTGTCCGACAGAATTTGAATGTGGACATTCGGTATTTGGAGAATCCATTGTAGTGCTAGCCATATTGACATCATCTCTTTGATGTTTATGTGCTTTCCTAGGAACCAAGAGTCCCAAAGACCCTGGCACTTCAAGTCTGCGGGACTTAGAGTTGTGCCCCAGCCCATCTGACTAGCATCTGTCATAATCGTGAAAGCCGGATCCGGCAATAGAAGCAGAACGTCCTTGAATTAACCACTGAAGATCTGCCCAAATCTGAACCTTTTGTTTTACTAGGTCCATTAAAACAATACTGGTTCTGAGCAAATGTGTCTTCACACTCCAATTCTGGCTAAAGTATACCTGGAGAGGATGCGTGCGAAGGTGGCCCAGCGGAATAAGATCCGCAGCCTCTCCACACAGCCCCATCAGTCACATGAACTCCCTCACTGTTACTGCCTCTGAGTTTAGACAAAAGCGAGCATAACAACTGACTAATTTTGCTCTGGATAACGGCTTAAGTCGATCGTACTCCCACAAACTCCACAATCAAGATATGATAAAGATACATAAATAATAGCAATCAAAATCGAAATCGAAAAATTAAATTCAAAATGAAAGTGTCAATGACACTGTAGCTCAACTTGTTTAAGACATGGACATGTATAGTGTGTGACATAGCAATGACAAACATCTAGGTAATTACCTGATAACAAAGGTACATGTAAAGTATTGTAATGGTTTGTACACAAATGCTGACCGTGGCCTGTAACAAATATATAGGTAAAGTATTGTAAAAGTGGGGTGACAGTTAGATGCTAAACTGGAAAAGAAATCTTTGAGTCTCTGAGTGGGTCTGACTGAACCCAAAAATATTTGTTCTCACAGCACAGTGATAACAAAGGCATCCAAAAACACTCGTTCCTGTCACAAGGTGATAACAAAGGTACCCCAAGAAGTTTCATGAAGATCAGTTCATAAATACAGCCTCTAGCCCAAACCGTATTGACACGTGTACTTACTGTGTATAAGTAGCACTGAATAAATCAAAGTTCATCTAATTTGCATAATTTCTGCTCGAGAAAAAAACCTGTATTATATGTGATGTATTCCATGTTACTAAACATTCATACAGAAATTTATTCAAATCAGAACTTTCATACAGAAGTTCTGCACAAAAAACTGATTGCACTAATTTTGGTACAAAATGGCCGCCAGCAGCCATCTTGAATTTCGGACCGCACCCAAAAACACTTGTTCTTGTCCCATGGTGATAACAAAGGTACCCAAGAAGTTTCGTAAAGATCGGTTCATAAATACAGCCTCTAGCCCGAGCCATATTGGCATTTGCAGTTACAGTGCTGAAAGTAACATTAAATAGATCAAAGTTAGTCTAATTGGCATAATTTATGCACAAGAAAAAAACCCATATTATATGTGATGTATCCTTTGGTACTAAACATTCACACAAAAAATTATTCAAATCAGCACTTTCATATGGAATTTCTGCGCAAAAATCTGATTGCACCAAATTTTGTACAAAATGGCTGCCAGCGGCCATCTTGAATTTCAGATCGGACCCAAAAACACTCGTTCTCGTCCCACGGTGATAACAAAGGAACCCAAGAAATTTCGTAAAGATCGGTTCATAAATACAGCCTCTAGCCCAAGTCGTATTGGCATTTGCAGTTACAGTGCTGAAAGTAACACAAAATAAATCAAAATTAGTCTAATTTGCATAATTTACGCACGAGAAAAAACCTGTATTATATATGATGTCTCCATGGTACTAAACATTCATACAAACAATTATTCAAATCAGAGCTTTCATATGGAAGTTCTGCGCAAAAATCGGATTGCACCTAATTTTGTACAAAATGGCTGACAGTGGCCATCTTGAATTTCGGACCGGACCCCAAAACACTCATTCTCGTCTCACAATGATAACAAAGGTACCCAAGACGTTTCGTGAAGATCGGTTCATAAATACAGCCTCTAGCCCGAGCCGAGTGTACAGTGCGACGGACGAACGGATGGACGGATGGCCAGACGGATGACGGGCCATGACAATACCTCAAATTTGGCTTTGCCAAAGTTGAGATAAAAATTTTGAAAAAGCCTAAATACCCAAAGGGAACATGAAGAGCCCAAGGACATCCCAATAGAGCCTAAGTGTGGACAAAATCCAAATTTTTGGAGCTACACTACCGGAATTATAATTGATGTATCTTAAATAATCCTATAGTAATAATGTCTAAATACTACATATATTTAAAGACGTTGCCAATGTAAATAACGTCAAAGAAAAAAACGGAAACAAAACATCAGGTACAGAAAAAAGGCCCAAAGTCAGTAACAGATTTTAAAGCTACCAGATGTAAAGCAAGATCTTCAAATGAAGAAATAACGATACATCAGATAGAAAATGAAAGACCAAAATGACCTAACATCCCTTGGGTGAGGATGCAACCATGGGGATAAACAGAACAAGAGGCCCCAGGTGCCTGAGGGTGCTCTCCTGACATGGTAGTCTAAAGATCAAACCAGGGACTTGACTTGAATAAGCTGCATATGCCCCTCCTAAGAAAAGCATATACCAACTAGATGAAGCGATTGTGCCCACACAATACACAGGATTTTCCTTTTATTTTCAGTTCCTGCACTTTTACGTCCCAAAATTGAGAAATAAAGGCATAAAAACAGATTTTTTTTCATTTTTGTTCAGAAATTTTCGAAGTCCCAAACAAAATATTTTCAAAACCAAATTTTTTTTTTTTCTTCTTAAAATTGCCCAAAATGCATAAAAAACCAAAAAAAACTAATTTCTGGATTTTGGTCCAAAATTTCGAAGTCCCACCCGGACCCCAAATTTTCAGTGTAAAAAAAAAATGTTTTTGTCTTAAAATGACCGAAAGGCATAAAAAAAAAAAAAAATTCATTTCCAGATTTTGGTCCAAAATTTCTGAGTCCGGACAGGGACCCAAAATTTTCAGCCAAACTATGAACCCAGGGACTTGGCTTGAACAAACTTGAATCTCACTGCCCCAAGGATGCTGCATACCAAATATCAAAAGATTCATATTTGAAGATCTGAAGAAGAAGATTTTTAACCCTTTGAGACTTTAATTATCTGATGTTCAAACGTCAATGGGAATTCAGTTTCTTCCAACGTTTTTCAAAATGCGATGTCAAACGTCCGAAACTACAAATAACAAGATATTTTTCATAATAGTGATTATCTTGTTGAGGGCTAGATTATTTTTGGTGGTCTGAATTTGTTATTCAAAACTTGTTTTATTACAAATTATTGGAGAGTGCCCACAGGCACTCTCCAGTAATTTGTAATAAAACAAACTTATATAAACAAAATATTATTTCTGTTAGACTGAAAATGAAATATAAGCAAGGAAAGTGTTGGCTTTTGGTTTGGTATCCTCATTTTTGAAAGCCTTGATAGTGGCTTCTAGCGCTCAACCAGTTAAGAAATCTTGACAGCAGGATTATATTAATATTTTAAGCTGCGATAACATTTGGCTCAGCGGTTGTCACTAAGCACTATTCGGGAGAAAATAGGAATTGAGGTTAAAACATTAAAAAATCGAAAAATAATAACAAAACAAATGACCACAAAGTATCAACGTGCTGTTTGATTTCGTATATCATAAGACGTACAAAAGTACCAAAGGGTTAAAGAATATTCCTCATACTGCACTAATTTAAACATTTGGGCTCCCATAGAGAGCCCAAATATGGACCCAGGGATTTGATTTCAATAAACATGTGAAACAATCTTCCAAAGATGTTATATGTGAAATTTGAAAGCTTTTGGAGCAGTGGTTTGGGAGAAAAGTAGTCTTAAATGTTTTTCCCATTACCCACAGTGTTAAAAAATGCTGACTCAGCACTTTCAAAGTCCCCCCAAAATACCTCATGATAAAACCAATAGCAATTTTATTTTACCATTCCATTCTGCTGGTCCTAAGGAAGCTTCATACCAAATAAGAATTCTCAGTGCCGTGTAGTTTTGGAGATATTGGCGTTTTAATTTTTTTCTATTTTTAGCTCCTGCGGTTCCAATGGCGCAACAGAATTTTTTTTTTTTTGCATAAATTAACTACTAATGTCCCAATAAAACCTCATGTCAAATTTGGTTCAAATCAGCCTCTCGGTTTGGAAAGTTAAAAAATTTATAGTAATTTATATATTTTTTATACTTACCAATGACCCAGATTTAGCTGGTGCTAACTCTAACAAAACCAGGGCCAAACACAAATTTTGCCCCCCAATCCCCAAAATTTGCATCCAAAACCAAAAGAAATCATGTCCTATAGAACCTCCATACTTCGCCCCTACTGCGCATGCGCAGTGTCAAGGACGTTCCGAAATTGGCGCCAATTATCATTCTTACTGGCAGTGCCTGGTCAGCGCTATGTACTCAGCGGGGAGGCAAGAGTTCCCAACTCCTGGGAGGGCCATTCCCGTCTGGGTCATTGGTAAGTATAAAAAATATATAAATTACTATAAATTTTTTAACATTTTTATACTGTACCAATGACCCAGACTTAGCTGAACAGTAAAAAGGCTGGAGGGCCTAGCACATACAGGAAAATCCAATAAGCTCAACTATATAATAAAGAGGCAACCCCTTAAGCAGAAAAGGAGTATTAGGCTTTACATGTATCTTTCTTATTTAATATTAAATTAGAAAGATACAATACCCTTTATAATTGAGCACAATAACATTCATGTTCTCTATTAACATCCAGTATAACCCTTATACTAATTATTTTTAAAGTATTTATAAATTTAGTCCAGAGAATTGAGACTCTTTATAATCTTTTAAAAGTGTCCGAGTATTGTATATTAAAGCCCGTTTGACACTTGACATATACAAATGCTTCACACCGAGCTACACTTTAAAAATATGACATGAATGAATTTTAACATTAATATTACACTTTAAAACCATCCCGGAAGCGACTCAGAAATACTGACTTTGGAGGAGGCATTCCCTTGCTTTTCACTATAAAGCAGGTGACCTAAGGGAACACCCGCCCCCCCCCCCCCCCCCCCTTCCCCTTGCCCTGGGTCAAATAGCCCAGAGCGAAGAGGGCAGCCAGACGGAGTCACTGCCAGAACAGAAAGCCTGCATAACTATAGTTGCAACTGTTTAGTGGACGACATTCTGAGCAACAGATAATGGACCTAAACAATGCAGGTCTCCAGAAATGGACTCAATATTTCTGAGATAAAAATTCGTGAATGTGGATGGCCGAGACCAATAAGCAGCCTTCATTAAATCTGTAATAGCAATACTATTAGCATAAGCCCAAGAAGTAGCAAGAGCTCTTACTTCATGAGCGGAAATCTTAAGCACAGACTGCTGAGAAGAAGATAAACTCTCATAAGCAGTACGGATAGTTAATTGAATCCATCTAGCAATAGAATGGATCGAAATGTCCCTTCTATTAGGCATCAAAGACAGAAAGAAACGTTTTCGTCCCTTTCTGATAAACTGAGATTTCTGTTTATAGATACGTAACGCTCTAACAGGACAGAGTAAAGGCCAACGCCCGTCTGAAGACGGAAGAGCCTTAATAACAATAGGTTCCAGATATTTATTAGGAGCCTGATTCTTAGCTAAAAAACCCACATTAGTAGTGAAGGTGATAGTGTTCCCGACACTACGATAGTGAGAATCATCCACCGACAGTGCATGAAGCTCACTGACTCTTCTAGCAGAAGAGAAAGCTAAGAGAAAAGCTGTCTTATAAGATAAGAATTTGAAATCTACTGTCCCAAGAGGTTCAAATGGCTTTTCCTTCAATTTAAGAAGAACCCAAGCTAAATTCCATTTAGGAATTAACCTAAGAGTTCTGGGTCTATTTATCGAGAAGTTTCTAACCAACTTAGATAAAGAGACATTAGATCCAATTTGTAAACTATCATGATGTGCATAGGTATCAGATAACATAGACCTATAACCCTTAATAGTAACAGGCTGCAGTTTGATTTCGTCAAACAAGTATACTAGAAAGTTTGCAATGTCTGGGATAGAGGGATCAAAAATATCTACAGAATGATCCCTACACCAACGACGAAAAACCTTCCACTTAGCCGCATAGTTAAGCGAAGAGGAGGTCCTCCTACAGTTAGAAATCGCGTCCACTGCTCATCCTGTAAAGTGCTTGCCATGCAAGAAGGACCGCACAACGGAAAAACGTGAAGGTTGAGACCTTGCGGGTTGTGATGGAGTTGACGCGATTTCCCCTGCGAAAGAAGATCCTCCCGTGGAGGAAGCTTTCGCGGTAGGTCCCACAACAGACACCTGAGTAGATTTATCCACGGTCTCTGTGGAGACAGAGATGCTACCAACAGAATCTTGCATTGAGATTGTTTTATCTTTAGCAATACTTGCTGAATTAACGGCGCTAGAGGATACGCATATCCTATCATTCCGTCCCAAGGGATCGACAGAGCGTCTACTGCAAATGCTCTTGGATCCGGACACGGAGACACATACGTCTGCAACTGATTGTTGAGATGTGTCGCAAATAAGTCTACCATTGGCCGTTCCCATTGGCAGCAAATCTGATTGAATACTTGTTTGTTGAGAGTCCACTCCGACGGCAACAAGCGACCCTTTCGTGAAAGGGAGTCTGCTAGCACATTCAGACGATCCGGTATGTGACGGACCGAAAGAAGAACCTGATGTTCTAGCGCAAACAGAAGGATTCTTTCCGTTAGATTGAACAACGGAACTGAATGAGTGCCTCCCTGATTCCGTATATACGCCACTACTGTTGTATTGTCGGATAGGATTTGGACATGAGCATTGTGAATAATGTCCATCCAATGACGTAAGGCAAGCCAAATTGACATCATCTCCTTGATGTTTATGTGCTTGCCCAGGAATTGCGGATCCCAAAGACCCTGGCATCTCGAATCCGTTGGGATCAATGATGCACCCCAACCTGTTTGACTGGCATCCGTCATAATGGTAAAACTCGGATCCGGCAACTGCAGCGAAACTCCCTGAGTTAACCACTGATTGTTTGCCCAAGTCTGAATCTCTTGTTTCACTTGATCTGACAAGAGAACGTCTATGTCGAGCGAATGAATTTTCACACTCCAATTCTGAGTCAAGAAAATTTGGAGAGGACGCGTGCGTAACCGCCCCATCGGAATGAGATCCGCAGCGGCTCCGCACAGACCTATCAGTCTCATAAATTCTCTCGCTGTGACTTTGTCTGCGTGCAGACAATAGCGAGCGTAACAACTGACTAATTTCGCTCTGGTTAACGGCAGACGAACGAGATTGTTGTGCGTCTCGAAGCTCATTCCCAGATGTGTGAATGACTTGGACGGCACCAGATCCGACTTCTCCTCGTTTATTATAAAACCGAGACGTCGGAGCAATAGAAGTAGATTCTGAACATCGTTCTGAAGCGTTAACTCGTTGCCGTACCTCTGAAGAATGTCGTCCAGGTAGGCCGACGTTACCGCAGACGAATGAGCTCGGAATTAGATCATTACCGAGTTCAAAACCCGAGTGAAAGCCCAGGGTGCTAGATTCAATCCGAAGCAGATCGCCCGGAATTGATACACCACTCCTAGGACTGCGAAGCGTAGATACTTTCTGAATGTCGGATGTACCATGACGTGAAAGTACGCATCTTTGAGATCTATGCTTGTTGCATAATCGTTCACCCGAATACTCGCTCTGACCGACCGAATCGTCTCCATATAAAACTTCGGAGCGACGATCAGCTTGTTTATCCAGCTCAAATCTATGACTGGACGGAACGAGCCGTCTGGTTTCGGAACCAGAAACAGATGGCTGTAGAATCCCGGAGTCTCCTGGTTTTCTACGACCTCTGCCGCGTTCTTCATTAAAAGAGACTGCACCTCTGATAATAGAGCGTCTCTTTTCTGCGGATTTGACGGAAGTTGAGTCCATTTTGGACTTCGAGTTAATGGAGGCTTTCGTTTGAAGGATATCTTTAGACCTTCCGAAGTCACTCCTCTCACCCAAGGGTCGTCCGTAATCGACGCCCATTCTTGTGAAAAGCTCGACAACCTTCCGCCAACGCGATAGAGGTTTAAGCCATCACCTCCTGGACCTGCGAGGCCTGCAGTAGGAGAAACCACGTCCTCCACGACCCGCACCTCGTCCCGTCGACCTCGGGGCGTCCGACCGGTTGTCCCGGCCCGAAGGACGTCCCGAACGTGAGTCGCTACCTTGACGGTCTCTCGAATAAGACCAAGAGGACGCACCGGAACCTCTATAGGAACCTCTCTTGGGCGCATTAGACCCAGAAGTGCCTGTCTTATTCTTGTCTGCCATATCCGACTTCTTAGAAGCAGATTTGAACAACAGAGAATCCGAAGCTTTCTTTGTAATTTTATCATAAATAGCAGAAAGCTTGCCGTCAAAGAGAAGTTCTCCGGAGACCGAAGCGACTCTGAGAGAGTTCTTCACCTTAGTATCCACGAGTGTGGATGTAGCTAGGGCTGCGTCACGTCTAACCAACTCCAGGTTTGCCACTGAAAGGGCGGAGTTACACGTGGAATAAGCTACTGCCCTTGAAAGAAGTCTTAAAGAGGATTGAATATCCTGAAATTCTTTCCCCTGAAGGCGCAGTGATAACGCCTTAGTAAGGTGATCTGCGTAAGATAAGGCATCTAAACTGGCTCTGTTAGACGAAATAGCTGTTTCCAACACAGCGGTTGGAATAGAAGCCGACGACGGTAATGATAGCTCTAAGTCTTCCGCCTCGTCGTCCATACGCAGAGGAACTCTCGGAATACCCTGTCCTGCCGTGTCAAATTTATTCCTTGCATTAATGAAAGGCAGGTTGAGAGTATTGGCGGACAAGAAACCTGCTTTCCCCGTTTTGGAAGCAAGTTTAAATATAGCGTTGTTCAATAATTCAAATGTTCTTGCAACATTATTGGACTGCGACGGAAACTCGGGAGCGATTTCCCTGAACCGCTCGAAAAATTCAGAGTCCAAAGATGCTATAATCCTCTTGTCCAGAACCGCAGCAGTCTGGCCCGACGGAACAACTTGAGGGAGAAAGTGCTGGATGAAGTCCACGGCAGCTTTATGTTGTTCCGAAAGGGATAGCTCCAAATCATCCGTATCCCTTTCACCATCCGGTCGGACCTCATGATGCTCCCGGTCGTCCGCCCCCGATGCTTCGGCGGAGCGTACCGACCCAGCGCCGTCGGATAATTCCCGATCCGACACCGGTTCTGTCGGCTGCTGGGATGCTGCGATAAGTTGTGCTATCTGCACAAGTACATCCGGCATTGAGACCTGCGGAGGCGCAGTCTTTCGCTGCTTCGCCGAGGGCAGCTCCGCATCTGATGGCTCCCGTATACTTTTTCTATGCGAACGTCCGGAGTCCATCGGCCTCGTGTCCCTGGCTGCCGGATGGTGTGACCTGGTCGCCGAAGAATCCCTATCGGCGAAGCTGGTAAGATTTCGGCGGTCACGCAGCCAAGGTGCGGTCGTGTGCACTGACGAGAAGAAGAAGCCTGAGCAGTCTCCGCGGACTGCCTATACAACGGAGCGTCCCGAGGGACGGACATATGCTCCGCTTGCGACACATTTTGTACCACAACATCTGGTCCCAGATGTTGTTGTACGAGAGAGGGGCCTCTCTCGCTCGCGGCCCGGCTGGACCTGGACGAGCTAGGAACCGGACTCAAAGGCTTCCTCCGAGCTCGCCTACTATCCGCCGTCACTGGGTGTGCACGTTGAATGTTTATAGTGCTCGCATCACCCAACATTTCCTCCTGGACCGCATCGGACGAACCCGGCTGCCGAACCATTCGGTGAATGGACGCTACACTGGGCGAGCTAGCGGACGACATTTGTTTAATCTCCATGAGCACTTTTGCCGCTAGCTCTGTATTCATTTGTGACGACGGAAGCGCACTTGTGGAAGATAACATGGAAACACCCTGTTCTTGTTCCTCTGAAATAGAAACTGAGAGAGTAGAGTGACCTTGCGGAGAAAGAGCCGGCATCGCCCTTTCTCCAGTAACAACATACCGTGACACACGTTTCCAATGTTTGTCATCCCAATATTGACATATAGAACAGGGATTAGTGCGAGAACACTGACTACAATTAATACAATGATCATGAAAGTCAGAGGAAGATTTCTTCCTATTACAATTTGAACAATATCCTTTCATTGTGAAAAGTCAACAACAAGTCCTAGTTACTCGCACAAACCCCTGACACAAAGATACATAATAACATGATCCATTAATAATGAAAAAACAATTGCAAATCAAAATAATTTTTGAAAAATATTTTTTCAGCGAAGCCCAAGTTTCTGAAAAGTAACGTTGAGCCCCGATGGATCCGATGGCTAAGTGTGGTCAAAAATTTTAAATTTATATTAAATAATTAATGCGACACTTACGGATAATAGAAATGTATCTTATAGTGAGATAAACTACACCAAAGGCAAACAGCCCCCCTCAAAAAAGGCTGTTGCCAATGTAAACAAACAGTGTAAAACACCAGAAAACATGACTCCAGGCACTGAAAAAACTGGCCCGAAATCAGTCATCAAAATTACACTCTATCTGATGCAAGACAGAGACTCCCAGGGGAGAATCTGCAGAACATCAGATGGTAGATGCAGAACACAACGTTTATACACCCATGGGTGAAAACGTAACTATGGGGATAATAACAGAAAACATTCTGTAACCAAGCAACTCTCCCAAGAGAATTTTAGAAATGAATTTTCTCAAAAATATGCCAAAAGCATGGGAGAACTGCAAGGGGGGACTTAGAAGGCCAGGGGAGAGGAAACACTGAATAAGCAGTGCAACATTTTAGCAAGAATGACAACAAGAGGCCCAAGCCTCGAAAATAGGCAACTTAACATAATTTCATAAAAAATTTTAAGTACAGCCCTGATTATTTTTTGTCACTCTTTTTCCTCTCCTCCTTCTATATCCTCCTTAGAAACACCATTTCTCCAATAATTACGTGTCTGGCATCCTTTAAACTGAGATTTACAAGCACAAAGATCAGTGAGATATTGACTGATGAAGGGCCAAACAGAGAATGATAATTGGCGCCAATTTCGGAACGTCCTTGACACTGCGCATGCGCAGTAGGGGCGAAGTATGGAGGTCCTATAGGACATGATTTCTTTTTGTTTTGGATGCAAATTTTGGGGATTGGGGGGCAAAATTTGTGTTTGGCCCTGGTTTTGTTAGAGTTAGCACCAGCTAAGTCTGGGTCATTGGTACAGTATAAAAATATAGAAATTTTGGGCGGGGCAAAAATTCTTGCCCTCCCATAACGATGGCAAATATAGCCCCTAGAACTTCTCTTGAACAAATCTGAGCCTACACCTCAAAAGGAAGCTGCACACCTAATATCAAGGCTCTGCTAATGCTGTTTCATGAGAAGAAGATTTTTGAAGATTTAGGCTCACTTTTTGGGCGTGGCCCTACCAAGGGGCAGGTCAACTTGATTTGAACAAACTTGAATTGACATATGATAGGAAACATGCACAGCAAATTTTGTTGAATTTGGTCAAGAAGTTCATGAGAAGAAGTTGACAATGTAAAGTTAACGACGGACGACAGACGGAAAGTGATCAGTAAAGCTTCCCTTGATCTTCGCTCAGGTGAGCTAATAAAAAATTCCAATAAAAAAACAGCCAGAAAGCTTAGGAGTTTAACCAGAGGGTTCATGGAAGTATAAGGAAGGAACACATAAGCAACAGTAGGTAAATCATTAGCAAAACTAATGACATCAAGGCGTATATCCCAAAATTGGGTAACATGAAATAATTTTTATTATTTAAAAGTTACAGCCCTGAACGTCTCAAACCACTGTTGTTCAGTTCCATCATCAATTTACTGCCTTGAATCCACCATATATTTCATTGATTTGTGTCTGGCATCCAGCAAAAGAGACGTTTGAAGCACAGATGTCAGTTGAGATGTTTACTGACTTTGGGCCAAACAATGAATGATGTTGCACCAATTCTGGTCTCTTCTGAGAACTGCGCATGTGCAGAAATTAAAAGTATGGAGGGCCAGATAGGACTTTTAATTTTGGGTATTGTATGAAAACTTTGGAGATTGGGGGGGGGAGGGGGGGGGGGTCAAAATTTGTGTTTGGCCCTTGATAATATTGAGTTTGCACCAGCTAAGTCTGGGCCATTGGTTATTAGTATAAAAATACATTCAATTAAGTTTTGATGTTGGGAAATTTTTAAGAATCACTCACAATTTGAAGCGTTTAAAGTACAATTCCAAACAATTTCCTTTCCATCATTATGAACATGACACACAGTAGTTCACTTATAAATCCACACATGACATGCTAACAGTAAGAGGGTTGTACATTGACAACTCATCCAGAGTTTACTCCCGCCACAAAATGAACACGTATGTTCAGATAAAAAAAACGGTGGCCATTCTGAGATCTGAGAAACGTTTTAATACTTCTGTATTTTTTTTTATCAAAGACATCCAGAATGTTGCCCTGTTCCTTATTTTCTTTTATACATGTCATGCCTGTTGTTCCAATTCACCAGTAACACGAATTAATGTGCCCGATTTGGAATTTAGGCATCCATTTCCACGATTTTAATAACCTGCCATTTAAAATCCAGAACTAATTTTAGTGGGTTACATATATTTTCACCGTCAAAATTCCATCCATGTTCAGTTGTATTCATACATTCATTTCAAAGGACACTTGACAATGGAAACTGCAAAATAAATTTCTGTACATGCCATAATATATAGTTCAGTATGAAGAAAACGAAACAGTATTAAAACAAGAGCTGGATTGTCGTCCGGTGCATACCCCCACGTGGTGTACCGGCTAGTGTGGGCATACCTATGACCAACAAATATTATAGAAAATAATAATTTACTTAAGTTATGAAAGTTATGAATATTCTCTGATGGACTCACACATGGATAGACGCATAGACGCACAGATGGATGGACACATGTAATTCAGTATACCCCATTTTCTTCGAATGTGGGGGTATAAAAATGAAGTTACACAATGAAATCACCACTCTCAATTAACTGGTAGAGTGCTAGAAGCCACTATCAGGGCTTTAATATGAAGAGCAGGTACCTCAGCCTGAAGGTGTCATATTCTGTGGATGTGCTTTATATCATCTTAGAAGCAAAATTACTTAGTCTATACGGGTTTGCCTTGTTACAATTTATGGGTGAGTGCCTCTTGGCACTCTCCCATAAATTGTAACAAGGCAAAGACACATGAACAAATTTTGATAACCAAAACAAACTTAGCACTCTACCAGTTAAAATCACTCTCCTCACATTTTTCACTCTCGCAAACTTTATTTGAGATGAGCGATTTTCCACTCGCCTCCAATTTGCTCCCATTCGTCACTGCCTATACTGGTCTTATCTTGAACTCAGTTCAGTGCCATTCATTTTACATTTCATTTTTTCTCTAAATTTCCTACGGCAATCAAGTATTGGTCAAAGACAATAATTATTATTGTCATGTAGAATCTCCAATCAGTACCCAGTTTAACCCTTAGTCATCAGATTAATTTTACGTTAATAACCAACATATATACATTTACATAGCTGCAGATGACTTAACAGTGTCTCTGCATTATTATTTTTCGCAATAACGTAAATACACTGTAAAGATAAATGCATCCTCAAGTACAGTTCTCCAGGAGCAATACACCTGGGATTACTTTTACAGAGCAAAATAAAAAGGGCAGTTTGAGGCTATATGGGGACACAAGGGTTAAAGTTAAATTTACTAAACAAGTTCAGAAAATTGTAGGCTTCCTGTATGAAAAGACGGATAAAATTCATGGCTATTCAGTGCTATTTCTTTACATTTTCCAGCATTTTTCGAGGCCATCCAATAACCAAATTCAAGGATTTTCAAAGAACTGTCTTCACTAGTCCTAAATGGGACCCTGCAGCCATTACCCCCTTTTTCTACTTACCTTCAAGGAAAGGAGGGAGGAGGGGATAATGAACCTGAGGGTACTTGTAACATGATCTGTGGCATATAAAACTATACAGTTATGACTACATGCACCATTGACATTTATATTTTGAGAATATTCAGGGCTTTTCAAGATCTACTGACCTATTTTCCAGAATTTCAAGGCTTTGGTTGAACCTAAAATAAATTCAAGGCCATTCCTTGAATCAAAGGACTAGCAAGAAATTTAATGGATGAGTTTTGTAAATTTTACTTTAAACTGGGAATGTAAATAATAATCACTAAAAGTCCTTTCTGTTCAGGCCGAATGGTTGCAGCGTTCTAAGGGTGAAGATCCAATGGACCTCTTGCATCCGGCGCTGTATGGTGGTATTGGGTCCTTCTGGGTCGGAGTATAGGACCTCTATGATACGGTAACTTAAGTCCGATATTTGATGAGATGCATCCACCAAAAATAGTATAAATAGGGCGGAAAAACTATATCCCACTACAACACAACATCGCCTCTGACGAGTTCCCAATAGGAACGAAACCGGTCAGGCTATTTGTTTACTACTATTTATTAAAGAATACTTTACCTCACATAGGATATCCCTTTCAGTAGGCCCTCTCGGACTTTTCAAGTTGTTTATCATATTAAACTGGGAATGGGTTGAAGATTCTATTTATCATTTCATCCAAAACCTGATAAAATATCCCTAAATGGATTGAAAAACAAACTGTGGCTTCTGTAAGTCTTTGAATTACGTTGTTAAAAATAATGCTCAAAAAATTGTTTCCAATGACACACACATTTCAAAGCATGGGGGAACAGAATTTTATTTTTACAAAGGTACGAAACTCATTAAACTTTTACATAATGAATTTGCCACAACAAACCATATAATTTACTAATTGAACAGTTGAAAAAAACAAACAAATTTTCACGAAATTTCAACAAAACCATTTTGTGTGATCCCTCGTAGAGCTTGTTCCAGTGACAGTTCACATGATAGGGTTCTGTTGAAATTGTTCGAAATTTTTGAAAAATTAAAATTACAAATTTTTATAGTGTGCATTGCATAAAGGGTTAAATGACTTCAAAGGAAGTATTTTTATTTCATTCCTCACAACACGAGACAATGACAGGGCTGAAGTTTCAAGTAAGAATTCAACTGCATACACCATCAGTGGCAGATTCAGCCTACCCACTTGAGCTGCCCAAGCGGCACTCAGATTTTGTCAAGCTATCTCAAAAATCAAGATCCAATTCCTCTTTAACCCTTAGGTTCTCAGATTAATTTTAAGTTAATAACTACCGTATATACAAGTACACAACTGCAGATGTCTTAACTGTGTTTCTACATTATTGTTGGCTGTCTGTACAGGCAACCAACAATGACGTAAAAATACTGTCACCAATCCAGTGTCACAGAACACAGGTTTTCCTGGGGCCCAGTTGATTCACTCTCAGCACAGCACAAACTGTGACGGAACAGGGATTCCCCACAATCAACCACGAACAGAACATGTGACGGGACTGTGCCGACTGGCACAAATTTACACCTCCTCGCGAGGTGGTGCAAGATTTGTGCCGTGACGTCATTCGACAAAATGTCTGACAGACAGATGATGTTTCAATGCGAAGAATGCCAATTATTATTCCCGGATATGAAAGATTTTGAAGGCCATATACCATCGTGCAATGGACCAGTTGGTAGCTGGTTGATTCACCGGTACAAGTGACATCATAACTTTGTTACAATTTGTGCTTTGCCGAGAGTGAATCAACCGGGCCCCTGGAGTATGAGTTAGTGATGATTTTTCACTGAAAAAAGGCTTAAAATTCATTCTTTGGATACCAATATTCAAAAGTTTTCTTGGGGGAGGCCATCCAAACCCTCACCAGTGACCTATGGTTGGAGGATACACCCACCCCCAGCATCACTGAGATTTACGGTCTGGATACACCCCGACCATGGCTACTTACTGAATATTATTAAATGACTATGCTTAACCACTTTTTAAAACAGTCAGATCATGTGACAAAAACTATTATCAAGCTCATAAACAGAAGTAGTGAAACTGCATTAACCCTCTGCACACTGTGAAAATAGCAAAGTTTTCAACAGCAAATATTTCCTGTAACGCAGTTTGATATTGAACCAAATATACCCTGTTTGATAAAGCAGTGAGCTCTGTCAAACAAGATATAACTGGTTAAATTCAGAGAAAAAGTTAAACAAGAGAAAAACAGAGTGATTGGAGAGAATTGTTGCGCTACCAGAGTGCTGGGGGTTATAAATGAAAGCCAAACTTACCAAACAGACCACCTTGTGAAGGACTTTTTGGAGGTGGAAGACCAAAAAATAATTGTCCTATTCTGTCCAGATACTGAAAATATAAGTGTACATATATCATTGGTGGGCTTCCACAATGTCATATCCCAAACTTTCCAACTTTCCAGGAGAGGCAAAAAACTGGATAACTCCAAAAATGGGTAACAAAGAACAAGAGTAACAGTTGCTCTTCAAGCAAAAAGCCACATTTATTGTTTCAGAGAACATTTTGAGTCTATTAGATGTGATTTCTAAGCGAAACCTGACTTTCTCGTTTAGATATGATATTTTTTGAGTTAACCCTTTACCAAGCGTAACGGTCAAAACCTATTCACAAAAATCGCTATTTAATTTTCATTATTTTTTCATTTTTTTGTCTCAAAAACATAGGTTATGACCCCTCATTGGAACGAGCTCGTCGAGGTCATTCCAATGAGGGGTCATAACCTATGTTTTTGAGACAAAAAAAATGAAACAAATTAAAAATTCAAGAATTTTTTTTGCAAGTGTCGTCTGCTTTTCGTGTTAGGTAAAGGGTTAACTTACTGTCATGGAAATTATACATCTTTAAGTTGATTATATCTCTGTCAATTTATGACCTGAGCCATTCAATCTAGGAACTTGTTTGTCAAGGCTCCCTGTCTGTTTCATTTCCACTTATCAGAAACATGCTGACTGCCTCCATTCACAGGAGAGGAATTTAGATATTTTCTGAAAAAAAATGCTATGAAGATATGACATTTAGAAACTATATGTGAACATTTCGGACCAAAAAATACTATTCACCTGGATCAATTGCTTGTGATCTTGTACATCTTATGTAATCGAACCCATAAATTCCAAATTTGTGAAAAAGTGTTTTGCACCAAAATAAGAAATATGACCTTTTGGATGCCCACTAAAGATATGCATAGAGCTGAAAAACTTATTACATATGTATCTACTATGCGACTTCTATTAAAGATTTTAACTATTTATTTGACAGAATTTTCAAACAAACAGTTCCTATTAACAAATAAAGCCTTAGACTGTTTTTGCAGAAATAATGAAAAGTGCAAAAGGAGCTTGCTGCAATGAGGGATAATGGATTACATTTAAAACAAGAGCACCACCAGGTGTGGCTAAATATGCCTGTTAGCCATTTTGAATTGTACTACCAAAAATATAAAAAATTTACCTTATAAAGAATATCTGATATACCCTGAAATGAAAATGTTAACAATACTGACAAAATTACAAGTCTAAAAAAAGGATCTGTAACTCACGTAAAAAGAATTGGACAGAGCCCGTATTCAAACTTGGTCTGTATTATTATCTGGGAAACACACACACAAACCTTGGTGGAGATCAAATGATCCAAACTGGAGTTATCGGTCGGAAACCAAAAATGTTGATAGTCAAATTCCAAGTCAAACAAGAGGCCCCACGGGGCCTGAAGCACTCATCTTGAACAGAACACAATATAAACAGAGTCCAAGAATGAATCTAGATTAAGCAATCCATCTCCATAGGATACACTCACTGTCAATTCTTCAGTCCCTCAGGAGCGACAAAAATAATCCGGGCTTCATGCCTTTTCTTCAGTTGATCATAATGTAAAATGTAGAGCTCCCCTCTAACGCCCCTTGATACAACCTTTGTAGATTAATCTTAGTTACACACCTCTAGAGGGTACTGAACACAAAATTTTTAATTCTTCAGCAAAATGCCCAATTCCGGCTCCCATAGGGAGAACAAATATTAACCCAGGCTCTCGATTTGAACACAGTTGAATCTGACTTCCCTTGAGATGTTGTGTACCAAACATGAAAGCATTCTGACTGTTGGATCTGAAGAAGAGAAATTTTGAAGAAATTTCTTCATATTGCACTAAGTTAAAATTTGGGCTACCATAGCGAGCTCAAATATTAATCTACGGATCCAATTTGAACAAATTTGAATCTGACCCCCCTAGAGATGTTGCATACCAAATATGAAAGCATTCTGACTAGTGGATTTGAAGAAGATTTTTGAAGAAATTCCCTTATATTGTACTAAGTTAAATTTCAGGTTCCCATATGGAGCCCAAATATTAATCCAGGCACTCGAATTGAACAAACATGAATCTGACCCCCCCCCCCCCCCCCTCCCCCCCCCCTGAGAAGTTGTATCCCAAATATGAAAGCATTCCGATTGGTGGATCGGAAGAAGAAGATTTTTAAAGAAATTTCCTCATATCACACTAAGGAAAAATTTGGGCTACCATAGAGAGCACAAATATACACCTAAGGATCCGATTTGAACAAACTTGAATCTGACCCCCCTAGAGATATTGCACACCAACTATGAAAGCATTCTGACTGGTAGATCTGAAGAAGAAGATTTTTAAAAATTATCCCCCATATTGAACAAAGTTAAAATTTGGGCTTCCGTAACAATGATGTATACCAAACATTAAAAGATTCTGACTGGTGGTTCTGAAGAAGATTTTTAAAGAATATTCCCCATATTACCCTAAGTTAAAAATTTGGGCTCCTGTATTGAGCCCAAATATGAACCAATGGGCTTTATTTTATCAAACTTGTATCTGACCCCCCTATGAATGCTGTATTCCGAATATCAAAAGATTCTGATGATTGATTCTGGAGAAAAGATTTTTTATATTTTTGTAAATATGCTGACTCAGCATTTTTTCGATGCCCATTACAGGACACCCTAACATAACCAATGGCAATTTTTTTATATAATTCAATTCTACTGGTCCTAAGGATGTTTCATACCAAATAACAGCTCTCTGTTCTGTGTGGTTTGGGAAATATGGGCGTTTGAAAATATTTCTATTTTCAGCTCCCAGGGTTCCCATGGGGATGCAGGAATTTTTTTTTTTTGCATGAGTCAAGTACCAAATTTGGTTCCAACTGGACCATCAGTTCAGAAAATAGAAATTTTGGGCGGGACCAAACATCTTACCCCTCCCATTACAAAGCCAAATATTGCTTCATGAACTTCGTTTGAACAAACTTGATTCTACACTTCAAAAGGAAGCTCCATAACAAATATCAAGTCACTGTACACACTGGTTCATGAGAAGAAGATTTTAAAAATATTTTGGAGCATTTTTCCCCACTCCCTCCCTATGGGGCTGGGCATGTTGAGTTGAACAAGATTGCAGTGTTCCTTTGGGACCATCACTTACACAAACTTTCACTTGAATTAGCCCAGTGGTTTTGGAGGAGAAAACCAAAACATGGTGCTGACAAACGACGGACGGATGGACGATGGACTGAGAGCGATGAGATTAGCACAGCTTGACTTTGTCAAGATGAGCTAAAAAGGGCCTTAGCTCACGCAAGAATATTTGGACGGAACCCATATTCAAACTTGGCTTGTATTACTAGCGGGGTAAATACACATATCAACTTTGGTTAAGATAAAAAAATCCAAATTGGAGTTATCGGTCAAAAACCAAAAATGTTAACCTAAGTTGAAAAAGGGCTGTAACTCATGTAAAGGTAATTGGACAGGACCCATATTCAGACTGGGCCTGTATTACTAGCTGGGTAATACAAATACCAACTTTGGTTGAGTTCAAATAATCCAAACTGGAGTTATCGGTCAGAAACCAAAAATGTTTAATGGATGGACAGATGGACGGACAGACAGACAGATTACATAATACCATTTTTTAAACAGGCATATAAAATTAAAATAGAACTACTCAAAATTATTGAGGGGTATTTACAAACACCATTCTGAACTGCTATTCAATTTCTAAAGAAATTATAAAAAATGCCAATTATGTGAGAGGGTACCCCTATAACTGCAAAACTACTCTGTTGTGAACAAATAGCTCCATGGACTGAAGAACAATTAAGTATAAATTTTGGTTATCAACAGCACAAGATTACATATACTAGCTCCAATTCTACTCACACAACATACTCTTATAACTTCCGTGTACCCACTCCCTAGGCACTATACAAACAAGTAAAAAGTTGGCACAGCCAACAGACACTCTCCGATAATGCAAACAGACCAATATTTCAGACAGAAGACATGTGAAGTAAACTAGCAGTAGCTACAAGATTATCTGTATTGGATGATATGTCAATTTTGGTTTCAATCAGGACCGATAAAATTTTAAGTTCAAGGTCACTGTAACCTTGAACTTTGGCACAATGACCTAAAAATATTCTCCTTTGATTATGCTCAACCCACAAGTCAAGTTTAGTTAGGATCGAGCAAGCAAAATTTCAATTAGAGAAGCCGACTAAGGTAAATGTTAAGATCAAGGTCACCTTGACCTTTGGCACAATAATCCCAAAATGAATAGGGTTCTTCTCCTCATCACACCTAAACCACATGCCAAGTTTCGTTTCAATTGGTCAAGCGGAATTTTAGTTAAAGAGTGGAAACCAACTTCATCTACAGACAGACAGACAGACAGACAGACAGACAGACAGACAGACAGATGCACAGAGAGCACCACAGCTATATCTGCCTGAAATTTATCCGGAAACCATTAATTTTACCATTTTGCAGCTTTTCAAAGGGCATTACTCTGGAATGAGAAATACCATAACAATGAAAATCAAACCTGACCTGCATTTATGGTAGGTAGTAATGTTACAAAATAATAAGATCATACATCAAAGCAAACTGGAGTTATCATCTGATTTTACCATTTTGTGGCTTTTCAATGGGTATAACTCTGGAACAGGAAATGCCATAATGGTGAAAATAAAACTTGATCTGCATTTCACGGTAGGTGGTAATGTTGCAAAGTAATAAAGTAATGCATCAAACCAAACTGGAGTTATCATGCAGAAACCATTGATTTTACCATTTTGCAACTTTTCAAGGGGCATAACTCTGGAACAGTAAATGCCATAACACTGAAACAGTAAATGCCATAATGCTAAAAATCAAACTTGACCTGCCTTTCATTGTAGGTAGTAACTGTACAAAACAGAAAGGTCATACATCAAATCAAACTGAGGTTATCGTCGGAAAACGATGTTTCAGATGGACAAACAGACAGATGCATGGACAGACAGACAAAGCATGGACTATATGCTCTCCAGAAATTTTTTTCGGGGAGCATAATAATTGTTGAAAAGTTTATCTGAATTGAAAGCTTTAAATGTGTTTGCTAAATGTCAAGCACATGCATAATGGTTCAGAGAATCCTGATAGAAAAAGTACCTCAGAACATCAAGGACTTCTTTTAGAAATTTTCAAGACATTTTCAGTTCCTTATCGATAAATTATTTTAATCAGCTTTAATGTTTCCCAATTTATTTATTTATTGGGGTTTAATGACACTTTTGACAGCCAGGGTCACCTCATGTCATACAGTTTTACAGGTGGACAAACCCAG
Organism: Pictodentalium vernedei; assembly: GCA_031216915.1. Taxonomy (NCBI): domain Eukaryota; kingdom Metazoa; phylum Mollusca; class Scaphopoda; order Dentaliida; family Dentaliidae; genus Pictodentalium; species Pictodentalium vernedei. The sequence continues at coordinate 318,934,179 of CM062297.1, forward strand.
AGTACCTGGAGAGAACCACCTAGCAATGGCGAGCAACTGTCAGACTCCCCAATGTACTAACTCCACTCCAGCAGGGTAAGCATTGGTTGAAGACAAGTATACCATTGACTTGCAGTACGCCTTAGTACAGAGTAGGGTTGGGCGGTTTATCAGTTCGTTTTTTTTTCAAAACCGAAACCGAACTGCTGCCTTAACAAAAAACCAAGATTTTTGGTTTCAACAAATTTCCCCAAATTGGTAAGTTTATGACCCCTCAATCACTTGCTTTCCGCATGCCAAAGGCTAAAATGTCAGGCAAAGATAAATGCTGTGCCGTTTATGCTTACTTTGAGAGGACTGACAATAAATCCCTCCACCCCCCCCCCCCCTCTCAAATAGTGGTAGTAGATTTGCTGTATCTTAAACGATATCTACAGAACCACCACCAGAAGGAATACGAAATTTTAAAAAGTCTTACAAAAGAATCCACACATGCAATTCAAGAATCGTTGAGTAAATTTAATGAACAGGGCATAGCCCCAGGTTCACTCATTATCGACCACATAGGTATTGCAAGTTACCTGACAATAAATGGTGTAAAAGTAATGTAAATTATCTTTGAACCCAAATCATCTGCGCACGGCTAATAGTAAATTTGATTGGAGGTAAACATAAAATTTATTGAGTTTTACAACCTCAAAGTTCACATGGGAAAAAATGACGGGTAAATTATGTTAATTAACCAAATTCTGGCATGTTCTCTCATGTCACATGCTCAAGAGATAATGCTGCGCATTGGTAGTTCTGTTTTTTGTCAACAATAAAATGGTTAAATTAAAATAGAACATCTCCTGTTAAATGGATTGCAGGTAACTATTGAAAGATTTTTTTAAACTTATTGGGAATTGTTTATATACTATTTGAACTTACTTTAAGGAATCACACAGTACTGCAGGTCTATCAGGTATAAACTGTCAAGTGTCATTCCAATACGCAGTTGTTTATAATCAACACATGTTTTCCCATGTGTATTTTGTGTACACAACAAATTGCAAGTCTGCAATATTGCAAACTTTCAAATCCCATTACGCAGCCATCTTCCTTCATAAACATCAATCACCTGTCTTGACCGAGATGAAAGCAACACAGGGATCAGCCAAGAGGGCGCGAAGTGAAGTTGGCAATATCTTTGCCTTGGCACCGCTCACTTCACCCAATTTCTATGTTTGGGCAAAATCAAAGTCAAAAACGAACCTCTACAGTCGAAATTAAGAGAGATATTGGGAAAAGATTGGAGTGAGTGAGTTACCAAAAAAAGTTATTTGTACTTCATGACTTACTTCAATAATAGTTATCAAAATCACAAGAAGTTAAAAAATTTATAGTAATTTATATATTTTTTATACTTACCAATGACCCAGACATAGCTGGTGCTAACTCTTAAAATATAGGGCCAAACACAAATTTTGCCCCCCAATCCCCAAAATTTGCATCTAAAACTAAAGAAAACATGTCCTGAGAGGCCCTCCACACTTCGCCCCTACTGCGCATGCGCAGTGTCAAGGACGTTCCGAAATTGGCGCCATTTATCATTCTAATAACCAGTGCCTGGTAAGCGCTATGTACTCAGCGGGGAGGCAAGAGTTCCCAACTCCTGGGAGGGCCATCCCCGTCTGGGTCATTGGTAAGTATAAAAAATATATAAATTACTATAAATTTTTTAACATTTTTATACTGTACCAATGACCCAGACATAGCTGAATAGTAAAAAGGCTGGAGGGCCAAGGACATAGAGCAAAATGGAATACGCTCAATAAAATAAAATAGAGTCATCCCCTGTAGGGAAAAGAAGTAATAGGCCTTACATGTATCTTTCTTATTTATGATAAATTAGAAAGATACAACACCTTCCAAAAATTGAGCTTCATACATCCATGTACTCTATTAATATCCAATAATCCTTATACTAATAATTTTTAAAGTAAGCCAATAATAAAGTAAGTCTAGAGAATAGAGACTCTTATACTCCTAAAAGTGTGTGAGAATTGCATAATCATGTCCGTTGACATACGCAATATTCAAAAGCTATACTTTAAAAACTAAGACTTGAATGAATTTTATAAACTTAAACTTCTCACTAAACAACCATCCCAATAACAGCTCAGAATTACTAACTCCGGAGGAGGTATCCCCTTGTTTCATAGTAAAAACAGGTGACCCAAGGGAACACCCTCCCCCCCCCCCCCCCTTTTCTTGCCCTGGGTCAAATAGCCCAGAGCGAAGAGGGCAGCCGAACGGAGACACTGCCGAAACAGACAGCCTACCTAGCTATAGTAGCAACTGTTAAGTGAATGACATTCTGAGCAGTAGATAATAGACCTAACAATAGAGGCCTCCAGAAATGGACTCGATATTTCTGAGATAAAATTCATGAATGGATGGCTGAGCGCAATGAGCAGCCTTCAAAAATCTATAATAGCAACACTATTAATGTAAGCCCAAGAAGTAGAAGAACTCTTACTTCATGAGCCGAAATCTTAAGCACAACTGCTAAGCCAATGATATACCATAAGCAGTACGCTAGTTAATAGAATCCATTAACAATAAAATGGAGCGTAACGTCCTTCTACTAGACAACAAAGACAGAAGAAGCTTACGCCCTTGTAATAAACAGATATCTGTTTATAAATACATAAACTGTACCCGGAAAGAGTAAAGGCCTATGCCCATACGAAGACGGAAGGACCTTAAAATAATAGGTTCCGGATAATAGGAGCCTAACTCTTATGCAACAATCCAACCTAAATAGTAACGGAAGTATTGATTCCGAAACTATGAAAGTGAAAATCATCCATCGATAGTGCATGAAACTCACTGACTCTACAGTAAAAGAGAAACCAACAGAATTACTGTCTAAAAGGTCAGAATTTGAAAACTACTGTTTCCAGAGGCTCAAATGATTACTTAGCTAAATAAGAACCTGAAGTTAAAATCCGTATAGGAATTTAATCTAAAGATTCTAAGTCTATTTATCAAAAAGTTACTAACTGACTTAGATAAAGAGACAAAAGACTCAATTGTAAACTATCGTAGAGTGCATAGGTATGAGGTAACATAAACCTATAACCTAAATAACAACAGGCTGCAGTAGATCTTGTGAAACAAGTATACTAAAAAATAGCAATGAGTAGTATGGAGGGATCAACCATATGAACATAATGATCCCTACACCACGACGGAAGAGCCTCCACTTTAGTCGCATAGAATAGCGAAGAAGAGGATCTCCTATAGTAAGAAATCGCGTCCAAAGCTCGTCCAGTACAGTGCTTACAATGCAATACGGACCACACAACGGAATACATGAAGGTTGCGACCTTGCTGGTTGTGATAAAGATGACACGATTTACCCAGTGAAAAAAGATCCTCACATAGAGGAAGATTTCACGTTAAGATCCATAGTAGACAAGAGAGTAAATTACTCATGATCTCTGTGAAGATAGAGATGCTATCAACAGAAATGTATTGTGGTTGTTTATCTTAGCAATACCTGCTAAAAACAACAGCGCCGGAGGATACGCGTATCCTATCATTCCGTCCTATAGATCAATAGAGCGTTAACAGTATTAGCTCAGAGATCTGGACAAGCCAACACATACGTCTGCAATTGATTAGCAAGCTGTGTCATAAATAAAACATCATTGGGCGCTCCCATAGATAGCAAATCTGATTGAATACTTGTTTGTTGAGAGTCCATTCTGACAGCAACAAGCGACCCGTAAGAGAACGGGAGTGCGATAAAACAATCAGACGACCCAGAATATGACGGACCAAAACTGAACTTGGTGTACTATAACCAACAGACGGATTCTTTCCATTAAATTGAATAACGGAAACGAAAAAGTGCCCCCTGGTTCCGGAGATACGCCACTACTGTCGAATTAAAGGACAGGAATTTGGGCATGCGTTTCTGAATAATGTTCATGCAATGACATAAAGCAAGCCTAAAAAACATTATTCCGCGGAAGTTAACTGATAGCTAAAAGACTGCGGAACCCAAAGACCCTGGCACTTCGAATCCGTAGGGATCAGTATATATCCCAATCTGTTTGACTGGCAACCGTCATAACAGCCACACTCGGGTCCGGCAACTGCGGCGGCACTCTCTGAGTCAACCACCGAATGTTTGCCCCAGTCTGAATCTCTTGTAACACTAGATAGACAAGAGAATGTATAAATCAAGCAATTCATGGATTGCCGGAAAGTTGCCGTCGAAGAGAAGCTCCTCCGAGAACGAAGCGACTCTGAGAGAGTTCTTAACCTACTATCCACGCGTGGATGTAGCTAGGGCTGCATCACGTCTAACCAACTCCAATCAGCCACTGAAGGGCGGAGTTATACGTGAACAAACTACTGCCCTCAAAAGAAATTACACTGAGAATAATATCCCGTAAATCTTTTCTTGAAGACGTAATGATAACGCCTCAGCAAGGCGGATTACGTATAATAAAGCGTCTAAGTTAAGTCTACTATACATAATGTCGTTCCCAACATTGAAATTGGAAAAGACATAAACGGTGAAAAAGAATATATGCAGTCTTTAATCACACCGTCTAGACGCATATGAACTCTCGGTATGCCCTGTTCTGCCAAAATAAACTATATGTAAAAAAGATAAAATGGCAGAAATGAGCCACGCGGACAAGAAACTAAACTATCATGCTTAGTAGCAGGCTTGTATATATATATAAATATATAGCGTCGAAAAATAAAACACATGTTGTAATGACAATATTGGACTGCGTCGGTAAGTCAGGGACAAAGTCCCTGTACCGATCGAAAAATCCGAGTCCAATGACGCTATAAGTCTCTTATCCAAGATCGCAGCAATGAAGTCCGAAAAATAATCACTGGAAGAAATGCCAGAAGATATGAAAGGCATCTTCCGATACTACTAAAGGGAAAACTCGAAATCTTTCGAATCCCTTTCGCCATCCTGTCGGACCCTATAAAGCGTTCGGTCGTCCGTAGCTTGATGCAACCGCGGACCGCACCGACCCAGCGCCGTCGGATAATTCCTGATTCGACCGAGAAACCGTCAATTGCTGGGATGCTGCGAAACAACTGTGCTAACTCGGATAGCACGTCCGTCACTGAGGCCTGAGGAGCAGCGGTCTTACGATGCATTGCCGCAGGAAGCTCCGAGATCGTTACCCCGTGCATACTTCCAATATGCGAGCGAACGGAGTGTATAGGCCTCGTGTCCCTTGGCTACCGGATGGCGCGACCTATTCGCTGTGGAATCACTGAATGCCGAAACAGATCGGATACTCGAGGTCACGTAGCCAATGTGCGGTCGTGTGCCCTGCTGTGAGGATGAGGAAGCATTAAAGACAGTCTCTCGGACTGTCAATATAACAGAGCGTCCCGAGCAACGGACATATGCTCCGAATGTAAATATCTGAACCACAACATGCGGTCTCCTATGTTGCTGGCTTCCTCCGATCTGTCCTCAATCTGCCGTCACTGGGTGAGTACTAAAGTAATTAAAGTGCTCGCATCACCCAAATCTCCTTCCTAGACCGCAACGGACGAACCCGGCAGCCGAACCATTCGATGAATGTACGCTACACCGGGTGAGCTAGCGAATGTCACTCCGTAAGCGATAGACATATTCCATGAGCACTTATTGCCGCTAACTCTTCATTAACTATGACGACAGAGGCACACTTTTGAAAGACATCTCCATAACTCTTCGAACAAGAAACCAGAAATGCTTGGATAGCAAGCATAAAATAATAATATATATAGCGTCGTTCAATAATTCGAAAGTTTGTGTGACATTATTGGACTATGTCGGAACTGAGGGACGATGTCCCTGAACCGAACCAAAAATTTCTAAGTCCACCGACGCTATCAGTTTCTTATCCGGCATCGCAGCATATGTTGTTCCGAAAGGGAAAGCTTGAAATCCACCGAATCCCTTTCGGTATCCCGTCGGACCGGATGAAACTTTCGGACGTCCGTACCCGCTTCCGCGGAGCGTCCCGACCCAGCATCGTCGGATAAAATATATGCAACAGATTCAGTTGATGCTGGGATGCTGCGATAAACTGTGCTATTAAGGAAAGCACGTCCGTTCCCGAGGCCTGTGCAGTAGCGGACTTACGATGCATTGCCGCTGGAAGCTCCGTGTACGTTGACTCCCGCATGCTTCCTATGCGAACGTCCGGAGTCTGCAGGCCTCGAGTCCCCGGCTACCGACCCAGCGCTGTCGGATAATTCTCGATCCGACACCGTTTCTGTTGGCTGCTGGGATGCTGTGATAAGCTGTGCTATGTGCACAAGAATGTCCGGCGTCGAGACCTGCGGAGGCGCAGTCTATCGCTGCTTCGCCGAGGGCAGCTCCGCATCAGATGGCTCCCGCATACTTTTCCTATGCGAACGTCCGGAGTCCATCGGTCTCGAATCCCTGGCTGCCGGATGGTGTGACCTGGTCGCCGAAGAATCCTTGATCGGCGAAGCTGGTAATATATCGGCGGTCACGCAGCCAAGGTGCGGTCGTGTGCGCTGACGAGAAGAGGAAGCCTTAGCAGTCTCAGCGGACTGCCTATACAACGGAGCGTCCCGAGCGACGGACGTATGCTCCGCTAACGACACATTTGTACCACAACATCTGGGGCCAGATGTTGTTGAACGAGAGAGGGGCCTCTCTCGCTTGCCGTCCGGATGGACCGGAACGAGCTATGAACCGGACTAAAAGGCTTCCTCCGTTCTCCCTCCGATCCGCCGTCACTGGGTGTGCATTAAGTTAATTTTATAGTGCTCGCATCACCCCAAAATTCCTTCTAGACCGCAACGGACGAACCCGGCTGCCGAACCATTCGGTGAATGGACGCTACACCGGGCGAGCTAGCGGACGTCAAAGGCCGTCGAACCTACTAGGGTCCTCTTAGGCAATTGGCGTATTACATGAGCACTTTTCCGCTAGCCCTTCATTAATTGTGACGACGGAGGCACACTGTTGGAAGACATCACAGATACATCACCCTAATCTTGATCGTCTGAAATAGAAATTGATAAAGTAGAGTGACCCTGCGGGGAAAGGACCGGAGTGTCCAAATCCCCAACAACATACCGTGACATACGCTTCCCATATTGTCATCGAAATCATACGATACAGAACCGGAGTAAATGCGAGTACACTGACCACATATAGAATGATAATAAGGTCAGAGGAAGACTTCCTCTTAAAACAATTGATCAATATCCTTTCAATGTGAAAAGAAAACAAGTCCTGGTACTCGCACTAACCCCTGGCAATCAAAATACATAATAATAATATGATCCATTAATATAGAAAAAATAATTGAAATCAAAATATTTTGAAAAAATATTTTTTCAGAACAGCCCAAGTTTCTGAAAAGTAACGTTGAGCCCCAATGGATCCCAAGCCTAAGTGTGGACAAAAATTTTAAAAATATTTTAAACAATTTATTCAACACTTACGAACAATAATAATGTATCTAGTTATGATTGAAATAACATAAAGATATTATTATTTAGAAATCCCCCCCTCACACAGAGGGCTGTTGTAAATGTAAACAATGAGTGTAAAAACACTAAAATAAGACTCCAGGCACCCAGGCCCGAAATCAGTTACCAAAAATACACCATCTGATGCAAAACAGAGACTTCCAGGGAAGAAACTGCAGAACATCAGATGGTAGATGCAGAACACAACGCCTAACCACCCGTAGGTGAAGACGTAAACATGGGGAAAGAACAGAATTCATTCTGTTATTCAGCTAAACTCCCAAGAAATTTTAGTAATAATAATTACAGAAATTATGCCAAAAGCATGGGAGAATAGCAAGGGGGAACTTAAAGGACAGGGAGAGAGGAAAAACACTTGAAAAAACAGTGTAACTAAATAATCAGAATGACAACAAAATGGCTGCTGCCTTGAAAATAGGTAACTTAACATAATTTCATTAAAAAATTTTAAGTTACAGCCCTGATAATATTCTGTCACACATTCTTTTCCTCTCCTCCTTTTCTATCCTCCTTAGAATCACCATTTCACTAATATTTATGTGTCTGGCATCATTTAAACTGAGATTTAAAAGCACAAAGATCAGTCAGATGTTAACTGATGAAGGGCCAAACTTAGAATGATAAATGGCGCCAATTTCGGAACGTCCTTGACACTGCGCATGCGCAGTAGGGGCGAAGTGTGGAGGGCCTCTCAGGACATGTTTTCTTTAGTTTTAGATGCAAATTTTGGGGATTGGGGGGCAAAATTTGTGTTTGGCCCTATATTTTAAGAGTTAGCACCAGCTATGTCTGGGTCATTGGTACAGTATAAAAATATATGGTTTGTGTTCCTTTCATTCCACTGTCATTTGAAGCAGGAATCATTAAGATACACAAGGCAGTCCATTTTGAAGCGATGTGATAATTACCAAAATAAGCACAACAATTGCACATTATCCACCAAAACCAGGGTGAGAGCTTAGCGACTCCTTAACTGGTAGAGTGCTAGAAGCCACTATCAGGGCTTAAATATGAAGAGCAGGTACCCCAGCCTGAAGGTGTCATATTCTATGGATGAGCTTCACATTATCTTAGAAGCGAAATTACTTAGTCTATATGGGTTTGCTTTCTTACAATTTATGGGAGAGTGCACTCTCCCATAAATTGTAACAAGGCAAAGACACATGAACAAATTTTGATAACCAAAAATAACTTAGTATTCTACCAGTTAAAAAATAAGGAAATGTTGATTTTGGATAAAATGTATCTTCTCTTGTAAATATTTGCATCTTGACAAGGCCCCAAATCTCACCGACAGAACAGGGCAGACCCACCAGTGGTGGAGCCATGGTTTAAAATCCTGGAGGAACATGCTGGTGAAGAGTTTGGTGGATGGAAGGGGGGGGGGGGAGGGGGGGGATAATCTCAGGACAGGGGGTACTGTACTTGTATTGCGGGCTGGAAATCAAAAAGAATCTTTTCAAATTTACGGATGGGAGGAGTAAGTGGGATTGGGGGGGGGGGGGGAGTGGGAGGACTGGTCTCCCTAGATACCCCCTGGCACCAGTCCGCTCCACCACTGTAGCCCACCACAATATGTCCATTAGCTGAGAAGAGTGGTGAGCACTGAGTAATCCGGGTGACTCAACTTGCTGTATGAGCCTCTTGACTTGGATGACAAATACAGACACATTTTATGTACATTACCCTTTAAAATGCGGATTTCCACAATAAAAGCGAACCGAAAACCGAGTTTTTGTACAAAACCGAAACTGAACTGAAATGCAAATTTCAGAACTTCCCAGCCCTAGTACACAGTGCCACTGTGCCCCAATGTGGGTTACTGGGATGAGGTGTCTTGCCAAAGGACACAACACAGTTATCCCTGATGGGGATCGAGGCATGGGCCTTTCAGTTTGAAGTCCAATTTCGTAAACACTGAGCCATCATACTCCTGAAAGCTTCTCAAGGATCAGTGTCAGTAGCGCTGGGTGGTTTCCGGATAAATTGGGTATAGCGGGTCAAAAATGAAAGTGTCAATGACACTGTAGCTCAACTTGTCAAGACATGTACATGTATAGTACATAACACAGCAATGACAAACATCTAGGTAATGACCTGATAACAAAGGTACATATAAAGTATTTTAACGGTCTGTACATAAATACTGGCTGTAGCCTGTAACAATTGTATAGGTAAAGTACTGTAAAGGTGGGTGACAGTCAGATGCTAAACTAGAAAAGAAATCTTTTGAGTCCCAGAGTGGGTCTGACTGAACCCGAAAATATTTGTTCTCATAGCACAGTGATAACAAAGGCACCCCAAAACACACTCATTCCTGTCCCAAGGTGAAAACAAAGGTACCCAAGAAGTTTCGTGAAGATCAGTTCATAAATATGAGCTGTATAGAAGTTGTGACAAAAAACTGATTGGACCTAATTTCGGTACAAAATGGCCACTGGCAGCCATTTTGAATTTTGGACCGAACTCAGAAACACTCGTTCTCGTCCCAAGGTGATAACAAAGGTACCCAAGAAGTTTCGTGAAGATCGGTTGATAAATACAGCCTCTAGCCCGAGCCGTATTGACATGTGCACTTACAGAGTATAAGTAGCACTAAATAAATCAAAATTCATCTAATTTGCATAATTTCTGCACGAGAAAAAAACCTGTGCTATATGTGATGTATTCCATGTTACTAAACATTCATACAAAAATTTATTCAAATCAGAACTTTCATACAGAAGTTCTGTACAAAAGACTGATTGCACTAATTTTGGTACAAAATGGCTGCTGGTGGCCATCTTGAATTTCGGACCACACCCCAAAACACTTGTTCTCATCCCACAGTGATAACAAAGGTACCCAAGAAGTTTCGTAAAGATCGGTTCATAAAAATGGCCTCTAGCCTGAGCCGTATAAAAGTTGTGTACAAAAAACTGATTAGACCTAATTTCGGTACAAAATGGCCACTGGCAGCCATCTTGAATTTCGGACCGCACTCAGAAACACTCGTTTTCGTCCCAAGGTGATAACAGAGGTACCCAGGAAGTTTCGTGAAGATCAGTTCATAAATACGAGCTGTGTAGAAGTTGTGACAAAAAACTGATTGGACCTAATTTCGGTACAAAATGGCCACTGGCAGCCATCTTGAATTTTGGACCGCACTCAGAAACACTCGTTCTCGTCCCAAGGTGATAACAAAGGTACCCAAGACGTTTCGTGAAGATCGGTTGATAAATACAGCCTCTAGCCCAAGCTGTATTGACATGTGTACTTACTGTGTAAGTAGCACTGAAAAAATCAAAGTTCATCTAATTTGCATAATTTCTGCACGAGAAAAAAACCTGTATTATATGTGATGTATACCATGGTACTAAACATTCATACAAAAAATTATTCAAATCAGAGCTTTCATGTGGAAGTTCTGCGCAAAAATCTGATTGCCCCTAATTTTGAACAAAATGGCTGCCAGCGGCCATCTTGAATTTCAGACAGGACCCCAAAACACTCGTTCTCGTCCCACGGTGATAACAAAGGTACCCAAGAAGTTTCGTAAAGATCGGTTCATAAATACGGCCTCTAGCCCGAGCCGTATTGGCATTTGCACTGACAGTGCTGAAAGTAACACTAAATAAATCAAAGTTAGTCTAATTTGCATAATTTAAGCACGAGAAAAAAACCCGTATGATATGTGATGTATCTCATGGTACTAAACATTCATACAAAACATTATTCAAATCACAGCTTTCATATGGAAGTTCTGTACAAAAAACAGATTTCTGCATCGTCGGTACAAAATGGTGGCTGACAGCCATCTTGAATTTCAGACCACAACCAAAAACACTCATTCTCGTCCCACAGTCATAACAAAGGTACTCAAGAAGTTACGCAAAGATCGGTTCATATATACGGCCTCTAGCCCGAGCCATATCCAATTGTTGACGTACGGACAGACGGACAGACGGACGGGCCATGACAAAAGCTCAAATTTGGCTTTGCCAAAGTTGAGCTAAATATATTGCCAATAATATCTAAGGAAATAAAAAAAAATTGAAATAACACTGATGAGCTCTGTGGAGGGTTATGTAGGCTCAATTAACATTGTAAATGGATTGATTGGTTTTTGAAAACATACTTGACGTTTCCCGGCTGATCAAAGTCATTAGCCTTTCATGCTGCAGACATCACAACACGGTAAGAGAATAAAATGGGCCAAAAAACTAAAACACAATCTTTTTTCAATGGCAGAATGTTATGCAAAGTGTATGTCAAATGGTTGTTATGACCAAGTTTTCAGTATGCAAAGTTCATTTATCAATTCAGTTACATCCCATGATGTGTCTCCAATGTTGACTGCATTCTGGTAAACATTGGAGAAACACATCAAGAGAGGTAAAAAGTTGAAAAATGAACATTATATTATGATACACAGAGGACTTGTCTATCTGTAGAAAAGGCACAGACACAAGTTCACAACACACATTTTGAATCAACGTTATCATTAAACTGAGACACAAAGTATATGTGCTCAGTATATTTCTGATTAATACAGGCGTGTCTCTTGACTTCACACACTAAATACTATTAGCACTATTTACTAGAATAAATACAACCTTCACAAGAGAACAATACCATGATTAGGCCCCACAAAGTAGATCTTATTTTTCACAGGCCATTTTTGTAAAACTGCATGTTAGGCTGTTAGCATGCGGTTTTTTATTTTATTTTTTTATTTTTGTAAATATTTCTTTGCCATCAAAAGTTCATGTACTTTGGGTTTGTTTTATGTTTCAGTCCTCATAATCTACAAAATAGCATGGGTGGTGGTGTATTTCATCCTAAAGCATTGCAAAACCTTCTTGCACTCAAGGGACAAATTTATCAATTTTATTAACTTGCGTAAAATACCAGACATAAACCATTTAATTTTTATATTTTTAAGTTTCCAATCAATATAAAAAGAGAGTATGCGACAGCCAAAAGGACCATGCTGGAGGGCCTGAGAAACAGATTTTTAACATTTTTAGTCCCTGTATCAGTAATCACAATCTTCTTTCCCAAAAACCGTGATTATTATTTTTGATAAATATTGCCCAGCACTAAGGTGAGGTATTATTTCATTGAAAAAAAATGTAATTTACACTTAAAAAACCCACAAATATCACAGCTTGTGGGTACACGTGTTGATAAAAAGGCTTTTCAAAAAAATGAAAGTCAAATTTTTGATTACTTTTAAGTGGAAGAGTGGTAAATTATTTTCCAAAGGTGATTTGTAAAATGAGTATTTTTTCAAAAACACCATGCCACGATCATGGGGAGCCTAGTTTAACAATATTTTGTTCATAAATAATTGTTTTGTTACAATTTATTGGAGTGTCTAAATAAATTATAACAAAATATTTTACACAAACATTTTTCTCACTACTGGCTAGCAAACCACAACCTAATTTGTACAATGTAAAGCCACTAAAGTTGCTTTCAGCACTTTACAAGGGAGCTATGATAGTGGCTTTTAGTTCTCAACCAGTTAAGGAACTGGAACTTCAATTCCAAAATTCAAGCACTTTTAAGGACTTTCAAGGACTTTTAAAAATCCTCACATCAAGTATTAACGCACCTCTGCCACATCCAGCATTTTTTAGGTAAGCGATAAATTGACTTCTGACACAAAGGGAAATTGTAGTTACTTAGATGATGTGATATTCAGATATGCAAATTACCCTTCAATAACTGGATGGCTTGCCAGAATTCTGAACTACACCATAAGGTGTATGTCTTCTGTCTTTACAGTACTGAGTGCCTGTATAGGCTGCCAAGACTTGACAGGAACCATCTCAAGGATAATTTGACATTTGTATGAAAGACTTTCTCTGGGAAGCACCTTTCTTGAGGCCACAGGTTATTCAAAGTGGACTAGGGGGCTTGGAGAGTTAAAACAATCTCTGGCTATACATTTCTGGCAGCAGCTGCATGTTAGTTTTGTTTCATTCAAAAGATGACCAAAGTGATGCTATACAAACCTCCCTGTATGTTGGATCTCTGTTCAGTGATGCTTGGTATTTTTCACATAATATTGTAAACACAGCTACTTTTCCCCTGAAAGTAAAGAATATTATAACTGACTGATGAAACATCATAGTAATTTCATGGGCCTGGCATCCTAGAAAAATGCCAGTGTGCAAAAAATTGCCCTGTTGAAACTGCCTATTGGTGCAGATGACCTCCTAAATCTCAGTCTCCAATATGAACATGCTGTCTAGGGGCGATATTTTATTGCAAGAATTGAACAGCACAGGCGAGAGGAGTAATCTTTAGTTTGTAGCAAACATTTGGGGTTTCAAGGAGTCTCTTCAATTGTATTTGTCAGTTTGATGAAGCCAGGTGGATAGTCTCAGACAACACTTTTCAGTATTTTATCAGCAAAGGTATCTTTTAATGGTTATGTATCCTAAGGGATCTGAGATGGTGGACTGAAGTCCTGACTTGAAGAGAGTTTTTCGAGAAAAATCCTGTTATTACACTAAGTTGCATTTTGGGCTCCCATAGGGAGCACAAATATCAGCCCAGGGACTTGATTTCAACAAACATGAATCTGCACCCCCTCCCCCCCCCCCCCCACCTCCACCCCAAAGGATTCTGCATACCAATCATCAGAAGAGTTGACTGGTGGATCTGATCTGAAGAAGATTTTTTTTTTAAATCTTCAATGTCCTCATGTTACACCAAGTCAAAATTTAGGCTCCCATAGGGAATCCCAAAACAAACCCAGAGAGTTGATTCAAACAAATCTGAATCTGACCCTGCAAAGGATGTTGAATACCAAGTATCAAAAGATTCTGATTGAAAGTACAGAAGATTTTTCAATTTAAAAAAAAAAAAAAAAAAAAAAAAAATTGTGGGTGCAGACAGTGTTCTTTCTGGCTGGTGGATCTGAAGAAGATTTGCTGAAAGAATATTCCACGTATTACTCCAAGTTAAAATTCAGGTGCCCACAGAGAGCCCAAATATGATCCCCAGAACTTGATTTGAACAAACCTGAATCTGTCCACTAAGGCTGCTGTACACCAAATATCTGAATGCTGAATCAGAAGATTTTGAAAGAATTTTCCACATCCAGTGGAACCAAGTTAACTGAATAGCCATTTTGCCAGTGAAAATTATTCAGTTAACAGGAGTATCCAATTAACAGGGATTGTGTTACTTTCTTGTATTCTTAGAGATAAACTTAGCATTTATTCCATTAAATCTTGTTTGACAGAGCTCTATGAGGTCTGTCAAAGACGATATGATAGATTAAATGCCTGTAATGGATGTACTGAGGCCAAATAAGTCTATAAACAAGGGAAAACTGGAGCGTGTCAGGGTCCTTTCTCAACATGTTACAAGATTGTTTATTCAATTAACAGCAGTTTACTCTATAACATATATTCAATTAACAGGTCAAATTAGTACTGGAGGTATGGTAAATGGTTTTGTGTTGGGAAATTATGTTCAGTTAACAGGGTTATTCAGTTAAGAGATATCAAATTAAGTGGGCTAAACTGTATTACTCTAAGTTTTGATTGTTTACTCAATTAACAGCAGTTTACTCTATAACCTATATTCAATTAACAGGTCAAATTAGTACTGGAGGTATGGTAAATGGTTTTGTGTCGGGAAATTATGTTCAATTAACAGGGTTATTCAGTTAAGAGATATCAAATAAGTGGGCTAAACTGTATTACTCTAAGTTAAAATTCAGATGCCCACAGGGAGATCAAATATGATCCCTGGAACTTGATTGGAACAAACTTGAACCTGCTCCACTAAGGATGCTGCACACAAAATGTCTGAATGCTGAATCTGGAGAAGATTTTAAAGAATTTTTCTCATATTGCACCAAGTTAAAATTTGAACCAGTATGGAACCAGGGACTTGATTTGAATGAACTCGGATCTAACCACCCACAAGGATGTTGTATATCAAATATCAAAAGATTCTGACTGTTGGATCTGAAGATGAATATTCCTAAAGAATATTCCTCATATTGCACCTCATGTTAAACTCTGGGCTCCCACAGGGTGCCCAAATAGGAAGCCTGGAACATAATTTGAACAAACTTGAATCTGACATCCATAAGGATGGCATATATTGAATATCCAAAGATTCTAACTGGTAGATCTGAAGAAGATTTTTAAAGAATTTCTCTCAATTGTGCTAAGTATATATTGGGCCAAAATATGAGTGCAGGGTCTTGAACAAACTTCTTTTGAGGGAGACAAAATTCTACAGTGCCTTGAGCAGGAAGGATGACAGAAAATTTCTAGCAGACTAAAACACAGTTTTGATCTAGACTAAATTATTTGTACACTTTTGTGATGAGCACTGTAAAATGAATAATATGATTGAGAATCGATACATGAAATGAACCCTCATCAACTCAATCCTTACAAATTGTCATGATTCACAACAATCTTTTTTGATTCTGCCAAACTCATGCTGTGAGAATAAGTTTGGACTTCTTAAATAACTTGGAATTTGAGAGTACTGCTATACCCTTGTGAGTGCAAGCACTACATATCATAAAAAACAAACCTCATAGGCCTACAAAAGTTAAAAATCTGTCTCTCAGGACCTCATGCATGGTCCTTTTGGTTGCCACATGCTCTCTATTTATAACCAATGCAAACTTGAAAAAATAAAATTAAATGGCTCAAGTCCAATATTTTACCCAAATTAATAAAATTGATAAATTTGTTCCTCGAGTGCAACAAGGCTTTGCAATACTTTTAGCATTGCAAGGCCTTCTTGCACTCAACGGACAATACACCACCATACATGCTATTCTGTAGATTATGAGGCCTAAAACATAAAACAAAGAATATGAACTTTTGATGGCAAAAAAATAATCACAAAAATAAAAAATAAAATAAAAAAGTGCATGCCCACATGCAATTTTACAAAATATGGCCTGAGAAACAGAAGATCTACTTTGTATGGCCTTATTTATATATTAACTTGAGTTTAACCTTTGGGGGCATAGTTCTAATTTCATTGAGTTCCTTGTCTTGTGTATGTTTCAACATTTAGGCTTCTGGTCATCTTGACGATGGAAGTTGCAGTACTTTGGTAATGGTTCCTAGTGAAGTCTTGGCTGCCTGTATAGGCAGCCAAGACTTCACTAGACAAAACTGCTAAGATAAAGTGTTTCCTTATTATGAGGGAGCAAAAAACAAGTAAAATTCTCAAGACCTTTGAGGATACTTTCAGAATCTATGACAAGAATGAAATGAACATTTTCCAAGAATCAAAGTTGATTCTCTTTGTATTGTTGCAAGAATCATTTGCGAGAATCGATTCTGGTTGTCGTATACATTTTAAGCCCTACGGCCACATGTGTTACAGTTAAAACTAGAAGTCCTGTCATGAAATGCGCTCAAATAGCATGTTAATCTGCACGTTATGAGCATAGTAAGACTATCAAATACTGTATGTATGGCCTGTGCACAAGCAATGTTTCAGCCAATGGACCTCCGGGTAACCCTGAGGTCCACTGGCAGAAACATTGCCTGTGTTTGCTATGAGTAACCAGGAGAACCTGCCATGCTTTGAATGACACTTGATATGGCAATTGCGTGCAATTCCTATGTGCAATTAAGCCTAGATAAGCACACAGTTTGTGACAGGACTTCTAGTTTTAACTGTAGGATGGAGACATTACAGAATTTTTTACATCAAGTGATAGGTAAACTGTAAAACTTACCCATCTAAAGCTAGTAACAAAAACCAAATAAAGTTTAAAAGAGGTGTAACAAATGGAGGACCCTTTTCCACTGCAGGATGCTCTCTTGTGTATGCGGCAAATACCACATTTGCTGTCTGTTGATTCTTCAAACATAAATATCTGCAATAAATCAAAGCACACTATGTCAAAAATTAGTTGTGAGGCATTTACAGCTGCCAGTATTTACTGTTGCCAACCACTTTTGATGATGACATGAATGTCTGATAAATCATGAGATTAAAATTACTCAAGATGAATTTGTTTTTGAATGATCATTAACATGTAGAAATGAGACTATATTATTCAGATGGTTTCACTAAAATGCATACTAGTAACAGAAAAACAGGTTACCCATTACCGAACCTAATGGCCAAAACCGGCCAGCGCTATTCACAAAAATCGGCAATTAATTTTTATTATTTTTTCATTTTTTTGTCTCATAAAAATAGGAACGAGCTTGTCGAGCTCATTCTAATAAGGGGTCATAAGGGGTCATAACCTATGTTTTTAAGACAAAAAATGAAAGAAATTAGTTATTCAAGAATTTTGTTTGCAAGTGTTGTCTGGTTTTCATGTTAGGTAAAGGGTTAAATACATAGAGAATATCACCCCAATTCTTGTACATTTAACCCTTTTGTATCTACACAAAGTTTTCCCCCCAAAACCTGCAAAAAATGAAAAAATTTGAAGTAATTTATATATTTTTATACTGTACCAATGACCCAGACATAGCTGGTGCTAACTCTTAAAATATAGGGCCAAACACAAATTTTGCCCCCCAATCCCCAAAATTTGCATCTAAAACTAAAGAAAACATGTCCTGAGAGGCCCTCCACACTTCGCCCCTACTGCGCATGCGCAGTGTCAAGGACGTTCCGAAATTGGCGCCATTTATCATTCTAAGTTTGGCCCTTCATCAGTTAACATCTGACTGATCTTTGTGCTTTTAAATCTCAGTTTAAATGATGCCAGACACATAAATATTAGTGAAATGGTGATTCTAAGGAGGATAGAAAAGGAGGAGAGGAAAAGAATGTGTGACAGAATATTATCAGGGCTGTAACTTAAAATTTTTTAATGAAATTATGTTAAGTTACCTATTTTCAAGGCAGCAGCCATTTTGTTGTCATTCTGATTATTTAGTTACACTGTTTTTACAAGTGTTTTTCCTCTCTCCCTGTCCTTTAAGTTCCCCCTTGCTATTCTCCCATGCTTTTGGCATAATTTCTGTAATTATTATTACTAAAATTTCTTGGGAGTTTAGCTGAATAACAGAATGAATTCTGTTCTTTCCCCATGTTTACGTCTTCACCTACGGGTGCTTAGGCGTTGTGTTCTGCATCTACCATCTGATGTTCTGCAGTTTCTTCCCTGGAAGTCTCTGTTTTGCATCAGATGGTGTATTTTTGGTAACTGATTTCGGGCCTGGGTGCCTGGAGTCTTATTTTAGTGTTTTTACACTCATTGTTTACATTTACAACAGCCCTCTGTGTGAGGGGGGGATTTCTAAATAATAATATCTTTATGTTATTTCAATCATAACTAGATACATTATTATTGTTCGTAAGTGTTGAATAAATTGTTTAAAATATTTTTAAAATTTTTGTCCACACTTAGGCTTGGGATCCATTGGGGCTCAACGTTACTTTTCAGAAACTTGGGCTGTTCTGAAAAAATATTTTTTCAAAATATTTTGATTTCAATTATTTTTTCTATATTAATGGATCATATTATTATTATGTATTTTGATTGCCAGGGGTTAGTGCGAGTACCAGGACTTGTTTTCTTTTCACATTGAAAGGATATTGATCAATTGTTTTAAGAGGAAGTCTTCCTCTGACCTTATTATCATTCTATATGTGGTCAGTGTACTCGCATTAACTCCGGTTCTGTATCGTATGATTTCGATGACAATATGGGAAGCGTATGTCACGGTATGTTGTTGGGGATTTGGACACTCCGGTCCTTTCCCCGCAGGGTCACTCTACTTTATCAATTTCTATTTCAGACGATCAAGATTAGGGTGATGTATCTGTGATGTCTTCCAACAGTGTGCCTCCGTCGTCACAATTAATGAAGGGCTAGCGGAAAAGTGCTCATGTAATACGCCAATTGCCTAAGAGGACCCTAGTAGGTTCGACGGCCTTTGACGTCCGCTAGCTCGCCCGGTGTAGCGTCCATTCACCGAATGGTTCGGCAGCCGGGTTCGTCCGTTGCGGTCTAGAAGGAATTTTGGGGTGATGCGAGCACTATAAAATTAACTTAATGCACACCCAGTGACGGCGGATCGGAGGGAGAACGGAGGAAGCCTTTTAGTCCGGTTCATAGCTCGTTCCGGTCCATCCGGACGGCAAGCGAGAGAGGCCCCTCTCTCGTTCAACAACATCTGGCCCCAGATGTTGTGGTACAAATGTGTCGTTAGCGGAGCATACGTCCGTCGCTCGGGACGCTCCGTTGTATAGGCAGTCCGCTGAGACTGTTAAGGCTTCCTCTTCTCGTCAGCGCACACGACCGCACCTTGGCTGCGTGACTGCCGATATATTACCAGCTTCGCCGATCAAGGATTCTTCGGCGACCAGGTCACACCATCCGGCAGCCAGGGATTCGAGACCGATGGACTCCGGACGTTCGCATAGGAAAAGTATGCGGGAGCCATCTGATGCGGAGCTGCCCTCGGCGAAGCAGCGATAGACTGCGCCTCCGCAGGTCTCGACGCCGGACATTCTTGTGCACATCAGCATCCCAGCAGCCGACAGAAACGGTGTCGGTTCGAGAATTATCCGACAGCGCTGGGTCGGTAGCCGGGGACTCGAAGCCTGCAGACTCCGGACGTTCGCATAGGAAGTATGCGGGAGTCAACGTACACGGAGCTTCCAGCGGCAATGCATCGTAAGTCCGCTACTGCACAGGCCTCGGGAACGGACGTGCTTTCCTTAATAGCACAGTTTATCGCAGCATCCCAGCATCAACTGAATCTGTCGCATATATTTTATCCGACGATGCTGGGTCGGGACGCTCCGCGGAAGCGGGTACGGACGTCCGAAAGTTTCATCCGGTCCGACGGGATACCGAAAGGGATTCGGTGGATTTCAAGCTTTCCCTTTCGGAACAACATATGCTGCGATGTCGGATAAGAAACTGATAGCGTCGGTGGACTTAGAAATTTTTGGTTCGGTTCAGGGACATCGTCCCTCAGTTCCGACATAGTCCAATAATGTCACACAAACTTTCGAATTATTGAACGACGCTATATATATTATTATTTTATGCTTGCTATCCAAGCATTTCTGGTTTCTTGTTCGAAGAGTTATGGAGATGTCTTTCAAAAGTGTGCCTCTGTCGTCATAGTTAATGAAGAGTTAGCGGCAATAAGTGCTCATGGAATATGTCTATCGCTTACGGAGTGACATTCGCTAGCTCACCCGGTGTAGTGTACATTCATCGAATGGTTCGGCTGCCGGGTTCGTCCGTTGCGGTCTAGGAAGGAGATTTGGGTGATGCGAGCACTTTAATTACTTTAGTACTCACCCAGTGACGGCAGATTGAGGACAGATCGGAGGAAGCCAACAACATAGGGGACCGCATGTTGTGGTTCAGATATTTTACATTCGGAGCATATGTCCGTTGCTCGGGACGCTCCGTTATATTGACAGTCCGAGAGACTGTCTTTAATGCTTCCTCATCCTCACAGCAGGGCACACGACCGCACATTGGCTACGTGACCTCGAGTATCCGATCAGTTTCGGCATTCAGTGATTCCACAGCGAATAGGTCGCGCCATCCGGTAGCCAAGGGACACGAGGCCTATACACTCCGTTCGCTCGCATATTGGAAGTATGCACGGGGTAACGATCTCGGAGCTTCCTGCGGCAACGCATCGTAAGACCGCTGCTCCTCAGGCCTCAGTGACGGACGTGCTATCCGAGTTAGCACAGTTGTTTCGCAGCATCCCAGCAATTGACGGTTTCTCGGTCGAATCAGGAATTATCCGACGGCGCTGGGTCGGTGCGGTCCGCGGTTGCATCAAGCTACGGACGACCGAACGCTTTATAGGGTCCGACAGGATGGCGAAAGGGATTCGAAAGATTTCGAGTTTTCCCTTTAGTAGTATCGGAAGATGCCTTTCATATCTTCTGGCATTTCTTCCAGTGATTATTTTTCGGACTTCATTGCTGCGATCTTGGATAAGAGACTTATAGCGTCATTGGACTCGGATTTTTCGATCGGTACAGGGACTTTGTCCCTGACTTACCGACGCAGTCCAATATTGTCATTACAACATGTGTTTTATTTTTCGACGCTATATATTTTATATATATATACAAGACGGCTACTAAGCATGATAGTTTAGTTTCTTGTCCGCGTGGCTCATTTCTGCCATTTTATCTTTTTTTACATATAGTTTATTTTGGCAGAGCAGGGCATACCGAGAGTTCATATGCGTCTAGACGGTGTGATTAAAGACTGCATATATTCTTTTTCACCGTTTATGTCTTTTCCAATTTCAATGTTGGGAACGACATTATGTATATTAGACTTAACTTAGACGCTTTATTATACGTAATCCGCCTTACTGAGGCGTTATCATTACGTCTTCAAGAAAAGTTTTACGGGATATTATTCTCAATGTAATTTCTTTTGAGGGCAGTAGTTTGTTCACGTATAACTCCGCCCTTCAGTGGCTGATTGGAGTTGGTTAGACGTGATGCAGCCCTAGCTACATCCACGCGTGGATAGTAGGTTAAGAACTCTCTCAGAGTCGCTTCGTTCTCGGAGGAGCTTCTCTTCGACGGCAACTTTCCGGCAATCCATGAATTGCTTGATTTATACATTCTCTTGTCTATCTAGTGTTACAAGAGATTCAGACTGGGGCAAACATTCGGTGGTTGACTCAGAGAGTGCCGCCGCAGTTGCCGGACCCGAGTGTGGCTGT
The DNA here is from genome assembly GCA_031216915.1 of Pictodentalium vernedei. NCBI lineage: Eukaryota > Metazoa > Mollusca > Scaphopoda > Dentaliida > Dentaliidae > Pictodentalium > Pictodentalium vernedei. The sequence goes on from CM062297.1 coordinate 318,956,390, forward strand.
TATGACGGTTGCCAGTCAAACAGATTGGGATATATACTGATCCCTACGGATTCGAAGTGCCAGGGTCTTTGGGTTCCGCAGTCTTTTAGCTATCAGTTAACTTCCGCGGAATAATGTTTTTTAGGCTTGCTTTATGTCATTGCATGAACATTATTCAGAAACGCATGCCCAAATTCCTGTCCTTTAATTCGACAGTAGTGGCGTATCTCCGGAACCAGGGAGGCACTCTTTCGTTTCCGTTATTCAATTTAATGGAAAGAATCCGTCTGTTGGTTATAGTACACCAAGTTCAGTTTTGGTCCGTCATATTCTGGGTCGTCTGATTGTTTTATCGCACTCCCGTTCTCTTACGGGTCGCTTGTTGCTGTCAGAATGGACTCTCAACAAACAAGTATTCAATCAGATTTGCTATCTATGGGAGCGCCCAATGATGTTTTATTTATGACACAGCTGGCTAATCAATTGCAGACGTATGTGTTGGCTTGTCCAGATCTCTGAGCTAATACTGTTAACGCTCTATTGATCTATAGGACAGAATGATAGGATACGCGTATCCTCCGGCGCTGTTGTTTTTAGCAGGTATTGCTAAGATAAACAACCACAATACATTTCGGTTGATAGCATCTCTATCTTCACAGAGATCATGAGTAATTTACTCTCTTGTCTACTGTGGATCTTAACGTGAAATCTTCCTCTATGTGAGGATCTTTTTTCACTGGGTAAATCGTGTCATCTTTATCACAACCAGCAAGGTCGCAACCTTCATGTATTCCGTTGTGTGGTCCGTATTGCATTGTAAGCACTGTACTGGACGAGCTTTGGACGCGATTTCTTACTATAGGAGATCCTCTTCTTCGCTATTCTATGCGACTAAAGTGGAGGCTCTTCCGTCGTGGTGTAGGGATCATTATGTTCATATTGTTGATCCCTCCATACTACTCATTGCTATTTTTTAGTATACTTGTTTCACAAGATCTACTGCAGCCTGTTGTTATTTAGGTTATAGGTTTATGTTACCTCATACCTATGCACTCTACGATAGTTTACAATTGAGTCTTTTGTCTCTTTATCTAAGTCAGTTAGTAACTTTTTGATAAATAGACTTAGAATCTTTAGATTAAATTCCTATACGGATTTTAACTTCAGGTTCTTATTTAGCTAAGTAATCATTTGAGCCTCTGGAAACAGTAGTTTTCAAATTCTGACCTTTTAGACAGTAATTCTGTTGGTTTCTCTTTTACTGTAGAGTCAGTGAGTTTCATGCACTATCGATGGATGATTTTCACTTTCATAGTTTCGGAATCAATACTTCCGTTACTATTTAGGTTGGATTGTTGCATAAGAGTTAGGCTCCTATTATCCGGAACCTATTATTTTAAGGTCCTTCCGTCTTCGTATGGGCATAGGCCTTTACTCTTTCCGGGTACAGTTTATGTATTTATAAACAGATATCTGTTTATTACAAGGGCGTAAGCTTCTTCTGTCTTTGATGTCTAGTAGAAGGACGTTACGCTCCATTTTATTGTTAATGGATTCTATTAACTAGCGTACTGCTTATGGTATATCATTGGCTTAGCAGTTGTGCTTAAGATTTCGGCTCATGAAGTAAGAGTTCTTCTACTTTTTGGGCTTACATTAATAGTGTTCTATTATAGATTTTTGAAGGCTGCTCATTGCGCTCAGCCATCCATTCATGAATTTTATCTCAGAAATATCGAGTCCATTTCTGGAGGCCTCTATTGTTAGGTCTATTATCTACTGCTCAGAATGTCATTCACTTAACAGTTGCTACTATAGCTAGGTAGGCTGTCTGTTTCGGCAGTGTCTCCGTTCGGCTGCCCTCTTCGCTCTGGGCTATTTGACCCAGGGCAAGAAAAAGGGGGGGGGAGGGTGTTCCCTTGGGTCACCTGTTTTTACTATGAAAACAAGGGGATACCTCCTCCGGAGTTAGTAATTCTGAGCTGTTATTGGGATGGTTGTTTAGTGAGAAGTTTAAGTTTATAAAATTCATTCAAGTCTTAGTTTTTAAAGTATAGCTTTTGAATATTGCATATGTCAACGGACATGATTATGCAATTCTCACACACTTTTAGGAGTATAAGAGTCTCTATTCTCTAGACTTACTTTATTATTGGCTTACTTTAAAAATTATTAGTATAAGGATTATTGGATATTAATAGAGTACATGGATGTGTGAAGCTCAATTTTTGGAAGGTGTTGTATCTTTCTAATTTATCATAAATAAGAAAGATACATGTAAGGCCTATTACTTCTTTTCCCTACAGGGGATGACTCTATTTTATTTTATTGAGCGTATTCCATTTTGCTCTATGTCCTTGGCCCTCCAGCCTTTTTACTATTCAGCTATGTCTGGGTCATTGGTACAGTATAAAAATGTTAAAAAATTTATAGTAATTTATGTATTTTTTATACTTACCAATGACCCAGACGGGGATGGCCCTCCCAGGAGTTGGGAACTCTTGCCTCCCCGCTGAGTACATAGCGCTTACCAGGCACTGGTTATTAGAATGATAAATGGCGCCAATTTCGGAACGTCCTTGACACTGCGCATGCGCAGTAGGGGCGAAGTGTGGAGGGCCTCTCAGGACATGTTTTCTTTAGTTTTAGATGCAAATTTTGGGGATTGGGGGGCAAAATTTGTGTTTGGCCCTATATTTTAAGAGTTAGCACCAGCTATGTCTGGGTCATTGGTAAGTATAAAAAATATATAAATTACTATAAATTTTTTAACATTTTTTATACTTACCAATAGCCCAGACTTAGCTTGGTGCTAACTCTTAAATATTCAGGGCCAAACACAAATTTTGCCCCCAAATCCCCCAAATTTGCATACAAAACCAAAAAACAGATGTCCTATATGGTCCTCCATACTTTTGTCTACTGCGCATGCGCATTGTCAAGGAAGTACCGAAATTGGCGCCAAGCCTCATTCTTACAACCAGTGCCTGCTAAATGTACAAAACCAGCGGTGAGGTATGAGTTCCCAACTCATGGGAGGGCTATCCCCGTCTGGGCCATTGGTAAGTATAAAAAATATATAAATTACTTTAGATTTTTTCATATTTTTATACTGTAAACCAATGGCCCAGACTTAGATGAATAGAAAAAAAGGCTGGAGGGCCAAGGACATAAAGGAAAATCCAATAAGCTCAATTATATATATAGGAATATCCCCTCAAGGAGAAAAGGAGAGAAAGGATTTACATATGTCTTTCTTATTTAGAAATAAGAAAGACAGAATACCAACTAGATAATTGAGCAGTATATCATCTTAATTCTCTATTAACATCCAGTATAACCCATTATACTAATTTAATAAAGGAAGCCAATAAATAAAGATAGTCCAGAGAAAAAGACTCTTTATACTCATTTAAAAGTGTCCGAGGATTGTATATTGGCGCTTGTACGACACGTGACATATACAAATGCTTTACACCGAGCTACACTTTAAAAATATTACACAAATGAGATATATATTAGCTTTACACTTTAAAATCATTCCAGTACTGACTCGGAATTGCCGACATCAGAGGAGGAATTCCCTTGCTTTTCACTATAAAGCTGATGATATAAGGGAAAACTGTCCCCCCCCCCCCCCCCCTTCCCCTTGCTCTGGGTCAAATCACCACAGAACAAAGAGGGCAGCAGGAGAGTCACTGCTGGAACAGAAAACCTACATACTATAGCTGCAATCGTTTAGTGTACGACATTCTGAGCATCAGATAACGGACCAAAACATCTAAGGTAGCAAGAAATAGACTCTATATTTCTAAGATAAAACTTTGTAGAAGGCTGTGTCCAGTAAACAGCCTTCATGAGATCAGTAATGGCAATACTATTAGAATAAGCCCAAGATGTGGACCGCGCTCTAACTTCATGCGCTGAAATCTTAAGCACCAACTGCTGATTAGAAGATAAATTTTCATAAGCAGTGTGAATTGCTAACTGAATCTATCTAGCAATAGAATGAACAGAAATGGCCCTTCTATTGGGAATTAATGATAAAAAGAAATGTCTTCTTCCTGTTCTGATAAACTCTGATCTGCGTTTATAAATGTGCATAGCTCTTACTGGGCACAGCAAAGGTCTACGGCTATCTGATGACGGAAGAGCCTTAATGATAATAGGCTCAGGATATTTATTAGGAGCCTGATTCTTAGCCAAAAATCCCACATTAGTAGTTAAAGTAATAGTATTACCAACACAGCGATAACGAGAATCATCTATAGATAAAGCATGAAGCTCACTAACTCTTCTTGCAGAAGCAAAGGCTAAGAGAAAAGCTGTTTTATATGTCAAGAATTTGAACTCTACAGCCTCCAACGGTTCAAATGGAGCTTTTTTAAGCTTCAACAGAACCCAAGCTAAATTCCACTTAGGAATTAACCTAAGGGTTCTAGGTCTATTGATCGAAAAGTTTTTAACTAACTTAGATAAAGAAACATTAGGTCCAATTTCTAAGGTATCATGATGAGCATAAGTGTCTGATAGCATAGACCTATAACCCTTAATAGTAACTGGCTGAAGTTTGAGAACGTCAAACAAATAGACCAGAAAGTTTGCAATGTCTGGAATGGATGGATCATATATGTCCATCGATGATCCTTACACCAGCGAAAGAAAATCTTCCACTTTGCCATAGAGTTTAGCGAAGAGGAGGCCCTCCTACAGTTAGAAATTGCGTCCACTGCTCGTCCTGTAAAGCACTTCCCATGCAAGAAGGACCGCACAATGGAAATACGTGAAGGTTGAGACCTTGCGGGTTGTGATGCAAGGTGCGTGACTTCCCCTGATAAAGAAGGTCCTCCCTTGGAGGAAGCTTCCGGGGAACGTCCCATAACATACACCTGAGTAGATTTATCCACGGTTTCTAGGACGACAGAGATGCTACCGGCAGAATGTTGCACTGTGATTGTTGATCTTTAACAAGATCTGTTGAGTCAACTGAGTTGGAGGATATGCATATCCTATCATTCCGGCCCAAGAATTTGAGAAAGCGTCTACTGCATATGGTCGAGGATCTGAGCATGGCGACACATGTCTGCAACTGATTGTTGAGATGAGTCGCAAATAAGTCATCATTGGTCGATCCCATTGGTAGCAAATCTGTCTGAATACTCGCTTGCTGAGAGTCCATTCCGAAGGCAACATGCGACTTTTCCGAGAGAGTGAGTCTGCTAGAATGTTCAGACGACCCGGTATATGATGGACCGATAGATGAATATGATGTTCCAAGACATACAGAAGATCGTATAACGGAATTGAATGTGTGCATCCTTGGTTCCTTTATCTATGTGAATTCTGTATTATGTTCATCCAATGACGTAGCACTAGCTTCATCATTGGATGAACATAATACAGAATTCACATGTTCAAACACAATATCATTTCTTTGATGTTTATATGTTTGTCTAGGAACATAGGGTCCAAAGACCCTGTCACTTCAAGTCTGTTGGGCTCAGGGTCATGCCCCAACCTGCTTGACTCACATCCATCATAATGGTAAAAAACGGATCTGGCAGCTGCAGCGGAACTCCCCGAGTTAACCACAGAATATCTGCCCAAATCTGAACCTTTTGTTTTACTTGATCCGTTAAAACAATACTGGTCTCGAGCGAATGTATCTTCACACTCCAGTTCTGAGTAAAGAATATCTGGAGTGGACGTGTCCGTAAATGACCCATCGGTATGAGATCCGCAGCCGCTCCGCACAACCCCATCAGTTGCATAAATTTCCTCGCTGTTAATGCTTCTGAATGCAGACAAAAGCGAGCATAACAACTGACTAATTTCGCTCTGGGTAACGGAAGATGGACCAGATTGTTGTGAGTCTTGAAGCTCATACCCAAGTGTATGAACGACTTGGACGGAGCTAGATCCGACTTCTTTTCGTTTACAATGAAATTGAGATGTCGGAGCAATTGTAGAAGACTCTGAACATCATTCTGAAGAACCATTTTGTTGCCGTATCTCTGAAGAATGTCGTCCAAATAGGCCGACGTTACTGCAGACAAATGTGTCCGGAATAATGCCATTACCGAGTTCATTATTCGAGTGAATGCTCAGGGTGCTAGATTGAGTCCGAAGCACATCACTCGGAACTGATAAACGACCCCTAGGACGGTGAACCGTAGCTACTTTCTGAATGCTGGATTTACCATGACATGAAACTACGCATCCTTTAGATCTATGCTTGATGCATAGTCGTTCACCCGAATGCTCGCTCTTACTGATCGAAAGGTCTCCATATAAAATTTTGGAGCCACGATCAGTTTGTTTATCCAGCTCAAATCTATTACTGGCCAGAAAAAGCCATCTGGCTTCGGCACCAAGAACAGGTGACTGTAAAAACCCAGTGAATCCTGGTTTTCTACGACCTCTATTGTGTCTTTCTCCAAAAGAGATTTTACCTCTAATAAAAGGGAATCTCTTTTTTGAGCATTGGTTGGAAGCCGAGTCCAGTGCAGACTTTGTTTTAATGGGGGTTTCTCTCAGAATGATAGCTGTAGGCCTTCCGAGTTTACCCCTCTGACCAAGAGGTCTTCTGTAATTGAAATCCAATTTATCAGAAACCTTGACAGTCTTCCGCAACAGGACTGCAATAGAGATCCCCGAGCAGCACCTCGGCCCATCGAACTGGGGACGTCCGACTGGTAGTCTCGGCCAGACCCACATCCCCTACCTGAATCACTACTTTGACGATCTCTAGGGTAATTACCTGAGGATTTTTTGTATCCTTGATAGGAGCTTCCTTTGGATGTACTTTGTCCTGAAGCTCCTCCATTACCCTTCTCTGCCATACCAGTTTTACTTGAAACTGGTTTTAATAACAGAGTTTCAAATGCTTTCTTAGTGACCTGATCATAGATCAACGAAAGCTTGCCATCAAAGAGAGGGTCACCAGATACCGGAGTGACTCGAAGAGAGTTTTTCACCTCAACATCCACCAGGGATGATGACGCTAGGGCTGCATCACGTCTTATTAACTCTATATTAGCCACTGAAAGGGCAGAGTTATACGTGGAATAAGCTATAGCCCTAGAAAGAACTCTTAATGAGGTACGAACACCTCAAATTCTTCTCCACTGAGACATTGTGCTAACGGTCTAGTAAGGTGATCTGCGTAAGATAATGCATCTAGATTCGCTCTATTGGAGAATAACGCTGTATCAATTGTATCCGAGCGAAGAGAAAAAGACGAGGGTAAGGACAAATCTAAGTCCTCAGCCTGTTCGTCCAAACACAGAGGAACTCTCAATATACCCTGACCTGCCGTTTTGAACTTATTTCTACTATTGATAAACGGCAGATCTAGAACATGTGTTGATAAAAAACTGTCTCTCCTCGATTCCGAGGGTAGATTGAGTATAGCGTCATTTATCAGATCAAAAGTCCGAGACACATTATTGGACTGAACCGGGTAAATTGGTGTATCTTCCTTAACCCGGCCGAAAAAATCAGGAGTCCAATGACACCAGCAGTTTTTTATCGTTTGTCACAGCATTCTGATCCGAAGGAATAACATGTGGAAGGCATTGCTGAATAAAATTCATCGCTACCTTGTGTTGCTCCGAAAGGGAAAATTCTAAATCACTCACTTCCCTTTCACCATCCGACTGGACCAGATTTGAGTCTCGGTCATCCCTATCTGAACGTGCAGAGGAATGTAGCGACCCAGCTTCATCCGACAGTTCAACAATGGTAACTGACGTAGGATGTACTATAGTTTGCTGGGATGCTGCGATTAGCTGTGCTATTTGCAACAGAAAGTCCGTATTTGAGGCCTTTGGAGCAGCAGTTTTTTGTATCTTAGCCACTGGTTACTCCTGGGACAGCATATCTGACATACTTCTCTTATGCGGACATCCCAAATCATGTGGCCTCATTTCCTTGGCTATTGGATGGCGTGACTTTCTCGAATCCTTCGTCAGTGATGCATGTTGTATCTCTGTGATACATCAGATGGTAGATGCAAGACCAAAAATGCCTAAACACCCAAAGTGTGAGGTCGTAACCATGTATACAGAATAAACATTCTGTAACCAAGTTAAACTCCCATCACATTTTCAATAAAAAAATTTAAAAAAGGATCCAAAAAGTATGGGAGCTAAACAGGGGGGTATCAAGGAAGGAGAGGGTGGAAACACTTAACAAACAAACAGTGGCAATTTCATAGCAAGAATGATAACATCAGGCCCATGTCCAGAAATTAGGGAACATGAAATAATAATAAGTTACAGCCCTGAACACATCCAACCACTGTTTCTTCCTCTCATCCTCTTATTTCATCCTTTGATCCACCAAAATCACCATTACTTTGTGTCTGGCATCATAAAAACAGAGATTTTCAAGCAGAGAAGTCAGTTAGTTGTTACTGACAGAAGGGCCAAACAAAAAGTTAAAAAATTTATAGTAATTTATATATTTTTTATACTTACCAATGACCCAGACTTAGCTGGTGCTAACTCTAACAAAACCAGGGCCAAACACAAATTTTGCCCCCCAATCCCCAAAATTTGCATCCAAAACAAAAAGAAATCATGTCCTAAAGGACCTCCATACTACGCCTCTACTGCGCATGCGCAGTGACGCAGACGTCCCGAAATTGGCGCCAATTATCATTCTCACTGGCAGTGCCTGGTCAGCGCTATTTACTCAGCGGGGAGGCAAGAGTTCCCAACTCCAGGGAGGGCCATCCCCGTCTGGGTCATTGGTAAGTATAAAAAATATATAAATTACTATAAATTTTTTAACATTTTTATACTGTACCAATGACCCAGACTTAGCTGAATAGTAAACAGGCTGGAGGGCCTAGGACATAGAGGAAAATTCAATAAGCTCAACTATATAGTAAAGAGGTAACCCCTTAAGGAGAAAAGGAGTATTAGGCTTTACATGTATCTTTCTTATTTAATATTAAATTAGAAAGATACACTACCCTTAATAATTGAGCACAATATCATTCATGTTCTCTATTAACATCCAGTATAACCCTTATACAAATTATTTTTAAAGCAAGCCAATAAATAAAGTAGCCCAGAGAATTGAGACTCTTTATAGTCATTTAAAAGTGTCCGAGTATTGTATATTAAAGCCCGTTTGACACTTGACATATACAAATGCTTCACACCGAGCTACACTTTAAAAATAAGACATGAATGAAATTTAACATTAATATTACACTTTAAAACCATCCCGGAAGCGACTCAGAAACACTGACTTGGAGGAGGCATTCCCTTGCTTTTCACTATAAAGCAGGTGACCTAAGGGAACACCCGCCCCCCTCCCCTTCCCCTTGCCCTGGGTCAAATAGCCCCGAGCGAAAAGGGCAGCCGGACGGAGTCACTGCCGGAACAGAAAGCCTGCATAACTATAGTTGCAACTGTTTAGTGGACGACATTCTGAGCAACAGATAACGGACCTAAACAATGCAGGTCTCCAGAAATGGACTCAATATTTCTGAGATAAAAATTCGTAAATGTGGATGGCTGAGACCAATAAGCAGCCTTCATTAAATCTGTAATAGCAACACTATTAGCATAAGCCCAGGAAGTAGAAAGAGCTCTTACTTCATGAGCAGAAATCTTAAGCACAGACTGCTGAGAAGAAGATAAATCTTCATAAGCAGTACGGATAGTTAACTGAATCCATCTAGCAATAGAATGGACTGAAATGTCCTTTCTATTAGGCATCAAAGACAGAAAGAAACGTTTCCGTCCCTTTCTGATAAACTGAGATCTCTGTTTATAGATACGTAATGCTCTAACAGGACAGAGTAAAGGCCTACGCCCGTCTGAAGACGGAAGAGCCTTAATAACAATAGGTTCCGGATATTTATTAGGAGCCTGATTCTTAGCTAAAAAACCCACATTAGTAGTGAAGGTGATAGTGTTCCCAACACTACGATAATGAGAATCATCCACCGATAGTGCATGAAGCTCACTGACTCTTTTAGCAGAAGAGAAAGCTAAGAGAAAAGCTGTCTTATAAGATAAGAATTTGAAATCTACTGTCCCAAGAGGTTCAAATGGCTTTTCCTTCAATTTAAGAAGAACCCAAGCTAAATTCCACTTAGGAATTAATCTAAGAGTTCTGGGTCTATTTATCGAAAAGTTTCTAACCAACTTCGATAAAGAGACATTAGATCCAATTTGTAAACTATCATGATGTGCATAGGTATCAGATAACATAGATCTATAACCCTTTATAGTAACAGGCTGCAGTTTGATTTCGTCAAACAAGTATACTAGAAAGTTTGCAATGTCTGGTATAGAGGGATCGAATATATCTACAGAATGATCCCTACACCAACGACGAAAAACCTTCCACTTAGCCGCATAGTTTAGCGAAGAGGAGGTCCTCCTACAGTTAGAAATCGCGTCCACTGCTCGTCATGTAAAGTGCTTGCCATGCAAGAAGGACCGCACAACGGAAAAACGTGAAGGTTGAGACCATGCGGGTTGTGATGGAGTTGGCGCGATTTCCCCTGCGAAAGAAGATCCTCCCGTGGAGGAAGCTTCCGCGGTAGGTCCCACAACAGACACCTGAGTAGATTTATCCACGGTCTATGTGGCGACAGAGATGCTACCAACAGAATCTTGCATTGAGATTGTTTTATCTTTAGCAATACTTGTTGAATTAACGGCGCTGGAGGATACGCATATCCTATCATTCCGACCCAAGGGATCGACAGAGCGTCTACTGCAAATGCTCTTGGATCCGGACACGGAGACACATACGTCTGCAACTGATTGTTGAGATGTGTCGCAAATAAGTCTATCATTGGCCGTTCCCATTGGTAGCAAATCTGATTGAATACTTGTTTGTTGAGAGTCCACTCCGACGGCAACAAGCGACCCTTTCGTGAAAGGGAGTCTGCTAGCACATTCAGACGACCCGGTATGTGACGGACCGAAAGAAGAACCTGATGTTCTAGCGCAAACAGAAGGATTCTTTCCGTTAGACTGAACAACGGAACTGAATGAGTGCCTCCCTGATTCCGTATATACGCCACTACTGTCGTATTGTCGGATAGGATTTGGACATGAGCATCGTGAATAATGTCCATCCAGTGACGTAACGCAAGCCAAATTGACATCATTTCCTTGATGTTTATGTGCTTGCACAGGAATTGCGGATCCCAAAGACCCTGGCATCTCGAATCCGTTGGGATTAATGATGCACCCCAAACTGTTTGAATGGCATCCGTCATAACGGTAAAACTCGGATCCGGCAACTGCAGCGGAACTCCTTGAGTTAACCACTGAATGTTTGCCCAAGTCTGAATCTCTTGTTTCACTTGATCTGACAAGAGAACGTCTACATCGAGCGAATGAATTTTCACACTCCAATTCTGAGTCAGGAAAATTTGAAGAGGACGTGTGCGTAACCGCCCCATCGGAATGAGATCCGCGGCGGCTCCGCACAGACCTATCAGTCTCATAAATTCTCTCGCTGTGACTTTGTCTGCGTGCAGACAATAGCGAGCGTAACAACTGACTAATTTCGCTCTGGTTAACGGCAGACGAACGAGATTGTTGTGCGTCTCGAAGCTCATTCCCAGATGAGTGAATGACTTGGACGGCACCAGATCCGACTTCTCCTCGTTTACTATAAAACCGAGACGTCGGAGCAATAGAAGAAGATTCTGAACATCGTTCTGAAGCGTTAACTCGTTGCCGTACCTCTGAAGAATGTCGTCCAGGTAGGCCGACGTTACCGCAGACGAATGAGCTCGGAAGTAGATCATTACCGAGGTCATTACTCGAGTGAAAGCCCAGGGTGCTAGATTCAATCCGAAGCACATCGCCCGGAATTGATACACCACTCCTAGGACTGCGAAGCGTAGATACTTTCGGAATGTCGGATGTACCATGACGTGAAAGTACGCATCATTGAGATCTATGCTCGTTGCATAATCGTTCACCCGAATACTCGCTCTGACCGATCGAATCGTCTCCATATAAAACTTCGGAGCGACGATCAGCTTGTTTATCCAGCTCAAGTCTATGACTGGACGGAACGAGCCGTCTGGTTTCGGAACCAGAAACAGATGGCTGTAGAATCCCGGAGATTCCTGGTTTTCTACGACCTCTACCGCGTTCTTCATTAAAAGAGACTGCACCTCTGATAACAGGGCGTCTCTTTTCTGCGGATTTGACGGAAGATGAGTCCACTTTGGACTTCGAGTTAATGGAGGCTTTCGTTTGAAGGATATCTTTAGACCTTCCGAAGTCACTCCTCTCACCCAAGGGTCGTCCGTAATCGACGCCCATTCTTGTGAAAAGCTCGACAACCTTCCGCCAACCAGAGCACGATAGAGGTTTAAGCCATCACCTCCTGGACCTGCGAGGCCTGCGGTAGGAAAAACCACGTCTTCCACGACCCGCACCTCGCCCCGTCGACCTCGGGGCGTCCGACCGATTGTCCCGGCCTGAAGGACGTCCCGAACGAGAGTCGCTATCCTGACGGTCTCTCGAATAAGACCAAGAGGACGCACCGGAACCTCTATAGGAACCTCTCTTGGGCGCATTAGGCGCTCAGAAAATTCAGAGTCCAATGACGCTATAATTCTCTTGTCCGGAAGCGCAGCAGTCTGGCCCGACGGAACAACTTGAGGGAGAAAGTGCCGGATGAATTCCACGGAAGCTTTATGTTGTTCCGAAAGGGATAGCTCCAAGTCATCCGTATCCCTTTCACCATCCGGTCGGACCTCATGATGTTCCCGGTCGTCCGCCCCCGATGCATCGGCGGAGCGTACCGACCCAGCGCCGTCAGACAATTCTCGATCCGACACCGTTTCAGTCGGCTGCTGGGATGCTGCGATAAGCTGTGCTATCTGCACAAGAATGTCCGGCGTCGAGACCTGCGGAGGCGCAGTCTTTCGCTGCTTCGCCGAGGGCAGCTCCGCAACAGATGGCTCCCGCATACTTTTCCTATGCGAACGTCCGGAGTCCATCGGTCTCGAATCCCTGGCTGCCGGATGGTGTGACCTGCTCGCCGAAGAATCCTTGATCGGCGAAGCTGGTAATATATCGGCGGTCACGCAGCCAAGGTGCGGTCGTGTGCGCTGACGAGAAGAGGAAGCCTTAACAGTCTCTGCGGACTGCTTATACAACGGAGCGTCCCGAGCGACGGACGTATGCTCCGCTAAAGACACATTTTATACCACAACATCTGGTCCCAGATGTTGTTGTACGAGAGAGGGGCCTCTCTCGCTCGCGGCCCGGCTGGACCTGGACGAGCTAGGAACCGGACTCAAAGGCTTCCTCCGTTCTCGCTTACTATCCGTCGTCACTGGGTGTGCATCTATTATGTTTATAGTGCTCGCATCACCCAAAATTTCCTCTTGGACCGCATCGGACGAACCCGGCTGCCGAACCATTCGGTGAATGGACGCTACACCGGGTGAGCTAGCGGACGACATTTGTCTAATCTCCATGAGCACTTTTGCCACTAGCTCTGAATTCATTTGTGACGACGGACGCACACTTGAAGAAGATAACATGGAAACATCACCCTGTTCTGGTTTCTCTGAAATAGAAACTGAGAGAGTAGAGTGACCTTGCGGAGAAAGAGCCGGCATCGCTCTTTCTCCAGAAACAACATATCGTGACACACGTTTCCAATGTTTCTCATCCCAATGTTCACATATAGGACAGGGATTAATGCGAGAACACTGACTACAATTAATACAATGATCATGAAAGTCAGAGGAAGATTTCTTCCTATTACAATTTGAACAACGTCCCTTCATTGTGAAAGAACAACAATAAGTCCTAGTTACTCGCAAAAACCCCTGACACAAAGATACATAACAACATGATCCATTAATAAATGAAAAAACAATTGCAAAACAAAATAATTTTGAAAAAATATTTTTTTCAGCGAAGCCCAAGTTGCTGAAAAGTAACGTTGAGCCCCGATGGATCCGATGGCAAAGTGTGGTCAAAAATTTTAAATTTATATAAAATAATTAATGAGACACTTACGGATAATATAAATGTATCTTATAGTGAGATAAACTACAGCAAAGGCAAACAGCCCCCCTCAAAAAAGGCTGTTGCCAATGAAAACAAACAGTGTAAAAACACCAGAAAACATTACTCCAGGCACTGAAAAAACTGGCCCGGAATCAGTCATCAATTACACTCTATCTGATGCAAAACAGAGACTCCCAGGGGAGAATCTGCAGAACATCAGATGGAAGATGCAGAACACAAACGTTATACACCCCTGGGTGAAAACGTAACTATGGGGAAAATAACAGAAAACATTCTGTAACCAAGCAACTCTCCCAGGAAATTTTAGAAATGAAATTTCTCAAAAATATGCCAAAAGCATGGGAGAATTGCAAGGGGGGACTTTAGAAGGCTAGGGGAGAGGAAAACACTGAATAAGCAGTGCAACAATTAGCAAGAATGACAACAAGAGGCCCATGCCTCGAAAATAGGCAACTTAACATAATTTCATCAAAAAATTTTAAGTACAGCCCTGATTATTTTTTGTCACTTCTTTTTCCTCTCCTCCTTCTATCCTCCTTAGAATCACATTTTCTCCAAAAATTACGTGTCTGGCATCCTTTAAACTGAGATTTACAAGCACAAAGATCAGTGAGATGTTGACTGATGAAGGGCCAAACAGAGAATGATAATTGGCGCCAATTTCGGGACGTCTGCGTCACTGCGCATGCGCAGTAGAGGCGTAGTATGGAGGTCCTTTAGGACATGATTTCTTTTTGTTTTGGATGCAAATTTTGGGGATTGGGGGGCAAAATTTGTGTTTGGCCCTGGTTTTGTTAGAGTTAGCACCAGCTAAGTCTGGGTCATTGGTACAGTATAAAAATATGAAGCTTTGCGCCAATTCCGGTACTTCCTTGACACTGTGCATGCACAGTAGACAAAAGTATGGAGGACCATATAGGACATCAGTTTTTTGGTTTTGGATGAAAATTTTGGGCATTTGGGGGCAAAATTTGTGTTTGGCCCTGAATATTTAAGAGTCAGCACCAGCTAAGTCTGGGCCATTGGTTTACAGTATAAAAATATAGGATTTTTCAGGAAATGAAAAAGGTGTTTGTGAAGTAAATATATAAACTGCATGAAAAACATTGGTAATGAAGAGTATACTACATTCTTGTCATGTTTTGGGTTATGTGTGATATCATCCCCATCAAGATGTGGGTTGGGGGTTATTTCAGTGGTGGCACCAAGAGAAAGGGGAGGGGCAGTAGGAGAACAGCCCCCATTGTCAGAAAAACTGCCTGTGGGGAGGTGGGGGTACCATAACCTCTGTTGGGGAGCACAAACCCCTTAGTCAGGAAAATCCTGGCACCATCATTTGGTTAGTTTAGGGGTGTCAATGAACATAACAGACATGATCCTTTTTATTAACGTGCATAAATTGTATGCCTATTTAGCAGGCTTTGCATCGCGAGGAAGAGAAAAATTTTGTACCATTTATATGTTTTAAGTAGGACGTGTAATTGGTGCAACTGTCAAGCAACCATATCAACACCATTTGCAAGGCTGATGTGAATACTACAGCTAATCTACCGAAGCACCCATGCATAACAGTGTTCCCTACAAATGATAAAGATCACATGACAGAAAGAGGATGCATAGAAGACGTTATGTACTATTTGCGCACAGCATGCCAACTAGTCCATGTTGTGACTGAGTTATTGGCACATCACATGTCAATAAGTCCAGAGAGAGTTAATGTTAATACAAATTTTACCTATCAAATGCTTATTGCTTATAGTGGAAATTCTTGTAAACCCTTTCAACACTGAGTTTCTGATTGGAATTGCTTCCAATTGAGTGAATATATTATGTATTTGAAGAGAGGGTTAGTAAAAAATTAATCCAACAGCTCAGTGGGGCCAGTTGCATTAAATTACTACAACTCCATTTCAGCTATTGAGTGTCCATTATGTTGTTTGCTAACCAATCACCATTTTTTTTCTCACAAAAATGTATGCAAACTGAGTTTAACTCCTTGCACGCTGCTGGTGGATATTCCTGCCCAGGACAGGATTTCTCTTGCTTCTGAAACAAGTATAATTGGGGCACATTTAATCAAATTTTTCCTTTGTAAATGACATGAATTTTTTCACCAATGATGTCTTGAGTTAAATTTAGTTGAATTTTCCATCAAATCTAATCATGGCTGCTTTGGAGCAGCCATGACTAGATTTGATGAAAAATATGTTGAAAATACTCAGTGGGTAAAGAGTTAAAAGGTCAACTGACAAAGTCCTATGATCCATTAGAAATTTACCCCTTAAAGGCCTCGTTCTGACTTCCATCACATTTTATTGCAACAAAACATGTGTCCCATCATGCAATGTTTAGGTAGATTTTAGAGATGGGCGGTATTGAAATTTTTGGTTCGGTATCGGTATCAGTATCTTTTCTACCAGATACCTCGGTTCCGGTATGGTATTCGGTATCCATATCAATGTATTTTAATAAACCAACATGTCACACTGGACCCTTTGAAACCCATTTAATTTGGTATGAGCAATCACCCACTGTGTTCATACGATACTAAACAAGTTTTAAAAGACCAAATGTATCACCATACACCTTTTTTGATTCATCTCAAGTGAAATCAGTTCACACATGGCTGACTGTTGTCTGTATGTGTGTGTGTGGTGGTGGGGGGGGGGGGGGGGGGAGGTGGGGGAACTATGTGTGTGTGCCTTTCAGTTTGCAATATATCACTTATCTTAAATTTGGCTTAAAATATACCCTTCTGGACTGATAATGTGATACTGCCACCGGTACATACACCTTTGCTTAAAAGTACATTTTGGACATACTTGGGAGTAGGGATCTCGTACGTTTATTATTAGTTGATGTCACATAGCACTTTTGGAAACTGGATCTATAATGCAAATGTCCTGACCTCCCACACAACAAATGGCCATAACAGAATATATCTCTCACTCCCACTAGTACTCCCCCATGACCAGGTCACCCCAACCACTTGTGAATGTTGTGTGACTGCCTCTCTGTGTGTATCTGTGTCATTCTGTGCATCTCTGTGACGTGCACATGAGCGTTCAGACAATTGGTTTTGCTGCTCAACAATGGGCAATTTTATTTGCAAATATAATTGTCTATATAACAGCTTTTGATGAGAGGCACAATCCAGCATTCAGAAAAATTGAACGCTCGAAGTTGTGTGTGTTTTCAATTTTTTATTTAAGTTACATTTTATATTTGTTTATTATTTATTTATTCCCAGTTTACGTAGAGAGTTTAGATTAGAGTGTGATTTTCAACTTAGTTGCCACGGCAGTCATGTGCTCAGTCACGGTTTACACTGCAACAACTTATCTATTTTCGTTATAGAGCAGTGGTACTGCGGTAACCTATTTTGTATTTCTTGGAACTGGAAGTTTATGGGGGGTGGGGGTGGAGGCAGTACCGGTCTGAACACGGGGAAGATTGTGCCGATTCTCTTCTTGCTTCAGACTTTTTTTTGTCAAGGCAAGCAAGACTGCAATTGGCACTGCTCAAATTTCACGTTTATGGGGTATTTTCCCAGTACATAATTTTTCGGTAATTTCTTCCATCCTCGGTTTGGTATTTCAGTATGATAGCAATACCGATACCGTTCGGTATTCTCGTGATACCGCCCATCTCTAGTAGATTTTCAAGTTACATTCAAAGAAACTTGGCAGCTCTTTCTAGGCAAGTCTTGGCAGCCCATAAAAAAATCTGTTTTACCACCTACATTCTATTTTATCTTACAACAAGGTAAGCTAACCCTGTGCATGCACAGACTTAGTGAGTGTACACCAGAAAGTGTGATTTACCCTGTGCCCTTTCTGGTTATAAAAAAAATTTCATTATTAACTCACTAACTCTATGCACTGTTCAGCCTTAGTGTAAATCTCATCAACTCTTTACCCAACATAATGGTCAAAACCAGCCAGTAATATTCAAGAAGCATTTCAACTCAGCTTATGGTCCCTCATTGGAGTTGATTGTGGAAAGGGTTTTTTTTTAGGTGATTTCTAAAAATGAAAACATATTCTATTTTCAATGAATTGCTTGTTTACAGTAAACCTGACTTAAAAGTATTCTATTTTAACTGCTTGAAATTAGTTATTATTTTTCAAAGGTGATTTTTTTTTTTTTTAAAAATGTCACCAGCAAGGATAGTCTTATTTTGCAGAGATTTTGTTCATTATTGTTTTGTTACTACTTATTCAGGCCTGGATATTTCACGGTAACGATCGTTCCATTTCCGTGCCGTTACCGTCACAGCAAAAACACGGAAACGATTTTTCGTTTCCCATGCATTTTATGCACACTCGGACTCTATGACCAGACCGTACGTGTTCATAATTTTATAGGAATATGTTGTCCAGTTCCAATCATATTGTCAGTGTCGTCTGTCATCGCCCAGTATTTACTACTACAACCACGATGTCGACAGCCGCAAAGAAACGAAAAAACGAATCGGTGTCTCTCAAAACGTTTAAAAAATGGTCCTTTTCAGAAGATTTCACACCTGAAGTTGATGAGAAAGGTGTAATAATTAAATTACAATGTACAGTTTGCAGTACACATGTAACAGAAATAAGACAGGAGGCTAAGACAAGAGGAATTAGCGGCCCGCCTTTAAGTGCTATGTTAAATTATGTGGATGGAATATCCAGCGTACATAAAGGAAATGTGGAAAAACACGTTCGCAGTGGTTCGTTACACGACTGGGCAAAATGACGGTTCAATAAATCCGACGGAGATGCTCCAACTTCTGCAATTGCTGTTTCCACCTCTCTACCTAAATTTGTACATGAAGCAGCCAAAAAGAACAATTTACGTTTGTTTAACACAGCATTGGATTTGGTGTTGGCTGAGAAACCCTTCACAGATTTCCCATTCGCGGTTAACATGCAGTGGCGGAATGGGGTGAACATTTCACCTGGTAAAGATGATGAACGTAGCTGCGCAATTTTTGTGCAATATATAGCTCTAGATGTCACTGAAGATATCAAAAATATTTTGTCTTCAGCCAATTTCATGTTTGGCGAAATGGATGGAAGCGAAGCGCATAAAACACAAGACGAGAAGGAGCTCGTATTCTGTCGAGTGGTTGTGAGGGGGCAGCCTGTGGAACTTTTGTTGAAATGTCAGAAGATGTCAGACTTCAGCGGTGTAGATGCTAAAGGTGTAAAAGCAGCATTTGATGATGCATTTCTAAATGGTTATAACGTTTCTCCTGAAAAATTTGAAAAGCTTTTGGTCGGTGTATGTGCCAACGGTGCAAGTGTGAACATGGGCTGATTATCTGGGGCTTGTACCATGATGAAAGCAACTCGTCCATGGTTGATTATTATACATTGCATTAACCACCGGTTGGAACTGGCAATAGCTGACGCATTCATTACCAATTCGACATTTAAAATGCTAGAAGATATGATGCAAAACATTTTTTATCTTTTTCGGAACAGCGGCAAGAAAAAACGTCTGTGTATGCGAATTGCAGAAAAGCTCTCTGTTACCTGGGTATCGTTTGTCAAAGCACAAGGGACACATTTTCAGGTTCACCACTATAACAGCATTCGTGCAATGATAATCAATTACCTTGCATTGGTATTATTTGCAGAAAACATGATTGAGGGGGATAAAAGTCTGTGTAAACCTGAGGTGAGGGCCCAGTTGAAAGGTTATCATAATAAATGGGTCAGCTACGAGTATTTGGGTGCTATGGAATTCTATAGACAAGTTCTTAGACTCACCACGCATGTAAGTCTCACTTTTCAAAATCAGTCAGTTTTGATAACGGATGTGAGAGATGCACTAGAAGAGTGCAAAGATGGACTCAATGAAATTGCTGCATCAGAAAAGCCGCAATTTCCATTTTGCATTGAATTTAATGAAAAAGACAAGGCCTCATTCACAGTAAAAGCCACAAATATGCCAGCATCGTATCAGTTCAAGGAGCGTTCTAAAATGACTGCAAAGCAAATTTTGCGGGCTGACAGGTGTCTCACAGTAGTCAGGGAAACGTTCACTCTGAGCAAAGTAACAGAGGGTAAAAAGCAAGTTGAAAAGATTAAGCAGGAGCTAATTCCCAAAATTGTGAAAAGTATTGAAAGTCGTGTCAGTGGGACCCTCAACGAACCAGTTATCAAAGCAATGAGGCCAGCTGACCATACCACATGGGACTGTGATGACGGCAGTTTTGGTAAAACCCATATCAAGGTCTTAGCAGAGCACTTCGCTGTACCCCTGGCTGAACATAACTTCAGTGTTGAGCAAGCATTGAGGGAATTCCATGGCGTAAAAAGACTAAAAGCCACATGTTTTAAGGCTTATCAGGGTAAAATCTCGTTTTGGGACAGAATTTTTTGTGAATACCAACAAAAATTTCCACATTTCTTGCTCATAACTGAATTTTGTTGCACCATGGTATATTCAAGTGCTACAGTTGAGCGCGGTTTTTCTACTGTCAAGCACCATCTCTGTGATGTCGATTGAGTTTGTCAAACAAAAGACTGAATGATCTACTTGTCATAAGGATTAATACCCCAATTTTGAGTAAACTTGATACACAGTACGAGACAAAAATGATACGTAAAGCCGTTTGGATGTACATGAATTCTCCAGATCTCAAACGCGGTCGTTACAGCCGAACTATCACTAAGCACAGCAAACATCTGCATGATGATCAAACTCCATCCACAAGTTTCGCAGAGCCTGGGGATGACCTGTTTTTACCTGTTGCTGCTGCCTCTGTTATTGGCGATCGCCCGGCGGTTAATGAGATATAAAAAGACTCATTTGTGTTAGTTGATGAATCTGAAGAAGAGATATCTGGCGCCTCTGGAACTGAGACTGAGAGTGAATGCGATACTCAAAGTGACCGAGAAGATGAACCTAGCATGGAAGCCAAGTAAATTCAATATACTGAATATTCAAGTTGTGCCAAAGTTTTAGAATGGGTAATTCTACATCTTTGGTAACATCGTGAATGGCCAGTAACATGGACGTGTTAACAGTTAACATTTTGACGAATATTCCAGTGCAGTAATTCAAAAACTTGTGCGAAGTGTAATGGGACGGTGCATTTAATCATAAATATTCAAACATTAACCATTGAAAACTTGAGTTAATAATAAATTTAATCGGTAATAAAAAGGACTCAGTTAAACAGACCTAATAATTTCTGTTGATTTAACAGTGCCACTAAACATGGTTAATTTAGTTTATTTTGTGTTGTTGGGGCTAAGCACGTCATAGTATATTTGTGTTGTTATAATAAAAAGTACGCTCAACAGTCAATACACTGAGTGACACCAATTTTTTCACACCCATTCTGATTCATTTATTGAGGCATAGTGATTTGCCTTAAGGCTTTCTGTCCGCAGGACTCATTTCAACCGTGGTTGCTTTATCCCTTTACCCAACATGACCGTTTGACAGCTAAAAAAAAATTAAACGGACAGACAAATTGAAATAACCCCAATGACAATAACCCCCCCCCCCCCCCCCCAGCCGGGCCCCAACTATCGTTGTATTCTAAAGGTCCCCATAAAATCCTACAAATAATATATGGATATTGTAAGAACCGGCTCGTTGAGCCATTTTTAATTATAACCATGTATAATGTAATGTGCCTCGTACCAAGCAAACACGCAGTTGCGTATGCCCTACCTCCCCCCCCCCTACCCCATACCACCCCCGAAAAAAAAGAAGAAAATCTGCAAGTTCCCACCTCGGCTTTCCCAAATTCTAAAAAGATCACCTGACACCAATGTTAATATATTATACAAAAAAATGGGACTGCCATTCGTCCTATGGCTATCCGGCCAATAATCATCGGGACATGAATTATTTATGTCCAGATTATTAGTAGTCGAGTTGCTGACCGAACGAGCGGCTGCTGAATTTATCCTACTTTATGAGGAAAACAATAAACATTTTCCTTTTGAAATTTTCTGCATGTTCGAGGCCAAATGCCACCATAAGCCGCCTCAGTCAGAGCATCTAAAAATAAATTTTTTTGCAGGAGGGGGGGGGAGGGGGGGGGCATTAACCGTTCGCATTAACCCCCCCCCCCCCCCCCCTCGCTATCTGTGCACATGCACTAGACACCTTCTGGTGTCTGTATTCAGTTTTTCCCTCCAAAAATTCTCATGCCCTCCACCCCCCCCCCCCCCCCCCCCCCCCCCCCAATTAAATTCTAATCCTGGCTACGCGCCTGGTACCAAGACGGATAAAAAAAATCAGCCCAGATCGCCAGTATACAGCCTACAGTTCAAATGAATAATGCATCATTCTCATCTCACGACCAACCAACTTAACAGAATGTCATTGCTGCCAAGTCCCCAGCATTAAATATTCACCCGTAACAGTGAATGACACTGAACGCCGGTAAACTTGAGCCTCCACCCTCCCCCCTGCACTGGCCCTACAGTGTTTCATAAAGTCCTTCATCTGCCACTCAACCAACTCTGGACCGGTGTATTGGGAAGTAATGACTGTGCGAATGAACTCAGTCACCAGAAGCATGAAAATGTCTGTAATGTAGAAAGGTAATTCTAGTCTAGTACTGTAAGGGCGTTAATCAATTTAGCTATCAAAGAACTCAGCTATTTTCAAAAATGCTGACAGGGCCTTCACCATATGTGATGCCCATATCTCTCCCCAAATTTAAATTGCTTCGTTCCATGGCTGATTTTAAATAATATATTATAAGTGATCATCTCAGACTTTGATATCTCAAATCTTTTCAATTTTTTATTGACTTTTGGTCATTAAAGCCTTTAAGATCACGCTCGGCTGGTCACCATTGCAGTGTCGTTAAGCTGACAAGTCATAACAACAGAACAACCATTTTGCTTCAAGTGAAGTTTAAGACGCCAGTATTGCAGTCTCTCTGGCGGATTGCTGGTTTGGGGGTTCCAGCCTTAAAACGTCCCCCGCATCAGTCACTTAACCGTGGCAAATTTATTCGTTTTGTTAAAACAAAAGAAATGTAGTTGAAAGCGCGAGTGACAAAAAGTGGGTCGCGTAGAAAATCAGGGTGGGCAAGTGCATTTTAAAGCCTATTAGTATTAGTTTAGTGACTTTTGCTGTATTTTTACACCCCTGTCGACGGAACTGGAA
The DNA here is from genome assembly GCA_031216915.1 of Pictodentalium vernedei. NCBI lineage: Eukaryota > Metazoa > Mollusca > Scaphopoda > Dentaliida > Dentaliidae > Pictodentalium > Pictodentalium vernedei. The sequence continues at coordinate 318,979,543 of CM062297.1, forward strand.
AATCGTTATCGGTCGTTTCCCATGATGCAAAATGACGGAAACGAAATATGATTTCCCATGATTTTTGAAATATTGAGGCCTGTTATTGGAGAGTTCCTATTGGTGAGCTATTTCCAATTTTTCTAGAGGTCACAGAATACGATTAAAGTCGACTTTTATTCGATTATTTTTCTTCAAAAGTCGATAATGAAATTCCATAATTGTGCCAGCTCTAGACTAAGATTTTGATATTCGACCTACACATATACAGGGCAATTAACATGTGTAATGGTACACAACACTATTGGATTGTAATGCTAGTGTCAGGTACCGGGTATAGGGTGACAGTCAAACTGTTGGTACCTGTGACCATGACAGGCACCCCATAAAAAAATAATTTACAGGCCAGTAAGTACAGGGTTAATGAAAGTGCTTTACAGCTTTTATGAGATTGATTGTCAGGAAAAAAGTTCAGAGAATAACTTGTGATAAATATAGGATCTTTAATGAGTCGCGATTTCATATGAAATTTCTGTATCAAGTTCACTAAAAAGGACCTGAGCTGAGGTTTATCAAGGCTCAGATCAATTTCAGTGAACGAAGTTAAGGAATTTAATGTAAAATCATAACAAATCTGTAATTCTTTTTATCGCATAATGTGTAATTTGTTCTTTTAGCTAAATAACGACTTAAGTTGCCAGCACTGTTCGCAATAATCGCCAGCCAAATTTTATTATTTTTACAACTTTCACCCTGAAGACATAGCTTATGGCCCATTATTAGAATGAGCTTGTTGAGCTCACTCTAATGAGGTGTCACAAACTACATTTCCATGGCAAAAAATGAAAATGTTCAGGTATTCAGGAAATGTTTTTTTTTTCTTGCAATTATCTGCTATTTTTATTAGGTAAACAGTTTATAAAAAATAATGAAATACTAGAGGCTCTACAGAGCCTGTAATCGCTCACCTGGGACTACATATAAAAATGTGATTTCCCATAGGCTTTCCATGGTAACTATGACCTGCAATTGTGGCCATGTTTGCAGCATTACATCAACATTACATGAGGATCATTGGTAGAAGGTGTCCCAGTCTTCAATCACGTGAAGTTTCAAAACATTTGAATCCATCAAACAGAATCATAGAATGTCTCTGGTGGTCATATTTTCCAACCAACGGGAACAAAAAGAGAATCGTTTGTAGAGGGCCTCCTATAGACCATTCTTGCCAAGTTTTGGTTCCATCGGCTCAGTAGTTCCAGAGAGAAGATGAAAATGTGATTTCCCATAGGTTTTTTTTTCTATAGTAACTATAAACCGCAATTGTGGCCATGTTTGCAATACGATCAAAATTAAAATGAGGATGAGAATGTTGTGGAGGGTGTCCCAGTTATCAACCATGCAAAGTATCAAAACATTTGGCCCTGTGGTTTCAGAGAAGAAGAGTTTTCAAAATTGACTAATCAGAATCAAAGAATGCTTCTGGCGACCACGTTTTTTCACGCAACAGGAATAAAATCAGTAACAGTAGTAGAGAACCTCTCATAGACAATGCTTGCCAAGTCTGGTTCACATTGGATCAGTACTTTCAGTGAAGATGATAAAAATGTGATTTCCCATAGGGTTTCTATAGTAACTATAAGCCACAATTGCAGTCATAATTGCAACCAGATGCAGATTAAAATGAGGATTATTGGTAGAGGGGGTTACAGCAGAGACCAGCCTAGAGGGGAATTTTAGGGAGACTTCAAGTCTCCCTCCAGAAAAAATAGGGAGACTGCAGAGTCATGTAGGGAGACTTCATAGGCAAGTGAGGAAAATTAAGAATATTCATGTACCACTCCTGCCGCCCCTTCATATTTTCAATTTGCGGTCCTCCATTAACATCCAAATAATCCAGGTCCAGTTGTCTATGATGCATCTGTGCCAGGTTGAAAAATCACTAAGTAATTATTGACTGAAAATCCCCTCACTGCTACCCTCTCCTTCATGACCCCTCCCCTCTTCTTCCTGCCAATCCCCCAGCACCCTCCTGTGGTTGCCTTTCACCAAAGTCTACTAAGCTAATAATTTCCTGAGTCTGAAAGTGTGAACAGGACCAGATGTAAGAAGGTTGCTTGGGAGGTACTTTGTTAGTTAATAAACAAAATACATTCTGGGGTCGAGAATTTTGTAAAAGAAATGTCATTCCGCATCATTTTTATGGCATTCCGGTGTCATTCCACAACATTTCATGTCATTCCGGTGTTTAGGAGGACCCTTTTTCAAGATCGTCCACATGCACACTTGTGTCCTGTACAAAGCTTTTCTTGTCATCACTAAAGCCTTTTTTCATGCGTTTCAATTCCATTTGTGTTTTTCTGGGAATAGACAGCCCAACAGTTAATAGTTGTCAGCAAAACAAAATGAAAATACTGTGTTATAAAATACGTCCGTTGTGTAAACATTTTCGGCATCCTAAGCGACGTAACCTACTTTTAAACTGGGTTATTTTGTTGAGTCGCGTAAGTCACCTATTTTTGTTTTGACCCTTGAAGCTCCGACTGAAACGCAACAAAATAGAAATAAAAAAAATCCGCCAAAAGCGACAATGGACAATTAATTGCCGTGCGATTTCAAATAAATGGACGTTTATTTGTCGAATTAAAATGCCCATTTATCACACTCGAGCACATTCGATTTTTGAAAATAATCGTTTTCATGTAAACCTCGCATCACTCAGTTCAGCCTTTCCTCATTTTGGCCAATTTTTAGAGGGCGACTTGTAATCGCCCCAACCATTTTTCTAGGCGACTTTGGGCTTAGAAGGGCGACATAATCGCCCTAGTCGCCCTCACGGCTGGTCCCTGGGTTACAGTCATCAGTCACACTAAGTCTTCAAACCATTTGGCCTTGTAGTTTCAAAGAAGATTTTCTTGAAAATACACACATTTATGAATTCTGTTTCAACAAAAAAAAAACAGTAAAAGAAGGATAAATATTTTGAAAATTACAATTCTCTCAGACAGTATTCTCTTTTCATAATAGCTTTCGATAAGTAAAGGGTTACAGTCAAACACACTTTCCTCCAATATTTGTCAAATCTTAAAAGATAAACAATAATTACTGTCATCTAAGCTGACATGATTGAAACAGAATACAAACAAAAACTTTTCATGTTCAGAAAATACTGTTATCAGATTGAAGTTGACAGGTGCCTGGAAAACCAGAAGACTTGTGATGCAAAAATCAAGGTACAGTTAAAATGGTTTACAGTAAAGTGAAAATAAGTTGTGTAGGATAATCCTAAAATTATGTATCTTTTTCTTTTTTCTCTTCATACACTGATAAGACCAGAAGCTAACATCATTTTATGGAAAGCTCTCACTGATAGCTTTCTAGAAAATGTCAGATTCTGATCTTGTCAGGGCAGGAGCAGCAGTTTACTTAGTTTACTGCAGTTATGCTACAGCTTATTTTGACTTGTATTGTATACACAATATTTTGGGGCTTTTTTTCCCATTCTTCAGTGGAGAAAACTGGAACCAACCCTTACTAGATTCTCCAAAAACAAGAATTTTGCTGACATTACCGATCTTTTGTGCAGACAGGAGGAGCATTGGGTTAAGCATTAGAATATAGCCTCTGGTGGCCACAAATTTCCATCCTCTCATAGACCATTCCTGCGAAGTGTGGTTCACGTCGACTCAGTAGTTTCAGAGAAGAAGATGAAAATGTGATTTCCCATCGGGTTTCTATAGTAACTATAAGCCGCAATTGTGGCCATGTTTACAACCCAATCAACATTAAATGAGGATCGTTTGGGGGGGGTGGGGGTGGGGGGTGGGGGGTGGGGGGTGGGGGGGGGTGGGGGGAGGGGGGGGCTAGTCATTACTTATGTGAAGTATCAAAACATTTGGCCCGGCAGTTTCAGAGGAAATTTTTTGTTGAAAATCCACCTATCAGAATCAAAGAACGCCTCTGGCGCCCATGTTTTTCAATCCTCGGGAACAAAATGAGGATCGTTTGTAGAGTACCTCCCATAGTCCATCCCTGCCAGGTTTGGTTCACGTCGGCTCAGTAGTTCCGGAGAAGAAGATGAAAATGTTATTTCCCACAGGGTTTCTATAGTAACTATAAGCCGCAATTGTGGCCATGTTTGCAACCCGATCAACATTGAGGGGGTCCCAGTCATCGTTTATGTGAAGTATCAAAACATTTCACCTGGCAGTTTCAGAAGAGAAGATTTTTGAAAATCTACCAATCAGAATCAAAGAATGCCTCTGGAGGCCATGTTTTTCAACCCACAGGAACAAAATGAGGATCATTTGTAGAAGACCTCCCACAGACTACCCCTGCCAGGTTTGTTTTCACGTCGCCCCGGTTTTTCCAGAGAAGAGGAAAATGTGATTTCCCATTGGGTTTCTACAGTAACTATAAGCCGCAATTGCAGCCATTTTTGTAACCCAATCAACATTAAATGAGGATCGTTGGCAGAGGGGGTCCCAGTCATCATATATGTTAAGTTTTAAAACATTTGGCCTGGCAGTTTCAGAGAAGAAGATTTTTGAAAATCCACCAACCAGAATCAAAGAATGCCTCTGGAAGCCATGTTTTTCATCGGACAGGAACAAAATGAGGATCGTTTGTAGAGGACCTCCCATAGACCATTCTTGCCAAGTTTGGTTCACACCGGCTCAGCAGTTACAGAGAAGAAGATGAAAATGTGAAAAGTTTACAGACGACGGAAGCGACCGTCGGACGACGACGGACGCCAAGTGATAAGAAAAGCTCACATGGCCTTTTAGGCCAGGTGAGCTAATAAGAGATGATTAATTCAAGTCTACTTCCGAAACCAACATTACGACATTGACATTAACATCTCATGTCATTCCCATATAGTCGGATGAGAACGATAATGTTCTATCTCCATTTTTGTCAAAATCAAGATTTTGGTTCCGTTGTATTCTTTGGATGTTTTTGTACACTTTAAAATAAAATGAAAATGAAAAAATTTAAAGTAATTTATATATTTTTTATACTTACCAATGACCCAGACTTAGCTGGTGCTAACTCTTAAATATTCAGGGCCAAACACAAATTTTGCCCCCCAAATCCACATCCAAATCAAAAAAACTGATGTCCTATATGGTCCTCAATACTTTTGCCTACTGCACATGCGCAGTGTTAAGGGAGTACCGAAATTGGCGTCAATTCTTCCAACCAGTGCCTGCTAAATGTTATATAATCAGCGGGAAGGTATGAGTTCCCAACTCATGGGAGGGCCATCCCCGTCTGGGTCATTGGTAAGTATAAAAAATATATAAATTACTTTAAATTTTTTCATATTTTTATACTGTAACCAATGACCCAGACTTAGCTGAATAGAAAAAAGACTGGAGGGCCTAGGACATAAAGGAAAATCCAATAGGCTCAATTATGTATAAAGAATAATCCCCTTAAGGAGAAAAGGAGAGAAAGGATTTACATGACTTTCTTGTTTATTAACAAACCAAGACCAATACTGGGTCTGGACTTGCGTTGCTGCATGCAATTGATTATAGAGATGAACAGACTTCAAAGTATCGGCAAACAGGAAGTGGCTGCACGGCAGATCTGAAAAAATTAGATACACAATACAACTCATCATTATGAAGCAGCAGACCAAATATACAATCATTCCCTTTCATAGAAGCCAAGAAAACTTGGACGGAAGAATTGTTTCGGACGGATTGACGGATGGACAGACGGAGTCGAGCGGTTACTAGACCTGCTCTGCCGCTGGCGTTGCAGGTAAAAATAAGAAAGACACATCACCGATCAATTATTGAGCCAAATAACATCTATGATCTCTATTAACATCCAGTATAACCCATTATACAAATTCCTTAAAGGAAAGCCAATAAATAAAGATAGTCCAGAGAATGAGACTCTTTATACTCATTTAAAACTGTCCGAGGATTGTATATTAACGCTCGTATGACACATGACATATACAAATGCTTCACACCGAGCTACCCTTTAAAAATATTACATAAATGAGATAAACATCAGCTTTACACATTAAAACCATCCCAGCACCGACTCGGAATTACTGACTCAGGAGTAGATATTCCCTTGCTTTTCACTATAAATCCGGTGATATAAGGGATCACCGCCCCCCCCCCCCCCCCCCTTCCCCTTGCTCTGGGTCAAATCACCACAGAACGAAGAGGGCAGCAGGACAGCGTCACTGCTGGGATAGAAAGCCTACATAACTATAGCTGTAATCATTTAGTGGACGACATTCTGAGCAACAGATAATGGACCTAAACACCTAAGGTCGCCAGAAATAGACTCAATATTTCTAAGGTAAAAATTAGTGAAGGTAGAAGGCTGTGACCAGTAAGCAGCCTTCATAAGATCTGTAAAAGAAATACTGTTAGAATAAGCTCAAGATGTTGACAGCGCCCTAACTTCATGCGCTGAAATCTTAAGCACGGACTGCTGATTGGAAGATAAACTCTCATAAGCAGTACGAATAGCTAACTGAATCCATCTAGAAATAGAATGAACACATATGTACTTTCTATTGGGAATTAAGGACAGAAAGAAGTGTTTACGCCCCTTTCTGATAAATTCTGATCTGCGTTTATAAATACGCATAGCTCTAACTGGACACAGCAAAGGCCTACGGCCATCAGAAGACGGAACAACTTTGATGACAATAGGCTCAGGATACTTATTAGGAGCCTGATTCTTAGCCAAATATCCCACATTAGTAGTTAAAGTAATAGTATTTCCAACACTACGATAATGAGAATAATCAATAGACAGAGCATGAAGCTTACTAACTCTTCTTGCGGAAGCAGAGGCTAAGAGAAAAGCTGTCTTATATGACAAGAATTTGAAGTCTACAGTATTAAGAGGATCAAAAGGAGCTTCTTCAAGCTTCAGTAGAACCCAAACTAAATTCCATTTAGGAATTAACCTAAGAGTTCCAGGCCTATTTATCGAAAAGTTCTTTACTAACTTAGATAAAGAAATATTCGATCCAATCTGTAAGCTATCATGATGAGCATATGTGTCCGATAGCATAGACCTATAACCCTTAATGGTTACTGGCTGCAGTTTGATCTTGTCAAACAAGTAGACCAAAAAATAAGCAATGTCTGGAATGGAAGGATAAAAAATATCAATAGAATGATCATTACATCAATGAGAAAAAACCTTCCACTTTGCAGCATAATTTAGCAAAGAGGAGATCCTCCTACAGTCAGAAATTGCATCCACTGCTCGTCCTGTAAAGCACTTCCCGTGCAAGAAGAACCGCACAACGGAAACATGTGAAGGTTGAGACCTTGGGGGTTGTGAATCAGTGTGCGAGATTTCCCCTGAAAGAGAAGATCCTCCTGAGGAGGAAGCTACCGAGGAACATCCCATAACAGACACCTGAGTAGATTTATCCATGGTATCTGAGAGGACAGAGATGCTAACAACAGTATCTTGCAGTGCGATTGCTTGATCTTTAGCAAGATCTGTTGAATCAACGGAGTTGGAGGATATGCATTCCATTCCAAGAGATTGAGAGAGCGTCTACTGCGAATGCTCGAGGATCTGGACATGGTGACACATACGTCTGCAACTGATTGTTGAGATGTGTCGCAAACAAGTCTATCATTGGTCGATCCCATTGGTAGCAGATCTGATTGAACACTCACTTGTTGAGAGTCCATTCTGATGGTAACTTGCAACCTTTCCGCGATAGTGAGTCTACTAGAATGTTCTGACGACCCAGAATATGACGGACCGACATAAGAACATGATATTCTAGAACAAACAGAAGAATTCTTTCCGTTAGACTGAATAACGGAATCGAATGAGTACCTCCTTGGTTCCTGATGTACGCTACTACCGTCCAATTGTCTGACAGTATTTGAACATGTGAATTCTGAATTATGTTCATCCAATGGCGTAGCGCAAGCCAAATTGACATCATCTCTTTGATGTTTATGTGCTTGTTTAGGAACTCCGGATCCCAAAGGTCCTGGCACTTGGAGTCTGTTGGGTTCAATGTCGCACCCCAACCTGTTTGACTCGCATCCATCATAATCGTAAAAACAGGATCCGGCAGTTGCAGTGGAACTCCCGGAGTTAACCACTGAATATCTGCCCAAGTCTGAATCCTTAGTTTTACTTGATCCGTTAAAATGTTGTTTGTTTCGAGCGAATGAACCTTCACACTCCAAACTTGAGTGAAAAAATATCTGGAGTGGACGTGTGCGCAAGCAGTCCATCGGAATGAGATCCGCCGCCACTCTGCACAATCCCATCAGTCGCATGAATTCTCTCGCCGTTACTACGTCTGAGTGTAGACAAAAGCAAGCATAACAACTGACTAACTTCGCTCTGGGTAATGGAAGACGAACTAGATTGTTGTGAGTGAATGAACAACTTGGACGGAGCTAGATCCGACTTCTTTTCGTTTACTATGAAACCAAGATGCCGGAGCAATTGAAGCAGACTCTGAACATTGTTCTGAAGAATTGTTTTGTTGCTGTACTTCTGAAAAATTTGTCCAAGTAAGCCGATGTTACCACAGATGAATGAGCTCGGAAATAAGCCATTACCGAGTTCATTATTCGAGTGAAAGCCCAGGGCACTAGATTGAGTACGAAGCACATCAGCCGGAACTGATAAAGGACTCCTAGGACGGCGAAGCGAAGGTACTTTTTGAATGCCGGATGTACCATGACATGAAAGTACGCATCCTTGAGATCTATGCTTGATGTATAGTCGTTCACTGGAATGCTCGCTCTCACTGATCGAATGGTATCCATACAGAACTTTGGAGCCACAATCAGCTTGTTTATCCAGCTCAGATCTATAACTGGACAGAACGAGCTGTCTGGCTTCGGTACCAGGAACAGGTGACTGTAAAACCCAGGGATTCCTGCTTTCCATGACCTCTATTGCATTCTTCTCCAAAAGAGACTGCACCTCTGCTAGAAGTGAATCTTTTTTTTTGAAGATTTGACGGAAGCTGAGTCCAGCGCAGACTTCGTGTTAGCGGAGGTTTTTCTCAGAAAGATAGCTTTAGGCCATCCAAGACCTCTTTTACCCAATGGTCGTCTGTAATTGACAACCAATTGGTCAAAAACTTTGTCAGTCTTCCGCCCACAGGACTGCAATAGAGGTCCTGACCATCACCTCCTGGACCTACGAGGCTTATGGGAAGAGAAACCACGTCTTCCCCGCCCAGTGCCTCGTCCTGTTGACCTAGGGGCATCTGACCGGTTGTCTCGGCCAGAACCACGTCCCCTACCTGAGTCGCTACTCTGACGGTATCTAGAGTAAGAACTAGAGGATTTTTTATACCCTTTAAAGGAGCTTCCTTTAGACGTACTCGCACCAGAAGCTCCTCTCTTACTCATTTCTGCTACGACAGGTTTTTTAGAAACCGACTTAAAAAGCATAGAATCTGAAGCTTTCTTGGTAATCTGATCATAGATAACCGAAAGCTTACCATCGAAGAGAAAATCCCCAGAAACCGGAGCGACTCGAAGAGAGTTTTTCACCTTTGAATCCACTATATTGGATGAATATTGGATGAAGCCAGGGCCGCATCACGTCTAACCAACTCCAAATTAGCCACTGATAGAGCAGAGTTGTACGTGGAGAATGCAATAGCCCTCGAAAGAACTCTTAATGAAGAACGAACGTACTCTTTACCATCGAGACGTTGCGCTAACGCTCTGGTAAGGTGATCTGCGTATGATAGTGTGTCTAAATTCACCCTATTAGATGAAATCGTCGTCTTCATAGTACTGGGGAGGATCGAAAAAGACGAAGGCAGAGATAAATCCAAATCCTCAACCTGACTATCCAAACGCAGAGGAACTCTCGGTATGCCCTGTCCTGCTTGCAAATCTATTATTACTATTGATGAACGGCAGATGCAGAGCATTTTCTGATAAGAAACTGTTTTTGCCTGTCTAAGAGGCTAAATTAAAAATAGCATCATACAGCAATTCAAACGTCCGAGAGACATTGCTGGACTGGACCGGATATTCAGGAACATCTTCCCTAACCCGGCCAAAGAAGTCAGTATCCAATGACGCTATCAGTCTCTTATCCACTGTCGCAGCAACTTGGTCCGATGGAACAATGTCAGGAAGGTTTTGACGGATAAACTCCATCGCCACCTTATGTTGTTCCCGAAGGGAAAAATCCAGCTCCGTTATTTCCCTTTTTCCATCCAAGTGGACAAGATGAGAATCTCGGTCGTCACTGTCTGACCTAGCATAGGAACGAACCGACCCAACTTCATCCGCCAGTTCTTGATCTGAAACCGTTGTGGGATGTTCCGTAGGATGCTGCGATGAGCTGTGCTATCTGTGATAGCAAGTCCGTCACGGAGGCCTGTGGAGCAGCAGTCCTCTGTTGCTTAGCCGCTGGAAGCTTCTGGGACGGTGTGTCCGACATAATTCTCTTATGTGAACGTCCCAACTGATGAGGCCTTGAATCCTTGGCTAGTGGATGGCATGACCTAGATGACATGGAATCCTTTGTCAGTGAAGCAGGCTGGATATCTGAGGTCACGAAGCCAAGGTGCGGTTGTGTGTGCTGATGTGTGGAAGAGGAAGCCGATAGACTAGCTGAGGCCGGCTGTCTATAAGACGGAGAGTCCCGAACAGGAGGTGTGGACGTATGCTCCGACTGACAAACATTATGAACAACAACATCTTGCCCCAGATGCTGTTGTACAAGAGAAGGGCCTCTCTCGCTTGTGGTCTGGGATGACCTGAACGAGCTTACTACCGAAGTGAGTGGCTTCCTCCTTTCCATCCTCAATTCCGTCGTCGCAGGGTGTGCGTCATCCGAGATCATAGTACTCGGAACACCCATATTCGTCTCCTGGACAGCAACAGACTTATCCGGCACCACACCACCCATTTGAGGGGAGATGCAACCGCCGGTCGAGCTAGGTGGCGTTAAGGCCGTAAATCCCTTTTGGGACCTAGGCACTTGTCTAATTTCCAACAAGGCCGTAAATCCCTTTTGGGACCTAGGCACTTGTCTAATTTCATTGAGCACTTTTTCTGCTAGCTCTTCATTACTTTGCGACGACGGCAGCATACTTCCTGAAGACATTGTGGAAACATCACCATGTTCTTGTTCCTCTGTAAAAGAAACTGAAAAACTTGAGTGACCTTGTGGTGAGAGAACAGGCATCGATCTCTCACTGCTAAAATGTACCGTGACACACGTCTCCAACATTTGTCATCCCAATTGGCACAAACAGAACAAGAGTTAGTACGAGTACAATGACTACAGTCAGCAGACACAATGAGTATGAGAATCCAAGGAAGACTTCCTCAAATTACAATTTGAAAAAAATTCTTTCATAATTATAAAATTTTATTAAGCCGTAGTACTCGCACTAACCCTTATAAAACAAAGATACATGAAATAATACAATCCATATCAAAATTTCGAAAAATAATTAAAAAAAACAAATTTTCAGGAAAATTTTGACATGAGTCCAAGTTCCCAATGGGAATGATGAGCCCAAATGGATCCTAAAAAAGCCTAAGTGTGGACAAAAAATTTTAAACCATCTAAAAAATTAATGTAACACTTACGGAGTAAATTAATGTATCTGACTACATATATATCCTAACAGATGACAAGAAATTACTAAGGAAAGTAACCGTTGTCAACGGAAACAAATAATAATAAAAACCGGAAACAAGACTCCAGGCACTGAAAAACCCGGCCCGAGGTCAGAAACAGATTCTTAAAACTATCTGATGTAAAACAGAATCTTCATCTGAAGAAACTGGAATACTTCAGATGGTAGATGCATGACCAACAATGCCCAACACCCAAAGGATGAGGACATAACCATGGAGATAACAGAATAAACATTCTGTAACTAAGTTAAACCCCAAGAAATTTTCCAGAAAATTTTTTTTTTAAATATTCCAAAAGCATGGGAGATTAACTAGGGGGGTTTCAAGGAAAGGGAGAGAGGAAACACTTCACAAACAGTGGAGATTTTTCATAGCAAGAATGAAAACATCAGGCCCATGCCCCGAAATTAGGGAACATGAAATAATTTTGTATAAAAATTATAAGTTACAGCCCTGAACACATCCAGCCACTGTTTCTTCCTCTCATCCTCCTTGGATCCACCATTTCCATCATGATATTGTGTCTGGCATCATTTTAACTGAGATTTATAAGCACAGAAGTCAGTGAGATGTTACTAAAAGAAGGGCCAAACAAAGAATGAGGCTTGGCGCCAATTTCGGTACTTCCTTGACACTGCCCATGCGCAGAGGGCAAAAGTATGGAGGACCATATAGGACATCAGTTTTTTTGATTTGGATGCAAATTTGGGGGCAAAATTTGTGTTTGGCCCTGAACATTTAAGAGTTAGCACCAGCTAAGTCTGGGTCATTGGTTACAGTATAAAAATATGTCAATGACACTGTAGCTCAACTTGTGTAAGACATGTATAGTATGTGACACAACAATGACACATATCTAGGTAAAGACCTGATAACAAAGGTACATGTAAAGTACTGTAAAGATCTGTACATAACTACTGACCGTACCCTGTAACAAATGTACAGGTAAAGTATTGTAAAGGTGGGTGACAGTTAGATACCTCTAGCACGAGCCATATTGAAATGTGCACTTACTGTGTATGAGTAGCACGGAATAAATCAAAGTTTGTCTAATTGGCCGCCGCCGGACATCTTGAAATTTTGGACCGCACCCAAAAACACTCGTTGTCATCCCAAGGTGATAACAAAGGTACCCAAGAAGTTTCATGAAGATCGGTTCATAAATACAGACTCTAGCCCGAGGCATACTGACAAGTGTCCTTACTGTGTATAAGTAGCACTGAATAAATCAAAGTTCATCTAATTTTCAAAATTTCTGCACTAGAAAAAAACCTGTATTATATGTGATGTATTCCATGTTACTAGACAATCATTCAAAAATTTAATCAAATCGGTACCTTCATATAGAAGTTCTGTACAAAAAACTGATTGTACCTAATTTTGATACAAAATGGCCTCTGGCTGCCATTTTGAATTTCAGGCCGCATCCAAAAACACTCGTTCTCGTCCCAAGGTGATAACAAAGGTACCCAAAAAGTTTCGTGAAGATCGGTTCATAAATAGAGCCCCTAGACCGAGCCGTATTGACATGTGTACTTACTGTGTATAAGTAGCACTGAATAAATCAAAGTTCATCTAATTTGCACAATTTCTGTACGAGAAAAAAACCTGTATTATATGTGATGTATTCCATGTTACTAAACATTCAGACAAAAATTTATTTAAATCAGAACTTTCATACAGAAGTTCTGTATGAAAAACTGATTGCACTCATATCGGTACAAAATGGCTGCTGGTGGCCATCTTGAATTTTGGACCGCACCCCAAAACACTCGTTCTCATCCCACAGTGATAACAAAGGTACCAAAGAAGTTTCGTAAAGATTGGTTCATAAATATGGCCTCTGGCCCGAGCCGTATTGAATTTTTGACAGACGGATGGACAGACAGACAGACGGATAACGGGCCATGACATAATCTCAAATTTGACAATGTCAAAGTTGAGCTAAAAACAAAGCACAAACGCAGTGTTCGGGCATTTAAAACACAGAATTATTTTGGTCTATCTCCATATTGCAGTATCTTTTAAGGACTACACTGTTCTATCTCCAGGCGCCCCAATCGTACAACGTAAATTACGTCATGTGACACAGTTTCCTTCACAGAAATGAAGTTGCGTTTTTATCATGTCCAAATGGTAAGTTTCTCATCAAATACCACGGAAGTATAGAGTCAAAATATTTTTTACAGTAGTTGCCATACCATTTTCATGTATGTACTTTATTTTTATTATGCAATAAGGCTTTGTTAATGCTTATTTTGAAGTGTATTTGTCCAAACAAAATCCACACAGTAGAGTGATTAATTATAATTTTAGAGTATTTATTATTCATCAGCACAGAGATACAGACAATAATTATTGCAAGAAAGGATTTTCATTCTTATTTTACAAAAAAAACATTGTCCTGACATATTTTTTACATATGAAATTATTTTTAACTATTTCAGTACAGTGATGCGTTTACGCAACATCATTCGCATTCTATGCAGTGTTATAACAGAATCCAAAAACTTATGAAAAAAAAGGGGGTGAGAAAGTGCAAATTGGAATTAGCTCAATCATTCATTACTTGCATTGACTGAGCTTTCTGAGTTTTATCAATCAATCTTTGATTTGTCAATTTCCCTTTTCCAGATATTTGATTCACTTTACATGATAAATTCAGTTGTTATTTATTTATTTATTTGTGTTTAGGGTCACATATTTCTGCACAATGGCTAATCATGACCACGACAGTTTTATGGGTGGAGGAAGCCGGAGAGAACCACCCAGCAATGGCGAGCAACTGACAGCTCGCCAACATACTAACTCCACACAAGCAGGGTTAGCATTGGTTGAAGGCAAGTGCACCATCGACGTGCAGTACACCTTAGTACTCAACGCTACCGTGCCCCCACGTGGGCAATGGGGGTGAAGTGTCTTGCCCAAGGACACAACATGGTTGCTGCAGGTGGGATTCTAACCGAGGACCTCTCGGCTTGCAGCCTGCACCTCTACCAATTCAGTTGTTGAATGTAAAACTTACTACAGACGACGTAAGGGTTCAGTTTAGTAATATCAGGTTACATAAAAAAATTTAAAACACATTGTGTTTTCGTCTTCTGTACCACTGTTGCAACTGCACCCCCACCCACTCCCCAAGATATTCAATACACCATTTAGTATTTTCGTTTACCCTCTCACCGATAATTTCCCTGGATCGTAACTTTTCTAGACTTTGTTATCAAATCAAGGCAAGGTTGATAATATTCCTAGATTATAACGTTTCTAGAGTTTGTTATGAAATTAAGTCAAGGTTGTTTGTTATGCGCAGTCAAGCCTTGATTTGATTGGGAAATCAAGAAATGAAAGTGTCAATGACACTGTAGCTTAACTTGTGTGTTGTGTTTGATGAAAAGGATAATGTTCAATGTTTATGAAAGGATTATGAAATAAGACAAGAATTGTGATAATTGGGAATATGTTCATTTCTGTTCCCTGTATGCTATGTTTTTGATAAAAATACTATGAGGTGTACACTGTACTAAAGAGCTGAGGGTAGGGCTGCACGATATTCAGATTTCAATACCGGTAATGATATTTTAAAAAATATCGCGATATACCGGTATATCGTCAAGTTCAAAACATGTAAGATTCTCACCCAAATTGTCCCAGTATTTTTTTGACATTCGAAGTCAAATAATTACGTTTTAAAAGCATTGAAATAATAAGCCTAACTTGTCTTAATTCATTCTTGTATAAATATTTGGAAATAAACTTCATGATGGCACAACAAGTATCGTTTATTTTGAGTCGATAATTTCAAATAAATATATACTATTTGATCCATCGCTTTACAAAACAAAAACGCTTAAAGCTGCATATTGTCGTATACATGTGAATAGATCACCACTAGAGGGCATTTGCCATGTACTGGTTAAGCAGGATACCGCTAGAGGGCTAGGAGTTTGAACACTTTTCCACAAATGAAAGCAGTCACTTTTGTCACGCGGTATCACAAACAGCTGAAACACACATGCTCGATAGGCACGTTTTGATGTACCGGTGAACCACCTCGTGCAGCGGGTGAATGCTGGCGATGTATAAATACTATTTCAATATTAAATCACTCTAAACAAAGTGAAAATCAACAATATTATTCCCTTTATATTTTATTAGTGTTTTGATGACTATCTAATTTTTAAGATGTGGCATACAAGTCAGATCAAAACGTTCACCTACTTTTCAAAACATTAACACGTGCGAACTGTTGTTGACAAAAATGAATATTCATTACCGCTGTTGTTGACAAAAATGAATATTCATTACCGCAGCGCTTGGAATTGTGGGTTCATTAATACGTATGCGATTTGTTCATATTGAAAAGCACATTCCAAGTGTGCCGGTAATAAAATAAACTTTGAAAATATTACTGCAGTGCTTGGAATTGCGAGAACATGTGCAATGAAGTGGGAGGAACTATTAGTATTAAACCAGAAATTTCCCGGTCCAACAAAAGCCATTATTAATGGAAATACGGTAATCATTCTTCACAGTTTACGTTCGAAGCGATACTGTTTGGGAAAAATCTGTACTTACCGGTGTCATCGGAGAAACAAAAATAAAACAGCTTATGGGAGAATATTTTACTAGTACCAGGACATGAAATGTATTGATAAAAAAACAAACTGCTTTCACAGTTTCTGTTTATATACACTTTTTTTCAATCAGCTGTGAGATTAAATAGAATTTTTACGGAAAATGTCTGTCACTAAAAACCACGGCTCGAAATGAATATCGTCACAGACGATATACCGGTATTAAAAAAAATGGACGATATTTAACCGGTTAAGATTTCAATACTGGTATTACCGGTATATCGAAATACCGTGCAGCCCTAGCTGAGGGGTGGGTTAATATGACCTCACAGTTAATGTATGTGGCCCTCACAGTTAACGTATATCAATGGAAGTTACCAAGTTACAGTGAAATTATTCCAAACGAGTCATCCTATCTAGTTACATTGAAATCCCTTCATAAATATGGCCTGTAGACTGTGCTAAAGGTTTTCGGGTTTCGGGCCCCTATAGCCATCAGTTTCCCAATTGCGTCCAAAGGGGACGTTCTAATCTAGACATTATATGAAGTCAACCTACCAAGTTACAATAAAATCCCTTCATAAATATGACCTGTGGACTGTGCTAAAGGTTTTTGGGCTTTGGGCTCGGGCAGCCATCATGGTTGAATGATCGCAACCAAAAGGGGACATTCTCATCTGGGCATCATCTGGAGTGATCCTACGAAGTTACAATTAAATCCCTTCATAAATATGACCTGTAGACTGTGCTCAAGGTTTTTTGGGCTTCGGGCCCCTGAAGCCGTCACAGTTGACCAATCACGACCAAAAGGGGATGTCATCATCTAGGCATTATTTGGAGTCAAACTAACAGGTTACAATGAAATCCTTCCATAAATACGACCTATAGACTATGCTAAAGGTTTTGGGGTTTTGGGCTCGGGCAGCCATCAAAGCTGAATGATCGCGACCAAAAGGGGACGTTCTCATCTAGACATTATTTGGAGTCATCCTACCAAGGTACAATGAAATCCCTTCATAAATATCACCTGTAGACTGTGCTAAAGATTTTCGGGCTTCAGGCACCTGTCGCCATCAGTTGCCTAATGGTGTCCAAAAGGGGCTGTTCTCATCTAGACATTATATGAAGTCAACCTACCAAGTTACAATGAAATCCCTTCATGAATATGAACTGAAGACTGTGCTAAACGTTTTCGGGCTTTGGGCTCGGGCAGCCATCATGGTTGAATGATCGCAACCAAAAGGGGACATTCTCATCTGGGCATCATCTGGAGTGATCCTACGAAGTTACAATGAAATCCCTTCATAAATATGACCTGTAGACAGTGCTCAAGATTTTCGGACTTTGGGCACCTGTAGCCATCACAGTTGACCAATCACGACCAAAAAGGGATGTCATCATCTTGGCATTATATAGAGTCAACCTAACAAGTTACAATGAAATCCTTCCATAAATACGACCTATAGACTATGCTAAAGGTCTTCGGGCTTGGGCAGTCATAAAGGCTGAATGATCGCGACCAAAAGGGGATGTTCTCATCTAAACATTATTTGGAGTCATCCTATCAAGCTACAATGAAATCCCTTCATAATTATGACCTGTAGACTGATCTAAAGGTTTTCGGGCTTCGGGCCCCTGTAGCCGTCACAGTTGCCCATTGTGTCCAAAAGGGGACGTTCTCATCTAGACATTATATGAAGTCAAACCTACCAAGTTACAATGAAATCCCTTCATAGATATGACCTGTAGACTGTGCTAAAGGTTTTCGGGCTTCGGGCATGATCACAACCAAAGGGGACAATCTCATCTGGGCATCATCTGGAGTGATCCTACGAAGTTACACTGAAATCCCTTTATAAATATGACCTGTAGACTGTGCTCAAGGTTTTCGGGCTTCGGGCACCTGTAGCCATCACAGTTGACCAATCACGACCAAAAGTGGATGTCCTCATCTAGGCATTATATGGTGTCAACCTAACAGGTTACAATGAAATCCTTCCATAAATATGACCTTTTGCCAATGCTAAAGGTTTTTGGGCTCGGGCACCCATCAAGGCTGAATGATTGCGATCAAAATGGGACGTTCTCATCTAGACATTATTTGGAGTCATCCTACCAATTTACAATGAAATACCTTCATAAATATGACCTGTAGACTGTGCTAAAGGTTTTCGGGCTTTGGGCCCCTATGGTCGTCACAGTTGCCCAATCAGGACCAAAAGGGGACATTCTCATCTAGACATTGTATGAAGTCAACCCACCAAGTTACAGTGAAATTCTTCAATAAATATGACCTAAAGGTTTTCGGGTTTTGGGCTTGGGCTGTCGTCACAGTTGGCAGATCACGCCCAAATGGGGAAATTCTCATCTAGACATCATAAGGAGTCATCCTACCAAGTTACAATGAAAACCCTCCATATTAAACATGACCTGCAGACTGTGCTAAAAGTTTTTGGGTTTCGGGCTTGGGCAGCCATCACGGTTGATAGATCACGCCCAAAAGAGGACGTTGTCATCTAGGCATTATGCAGAGGCATCCTATCAAGTTACAATGAAATCCCTTCATAAATACGACCTGTAGACTGTGCTAATGGTTTGGGGGTTTTGGGCTCTGGCAGCCATACCGGTTGACAGATCGCGATCAAAAGGGGATGTTCTCATCTAGACATGAACCCAAACCTGCATATGAAATTTCGTGATGATCAGACAAGAACTGCGGGGTGTAGCTCGTGCTAAAGGAAAATGTGAACAGACTCACAGACTTCCGCACACGTGATGGCAATAGCTTATAATTATCTTGACTCTGTCAAGTTAAGCTAAAAAATGCCGCTCAGGATCACAGATCCAATGTCGAGTTGTGACCTTGACCTTTGACCTGGCGAGTCCAAGGTCAATAGGGTTCTTCCTCGCACCAAGGCCAACACACCTATGAAGTTTCATGACTCTAGGTTGAACCACTATCAAGTTCTCATCCGGAAACCAATTGTTGCGATATGCTATGTTCAAGGTCACTGTGACCTAGACCTTTGACCTGGTGAGTCCAACATCAATAGGGTTCTTCCTCGCACCAAGGCCAACACGCCTGTAAAGTTTCATGGCTCTAGGTTGAACCACTATCAAGTTATCATCCGGAAACCAATTGTTGCGATATACTATGTTCAAGGTCACTGTGACCTTGACCTTTGACCTGGTGAGTCCAAGATCAATAGGGTTCTTCCTCGCACCAAGGCCAACATACCTATGAAGTTTCATGACTCTAGGTTGAACCACTATCAAGTTATCATCCGGAAACCAATTGTTGCGATATACTATGTTCAAGGTCACTGTGACCTTGACCTTTGACCTGGTGAGTCCAAGACCAATAGGGTTCTTCCTCGCACCAAGGCCAACACACCTATAAAGTTTCATGACTCTAGGTTGAACCACTATCAAGTTATCATCCGGAAACCAATTGTTGCGATATACTATGTTCAAGGTCACTGTGACCTTGACCTTTGACCTGGTGAGTCCAAGATCAATAGGGTTCTTCCTCGCACCAAGGCCAACACACCTATGAAGTTTCATGACTCTAGGTTGAACCACTATCAAGTTATCATCCGGAAACCAATTGTTGCGATATACTATGTTACAGGTCACTGTGACCTTGACCTTTGACGTAGCGAGTCCAAAATCAATAGGGTTCTTCCCCTCACCAAGGCCAATCTACCTATGAAGTTTCATGAATGTGAGTTGAACCATTATCAAGTTATCATCCGGAAACCAATTGTTTAAGATTTACTATGTTCAAGGTCACTGTGACCTTGACCTTCGACGTAGCATGCCCAAAATCAATAGGGTTCTTCCTCCCACCAAGACCAACCTATGTATGAAGTTTAATGAATGTGAGTTGAACCACTATCAAGTTATCATCCGGAAACCAATTGTTTACGCCCGCCCGCCCGCCCGCCCGCCCGCCCTCCCGCCTGCCCGCCCGCCCGCCATTCACCAAACTATAAGTCGAGTTTGACTTCGTCACAACTCGACTAAAAATGAATCCTATGTTATGAATAAATTTAGGCTGAATATTTTTTGTCCTCACAATGAAATAAAAACAAGAGGCCTGAAGTGCTCATCTTGAAGAGAACACAATATAAACAGAGTCCAGGCATGAGTCTACATTAAGCAATCCATCTCCATAGGATACACTGTCAATCCTTCAGCCCCTCAGGAGTGATAAAATAATCTGGGCATCACGCCTTTTCTTCAGTTGATCATAATGTAAAATGTAGAGCTCCCTTATGAAGCCCCTTGATACAACCTACCATACTGACCCGTGTCCAAGCCCATACTTGTGTGTAAGCCCACACCCTATGTTTTCAGATTTCAGAATCAAGGAGATCTACCCGTGTCAAAGCCCATTCCCCAAGTTTCAAGTTGGCTGAAGCATCACTTTCAGGAGAGAAAAATGAAAATAGGTGACTTGTTGTAACATTCTACTTACCTAATCAAGACTGGATATTGGGAGTTATTTTTTGAGTGACCTTTTTTTAGCTTTTATTTGATAAACTTTGTAAGTAAATAATATATACTGATGTTCAGTTTGCTCACTTATTCCCCTGTTCACTGAATGAGGCCGTAAATCCATTTTATTTAGCACAGAAAGAGGTGTCACAGTTTTGAAAATCAGCTGTTGATGAAAGGGAAATAACTACATAGGAGATTCCTCACAGATTGCAAATAAAGATATTGATAGACTGGGATAACCCCTAGGGCCCGGTTGATTCACTCTCGGCACAGCACAAACTGTGACGGAACAGGGATTCCCCACAATCAACCACAAACAGAACATGTGACGGGACTGTGCTGCCCGGCACAAATTTACACCTCCTCGCAAGGTGGTGCAAGATTTGTGCCGTGACGTCATTCGACAAAATGTCTGACAGACAGACGATGTCTCAATGCAACTCCATCATTTTTTGTTTACTTTCGCTTACAACTGAGCTGTCCTGGTTGATTCACCGGTACAAGTGACGTCATAACTTTGTTACAATTTGTGCTGTGCCGAGAGTGAATCAACCGGGCCCCTATTGAACAGTGCTTCAGTTTTTAAGTACATGTGTTGTCGTCTTGTGCAGAATCTGTTTTCTTTGGTGTGAAAAAAATATTAGCAGCAATGATTGATGAGTTCATCTGTTGGATATACTGACAGGGATTATTACTGAAGATTTAGAAAAATTAACCAGGTATTTTTTTCTCAAAATTTCAATATTTTCAGTGTAATATTGATTATTTGAACCCATTGTGCACCTCACTTGATCTTCACTTTACCTACAGTTTACATCACATCACACTGATAGTTGGGGAAACCCAACGAGTAAACAATGGAATATAATCAAAATTTTATTACTTTTTTTTTTAATTCAAACATATTTACCAACTATTTGAAAGTAAGATTTATATTTTTATAAACTTTTTCACTCTAAATTGTAGTGCAAAATAACAATCAATGCATGTGATACCTGGAAATAATATGGCTTGACAGCACGGTCTGCAGTCGTCAAAACATTGAGGTGATGTTCAATTTGTTCAGCATTTTAAACAGATCACTTATTAAAACAGTTGACAAATATGTGTGAGATAATAGGGTGGATATTTTTTATTTAGGAATGTTCTCTCTCTTTCTTAGGAGGTTTTCTACAAAAACGGATCATTCCCAATTTTGCAAAGGATAATCAGTCATTTCCCATTCCGATGCACACTGACTTGACTTTCAGGCTAGATTACTCATTCTGAAAACCCACACTTTTTTTTTATTTTTCTAGTGCATGCACCCCTTTGGTCTCGAGACGGGTCAGTATGGTATGTGGATTAATCTTAGTTACTCACCTCTAGAGGGTACTGAATATATAATTTCTAATTCTTCAGCTACATGGCCAATTCCGGCTCCCATAGGGAGCCCAAATATTAACCCAGGCACTCGATTTGAACAAAGTTGAATCTGACCTCCTTAGAGATGTTGTATACCAAATATGAAAGCATTCTGACTGGTGGATCTGAAGAAGAAAATTTTTAAAGAAATTTCTTCATATTGCAGTAAGTTAAAATTTGGGCTACCATAGCGAACCCAAATATTAACCTACGGATCCGAATTGAACAAACTTGAATCTCACCCCCATAGAGATGTTGAATACCAAATATGAAAGCATTCTGACTAGTGGATCTGAAGAAGAAGATTTTTAAAGAAATTTGCTCATATTGCACTAAGTTAAATTTTGGCTACCATAGCGAGCCCAAATATATACCTAGGGATCCAATTTGAACAAACGTGAATCTGACCCCCCTAGAGATGTTGCATACCAAATATGAAAGCATTCTGACTGGTGGATCTGAAGAAGAAGATTTTTAAAGAAATTTCCTCATATTGCACTAAGTTAAATTTTGGCTACCATAGCGAGCCCAAATATATATCTAGGGATCCGATTTGAACAAACGTGAATCTGACCCCCCTAGAGATGTTGCATACCAAATATGAAAGCATTCTGACTGGTGGATCTGAAGAAGAAGATTTTTAAAAATTATCCCCCATATTGAACTAAGTTAAAATTTGGGCTTCCATAGGAAGCCCAAATTTTAACCTAGGGACTTGGTTTGAACATTCTTGAATCTGGCCCTCATAACAATGATGTATACCAAACATTAAAAGATTCTGACTGGTGGTTCTGAAGAAGAAGATTTTTAACCCTTCACCCAAAGGAGACGATTTCAAAATTTATTATTTTAAATATCATTTTTTAAATTTTTTCAAAACATTTCAACAAAACCATATCAACAAAACTTGAATCTGAAACCCTCCCCCCCCCCCCCCCCTCCCTATGAATGCTGTATACCAAATATCAAAATATTCTGATGATTGGTTCTGGAGAAAAGACTTTTTTTAATTTTTGCAAATATACTGACTCAGCATTTTTTCGTTGCCCACTACAGAACACCCTAACATGACTGATGGCAACTTGTGTGATTTTATACGTAATCTATCCACATCATCATTACTCTATCCATACATTCAAATATCCTCATATCCATCAATACTCCGACATGCCAGCCAGCCAACCATCCACCAGCTAGACATTCCTTTGTCAGGAATAATGTTATTGCACATAGGTAGAAACAGCACCAACAGTAAAGGTAGCTAATGTGAAATCGACGCATCTCATACTTCATTAGCACATTCTTAACCTTTACTATGAATTTTCTGATTATAACATAAATTTCATAACTCAAACCATATTCATGGTTTCTACATGGTACTCTTCATAAGCTGAAACTTTATGGGATAAAATACATCGGCAACATAATTTCACTGCAGTGACAATGAAGACTTATCCATAAATTATGAACAAAGTGTTCTATCTCCAAACATCACAATGGTTCTAAAGAAATGTTGCCCTACAAGTAAAAAGTGTTCTATCTCCAAACAAAAAAAAGTGTAATTTTTAGCTTAATAGGTTGATCAGGTACACATTTTACTCTTTGAAATGTGATATTTTAATAATTACTATAATTATAACAATGAAAAACATACTTATAACCATAACATGGGGTAGAACCTAGTGTGCAAAACATTAAACTTGATTTTCTCGAAAAGATGAAAATGATAGTTCGAACATTATGATTCTGAGCCGGCGATATGTGTGCTGAAGAATATTTTCCATAATGAGCTATTTGGTGGAACATATGTGATAAATAAAATTAGAATATCGTTCTCTGAACTCTGAAAGTAGAAAAGTAAACAACTTATTTCAAGAAAGTGTGTGCAGTTTCAATGAAATAGACTGGACTAATTTAATTACTAGCTTACTGTAGAACTGCCTGAGTAATAAATAAATCCAATTCTGAAGGAAATCCTTGTGTAACATGAAATTCTATCAACATGGCAGCACACCCAGTTCCATCACATGAATGTATAAAATGGTAATGTGCTTGTGCATAGTTTTTTTCTGAAAGAAAAGAAAGAATTTTGAAAATTATTATTAAACATTCCATCCTTGAATTTTGTACTACTTTTTATTTACTGCTGTTTAAGGTCACAGATTTCTGCCCAATGAAATTTGTATACCACATCTTAAATGTAGTAGGAATGATCTTGGTCTCAAAAAAAGAGCATGTCCTCTGTTCAACAGTTTCACCAAAAACTTTGTTATGGCATAAATTTTCTCATGTTGTTATGTCAAGCTAAGATGCTGTTCAGTAGTTTTAGCTTAACCCTTTACCAATGTAATCACTACAATGAGCTGATAGGCTCACCTATCAATCTGCCTGCCTGAAAGCCTGCCCACCCACACATCCATGCACGGACTTCAAACTATAGCTCAAGTCTTTTTTTTAAAAACTCAACAAAAATGGAAACAAGTGATATATCTTTCAGCAACGATCAGCTTTTAAGCACACTTGCATGGAGTGTTTATAAACAAGAGGCCCCAGGGGACCTGCGGCATCACCCAACAAAGTTGTTTACAGAAGAATTTAATTAGCATGTATGCCTAGTTAATACTGAAGAATCAAGTGGTGTCATTATTTTAATTCTGTTGTCCATGTTAGATGATTTTTTTTTCTAGTAATGCAAAACTGTGGAGCCCAAGTATCAACCTAGGGATTAACTTGAAAAAAGTTGAACCTGATCCCCACCCCCCCCCCCCACACCCGCCCCCCCTCCCCACTTATCAGTAGTTTTCTGAATGGTGGATTTTAGGAAGAGCATTTTTACAAATAATAAATCATATTCAAATATCAATCCAGGAACTTGATTTGACCAAATCTGAATCTGACCACCCCCTCCCCCACCCCAATGCCCAAACAGCCTCACCCACCTACCCCCAGAGTGTTGTATACCAAATATCAAAAGATACTGACTGGTGGTTCTGGAGAAGAAGATTTCAAAGAACATTCCTCTTTTGCATCAAGTTAAGATTTGGGCTCCCATAGGGAGCTGAAATATCAACACATGGGCTTGATTTAAACAAAGTGAATCAAACAACCCCAACCCCCAAGATGGCTATAAACCAAGATAAAATCCAGACTCTTACACAGAGCCCAAATATTAGCCAAGGGACTACAGATGGGCAGTTTTCAAATTTCATGTCGGTTCCAGTTTTGGTTTCATTCAAAGTCGGGTTTTCGGTTTCGGTTTTCATTGTACAAACAAAACAATTCATTGCATTTGCATATAAGAGAAGGTCAAGGTCACACCGCACGGACACCCCGATAAAGTCAAAATGATCGTTGGGTCAATATACCCGCACATATGAAATTTTAGCCGATCGGCCCTTCAGTTTTCGAAATAAAAAGTCAAGGTCATCAATTCCAAGGTAAAGGTCACCCCACAGGGACGAATAAACCCTGTGTACAAAATTTGAGATCGATCGGTCGAGAAACGGAGGAGTTCACCCGGAACGAAGATAGAGAGAGAGATAGATACAGACATTTGCATTTATATATTAAATTGTAGTCCTAAATTTCCATCCAACTTCAACTGTGATTCTGACGCTGGCCTTGGAGTTCAAGCTTTCAAAATTATGTGTAGAAATAAATATATTTGTCATTATAAATGTGGAACAAGTGACAAGTTCCAGTTCTGCAAAGGAAATCGCATACGATAAACAAATGAATGTTTAAAACACGATACATAATAAGTAATTTTGTCACTTATTTTCGCGGTAAATGCCACAAACGAATGCAATACCAATAAGTGAAGCTGTTCTGAAAACGGGGTATCGCGACTCTGAAGTGTGAAAACAAGGTTGACTTCAGGTCATTTTTCTCTTTATTCTGAGAAGTGAAGACTTGATTAGACTTTGAGTTTTTCAACATTGAAGTTGAAAACCGAAACGACAGGTTTTCTGTAATTTGTCGGTTTCGGTTTTGGTTTAGATAACAAAACCGAAACAGAACCAAATTTTTGGTTAACCGCCCATCTCTACCAGGGACTTGATTTATACAGATTTGAATCAGACCTCCCTGAGGATGTTGTATGTCTCATGTCAAAAAAGTTTGACTGGTGGATCTATTTTAAAGATTATTCCTGATATTGCACCAAGTTAAAATTTGTGCCCCCAAAGTGACCCAAATATTGACCGAAGAAGTTGATTTGAACAAACTTGACTCTAGCCCCTGTAAGGATGTTGTTGACCAAATATCAAAAGATTCTGACTGGTGGTTCTGGAGAAGGAGTTTTTTTAATGAATATTACTCATATTGCTTGACGAGTGAAGTTCCAAGAAACAAGAGGGTTTTTAATTAAATGGCCTACAAAAGCAGTTTACTTGTAATTTCTCTATCAATAAATAAAATTTTGTGACAGTAAAAAAATGTGTTGAAAAATGGAGAAAAAATAAATAATTTTCATTTTTGTTCTCAGCAAACAAAAACTGTTTAAAGATTCAAACCTCCAAAAATAAAAGAACTGATGAAGGGGAATAATAATATTAATAATATCATTCACATTTCTAGTTAAAGAAATCGTATTACTTCTGCATTTCTGACACTATGATCAAGTTTAAAATTTTCATTAAACATTTTTTCCAATCTGAAGGACAAAAAGTGACACGAAGCCTATGGGGATGACAGATAATTTGGAAACATCTCCATAAATTGGGTACACCTTTTTAACGTCCTGAATTTTGGAGAATTTAATGGCCTGCAGATATCCCCATTCTAACTTTAGGATAGTCTGGAGAGATTCAGAGAAAGAAAACAGAAAATGTAGTAAACCCTGACCAATTAAACAGTTTGGGCTAACAAAATGTTTGCCGGATAAGAAAATTTTCATCTAGATTTTATCAGACTTTTGCAAGTAGGAACAAAATAATTGTATCAAAATGAATCATATCCTTATTGTTACAGTGAAACCCTCTCAGCTGAATAGCCACTTTGCCAGTGAAAATTATTCAATTAATAGGAGTTTTCAAATAACAGGGATGTGGTCAATTTCCAGTATTTTTGGGTTAATTTGAGCATTTATTTTATTTTATCTTGTCTGAAACAGCTCATGGTGCTCTGTCAAACAAGAAGTGATAGATTAAATGCCTGCATTGGCTGTCCTGAGGTCAAGTAGGTCTATAAACAAGGGGAATTTGGTGAGTATCAGGCTAATTTCTTGACATATCACAATATTTTTTATTAAATTAACAGGAGTACTCAAAATAACCCACCTTGCCAGAATATGATGGCAAATCTCTGATGAAGATCAGGATGTCCTGACTTATGTGTTTTATCTACAAGACTTGACCACTTTATGGCAGATATCAGAAATGGTTGTCTATCTGGATTGTCAGGATCCATCAAGTTAAAAATTGAAATTGTCCTTTCTGTGGAAAAAGAAAAAGAAACACTCAAATTTAAAGCTTAATCAAATATGATCAGGCATTACAATGTGCAACTATAAAAAATATATGGTACTCAATAAAAATTACATTCAACAGTCACCAAGAATAAAATAATAATTTCTCCAAAATTCAATCCAATTACAGCACGCCGATGTAGGGGCTAAACTTTTACACACCTGTAAGGCTTGTCATTATAAGAAAATCAAATCCATTGAGATTTGTTCAAGTGATCAAGGTAACAAGCTGAAAACAGGCAAAAATTAACTAAAGACCATAACTCTGCTCAATATGCAGATTCACTCATAGTTACATATTACTTATCAAATCGAAGACCCCCCCCCCCCCCCCCTCCTTTTGAAGGAATCTTCTTCAAAAAGAAAGAGGGGATCGCTCTGGAATCAGTAAAAGCGGTACCAAATAATAAAAGAAATATTCATCGAACAAGCACCCAGGTATTAATTATTATTAATAAATTGGTGCTTAACGCCACTTCAGAAGCTAAGGCTATAGCGGCGATCCCAGGAATTAATGTCACCTGCTTGTAATGTATACCGGAGTTGGTATATGCAAATAGGTCGAAAACCGTTGATAAAATATATAACATACACATGTCCAATAGAATCACAATGGACGATCTCTGGAGAGTAAACACACTTCCGAGGTAATCCACAAGCGACCCCATTCAGGTGTACCATAAATTCCAGTAATAACACTCCCCGACGTGTACTATCCAATATCTATGATTTTAAAAACATGCGAATATACAAGAGAGTAAGACAAGGTGTATTCGATTGGGTACCGAAATTAATAGAGACCTGGACCTAGAAATGGAATGAGCTATGACTAGACACTGACCGCCCCCGAAATAATTCATTGTTTCTAAGGTCCATAACATACAATAATGCATCTGCCTAATAATTCATTAATTATGCACGTGAGCATTGAAATCCTGCATGTAATCATCGGAATAGCAGTTAACTGACTAGACAGCCTCCCAGGTACCCAAAGACTAGCAATTTATTGATGATGAATTATGTGCTCGTAAATGACATATAAACGAACAACCACAGGAAACCAACCAACTAAAAAGTGGATGTGCCCATGAGGTCGCCACAGAACACGATCCAGCCGCCAATTGAGAAGTCCTGAAATGCATGTATGTACTTAAAATCATGCAAGGCTTATGGGAAGAAAACTAGGTCTTGCCCGGTAATCGCCGTTAGTGCAGAGTTATATGTGGTACACAAATTGCCCTGGAAAGAACTCTGAGAGAGGTACAAACATTCTCAAATTCCTTCCCATTGAGACGTTGTGCCATAGCTCTGGTGAGGTGATCTGCATAAGATGTTGCTTTCAAATTCGCTCTACATTTTTCCTCGCACTTGAGAGGTGAATACAGCGGCATCTACATGGCCGAAGGCCTGCGACACCTGCCCAGACTGAACTGGAAAAGAAAGAACTTCTTCCTTTGTCCGTATAAAGTCTGCGTCCAATGACGCCGGCGGTTTCTCTCTTGTTGTCGCAGCATTCTGATTCCTCAGAACAAATTCAGGGTACGATTGATGGATGAAATCCATCGCAACCATGTGCTGTTCCGAAAGGGAAGGGTAATCCTCTTCCTTATCCCTTTCACCATCCAAGATATTCAGTTGCGAATCTCGGCCCATTGCAACTGCGTTAACAGACGACTGGACTGACCCAGCACCGTCCGACAGCTCAGATTCTGAGTCTGAGATAGGCTGCACCTGCACATGCTGGGATGCTGCGATCATCTGTGACAGGAAGAGACGGTGTGCAGGAGATGGATCACTTCTCCGGACGTCCCGATGATCGAGTCCTCGTCTCCATAGCTACCGGATGGTCCGCCTTCACAGGCGAAGAGTGGTTCCTTCTTTATGTAGCAGACTAGATATCGGAGTCGGGTAGCTAGGATGCGGTCATGTGTGCTTTAATAATGTAGCGGAGGAAGCCATGACTGAAGCCACCTCCGGCTGCAGACTAGACGGAGTGTCCCGAGCCACGGGCAGACATATGCGCTGTCTCGTGCAAGTTTCCAACCAAAAAACTTCATTTCGGCTTGTGAAACATAGCAGAGGAAGCCATGACTTAAGCCGACCCCGGCTGCAGACTAAACCGAGCGTCCCGAGTGGAGGGTGGACATATGCTCAGGCCTGTGCAAGATTCTCATAACAACAACTGGCCCCAAATGTTGCTAGATTAGAGAGGGGCCTCTCCCGCTCACGGGACCTCGCTGAGTACAAGAACTTGCTGACTTCCTCCCTATTTCCGTCATCGCTGGGTGAGCTATTTATATTTAAGTGCTCGCTCTACCCACATCTACACTTCCTTCGACCGCAGCAGACTTACCCGGCGTCACGGCACCCACGGATGGAGTACTGCTTCACCAGTTTGCAAGAGATTAAAACTCTTAACAAAAGGCCTAACTCTTGCAATCATGAGCACTGTAGCTAGCTCTATATGCTCAATGGAGCACGATGACGGTAGCAGAGTAGGTAATAAATGCCGATTCAAGGACACGTTGTACGTGTACGTGTATGTGTACGGTACACGTACATGGTGCGTTTACCATCGTAGGATTCAGTGTTAAATCGCGAGCACGTTCACATTTTTTTATGATGTCCCAGAATCGGCTATTATTTTGAGACTCCTAGATCGCACTTTTAACGTTCAAATACCCATGGGCAAACGTGTCGAATGTACAAGTTTTCAAAAAAGTGAAAAATGCATGAAATTGTACATTTTTTTTTACTTAAAAATTTTTGTCGCGGATTAGACCTTCAATCTATCGTTGGTGAATGCGAATAAAAATGCTTTGCCGATTCTAAGACAGCATCAAAAAAGGTGGTTTGCCGATTCTGTGACAGTGTCCCAGAATCGGCAAATGGCTTTTGAGGCGGGGGTTTTTCCAAACTTAACAGACTGCTATTGAGCGCTCTCATTTTCTGACGTAAGTGGGGGGAATACCCGGATTTTTCCAAACTTACAGACTACTATTGGGCGCTCCCATTTCTGATGTAAGTGGGGGGAATACCCATAGTGGATTTTTCCAAACTTAACAGACTACTATTGGACGCTCCCATTTCTGACGTAAGTGGGGGGAATACCCATAGTGGGGGAATACCCATAGTGGATTTTTCCAAAACTTAACAGACCACTATTGGACGCTCCCATTTCTGACGTAAGTGGGGGGAATATCCATAGTGGGATTTTTCAAAACTCAACAGAAAAAAACTAAGTTTTTTTGGAAAATCCCACGATGGGTATCTCCACTTGTACTAGTATAAATAGAGCTCCTGCGCGCTACAATCATCACTGGCGAAAATCCTCTAGGATCGGCCACACGAAAAAAAGGTGAGAAGAAATCTACGTGAATCCAAATGTAATAATAATAAATTTTATCAAAATAATGTGTATCATTACACCGAGTTACTCTGCGATGAAGCTCGTTCTGACACGTGAATATAATTATTTACGAAGGAAGCGCTGTGGATTTTATTGTCCAGTCACTGAGGGTTGAAAGGGGCTTGTTCCCCATATCGTCCCTGTGCGCCTTTGGCGCGTTAAACCATTCCACTCGGGTGTCAGTCTACAATCATCAGTCTGTTTTTATCAAAACTGACAAGCAGGTCGCATGTCAAAGTGACATTTACTGTATAAACTTACTGAGAACGCCATTTGTCACGCTTGAAATGTATTACAGGTTTTTATTCAAATGAGTAAATTGTCAGTTAAATGGTTTAACTGAAAAACTATTCTATGGATGAAAGCGGAAACAGTTCAAAAGATTAATTGATGTTATTTTTTTTTTTTGAAAAGCGTTACATTTACTGACATGATTTTATTCGAGATTTTAATTATTCATGTTCTTTCTGATTTTTAACACGTTTGAAACTGACGTTATTTTAATATTTTTAACTATTTATCGAGGTTTCATTTTGTAAAATGTTTTTCCTCAACTGGTTTTAGTTATTATATTAAAGACAGAAGATTTTTATTTACTTAAAACATAAAAATAATTATACATTTAATTTTGAAAATAATAAATAACTCACATTAGCATACTCAAAGGAATATTAATAATTTAAAAACGAAAAATGTTTTTACAGATGGATGCTAAACGTCGAGATTATATTTTAAACGAATATGAACGTGCCAAGAAGAGCATTCAATCGGCTGACAGAAGCAGACATCTCGGAGAGATGGAATTGAGAAGCGAAGCCGCAAAAATATTTAAACCCGTGACGGAAGGTCAAGAGCGAAGCAAGAAGGAGATAGTTGAAGAATTGAGACCCATAAAAGAGGGTTCTTTGAGATTGGGTTCGTTGTCCGGTAGTTTTACGAAACAGTTTTCCTTTCAATCTACACCGGATTACGTTCCCACAGGGATTTAAACCGACGTGAGCGAGACCGACGATACAGCTTCAACTATCACCACTGATAGCGTCGCGTCGTCTGAGGATGGTGGTAAGAGAGATCTGTTGTATGGAATTTATAAGGATTCGGACAGTAGAACTTTTGTGGGCGATACAGAAGTGGAAATGGATGATGAAGATTTAATTGTCGGTTCGAATAAGTATAAAATAACTGATGGACTGCACAATTGCTCCTTTTCGACAAGCCTGGAGATTACACGGAACAGGATTTCGACAATTACGGCGACATTCTGGTTCAGACCCACGCCATGCTGAGAAATAACAATGCCAGAGAGACAAGACCCAAAGCCAACAGAGGTTACAAGTGGACGAAAGTGGTGAAACCCATATGGGATATGAATAAGAAGTTTGTCGAATCGGTGACTGGTAAAGGGGTGAAAACCACTTTTCTTCCGAGCGATTCTGACGCTCTGTCTCAGAGATTGAGTTTGTTGATGGCAAGCAGACGTGCTGGTAACACAGGATTAGATAATCAAATAGTTAGTATATCTGACGAATTGTTAAGACAGAAGGTTTTGAATAAAAACCATTATAAAAGGCTGATGAACGAATTGAAGGATTGATGTATATAATAAGTAGAGAGAAACAAACAAACAAACAAAAATATATAAAATAAAAAAAACAGTAAATTTTACACTAGAATAATAAAAGTATTTAAACAACAAACGATTTACCAGTGAAACACAAAATATATATTATAAAATAAAAAAAATATGTTGGTGATAAAGAACAGGGGATACGTCAGAACTTACGTTCAAGGCGGTTCTGGCATCATCGATTCTATAATGCGAGCGTTCACGAGCGATGTGGGTAGAAAACTCGCATCGACCGCGTTTGAGGTCGGTAAGAAGACGTCTTTGGATGCTGGTAAGAAAGCCGCTTACGAAGCCAGTGGTAGGATAGCTTCTGTGGCTGGCAAGAGGGCAGCCGACACGTTGATCAACAAGTTGATCAGTCCGCCTGCGAAGCGAGCTGCGTTAGAGCGAATGCCGAAAAGTTGGAAAGATTTTAAGGATGCTGTGGTACCCATACAAGATTTAGCCGAAATGACGAGTGGATCTGGATTGAAGAGAACTCGCGACGGTGTAATATAAATAAATAATAATATTAAAAACTGAGTTTGAAAAAACATAAAAATTGTGTTTGAAAAAAAAATCTAAAATAACAAAAAAAAATAAAACAAAGATGAACATTAAAGATATGTCTTGGAACGACGCCGCGAGCAAGAGGTCAAATAACGAGTTCTTTCCCAAAAGCATAAGAGGCATGATAGTGGGAAAATCGAATTGTGGAAAGACCAATCTGTTAATGAATCTGTTGTCCCGACCCGACTGGTTGGATTACGACAGATTGTTTGTGTTTGGCAAGAGCTTGTTTCAACCCGAATACAGATTGCTTCGAGAGTGCATGGATCGTAGATTGCCCAAGGACGTCATAGCCAGAATCTTTGACAGTAGGGAGGAATTCGACAAAAGTGAAGCTCCTCTTTCGACCATTTTGGACGGTGCGGCGATGGAATTGATGAAGAGAAATGCATCTTCGAACGTCGAGTGTCGATTTTATGAGAATGCTAGCGACGTTCCGGATCCCAGAGAATTGAAATCGGAAGATAAGAATCTCATGATTTTCGACGATCTGCTTTTGGAGAGACAGAACCAATGCGAATCGTATTACGTTAGGGGTCGACACAGCAACGT
Organism: Pictodentalium vernedei; assembly: GCA_031216915.1. Lineage (NCBI taxonomy): Eukaryota > Metazoa > Mollusca > Scaphopoda > Dentaliida > Dentaliidae > Pictodentalium > Pictodentalium vernedei. The sequence goes on from CM062297.1 coordinate 319,013,264, forward strand.
GGACTGTTTCTACCTGTCGCAGAATTATTTTCGATTGCCCAGACAGACGATAAGGGAGAACGCTAATTTTCTATGTCTCTTTCGCCAAGATCTCAAGAATCTCAATCACATCTACGGCGATCACGTCGCAAACGACATGAGCGTGGCGGAATTCAGGAGATTCTGCAAGAGGGTTTGGGATGGAGGACTTTACAATTTCATCGTGATCGATTTGACTAGCGAATTTAATCACGGAAAATATCGGTGCGGATTCGACAAGTGGCGGAATTCAGGAGATTCTGCAAGAGGGTTTGGGATGGAGGACTTTACAATTTCGTCGTGATCGATTTGACTAGCGAATTTAATCACGGAAAATATCGGTGCGGATTCGACAAGTTTTATGTTTCTGATGATAATAAGATATAGCGTGAAAATAAAAAAAAATTAGAAAATAATAAATCTTCAAATAATTAGTTTTGAAAAAATAAAAATAAAATTAAAATATAATGTTCGAACAAGGAGAATTGTTAGAACGGATAGCTGAGAATACGGCTGCAAAACAATCCATTCAAATCGTGGTGAGTGGCGATTCGACTCGATTCGCGACGAAATTCAAACCTTCCATCGAATTGAAAAGAGAGAAAAGATACGAGATGGCGTTGGTGAATCTGGAGACTTATTATTCCTTTCCCAATGTCACCGAAAAGAATAAGTCGTTCAAGTATTCCGACGGAGTGGATTGGTTGGAGATTCGAATTCCCAAAGGAAGTTACGACATAGACGATTTGAACAATTACATTCAGACGTGAATGAAGACGGATGGAAAGGGAAGCAACAAGATCAGACTCGCTCCCAATCCTAATACCTTACAGACGATGTTGGATTTGGAAGATAATTTTCGAGTGGATTTCAATACGGATGATTCAATAGACAAGATGTTGGGATTCGATCGAAAGATGTATCGAGACCACGCGACATCTGAAAATACGGTTGACATTCTCACAGTCAATAGCATTCTGGTGAACGTGGATGTGATTGCTGGAAGCTACGTGAATGGTAGCGCTCAACCGACGATCTATTCTTTCTTTCCAAACGTGTCGCCGGGTTATAAGATTGAGGAGTGACCTCGAAATTTCGTTTATCTACCAGTGATTTGAGACACGTTGTATAGTCTTAAAACCACGTTGACGGATCAAAATGGTGAACTGTTAGATCTTCGCGGAGAGAGGGTGATGATACGATTTCACATAAGGGAAATATAACAGCAAAAAAAAAAAATATATTGTGTACATATATAAATAACAAAAATAAAATAAACGCAATATTAATTTTACAAAAATTATTTAATATATATAATTATCATTAAAACAAAAAAAAACAATTGAAGAAAATATATTTAAAAAAAAAGAATTATGACACAATACGTGGTTAAAAACGTGAACATATCCGTAGGACAGAAGAAGAAACTTAAGAGAGCGTTAACAACTCGAGGCGAGGCGGTGAGATTCAAATTCACTCACGAAGATCTGACGAGTGGCGGTCAGGATTCGATCGCTTGGACCAGAAGTCAAATCAAAAGGACGGAGAAAGCGATTCGTGATGGAAGAGGGTTGACGGTGAGATTGAGTCCCGCTCAATTGAGATACAATTTGAGAATGAAAGGCGGTTTCCTACCGCTATTGGCAGGAATCGCCGCAAAAGCATTACCCTTCGCCGCAAAGGCACTAACCTTTCTCGGAAAGACTCTCGGCGTGGGAGCTCTCACGGGACTCACGAGTTCGGCAGTTGATAAATTAATGGGTGGCAGCGGACTGTTTTTGAAGAAGGGAGGAGCCGTGTGTCGCGTCCACGTAGACGACAGCGGTAATGGATTGTATCTAGAACCCGTTAGAGGTGACAACTCTTTGAGTGGAAACGGTCTCTATCTGAAGAGTGGACGGAATGTTGAGCGACTCGGCAAGGGTTTGTTGTTTGGTGAGAATTCGCCATTTAAGAATATACCGATTTTGAATATGTTATTATAATGTAAAAATTATATAATTATATAAAATATAAATCATAGAAAGTATAAAAAAATAATATAAAATGGATAAAAAGGTGGAAAAACAATTAGACGATAATGATGAATATCGCGAGATAGAGTGCGAAAAAGATGTGGAAAAACGATTAGATGCTAATGATGGATATCTTAGGAAAGAACTGATAAAAGAGTTAAATAACGATCTGGATATGCGGTTGAAAGTTAAAAGAATGAGACGTTTTCCACCATTACCACTACCTTCTGAAGAGAATGGTAATGATGCGAGTGTTACCGAGAGATGCACAACATTCGTTCATAATTATGATTCGGATAAACAAATGTGTTGTTATAAAAACGTAGCATATCACAAAAAAAAAAAAAAAAAAAAGAAAGAAGAATCGACGCTGAAATTTAAGAAAAAAGGAAACGTTATTATAATATATGGGTATTAGTGAAGAAGGAAAACAAAAAAAAAAAAGTAATGAGATCTAAAGATGATCTCATTACTTTTTTTTTTCCTTCTTCTTCGCTAAAAATCAATCTCTCTATTGTTTATATTTCCAAGTCCGTTATTAGTATGTTGACACTCGTGTTTTCTCCTTTTTCGCAAATGTGTTGAATGTTTATCTTTACTTTTTTGAGTTTTTTTACTTCGGTCAATGCGCTCTCACCACCCGATTTGTTCACGAGTTCAAGTGAGATGTTTGGAAATATGTAACTTCCATAGGGCAACGACAAATCATCCTTGTCGAATTCTTTATCTTTGGCGATGACGATATTCTGCAGATCGCTTTCGTACTCATAAAACAAATCGAGCGTGGCTTCGTCCAATTTCAAAGGCATGCTATATTTGTCGTATTTGTGCTCTAAGCCCTTCGTCTCGACAACGTTCAATTCGATGGGATCGTGTTGTTGTAATCTATAGATTTTAGAACCGAATTTCTTATACGTTTCGACTCGTTTCAATTTCAATTTGCATCTTTCAGGTATTGTTGTCATGATCGATTATTTGGTTTTTTATTTTATGAATTCTTGCAAATAATATATACTTTAAATTTTGTATTTTAATAATTTGTTTAAAAAGTTTTGTTTTTTTTTTAACACATATATATAAAAAAAAAAAATTTTTAATTTTAATTTTCTTTAATGTGAAAAAAAAATTTTTTTGTAAAAGTTTTTTTTCTCTTTATATATAAATAAAAAGTTAAATTTAACATCCTTTTTTTCTCGTATTAATTCAATTTTTTTTTCACGTTAAGAACATAAAAAAAATTGATTAATTTTTTTTTGAAGGAATTAAAACAAATATATAAACAATTTTAAAACTTTTTAACAAATTATCATTTAAATACAAAATTCGAAAAAAAATATTCTTACAAACCCAATTTTGAGGTAAAAAAACAATGATTAAAACCGAATATCCGAATTATAGTTTAGAACGTGCAAGACTTCAAACGTTTAAAAATTGGCCTTCGCATCTTGCTCAAAAACCTGAAGATTTAGCTGCTGCGGGTTTCATTTATGTGGGTAAAAGTGACAGAGTTAAATGTTTTTGTTGTAACATACATTTAATGAATTGGGAACCTAATGACAAACCGTTGGCAGAACACATAAAAAATATCGAACGTCGTTGCGATTATTTGAAGAAGATCCAGACATTAGGATTGATTAAAATTGAAAACGAAGAATGGGAAAGAAATAAAAACGAGAGTTTATTAAGGGGTATTTTACAATCCGGATACACGAAGGAACAATTGCATAATACATTGAATTATGCAAACAAGACGTTATCTCAATTCTTGACTTTAGAAGATTTGATTCGATTCATGAAAGAAGCAAACGGGTTATTATCTATTGAGAAGGAGTCGAGTGATGTGAACACGTGTCTGCTTTGCGAAAACAACTCTGCAAATGTTTTGTTTCTACCATGTGCACATTTGTGTTATTGTAAGGAATGTTATTCTAGAGACGAGAAAACGTGTTCGTTTTGCGAACAAGAAATAAAAGCGATCGTAAATTGTTTTGAATAAAAAACATTAAAGAAAAAATTAAAATTAAAAAAAATCTTTTTTTATATATAAAGAGTAAAAAACAAAACTTTTTTAACAAATTATTTAAATACAAAATTCAAAAAAAAAAAATATTCTTACAAATGGTGCAAACAAATAAAAAAAATGGAAAATTTAAATGAGAAAACCGTACCTCAGTTAAACGAGATTTGTAAACTATTAAAAATTCCACATTTCAGAAATCATAGAACTAAATCAAAAAAAATTGAAGTCATACAGGAATATTTGCGAAACGCTAGAAAGGCAAATGAAATGTCGATAGCAACGACGTCAAAAAATGAATCGGTTGTAAAAAATGAGAAGAAGAAAAAGATAGTAAAAGGAATCGAAATGCCGACGTTGAAAAAAACCAAAAACGTTTCGATTGTGAAAAATAAGAAGACGACTAAACGAAAAGCCGTTGAAGAACTTCAAGTTTCAAAAGAAAAGAAAAGAAAAACTAAAACGAAAACGAGTGATGCACTTCAGATTCTAGACAAACGAGATATATCGAGCGAAATTCGACGAGCAATCGACGAAGGGAAAGGAGAAGAATACGTAGCATGACTCGTCATGGAACTATTCCAATCGAAGCACGTAGAACGGGAGAGTGCGATCAAAGGTGTTTTTAAAACTTTCGACGTGGTTCCCTCGTTCAAGAAAATCGATCCGAAATTGTTCATGGAACGGGTGAAGAAAAAAGTATTGGATTTGTTTCGCGAACACATGAACATGGGACTAAAAATTAAGATGATACTCCATTGCGTGATGAATAAAATCAACGTGAAGTCTGGCGAGAGCATCGTGAAAAATGCAGATTTCAGATCTAACGTTGAACCCGTACTTCGAGGTTCAGATTTATCGGACGTTTTCGAAAAGATGAAAGACAAGATGTTGACGTTTCTCGCGAATTATCAACATGAAGGTAGTAATTGGACGTTCGATGAGGTGTTGAAACTCGAAATTCATATAACTAAAAACGATTCGTTGAAAGGATCTTCCTACGTGGAATTACCGTATTTCTTAGCTAAAAAACACTCTGTGGTCAACGTGAGAAATAAAGATGATCAGTGTTTTAAATGGGCAGTCACTTCTGCTTTATACCCTGTCAAAATTCATCCTGAGAGAGTTTTTCATTACGAGGAGACTTCTAAAAATCTTGATTGGACCGGAGTGACTTTTCCAACGCAGTTAAAACACATCATACGTTTCGAGGCTCAAAATCCCACCATAGCAGTGAACGTCTTGGGATACGACGATGAAAAACAAACGATCCATCCTCTCAGACAGACTTCGCATCTCGAAAGAGAAAAGACGATTATTTTATTATTGATTTCGAATGGTGACAATCGTCATTATTGTTGGGTTAAACATCCGAGCCGATTACTGTTGAGACAAAATAATAAACATGAACATAAGATATGTTTATGTTGCAACTGCATGAATGCGTTTCACAGCGAAAAATCGTTAGCGAAACATCAGGAATATTGCAACGAAAATCAAGGTGTCAACATCGAAATGCCCAAACCCAACACCATCGTGAAGTTTGAAAATCGCAATAGAAGGTTAAAAGTACCATTCGTCGTGTACGCCGATTTCGAATGTTTCACCGTGAAAATGAGTTCCTGCCAACCTAACGCTCTTCAAAGTTACATCGAAAGATATCAAAAACACACGCCTTCAGGTTATTGCATTTACATGAAATGTGCTTTCGACTCGCAATACGACATGGGTCCCTTCACCTACACGAAACAGTGTGAAGACGACGACATGGCTCAAAGGTTCGTGGAAGAGTTAGAATCGAAAATTCAAATGTTATACGACAAATTCAAAACTCCGGCGAAAATGATCATCACGCGAGAGCAGCAGGACGAAAATAACAGAGCCACCGAATGTCACATATGCAGACAATCGTTCGACGAGAATTCAGAGGAAAATAAGAAGGTTAGAGACCACGATCATTAGACGGGTCTGTATCGCGGTCCGCCTCACAGCAAGTGTAATTTAAAATATCGAGACGCCGTTTTCTATCCGGTGATATTTCACAATCTCTCGGGTTACGACAGTCATCTGTTCGTGAAAAATCGCGGCACCTCCCACGAAGAATTAAATTGCATCGCGAACAGCGAAGAAAGATACATTTCATTCACGAAATGGAAGCTCATGGAGAAGAAAAGAGTAATCGACAGAGAGACATTGGAAGAAAAAACGAAATTCATTCGTAGAGGCATACGTTTCATCGACAGTTTTAAATTCATGTCGACCGCTCTGGAAAAATTAGTTGATAACATGAGCAAGGATAAATTTAAAATCACGAGCGAACATTTCGGAGAACGAGTAGACGGCATGTTGAGGAAAGGAGTCTATCCTTACGATTACATGAATGATCTAAAGAGATTCGACGACACCGCACTACCTTCGAAAGAAGATTTTTATACGAAATTATACGAATCCGACATTTCCGACGAGAATTACAAACAAAAACGTGTGGAAATCATTCGATATGAAAACCATGAGAGATTATCACGATCTCTATCTGAAGACCGACGTTCTGCTCTTGGCAGACATGTTCGAAAATTTTCGAGATGTCTGTCGTCGAAATTACGATCTGGATCCCGCTTGGTATTTCACCGCACCCGGTCTGGCGAGGGACGCTCTGTTGAAGACCACCGAAGTCCAATTGGAATTATTATCCGACGTGGACATGTTGCTCATGTTTGAAAGGGCTGCGAGAGGTGGCGTCTCGATGATCTCCCACAGATATTCTGAAGCTAACAATCCCTACATGAAAGAAGGTTTCGATTCGAAATGGTCAAATAAATACATACAGTATTGGGACGCTAATAATCTGTACGGATGGGCTATGAGTCATCCTTTACTGATTGGAAATTTCAAATGGGTGACGGAACAGGAAGAGATGCAAAAATGGAGAGACTATCCTTGCATTTTAGAAGTCGATTTGAACTATCCGGAAGAATTACACGATCTACACAACGATTATCCGCTGGCTCCCGAACGAATGGAACCGAACGAAGGAGACGAGGAAAAACTCATTCCCAATTTATTTAACAAACGTAACTACGTCGTCTACAGTGAGAATTTGAAACAATACGTCGATTACGGGATAAATTAGTCAACATACATCGCATCATTCGATTCGACGAAGAGCCTTGGATGAAAAAATACACTGATCTCAACACGAATCTCAGAATTCGAGCCGAGAACGATTTCGAAAAAGATTTCTTCAAACTCACGAACAACTGCATGTACGGTAAATCGATGGAAAACATCAGGAAGAGAACCGACGTTCGACTCGTCACGTCTGAGAAAAGAGCTAAAAAATTAGTGGCGAAACCCAATTACAAACACCGAACCATATTCGACGAAAATCTAGTGGCTGTTCACATGCAAAAGACGCACCTGAAGTTCGACAAACCGTATTATCTCGGACCGATCGTCTTAGATATCAGCAAGCGATTGATGTACGAGTTTCACTACGATTACGTCAAACGAAAATTTGGTGATAAAGCCAAACTACTGTTCACCGATACAGACAGTTTAGTTTACGTGATAGAGACGAAAGACATCTACCGAGATATATCTCCGCACGTGGCCGCGTAGTTCGAGACGAGGAATTATCCCGTCAATCACCCGTCCAACATTCAATCGAACAACAACAAGAAGGTGTTGGGTAAATTTAAGGATGAGAGCGGCGATAAACAAATCGTCGAATTCGTGGGCTTGAGACCCAAACTGTATGCTTATCGTCCAGAAGATGAAGAGATCAAGAAGTGCAAAGGGGTTAAAGCGTGCGTGGTGAAGAAAAACATCTCTTTCCAAGAGTATAAAGATTGTCTGTTAGGAAGTGGTCCAGTGTATAAGACTATGAAATCGATTCGAAGCGAAAATCACGACTTGTATACCGAAATAGTCAACAAGATTTCGCTGACGGCCGACGACGATAAGAGATTCGTGTTAGACAATAAAATAAGCACTTTGGCACTTGGACATTGGACTTTGGATCTAATTTTAGACAATAGGATTTCAGATGATTGTGGATGATAGGATTCCAGATATGATTAAGGATGATAGGAGTCCAGAAAATCAAGAGGAATTAGACGAATTCAAGATTATGGAAATCGATAGAGACATCGAGAGAGTTAGTTTAAAAAGAAAAAGAAAAAAATAACGTCATTTTAGTGAATTATAATAAAATAAATAAATAAATAAAAATATATACGCATTTATGAATAAGAAAATAGAGATATCCGTAGAAGGTGTCGTCTTACCTAACGAACCCCTATCCAACATCGATCTGTCGAATGCGGCGAAGGATTTGAAAATCAAAGATTTTCTAGGTGTATTTTCTAGAGATGCTTTGCCGAAGAGAAGACCTCGACAATCGGAATGCAGAATTTTAAATTTAGACGATTTATCGGGTGAAGGCACTCACTGGGTGGCGTGGTTTAAGAACGGGAAGAAGAATTATTATTTCGACAGCTACGGAATCTCACCGCTGAAAGAAATAAAGAACTATTTCAACAAATCGATGGTTCGTTACAACACGGAACGAGTGCAATCACCAGATCAAGTGTTTTGCGGTCACCTGTGTCTTTACGTTCTCAAAAGATGGTCTGAAGGAGATCGGTTTCAAGACATTCTCAATGATTTACATTAGAGAGAGATTTTTTTTAATTTTTTATAGTATATAAAGATAAAAAATTTAAAAAAATTTTAATCGAATAAAAACGAAAAATAAAAATAAATAAAATAATTCATTTTTAATAAACTGCGTTTGAAATATATTATTTTAAAAACAAAAAATCTCAAAACAACATACCAATCGATAAATTTGGTAGAAGTGACGATGAAAAAGTCAACCTAAGAAAGAAGAGGAAGACGCTCGAAGTCGACGATGGTTACGATGTTGCCAACTTGGACGAACGTTACGTTCGGAGATACGACCCTTGAGATGAACTTTTGAACATGAACGATAAGAAGCTCTACAATCTTCCCAAGCCGATAGATCTCGCAGATGCTGTGACTAAAAAATACGTCGACAGGGGGAACGCCGATTTCGAACGAATCATGCTAGATAATTACGTGGATAAAACCATGACCACTGATCTCGATCTGAAATCTAAACGTTTGGTGAATGTCGCAAATCCCATAGATCCCAACGATGCCGTGACCAAGAAATACGCGGACGACTCTCACGCGAGATTCAGCAAAAACCAGAAAACGATGCACTCGGAATTGAATGCCAATTCTAACAAGATAACGAACATGGCCACTCCCACGAATCCCAAGGACGTGGCGACCAAACACTACGTAGATCTGGAACAGAGAAAGTCTGACAGACGAGAAATGAAATCGGATCTGAATGCGGGATTCAACAAGATATTGAATCTGTCGAAGGTCGACGACACAGATGCGGACTCAACCGCGGTCAACAAGGGCTACGTAGATTCTGCCGTGATGCGATCACAAGAATACCTAGAATCGCAAGTGGACGATCTCTACCTGAACAAACAATCTGGCGGAACCATGGAAGGTGGTATCGACATGAACGGTGAGAATTTATTCGGTCTCAATCACGATCCTGAATTCGATTCCAGCGCAGTCAGCAGGAAGTACGTGGATGACAACTCGGTCTGGAGAAAGGGCGACATCATGGAAGGTAAACTAGACATGGGTGGACATGCGCTCACGAATCTACTGGATCCCGTGAACATGACGGACGCCTGCACCCTGATTTCGGAGGTGGAGAAAGTCAAATATGCTAGACAATTGATCACCGTGTGGGCCGAGGAGGCCGGCACCTTAGATGAGGGAAAAGCTGAGTGGTCTTTCGGAAATGGATGTAGTGGATCGAAACATGGTCAGGTGGGATATCCCATGCCGTTGGGAGGTGAAATCCTTCGAATGAGTCTGGCTTCTTCAGATTTGAATAACAGAGCAGTTGTCAATCTCATGGTGAATGGAGTAGAGAGCGATAAGAGATACAGCATCGAAAAGACTGAGAATCAACACGCGAATGTTAGCACGTTCGGCACGCCTCTCAAAGTGAACGCTGGAGACAGGATTAGTTTCGTTACGAAAACCAATAATCCCAAAGCCGCCACTTCCGTGGTGAGTCTACTGATCGAACTAGTTCCTTTGAACAAACAGTGAGCGCGTGGAAATAATTAATTAAAAAAAAATAATGTGTGATTATTAAAAACAAAAAAAAAAGTAATGAGATTTAGAAAGATGCTCAATCTCTCTAGATCCCATTACTTTTATTTTTGTTTTTTTTGTTTTTTTTTTGTTTTTTTTGTTTTTAATAATTACTCATTACTTTTTTTATTTTTGTTTTATTTTTTTTTTCACACACGTCTCTCATCGAATGATCGACATCTTATTTCCATCCGATTCGAATTGTAATTCTCTGTCCGACAGGACCAGGGCGAAGGCTTCGGTTTTTCTCGGCACGTTCCTATCGAATTGCATCTTGATCTGAATATCTAAGACGCTAATCTTGAGTCGTTCACTCTGTTTACTGACGTTGAATACGAACATGGGATACATTGACTTGTATTCGCCGGGAGATATGTTAGGGTTGCTCATCAATTCGTCTAGACCGTGATACTTCTTTCTAAAATCAGCGGCATCACCGTACAGTCTGCAGAAATCGTTCTTGTCGAACAACGCGTTGTAATCGATTGCTGGATATCTCGTGGCGTTCAGAAACACTTGCATGTTTCTCAAATGGCAGTGATCGAACCGCGACGCATTCTTTTCCTGAGACCCTTCCCTATCGGTCTGAAATGCAACCACGATAAAACGCGGTCTCTCGGAAGCGGATTTCACCGTCAATCTCCAATCGAAGTGATTCGTGGAGAGAGGAATGCTAGTCGTGTCGCACTGTCTCATTCTAAATCCCACGGGTAATTTACTCTTGGATTCTATGATATTGTAGAGACGAGCTTTTTCCACGATCGAAGGCTCCAAGTGTGGAACGAACCACGATATCTTGTGTAGAGTTATCTTACCCGCATCGGTCACAGTGAGTCTCACTATTGTGTCGTCGTTTCCTTTTCGAATCAACGTCAGATTGTGTTTGAATCCGTACATGATCTTGTTGTAATCGTCCACAAATCCGAAGATGTGTTTCAAAGGTATCCTGAACGAAAACGTTCCTTTAGGTCTGGATGTCTTGACGACATAGTCGAATATCGCGGAGGCGCCGGCACTAGCAGGGCCGACGGTGTCTTTCACCCACAACTGATTAAGTCCTCTGGATTTCGAAAAATCATCAGGATATGTCAAGAGTCCGAACATCGTGGTGGCCTGACCGGGATGAAACACAGATTCTATCTCTTGTCCGGATAGCATGTATTTTATATTACTGAATAGATGCATGATGCCATTTTTGGCTAGAGTAACCGTGTCGTCGTCGGCGTAGTCGCTCCCATCTTCCTTGGTGAGACGTCCATGCACCACTATGTAACTCTCGCTAGGATGTATGAATAGATCTTGAGTTTCGACGTTGATTCTTATCTCTCCCGCATTATTCAAACTCGTTCCGGTTACCGGTTCGTATTTGTGAACCTCATATTCTTGAATACTTTCATCTTTCACTATGCTTTGTGCTATATCTAGTATATTTGTCATTTTTAAAGGGTTTTTGTTTTTTTGTTTATTCATTAGCTTGCTTTTTTTTTTTTCATCTAAAAATAGTTTTAATTATTTTTATTATTATTTTTCTCTCCTATATATATATATGTGTGTAAACAAGAAAATGTTAAAGAGAGTAAATAAAAAGAAATTTGTTTTCTTTATCAAAACTTTGTCTTCTGTAATTGTTGTTCGTAAAACTTTCCGATGATCTTTTGTCCATCCAAAGCTTCGATTTCGAAAGTCACCGGATTGGTGTGAAATATTTTGATTATCACGAAGATTTCCGAGGTCCATCGAGGAGTATAACCCTTTTCGAAGTGCTTCTTATAAGCGTAGATTCTCACTCGATCACCGACCGCAAATTTCGGCATTCTAGACTTCTTCCTAATCTTAGATCTTTCAAGATATAGATTCGCGTAGACCCATTTTTCATTTCGAGGATCGCTAGCTTCCGTGGGAGTCATCTTGATCGATCTGTGTCGCATGCTGTTGTAATCTTTAACCAGACCGTTCAGAGCGTATATGTATTTCTTGGTCGAATTCGCCGTGAAGTATCTATGCCTCTTTTCCTTCATCGTTCGATTCCAACGTTCCACCACGCTGACTTTCTCTTCGTTTTCGATTGAGTGGAGGTCGACCAATCGATGAACGTGCTTGTTGTACAATTCCTTTCCCTTATCCACCCACAATTTACTCGGTTTTCGAGAAGACGAGTCGAACACGCTCTTCAGAGCCTCGGCAACGCAAGGTCCCGATTTATTCTTCAAAGCTCTGATCCAACCGTATTTGGAAAACACGTCGATGACCGTCAATAGATATTTTGACACCCTCGTTCCACCTCGAAAACAATCTCATGTCGACCAAGTCGGCAGACCAAATGTCATCCAAACCCTTCACGAACACCCTTCTCTTTCGAAATTTACGCATGATGGGTTTGTGTAACTCCTCGGCCAATTCGCTCGTCAATAATCGTTTCTTCTTTTCAGATGCGCTTTTTTTTTTGAACGCCCCATCCGAATCGACGTTTCGCACCGATCAGATTGCCGATCAGCAAACGTTCTATCTTCTCTCTCCTGGTCAGATTCGATATGCCTCTCAATTTCTCCAACATGTTTTTATCGCAGACATCGTTGCGAGTCTTGGGGTCGGGATGTCCGGCGTAGCACAGATCGTGATCATACGCGGCCACGGTCCACCCTATTCACAGGTTTGCTCCAAGATTTAGGAGTCAGATCGGCATTGTAGATTATTGATCATTTTATTCACGATGCCTTTACCTTTGCTCGCGTTCTTTTTTTTGACGAATCGAGTCTTGATAGAACCACACGTCGCAAATTCCGCGAAGCATCTGTCTATCGTTTTTAGTTCGTACTTCTTGAGAATTACTCATCTCGGTAACTCTCTTACACTTTACGCAATACATTTTTAAGAGTTATTTAAATTAATTTCGTTTTTATTTTATATACATAAATTTAATATTTTTTTTTTTTTAAATTCTGTTCTTATTATATATAATTTTTTTTTCAATCGCTGCTCTTGAGTTCTATCATCTTACTGAATTCCTCCCTGGCCTCTTTCCTCCCCTTTTCCACGAGAGAATCCTTCATCTCTTACTTGATGATCTGACAAGTCTTGATTCTCACAGCTTCTTTCATGGCTTCATATTTCGTTTTCTCACCCAATATCGTGAAGTATTCTCCATCCGATATCCTACCGTTTTTCAATGCCATCGAGATCATTTCGCATATCGTGTCGATCTTGGAGTCAGCCAAGACACGAATCTTGTCGTGTTTCCTCGCCTTCAGATATAATTTCCTACTCAAAAAGTTTCCGAGCGTGCTAAACAATCCAGCAGCGAGAGCCACTCCTTCTACGGTCAACACGATCGGAATACCGACCGCGGTCGACAACAATCCGATGCCGGCCGCATGTAAACCCATGGAAATCGTGATGAGTGTCGTGTCATTCATGTTGACGAGTATCACGAAACGCGAATACTTCTTCTTGAGTGAACGGCGAGAATCTCTCTCTCGAGTTAGATAAGCTTGGATTCTATTGATTTGATCGATGCAATACCTCTCTCCTCTTTCTTTTTCTTCTAGCGACGGTGCCGTTGGCAAAATGCCGTTCAGCTTCTCATCCTCGTCGTCATCTAACGTCGGATACAATTTATTTCTGGTTCTCATTTTTGTGTTTTTTTTTCTTTCTAATATCAGATAAAAAATTTATGTGTGTATTTATTTTTATTTTCTATTCTCCCTTATTTTTATATCAACGAGAAAACTTAGACGTATGCTTCATTGAACAATAATTTCATGATGCATCCCTTGTCTTCTAAAGTCAGACTTCTACGCGCCAATTTCAGTTCTTCCGAAACTGTGGGCTTGCCTCGATCCTTACAGAAGAGTAATCACTTCCAAAACGCGATCACTTCGTCGATTTGAACGCGTTCGAACGCCGGTTCGAAATACTTGACGACCATATCTTCCCTTTCCATCGTCAGACACGAATGATTATCATGAGCGAAGTCTAGGTGATCCCGACATCCGACGCATCTTTCTAACAAGAGGCGACCTAGTTGTTCGTACAAACAAAATGCGTAGGCTCTCCTCAGCATTTTTAAAAGAAACCTCGCTCTAATAGTCTGGGAAGCGCTCATGATTTACGTATTTTTTATTATCTATTCGATTTTGATATATTTTATTTTTAAATAACTATTTATTTATATTTTTTTTTTTCTCTCCTATATATATCAATCACTTTTTTATTTCCTCGACCTTCAATTTTATAGGTCACGTGACCACCTTCTCGAAACTTCGATTTTTCTGATGGGCGTGACCCCCCACCCCCATGATGAGGGGAGATAACTTTGTATGATTAAGTTTATGTGAATCAAGCAATCTGATTGGTTAATTAGCAGGTCACGTGACCGCCTTCAGAGCCTCAAAAGCCGTTTGCCGATTCTGGGACACTGTCCCAGAATCGGCAAACCACCTTTTTTGATGCTGTCTTAGAATCGGCAAAGCGATTTTATTCGCGTTCACCAACGATAGATTGAAGGTCTAATCCGCGATGGGAACGTCGACAAAAATTTTTAAGTAAAAAAAAAAAAGTGAAAAATGTACAATTTCATACATTTTTCACTTTTTTGAAAAACTTGTACATTCGACACGTTTGCCAACGGGTATTTGAACGTTAAAAGTGCGATCTAGGAGTCTCAAAATAATGGCCGATTCTGGGACACCATAAAAAAATGTGAACATGCTTGCAATTTAACACTGAATCCTACGATGGTAAACGCACCATGTACGTGCACCGTACACGTACACGTACAACGTGTCCTTAAATCGGCATTTATTACCTACTTAGCAGACTTGGCTGGGTGTCAGAATATCATCACCATATTCATGTTCCTCTGAAATAGAAACTGACAAAATGAATTATAACGCGGTGAGAGGCTTGGCGTCAGAACCTCACTGCCAACAACGTACTGCAACACCCGACTCCAACATCAGTCATCCCAGTGAACACAAGAATGACAAGAGTCCACAGGAGTGTATCGACTAAAGTCAATATCTGTCCTCCAAACTCCACAACAAAATATATAATTAAGATGCATGAATAATAGCAATCAAAATTAAATTCAAAATATTTTTTGGGAAAAAATTTGTTTTTTGAAAAAACGCATAAGTTCCCAAAGGGAACATAAAGAGCCCAAAAGCATCCCGACAGAGCCTAAGTGTGGACAAAATCCAAATTTTTTTAGCTACACTACTGGAATAATAATCCATGCATCCTACAGTAATTCTATAGTAATAGAATATAAAAAACTACCTATACATGAGGATGTTGTCAAAGTAAACAATGTCAATGTAAACAAGACATCAGGCACACAAAAAGGCCCAAAGTCATTAAATGCTACCAGATGCAAACCTAGATCTTCATACGAAGAAAAAACGATACATCGGATAGAAGATGCAAGACTAAGCGACCTAACACCCCTGGAGTGAGGACGGAACCATGGGGAAAAACAGAATAACATTCTGTAATACATGTTAAACTCCCAAGAAATTTAATAAAAAATTTCAATAAAAAATTGCCAAAAATCTTAAGAGTTTAACAGGAAGGGTTCACGGATGGATAGGGAAGGAATACTTAACAAACAGTGGAATAATCATTAACAAAAATGATGACGTCAGGCGTATGTCCCAAAACTGGGAAACATAAAATAATTTTATAATTATTATAAAGTTACAGCCCTGAACGTCTAAAACCACCGCTGAACACTTCCATCATCCAATTATAGCCTTGGAACCACCAATTCTTGCATTGATTTGTGTCTAGCATCCTCAAAAAAGGAGATTTTAAAGCACAGATGTCAGTTCATTGTTGCAGAGTTTAGGGCCAAACAAAGAATGATGTTGTCACCAATTCCGGTCACTTCCTGATGGCTGGGCATGCGCAAGGTAAATGTATGGAGGACCAGATAGCTATAGGAATTTTAATTTTTGGTTTTGCAAGCAAATTTTGGGGATTAGGGGGTTCAAAATTTGTGTTTGGCCCTTAATAACTTGGAGTTAAGCACCAGCTAGTCTGGGCCATTGGGTTATATACTACTCAAAGTTTGCTAAGCACCAAATATTTCACACATCATTGTGAAATTTGCTTGTGACATGTTTGCGACATTTTTGGTGGATATGATTGAGGAATGTATTGAGATGTTCCCCAGTGTTTACATAAGCTCTCTTGACAGGCAGACGTTTTGTGACAGTCATGGGAAGCATGTACCGGGTACCCCTTGATTTTCATGATGTTTTCGTGTACTGTCTACATGTACATGACATGTGTAGGGTATTCAATCTTCATTTCAACACAAACCCTTGTGATTTAATGATTGAATGTGGCAAATACAAATTAAGAAGACATTTGTCTGAAGCAGATATGTAGCGGGCTGTAGGGATGGTGGAGCAAGGGCCTACCCATCGTCAGGTTTGTGAAGACCTTGGGGTGCACCCTATAGTGATCATCAGAGCCTGGGCACGATTTCAGCAGTATGGCACACCAGTAAGACGGCATGGTGGTGGCAGAGACAGGGCAACATCTGCAGCTGAAGACCGGTTTTTGATCATTCAGACAAGTAGGAACTGCTTTGCCACAGCAACCCAGCTTCGCAGTGACCTTCAGAATGCATCCGGGGTAAATGTTTCGACACAGACTATCCGGACAAGGTTGCATGAAGGTGGTCTCCGATCGAGAAGACAATGTATTCACATTCCGCTGTCCCAGAACCACCAACAGGCACGATATGAATGGGCCATGGACCGCGTTGGATGGACCAGAGAAGATTGGCAACCTGTCCTTTTTACTGCTGGGTCAAGGTACTGCCTAGACCACACAGATAGGTGTTCTAGGGTATGGAGAAGACCAGGAGAGAGATTCCATGCTGCCAACATTGCTGAGCATGACCGATATGTTGGAGGGTTAATCATGGTCTGGGGCAGCATCAGCAGGGATAGACATACAGAGCTCTGTGTCCTTGAATGTGGTACATTGACTGCACAGCGATATTGATGAGATCCTGGATGTCCATGTCAGATTGTATGCAGGTGCATTGGGTGATAGATTCATTTTGATGGACGATAATGCCCGTCCTCATGTTGCCCATGCTGTCAGGGAGTACCGACAGAGGGAGGGAATTGAGCGTATGGACTGGCCAGCCAGATCTCCTGACCTCAATCCAATGAACATGTTTGGAATGAGTTGCAGCTTGCAATTTCAGCCCGTTCAGTCCAGACAAGAAATGTCCAGGAGCTTGGTGCCATGCTGGTCCAAGAATGGAACAACATCCCACAAAGGACCACCAGGAACCTGATTGGGAGCATGAGAAGGTGTTGCCAAGCTGTAATTAAAGGTAATAGGTCTTATACTCGATATTGAACCCATTCCAGTACGCTCCGTCAACTTTTTAGCAAATTGAAAAATTTCCTCTTTTACCAATAATATCCATTCTTTTCCATATAGCCTTCCGGCTATTTCGGGTATAATATGGCATATCACTTCGCTCGTGCAGCTTGTCGCTCAATTCACAGTAGTGAACAAAAGGTGTATAAAAGGCCCTGACCTGTCTCAATCAGTGTCTTATTCAAAGTAGAGTGTAAATGAAAAGGAACTACAAGCAGTGAAGTATCGGGAGGGTAACAGTGAAAACCCTGGAACAGAAACGTAAAATCAATATGCAGAATACAAGCCAGGGGGAGGGTAGATACCCTCAAAGCCTCCAGGCTTATATTCAAAGAATCCTTCTCATCCATCTCATCCATAGGATGCTTGGATGAGAGGGGGATTTTCCATGGTTATCGTATTCAAAAGCTACAAAATAATGTCAAACACAAACAAAATCTTAATTTCTGTACTTAAATCATTGAAGATATGATTAAATAAAAAATATATACACTTTTCATAACAATATTTCAACTAAAATGTAAAACAGGTAGTTGGATATATGAAGATATGATTAAATAAAAGTTAAAAAATTTATAGTAATTTATATATTTTTTATACTTACCAATGACCCAGACATAGCTGGTGCTAACTCTTAAAATATAGGGCCAAACACAAATTTTGCCCCCCAATCCCCAAAATTTGCATCTAAAACTAAAGAAAACATGTCCTGAGAGGCCCTCCACACTTCGCCCCTACTGCGCATGCGCAGTGTCAAGGACGTTCCGAAATTGGCGCCATTTATCATTCTAATAACCAGTGCCTGGTAAGCGCTATGTACTCAGCGGGGAGGCAAGAGTTCCCAACTCCTGGGAGGGCCATCCCCGTCTGGGTCATTGGTAAGTATAAAAAATATATAAATTACTATAAATTTTTTAACATTTTTATACTGTACCAATGACCCAGACATAGCTGAATAGTAAAAAGGCTGGAGGGCCAAGGACATAGAGCAAAATGGAATACGCTCAATAAAATAAAATAGAGTCATCCCCTGTAGGGAAAAGAAGTAATAGGCCTTACATGTATCTTTCTTATTTATGATAAATTAGAAAGATACAACACCTTCCAAAAATTGAGCTTCATACATCCATGTACTCTATTAATATTCAATAATCCTTATACTAATAATTTTTAAAGTAAGCCAATAATAAAGTAAGTCTAGAGAATAGAGACTCTTATACTCCTAAAAGTGTGTGAGAATTGCATAATCATGTCCGTTGACATATGCAATATTCAAAAGCTATACTTTAAAAACTAAGACTTGAATGAATTTTATAAACTTAAACTTCTCACTAAACAACCATCCCAATAACAGCTCAGAATTACTAACTCCGGAGGAGGTATCCCCTTGTTTTCATAGTAAAAACAGGTGACCCAAGGGAACACCCTCCCCCCCCCCCCCCTTTTTCTTGCCCTGGGTCAAATAGCCCAGAGCGAAGAGGGCAGCCGAACGGAGACACTGCCGAAACAGACAGCCTACCTAGCTATAGTAGCAACTGTTAAGTGAATGACATTCTGAGCAGTAGATAATAGACCTAACAATAGAGGCCTCCAGAAATGGACTCGATATTTCTGAGATAAAATTCATGAATGGATGGCTGAGCGCAATGAGCAGCCTTCAAAAATCTATAATAGAACACTATTAATGTAAGCCCAAGAAGTAGAAGAACTCTTACTTCATGAGCCGAAATCTTAAGCACAACTGCTAAGCCAATGATATACCATAAGCAGTACGCTAGTTAATAGAATCCATTAACAATAAAATGGAGCGTAACGTCCTTCTACTAGACATCAAAGACAGAAGAAGCTTACGCCCTTGTAATAAACAGATATCTGTTTATAAATACATAAACTGTACCCGGAAAGAGTAAAGGCCTATGCCCATACGAAGACGGAAGGACCTTAAAATAATAGGTTCCGGATAATAGGAGCCTAACTCTTATGCAACAATCCAACCTAAATAGTAACGGAAGTATTGATTCCGAAACTATGAAAGTGAAAATCATCCATCGATAGTGCATGAAACTCACTGACTCTACAGTAAAAGAGAAACCAACAGAATTACTGTCTAAAAGGTCAGAATTTGAAAACTACTGTTTCCAGAGGCTCAAATGATTACTTAGCTAAATAAGAACCTGAAGTTAAAATCCGTATAGGAATTTAATCTAAAGATTCTAAGTCTATTTATCAAAAAGTTACTAACTGACTTAGATAAAGAGACAAAAGACTCAATTGTAAACTATCGTAGAGTGCATAGGTATGAGGTAACATAAACCTATAACCTAAATAACAACAGGCTGCAGTAGATCTTGTGAAACAAGTATACTAAAAAATAGCAATGAGTAGTATGGAGGGATCAACCATATGAACATAATGATCCCTACACCACGACGGAAGAGCCTCCACTTTAGTCGCATAGAATAGCGAAGAAGAGGATCTCCTATAGTAAGAAATCGCGTCCAAAGCTCGTCCAGTACAGTGCTTACAATGCAATACGGACCACACAACGGAATACATGAAGGTTGCGACCTTGCTGGTTGTGATAAAGATGACACGATTTACCCAGTGAAAAAAGATCCTCACATAGAGGAAGATTTCACGTTAAGATCCACAGTAGACAAGAGAGTAAATTACTCATGATCTCTGTGAAGATAGAGATGCTATCAACAGAAATGTATTGTGGTTGTTTATCTTAGCAATACCTGCTAAAAACAACAGCGCCGGAGGATACGCGTATCCTATCATTCTGTCCTATAGATCAATAGAGCGTTAACAGTATTAGCTCAGAGATCTGGACAAGCCAACACATACGTCTGCAATTGATTAGCCAGCTGTGTCATAAATAAAACATCATTGGGCGCTCCCATAGATAGCAAATCTGATTGAATACTTGTTTGTTGAGAGTCCATTCTGACAGCAACAAGCGACCCGTAAGAGAACGGGAGTGCGATAAAACAATCAGACGACCCAGAATATGACGGACCAAAACTGAACTTGGTGTACTATAACCAACAGACGGATTCTTTCCATTAAATTGAATAACGGAAATGAAAGAGTGCCTCCCTGGTTCCGGAGATACGCCACTACTGTCGAATTAAAGGACAGGAATTTGGGCATGCGTTTCTGAATAATGTTCATGCAATGACATAAAGCAAGCCTAAAAAACATTATTCCGCGGAAGTTAACTGATAGCTAAAAGACTGCGGAACCCAAAGACCCTGGCACTTCGAATCCGTAGGGATCAGTATATATCCCAATCTGTTTGACTGGCAACCGTCATAACAGCCACACTCGGGTCCGGCAACTGCGGCGGCACTCTCTGAGTCAACTACCGAATGTTTGCCCCAGTCTGAATCTCTTGTAACACTAGATAGACAAGAGAATGTATAAATCAAGCAATTCATGGATTGCCGGAAAGTTGCCGTCGAAGAGAAGCTCCTCCGAGAACGAAGCGACTCTGAGAGAGTTCTTAACCTACTATCCACGCGTGGATGTAGCTAGGGCTGCCTCACGTCTAACCAACTCCAATCAGCCACTGAAGGGCGGAGATATACGTGAACAAACTACTGCCCTCAAAAGAAATTACATTGAGAATAATATCCCGTAAATCTTTTCTTGAAGACGTAATGATGACGCCTCAGTAAGGCGGATTACGTATAATAAAGCGTCTAAGTTAAGTCTAATATACATAATGTCGTTCCCAACATTGAAATTGGAAAAGACATAAACGGTGAAAAAGAATATATGCAGTCTTTAATCACACCGTCTAGACGCATATGAACTCTCGGTATGCCCTGCTCTGCCAAAATAAACTATATGTAAAAAAAGATAAAATGGCAGAAATGAGCCACGCGGACAAGAAACTAAACTATCATGCTTAGTAGCCGTCTTGTATATATATATAAATATATAGCGTCGAAAAATAAAACACATGTTGTAATGACAATATTGGACTGCGTCGGTAAGTCAGGGACAAAGTCCCTGTACCGATCGAAAAATCCGAGTCCAATGACGCTATAAGTCTCTTATCCAAGATCGCAGCAATGAAGTCCGAAAAATAATCACTGGAAGAAATGCCAGAAGATATGAAAGGCATCTTCCGATACTACTAAAGGGAAAACTCGAAATCTTTCGAATCCCTTTCGCCATCCTGTCGGACCCTATAAAGCGTTCGGTCGTCCGTAGCTTGATGCAACCGCGGACCGCACCGACCCAGCGCCGTCGGATAATTCCTGAATCGACCGAGAAACCGTCAATTGCTGGGATGCTGCGAAACAACTGTGCTAACTCGGATAGCACGTCCGTCACTGAGGCCTGAGGAGCAGCGGTCTTACGATGCATTGCCGCAGGAAGCTCCGAGATCGTTACCCCGTGCATACTTCCAATATGCGAGCGAACGGAGTGTATAGGCCTCGTGTCCCTTGGCTACCGGATGGCGCGGCCTATTCGCTGTGGAATCACTGAATGCCGAAACTGATCGGATACTCGAGGTCACGTAGCCAATGTGCGGTCGTGTGCCCTGCTGTGAGGATGAGGAAGCATTAAAGACAGTCTCTCGGACTGTCAATATAACGGAGCGTCCCGAGCAACGGACATATGCTCCGAATGTAAAATATCTGAACCACAACATGCGGTCCCCTATGTTGTTGGCTTCCTCCGATCTGTCCTCAATCTGCCGTCACTGGGTGAGTACTAAAGTAATTAAAGTGCTCGCATCACCCAAATCTCCTTCCTAGACCGCAACGGACGAACCCGGCAGCCGAACCATTCGATGAATGTACGCTACACCGGGTGAGCTAGCGAATGTCACTCCGTAAGCGATAGACATATTCCATGAGCACTTATTGCCGCTAACTCTTCATTAACTATGACGACAGAGGCACACTTTTGAAAGACATCTCCATAACTCTTCGAACAAGAAACCAGAAATGCTTGGATAGCAAGCATAAAATAATAATATATATAGCGTCGTTCAATAATTCGAAAGTTTGTGTGACATTATTGGACTATGTCGGAACTGAGGGACGATGTCCCTGAACCGAACCAAAAATTTCTAAGTCCACCGACGCTATCAGTTTCTTATCCGGCATCGCAGCATATGTTGTTCCGAAAGGGAAAGCTTGAAATCCACCGAATCCCTTTCGGTATCCCGTCGGACCGGATGAAACTTTCGGACGTCCGTACCCGCTTCCGCGGAGCGTCCCGACCCAGCATCGTCGGATAAAATATATGCGACAGATTCAGTTGATGCTGGGATGCTGCGATAAACTGTGCTATTAAGGAAAGCACGTCCGTTCCCGAGGCCTGTGCAGTAGCGGACTTACGATGCATTGCCGCTGGAAGCTCCGTGTACGTTGACTCCCGCATACTTCCTATGCGAACGTCCGGAGTCTGCAGGCCTCGAGTCCCCGGCTACCGACCCAGCGCTGTCGGATAATTCTCGATCCGACACCATTTCTGTCGGCTGCTGGGATGCTGCGATAAGCTGTGCTATGTGCACAAGAATGTCCGGCGTCGAGACCTGCGGAGGCGCAGTCTATCGCTGCTTCGCCGAGGGCAGCTCCGCATCAGATGGCTCCCGCATACTTTTCCTATGCGAACGTCCGGAGTCCATCGGTCTCGAATCCCTGGCTGCCGGATGGTGTGACCTGGTCGCCGAAGAATCCTTGATCGGCGAAGCTGGTAATATATCGGCGGTCACGCAGCCAAGGTGCGGTCGTGTGCGCTGACGAGAAGAGGAAGCCTTAGCAGTCTCAGCGGACTGCCTATACAACGGAGCGTCCCGAGCGACGGACGTATGCTCCGCTAACGACACATTTGTACCACAACATCTGGGGCCAGATGTTGTTGAACGAGAGAGGGGCCTCTCTCGCTTGCCGTCCGGATGGACCGGAACGAGCTATGAACCGGACTAAAAGGCTTCCTCCGTTCTCCCTCCGATCCGCCGTCACTGGGTGTGCATTAAGTTAATTTTATAGTGCTCGCATCACCCCAAAATTCCTTCTAGACCGCAACGGACGAACCCGGCTGCCGAACCATTCGGTGAATGGACGCTACACCGGGCGAGCTAGCGGACGTCAAAGGCCGTCGAACCTACTAGGGTCCTCTTAGGCAATTGGCGTATTACATGAGCACTTTTCCGCTAGCCCTTCATTAATTGTGACGACGGAGGCACACTGTTGGAAGACATCACAGATACATCACCCTAATCTTGATCGTCTGAAATAGAAATTGATAAAGTAGAGTGACCCTGCGGGGAAAGGACCGGAGTGTCCAAATCCCCAACAACATACCGTGACATACGCTTCGCATATTGTCATCGAAATCATACGATACAGAACCGGAGTTAATGCGAGTACACTGACCACATATAGAATGATAATAAGGTCAGAGGAAGACTTCCTCTTAAAACAATTGATCAATATCCTTTCAATGTGAAAAGAAAACAAGTCCTGGTACTCGTACTAACCCCTGGCAATCAAAATACATAATAATAATATGATCCATTAATATAGAAAAAATAATTGAAATCAAAATATTTTGAAAAAATATTTTTTCAGAACAGCCCAAGTTTCTGAAAAGTAACGTTGAGCCCCAATGGATCCCAAGCCTAAGTGTGGACAAAAATTTTAAAAATATTTTAAACAATTTATTCAACACTTACGAACAATAATAATGTATCTAGTTATGATTGAAATAACATAAAGATATTATTATTTAGAAATCCCCCCCTCACACAGAGGGCTGTTGTAAATGTAAACAATGAGTGTAAACACTAAAATAAGACTCCAGGCACCCAGGCCCGAAATCAGTTACCAAAAATACACCATCTGATGCAAAACAGAGACTTCCAGGGAAGAAACTGCAGAACATCAGATGGTAGATGCAGAACACAACGCCTAACCACCCGTAGGTGAAGACGTAAACATGGGGAAAGAACAGAATTCATTCTGTTATTCAGCTAAACTCCCAAGAAATTTTAGTAATAATAATTACAGAAATTATGCCAAAAGCATGGGAGAATAGCAAGGGGGAACTTAAAGGACAGGGAGAGAGGAAAAACACTTGTAAAAACAGTGTAACTAAATAATCAGAATGACAACAAAATGGCTGCTGCCTTGAAAATAGGTAACTTAACATAATTTCATTAAAAAATTTTAAGTTACAGCCCTGATAATATTCTGTCACACATTCTTTTCCTCTCCTCCTTTTCTATCCTCCTTAGAATCACCATTTCACTAATATTTATGTGTCTGGCATCATTTAAACTGAGATTTAAAAGCACAAAGATCAGTCAGATGTTAACTGATGAAGGGCCAAACTTAGAATGATAAATGGCGCCAATTTCGGAACGTCCTTGACACTGCGCATGCGCAGTAGGGGCGAAGTGTGGAGGGCCTCTCAGGACATGTTTTCTTTAGTTTTAGATGCAAATTTTGGGGATTGGGGGGCAAAATTTGTGTTTGGCCCTATATTTTAAGAGTTAGCACCAGCTATGTCTGGGTCATTGGTACAGTATAAAAATATAAAAAATCTATACACTTTTCATAACAATATTTCAACTAAAACGTAAAATAGCAAACTTTGAGTAGAATAGTATAAAAATATAACTAGTTAAGGATTGTAATTCTGCTCAGTATGGCCAAACCCCACTGGTTTTCAAACTTGTTCAAGGCATTATTAAGAAAGCCTCACATACCAAATATTGATCAAATCCATTGATATTTGTTCATTGATATTTATTCAAGTTATCATACTAATGAAATAGTTATGCCCACCCTCGCGTCCACCCACCCATCCATCTGCCTGTCCACCCACACACTGACTTCATCAAATTATAGGTCAAGTTTATGAAAAAACTTGACTATTAAAAACTGATGCATTAATGCAGCATGTAGCCTGTGTTGCAGAAATCCAAGATGCCTGTTTTGGCAGCCATTGTGGGCAGCCAGCCATGACCAAAATATGAACATGCATATGAAATTTGGTTCTGATTGGAAAAGAACTGTGGGCTGTAGACTGTGTGGAATAAATTGTGGACAGTCTAACAGACAC
This sequence comes from Pictodentalium vernedei, assembly GCA_031216915.1. Classification (NCBI taxonomy): domain Eukaryota; kingdom Metazoa; phylum Mollusca; class Scaphopoda; order Dentaliida; family Dentaliidae; genus Pictodentalium; species Pictodentalium vernedei. The sequence goes on from CM062297.1 coordinate 319,039,028, forward strand.
GTGTACTTGTAACAGCAATAGTTTATCTGGACTCCATCAAGTTAAGCTAACAAAGTATTTGTGTTACTTTCAGACAGTGATATGAACATCAGAGTAACCTTAAAAAGGAGTAGTGACACATCATGTCACTGCATGATGACAATTCCCTTTGAAGTTTTCAAAGAGGCAGAGCAGAAATCTGATAACTATGACAATTATGCATTTTGAAGTCATAAATATTGTGGAAGTTTTATTCATTAGTCATGAACTGATTTCATGCACTGATGGTATACATTAGAAAGGTTCTTACTTCATCATTTTTCAACAGTCTTCATAAACTGGTTGTCCCCCTGGCAGAGGTGATAGCAACTTCAACTGCACAACTTAACCCTTTACCTAACATGAAAAGCAGACGACACTTGCAAAAAAAAATTCTTGAATAACTATTATTTTAATTTTTGCAAAATTCTTCAGTTCTTTCAGTGATTTAATATAGACTGGTAATCACGATTGTTTGCTCCATTCAAATCTTGAATCAAAATCAGGCAAAAGGTTCAAAACCAAATCAAATCTTGAATCGAATCCAGTTTCCTATTGTTACCATACTTAAGCTGTCTTAATAGTACTTTGTATCCCCCACGTGACCACAGTATCAATATGCATACTGATTAGACTATTTCATACTTTCAAACTGCAAGGACAAGCAGATGGGCCTATCACTTGTTTCTGAAAGGTTGAGCAATTGATTCATATTCAAGATGGTGAACTAAAAAAGATTAAATCATGAAAAAGCCTGAAAACTAGCAGCTCTGTATTGAGCTCTGAGTGAAAAGTCATGCTGAAATGGCTGACTGGATCTACAGTTACAAACCAGTTACCGTACCAACAAAGCTGGTTGAAAAGCTGTCAGTAGGATAATCGCAATGTTAATATTGTATATTATCTATAGGACAAAAAGCCCAATAATTCCCCTGAATGCGAATGTTACTGTAGTAATCAAAGAAGGTTACAATGGTCGAACACACAGTGAGCATGAAAAGCTGCCAGACATAGAGTTTAACGAGAATTGTATTGAAAATGTTGAAACAACTGCTTCGGAGGTTGAATGACTTTTGTCGAATCTAGACACTAAAAAAGCCTGATGGAATTAATAATATAATTTTGAAGCAATTTGCGCATCAGCTGTCGTCTCGCTTGTGTAGGTTGTTCAACTTTCTTTAATAATGGGCAAGTTTCCTCTCATTTGGAAACAGGCAAATCTTATGCCAGTTCATAAGAAATCATCCCGTAGCAAAAAGTAAAATTATCGCCCCGTCTCAATGACCAGTTGTCTCAGCAAGGTTGAAAAAAAAGATAGTTTTTAATCGTGTATGTACATTTTAAATTGAAAATAACCTTCCAACAAATTTACAGTCAGGTTTTAAATCAGGGGATGGAACAGTGTATCAGTTGGTGTTTCTTGACTACTACATTAAATCAGCACTTGACGATGATAAAGAAGTCCGCTTCGAATTCTGTGATATAAGTAAAGCTATTGACAGAGTCTGGCATGCAGGTCTTCTGCATAAACTTGATGGAATTGGGGTATGAGGAAATTTACTGTCTTGGTTCAAAAGCTACCTAAGCGAACTTTTGCAAGTAGTCATAATCAATGGGATAAATTCGGAGAATAACTGGATTTCATCAGGGGTTCCTCAAGGTTTGGTTTTGGGTCCCCTTCTCTTCAATATTTATATAAATGACATCGTAAATATCATTTATTTCAATATTAGATTATATGAAGATGACACTCCGTTGGTTTTAACTGTTGAGGATGCAAACATTCTGAATGAAGATCTGAAGAGTATTGGTGAATGGGCTAGTAAAGGGCAAGTTAACTTTAATCTGCAAAAAACAGTTACGATGTGTTTCTCTCTAAAAAGAAATCCAACTCCCAAACCCACTCTCTACTTGTTTGATCACCCACTTGAAGAAGTTGACACCCATAAACACCTAGGTCTACACTTCCAGACTTCTGGCATTTGGAATACTCAGGTGCAGAGTCAAGTTGAAAAAATCATCCCGATGATAAATTGTCTTCGGAGTTTAAAATACAAATTGTCCCGATCTGTGTTGGAAACTCTATATACCAGTTTTATGATCCCGCTTTCTGACTATGCAGATGTTATTTGGGATACCAGTGTGGAAAACCTAACTACCATACTGGAAAACTTACAACTAGATGCTCTCCGTACAATTTGTGGTGCACCTAGAGGCAAAAGCCATAATGTAATTTAAGAAGAGTCAGGCTTTATCACTCTGAAGGTAAGGAGGAAAAGACATAAAATAATGTACAAACTCATATCTGGAAATGCTCCATCATATCTTATGCTTCTGGTACCTTGACAGATTACTGATATCGCAACTTACCACTTACATTCTGCAGATAACTTGCGTGAAATACAGTGTCACACCAGACTCTTTTCTGATTCATTTCTGCCTTCAGCCATGAAATTGTGGAACAACCTGGGCATGTACGTGCGATCCTGTGATTCTCTAGAGTCTCTGAAAAGTTCCCTTCGAAGAAATGACAGGGTGGTTCCAAAGTATTACTAAGCTGGTTGCGGACGAAGTCAAATACTCCATATTAAACTTAGAATGAGATGCAGTGACTTGAATGCTCATAAATTTGAATGCTTCTTAACAAACGATCCTAAATGTTCTTGTGGAAACGATTATGAGGATGCAGCTCACCTCATCTCATCATGTCCTAATTTTTGTATCCAGCATCAATCTTTTCATCTAAACATTGAGAACCTAACAAACAATATCAGTTATATACTGTATGGTAATCCAGCATGGCCTAAGGCAGTTAAACAAAGAGTCTTTGTGGCTTTAGAATAATAATAATATACACATTTATATTGCGCCTAAATGCTGCCTAAATTGTAGTTCAGAAGATATAAAACCATATTCTAAGGCGCTGTACATGTTACTGAAAAGGCTGACATTTGACAGTCTTTTTAGGTGTTCTGGTAAATTATTCCACAAGTGAGGGCCAGCAAATGAGAATGACCTATCTCCAAATGTCTTACACCTATGTTTTGGAACATGTAGCAGCATTTTACCATTAGACCTCAGGTTGTATTGACACACATTCTTGGTATTAAGGAGTTCTTCTAAGTAGGCTGGTGACATGTTGTTTTGTGTCTTAAAAACTAATAATAAAGTTTTGAAAATTATTCTGTACTTGACTGGCTTTCCAAAAGTACATTGAAGAAACGAAGAGATTTGAGTAGATGTTATCTCCAACCCATTGGATAAGATATAAGTTCATACAGTCACAAATACATCATAGATTAAGTAATCACAGAAGACAGTTGGCTCTGTGCACAATGCACCTGTTCAAGCACCATTATTGTTTGTAATTTCCTATGTGTAACGGTGAGGTATTCAAATAGGCTTAGCCTGTTTACCAAACCAATTTAACTTCGAAATAAAATATGTTTTAAAAAAAACAGCCTGAAAATATTATATAAACTGTTATATGACTATTGTTCCACAGTTTTTGTGTTGTATGACACACCACTTTCATACTCACATTTCACCATTGTGCATGTATCAAATGTCAACAGTGTGTAAAATTGAACGAGAATGCTCATTTCATTCGCGTGGTGGTTACGCAAATTTAAATCTACACGAACGGATGACCAGTTAGCCAAAAGTTGCATCTTGAAGGGTAAAGTCTGAGTCACTTAACTGGTAGAGTGCTAAATTTTTTCTCAGCCTCAAGATTTGTTTCACACATTTTTGTCTTGTTACAATTCGTAACACAACAATGCAAATCGATGGAGATGAAGTAATTTTACTTTCAAGATAATATGAAAGACATCTACAGAATATGAAGCCTTTAACTTTAGATACCTGCAGTTCAGAATAAAGCCCAAATATGGCTTCTCGCACTCTACCAGTTAAACAGCCTTTCTTGGGTCTTGAGAGATTTTTAGACTTTTGCCGCAAGAGGCTATATATATATCAATTCCATGCAATATATGAATACATGCTAATAATTAAAAAACAGTTTCCCAAGACTTTTTACATAGCCGAGCATTCAGTTAGCCATCTCCATCCCATGTGAACGGTCAGTCGGTTAGTGTAACTTTTGAAATTTTGCACACTGGTCTGCCCAATGAATTCTAAGAAAACCCCGAGTCACACTCCTACTTTCAGTTTTCATTTAGCTGTACAGTCTACTGTTGACACAACCACTAGATGTCTATTAACAGCACCTATTCTAAGAATCACACTTTCGATTCTTATTTAATTGTCCATGCTGACACAATGATGATACCGCATTTAGCTGTATCTGATGTTTGTTACTTTACTGTAATGATAAAGCTTACATTCTTTATGACTTTAGTTGGTTATTAACCAAAAATATTGTGGGTCTGGGGGAAAACTGAGGGAGGGGAAAGGGTTCCTAAAAGGGATCAACTACCCCTATAGCGAAATTCCAGGAAAAGCTGGGCACTTATTCTATTACATCTTGTTTGAGAGAGCTCATGGAGCTCTGTCAAACAAGATATAATAGATTAAATGCCTGTATTGGATGTACTGAGGCCAAATAGGTCTGTACACAAGGGGAATTTAGTGACAGTAAGGGGAATTTAGTGACAGTCAGGCTAATTTCTCGACATGTTACAAGATTTTCTATTCCACTAACAGGAGTTTACTCTTTAGCCTATTTGTAAATTACAGGTCAAATTTGTATTGAAGGTATGATGAATGGTTCTGAGCTTGGAAGTTATATTCAATTTCAATTAACAGGGGTTGATTTGTTATTCATTTGAGAGATATCCAATTAAGTGGGCACCAGGGATGCGGTGACTCAGTGGTTATGGCAGTGGACTTCAAATCGAAAGGTCAACGGTTCGATGCCCCCCACGGTTAACTGTGTTGTGTCCTCTCGCAAGGCACATGATCTCGATTGTCCATGTGGGGGCAAGGTGGCACTAAGTACTAAGGCGTACTGCACGTCGATGGTGGACTTGTCTTCAACCAATGCCAACCCTGCTTGTGTGGAGTTTGTATGTTGGGGAGTCTGACAGTTGCTTGCTGCTGCTCAGTGGTTCTCTCCAGGTACGACCGACTTCCTCCGTCCGTAAAACTGTGACACGAGGTGATCCTGACTGTTGAATGTGTCAATAAACCCCAATAAATAAATAAATAAGTGGGCCCCACTGCAAAACATTTTAATGAGAGAAAAATGAAACTTTGAAGAAAGCTTACCTATATTTTCTACTGAAACCTCTATGCTTGATTCTTTTAAACATTCTATCAACAACATTGCTAGATCTGATCCACTTGCATGCTAAAATTAGAAACATGTGTAACTCATTGCAAATTGAACAGAAATTAAAAATTTTATACTAAATTTCCTTTATTATACCTACCACAATTGTTTACAACAGGCTTGCACTACAGTACAGGGTAGGATTTGTTTGAAAATTTTTGTTTAGCAGTTTTTTTCCTAACTCTTAAAATTGACTAGCAGGTGGGTGTAATTATTTAGCAGTTATCATTCATGATGGTTCCACCCTCAAAAGTACTAAAATAAGTCAACGGTTTTATTTAAATAATGTTTCAATCAACCAAATAAAACAAAACATAACAAACTCACACTGAATATGGACATAAACTTTGAAGACTCTACTAGTCTTATACCAGGAGAAGGTAAGTTCAAACATTATTCAAAGGTATGAACTATCATACTGGAACATAACAAAGTCACACTCATTTTGGCACCCCAGAGCAGGCACCACCTGGCTGTTGCCAGGGGGTCGTTTGGTTCAAACTGTTTAGCCCATGACTTACCAATTCTCTGCAACATCCTGGTCGGAGCCCCCCACACACCCCACCACACACAGTATGCATCACATTACACAACGTCACCACTAATCTGTTCGGTGCCTCTTTGTTACAGGCCTAAACATCTTCATTCAGTGTGGTATTGGTTGCTTCTTTTAATAATTCTGCAAACAGTGTTGTCGTTTCTGAATTCATGTATTACTGCCAAGTTTCCATCCAAATATCAACTAAATCTGAAGACAAAAGTAGCTTACTCTCACTGACCGGGCATATAAAATTGTATTTTTTCATTGCTCCAAATGTTGTGAATTAAAGAATATATATTTTTTTAATTTTTTTTTTAATCAAACTGGCTTTAATAGGTTCAGAAATAATACCCAAACAGTCAGACCCATTCAAACCCCACACTTAAAAGTATCGACAACATTCAAATGGCAATCGGAAATTTACACCCTCAGTGAAAATGTGCGAGAAGGGTAGGCAACTCCACTCAGTAATATTAAAAGACAAAAATGCCTTATCAACCATTTTTTTTATATTTTCAGTTTTGTTTTGCACTAAGTGGTGCTAATTTTATAACCACTGGGCACAATATAGATAATCAAAACCTGAACACTTGGGTGAGAAGGTTGCCTACTCAGGTTACAAATTTTTAAGGAGCTTTATTTTATGCGGTAAAATTTGAACACTCTAGAGGGACATCTTGCCTAGAAAAGGTTGATGACCTCCAAGTAAAGCATTAGTCGGTTAGCGTTCACGTTTTACTGTATGTCGTTCACATTTGTGAGTGACTATTTTAAATTAGCATCCCTCGTAGTTATGATGTGTCTATACAATGCTGGGGTTCAGATTTTGATTCGACGATTTGTCGCATTTTTTCAAGTGCATATTGATCGATAGGGAGGACAACTAGAGGTTCTACAGAGCCTGTAATCACTCACCTGGAAATACATATAAAAATGTGATTTCCCATAGGCTTTCCATGGTAACTATGAGCTGCAATTGTGGCCATGTTTGCAACATTACATCAAAATTACATGAGGATCATTGGTAGAAGGTGTCCCAGTCTTCAATCACGTGAAGTTTCAAAACATTTGAATCCATCAAACAGAATCATAGAATGTCTCTGGTGGCCATATTTTCCATTCTTGCCAAGTTTTGGTTCACGTAGCTCAATAGTTCCAGAGAGAAGATGAAAATGTGATTTCCTGTAGGTTTTTTCTATAGTAACTATAAACTGCAATTGTGGTCATATTTGCAAAACGATCAACATTAAAATGAGGAATGTTGGTGGAGGGTGTTCCAGTTATCAAACATGCAAAGTTTCAAAACATTTGGCCCTGTGGTTTCAGAGGAGAAGAGTTTTCAAAATTGACCAATCAGAATCAAAGAATGCTTCTGGCGGCCACTTTTTTTTAACCCAACAGGAATAAAATGAGTAACAGTTGTAGAGAACCTCTCATAGACAATGCCTGCCAAGTCTGGTTCACATTGGCTCAGTACTTTCAGTGAAGATGAAGAAAATGTGATTTCATATAGGGTTTCTATAGTAACTATAAGCCACATTGCAGCCATAATTGCAACCGGATGAAGATTAAAATAAGGATCATTGGTAGAGGGGGTTACAGTCATCAGTCACATTAAGTTTTTTCAAACCATTTGGCCTTGTAGTTTCAAAGTAGATTTTCTTGAAAATGCACACATTTTTGAATTCTGTTTCAACAGAAAAAATCAGTAAAAAAGGGTTAAGATATTTGGAAAATTACAATTTTTTCAGACAGTATTCTCTTTCAAAATAGCTTTTGGATAGGTAAAGGGTTACAGGAATCTTAAAAGATATACAATAATTACTGTCATCTGAGCTGACATGATTGCAACATAATAAACAAAACTTCCCTAGAGTTTCCAAACAATCTGTCAACATTATCAAACATAATTAGATTACAGCTGAAGATATCAACCTACAGTTGCACTTGTTTTACAGTACAAGTCAAAATAAGTTGTGAAGGATAATCCTATAAACTATGTATCTTTTCTCTTTGTTCCTACACTGATAAGACCAGAAGCTGACATCATTTTCTGGAAAGCTCTCACTGATAGCTTTTCCAAGATTCTGATCTTGTCAGGGCAGAAGCTGCAGTCTACTTAGTTTATTGCAGTTATGCTACAGCTTATTTTGACTTGTACTGTATACACAATATTTTTTTTTGGGGGGGGGGGGGGGGGGGGGGGGTTTCCCAGTTCTCAGTGGAGAAAAAACTGGAACCAACCCTTACCAGATTCTCCAAAAACAAGTATTTTGCTGACAGTACTGATCTTCGTGCAGACAGGAGAGGCATTGGATTAAGCATTAGAATACAGCTTTTGGTGGCCACATATTTCCGTCCCCTCATAGACCATTCCTGCGAAGTTTGGCTCAGTAGTTCCAAAGAAGATGAAAATGTGATTTCCCATAGGGTTTCTATAGAAACTATAAGCCGCAATTGTGGCCATGTTTACAACCCAATCAACATTAAATGAGGATCGTTGGTAGAGAGGGTCCCAGTCATCACTTATGTGAAGTATCAAAACATTTGGCCTGGCAGTTTCAGAGAAGATTTTTGAAAATCCACCAATCAGAATCAAAGAATGCCTCTCTCGGCCATGTTTTTCAACCCACGGGAACAAAATGAGGATCGTTTGTAGAGGACCTCCCATAGACCATCCTTGCCTGGTTTGATTCACGTCGGCTCAGTAGTTCCAGAGAAGATGAAAATGTGATTTCCCATTGGGTTTCTATAGTAACTATAAGCCGCAAAATGAGGCCATGTTTGCAACCCGATCAACATTAAATGAGGATCGTTGGTAGAGGGGGTCCCACTCATCATTTATGTGAAGTATCAAAACATTTGGCCTGGCAGTTTCAGAGGAGAAGATTTTCGAAAATCCACCAATCAGAATCAAAGAATGCCTTTGACGGCCATGTTTTTCAACCCACAGGAACAAAATGAGCATCGTTTGTAGAGGACCTCCCATAGACTATCCCTGCCAGGTTTGTTTTCACATCGCCTTGGTTTTTCCAAAGAAGAGGAAAATGTGATTTCCCATAAGGTTTCTATAGTAACTATGAGCTGCAAAAGTGGCCATATTTACAATCCGATCAACATTAAATGAGGACCGTTGGTAGAGGGGGTCCCAGTCATCATTTATATGAAGTTTCAAAACATTTGGCCTGGCAGTTTCAGAGGAGAAGATTTTTGAAAATCCACCAACCAGAATCAAAGAATGCCTCTGGAAGCCGTGTTTTTTATCCGACGGGAACAAAATGAGGATCGTTTGTAGAGGACCTCCCATAGACCATTCCTGCCAAGTTTGGTTCACACCGGCTCAGCGGTTACAGAGAAGATGAAAATGTGAAAAGTTTACGTACACCAGACAATGGACGACGGGCGCCAAGTGATGAGAAAAGCTCACATGGCCTTTTAGGCCAGGTGAGCTAAAAAGTAAGAATAATGTAATGGCAAATTCTTCTTGAACCTGATGTCAGCGTTGATGTTACATATCCAGCTGGGATTGGGAATTTTGGGGCTGAAAATTGAGAAATATAAGTACCATTTTGCACTGGAATGGGGCGAATATCGGGCCTATGAGTGGGCCAAATATCGGGTCCTAAAAAATCCCTGCGAAATGTTATCGTAAATCATCCCATACACGATGTGGGAGTGCCTCTGAACATCAGGAAACAAAGAGGGATAATCCTATTGTTTACCGAAATAGATGTGCATGACAATTTGTAATCCAATTTTATGGAAGTGATTCGCATTAGGGGAAAATTACATCGCAAACTGCAATGCAAAACCAAACAAATCATACGCTGAAGTACACTGCCTATTTTGTTCTTTCCAAAGCTATTTGGGAAAGAAAAAGTGGTGCAAAAGCACCAAGAAAAAATGAAAGAGTCAATGACTCTGTAGCTCAACTTGGATATGACAGGAATTAGTACTTGCTGTGACCAAGACAACTGAATAATGAATATGACAGGAATTAGTATTTGTTTTGGCCCAGTCAACAATAATAAAAGAATTACAAGGTGACTGTAATGGACTACAGATTAAGACCAATCATTGTAGATTATTATTTTTGTGTGGAAATTTTCAGTCCCAAACAAAATATTTTCAGACTAAAATTTTTTCTTCTTCTTCTTAAAATTGACCAGAATGCATCAAAACACAAAAAACTAATTTCCGGATTTTGGTCCAAAATTTTCTAAGTCCCACCCGGACCCCTAATTTGCATAATTTATTCACGAGAAAAACTCTGTATTATATGTAATGTATCCCATGGTACTAAACATTCATACAAAAATTTATTCAAATCAGATCTTTCATTTGGAAGTTCTGCGCAAAAATCTGATTGCACTTAATTTTGAACAAAATGGCTGCTAGCGGCCATCTTGAATTTCAGACTAGACCCAAAAACACTTCTTCTCGTCCCACAGTGATAACAAAGGTACCCAAGAAGTTTCGTGAAGATCGGTTCATAAATACGGCCTCTAGCCCGAGCCGTATTGGGATTTGCACTCACAGTGCTGAAAGTAACACTAAATAAATCAAAGTTAGCTTAATTTGCATAATTTACGCACAAGAAAAAAACCTGTAATATATGTAATGTATCCCATAGTACTAAACATTCATACAAAAAATTATTCAAATCAGAGCTTTCATATGGAAGTTCTGTACAAAAAACAGATTTCGGCATCGTCGGTACAAAATGGCTGCTGGCAGCCACCTGGAATTTGGGACTGCACCCAAAAACACTCGTTCTCGTCCCACGGTCATAACAAAGGTACCCAAGAAGTTTCGTAAAGATTGGTTCATAAATACGGCCTCTAGCCCGAGCCATAGCAGCTTGGAACTTACAGCTCTGAAAGTAACACTAAATAAATCAAAGTTAGTCTAATTTGCATAATTTACGCACGAGAAAAAACCTGTATTATATGTGATGTATCCCATTGTACTATACATTTATACAAAACTTTATTCAAATCAAAACTTTCATACAGAAGTTCTGTACAAAAAACTGATTTTTGCATCATCGGTACAAAATGGCCACTGGCAGCCATCTTGCATTTCGGACCACACCTAAAAACACTTGTTCCCGTCCCAGGGTCATAACAAAGGTACACAAGAAGTTTCATAAAGATCGGTTCATAAATACGACCTCTAGCCCGAGCCATAGCTAATTGCTGACGTACGGACAGACGGACAGACGGACAGACAGACAGACGGATGGACGGACAGACGGACGGACAGATGGACGACGGACGACGGGCCATGACAATAGCTCAAATTTGACTTCGTCAAAGTTGAGCTAATAAGCCAAAACTGGGTCATGTGTGTCTGGTGCGCATCCAGTAGGGTACACTCTTCTCTGTACTTAATACACGGCTTTCTGGTACCAGTGTGCAGACATATAACCAATGTGTCATTCTATCTGAATCCGCCAACATTGGCATTATGTGATCAGCGGGGAGGAAGGATTCTTATCCGATTAAGAAGACAGGAGGGCCTCCAGGTTAACAATTGTGGTAGATATAATAAGAAAGGAAATTTACTATAAAATTTTAATTTCTTATCAACCTTCCTCACAATTGTTTACAACAGGCTGGATAGACACTAGGAGGAGGGAATCACATAACCAAACCCCACAAAACACAACTGCACTTGATCCGTGGATAGAAGATAGAAGAGTACCCAAGGCCTATAAAACCATCGACTCACAAACACTGAAACAGACAATGAGAGATGAGGCATACGGCCATGTGTGACACAGACAGAAAGGACAGTAGCCAAGCACATGGCTGGAACTGAATCTGAAAGAATAGTCTAATGGGAAGGGTTGATAACAGCCAGAGCAGAAAAAGAGGGCTTAAAGAAACCAGAGGCTCAAGTGAGCCTGAAACACTCACCTGGCTCAAATTGTCCAAAGAGATGAGTGTATCAGTAAGTGAACAGATGAAAGAGTAATTTTTTGATTTGCTATGACGCAACCAAAGGCAACTTTTTTGACCATTCATTTCTGTTGGCCCTAGGAAAGGTTCCTAGCAAGCTCTGTTCAGTGAAGTATTAATGAAAGTGTCAATGACACTGTAGCTTAACTTGTGTGGTGTGTTTGATGAAAAGGATAATGTTCAATGTTTATGAAAAGATTATGAAAAAATGCCGCTCAGGATCACAGATCCAATGTCGAGTTGTGACCTTGACCTTTGACCTGGCGAGTCCAAGGTCAATAGGTTTCTTCCTCGCACCAAGGCCAACACACCTATGAAGTTTCATGACTCTAGGTTGAACCACTATCAAGTTCTTATCCGGAAACCAATTGTTGCGATATACTATGTTCAAGGTCACTGTGACCTTGACCTTTGACCTGGTGAGTCCAACATCAATAGGGTTCTTCCTCGCACCAAGGCCAACACGCCTGTAACGTTTCATGGCTCTAGGTTGAACCACTATCAAGTTATCATCCGGAAACCAATTGTTGCGATATACTATGTTCAAGGTCACTGTGACCTTGACCTTTGACCTGGTGAGTCCAAGATCAATAGGGTTCTTCCTCACACCAAGGCCAACACACCTATAAAGTTTCATGACTCTAGGTTGAACCACTATCAAGTTATCATCCGGAAACCAATTGTTGCGATATACTATGTTCAAGGTCACTGTGACCTTGACCTTTGACCTGGTGAGTCCAAGATCAATAGGGTTCTTCCTCGCACCAAGGCCAACACACCTATGAAGTTTCATGACTCTAGGTTGAACCACTATCAAGTTATCATCCGGAAACCAATTGTTGCGATATACTGTGTTCAAGGTCACTGTGACCTTGACCTTTGACCTGGTGAGTCCAAGATCAATAGGGTTCTTCCTCGCACCAAGGCCAACACACCTATGAAGTTTCATGACTCTAGGTTGAACCACTATCAAGTTATCATCCAGAAACCAATTGTTGCGATATACTATGTTAAAGGTCACTGTGACCTTGACCTTTGACGTAGCGAGTCCAAAATTAATAGGGTTCTTCCCCTCACCAAGGCCAATCTACCTATGAAGTTTCATGAATGTGAGTTGAACCATTATCAAGTTATCATCCGGAAACCAATTGTTTAAGATTTACTATGTTCAAGGTCACTGTGACCTTGACCTTCGACGTAGCATGTCCAAAATCAATAGGGTTCTTCCTCCCACCAAGACCAACCTACGTATGAAGTTTAATGAATGTGAGTTGAACCACTATCAAGTTATCATCCGGAAACCAATTGTTTACGCCCGCCCGCCCGCCCGCCCGCCCGCCCGCCCGCCCGCCCGCCATTCACCAAACTATAAGTCGAGTTTGACTTCGTCACAACTCGACTAATAAGACAAGAACTGTGATAATTGGGAATATGTTCATTTCTGTTCCCTGTATGCTATGTTTTTGATAAAAATAATATGAGGTGTACACTGTACTAAAGCTGAGGGGTGGGTTAATATGACCTCACAGTTAATGTATGTGGCCCTCACAGTTAACGTATATCAACGAAAGTTACCAAGTTACAGTGAAATTATTCCAAAACGAGTCATCCTATCAAGTTACATTGAAATCCCTTCATAAATATGGCCTGTAGACTGTGCTAAAGGTTTTCGGGCTTCGGGCCCCTGTAGCCGTCAGTTTCCCAATTGGGGACATTCTCATCTAGACATTATATGAAGTCAACCTACCAAATTACAATGAAATCCCTTCACAAATATGACCTGTAGACTGTGCTAAAGGTTTTTGGGCTTTGGGCTAGGGCAGCCATCATGGCTGAATGATCTCCACCAAAAGGGGAATTCTTATCTGGGCATCATCTGTAGTGATCCTACGAAGTTACAATTAAATTCCTTCATAAATATGACCTGTAGACTGTACTCAAGGTTATCGGGCTTTGGGCCCCTGAAGCCGTCACAGTTGACCAATCACGACCAAAAGGGGATGTCATCATCTAGGCATTATATGGAGTCAAACTAACAGGTTACAATGAAATCCTTCCATAAATACGACCTATAGACTATGCTAAAGGTTTTTGGGTTCGGGCAGCCATCAAGGCTGAATGATAGTGACCAAAAGGGGACGTTCGCATCTAGACATTATTTGGAGTCATCCTACCAAGCTACAATAAAATCTCTTCATATGACCTGTAGACTGTTCTAAAGGTTTTCGGGCTTCGGGCCCCTGTAACCGTCACAGTTGCCCAATCGTGTCCAAAAGGGGGTGTTCTCATCTAGACATCTAGACATTATATGAAGTCAACCTGCCAAGTAACAATGAAATCCCTTCATAAATATGGCCTGTAGACTGTGCTAAAGGTTTTCGGGCTTCGGCAGCCATCATGGTTGAATGATCGCAACCAAATATGACCTGTAGACTGTGCTCTCAAGGTTTTCGGGCTTCGGGCACCTGTTGCCATCACAGCTGACCAATCACGACCAAAAAGGAATGTCATCATCTAGGCATTATATGGAGTCAACCTAACAGGTTACAATGAAATCCTTCCATAAATATGACCTTTTGCCTATGCTAAAGGTTTTTTGGCTCGGACACCCATCAAGGCTGAATGATCGCGATCAAAATGGGACGTTCTCATCTAGACATTATTTGGAGGCATCCTACCAAGTTACAATGAAATCCCTTAATAAATATGACCTGTGCTAAAGGTTTTCTGGCTTCGGGCCCCTGTAGCCGTCACAGTTGCCCAATCACGTCCAAAAGGGGACTTTCTCATCTAAACATTATATGAAGTCAACCCACCAAGTTACAATGAAATTCCTCAATAAATATGACCTTTAGACTGTGCTAAAGGTTTTTGGGTTTTGGGCTCGGGCAGTCGTCACGGTTGGCAGATCATGCCCAAATGGGGAAATTCTCATCTAGACATCATAAGGAGTCATCCTACCAAGTAACAATGAAATCCCTCCATATTAAACATGACCTGCAGACTGTGCTAAAGGTTTTTGGGTTTCAAGCTTGGGCAGCCATCACGGTTGACAGATCATGCCCAAAAGGGGACGTTCTCATCTAGGCATTATACAGAGGCATCCTACCAAGTTAGAATGAAATCCCTTCATAAATACAACCTGTAGACTGTGCTAATGGTTTTCGGGTTTTGGGCTCGAGCAGCCATACCGGTTGACCGATCGCGACCAAAAGGAGACGTTCTCATCTAGACGTGACCCCAAACCTGCATATGAAATTTCGTGACGGTCAGACAAGAACTGCGGGGTGTAGCCCATGCTAAAGGAAAATGTGAACAGACTCAAAGACAAACAGACTTCCGCACGCGTGATGGTAATAGCTTATCTTGACTTTGTCAAGTTAAGCTAAAAAACAATAACCGAACAAACTTTTTGTTTTGTTTCCAACTACTGTTGCTCCCTCTTTTTTTCCGAAACTGTACCTTAGGACAAAACCGATAGCGATTTTTTTCACCATTCCTTTCTATTGGTGCTAAGGAAGCTTCACACCAAATAAAAAGTTTCAGTGCCGTGCAGTTTTGGAGATATTGGCTTTTGAATTTTTTTCTATTTTTAGCTCCTGAGGTTCCCACAGGGCAGCGGGGAAATTTTTTGGGCATGAATCAAGTACTTGGCACCCAATAATACCTCATAGCAAATTTGTTTCAAATTGGCCTCTCGGTTCGGAAAGTTAAAAAATTTATAGTAATTTATATATTTTTTATACTTACCAATGACCCAGACTTAGCTGGTGCTAACTCTAACAAAACCAGGACCAAACACAAATTTTGCCCCCCAATCCCCAAAATTTGCATCCAAAACAAAAAGAAATCATGTCCTATAGGACCTCCATACTACGCCCCCACTGCGCATGCGCAGTGTCAAGGACATCCCGAAATTGGCGCCAATTATCATTCTTACTGGCAGTGCCTGGTCAGTGCTATGTACTCAGCGGGGAGGCAAGAGTTCCCAACTCCTGGGAGGGCCATCCCCGTCTGGGTCATTGGTAAGTATAAAAAATATATAAATTACTATAAATTTTTTAACATTTTTATACTGTACCAATGACCCAGACTTAGCTGAATAGTAAACAGGCTGGAGGGCCTAGGACATAGAGGAAAATCCAATAAGCTCAACTATATAATAAAGAGGTAACCCCTTAAGGAGAAAAGGAGTATTAGGCTTTACATGTATCTTTCTTATTTAATATTAAATTAGAAAGATACAATACCCTTAATAATTTAGCACAATAATATTCATGTTCTCTATTAACATCCAGTATAACCCTTATACTAATTATTTTTAAAGTAAGCCAATAAATAAAGTAGTCCAGAGAATTGAGACTCTTTATAGTCATTTAAAAGTGTCCGAGTATTGTATATTAAAGCCCGTTTGACACTTGACATATACAAATGCTTCACACCGAGCTACACTTTAAAAATAAGACATGAATGAATTTTAACATTAATATTACACTTTAAAACCATCCCGGAAGCGACTCAGAAATACTGACTTGGAGGAGGCATTCCCTTGCTTTTCACTATAAAGCAGGTGACCTAAGGGAACACCCGCCCCCCCCCCCCCCTTCCCCTTGCCCTGGGTCAAATAACCCAGAGCGCAGAGGGCAGCCGGACGGAGTCACTGCCGGAACAGAAAGCCTGCATAACTATAGTTGCAACTGTTTAGTGGACGACATTCTGAGCAACAGATAACGGACCTAAACAATGCAGGTCTCCAGAAATGGACTCAATATTTCTGAGATAAAAATTTGTGAATGTGGATGGCTGAGACCAATAAGCAGCCTTCATTAAATCTGTAATAGCAACACTATTAGCATAAGCCCAAGAAGTAGCAAGAGCTCTTACTTCATGAGCGGAAATCTTAAGCATAGACTGCTGAGAAGAAGATAAACTCTCATAAGCACGGATAGTTAATTGAATCCATCTAGCAATAGAATGGACCGAAATGTCCCTTCTATTAGGCATCAAAGACAGAAAGAAACGTTTCCATCCCTTTCTGATAAACTGAGATCTCTGTTTATAGATACGTAACGCTCTAACAGGACAGAGTAAAGGCCTACGCCCGTCTGAAGACGGAAGAGCTAATAACAATAGGTTCCGGATATTTATTAGGAGCCTGATTCTTAGCTAAAAAACCCACATTAGTAGTGAAGGTGATAGTGTTCCCGACACTACGATAGTGAGGATCATCCACCGACAGTGCATGAAGCTCACTGACTCTTCTAGCAGAAGAGAAAGCTAAGAGAAAAGCTGTCTTATAAGATAAGAATTTGAAATCTACTGTCCCAAGATGTTCAAATGGCTTTTCCTTCAATTTTAGAAGAACCCAAGCTAAATTCCATTTTGGAATTAATCTAAGAGTTCTGGGTCTATTTATCGAGAAGTTTCTAACCAACTTAGATAAAGAGACATTAGATCCAATTTGTAAACTATCATGATGTGCATAGGTATCAGATAACATAGACCTATAACCCTTAATAGTAACAGGCTGCAGTTTGATTACGTCAAACAAGTATACTAGAAAGTTTGCAATGTCTGGTATAGAGGGATCAAAAATATCAACAGAATGATCCCTACACCAACGACGAAAAACCTTCCACTTAGCCGCGTAGTTTAGCGAAGAGGAGGTCCTCCTACAGTTAGAAATCGCGTCCACTGCTCGTCCTGTAAAGTGCTTGCCATGCAAGAAGGACCGCACAACGGAAAAACATGAAGGTTGAGACCTTGCGGGTTGTGATGGAGTTGACGTGATTTCCCCTGCAAAAGAAGATCCTCCCGTGGAGGAAGCTTTCGCGGTAGGTCCCACAACAGACACCTGAGTAGATTTATCCACGGTCTCTGTGGCGACAGAGATGCTACCAACAGAATCTTGCATTCAGATTGTTTTATCTTTAGCAATACTTGTTGAATTAACGGCGCTGGAGGATACGCATATCCTATCATTCCGTCCCAAGGGATCGACAGAGCGTCTACTGCGAATGCTCTCGGATCCGGACATGGAGACACATACGTCTGCAACTGATTGTTGAGATGTGTCGCAAATAAGTCTATCATTGGCCGTTCCCATTGGTAGCAAATCTGATTGAATACTTGTTTGTTGAGAGTCCACTCCGACGGCAACAAGCGACCCTTTCGTGAAAGGGAGTCTGCTAGCACATTCAAACGACCCGGTATGTGACGGACCGAAAGAAGAACCTGATGTTCTAGAGCAAACAGAAGGATTATTTCCGTTAGATTGAACAACGGAACTGAATGAGTGCCTCCCTGATTCCGTATATAAGCCACTACTGTCGTATTGTCGGATAGGATATGGACATGAGCATTGTGAATAATGTCCATCCAATGACGTAACGCAAGCCAAATTGACATCATTTCTTTGATGTTTATGTGTTTGCACAGGAATTGCGGATCCCAAAGACCCTGGCATCTCGAATCCGTTGGGATCAATGATGCACCCCAACCTGTTTGACTGGCATCCGTCATAATGGTAAAACTCGGATCCGGCAACTGCAGCGGAACTCCCTGAGTTAACCACTGAATGTTTGCCCAAGTCTGAATCTCTTGTTTCACTTGATCTGACAAGAGAACGTCTACGTCGAGCGAATGAATTTTCACACTCCAATTCTGAGTCAAGAAAATTTGGAGAGGACGCGTGCGTAACCGCCCCATCGGAATGAGATCCGCAGCGGCTCCGCACAGACCTATCAGTCTCATAAATTCTCTCGCTGTGACTTTGTCTGCGTGCAGACAATAGCGAGTGTAACAACTGACTAATTTCGCTCTGGTTAACGGCAGACGAACGAGATTGTTGTGCGTCTCGAAACTCATTCCCAGATGAGTGAATGACTTGGACGGCACCAGATCCGACTTCTCCTCGTTTACTATAAAACCGAGATGTCGGAGCAATAGAAGTAGATTCTGAACATCGTTCTGAAGCGTTAACTCGTTGCCGTACCTCTGAAGAATGTCGTCCAGGTAGGCCAACGTTACCGCAGACGAATGAGCTCGGAAATAGATCATTACCGAGTTCATTACCCGAGTGAAAGCCCAGGGTGCTAGATTCAGTCCGAAGCACATCGCCCGGAATTGATACACCACTCCTAGGACTGCGAAGCGTAGATACTTTCTGAATGTCGGATGTACTACGACGTGAAAGTACGCATCTTTGAGATCTATGCTTGTTGCATAATCGTTCACCCGAAATACTCGCTCTGACCGACCGAATCGTCTCCATATAAAATTTTGGAGCGACGATCAGCTTGTTTATCCAGCTCAAATCTATGACTGGACGGAACGAGCCGTCTGGTTTCGGAACCAGAAACAGATGGCTGTAGAATCCCGGAGTCTCCTGGTTTTCTACGACCTCTACCGCGTTCTTCATTAAAAGAGACTGCACCTCTGATAACAGTTCTTCTCTTTTCTGCGGATTTGACGGAAGTTGAGTCCACTTTGGACTTCGAGTTAATGGAGGCTTTCGTTTGAAGGATATCTTTAGGCCTTCCGAAGTCACTCCTCTCACCCAAGGGTCGTCCGTAATCGACGCCCATTCTTGTGAAAAGCTCGACAACCTTCCGCCAACCGGTACGCGATAGAGGTTTAAGCCATCACCTCCTGGACCTGCGAGGCCTGCGGTAGGAGAAACCACGTCCTCCACGACCCGCACCTCGTCCCGTCGACCTCGGGGCGTCCGACCGGTTGTCCCGGCCCGAAGGACGTCCCGAACAAGAGTTGCTACCCTGACGGTCTCTCGAATAAGACCAAGAGGACGCACCGGAACCTCTATAGGAACCTCTCTTGGGCGCATTAGACCCAGAAGTGCCTGTCTTATTCTTGTCTGCTGTATCCGACTTCTTAGAAGCAGATTTGAACAACAGAGCATCCGAAGCTTTCTTTGTAATTTTATCATAGATAGCAGAAAGCTTGCCGTCAAAGAGAAGTTCTCCGGAGACCGAAGCGACTCTAAGAGAGTTCTTCACCTTAGTATCCACGAGTGTGGATGTAGCTAGGGCTGCGTCACGTCTAACCAACTCCAGGTTTGCCACAGAAAGGGCGGAGTTACACGTGGAATAAGCCACTGCCCTTGAAAGAAGTCTTAAAGAGGATTGTATATCCTGAAATTCTTTCCCTTGAAGGCGCAGTGATAACGCCTTAGTAAGGTGATCTGCGTAAGATAAGGCATCTAAATTGGCTTTGTTAGACGAAATGGCTGTTTCCAACACCGCGGTTGGAATAGAAGCCGACGACGGTAATGATAGTTCTAAGTCTTCCGCCTCGTCGTCCATACGCAGAGGAACTCTCGGGATACCCTGTCCTGCCGTGTCAAATTTATTCCTTGCATTAATGAAAGGCAGGTTGAGAGTATTGGCGGACAAGAAACCTGCTTTCCCCGTCTTGGAAGCAAGTTTAAATATAGCGTCGTTCAATAATTCAAATGTTCTTGCAACATTATTGGACTGAGACGGAAACTCGGGAGTGATGTCCCTGAACCGCTCAAAAAATTCAGAGTCCAATGACGCTATAATCCTCTTGTCCGGAACCGCAGCAGTCTGGCCCGACGGAACAACTTGAGGGAGAAAGTGCCGGATGAAGTCCACGGCAGCTTTATGTTGTTCCGAAAGGGATAGCTCCAAATCATCCATATCCCTTTCACCATCCGGTCGGACCTCATGATGCTCCCGGTCGTCCGCCCCCGATGCTTCGGCGGAGCGTACCGACCCAGCGCCGTCGGATAATTCTCGATCCGACACCGTTTCTGTCGGCTGCTGGGATGCTGCGATAAGCTGTGCTATCTGCACAAGAATGTCCGGCGTCGAGACCTGCGGAGGCGCAGTCTTTCGCTGCTTCGCCGAGGGCAGCTCCGCATCGGATGGCTCCCGCATACTTTTTCTATGCGAACGTCCGGAGTCCATCGGCCTCGTGTCCCTGGCTGCCGGATGGTGTGACCTGGTCGCCGAAGTATCCTTGATCGGCGAAGCTGGTAATATATCGGCGGTCACGCAGCCAAGGTGCGGTCGTGTGCGCTGACGAGAAGAAGAAGCCTTAGCAGTCTCCGTGGACTGCCTATACAACGGAGCGTCCCGAGCGACGGACGTATGCTCCGCTTGCGACACATTTTGTACCACAACATCTGGTCCCAGATGTTGTTGTACGAGAGAGGGGCCTCTCTCGCTCGCAGCCCGGCTGGACCTGGACCAGCTAGGAACCAGACTCAAAGGCTTCCTCCGATCTCGCTTACTATCCGCCGTCACTGGGTGTGCACATTGAAGGTTTATAGTGCTCGCATCACCCAACATTTCCTCCTGGACCGCATCGGACGAACCCGGCTGCCGAACCATTCGGTGAATGGACGCTACACCGGGCGAGCTAGCGGACGACATTTGTCTAATCTCCATGAGCACTTTTGCCACTAGCTCTGAATTCATTTGTGACGACAGAAGCGCACTTGCTGAAGATAACATGGAAACATCACCCTGTTCTTGTTCCTCTGAAATAGAAACTGAGATAGTAGAGTGACCTTGCGGAGAAAGAGCCGGCATAGCCCTTTCTCCAGTAACAACATACCGTGACACACGTTTCCAATGTTTGTCATCCCAATATTGACATATAGAACAGGGATTAGTGCGAGAACACTGACTACAATTAATACAATGATCATGAAAGTCAGAGGAAGATTTCTTCTCATTACAATTTGAACAATATCCTTTCATTGTGAAAAGTCAACAACAAGTCCTAGTTACTCGCACAAACCCCTGACACAAAGATACATAATAACATGATCCATTAATAAATGAAAAAACAATTGCAAATCAAAATAATTTTGAAAAAATATTTTTTCAGCGAAGCCCAAGTTTCTGAAAAGTAACGTTGAGCCCCGATGGATCCGATGGCAAAGTGTGGTCAAAAATTTTAAATTTATATAAAATAATTAATGAGACACTTACGGATAATATAAATGTATCTTATAGTGAGATAAACTACACCAAAGGCCAACAGCCCCCCTCAAAAAAGGCTGTTGCCAATGTAAACAAACAGTGTAAAATACCAGAAAACATGACTCCAGGCACTGAAAAAACTGGCCCGAAATCAGTCATCAAAATTACACTCTATCTGATGCAAGACAGAGACTCCCAGGGGCGAATCTGCAGAACATCAGATGGAAGATGCAGAACACAACGTTTATACACCCATGGGTGAAAACGTAACTATGGGGAAAATAACAGAAAACATTCTGTAACCAAGCAACTCTCCCAAGAGAATTTTAGAAATGAACTTTCTCAAAAATATGCCAAAAGCATGGGAGAATTGCAAGGGGGGACTTAGAAGGCTAGGGGAGAGGAAACACTGAATAAGCAGTGCAATATTTTAGCAAGAATGACAACAAGAGGCCCATGCCTCGAAAATAGGCAACTTAACATAATTTCATAAAAATTTTTAAGTACAGCCCTGATTATTTTTTGTCACTTCTTTTTCCTCTTCTCCTTCTATATCCTCCTTAGAATCACCATTTCTCCAAAAATTACGTGTCTGGCATCCTTTAAACTGAGATTTACAAGCACAAAGATCAGTGAGATGTTGACTGATGAAGGGCCAAACAGAGAATGATAATTGGCGCCAATTTCGGGACGTCCTTGACACTGCGCATGCGCAGTGGGGGCGTAGTATGGAGGTCCTATAGGACATGATTTCTTTTTGTTTTGGATGCAAATTTTGGGGATTGGGGGGCAAAATTTGTGTTTGGCCCTGGTTTTGTTAGAGTTAGCACCAGCTAAGTCTGGGTCATTGGTACAGTATAAAAATATAGAAATTTTGGGCGGGGCACAAAATAGGGATCCTCCTGTAGAGAGCCCAAATATTGACGGAGAAAAGTTCTTTGAACAAAGTTGTATCTTGAGTACCAAAGGAGCTTACACATCAAATATCACAGCATTCTGACTGGTGGTTCATAAGAAGAAGATTTCAGGAGAAATTGATGCTTTTGGGGCATCACTCCCACCCCAGTGGGGGCACCGAGTTCATTTTAACAAACTGGAAAGAGGATACCTCCAATATACTGTATGTCAAATTTGTTTGGGTTAGGGCTAGTGGTTTTGAAGGAGAAGACCGAGTTGCGAAAGTTAACGGACGCCAAGTGATGGCAAAAGCTCACACTGACTTTCAGTTAGGTGAGCTAAAAAGGTCCTCTGACTATTCCTGCAACTGATACAGGTAGAAGGTGGAGAAAGCAGATGCATTTCCCCAGTAAGCTACCTGTATAACGTCGGACAACTTGACAAAGTTAGCATATGCCCAGGAGGTGGACAATGCTTGCACCTCGTGGGCAGAAAAGCGATTGGTAAAACAATCGTCACTTGCAAACAAGAGTATGATGCTCGAATAGCAAGACAATCCATATAGAAATGGATTGAGGAGAGATCTTCTGTCGACCAGGGATAAGAGACAGAAAGAATTGCTTCTTGCCTTTCCTAATAAACTGTGTCCAGTTGAGGTATATGCGAATTGCATGAACTGGACAGAGCAAAGGGCGATTATCATCAACTGAAGGAAGAGCCTGGATACAGATAGGAGGCGGAGTAGTTTCTGGTGTCAGATTCTTCGCCAGTAAGGAGCAATCAGTGGTAAAAGTAACACTGTTGGCAGAGCTCCTGAAAAAGGATGGATCAACCGAGAGGGCGTGAAGCTCACTAACTCTCCTGGCTGAGGCAAAAGCCATCAGAAAAGCTACCTTGTATATCTGCCTGGGATAATGGTTTGAATGGTAACCCACCTCCCCACCCCCAAGCAAAGCAGCACCCAAGAAAGATACCATCTTGGGGTCAGCAGCAAAACACTAGGCCTTTTCAAAGAAAAGTTCCGAATAAGTTTGGATAGGTACTGATTAGTGCCAATACAACGCTTTCCCACATATGAAAAGATCTCCAAAATCATAGACCTGTACCCCTTGATGGTAACATCATTATGCATAATCCATTGAACATCCATCCAGAGAAGAAGGCGACGAATGAGAGATGCTGGTAACTGAAGCAACAGATCAAGAGGATCGACATTTGACCTCCAGCAACTGAGCAGAAAGTGTTGGAGAGGTCTGAGATGCAGCCGACCTAAAGGAATGAGATCCGTAGCCGAATCGCAGAGATTGAGCAGCCGGAGAATACTCAGAGCTGTCGCAGACATGGACTGGGTCAGAGTCAGGGCAAAAGCCGAGAGAATCACTACCCTCGCCCGGGGAACCATCACAGTATTCAACTGAGTACGGAAGTCCATCCCCAGATGGCAAAACAACTGAGAAAGGGCCTGGTCCAACTTCTCCTCGTTGACTCTGAACCCTAGCGATGAAAGCAGATTCAACAGTGTGTAAACATCACACTCCAGAAGAGCAGCATTGGAGTGCCTCTGGAGGATGACATCCAGATACGCTGATGTGGTCACGGTGGACTGTGTGCGATGGAAGGCTATATCAGTTGGGTGAAGGCCCAAGGAGCAAGATTGAGGCCAAAAGGCATGGCCTTGAACTGGTGAACTTGCCACAGAAAAGTGAACCTGAGATACTTTAGATCGATGCTAGAAGTGAAATCTCCCTAGTGGATAGAGCGGTGAACAGACCTGAAAGTCTCCATGCTGAACTCCAGGTCTCCATACTGGAGCAATGATAGACTGGTTCAGGATACTCAGATCGATAACCGGTCTTGAGTCGGCCATCCTTCTTCGGCACCAAGAACAGGTGGGAATAAAATCTCACTGAATGAATGTCCTTGATGACCTTGATCACCCCCTTTGACAGGAGACTGTCTATCTCTGTGATCAAAAGTTCCTGACGTGAACTGTCTGAAGGAAGTTGGAAGTGGTACCCATGACAGAGTGGGGAGCCTCCGGAAGGATACCTGTCGACTGGACCGAACAACATCTAACACCCAAGGATCGGATGTGACAGTCTGCAAACTTTGATATCCTTCCTCCAACCAGGACGATTTGAGGTGAGGATCTTCATTTAGAGCCCTGGTGAGGCCCGCAAGAGGAGAAACAACCTCCTCTGCTAGTAGAAGGTTCCGGAGACCTCCCTTTGGTCTGCCCGTGCTTACCCTTACCACATGAGTAGGAAAAAGAAGCGGAGGCACAAGGATCAGCCGATGACTTTGTGGCGGACGAAACAGAAGGGCACTTGTTAGGCTTTAAACGGTCCCAGCCTCCCAACAGAAGGCGGATCAAGCTGGCGAAGCAGCAGCAGCTGATCTTTGGAATGATGCAGGACGTCATCCAGGACCGCTGCCATGGAATAGATGCTGACCCACCAAAGAAGTGGATAAAAAGAGAAGTGCACTGCACTTCAGGAAGGGAACGGCTAGTGTCCAGCACTGTGTCCCCGCAAAGTAATTCCAAAGTAGCCGTGTTACAGGCATGCGAATGAGTAAGGTGCATAAGCATCTTAGAAAGCACACGCAAAGGAGCCTGTATGCCATCAAACTTATCTGGAGGCAGATAAGCAGGTCAAGGCAGAGACGACATGATCCGAGAGAGAAAGCATGCCCAGCATCTGATCTCTCTAGATAAGCCCAACAGGGACTCCAAAGTCGCCACAGAAATAATGGTTGACTTGGGCTTGGAAGACCAAGTGATGATGAGTTCTGATCCAAGATGGTCAGATTGCCGGAATCGAAGGAATGATAATGCACGGGGGCAAAAAGGTATCAGCCCTAGTGAAGAATGAAGTCTTCATAGCCTTGGAACTCAACTTAAGAGTCCAATGCTGCAAAAGCTTCAACCACCTGTACGGTTGAAGGAGCACAGAAGCAGAGGGCTTCCCTGAGCTCACGACCTGAATCTGCCAGTCCAACATAGGAAGGACCAGACAAAGTGGCTTCGCATCTGACCCTCTTAACCAGCAAAGGGTCACAATCCTCAAGAACACCTGACACGGCACGACGGGTGGCAGCCGGAACATCTGAAGGCAGATGCTTATAGGGGTATGAAATACCCCAAGGATCAAGAGAGTCACCACGGACCTCTGAGGGACAAAATGTCCAGGCTGCACAAATTGAGCTGGTCCTGCAAAAATTGACCGACAGCCCAGAGTGTGTGGATGGAAGCACAGCAGAGTCTATGGTGAACCCACCATGGGCATCTGAATCCAAAGCAAAAGCTGTGTGGCTCGATGTCTGAGAGACCAAAGCAGAGAAATCGGCTGGGAAACTCTTCCGACTTTGCAGAGTTGAAGCCAGGGAAGGCTGAGGCCAATATCCCATGTCCAAATGAGCAGATATCCCAGCAGACCCCTGCAGGGATAAGCCAAGACTGGTTTTCAATAAAACTACACAAATATGGATATCTTTAGAACCAGCTCGTTGAGCTGGTTCCAATGATATCCTTATTTGCATGGTTTAATTGAAAAACTGAGAAATTTGTAAATTTGTTTTCAAAAAAATGTGAAATTTCTTTTTTGGAAATACTGTGTTTGGTAAAGGGTTAACCCTTTACTTGAAATAATGGTCTTAACCAGCCATCTCTATACACACAAAAAATAGCCTTTCAAATTTCATTATTTTTTTTATAATTTTTGGATCAAAAACTTAGCTTATGACCCCCCCCCCCCCCCCCCCTATTTATTTATTGATGTTTCAGGTCACTTATTTCTGGACAAAGGCTAATCGTGACCACAACATGGAGATAATGTCAAGTTTAGTTAATAATTTACACCCAAGCTGCCCATTTTAGACGACTTCCACCCAGGTATTGGTGACTGGGTTCTATTTTATGAGCAAAACAGAGCTTGTTTGCAACTGCTTCACTTCCCAGGATTCCCACTGGGAAATGACCCCTCATTGGAATGAGCTTGATGAACTCATTCCAATCAGCTGTCATAAGCTATGTTTCCAGGGCAAAACCTGAAAAACTTTTAATTATTCATATAATTGTTTTGGAATGTTATTTGCTGTTTGGGTTAGGTTAACCTGTAAGGACCTGGAGATATTTCTACATTTTTGATACACACTGAGAGTCTAAATATACATTGTGGCTTTGCAGTTGTTTTTAGGCAAGTCTTGGCTGTCTATTGTATATAGGTAGCCAAGAGTTGCATAACAACAACTACTAAGGTTCTTAGAATTAACTTTTGAGTTAACCTAGACACTGCATCTGGAGCACCTGTTCTACTGCTGCATGCTGCAGTAAAAAAAAAATGAACAAAATAGGAAAGAGGCCCTTAAGGGTTAAATGATTTTTTCAAGATTACACTTAAGCACAGATTGTACACCATAAGTGATACATAAATGGAGCTGCTCGGTTTGGAATGTTAACTCATTATTGGTTTTGGCCTTGTCATAAACTTGATTTTCAGTTTTCTAAATGGCAGAAAACAGTTCAATAATTATAGGTGTACAATAATGTTGTGTCGTTCTCTGTGCAATAAATTCAATCCTACATGTATTTCCTATTGATGTTGCAAGTAATTTTATTGAAAATACACATATCCAATCATATCAACCAAGAGATATACACAAATGTGTCTTGAAACTATAGCAGTCTAGTACATTGTATTTCGGAATTGAAAACAGTACCCATTTTCCAAAAGATACCGTGATGGACTGGTATATCAAATACTATTTTAGATATCTGAACACAGTAATGAATACCTGTTATGCATATTGACGATTAGGTTCAGACTGCTAAACTCTTTTTCTTTAGGTCCAATTCAGTTGTAAAACAGGAATAAACCAGTCTTTTGATTTTGTGGTGAGCAGTGAACTCTTGCATGTCATCAATTTTTATTTTTGCGAACAGACAACAGAACACCTCAGCTCTACCTAGCTAGAGATTAAATTTTGTTCATTTTGAAAAGGTTGAATAAAACAACATGTACATGGTAATGTGAACAATGCACCAAGAATTATTAACTGAAGCATTCAATGACTTCAGACAAATCAAACTTTGCTTTCTGAGAATTGTAACAGTACTTATTTACAAAATGCATTTAATAACTCTGAAACAATCCCCATCAGTTTTGTTTCATCTTGTGAAACAACTCAAGTTTTGTGTGCCATTTTGGATCAGCTGTGATTGTAGTTGGAATGTTGTGAGGTGCATTGAGAAATGGTATGCACAATCTTCAATGGCAAAAGCTCAGAGGAAGATGCAGTTCATGTATACATGTACAGTACGTGGAGAGTGGATTGTAACTAAATCACCCGTGGAGTGGAGTTATAATCCAAGCTATAACTTTCAAATTTTGTACATATCGACAAAAAACACAAACAATGGTTCAGCCAATGGACCTCCGGGTTTAACCCGGAGGTCCACTGGCAGAAACTTTGTTTGTGATGGTTAGGCTTTGCAACAAGCCTGCAATTATTGCTTGGGTGGAATCTCCACTATGCGGGTGATTTAGTGATAATACACTCTCCATGTACTGTAGTACTAAAAACAGATAAATTTGATTACCGCTGTTAATAATTAATAACACTTTGGCCGGCTGCTGATTTGTTGCGGTTCTCGGATGAGACGGCCTTGGTTACCCCTGTTCTCCCTCCCCCAGATGCCTCCCTATTCCCACGCTTCTTCTCTCCTCCCAACACTTGGAGACGGACTGCTTGATGACATCCCTTGCCCCATTCTTCCCAATCTCTCTGATTAGCATATTATCCCTCTCCTTTGAGTCTCCCACTAACCAGATGTCCTTCAATCTCACATCCCACTTCCCCATTATACTCCCAGTGAATCTTATTCTTTTAGACTGGTATTTTGGGCATTCTAGAAGAAAGTGTTCCAGGGTCTCCACCTCGCAAGACAAGCTTATTCGAAAACAAGAGGCCACCCTTGGGCCTGAGGACACTCATCTGACATGGTAGCCTGAATATAAAACCCAGGGAATTGATTGAAAATATCCAAAGATTAAGACCAGTGGATCTAAAAAAAAAAATATTTTTAAAGAATATTCCTCATATTGAACTAAGTTATAATTCGAGCTCCCATATGAAGCCCAAATATGAACCCAGAGACTTGTCTTGAACAAACTTCAATCTCACCTCCAGTGGGATGCCGTTTTCCAAATATCAAAAGATTCTGACTGGTGGATGTGAAGAAGAATATTTTTGAAGAATATTCCTCATACTGAACTAAGTTATAACTCGGGCTCCCACAGGGAGCCCAAATATCAACCCAGGGAATTGGCTTGAACAAACTTGAATCTCACCCCCTTATGGATGCTGCATGCCAAATATCAAAACATTCCGACAGCTGAATCTGAAGAAGATTTTTAAAGAAAATTCCTCATTTTGAACTAAGTTATAATTCGGGCTCCCACAATGAGCCTAAATATGAACCCAGGGACATGGCTTGAACAAACTTGAATCTCACCCCCTAAGCATGCTGCATACCAAATATCATCTTGGATCAGCTGTGATTGTAGTTGGAATGTTGTGAGGTGCATTGAGAAATGGTATGCACAATCTTCAATGGCAAAAGCTCAGAGGAAGATGCAGTTCATGTACACATGTACAGTACGTGGAGAGTGGATTGTAACTAAATCACCCATGGAGTGGAGTTATAATCCAAGCTATAACTTTCAAATTTTGTACATATCGACAAAAAACACAAACAATGGTTCAGCCAATGGACCTCTGGGTTTAACCCGGAGGTCCATTGGCTGAAACTTTGTTTGTGATGGTTATGCTGCAATTATTGCTTGGGTGGAATCTCCACTATGCGGGTAATTTAGTGATAATACACTCTCCACGTACTGTAGTACTAAAAACAGATAAATTTGATTACCGCTGTTAATAATTAATAACACTTTGGCCGGCTGCTGATTTGTCGCGGTTCTCGGATGAGAAGGCCTTGGTTACCCCTGTTCTCCCTCCCCCAGATGCCTCCCTATTCCCACGCTTCTTCTCTCCTCCCAACACGTGGAGACGGACTTCTTGATGACATCCCTTGCCCCATTCTTCCCAATCTCTCCGATTAGCATATTAACCCTCTCCTTTGAGTCTCCCACTAACCAGATGTCCTTCAATCTCACATCCCACTTCCCCATTATACTCCCAGTGAATCTTATTCTTTTAGACTGGTATTTTGGGCATTCTAGAAGAAAGTGTTCCAGGGTCTCCAGCTCGCCAAACAAGCTTATTCGAAAACAAGAGGCCCTATTAGGCCTGAGGACACTCATCTGACATGGTAGCCTGAATATAAAATGCAGGGAATTGATTGAAAATATCCAAAGATTAAGACCAGTGGATCTAAAAAAAAAAATATTTTTAAAGAATATTCCTCATATTGAACTAAGTTATAATTCGAGCTCCCATATGAAGCCCAAATATGAACCCAGAGACTTGTCTTGAACAAACTTCAATCTCACCTCCAGTGGGATGCTGTTTTCCAAATATCAAAAGATTCTGACTGGTGGATGTGAAGAAGAATATTTTTGAAGAATATTCCTCATAATGAACTAAGTTATAACTCGGGCTCCCACAGAGAGCCCAAATATCAACCCAGGGAATTGGCTTGAACAAACTTGAATCTCACCCCCCTATGGATGCTGCATGCCAAATATCAAAACATTCTGACAGCTGAATCTGAAGAAGATTTTTAAAGAAAATTCCTCATTTTGAACTAAGTTACAATTTGAGCTCACACAGTGAGCCCAAATATGAACCTAGGGACATGGCTTGAACAAACTTGAATCTCACCCCACTAACGATGCTGCATGCCAAATATCAAAACATTCCGACTGCTGAATCTGAAGAAGATGTTGAAAGAAAAATTCCTCATATTGAACTAAGTTATAATTCGGGCTCCCACAGGGAGCCCAAATATGAACCCAGGGACTTGGATTTAACAAACCTGAATCACACCCCCAAGGATGCTGCACACCAAATATCAAAACATTCCGACTGCTGGAACTGGAAAAGAAGATTTTTTAAGAAAATTCCTCATTTTGAAATAAGTTACAATTCAAGCTCCCACAGTGACCCCAAATATGGACCTAGGGGCATGGCTTCAACAAACTTGTACCAAATATCAAAACATTCCGACTGCTGGATCTGAAGAAGAAGATTTTTAAAGAAAATTCCTCATTTTGAACTAAGTTATAATTCGGGCTCCCACAATGAGCCTAAATATGAACCCAGGGACTTGGCTTGAACAAACTTGAATCTCACCCCCTAAGCATGCTGCATACCAAATATCAAAAGATTCTTATTGGTAGATCTGAAGAAGATTTTTAAAGAATATATCTCATACTGCACTAATTTAAACATTTGAGCTGCCATGGAGAGCCCAAATATGGACCCAGGGAACTGATTTCAATAAACATGTGAAACAATCCTCCAAAGATGTTATATGTGAAATTTAAAAGCTTTTGGAGCAGTTGTTTGGAAGAAAAGTAGTCTTCAACTTTTTTCCCATTACCCACAGTGTTAAAAAATGCTGACTCAGCACTTTTTCAAAGTCCCCAAAAAGTACCCCATGATAAAACCGACAGCAATTTTTTTTACCATTCCATTCTGTTGGTCCTAAGGAAGTTTCACACCAAGTAAGAATTCTCAGTGCCGTGTAGTTTTGGAGATATGGGCGTTTTATTTTTTCTATTTTTAGCTCCTGCGGTTCCCATGGGGTGACAGGAAAAAAAATTTTGGCATAAATTAAGTACTTATGACCCAATAAGCCCTCATATCAAATTTGGTTCAAATCTGCCTCTCTGTTTGGAAAATAGAAATGGTTTTCAATGTCATGTAACTAAAAACAAGAACGTTCTTATCTCAATAACTGGTGCCACAATGAATAAACAAATTAATGTATAAACTGGGAACAGGTTCTCAACTCTGTGAGAATACACAAGTGTTATTTGAACAGAATTTGAAAATAGCAAAACTGGAATATTTGGGGAATGACAAAAATTATAGTACACAATGTATAATGACTTGTCGAATTCAACATTTTCCCCATATCAACTTTTAACATCGCTAGTATAACATAATACTGTTACTTATGATACACCGGTATTTTAAAACAAAGCCGGTAACAGTACGGTATTGTTTTAAATACAGTAATTATTGGTTTACCAATATACTAAACAGCCCTACTCGAAACTGACAAATTCCAGAATCTGACATTGCATTTTTAATGCAAAATTGTTTGCTGGATAAAATTTTACTCATACCTGATTTTTCTTCAGTAGAGACAAGGAGCCATTATACAGAAGGTCTATCGCTTCTGTGTATTTCTTCTGATGAACATATCTACAATGTATTAAAAAAATAGTTTATGAATTTTACTTCAAGTACCGGTACTGAAAAAGTTAGTCCAGAGACATAAAATCACAACTGTGACTAGAGTTGAAACGGCTATATATTTTTTGTAACTGGTTGTTTGCTTTTGACTGGCTAATGACCGGTTATTGGTTATTTTGACAGTCTTTGAAGTTAATAGTATCACACACATTGTATCAATACATGAAACATGTCAAAAAGGGATGATACAAGTGTAAGAAAAATTAAAGTAGTATGTACATGTACCTGGGTGTAGATGCCTATACAACACTTTTCAAGCCTTAAGATTAGTGTAATTCAACCACAATGGCAAATATGGAGTTACCATATTGTGACCATGTGAGAGAGAAAAGCACCAATATTTTCACCTTTTCTGTGTCAGTTTCAGATATACATGTAGTAGTCACCTTGGACCGGTCGTAATCCATGCGTGGGCAGTGATGTCCACACATGCATTTACCAGGTAATAAAAATCCTCGGCAGCAAAATTTTAATTAATGAAGCACCAGGTTGTACCAATGATGGTGCTCCATTAATTCAATTTTTGATGATTATTCATATAATTAGTGTTTGGAATCTAATATTATTAGTTACACAGTTTGTTGGTGGCCTAATATGGTATATATGGTGTCAGTTAATTCCATATTGGACTCGAGTTCGCTCTCGTCCAATATGGAATTAACTGACACCATATGTACCATATAAGGCCACCAACAAACTGTGTAACGAATATATCTTACCGACTGCTGCATCGATGCACAGAACTAATAACAACAGCAATTAAAATTAAATGAGAGAATTCTCACAATGTGTTCACATGTCTTTGCCTTGTTACAATTTATGGGAGAGTGCCTACAGGCACTCGCCCATAAATTGTAACAAGGCAAATTCATACATACCAAACAGTTTCATTTCAAAGGTAACATGACACACATCCACAGAATATGAAGCCTTTTAAGTTGCCTAACCTGCACTTCAGAACAAATATGGGCTTCCAACACTCAATCTTTCAACTTGAAGCGTTTATCGGCTGCCGCCATTTTGAATAATCAATGAACAAAGGAGAGATTACCCATAGCTGTAAGCATATATTGATGTTGACAGGCAGTATATGGTTTTATATGCAGTCTGCATGTGACGTCTTTGAACCAATAAAATTCCCAGATACTTGTAGGAGGTAAGATATTATTACATATTATTACTGCCGGGTTGTGGAAAGTGGCCGTACTGTACATTGTACATTTCAGTCTTTTTCCCCCTTTAATTTAGAATCAAAGTTTACAGCCACTGGTTACATGTCTTCACCATTATTATTGGTGGTTCTCCTCGAGCATACGTTTTCTCCGATGGTTTCTTAGTTTCCTCATGTTAAGCCAAAATCCTATTTAAACTAAAAAGTAAATTGTGCATGACATTTAACAAGAAACACCAGAAATATGAATATATATTACAGTAGAACCTGTCTTGAGAGACCACACCTTTTGCCAAGCAAAAGTGGTCTCTCAAGACAGGTAGTCTCTCATTAGAGGTTTGTGGTTTTCGCTGGTCAGTGAATGACCAACCAGAGAATATTTGCTGCAGAAATGGAGAATAATTGATTTTTCCACATTTTTTTAATTATTGTTTTATTTTAATTTAGGTTTAATACAAGTACAGAGGCATTGTTTGAGAAATTACAATTAAAAGGATATAAATTAAACAACTTTTTGAGATTATGATATGTGAAGGAGCTTGTCCATCTAAAATAGTGACTTCTTATTTATAGAAACAAAGTATTCTCTTCTTTCTATCAATATGAATGATGAAATGGTGTCGCGTACCAAAGGTGCACAGGAACAGGGTGGGGCAATCCCCTTTGCCTTTTTGACCCTCTTTAACTGTAGAATATTGTTTCAAGCATCCGATTGTGGAGAAAAAACAACAACGGACCACCCAGAGAAAGACCCAAACTTCCCTGGTTCGGGGGCAGGCCTGCATGGTAGCCGATTTGGCAGGGGCAATAATGCGCACTACTGGCGCTTACAAAAAAGGGCCAATAAGTGGGACGCAGGACCAACGCTCGTCTCCCAGGAGGTGGATGACCACTTCTAGGGATGGAGTGAAGGATATTCAAAGTCCATATTCAAAGTCCATAGTGGTTACTGTGTTCCATAGCGGTTATTTTTGGTGGATGATTCAAAGAAAAACATCTGTCGGTACCTGCTTAAAATAGAAAAAAAAATAATTAGTAGGTTGTATACAGTAGAGTAAGAGTGCTAACAAAGTAAAGGGGCCATCTTTGGTAGAGTGGATTGTGTTTAAGTTAAAAGGGGTGAGAGCAGACTATGACTCTTATATCCCACACTCGAGGGTGTTTCCTGCTCCTTGCTCCCTCGGATTGATTCCTACTTGACTTTATCTGGGTCATCTTGATAGGTTGAGATCGAGATTACGATTAAGGGAGGATAGCAGGCCATACGATCATGTGCCACACCTGAGGGTGTTATTCCTGCCCGTTACCTCCCCAGTTTGATTCCTACTTTAGTTTATATGAGATGTTTTAATTAGAAAGGCTGATATCAAGATTAAGATTATGGGAGGGATGCAGGTCATATGATCATGTGCCACACCCAAGGGTGTTATTCCTGCTCTTTATCTCACCGGATTGATTTCTACTCGAGTTAATATGGGACATTTTAATTAGATAGGTTAAGATCAAGATTAAGATTAACAGAGGGAAGCAGGCCAGGCGATCATGTTCTACACCCAAGGGTGTTATTCCTGCTCTATCCCCCTTTGGTTTGGTTCCTAATTACGGGGTGATTAAACAAATCAATTATGGTCACAGCTTTTTATTGACAGGCTTTAGGTCAGATTTCATTCTTTTATGTTTGAAAAAAAATTGGAATGGCGTCATGTGGATACACGCGTAATTAGTTGCTCAAGAGTCTCCTGGATATTCTTGTTTATATCCTTATTCTTGATGGGAACGAGTGTTTAATTCTATTCAGTATGAATAAGTGGGCAATTTAGAAGTTTAAATGTTGGAAAAACTGTATGTTTAATCGCGCAAAAGGAAGTTTAAAAATATTTTTTGCCATCGAACTCAAGGTGATATGCCAATATTTGAACTGAAAAAATAGTGTGAAAAGTGATCAGAACATTCAGAACCTCACACCAGGACAAGGATGAGTAGTCAGAGAAGATTGAGTTCGCACAGAGGTGGATCAAGGTCGACACCTAGCAGGTCATCATCGACACCAACAACAACAGGTGTGAAGAGATCTTCTGATAAGATCTCACCATTAGAGCATCGCTCTACCAAGAAAGTAAATGATCAATCTATTGTTGGATCAATTACGAAGATCCGCCCGTCACTGGTCCAAAAAGAATGAATTTTACGGTTCCTTTTCAGTTCAGAAAGTTGAGCAACTAATGAGGATCTCCAAGTGGTCAACGATTCGGTTATGAAAATTTTCTCGGGGTTATTCTTCAGGGCCCTTTTGGATGAATAAACCGCATGACGCTGTCTGTATGTAGTAAATCTAAAGATGATGTTGCATATTTTCTTGGAGCCTTCTTGGGAGTTTTTAACCCTGCCAATGACATGAGATCTGCTGATATCATTATTTGATAGTGTTATACCAAGCTTACTACCACATATGTCCATAATTCTCTCATCGGTTGACTCGTTTATCATCTTGATATTGCTAGTATCAACTGGGACGTTCCGAAATACAAGGCAGTTTCTTCTGCTGTATTGCTCCAGGTCGTCCATTCACGTTTCTAATCTGTCTTCCATTTCCAGCAACCTAACACTCATTTCGCGACATTTTTCATTCGTTCATTCATTCATTCATTCATTCATTCATTCATTCATTCGTTCGTTCATTCGCTCGTTCAGATGGATGGATGGATGGATGGATGGATGGATGGAGGAATGCAAGAGAGACTGTATGGCACTGTGTGCGACTGAAAGGGGTATTAACAAAGAAAGCTGCCAAATTATACCCAAATCGACGTAACCCAAATGCTTTTTACATGAACTTGGAAGTAAATTAACTTTCACCATTTCAACTACCAACTCCCCCATTTGTAACTTGCTTGAAGAAAATTAAATTTAGAATACTCATTTGCTCATTCGTTCTATCGTCTATCCGTAGATTCACTCATCGTCCCACTTAAACCAGAGAAGTCGAATACCCAATACTTTTTCATTCATTCATCCATTCACCCGTCCGTTCATTCATTCGTTCTTCGTGTATTCATTCATTCATTCATTCATTCATTCATTCATTCATTCATTCATTCAGATGGATGGATGGATGGATGGAGGAATGCAAGAGAGACTGTATGGCACTGTGTGGGGCTGAAGGGGTATCAACAAAGAAAGCTGCCAAATTATACCCAAATCGACGTAACCCAAATGCTTTGTAAATGAAATTGGAAGTAAATTAACGTTTAACCATTTCAACTACCAACTCCCCCATTTGTACTTGCTTGAAGAAAATTAAATTTAAAATACCTTGCACGCCCACTTTTAACAGGAACTGTTTGACAGACATTTTTTTTTTTTTTTTTTTTTTTTTTTTTACTCATTTGCTCATTCGTTCTATCGTCTATCCGTCCATTCACTTATCGTCTTATCGTCCCACTTAAAGCAGAGAAATCGAATAGCCAATACTTTTTCATTCATTCATCCATTCGTTCATTCGTTCGTTCGTTTGTCCATCTGTTCATTCATTCATTCGTTCGTTCGTTCGTTCATTCATTCATTCGTTCGTTCATTCGTTTGTTCGTTCGTTCGTTCATTCGTTCGTTCACTTATTCGTTCATCCGTTCATTCATTCATTCATTCGAATGGATGGATGGATGGATGGATGGATGGATTTACTTACATGAACTTGGAAGTAAATTAACTTTCAACATTCATTCTCACAAATTAGACAAGGAGTTAGACTCATCCACTTATCGTGCCACTTTTAACCAGAGATACTGAATAGCCAATTTTTTTTTTTTCATTCATTCATTCGTTCATTCATTCATTCATTCATTCACTCATTCGTTCGTTCGTTCGTTCGATGGATGGATGGATGGATGGATGGATGGATGGATGGGTGGATGGATGGATGGAGGGATGGATAAGGGTTGTTAATAAAGAAAGATGTCAAATTACACCCAAGTGTTTTTTACATTAACTTGGAAGTAAATTAACTTTCACCATTCATTCTCACAAATTAGACTAGGAAACGACTGACCAGTCTAAGTATCAACAGTTCTCTAAAATTTTTGGCCCATTGAACCCTTTCACTTATTCCGTCAGTTTGTTGTTCCATTTATGTTATCAATTCATTCATTCATTCTGCGTAGATGGCTAGATATCATGGGATTTATTAACCCACCACAGTTGTCAAACTAGTGGTATCCCACATGACTATCCCAAAGAACAATATTGAGCGTTCAATTACTCATTCAATTTAAATGTTAATTTAGTTGTGTGGGATATTACATTAAGACGTATCAGACTGTAGCCATGAATATCTTTCTTTGTTGTTTATTCACTCGCCTGTTACTATATTGAGAAATACCCTCCTTTGCCACCGAACGTGTATAAATGTTCATTCATTCATTTCTTTAATTCATTCACTCATTCATTCATTTATTAACTCATTCATTTGTCTGTCTGTTTATACGCACGTTTATTGGATTGTCAGTTCGTTTATAGATCTGTTTGCTTGCTTGTACATTTGTTCTATTACTTCTACTGCCTACTCACTTACTCATTTGTTATTAGATTGAGACATGTTCCACGTGCTAAAACTGCACATTTTCGATCATAGTCCCTAAATTACCTTAGGTTTTTTTTTTTTTTTTTTTTTTTTTTTTTTCCATTCTTTGACTAGTTTGTTCCTCCATTCGTCCATTTACTGTTCATTCGTTCATGCATCGGTCTATCCATTCACTCATGGATGGATGGATGGATGGATGGATGGATGGATGGATGGATGGATGGATGGATGGATGGATGGGTGGATGGATGAATGGACATGAGGGGGAGCGAACAGAATATTTTAGTCCACAATCAGTCAGGCGAACAATAGTTCCTTGATTCATTCAGGATTGAAGTTGTTTTCTTTTTCTTCATTGTCCACCCAATCACCGTATCATCGCTTAGCGCACTCAAATAAGTCGATTATTATATATTAACACTTTCCCATTTTCCTATCACTCTTGGTGCATATATCACTGAGCCCGTTCATAATTTTAGTGATTTTCTCCCTTTTTCAATCATTCACTCATTCTATTCACAATATCCAGGACACAATGTCTCTACCATCTTAAATAGCTGATGTTAGGAATGCTTTACTACCAATCAGACTGTGCCAGGATGTTTCATATTAACCCTAATAGTATAGATTTCATGAAAATACTACTGCCAAGTAATACCATAATCTCCCTTTCAGTATTGTTTCTTCTTAATGATGATTTCAACTTCGGTGGCTGCGAGGCAACTTATGGCGGGTAGCATATCCCTGGATGGGATTCAGGCAAATGATGAATATGATCTTATAACTATTTATAACACAAAAACTAGTTCAACGCCAGACGACTATGAATCCCCTTTCAAGCAATTCAGAGATAATTGTAAGTACTATTCGCCGGCGGAATTTCGCTCAGTTTTTTCTCGGACAAATGGATCACTGGGGATCTTTCACATAAATTGTCGAAGTATCAGTTGTAACTGGGACGCCTTAAAATCCTTACTGTTCGATATGCAAGACAAGGATAACAATTTTGATGTTATAGGTCTAAGCGAAACTTTTAAAATCCCTGAAAATATGACTTTCGCCTTGGAAGGCTATCAACCACTTCTTGTAAAATCTAGGGCACCAGATGATGATGGACGTGGGGGCGTTGGGGCGTTTATTAAAGAGGGCATTACCTTTAAACTCAGGGACGACTTATCCAAATTCATCCCACACGTATTTG
This sequence comes from Pictodentalium vernedei, assembly GCA_031216915.1. NCBI lineage: Eukaryota > Metazoa > Mollusca > Scaphopoda > Dentaliida > Dentaliidae > Pictodentalium > Pictodentalium vernedei. Next base: position 319,078,103 of record CM062297.1, read on the forward strand.
AATCCTTGTTCATCGAAATAAATGTACAAAAAACAACAAGGGTAATTGGAATTATTTACAGACCAAATACACCTCCAAGAGCAGACCTCGATCTCTTTTTGTCTGAATTAAATGGTATAATGGAAACCATAAATACCGAAAATAAAAAGGCGTATATCATGGGTGATCTAAACATTGATCTTCTCAAATCGGCAACTCATAATAATACATGTACATTCATGGACACAATGTTAAATGAAGGCTTCCTACCAACTATAACAAGGCCCACAAGAGTGACGGAGCATTCAGCCACCCTCATAGACCATATATTCTCTTCTAATATCACATCACCCTTTCTCTCTGGCATCATTGTCACAGACGTATGTGACCACTTCGGGACATTCCATATTGAATCAAATCCAAAGCCTACGAAAATCCCACAAGGTATAAAAACTAGGAAAATAAATGACGAAAGTATAGCAAACTTCCTATCCATTCTGGAACAGTGTGATTTCTCCCCAGTCACTAACTCAAACTGCCCAAACGCATGTTATAACACATTTGTCAAAACGTATCAAACAGCTTATGAAACTGCCTTCCCCCTGAAGGAGATACGCGTAAAAAAGAAATTTATTAGACAACATCCTTGGATGACAAAGGGACTTATAATTTCGTCGAATAATAAAATAAAATTCTACAACAAAAAACTAAAACAACCCTGCGCTCTAAATACGCAAAATTATAAAAACTACTGTAGAATATTCAACAGAGTAAAAAGACAAAGTAAAGCAGCATACTTCAATAATATTTTAAAAGAACACAAAAGCAATTTACGGGAAACATGGAGAATATTGAACGAAGCCATTAAACGAGTAAAAACAGCCCATACTCCGCCTTCATGGTTTAGCTTTCGGGACAGGAAAATAACGAATCCGAAAGAAATAGCGCAAGAATTTAATAAATTCTTTGCCAACATCGGCAAAACAGTAAGCGACCAAATACCATCGCAATGTAAACATTTTACAGACTACTTAACTGACGAATATGATAACAACTTCTTCTTAACCCCAACAACACCCGGTGAAATTATTGATATAGTAAAGTCTTTAAAACCTAAAACTACAAAAGATTCAGATAACATATCCACATATCTCCTAAAACGTTCCATCGATATCATAGGGTCCCCACTTTCAGATATCATAAACAAATCCTTCATTCAGGGTATTGTTCCAGATCGAATGAAGATTGCTAAAGTTGTCCCTATTTTCAAGACAGGAGATGAACATAACTTCTCAAATTACCGACCTATTAGCATCCTGTCAGTTTTCTCTAAAGTGCTTGAAAAAGCCATGTCTTACAGGTTAACAAAATTCCTTGAAAAATTCGATATTCTATATCACCATCAATACGGATTTCGAAAAAAACATTCAACCATTCACCCAATATAGCGGGGGAGGAATTCGCTAGAATTGTGCACTTGGTGATACCTTCCTGAAATTTGGCATGATGTAAGGGTAGGCATCAGAGATTTCAAAATCGATCGGCTACAAGTTGGCACCATCCTCTAGCCACCACTAGCAGCGAAATCCAAAATGGCCGCCAAGCGGATCGAAAAAAAGCTATTTTCGCCGATCGCACAACTGAAGCTCCAAACCTAACACCATACATGTGCTGTAATTGATGTGAATGATGGAGTGAAGCCCTTGGAACAAGTTGGGGGGAAGATTAATGGATAATGGGATCAGAATTTCCGTCGATGTGTGCGTCTGTGTGTCTGACTGTCAGTATGATCGTCCGTCCGTAGATAAATTAGTGTTGAATGTTTCTCGGGAATGCAATGGTCAAATGAACATGGTATGAGAGATTCCTGTCAACACATGAACAAGGGTACTCGATAGTATGCAGCAGTGGGGATACTTGGACATTTGATAATCCAATTAAAGTGACAGTCTATTCTCAACTTCCGGCATTTTCGATAGATTTATTTTCTAAGAAAATAAAACTATCAAATTTCTAGAGGAGTTCTGGTTCAATCTCAACACCATAGCGACACGTCTGCCAGCAAGGGCAGTGCTGGAATGAACTCGGGATGCATTAGTTCCCGTTGTTAATTATACAATGTTATCTTGCCAGTATAGAACATTGGCAAAATGGGACTAGAAGGGGTGAGTGTATGTTTGCAGTCATTCGAGGTACAGGAATATTTTTTGACTACAAGTAGTATTCTTCATTTTCGGCCAGTTAAGATGTGGTGTGTTCCAAGTCAGGATTAATGTTGCCGACACTTAATGCCCATCCCTCATGGTATGCTACTTTACCAGGGATATAGAGATATAGCCACCACTGGGAGCCAAAACATGACCTTTGATGTCGATGAGTGGTCGAAATGTTTTAGCGAATAACTTATCGAAATATGATCCGGTATGGCAATTTGATACCTTACGTTAGATTTATTAGATCAACTCAGGTATGGATTCATTGAGACATGAGTGCGCTACAAGATGAAGGATTTCCAAGTTGATTTGCTATGGAGTAGGAACTGACTAGTCACATGTGGCCTATGGCCAGAGAAAGACAAGGATACCATAGATGAACACACGGGTGAACGAAGGTATCAACTGTTGTACAGAGGCAAAATAGTTGGGGATATTGTATCATGCTATGCATGAATTAACACCGTCTTGTGCAGTAAATAACAGACTATTTTCCGAAATCTAAAACTGTATTCCTATACCCCGGACAATGTAGCAAGCCACATGGGATGAACATTTGTTAGCAAAATCAACTCAACTAGAAACATGACATGTGTTAACTGGCCGAAAATGGAAAAAAAAATACCAGAATAGGAGATGACTGGTCCTAACATGACAGTATACTACTCAATATTGTTACAACAGCCACCTTCACACTTACACAAAGGTGTGCACCTTAATCCAGCTTTCAAGCATTTGCATTTGCCCTTGCAGGCCTTGGCACAACTACAGTGGAGCATCAGTGCACATGCAGCACTTGCGTCTCCTAGGTGAGTCCAAAATGGGACCAGAATATTGAGACGTGGATTCCACTCCCATCCGTACTGTGATGGGTCTGGCACACATAAGTGTTTCTGCAGAGCACGATGCCAAATGAAAGATGACACAAGAATTACCCTTTTTACATGTTGATACAGAGCTGCTTTGGTGGGCGGGATGTTTTCCATAGACTTAAGGCCATGTGTGAACATATGCCGTCTCGCATCATTGACACGTGTACTGACACAACTGTTACTGTACATCTGTATGGTGAGTTTTTCGATATGCTGCATATGAGGGGAATCCTCTGAAAAGACTTGCGGATTCTCAGTCAATTCTATCATCATTTCAGTTGATGCGGGAAAATTCATCCATGCATTCCATCCTGTCTTCTTCCCAATGCCGAGCATGCTGGATGTTACATCACAACCTGTGAAGGCGTGGAAGAAAGTCAGGGCCTTACAGTAATCAGGTCCAAGTTGTGAAGCTATCTCATGAATTGGCATATCTTTATATGCCTTTCCAATTCCAAACCCAATCCACAGCTCACTGAGTCCAAGGTCACGGAATGTTGCGAAATGGTGCAAAGACAGAATGACGACATCAGAATCAACCGTGCGAAGAAAAGCTATTTTGTGACCTTGTGAGACTGCATGGTTGAGATGAAGCATCATGCGCGTGTCTGCTTCCTCGTGGTTCGATGGAGATATGTCACATAAGCTAACATCCTTATTGCATAGTACATATTCTCCTGATGTCGTTAACAACTGGTACTCGGATGTTGATGTTAATTTCAGCAGTTCAGCAGACAGGAACTTGAAAAATTCGTCTTTATTCTCACTAACTTTCAAGAATGCCTGCCAATTCTTCCCTTTAGGTAAAGGGACGTTCTCGGACACCCGTATCAACCTAACTGCTGTCTCACCGAGGCGTTTTGCTCGCGTCTGATTCTTCAAACTGCCTTCGGGGTAACAGTCATAGATCGCATCAACCCTTGTGGTGTTCGTGTTAATCAGAGATTCGATGTATGGCAATAATTGCAATCGAGCATATTCTCCAAACAGATCCGCTTTCTGTGGTTTGATTACATGGACTACAGCAGGCATATCCAAGATGACAACTGAAGCTTGTCTAGCTGCTGAATTCTTCCCTTGTGCAGGAATAGCTGGTAAACAATTGAGAATTTGAGATTTTGTCCCACTCCGTAGCTTACCTCTATCGGATAATGCTGGCGGATCACGTGCATTCTCGTGCATGAAAAACTCATCCATGTTTGAATCAGGCCGGGCTTGCAGTGAAACGAACATCTGGGTAACTATTGCGGCAGTTGCTTTACTTGACATGAGTTTGTCTCGGCCTTTGTCCAGGTTGGCTGGGGGTGGGTTAAGGAAGGTATATATATTTGCCTTGGGAATAACATCATTCAGGGGTACGGTGCATTCCACAAGCCTTTCCTTCAAGAAAGTGGAATATAAATGCTTGCCCCTTTCGGGTAATGACCGTAAACTCTTACTAACTTCGGGGTCCATATATTCACCAGTATCTAATGTCACCAGCTGACCACTAGTTTCATCATAAGGGTTGATAATGAGTCCCCGATTCACCAGATCGAGGAGAGATTTCAATTGATTCAGAAATTTTTTCTGCTCTGATACCGAACTTTCCGGGTGTTCCGTGTTATCTGATGATGTTGTGTGGAAACTTGCATATTCATACTCATCTATAACACGCAGAACTTCTGACCTTGAAAGCTCAATAACGACTTTCTCTTCAGCCTGGCCATAGAGACCTTTTGGACCACTGTCTTCTTTGAGTAGTTGGATACTATGTTCTTGGCTCTGATCTAAACCCATCATACTGAACTTCCTCTCACTACGCTGGACCACAAAATGGCCTTCCATGAATTTGTTGTGGATTGAAGGATGCCGCCTGGGTAGCTGAGACATGTCTCTCAGAAATACGGGGACCCACCGACAATAATTTGTATGTCCTAGGGCAAAAAAGTAACTGCACAACTCATCGATAGAACACAGTGTACCAGGCCAGTTACCGATTCGTTGGTTCCGAACGAATTGACAGCTTGTCAAGAGAAAGTTCCGAACGATTTCACCCCAATAGCGCGCAGTTGGAGATTGTGAAAGAATCCTCTGTTCCCACATTTCAAATGACTCATGGGGCCCAGTCTGCTGACAGTAAATCTCATAAGCATTCTTTCTGAGGATCTCAAGCCAAGCTAGAGTGAGAAGATATGCCTGTCGCGTCCTCTTGACATGTTTCCCACCAAGTAGGGATGATGCTACACCGGGTGTGAATATCTTTGCGAGGTGAAACATTCGCTCCCAACCAGAACCACCCATAAGCTTACCACCAGCTTCTTGGGTGCACATTTCAAGATGCAGGAATCCAATCATACACACCATTCGATCCTCACCTATCTCCTCTGGGAACAGCCATTGACATTTTTTCTGCCTGGCATACAACGGACAGTCACCTTCAATGACAGGTATCTGGCCGGGGTTTACGAAAGCAGTAGCTTCCCTGACCACATACATAGCATGCTTCTGCATACTGAGTGAGTCCGCTTTCTGCTCACTGAAAACAGGGAATACCCCAATAACTGCACGAGGTTTGACATTGTCTTGATCTTCATGTTTTGAAAAGAAGCCTGAAAAGGTCACAGGGACTTCATCAAGCTGCCAGCTGCCATCAACCTTCCCTTTATTGCTGATCTGTGACACATGAGACAACCAGTCATTCTCTCCCACGTTCAAATCTGCATATTCATTGGGCCGTACATTACATTCATCTGGAGATTCAAGCCTGATGTCCCCACCAAAGTCTTCAACGAAAGGAACAAATGCATAGTCGTCTGGGAGTTCAATTTGTGTGTCTTCTGGAACATCTAAACTCAGTGGTGGGGGATCAGTACCCACATTGTCCCTGCTCAGTTGACCAATGAGTGTGATGGACGTACCATGCATATCAGATCTACCAGATACATCAATGTTATCAGTGGTTCCTATCGAGAAAACATTACGTTTGCAGTTAGCTGGGACTACAACACCTTCGTTCTTGAACCGCAGTGAAACAGCTCTCGCGAAACTCCTGCGAACATCCATTACGCGATCATAAGAGACAGAGAGTCCCATTTGATGAAAATCTCTGATAAGATTTTTCATACGATCATGGGCATGCAACTTCAAACCCACATAAAGAGGCATTGGAGTTTCTCTGTCACGTCTCTGGTGAACATTTTGTGCATGTTCGGAGCGTTTCGCTGAATTGCTGATCAACATCTGTGAAATAGTACAAGCCACTCGAGTCTTGGCATTAACAGTCTCATCATCGCCTAAGTTCTGTATACTACATGTGCCCTCAAGTAGAACTCTAAGAAGAGTCAGGAGTGAGTTGGGTACAGGCTCGCTCAAGCAATAAGATGAAAATGATCCCGTGAAAGGAGCTTGAGATATGAGTATGTGTTTACGCAGAAGAAGACCCACATCAACTATCTTTTTTGCCTCTTCCTCAGACACTATACGAGTTAAAGATTCGGACAACAAGGAGCCAACTCGAAACCTACTTGAAATAAACACATCTCTACCCTGTGTGAAGGCGTCCCAGCCATCGCCCAATTTCTGCAACAAATGTTCTTTGAATCGAGTGGAATGTATTTCTTCACTAAGCCAATCAGAACCGACTTGCTTCAACCTCCGACTGTACAGATTCTTGAGATCGACAAGCTTCATCGCGGAATCGTTGTGTTCAACAAATGTTATGAGCTCTGCCATAACGAGAGGGTCATAGGGCAGGCCTGACGCGGAATGTTCGGCGTTCTTCGACTTTTTAGATTTAGCCGCTCGTGCTTCATTGGCAAGCTTACAATAACAGGTTTTGTGATAGTAAAGATCACTAGCAGCGGAATCAAATGCTGCATTGACCCGAGAAAAAACAACCCAGTTCTCGGCTTCCTTTGCCATAATTTTGAGTTTATTGTTATCAGACATTGATCTGCAAATAGGCTCACTGCTGTCACCTTCGCGTTTGTGACAATAAACACACTGGGGCAGTTTCCTGTCACAGCCAGATTCAAAACTTGTCCGTGTTCTTTTAGGACTCAGCGTGGAGCAGGATGCCACTGCCTCATTTCGCTCTCGCTTGTGTAGCACGCGCTGTACGATGTGAGTCCGAATACTGTCACGGCATGTCTTATGATATATTGCCTTATTCGTCAACAGTGACATCGACATACACTCATCACTCTCTCTCATCAAACAATCAATGGTCAAATTATATGGAAGCTCAACGCCATTATCTAGGAAGCGCGTTATGTCTTCCTCAATAGCTTTATAGGCGTCATGAAAACGAGATTCTCTATACGGACGCATCAATTTCTTGGAACTGTCTTGCTGGCAAAAGCAACAACGTTCCCAGTCAGTACTAGTCCGTACACGAAGAGGATTCTCACTCATTCTGTGAATGATTTTTGTGAACAATCGCGTTCTCGAATTAATTTCGACAGACAAATCAGAATTGCTTGCGGAATTACGCCAAACAAGAGATTGTATGGCAAAGAGACTGCTTCATAAAGAGCGTTGTTTCTCCGGGATCAGCGTCATTCAGGTTTGCCTGAATGACGCTGATCCCGGAGAAACAACGCTCTTTTCAAGTTCCAAGAAATTGATGCGTCCGTATAGAGAATCTCGTTTTATTCTACATCATCTCCCACGTCTGTTTCCAACACGTGCGTGGATCAGAGTTCACTTTCGCGCCCTTACAATCGGATGTATAGTCGGTAGACCGTCGAAAAGGAGGTTCCCTTCAGCCGCTGGCGGCCATTTTGGATTGTGCCGCTACTGGTCGCCACCGGTCGGTGTCAACTTGTAGCCGATCGTTTTTGAGAACCTCATAGCCTACACTAACAGTGTGCCAAATTTCAAGAAGGTATCACCAAGTGCACAATTCACCTGTATGTGACGAATTCCTCCCCCGCTAATACTACATTTATTGAAAGAAATAGCAGATCACAACAACAAACCAACGCGAGAATCTACTCTTGCCCTATTCCTGGATTTCTCGAAAGCTTTCGATACAATAAACCACGAGATTTTGCTAAAGAAACTGGAGAAGTATGGTATTAGAGGCATATGCAATGATTGGTTTCGTAGTTACCTAGCGGAAAGAACCCAGTACGTTGTATTCGGGGAATCCAAATCGGACCTGCAAAAAGTAATATGCGGAGTGCCACAAGGCTCTGTACTGGGCCCCTTACTTTTTCTAATATATATAAATGACATTCATCGGGCAACTGCAAGTAACCTTCTGTCATTCGCAGACGACACTAAGACTCATTCTTCAAATCCTGACACAGACACACTAGTTGAAAATTTTAATGAAGAACTCTCAAAAATATTTGAATGGTGTTCAGTTAACAAACTTGCAATTAACGCCAAAAAAACAAAATATGTTATTTTTAATCCTTCTGCGAGGTCGGGGGTTCATAGCAACAATGATATAACGATCAATAACGAAAAAATAGAAAGAATAGGTAATAATCAGGCAACACAAAGTGCTAAATTTCTTGGGATAGCCATGGACGAAAAACTAACATATGAAGCACATATTAGCCAAATATGCTCAAAAGTGGCGAGGGCCAACTTTGCATTGAATAAAGTTAAAAACAGTCTACCACATAGTGCTATGAAAACTCTGTACTATTCACTCATACATGGCCATCTCATGTATGGTATACATATTTGGGGCAATTCAAGACGAATTAACGAACTTCAAAAAATGCAAAAGCGCTCAATCAGAATAATAAATAACAAAAAACACAACGCTCACACAGACCCTCTTTTCTTTCACGACAAAATACTCAAAGTATCCGATCTTTATACCCTGAACGTTTCCTTGTTTATTTTTGACTGGTACCATGATATGTTACCGAGTTCTTTTAGAACATTCTTTAGTTGTGTCAACAACCCACGTGGTACCACGACAAGACAGACAGGGCTTTTGACCCTAAAAAAATCACGTACTAAGTCCTTGGACAAATTGCCTACATATGCGTTCCCTCGAGTTTGGAATGGTTTAGATCGGGACCTTAGAAACATAGGTAATAGGAAAGTTTTTAAGAACACTCTAGCACTTAAACTAATAAGTAGATACATGACGGAGTCAAATATCGAGTGCAATAACCCCTATTGTCCTGACTGCGGATCCATCTAGATTCTCAATTCTTAGTTTTGACCTTTCTTCTATAGGTGTTCAAATAACACAAATTAGAATGAGCTTGTATACGTAAAACGTCTGAATTTCTCATCCGTCTTGGATGAGTCAATTGCATTATCCACAACACTAGTAATTTTATTGGGTGCATAAGGCAATTGGCTCAGTCCAATAAAACACTCGCAGCACCGAAGTTGTCATGAAATATCTCACTGACTAATATCCCCTAAAATTAATCTTTTCTGCATAAAGGTTAAGAAAAGCTGCAAAGTAAGTGAGCATACTAGTTAAACTATCGGCACATGACCCCTTCCGTGACGAGGAACCCACAAGTCTGCATTGTTGGGTAGTAATGAGAAGTGCCCTGATGAATTGGAAACGACACCGACATTACTTCTATAGTAAGTTTATCGTCTCCTAGCAGGCAAGTGGAGTGGGGTAAAAACAATTCCATGGCAGCTTTTAACAACTAACCCTATAATCAATTACTGAAACACCTGACTCAGTCAGTTTGACGTCATATACAGCCGTATTTATTTTATTTTTTACTTTTTCTTTTTCAATTTCATTTCTTCTTTCTTTTTTCTACTCTTTTCTTTTTCCTTTTTCTTTTCTTTCCTCAAGGAATTGGCAGGTAGACAGCCAATCTGGCTATGTCATTTCCTAACAGTTTACATTGAAATTGTAGCAACACCTTGTGACTTTGTACATTGTTTTCTATTATTACTGTTTATTCTGTGCGTTCTGTATTTGTAAAATGTAAACTGTTGAATAAAAGATCATCATCATCATCATGTTTTTGGATTTTTGTCAACTTACACAGATGTCGTTTTAGTTTGGATATTAGTTTGCTTTCCTTAACTGGTTGAGTGCTAAGTTATTTTTGGTCATTAAAATTTGTTCACATGTCTTTGCCTTGTTACAATTTATGGGAGAGTGCCTCTTGGCACTCTCCCATAAATTGTAACAAGGCAAACCAATATAAACTAAGGAATTTCACTTCTAAGATGAAAAGAAGTACATCCACAGAATATGACACCTTTAGGCTGGGGTACCTGCTCTTCATATCAAAGCCCTGATAGTGGCTTCTAGCACTGTACCAGTTAAAGCATTCCCGGTGTTTGGCAGCTCGAGTGGCTAAGCGGTCTTCAATGGTTGGGATGTCTGCCCATTTGTGGAGAGGTTTTGTTGGGGTATAGCGAGGGGCACGGAGGGCAATTCAGAGCGCATGATTTGGGACCTTTTGAAGGTTACTGAGGTTGGTTTTGTGCATTTCGCAGAGGACAATGGCCCCATATTCCAGTGCAGGGCAAACAAATGTTTTATATAATTTTAAAGTAGGATAGCTTTGTTGCCCCACACCCCCCAGGATATTCCTCGTAGCATTTTTGGCAGATTAATTCGTTGGGTGGCTTTAGTGGGGATGTTGTTAGTGTGTTGTTTAGTTAAAATCAATTTGGAGTAAAGGGTAATACCGAGGAATTTAGCCTCAGTGCATTCTGGGAGGACTTTATCTTTTAGTTTGAGATCAAAGTCGCGGTTTTTCAACCTACGGGTGAAGGTGAAGGTGATTCTTTGAGTTTTGTTTATGTTTAATTTAATTCTCCATTTAGCGCACCAGCTCTCAAGATCGTCAAGTGCACGTTGAGGGGATTTTTGGAGATACGTGGGCTGTTTGTTGGAGTCCCATAGACCTTTGTCATCCGCAAATTGTGAGATTTGGACGCATTTCTGGGTGATGTTAAGGTCGTTTACATAGATAATGAAGAAGAGGGGGGCTGAGGACAGATCTTTGGGGGGTTCAGGAATCCAGGGGGACATTGACGGACATTTCATTGTTGACCCTTACTTTGATTTTCAGATCTCTAAGGAAAGAGGAGAGAAGTCTTTATAGTTTTATTGGGAGATTTAGTTTGGAGAGTTTATAGAGTACCCCGTTGTGCCAGACAGAGTTGTATGCTTTTTCGACGTCTAATAGGATGGCTGCCCCAACTTGTTGATTTTCGATTGCCGTTCTCATTAGTTTCACAAGGCGATAGATATGTTCCATACCTTCCTTGCGGTTCCTATAGGCTCGTTGCCAGTCACTGAAGAAATCTGTGTCTTCGAGATGCTCCCTTAGCCGATTGGTGAGGATTCTTTTGAATACTTTACCAATGCAGCTAAGGAGGCTGATGGGTCGGTAGTTGGCTGGATTGGAGAGATCTTTATCCGGTTTAGGTATCATTTTACCTATAGCCGATTTCCAGCATTTTGGAAAGTAACCACGGGTGAGACATGCATTGTAGAGAGGTAGAGAGTTGTAATCCTTGAAATGAATGAGTTGGGGGTTTGTTTAAGAATCTTGTAGCTAATTTCATCTTCCCCCGGTGAGGAAGAGCTTTTGCGCTTTTTGATGCCATTGATGATTTCGTCATTTGTGATGGGGGCGACGAGGTCATGATCATCCCCTTCTTCTGGATCAGGGTGAAAGTTAAAAAATTTATAGTAATTTATATATTTTTTATACTTACCAATGACCCAGACAGAGCTGGTGCTAATTAATTCTCAAAATCTAGGGCCAAACACAAATTTTGCCCCCCAATCCCCAAAATTTGCATCTAAAACCGAAAATATCATGTCCTAAATGGTCCTCCATACTTTTCCTCCACTGCACATGCGCAGTGTCAAGGAGGTCTCGAAATTGGCGCCAATTATCATTCTTACAAGCAGTGCCTGGTCAGCGCTATGTACTCAGCAGGGAGGTAAGAGTTCCCAACTCCTGGGAGGGCCATCCCCGTCTGGGTCATTGGTAAGTATAAAAAATATATAAATTACTATAAATTTTTTAACATTTTTATATCGTACCAATGACCCAGACATAGCTGAATAGAAAAAAGGCTGGAGGGCCTAGGACATAGAGGAAAATCCAATAAGCTCAACTATATATAATAGAGTTATCCCCTTGAGGAGAAAAGGAGGATTAGGCTTTACATGTATCTTTCTTATTTATGACAAATTAGAAAGACACAACACCTTTCATAATTGAGCATAATAACATCCATGTTCTCTATTAACATCCAGTATAACCCTTTATACTAATTATTTTTAAAGTAAGCCAATAAATAAAGTAAGTCCAGAGAAATGAGACTCTTTATACTCATTAAAAGTGTCCGAGGATTGTATATTAACGCCCGTTTGACACGTGACATATACAAATGCTTCACACCGAGCTACACTTTAAAAATATGACATGAATGAATTTAAACATTAGCTTTACACTTTAAAACCATCCCGGTACCGACTCAGAATTACTGACTCCGGAGGAGGTATCCCCTTGCTTTTCACTATAAAGCAGGTGACCTAAGGGAACACCCTCCCCCCCCCCCTTCTCCTTGCTCTGGGTCAAATACCCCAGAGCGAAGAGGGCAGCAGGAGAGAGTCACTGCCGGAACAGAAAGCCTGCATAACTATAGTTGCAATTGTTTAGTGGACGACATTCTGAGCAACAGATAACGGACCTAAACAATGCAGGTCTCCAGAAATGGACTCAATATTTCTGAGATAAAAATTCGTGAATGTGGATGGCTGAGACCAATGTGCAGCCTTCATTAAATCTGTAATAGCAACACTATTTGAGTAAGCCCAAGATGAAGAAAGAGCTCTTACTTCATGTGCTGAAATCTTAAGCACAGACTGCTGAGCTGAAGATAGATTATCATAAGCAGTACAGATAGTTAATTGAATCCATCTAGCAACAGAATGGACCGTAATGTCCTTTCTATTAGGCATCAGAGACAGAAAGAAGCGTTTTCGTCCCTTTCTGATAAACTGAGATCTTCGTTTATAAATACGTAAAGCTCTAACCGGACAGAGTAAAGGCCTATGCCCATCTGAAGACGGAAGGGCCTTAATAACAATAGGTTTCGGATATTTATTAGGAGCCTGATTCTTAGCCAAAAATCCAACATTAGTAGTAAAGGTAATAGTGTTCCCGACACTACGATAGTGAGAATCGTCCACAGATAGTGCATGAAGCTCACTGGCTCTTCTAGCAGAAGAGAAAGCTAAGAGAAATGCTGTCTTATAAGATAAGAATTTGAAGTCCACTGTCTCAAGAGGCTCAAATGGCTTTTCTTTTAGTTTAAGAAGAACCCAAGCAAAATTCCATTTAGGAATTCATCTAAGGGTTCTAGGTCTATTTATCGAGAAGTTTCTAACTAATTTAGATAAAGAGACATTAGATCCAATTTGTAAACTATCATGGTGTGCATAGGTATCGGATAACATAGACCTATAACCTTTAATAGTAACAGGCTGCAGTTTGATCTCATCAAACAAGTATACTAGAAAGTTTGCAATATCTGGAATGGAGGGATCAAAAATGTCAACAGAATGATCCCTACACCAACGACAAAAGACCTTCCACTTAGCCGCATAGTTTAGCGAAGAGGAGGTCCTCCTACAGTTAGAAATTGCGTCCACTGCTCGTCCTGTAAAATGCTTGCCGTGCAAGAAGGACCGCACAACGGAAATACGTGAAGGTTGAGACCTTGCGGGTTGTGATGTAGTTCACGCGATTTCCCCTGCGAAAGAAGATCCTCTCGTGGAGGAAGCTTCCGCGGTATGTCCCACAGCAGACACCCGAGTAGATTTATCCACGGTCTCTGTGGAGACAGAGATGCTACCAACAGAATTTTGCATTGAGATTGTTTTATCTTTTGCAATATCTGCTGAATCAACGGCGCTGGTGGATACGCATATCCTATCATTCTGTCCCACGAGATCGATAGAGCGTCTACTGCATATGCTCGAGGATCCGGACATGGTGACACATACGTCTGCAACTGATTGTTGAGCTATGTCGCAAATAAGTTTATCATTGGCCGCTCCCATTGGTAGCAAATCTGATTGAATACCTGTTTGTTGAGAGTCCATTCTGATGGCAACAAGCGACCCTTCCATGAAAGGGAGTCTGCTAATGCATTCAGATGACCCGGACGAACCGAAAGTAGAACTTGGTGTTCTAGTACAAACAGAAGGATTCTTTCCATTAAATTGAATAACGGAACGGAATGAGTGCCTCCCTGGTTCCGAAAATACGCAACTACTGTCGTATTGTTGGACAGGATTTGGACATGTGCTTTCTGAATAATGTTCATCCAATGACGTAGTTCAAGCCAAATTGACGTCATTTCTTTGATGTTTATGTGCTTCAGGGCTCGATTTAACTGGATTAGCATAGCACTTTGCTCTCCAATTTCTGAATTTTGCTATTCAAGATTTATTAGTTTCAAGTGCTTTTGGATCAACTGCTAATCAATTTTCCAGGGTGAATAGTAAATTGCTATTCAAAATTTTCAGATTAAATCAAGCCCTGATGTGCTTGCCTAGAAACTGCGGATCCCAAAGACACTGGCACTTCGAATCCGTTGGGATCAATGTTGCACCCCAACCTGTTTGACTGGCATCCGTCATAATAGTAAAACTTGGATCCGGCAACTGCAGTGGAACTCCCTGAGTCAACCACTGAATGTTTGCCCAAGTCTGAATCTCTTGTTTCACTTGATTTGACAAGAGAACGTCTATATCGAGCGAATGAATCTTTACTCTCCAATTCTGAGTCAAGAAAATTTGGAGAGGACGAGTGCGTAACCGCCCCATCGGAATGAGATCCGCAGCGGTTCCACACAGACCTATCAGTCTCATGAATTCTCTCGCTGTGACTTTGTCTGAGTGAAGACAATAGCGAGCGTAACAACTGATTAATTTCGCTCTGGTTAACGGCAGACGAACGAGATTGTTGTGCGTCTCGAAGCTCATTCCCAAGTGGGTGAATGACTTGGACGGCACCAGATCCGACTTCTTCTCGTTTATTATAAAACTGAGACGTCAGAGTGATAGAAGCAGATTCTGCACATCGTTCTGAAGCGTTAACTCGTTGCCGTACCTCTGAAGAATGTCGTCCAGGTAGGCCGATGTTACCGCAGACGAATGAGCTCGGAAATGTATCATTACCGAGTTCATTATTCGAGTGAAAGCCCAGGGCACTAGGTTCAAACCGAAGCACATCGCTCGGAACTGATATACAACTCCAAGGACTGCGAAGCGTAGATACTTTCTGAATGTCGGATGTACCATGACGTGAAAGTACGCATCCTTGAGATCTATGCTTGTAGCATAGTCGTTCACCCGAATACTCGCTCTGACTGATCGAATTGTCTCCATATAGAACTTCGGAGCGACGATCAGCTTGTTTATCCAGCTCAGATCTATGACTGGACGGAACGAGCCGTCTGGTTTCGGAACCAGAAACAGATGGCTGTAGAAACCCGGTGATTCCTGTTCTTCTACGACCTCTACCACATTCTTCTCCAGAAGAGACTGTACTTCTGATAGAAGAGCGTCTCTTTTCTGCGGATTTGACGGAAGCTGAGTCCATTTTGGACTTCGAGTTAATGGAGGCTTTCGTTTGAAGGATATTCTTAGTCATTCCGAAATTACCCCTCGAACCCAGGGGTCGTCCGTAATTGACGCCCAATTGTTTATAAAACTTGACAATCTTCCGCCTACCGGAACACGATAGAGTTTAATACCATCACCTCCTGGACCTGCGAGGCTTGCGGAAGGAGAAACTACGTCCTCCACGACCCGCACCTCGCCCCGTCGACCTAGGGACGTCTGACCGGTTATCTCAGCCAGAATAACGTCCCCTACATGAGTCGCTGCCTTGACGGTCTCTAGAATAAGACCTAGAGGACGCATTGGAACCTCTATAGGAACTTTCCTTGGGCGTACTTGTCCCAGAAGTGCCTGTCTTACTCTTTTCTGCTGTATCCGACTTTTTAGAAGCAAATTTGAATAGCAGAGAATCCGAAGCTTTCTTGGTTATCTGATCATAGATTGCTGAAAGCTTGCCGTCGAAGAGAAGCTCTCCGGAGACCGAAGCGACTCTGAGAGAGTTTTTCACCTTACCATCCACGCACGTGGATGTAGCTAGGGCCGCGTCACGTCTAGCCAGTTAACTCCAGGTTTGCCACTGAAAAGGCGGAGTTATACGTGGAATAAGCTATTGCCCTTGAAAGAACTCTTAATGAGGATTGTATATCCTGGAATTCTTTCCCTTGAAGACGTAATGATAACGCTTTAGTAAGGTGATCTGCGTATGATAAAGCGTCTAAGTTAACTCTATTAGACATAATTGTCGTTTCCAACATCGTGGTTGGAATTGACATAGACGACGGTATAGACAATTCTAGGTCTTCAGCCTGGTCGTCTAGACGCAGAGGAACTCTCGGTATGCCCTGTCCTGCCGTTTCGAATTTATTTCTTGAATTGATGAAAGGCAGATGTAGAGCATTTGCGGACAAGAAACCATACTTGCTCGTTTTGGTAGCAAGCTTATATATAGCGTCATTCAATAATTCAAATGTTCTTGTGACATTATTGGACTGTGTCGAAAACTCAGGGACGATGTCCCTAAACCGATCAAAAAATTCTGTGTCCAGTGACGCTATCAGTCTCTTATCCGGCATCGCAGCATTCTGGTCCGACGGAACAACCTCTGGAAGATAATGCCGGATAAAATCTACAGCAGCTTTATGTTGTTCCGAAAGGGAAAGCTCCAGATCCTCTGAATCCCTTTCGCCATCCTGTCGGACCCTATGAAGTCCTCGGTCGTCCGTACCTGATGCTTCAGCGGAGCGTACCGACCCAGCGTCGTCGGATAATTCCTGATCCGACAGAGATTCTGTCGTCTGCTCGGATGCTGCGATAAGTTGTGCTATTTGTGATAGCACATCCGTCACTGAGGCCTGTGGAGCAGCGGTCTTACGTTGCTTTGCCGCTGGAAGCTCCCTGGATGTTGACTCCTGCATACTTCTTTTATGCGAACGTCCAGAGTCTACAGGCCTCGTGTCCCTGGCTACCGGATGGTGTGACTTGGTCGCCGTGGAATCCCTGATCGGCAAAGCTGGCTGGATATCCGTGGTCACGTAGCCATGGTGCGGTCGTGTGTGCTGCCGTGAGGATGAGGAAGCCATATTGACAGTCTCTCCGGACTGTCTATATAACGGAGCGTCCCGCGTGGCGGACGTATGCTCCGAATGCGAAACGTTTTGTACCACAACATCTGGTCCCAGATGTTATTGTACGAGAGAGGGACCTCTCATGCTCGCAGCCCGGATGGACCTGGACGAGCTAGGAACCGGACTAATAGGCTTCCTCCGTTCTATCCTCTGATCCGTCGTCACTGGGTGTGCACTTTGTGTTATTATAGTGCTCGCATCACCCAAATCTCCTTCCTGGACCACAACGGACGAACCCAGCTGCCGAGCCATTCGATGAATGGTCGCTACACCGGGCGAGCTAGCGGACACCAATGCCGTCGATCCTACTAGGGACCTCTTAGGCAATTGACGTATTTCCATGAGCACTTTTGCCGCTAGCTCTTCATTTAACTGTGACGACGGAGGCACACTTTTGGAAGACATCACGGAAACATCACCCTGTTCTTGTTCCTCTGAAAAAGAGATTGAAAAACTAGAGTGACCCTGCGGAGAAAGGACTGGCATGGCCTTTTCCCCGCTAACAACATACCGTGACACGCGTTTCCAATGTTTGTCATCCTAATTGACACACACTGAGCAGGAGTTGGTGCGAGTACATTGACTACAATTAATACAATGATTATGAAAGTCAGAGGAAGATTTCCTCTTATTACAATTTGAACAATATCCTTTCATTGTGAAAAGAACACAAACAGTCCTAGTACACGCACCAACCCCTGAAAACAAAGATACATAATAACATGATCCATTAACATATAGAAAAAATAATTGAAATCAAAAAAATTTTTGGAAAAACTTTTTTTTCAGAAAAGCCCAAGTTTCTGAAAGTAACGTTGAGCCCCAATGGATCCCAAAAAAGCCTAATTGTGGACAAAAATTTTTTAAATATTTCAAAAAAATTAATGCAAGACTTACATATAATAATAATGTATCTTGTTATGATTAAACTAATACAAAGACAAGAAATCACTCTCAACAGAAACCGTTGTTAATGTAAACAAGAAGTGTATAAAAACCGGAAACATGACTCCAGGCACTGATAAACATGGCCCGAAATCAGTTACCAATTACAACACTATCTGATGCAAAACAGAGACTTCCCAGGAAGAAACTGCAGACCATCAGATGGTAGATGCAGAACACAACGCCTAAACACCCATGGGTGAGGGCGTAAACATGGGGAAAAAACAGAATTCATTCTGTTACCAAACTAAAACTCCCAAGAAATTTTAGTAATAATATTACAGAAAATATGCCAAAAGCCTGGGAGAATAGCAAGGGGGGGACTAAAGGAAAGGGAGAGAGGAAACACTGAACAAGCAGTGTAACTTTATAGCAAGAATGACAACAACAGGCCCATGCCATGAAATTAGGTAACATAACATAATTTCATAAAAAAATTTTAAGTTACAGCCCTGATTATTTCCTGCCACTAATTTTTCCTCTCCTCCTTCTATTTCCTCTTTAGATCCACCATTTCTCTAATATTTATGTGTCTGGCATCATTTAAACTGAGATTTACAAGCACAAATATCAGTCAGATGTGAACTGATGAAGGGCCAAACAAAGAATGATAATTGGTGCCATTTCAAGACCTCCTGGACACTGCGCATGCGCAGTGGAGGAAAAGTATGGAGGACCATTTAGGACATGATATTTTCGGTTTTAGATGCAAATTTTGGGGATTGGGGGGCAAAATTTGTCTTTGGCCCTAGATTTTGAGAATTAGCACCAGCTATGTCTGGGTCATTGGTACAGTATAAAAATATAGGGGTTGCAGTGAACTTTTGGGTTATTGTTAACAATGTTGTCGATCATGTTTTTAATCATATCATTATATTCGGGCCCTTCGTGTGGATGGTGGGTTTTTCTGAGGAGTTCGGCAAAGGTGTCGGCCTTTTCCTTATCACTAGCAGTGGTTGAACCGTCTTCTCTAGTTAGGGGCTTGGATGGTCTCTTGGTACTTTTTTGGCCTGTTAACACCTTGAAGGTGTACCAGAATTTATTAACGTCCTTGGGTTCATTGAGTTCGGATGTGGCCCTTTCCCAATTAGCTTGCTTTTTGGCTACAAGTGATTGCTTTACCTCGCCGTGAAGGCGATTGCAGGTTTTCTTTAGTTCCCCTCGCTTAGTGGGATCGCTTTCAGATTTGAGTGCGTGGATGGTCTTTCGCTTGATTTTGATTAGTGAAAGTGTGGTCTCTGAGATTGTACATCTCCAAGGGCGCACTTCCTCTTTGGGATATATTTCGTTTAGGGTCGAGTTCATAACATTACTGAGGTCTGCGCATTGGGTCTCAATGTCGGATGTGTTGGAAGGGGTGCTGGCAGCAAATTTAATGTCAATAACGTCGTGGCACAGGTCCCAGTTAATTTTGGTGAAGTACTTTCGGATGGTGGGGGGATATCGGAGGGGACCGTTAGCGAGTTTAATCGTGGCATGGTCACTACCCAGATCATCATTGCTAACCTTGTGGTCGTTGACGTGTTTACTGTGAGAGTAGCTGGTGATGATTAAGTCTAGAATGTCAGAGCGATGCTGTGAGTTGGAGCTGATATATGTTATGGAGGTATCTTCATTTATGACCTGTAGGTTTATTTTTTTCAATAATGTCAAACAGACCATTGCTTTGGGGCTGGTGGAATTACAGCCGAAGTTGGGTGCTTGGCATTGAAATCTCTCAGGAAGATACAGTGTTTGTATTTACCCGAGAAGAATTCAAACACCTCTGCATTGACTATTTTATCAGGGGAATTATAATAACATACGATTGCGACTTTTTTGTTATCGGCTGTAATCTCAGAAGCTACAGCCTCGGCATCAAGGTGGTCGGTTTTAATCGGCTTATGTTTGAAATCCTGCTTCATTAGTAGAGCAACCCCCCTGCCCCGAGTGAGCATGTGGTCCCTTCTAATAACTCTGAATTCGGTAATTGAGAATTTTTTTTGTTTAGAAAACAAAGTCTCACAAATTCCAAGAATATCTATGTTTTTAAAGTAATTATTAATTTGCAGTTTTTTGTTATACGTGCATCTGGCGTTCCATACCGCTAACTGAAGCTAATCCATGATTAGACGTCAATTAATCAGGGTTATATATGAGTAATAGAATGGTTTACTTAGTTAATTGGTGTTCTGATAGATAGCGGCTTTGATGATAGTATGGGAGATCTGAGTTTTAAAGAGTTTAGATGCCGACTTGCTGACGCCTTGACAGATGTCAGTCAAGTTGGTGCTCAGGTGTTTGCTTAACACCTGTTGTAGACCCCCCGTGTGATGAGGGAGCAAAGAGGATATGGGGAGGAGGCATTAACTGCCTTCTCAAGATCGACTCTTTTAAGTTCCGTACTTATCATTATTTTCAAATGAGTTATTTTTATAAGAATTTACAGTTATACAGTAGAACTTGTCTTGAGACACCACCCTTTTTGCAGTCCTCGGAATTGGGAAAATATAGCGATGGCACAACATTGCCGCTGCCAAAAATTCTGCGACGGCAAATTTTTATCAGCGACGGCACTTTTGAATTGAATTGTTTGGATGACAGTATTATGACACTAAGTGAATAATAATCATTAATCAGAACAGCTGACTTCGAATGGACAAGAGATCACTGGCGGGTGGTCAGTTGGACAAGCTGTAGTTCGATTAAGTGATCAATTAATTGACTGGTTGTCCTAATTTTAGGGGCTGGTTGTAACTCGCATCCATGCATTATTAGCCTATCAGTTTTGACAGTAACTGTTAGAGACAGAAATATTTGCATTGCACATCAACCTGGGGCGAGTTGACTCTGACCCAATAAACACAAGAATTATTTTCCAACTCACCCTTGTTTTGTGCTCAATGCGTTTATTTTTTTATTGAACCGATTGATTGTTTTCCAATTCAGTTTGTTTGAGATTGTATAGTTTACATATGCCACAAGTAGAGAATGCTAAAATTAAAATGGAACATGACCACATGCTCTGTTGAGATTACATCAGTGACCAATAGAACTGCCGCATTGTCCCAGTACACCAATTTAGCATACTTTCATGAAACGAAGAATTTGATTGGTTGTATTTATGTAAGGTGTGACGTCAAAAGGGAATTGTCCAGGAATTCCTGGGTTATTTTAAACGTGCATCACAGTCAGCAAGGGGGTTCTTTCGAAAAAAACACAAACAAACGAAAAACAACTGGTTATGAACAGTTTTTCAACCACATACATTTTGTACAAACTTACTTTCAAATTAATTAATATAAGATATTTCCTCAAATATTGATTTTATACACCAGTTACGCCTATAAAACATATGTTATGTAGGGTTGGATGATCAGTTCTGACGGACTTCACTGTCTTCAGGTGATTGGGACAAGTAAAAAAATATTATGGCTGCCAATTTGCGACGGCAAGAAAATGCTGCCGCCATGCCCCACGGCAGCGGCGTTTGCGACGGCATTGCCGAATGCCATCGCTAATTCCGAGGACTGTTTTTGCCATGGAAAAGTGGTCTCTAAAAACAAGTGGTCTTTCATGAAAGGTCCATTATAGAGTAAAACATCAAAATGGTACAAAGCCACAGCAGGTCTCTCAAGACAGGTGGTCTCTCACAAGTGGTCTCTCAAGACAGGTTTTACTGTACCTTGAAAAGTATGTTTTCTGTGTCTGTCAGGTTTGTTGTACAGTAAAACCTGTCTTGAGAGACCACTGTCTTGAGAGACCACCTGTCTTGAAAGACCACATCTGCCAGGCACCGACTGGTTTTACTCTATAATGGACCTGCTATGGGAGACCACCTGTCTTGAGAGACCACTGTGGCCTGGTACCAACTTGTATTTTTATGCCATAATGGACCTGTCTTGAGAGACCGCCCCTTTGAAGACTGAAACCATGAAAAAAACTTTTTATCTGTTCTGGAATTGGAAAATCCACTGTGGTTATACTAACATAATTAAAAGTATTAAAAGCTCTTAATTGGGTTTCAATTGCTAAGTCATTACAGATTGAGATGTTTTTATAACACCCCTGTGAAAAGATTAGGATTAGGATTATAACTGAATAAACAATTTGATACAAACCTGAAATGTGACCGATAGGATTATAAAAATAAATTTGTGTTGAAAATCTTTTTGTAACAAATTGAAATGGACTGTTATAAAAATTATAAAAATAAATTAGTGTTGAAAATCTTCAATGAAGATTTTCAACACTAATTTATTTTTATAATTTTTATAACAGTCCATTTCAATTTGTTACAAAAACTTCATAAAAAAGAACAACTACAAAGTAATTACAAAAATCCATTCTTCTCATTTCTGAATTTTGTGGTTGGTTATTCACTGACTTGAGAAAACCTTGAACCTGTTATGAGAGACCACCTGTCTTGAGAGACCACTTTTGTGTGGCCCAAAGGGTGGTCTCTCAAGACAGGTTCTACTGTAATAGAAAATAATTTCAGTCACACTTTACATGTACGGTACGTAAAAATAAGCTTACCAGGGTGTTTTAGTTTGCTTAATCCTCTTTATTTTGTCACACTTGGGCAAAAAATAGACAAACTAAGTGTATTTTTTTAACAATAATCTTTATATTTTCGATGGAATCTTGGTAAAAATTTCTAAGTCTTGAATAGTGTTCAACCGATTACCAAAAATGGTCGCAGACCGATTACCGGTTATTTGAGCTCACAATCGGCCGATTTTGATGCCGATCCCGATTGTAATACCATGCACTACTAGACAAGTCGAGGCTCGAAAGAACTACATTAAACTAAACATTTTTCTTTGTTGACTGGAGTCGCAGTAAAATTACCAGTCGCGCACACTTGGGCGGTAAACGTGGCTCTCGCAGAGCCACGTTTACCGCCCAAGTGCACGCGACTGGTAATTTTACTGCAACCTGAGTCAATGGAGTACAACCTTCACTTTCCTGGTAGGAACTGGCGATTGCCGCAAGTACGTTCAATTGTGAGCTTCACTTGTCGTTTAACTTGTGTATCCTGTAAAAGGGGCGTCTGGAGAGATTAAGCATACACACTGTGGTTCTTTCTCAACTTTTATTGAATGGTATCATTGGCATCATTTTACATTAGCAGTTGAACAAGATAATAAAATGCGATTAATGAATCATAGCAAAATGCTTGGCAACAATCGGTTGAACCGATGTCCCAGGAGCCGTTGCCGTTGTCATCCGATTGCCTACAATCGGCCGATTGTGGTGACCGGTTCCGATCATCGGTTGAACACTAGACTTGAAGTGTTATACAACTACATAACAATGCAATTGAAAGCCAATTAAATATAGTTATCAGGCAATCCACAGTGAAAGATATTTGTCATACTTGTGTATGATTTCAGATATTAAGGTTTCAGGGGGCAGATGTCCTGGTTACCTTTTTTGAACTATTGATTTCTGTACACACTGCATTGACCTCAATTGATTTTAATACTCTGAAATTGCAAAAATTGATTTTCTGGTCTCTCATGATCTCATGACAGGTGGTCTCTCATGACAGGTCCATTATAGAGTGAAACCAATCTGTGCATGGCCAGAGTGGTCTCTCAAGAAGGTTTAATCCCAATTGTCCCACTTTCGGATTTTAATTGGTGTGCCGACTCTCCCACTCTTGGGTTTGAAAAAAGTTATAGTCGTTATCATAATTTGAACACAACTCACCGCTGTTTATCGATCACGATTTAAACAACTATAAGTATTTTTGAGTTTATTTACTTTTCGTGATTAGCAATTGTGATACTATCTGGAAGGCTTGCACAACAAAATCAAAAAACAAATACAAACCGCACATCCAAATATTTTCCATTTAATTGAAGTCAAAGAAATCCAGGCGTACAATGATGTCACGCACAGGCAGCTTAGTGCAGGTGGATCCCCTCCACCAAAGAGGAGGAGGTATAGAAATATTGATGGTAGAATACAGTAGAGCTGAAACGGTTAAGGGGTTTTCTTGATCGATTAATCATGTGGATTAACCTTGGTTAACCGATTAATCCAAATTGTCCAAATAGATATCTGAATAATTGCCATACCATTGATGATTTACTGCATGAACCCTTTACCCAACGTAACAAACAAAACCAACTAGCAAGTATCAGGATTTCAGACGACAACGGAACCGAAAAATCGTTTCCGTGGTTTAAGAGACACGGAACCCGCCGGTAACGAAATTTAGGTACCGTCTGTGAGCAGTTATGGGAACCTTTTTGAAGTTTTTCCGAATCGAGGGAATTTTATATCATTCGTAGCTTTTTAGATTTCAGACACGTTTCCCTCCTAGATAAAACTGCCTGCATACATTGATATACTTGTAAGTTATATGTGAAATGATACTGGGACGTTTCGGCCCTGAGACGTTGCGGCCTCCTATATTAACAGTCCATAGTGAAGGGAATTATTACCCCCGGCACGATAGATACCAAACAGAGGTTATTGGGATGTTGATTTTTTAATATATATTTATTGTTTTAGATATTATAACACCAGTAAACCTGTGCATGATACCTTTGTTCAAAAAACTGCTTTTCAGTTTTCAACATATATTGAACACAGGCACTTGTCATTTTATCATACTTAAAACAATTCTCAGACACACAATGAAATTACTTGTGATAATGTTACTGACAAAAAAAACGTCAAGATGTTTACAGAATGAGCCAATCACATTCACTTCAGCAAAAGGGTCCTGCACTTTACTCCTTCCGAGAATGTTATTGGTTGAAATGTCTAACGTGTGCAAACGGTACACACGTGTTTTTCCCACTTCAACTTGTTTCTGTATTCGATGTAAACAGCATTTCGTTTCTATCACAGTGATGACTGTTCACCAACGAGCAGCTCTTATGAGCATTTCTTTCAACAACAAATGTTTCAATGTCTTTAGTGACAGATTGAGTGGGTAACGATATTTCGGTTCCGTCATTTTGTGACCATGGTACCAACACGCTACCGGTAACGATCGTTACCATGAAATCCTGACACTTGGACTAGGCATATATACAAAAATCTCCATTCAAATTTATTATGTTTTCAATTTTTGTCTCAAAAACATAGCTTATGACCCCTGATTGGAACAAGCTCATTGAGATGGTTCCAATGAGGGGTCATAAGCTATGTTTTTGAGACAAAAATTGAAATTTTTTAGTAATTCATAATTTATTTTGCAAGTATTGTCTGCTAACCGCAATGGGTAAAGGGTTAAGAATGACCATTTCCAGCCACTGATACAGTATAATGATCATGCAAGTAAACAAGTTTGTCAGCAAGAAACTTGCATGCTTTACTCTGTCTCATATAATTGATGTGGGTCAGTGTGACAATGTTTGCCTGTTTTTGAGCAAGTTTGTTCCTTTGTTAACCCATATAATACAGTAGTTCAAAGTAATCAAACAATTACTTTTTGGATCGATCAAGATGTTGATCATTGATTAATCGATTAATCAGTTAACCGTTTCAGCTCTATAATAAAGATCCCAAAACAGAGGATGTTGAAAGGCGAAACAAACATTACAGAATATGCAGACCAAGCGTCTGCTTTATTACATCTTGAATAACATGCTTTCAATATGCATTTAAATTTAATAAGTCATTGTTTTGATGTACAAAAATATCTTGTAAATTAATCACTGTTTTGATGAACAAAAATATCTAGCATAGTTTATCGATGCTGTATAACAAATACCGATATGGCATGTTGGTTTAGGCGCCGCAGGCGCCTGGGGAAGGGTTTGCGGCCGCTAGGCCTGCCTGCCTTTCAGTCTCCCTTGGAAGTATTTCTAACGATCTTGTTGATGGCTTGCAGATGGTCTTGTAGGCTTGTCATAACATGGAGTCCACTTTTGTCGTTGTCAGTTATTTTGATATTGTTGTGTGGATAGAGTGGCGTTGCAAACAAACAGCTCCTTTTGGAACCACAAACCCTGGTGAAGATCATTGGGGACAGCCCTGCCATGAAGGTTAAATAAATAAACAATGAGAAAAGATGTAGTTTGCTGTAGCAGGTCCATCTCCTCCAACCCCGAGGAGGTGGTATAAAAAAGATGTGTCCATAACGGTTAGCTCGAGATATCTGAAATTCCGAATAAAAATGAATTTTTTTTTTTTTTAAACTACAGAAGGTATACAAATACCAACTTCTTGTTCTATTCACCAATGAAACAGCAAAATATGTGAAACAAACTATAAGAGAAAATGTTTGATCTAGCTGCTCGAAAACTAATTAACAAAATCCTGACTCTCCCACTCTCTTTATCGCCTAAAATTAGAAAGTGGAACAATCAGGATGACACCTTCAAGACAGGTGGTCTCTCAAGACAGTGGTCTCTCAAGATAGGTTTTACTGTAGATCTTATGCTTTAAGTACATGCTCATACAGAGTTAAGTTTGCCAGTGACAAGCATCAAGTATCATATACGACAATGTCAACTGAGATTGCTCTTCAATGGCAAACTCTGTTTTTCTAACTTATTTATCTGTTGAATTGTTTGAGTCAACAGGTAGGCTGAACTACATCAGGGAAACTTGACCAAACTCCATGTATATACAGCTGGAACACTACAAAATATTTCCAAACAAATTTTTCATCTCTGCATAATTTGGACACAATTATGTTATTTGGACACAGTGTTTATCATCTCTATTTGGGGAAATTCAAAGGCTTGGTATATTTCCAATCAGCCATAAATTCATAATGCAGTGTCCTACATCGCCACTAGTCTCAAGGGTTTCATTCAATGAAGGTATGTTATATATTCAGGGTAGAGCTAAGCATTTTTTTTCCTAGTTTGGTTCCCTTCTTCTGCAGCAAACTGGAAAACAAAACTGCAAGTCCCAGCAAAAAAAAACAGCAGAATGGTTTCACTATGCTTGCGCATAAACTGTTCCAACTATCTTACTGGGACGAACTGGACTGGTGGCCCCTATGAAATCTTGTCTATCTGGCAGAGGGGCGAAAAACATGAAATGTACATTGTGTTCCCATTGTCACACTTTCTCAAAACGACGCACTGCAATAATAAAACCAAAAGGACTTTGAGACAATAATCAATTCGTTCTTAAACGCATATTCTTCCGGTATTACTTGCACCAATCCATTCCGTCCAGATTGTGACCCAGCATAAAGTGATCTAATCCTCCCAACTACCGAAGATCAAAGATTTGTATGGTGATTTGGGGGGTCTTATGTTCGGGATAATCTACAATTATTCTGAGCATAAGACCTTTCAAATCACTATTTGTCTTTTCGGATTACTTTGAGCATTGTGTAAATGGTTTTAATCCTAACATGAGGAAAACTTCACTAAAAGTCTTCTTAGGAGCTTTACCAATTGTGAACAATGAGGATAAAGAGTTAAACGACTTTGATGTCAGGACAGGATATCATGTTTGGGAATGGCAGGAAGACAGCCTCTCCGGCTCTGGCATTTCCATGCAGTATACACCTTTTTGATTGATACCTTATTTTAATTTATGTAAACTGTATCCGAGTATGCTACTAAATAAAGTTTCAAGACATACCAAAAGTTTGTTTTTGGTGCCAAATGCTGTATTTTTGGTGCCAAACATTTTTTAATGCAATTGACACCTGACAGTGTGAAAAAACCCTCATATTTATATATAATATTACAGTACAGTCGCCGTGGATTGGTAATAATCCACATGTGGACAGTAATGCATGCATTTACTCGGTGATAAAAATCAGCATCAGCAAAATTTTAATTAATTAAGCACTGGGATTGGGTTGTACCCGGTGTTTCATTAATTAAATTTTTTATGCTTATTCCTATAATTAGTGTTTGGAGTCTAATATTACTGCGTCCGTGGACATATTGCCTACACATGGAAAGTGACCAGTCCACAGCGGCCATACTGTAGCTAGAGATTAACTCTTAAGGCCGAGTTTCTATTTAGGTGAGTTTCTTGTCTTCCATCATGCAGAATTTTGGAAGTTATAGTACATTGGTAGTGGTTTCTAGTTAAGTCTTAGCTGACTGCATAAGTTACAACTGCTAAGTCAAAGAGTTAGCTCATTATGAGTAAGAAAAAAATAAGCAGGCTTTTAAGGTTACTTTCAGAATCTCTGACACAAAGCAAATCAACATTTTGGGAGAATCAAAGTTGATTCTCATTGTTTCATTTCATTTGTGTGGTGATGAGACAGTTAATTGGTATTAGCCGATACTATCAGTTCACTATCGGCAATCAATAAACATCAGCAAACGCAGATTGTTAAAATAAAAATTTGTTAACATTTTCATGCTTATTGAACTTACACATATACATACTGTTTAAGATAAAAATAACAAATAAGACGTTTTTGGATAGAAAAAATGCTTCACAGTGATTACAAAATGTAAAAAAATTGCCAATTTTTTGAAGATTCAAGTCTCATACCTCTGGAAAGAAAAAACAGAAAAGCATCAGAAATGAAAGGGAGCTTCGTTGGATCAATTTCAATATTGTGTGTAAATATTATGAGAATTGGTCATAGAAAACTTGAGTTATTGTACAACATAGGAATATGCTGAAGAATGGACAGGGTGATTACCGTAGGGCTTCTGCCAAAAGTTGGCAGGGCTCTAATGAACAATTTTTATTTCAAGACTTTAAGATCTTTGAATACTGTTCTCATATGAGTACAGCTATTTAAGATCTTAAATGAATTATGAAATAAAAAGTGTGCTTTTAGTCTCTTTGGTATGCAATCCTACAAAGGGAATTATTTTCTCTGGACTAACACAAAGATATCCTGGTTGAGTGTTGAATAATGTGATGGTGGTTGCAGAAAAAGAATAACATACTCATGAATCGACTATCATTTATTTGTTTTATTTGTAATCAAAGTTTAGAACACAAGCAACAAATACATTACTTCGCAATTAATTTGACTTATTCTGTTTGTCATTTCCATTTGTCGTGATGTGCACTACCTCCTCGATCTCTACAGGCCTGATCGACTTCAAACTCGGCAGGTGTGTGTATTTCTATCCAATATATCTAAATCGACATGTTTGGTGGCAACCTTTTTCCTTTTTTTACTGAGAATCGGCAATTGTGTTTCAAGATAGGTGTATGTAAAGCACTTTATGATTTCAAGCATTCTCTGGTATAAGGGAGGTAACTTATAAAAGGTCACCTATTGAACATGGATCTATCCACTGCATGTAGTTAATCAAAAGAGGCTTTTATGGGAATACTCTGTTTGTACTACATTTAGTTGTTGTTCTTTTTCGATTTTATTTTGTCAGGGCAACATGAATAAATTCAAATAGATTATAATAAGTTATTATAATACATGTAGCTGTCTGGGCTTGTCTTGGCATGTATTATTGCAATAACACACACAAGTGTTTGAAAGATACAATGTACCTACAGTAAAGTTGCCGTGGACTGTTCGTAATTCGTGTGTGGGCAGTGATGTCCACACACGCATATATCCAGGTAATAAAAATCACCAGCAGCAAAACTTTAATTTATGAAGCAGCAGGATGATTTTTGACTATTTTTAGGTCTCCTAAAGTGTTTTTATTAGGATTCTCAAAAATGTTCTCTCTTTTCCATACCAGAGTAACAAAGAGGAATAGGTACTTGTGTTACTTCGTTTGGTAAGATTGGAAAAGATTGCTTTCAGCTGAACATAAGGTAGCGAGTACAGTACATTTATTCAATTGTTAATGACCAAAAATATAACTGCGTTGTCAACTGTTTATGAACACAGCTGCCCAGAACATCGCCTGAGTTTCAACACAAGACTATCAGTAACCATCCGGCCATGGATGCCATGGAATTATTACCTTGATCCGTGACCTTGACCTCCATCGAACAAAAAAACAAAATTTGTGCGTGACACATCGTCTCCCCATAAGCAACATGTATGCCATGTTTCAACAAAATCCAATGAAGCATCTCAGAGTTATGGAGCGGAAACGAAAATCTTCCTGACAGACAGATGGAAATGACAAACACTACAGTACGTGTAGAGAGTATTATCACTAAATCACCCGCAGAGTGGAGACTCCAATAATTGCAAATTTGTTGCAAAGCGTAACAAGCACAAGAAAAGTTTCAGCCAATGGACCTCTATTGGCTGAAACATTGCTTGTGTTGTTTGTCCATATGCACAGAATTTGAAAGTAATACTTTGGGTGATAACTCCACTCCGTGGATGATTTTGTTACAATCCACTCTCCACATACTGTATATACCCCTGAAAAATTTTTCAGGGGGGGGGGGGGGGGGCATAACAATTGGATAATCTATCCTACCCATCTCTAAGACACACCCTTAATCGGAGATCGTTTTTAGGGAAAAAGTGTGATACACTGGCTGGATAAACTTGACCTTATACATGTGGAAAGCAATAAATGTTCCAGAACAGAACAGCAAATACAAATTGTATTTTTTATGCTAGTCTACTGAGATTTGCGTATTTGAAGATTTGGGCCAATTTTTATGGGAATCGATTCGCAGATTCATGTCAACATTTTTAAAATCTTTCTAACTGTTGGTTTACTCTTTGCCTTCTGTTAAAATTAATAAACACCATTCATGAAAGGGAAAACTTTGCATGTATTTGCAGTCTTGCATACCATTCTTTTCCAGCTGTGTGTTTCGACAACGCATTCCATCATACACATTATTCCTGATATTAATCAAATCAAAACTACAAAATGGCTGTTCGCATTTCAAAAATGTAAGGTATTTTTTTAGAAAAAGAACATTGAGTGGACTGTGTTGGCGATATTCATGATGAAAGGTAATTTTACATTCTCAGAAATGTGTATACTTTTATCACAAAACAAATTTGTTTTTCTACAATTGATGGATTTTATTGGCTATTTATTTTTGCCACTGATTGTATGGTTAGAATTTTGGACTGAAAGGATGCACAACACAAAACAAGAGGTCCCAAGGGGCCTGAGGGCGCTCACCTGACATGGTAGCCTAAATATCAACCCAGAGAATTAATTTCAACAAGTTGCATCTGCTCCTCCTAAGAAAAGTTTATACCAAATATGCAAAGATTCCCACAGGGAGCCCATATAGGAACCCAGGGACTTGGCTTTAACAAATTTGAATCTCACCCCCCTAAGGATGCTGCACACCAAATATCAAAACATTCCGACTGCTGGATCTGAAGAAGATTTTCAAAGAAAATTTATCATTTTGAACTAAGTTATCATTCAGGATCCCACAGTGAGTCCAAATATGGACCTAGGGACATGGCTTGAACAAACTTAAATCTCACCCCCCTAAGGATGCTGCATACCAAGTTACAATTCGAGCTCCCACAGTGAGTCCAAATATGGACCTAGGGACATGGCTTGAACAAACTTGAATCTCACCCCCTAAGGATGCTGCATACCAAATATCAAAACATTCTGACTGATGGATCTGAAGAAGATTTTTAAAGAAAATTCCTCATTTTGAACTAAGTTATCATTCAGGCTCCCACAGTGAGTCCAAATATGGACCTAGGGACATGGCTTGAACAAACTTAAATCTCACCCCACTAAGGATGCTGTATACCAAATATCAAAACATTCCGACTGCTGGATCTGAAGAAGATTTTTAAAGAAAATTCCTCATTTTGAACTAAGTTATAATTCGGGCTACCACATTGAGCCCAAATATGAACCCAGGGACTTGGCTTGAACAAACTTGAATCTCACCCCCCTAAGCATGGTGCATACCCATATCAAAAGATTCTGCCTGCTGGATCTTGAGAAGAAGATTTTTGAAGAAATTTGCCTGAAATGCATTAAGTTCAAATTTGGGCTCCTATACTGAGCCCAAATATAAACCCAGGGGGCCGATTTGAACAACTTGAATCAGATCCACCCCACAATGTTGCATACCAAATATCAAAAGATTCTGCCTGCTGGATCTGGAGAAGAAGATTTTTGAAGAAATTTGCCTGAAATGCACTAAGTTCGAATTCGGGCTTCTATAGTGAGCCCAAATATGAATTCAGGGGGCCGATTGGAACAAACTTGAATCAGATCCACCCCACAATGTTGTATACCAAATATCAAAAGATTCTGCCTGCTGGATCTGGAGAAGAAGATTTTTTAAGAAATTTGCCTGAAATGCACTAAGTTCAAATTTGGGCTCCTATACTGAGCCCAAATATAAACCCAGGGGGCCGATTTGAACAAACTTCAATCAGATCCACCCCACAATGTTGCTTACCAAATATGAAAAGATTCTGCCTGCTGGATCTGGAGAAGATTATTTTTGAAGAAATTTGCCTGAAATGCACTAATTTTGAATTCGAGCTTCTACAGTGAGCCCAAATATGAATCTAGGAAGCCGATTTGAACAAACTTGAATCAGATCCACCCCACAATGTTGCATACCAAATATCAAAAGATTCTGCCTGCTGGATCTGGAGAAGAAGTTTTTTTAATAAATTTGCCCCAAATGCACTAAGTTCGAATTCGAGCTTCTATAGTAAGCCCAAATATGAATCCATGGGGCCGATTTGAACAAACTTGAATCAGATCCACCCCGCAATGTTGCATACCAAATATC
Organism: Pictodentalium vernedei; assembly: GCA_031216915.1. NCBI lineage: Eukaryota > Metazoa > Mollusca > Scaphopoda > Dentaliida > Dentaliidae > Pictodentalium > Pictodentalium vernedei. The sequence continues at coordinate 319,110,897 of CM062297.1, forward strand.
AAAAGATTCTGCCTGCTGGATCTGGAGAAGAAGATTTTTGAAGAAATTTGCCTGAAATGCACTAACTTCGAATTCGAGCTTCTATAGTGAGCCCAAATATGAATCTAGGGTGCCGATTTGAACAAACTTGAATCAGATCCACCCCACAATGTTGCATACCAAATATCAAAAGATTCTGCCTGCTGGATCTGGAGAAGAAGATTTTTGAAGAAATTTGCCTGAAATGCACTAAGATCGAATTCGGGCTTCTATAGTGAGCCCAAATATGAATCCAGGGGGGCCGATTTGAACAAACTTTAATCAGATCCACCCCACAATGTTGCATACCAAATATCAAAAGATTCTGCCTGCTGGATCTGGAGAAGAAGATTTTTGAAGAAATTTGCCTGAAATGCACTAAGTTCGAATTCGAGCTTCTATAGTGAGCCCAAATATAAATTTAGGAAGCCGATTTGAACAAACTTGAATCAGGTCGACCCCACAATGTTGCATACCAAATATCAAAAGATTCTGCCTGTTGGATCTGGAAAAGAAGATTTTTTAATAAATTTTGCCTGAAATGCACTAAGTTCGAATTCGGGCTTCTATAGTAAGCCCAAATATGAATCCAGGGGGGCGATTTGAACAAACTTGAATCAGATCCACCCTGCAATGTTGCATACCAAATATGAAAAGATTCTGCCTGCTGGATCTGGAGAAGAAGATTTTTGAAGAAATTTGCCTGAAATGCACAAAGTTCAAATTCAAGCTTCTATAGTGAGCCCAAATATGAATCTAGGGAGCCGATTTGAACAAACTTGAACCAGATCCACCCCCAATGTTGCATACCAAATATCAAAAGATTCTGCCTGCTGGATCTGGAGAAGAAGATTTTTGAAGAAATTTGCCTGAAATGCACTAAGTTTGAATTCAGGCTTCTATAGTGAGCCCAAATATGAATCGAGGGGCCCGATTTGAACAAACATGAATCAGATCCACCCCACAATGTTGCATACCAAATATGAAAAGATTCTGCCTGCTGGATCTGGAGAAGAAGAAATTTGCCTGAAATGCACTGAGTTCGAATTCAAGCTTCCATAGTGAGCCCAAATATGAATCTAGGGTGCCAATTTGAACAAACTTGAATCAGATCCACCCCACAATGTTGCATACCAAATATCAAAAGATTCTGCCTGCTGGATCTGGAGAAGAAGATTTTTGAAGAAATTTGACTGAAATGCACTAAGTTCGAATTCGGGCTTCTATAGTGAGCCCAAATATGAATCCAGGGGGCCGATTTGAACAAACTTGAATCAGATCCACCCCACAATGTTGCATACCAAATATGAAAAGATTCTGCCTGCTGGATCTGGAGAAGAAGATTTTTGAAGAAATTTGCCTGAAATGCACTAAGTTCGAATTTGAGCTTCTAAAGTGAGCCCAAATATGAATCTAGGGAGCCAATTTGAACAAAATTGAATCAGATCCACCCCACAATGTTGCATACCAAATATCAAAAGATTCTGCCTGCTGGATCTGGAGAAGATTTTTTAAGAAATTTGCTTGAAATGCACAAAGTTCGAAATCAGGCTCCTAAACTGAGCCCAAATATGAACCCATGGGGCCGATTTGAACAAACTTGAATCAGATCCACTCTACAATGTTGTATACCAAATATCAAAAGATTCTGCCTGTTGGATCTGGATAAGAAGATTTTTTAATGTTTTTCCCATTGCCTACAGTGTTAAAAAGTGCTGATTCAGCACTTTTTCAAAGTCCTGAAAAAAGTACCTTGTGATCAAACCGATAGGGATTTTTTTTAACCATTCTATTCTACTGGATAAAAGTAAGCTTTATACAAACCAAGAATTCTCTGTGCCGTGTAGTTTTGGAGATATGGCAGTTTTAAGGTTTTTCCTATTTTTAGCTCCCGAGGTTCCCACGGGGCAATGAGAAAAAAATTTTTTGCATCAATCAACTACTTATGACCCATTATCAGCTCATATCAAATTTGGTTCAAATCGACCTCACGGTTCAGAAAATAGAAATTTTAGGCATGGCCAAAATTTTTGCCCCTCCCATAACGAAGGCAAATAATGCCCGACAAACTTCTCTTGAACAAACTTGATTCTACACCTCAAAAGGAAGCTGCATACCAAATATCAAGTCTCTGCTACTGCTGGTTCATGAGAAAAAGATTTTCAAAGATTTTGGTGCCCCTTGGGGGCATGGCCCCACCCAGGAGGAGGGGCAACTTCATTTGAACAAATCTGAATTGACATTAGGTAATAAACATTTACCCAACATTTGAAAAATATTGGGCCAGTGGTTTCTTCGTAGAAGTTGGTTTTGTAAAGTTTACGCCGGACGACGCCAGACGGCGCCGGACGCCGGACGGACGACGGACGGAAAGCGATCAGTAAAGCCCACCTTGAGCTTTGCTCAGGTGAGCTAAAAAAAATAAAATATGGTCTTTCAGGTCATGTTTGGACTATTCTGGTAAGTTTGTCCACTTCGAAAAAAAAATTATAATGCTATGTTTTGGACTAAAATGATGTGACGTCTTCACCAATATGATGTGACATTCTGAACAAAAAGTGTGTGACGTTTTGACAAAAAGTATGTGATGTTTTGACCCAAAGTGTTTGACATTTTGACCACTTTAAAATGCAACATTTTGGTTGTGTCATGTTTTGACCAGCACCTCTATGACATATCCAAACCAATACAGATGGGCAGATTACAAGGGTAAAACCTAAAAAAAAAAAATGGTGCTCGGTTTTAAACGCACCCAGTGAACACAAAGGTCTATAGACAACTCGCCCCAGAGACAACTCACTCTCAGACAAGTTGCCCCAAGTGAGGCAAGTCGTACCAATTTTGAGTGAGACAACTCGCCCCAAATTTTTAATATCTTTTCTCAAACCAGTTTTTCACTGAGACAAGTCGACCCAAATTTTTAATTAAATGGTATTTTTACTTGCATTTTTCAGGCTTCACAATTTTTTAATGACTGTCCACAACACAGGCCTGGCATTCTTAAAAATGCAGGAGGGTTAAAAATCACTCCCCTCGCATGCCCTAGGGGAGCAATTAGCTCTCAAGCTTACAAAAGCTAAAAGTGGCAAAATGAAGTCTGAATATTAATGAATTCTGCCTAGAGGACTTTGTACATGTACATTTAATTTTGTGCTGCTAGCAAGGTAGTCTCTGTGAGATGGATACACAGCCCCCCCCCCTCCCCCCCTCCCCCTACTCACAAACCTGTGGGCCTTGGCAAGCCCAGGAGGTGTGAGAGGGGCTGTGTGGCAATCTTACAGAGACCTCTAACATAACAGAGATCTGAAAAGATGTGGGTTTTAGGAATAGGCTGATATGGTAATCATTATTTTCTTAGGCCATGAGGGCTATTTTTTGCCCTCTTTAATTTTTTTTAAGGCAGCAGTATGTGAGCGAATAAATCACTCTCCTGAAAATGCCAGACCTGACAACAATGGAATCATGAGTTCCACCAGTGTATCAACCCTTGTTTTGACAGACGTTTTGTTTTTAAATGTTATTGAAAAATAAAAGTGTCAATGATTCAGTGACACTGCAGCTCAACTTGTCCAAGAAGGGACTGAACTAAATAGAAAGCCCCAGTAATGCCAAGTCATTCAATAAAGTTTCTAGAGAAAAGACATCACACCAAAGCTACATATGAAATCTGAAAAAGATTGGGTAAGAAATGGGGCCTGTAGGGTGTGCTAATGAAATTGTTGACAATTTATATGTCAAATCCAAGATGGCTGCTGTCGGCCATATTTTTCAACAAAATTCAGAAAAATTTGACAGCTCCCATCTAGACATCACATCCAAGCTGCATATGAAATTTGAAAAAGATCGGGTGAGAGGTGTGGCCTGTAGGGTGTGCCAATGGAATTGTTGACAAGTTATATGCCAAATCTAAGATGGCCACTGGTGGCCTGTTTTTCAACAAAATTCTAAAAAATTCAATAGTTTCCCACCTAGACATTGCCCCAACGCCACATATAAAATTTGGAACTGATCGGGTGAGAGATGAGGCCTGTAGGGTATGCCAATGGAATTACTGACAAATTATACGCCGAATCTAAGATGGCCACTGGCGGCCATGTTTTTCAACAAAATTTGGAAAAAATCAATAACTCCCATCTAGACATTGCCCCAAAGCCATGTTATGAAATTTGGAATTGATTGGGTGAGACCTGCAGTCTGTAGGGTGTGCTAAAGGAATTGTAGGTAGACAGAGGAATGAACAGACGGACATACGGATGATGGGGCACAACCCATCCCAATAGCTCATACTTGACGTTGTCAAGTTGAGCTAACGATTAATGGGTCTCAGTTATTCTTTTGTATCAGTATCGTTTCAACAGGTGGGTGATCTGTAATCAATGATCACAGCCTAATAGATTAATGAATCAAAAATCACAAACACAAACTGAGTTTGGTTAACTGAGATTGTTTGTTTTTATAACAAAAGTTGTAGAGTTTTTTTTATCTTTTGTGTTATTTGTTCTGTTGCATGGTATATAACTGGGATGCATTTTCGATTTGTCAAGTCATTTATTGTCTGAAAAATGTCAGATGATCTGTGTGTAGTTTGCAGACAGACAGTTCGCCTTCATCAGGAGGGAATAACCTGTGATGATTGTGGTCTTTGTCCACACAGAACTTGTAGTACAGATATAACAAGGGATGTGTACCATGCAACAGCCAGCAGTAGGGTCTAGGAGCAACATACTTTTATCTGTCCAAGCTGTACATCCAACAATCAACAAAAGACGCAAGAATCACAGGATAATTCTACAGATGTTCTGACCAAACTGCAAGATAATACACTAATCATCGAAGAAATTCTCACAGTGCTACACAATCAGAATGATGAGTCTATGAATATCACCCAAGTATCATTTGTTGAATCTGAAGATTCTTGAAGAGTAAGTATTCTTCTTGGACTTTCATTTATGACCCCTTACTGGAATGAGCTTGTCACCTTAAGGTTAATAAAATTATATAAATTATGTTGTTAAATTTTAATTCCATATTAATTTTTTTTTATTTTATAAAATTATCTAAATTTTGCCATAAAATTTTAAATAACTCACCGACATGTTTGTTGAAACTTTTTTTTAAGACAATTGTGATAACAGGATGAGTGTAAATATGTTGTGGAAGTAGTGTGGTTGTGTGTATGCTAAAGTTCAGAAATAATTTGTATTATATTTATGTACTTTTGTATTATATTTTGTTTGTTATGTTCCATTTATAAATATATAGTTGTTGAAGAAGTGTGGTGTTGTGTATGCAACAATTGGGAAATAATTTGGATTATATTTGTATTAATGTATTTTTGTATTACATTTTGTTTGTTATGTTCCATTTATATAGGTATATGTATAGAGCTTGGATTACGACCGCAGGCCTGGCAATCTAGAAAATCAAGGGGTGCAAAACAGTTGCCCTCTTCAGATTGCTTGGGAGTGCAATTGCACCTGAAATTTTCAATGCAAAAACTTGTATACTATTTTGGTTATATTCACTTCAAGATACTGATATTGTGACTGAAAAATTGTACTATATTCAGCTACACAATGGAAAAATTGGCACACACAACTTCTTATTATTCAAAATGTTGCATTCAATTCTTATGTGTCTGTCTTCCACACTCAAAATCTATCGAAATGAGACACAGAATGGGTCTTGAATTATTGCGAATCAATGCAACAGTGACAAATCGCCCCCCCGAGTTCAAATGTGTTCTCAGTGCAAGTAGAAATGATAATAGATTTTAAAGACAGTCCCAAAAAATCAAGGTGTGCAAAAAATTGCCCTCCTCAATTTTTTCTAGGTGTGCAGCACTCCTGCACTCCTAAAGAATGCCAGGCCTGCGATCGGGTTGATTTTCAAACGAACACAAGAAATGCTATTTTCTTTTGTAAATATGTATATACTTGTTGTATAACTATGCCTTATCATTTCATATCAATGAATAAAAAAAGGTATTTTGATAACCAGTCTCCTGTTATTTTTTATACCCATTTCCACTGGAAAAAGGGGGGGGGGGGGTGAGTTGTCTCAAAAGGTGGGCAATTTGTCTCAAAATGTGTGGCAAGCTGTCAAAAAAAAGTTGGTCTGAGTGGTCTCACTTTGGGTAACTTGTCCCAGGGGCAAGTTGTCTCATTCCCAACACAAATTCCCTTGTCTTCTATTATTCTTGGGTGCTGGTCAAAATGTCACATGACCAAAATGTCACAATGCCCTCCTCAATTTTTTCTAGGCGTGCAGCACTCCTGAACTCCTACAGAATGCCAGTCAAATGGTCAAAACGTCCCATTCTTTGGTCAAAACATCACATATATTTGGTCAAAATGCCACACACTTTTTGGTTAAAACGTCACATACTTTTGGTCAAAATGTCACACACTAAAAAGTAAGATAACGAGGCATTTAATTATCACAGCACACTATTTCATGTACAGTGAACAAGCAAGAAACAGAAGGAATGAAAGTTTCAGCGTGCCGAAGGCACACAGATATGATGACCATATCGAGTATCAATGTGTGTACACTGATTTTTTTCCTGACAATACAAATACTAGTACATAGGTCTAGGCTACAACAAAATCAAGTACTCTTCGAAAGGGGTGGATTAATAAGCAGGTTTAGGTAACAGAAGCCCAACAGTCAAAAGGCTTGCAGACAAATATGAAAAAAAGAAAGAAGAGGATTGGCAGAAACCCAACAGTATTTCAATAAATCGATATTTTAAACAAAGGGTATCATATTTAGACTATACATCTGTATACATTGCTTGTTCCAAAAAGGCAGAAGCGATTACACCAATTTCATTAGTTCAGTTTCTTTTTTTAAATACAATATGTACATTGTAAATTCTATTTCTATAAATTGCATAGATTCATGTGGATTGTGAAGAATTTAAATTTTATAGTAAATTTCCTTTCTTATTATACCTACCACAATTGTTTACTACAGGCTTGCACTACAGTGGAAGACCCTAACTCAGAAAATATACTCTCTATTTTGATCTTTCCCATGCGATTTGGGAAAGAAAAGTGGTGCAAAAGCACCAAGAAAAAATAAGCCAAAACTGGGTCGAGCGCCACCGGCGCACACCCAGTAGGGAACGCTCTTCTCTTATTACAAATTCACAGCTTCCGGCATCCAGGGTGCAGGCAGTAACTAATGAATCATTCTTTTGAACCTGCCAACATTGGAGTTCTGTGATCAGCGGGGAGGAAGGATTCTTACCCGAATAAGAAGACGGTGGGGCCTCCAGGTAAACAATTGTGGTAGGTATAATAAGAAAGGACATTTACTATAAAAATTTAAATTTCTTATCAACCTACCTTACAATTGTTTACTACAGGCTGAATAAACAGGATGCAGGGAATCACATAACCAACCCCCACATAACCCAACTGCACTGGAACCGTGGACAGAGAAAGAGGTCCCTAGACCTATCAAACCATAGCATCACAATCATTAGTAAAAAGACAATGAGAGATGAGGCATATGGTTCTATGTGACGCACAGACAGAAAGGGCAGTAACAGCACAGAGCTGGAACTGACCTTGTAAGAAGCCTAATGGATAGGGTAGACAACAGCCAGAGCAGAAGAAAGAGGGCCCATAGTAAAAAGGTCCTCTGACTGCTCCTGCAACTGACGCAGATAGGTGGAGAAAGTAGCATTTCTCAAGTACATGTAGGCTGCCTGCATAACATCCGACAACATGACGGAGTTAGTATAAGCCCAAGAGGTAGACAATGCCCGCACCTCGTGGGCAGAAATACGATTGGTAATTCAATCGTCAGTCGCTAGACGAGCATAAGCCACGCAAATAGCAAGACAAATCCATCGAGAAATGGATTGAGAAGAGATCTTCTGTCGACCAGGAAAAAGAGACAGAAAAATTTGTTTCCTGCCTTTCCTAATGAACTGCATCTGATTGAGATAAAAAGGAATTGCATGAACCGAACAGAGCAAAGGGCAGTTACCCTCAGCAGAAGGAAGAACCCTGATACAGAATAGAGATAGGAGGTGGAGTAGTTTCTGGTATCTGCTTCTTGGCCAGAAAGGAGCAATCAGAGGGAAACGTAACACTGTTGGGAGAGCTCCTGAAAAAGGTCGGGTCAACCATGAGGGCGTGAAGTTCATTAACCTGTCTGGCTGAGGCAAAAGACATCAGAAAAGCCATCTTGTATGTGAAAAACGCATATCCACCTGAGATAAAGGTTCGAACGGCGCCCCCGCCAGAACAACCGCCAACAGAGAGCGGAGCTGATTGATCCACACCCACTGAGGCAACAGGGGAGATATCAAAATGATTCGACAACTGCAGGTTCGTATCTTGGTTAGAACCTGAGGCAGAATCGGAACCGGCGGGAAGGCGTAGCCGATAAGACCAGTCCAATTGAGTGACAGAGCGTCCACAGCGAAAGCCAGAGGATCTGGACATGAAAGTGTCCACCAGATGGTTCCAACAAGTCGCAAAGAGATCAATGTGGGGACGACCCCAGAGATCGCAAAGCGACTGGAACACCACCCTGTGGAGCATCCACTCGGTGGAAATTACCCCACTCCGTCGGGACACGGAATGTGACGAACCACCACTCCGGCGTTGACATCCTGAGTGAGCAGTAGAAGATCCCGAGCCATTCGTACCTGGGAACAGAGTGCGTGCCGCCCTGGTTTCAAATGTAAGCCACCACTGTCGAATTGTTGGACAACAGAAGATCCTGGCGTTTCGAAAGGTGGGAGATCCACTGCCGGAAACTCAGAAGAAGATCGAGAAGCTCCTTCTGGTTGATGTTAAGAGCTGCTTGATCCTGGTCCCATGACCCGTGAAGGGAAAGACCTAGAGGATCCAACATTGCACCCCATCCGAGATCGATGGTATCTGCTGTTAGAACACGATCGGATGTGGGCAAGTCCAACAAAACCCCCTGCGTAATCCACTGAACATCCATCCAGGGGAGAAGGCGACGATGAAGAGACTCTGGTAACTGAAGCACCAAGTCCAGAGGATCGACAATGTTGGAGAGGTCAGACATGCAGCCGACCTAGAGGAATGAGATCCGTCACCGAACCACAGAGACCGAGCAGTCGGAGAATACTCCGAGATGTCGCGGACGTGGACTGGGACAGAGTCAGGACAAAAGCCGAGAGAATCACAGTCCTTGCCCGGGGAACCACCACCGTATTGAACTGAGTACCGAAGTCTATCCCCAGATGACAAAATGACTGAGAAGGGACCAGGTCTGACTTCTCCTCGTTGACTCTGAATCCTAGCGATGCGAGCAGACTCCACACAGTGTGTCGACATCTGACTCCAGAAAGGCAGCATTGGAATGCCTCTGGAGGATATCATCTAGATATGCTGAAGTAGTCACCCTAGACTGTGTGCGATGAAAGGCTATCATATGCGACATCAGTCGAGTGAAGGCCCAAGGAGCCAGGTTGAGGCCTTGACCTGGTAAACTCGCCCCAGAAAAGCGAGTCTGAGATACTTTTGCGATGTCCGATGAATCGGAACATGAAAGTAAGCATCTCGCAGGTCGATGCTAGAAGTGAAATCTCCCTGGTGAATGGAATGGCGAACCGACCTGAAAGTCTCCATGCTGAACTTGGGAGCAATGATAGACTGGTTCAAATCATTAACCGGTCGGAGTCGGCCTTCCTTCTTTGGCACCAGGAACAGGCAGGAATAAAATCCCACTGACTGAATGTTCTTGACAACTTCGATCGCCCCCTTCGCCAGGAGATTGTCTATCTCCTCGGACAAAAGCTCCCGACGTGAAACATCTGAAGGAACTGGAGTTAGAAGAGGCACTCTCGACAGAGTGGGGTGTCTAGGGAAGGATATTCGCAGCCCGGACCGAACAACATCTAACACCCAAGGATCAGATGTGATGGTGGCCCAATGGCCTGCAAATTCTGATATCCTTCCTCCAACCTGGGATGAATCGAGGTGAGGACCTTCATTTAGAGACCCGGCAAGGCCTACAAGAGGAAAAACCACCTCCTCTACTATATGCAGAATCCGGAGTCCTCCCTCTAGACTGCCAATGCTTACCCTTACCCCATGAGTAAAAAGTAGAAGCGGTGACAGGATGATCAGCCCTTTGCTTCGCAAAGGAAGCAGAAGGGTACTTGTTAGGCTTTGGACGGCCCCTGCCTCCAACAGAAGGCTGATCAAGCTGACGAAGCAGCAGCTGATCTTTGGAATGACGTAGGACGGACCTTCACCACAGAACCATGGAACAGTTGTGGACCCACCAAAGAAGCAGATCGAAGAGCAGCGTGCTGTCCCTCAGGAAGGGAATGGCTTGTGTCCAGCACAGCGTGCATGCAAACTAATTCAAAGTTAGCCGTGTTACAGGCATGCGTGTGTGTAAGATGCATAAGCACCTTGGACAGTACACGCGAAGGGACCTGTATGTCGTCAAGCTTATCTGGGGGCAGATAAGCAGCAACGACTTGATCTGAGAGAGAAAGCATGCCAGCATCTCTCTCGATAAGCCCAACACGGACTCCAGAGTTGCCATAGGAATAACGGTCGACTTGGGCTTGGAAAGCCTGAGGTAGAGGAAGTTGGAGTCCTGAACCAAGACCGTCAAAGTCTGGCAGACTGACGGATTAGCGGAATCGTAGGAGCGATAATGCACTGGAGGCAAAAAAGTGTCAACCCTGGTGAAGAACAAAGTCTTCATAGCCTTGGAACTCAGCTTAGAGTCCAAAGCTGTAAACGCTTGAACAACCTGTACTGACTGGCACGGTCGAAGGCACCCAGAAGCAGGTTGCTCTACAGGCTATAGGCGCGCGACCAATGATCGCGGTCTGGCTGACACTGTCGGCTGGTTTGATGGTTTGAGATCTGGAAGGAACCCAAACACAAAGTCAAGAGCTGCCCCCAAGTCAGAAGACTGTTGGCTCTCGACGTCAGGTATATCGGACTCATCCTCTGAGTGAGAAGATACATAGCCCATCACGGGCAAACCAGCTGATGCCTCCCATGGTGTAGGCACACCTGAGGGATCAGAAAGCAGACTGCTTCTAATCCCAGGAGGCAGCGCCACAGGGGGCATCTGGAAACCACTAGTAGCCTCGCTGAAAGCAACAGGAAGGTTCTTGGACAGAACCTGAGTGAGCAAGGAGAGGGCTTCCCTAAGCTCACTGCCCGTGTCGGCTGGTTCGACATGGGAATGAACTGGCATAGTGGCTTCAATCTTGACCCTTTTAACCAGCGAAGGGTCACGATCCTTAAATACACCAGATGATGCCTCCCATGGTGGCAGACTGATGGAGAGTTGCCACAGACCTTTGAGGGACAGAAGGTATAGGCTGCACAAAAGGCGTTGGTCCCACAAAACTGGCCATGTGACCAGAGTGCGTGGACGGAAATGCCACAGAGTTCATATTGGCCCCAACTGCGGTGCTTGACGGCTGAGAGACCACAGTAGAGGGTTCGGCCGGCAGTCCCTTCCGATTCCGCCAAGTTGAAGTTAGGGAAGGCTGAGGCCGATATCCCACGTCCACACTACCAGACATCTCTGCAAACCCCTGCAGGGATAAGCCGAGGCCAGCTGAAACGATGACCGATGACGGAACAGCAGTAGCAGAAGATATTCGGGAGTCGTTGAGGCTGGTGGAAAGGTGGAGAGAGCACTCGCACTCGGCTCCGAAGGAGGAGTCACAACCCTAGTGACAGCCTCAGATGTCGACTGGAGAAGGACTGCAGACCCGGAACCAGGCATCTCTTCACCAGACAACTCAACGCTCCCGCAGTATCCACCACAGGAAAAGACTGCACATCCCATACGGTGGAGGAATAACTCTCACATGACGTGGTCGTTTCAGGAGGCCCCGAACGACAGCGTTCCCCTTTCCCATGGGTGGGGGATCACAGCCACGAGAACGCACAACACAGTTCACAGGCACCTAAAAGGTGGATGACCACGATCCACATAGCTCACAGGGTCGATCGGAAGAACACCCATTGCAAGAAGAGCAGGGAGCATGTGAATCGTCTGCATGCTTAGCCTAGTTAGGCAAAATGCATTGCCCTCAAGGAACAGTCCTGGGCATAACAGAGGTGAGAGCAGTAGAAGAAAAAGGTGTACTCAAGGTGTAGAAAGCAGAACACCCCCAACTACGAGAGAAAGGTGGCAGAAAAAAGGACCGGAGGGAACACAACTGAACCCAGGCGGGCGACAGGGACCAAACAACAGAAATTCTGCCCTCAACATACAGGAGAAATCCTGTCCATACAGCCTCCCATTGACACCTAACTCCAATAATAATAATAATATCCAAAGGAATAACATAAATTTATCAACCAAAAAATTTTATGTCCGAACCGCACTGTAAGCGAAAGTCGTGCACAAACACAGAGAATATATAAAATAAAATGAAAATGCGGTTGAAAATAATAACAAGAGGCCCCAGGGGGCCTGAGGGCGCTCACCTGACATGGTAGCCTAAATAGCAACCCAGAGAATTGATTTCCACAAGTTGCATCTGCTCCTCCTAAGAAAAGCTAAAACCAAATATCCAAATATTCTGACCAGTGGATCTAAAAAAAGATTTTTAAAGAATATTCCTCATACTGAACTAAGTCATAATTCGGGCTCCCACAGGAAGCCCATATATGAACCCAGGGATTTGGCTTTAACAAACCTGAATCTCACACCCCTAAGGATTCTGCACACCAAATATCAAAACATTCCGACTGCTGGATCTGAAGAAGAAGATTTTTAAAGAAAATTCCTCATTTTGAACCAAGTTACAATTCGAGCTCCCACAATCAGCCCAAATATGGACCTGGGACATGGCTTGAACAAACTTGAATCTTACCCCCCTAAGGATGCTGCATAAAAAATATCAAAAGCATTCATCTGCTGGATCTGAAGATTTTTAAATAAAATTCCTCATTTTGAACTAAGTTGTCATTCAGGCTCCCATAGTGAGCCTAAATATGAACCAAGGGACTTGGCTTGAACAAACTTGAATCTCAGCCCCCTAAGGTTGCTCCATGCCAAATATCAAAACATTCCAACTGCTGAATCTGAAGAAGATTTTTAAAGAAAAATTCCTCATATTGACTAAGTTATAATTTGGGCTCCCACAGGGAGCCCAAATATGGACCCATGGACTTGGCTTTAACACACTTGAATCCCCCCCCCCCCCCCCCCCCCCCCCCCCCAAGGATGCTACTCACCACATATCAAACCATTCCGACTGCTGGATCTGAAAAAGAAGATTTTTTAAGAAAATTCCTCATTTTGAACAAAGTTACAATTCAAGCTCCCACATTGAGCCCAAATATGGACCTAGGGACATGGCTTGAACAAACTTGAATCTCACCCCCCTAAGGATGCTGCATACCAAATATCACAAGATTCTGCCTGCTGGATCTTGAGAAGAAGATTTTCAAAGAAATTTGCCTGAAATGCACTAAGTTCGAATTTGGGCTTCTAAAGTGAGCCCAAATATGAATCCAGGTGGCCGATTTGAACAAACTGGAATCAGATCCACCCCACAATGTTGCATACCAAATATCAAAAGATTCTGCCTGCAGGATCTGGAGAAGAAGATTTTTGAAGAAATTTGCCTGAAATGCACTAAGTTCAAATTCGAGCTTCTATAGTGAGCCCAAATATGAATCTAGGGAGCCGATTTGAACAAAATAGAATCAGATCCACCCCACAATGTTGCATACCAAATATCAAAAGATTCTGTCTGCTGGATCTGGAGAAGAAGATTTTTTAAGAAATTTGCCTGAAATGCACTAAGTTCAAATTTTGGCTCCTATACTGAGCCCAAATATAAACCCAAGGGGCCAATTTGAACAAACTTGAATCAGATCCACCCCACAATGTTGCATACCCAATATCAAAAGATTCTGCCTGCTGGATCTTGAGAAGAAGATTTTCAAAGCAATTTGCCTGAAATGCACTAAGTTCAAATTTGGGGTCCTATACAGAGCCCAAATATAAACCCAAGGGGCCGATTTGAACAAACTTGAATCAGATCCACCCCACAATGTTGCATACCAAATATCAAAAGATTCTGCCTGCTGGATCTGGAAAAGAAGATTTTCAAAGAAATTTGCCTGAAATGCAGTAAGTTCAAATTTGGGCTCCTATACTGAACCCAAATATAAACCCAGGGGGCCGATTTGAACAAACTTGAATCAGATCCACCCCACAATGTTGCATACCAAATATCAAAAGATTCTGCCTGCTGGATCTGGAGAAGAAGATTTTTTAAGAAATTTGCCTGAAATGCACTAAGTTCGAAATCGGGCTCCTATACTGAGCCCAAATATGAACCCAGGGGGCCGGTTTGAACAAACCTGAATCAGATCCACCCTCCAATGTTGCATACCAAATATCAAAAGATTCTGCCTGCTGGATCTGGAGAAGAAGATTTTTTAATGTTTTTCCCATTGCCTACAGTGTTAAAAAGTGCTGACTCAGCACTTTTTCAATGTCCCGAAACTGTACCCTATGATAAAACCGATAGCAATTTTTTTTTACCAATTCTTTCTGTTGGTCCTAAGGAAGCTTCACACCAAATAAAAATTCTCGGTGCCGTGCAGTTTTGGAGATATGGGCGTTTTAATTTTTTTCTATTTTTAGCTCCTGCGGTTCCCATGGGGCTACGGGAAAAAAAAATCAGCATAAATTAGTTACTTATGACCCAATAAGCCCTCACATAAAATTTGGTTCAAATCAGCCTCTCGGTTTGGAAAATAGAAATTTTGGGTGGGGCCAAAAATTTTGCCCCTCCCATAACGACGCCAAGTATAGCCCCACAAACTTCTCTTGAACAAATCTGAGTCTACACCTCAAAAGGAAGCTGCACACCAAATATCAAGTCTCTGCTACTGCTGGTTCATGAGAAGAAGATTTTTTAAGATTTCAGCACACTTTTTGGGTGTGGCCCTACCCACGGGCGGGGCAACTTGATTTGAACAAAATCAAATTGCGATGTCATAACAAATTATTATATCAAATATCAATTAAATTGGTTCAGCGGTTTGGGAGGAGAAGACGCAAACACCATGTTCACGGACGACGGACGACGGACGCAGGACGACGGACGACGGACGGTGAGTGATCACTATAGCTCTCCTGACTGAAAGTCAGGTGAGCTAACAAGAATATACAAGAGGCCCCAGGGGGCCTGAGGGCACTCACCTGACATGGTAGTCTAAATATCAAACCAGGGCCTTGACTTGAATAAGCTGTTTTCGCTCCTCCTAAGAAAAGCATATACCGACTAGATGAAGCGATTGTGCCCACACAATACACAAGATTTTCCTTCTATTTTCAGTTCCTGCACTTTTACGACCCAAAATTGAGATAAATGCATAAAAAACAGATTTTTTTCCCAAACAAAATATTTTCAGCCTATTTTTTTTTTTCTTAAAATGCATAAAAAAACAAAAAACTAATTTCCGGATTTTCGTCCAAAATTTTCTAAGTCCCCCCGGACCTCAAATTTTCAGAGTAAAAAAAAAATAATAATTTTTTGTCTTAAAATTGACTGAAACGCATAAAAAACAAAAAAAAAAACAAATTTCCAGATTTTGGACAAAAATTTCTAAGTCCGGAACGGGGGTCCCAAATTTTCAGCCTAAATATGAACCCAGGGACTTGGCTTGAACAAACTTGAATCTCACCCCCCTTAAGGATGCTGCATACCAAATATCAAAAGATTCTTGTTGGTAGATCTGAAGAAGAAGATTTTTAAAGAATATTCCTCGTACTGCACTAATTTAAACATTTGGGCTCCCATAGAGAGCCCAAATATGGACCCAGGGAATTGATTTCAATAAACATGTGAAACAATCTTCCAAAGATGTTATACGTGAAATTTGAAAGCTTTTGGAGCAGTGGTTTGGGAGAAAAGTAGTCTTACATGTTTTTCCCATTACCCACAGTGTTAAAAAATGCTGACTCAGCACTTTTTCAAAAGTCCCCAAAAAGTACCCCATGATAAAATCGATAGCACTTTTTTTTACCATTCCATTCTGTTGGTCCTAAGGAAGCTTCACGCCAAATAAGAATTCTCAGTGCTGTGTTGTTTGGAGATATGGGCGTTTTATTTTTTCTATTTTTAGCTCCTGCGGTTCCCATGGGGCAACGGGAAAAAACATTGGGGCATAAATTAAGTACTTATAACCCAATAAGCCCTCATATCAAATTTGGTTCAAATCTGCCTCTCGGTTTGGAAAATAGAAATTTTGGGACTGGCAAAAATTCTTGCCCCTCCCATAATGAAGGCAAATAATGCCCAACAAACTTCTCTTGAACAAACTTGATTGTAAACCTCAAAAGGACTCTGTATACCACATATCAAGTCTCTGCTACTGGTGGTTCATAAGAAGATTTTCAAAAAATTTGGCCATTTTTTCCCCACACCTCTGCTCAATATGAGCCGAAACTTAATTTGCATAAAAATCAAAATGCCCCTATATAACCACTACTTACATGAAATTTAATTAAAATGTGGCCAGTGGTTTATGAGAAAGAGGCTCAAACACCACCTTCACGCAGGACGACGGACGACGAACGAAGAGTGATAAGAAAAGCTCACCCTGACTTTCAGTCAGGGGAGCTAATAAAACACAGTCCTGTTATTATACGATCCTCAGATCCATAATTCCGGTCACAGGTAACCATTATCAACGAACTGAATTATCACTGTGTTTGAAGGCAAATGGTAGAGATGGGCGGTTTCCAAATTTCTTGTCGGTTTCGGTTTCATTCAAAGAGTCGGGTTTTCGGTTTCGGTTTCAGTTTTCATTGTACAAACATAACAATATATTGCATTTGCATGTAAGAAGCTGTATTTGACGCCAGTCTGTGTCAATGAGACTCCCTTTCTAGTTCAACTCGCCTGTGTAATATCCTATACCGATACTCTGATTTCCTGAGCACAATGTATTTGCATAAATTATCTCAAGAGTTTCAAGTTTGAGAACAATGATTTTTGCCTCGAGTCTGCTGCAAAATTAGCCCCCCTCCCCAAATACCTGTGTTTAGGGTAACCCGACACACCCTAAAATATTATGCCGACCATAAAAATTGTATCGAGTAAAAGTCGCTCATAAGCCTCATATAGGTCATTGTAACCCGAATTTCCATCCAACTTCAACTGTGATTTTGACGCTGGCTTTGGAGTTCATGGTTTCAAAATTACAAGTGGAAATAAATATATTTGTCATTATAAATGTGGAACAAGTGACAAGTTTCAGTTCAGCAAAGGAAATCGCATTTGATAAACAGATGAATGTTTAAAACACAATGCGTAATGAGTAGTTTTGTCACCTATTTTTGCGGTAAATGCCATGCCCGAACATAATACCAATTACTGCAGCTGTTCTGAAAATGGGGTATCGCAACTCTGAAGTTTGAAAATAGGTTAATTTTAGATTGTTTATCTCTTTATTCTGAGAATTGAAGACCTGATTAGAGTTTTTCAACATAAGTTGAAAACCGCGATGACGGTTTTCTGTTAATTGTTTCAGTCTCGCTTTCTGTTTTGATAACATGGCCAGACGAAAAAAGAATGATTCATTAGTTACTGTCTGCGCACTGGATGCCGGAAGCCATGGAGAAGAGCGACCCCTACTGGGTGTGCGTCGGTGCTGCTCAACACAGTTTGGGATTATTTTTTCTTGGTGCCTTTGCACCACTTTTCTTTCCCAAATCGCTCGGGAAAGATCAAAATAGAGAGTATATTTTCCAAGTTAGGGTCTTCCACTGTAGTGCAAGCCTGTAGTAAACAATTGTAAGGTAGGTTGATAAGAAATAATGTACGTCTCATACAACAAAGTGAAGTCAGAAGAGTAATTTTTATTATCAGATATTATCTGATGGTGAAAAGAGCTTATTGTTCCCACATTTCCCTGGGCTTATGTCATTGGTTGCTACATGCATTGATTGGTCCCCCTGATTACAATGAAAACAAGCCGTGGCTCCTGCATTATACTCAGTTCATCACTTATTCCATTGGTTGACTATCTTTGTATTATCAGCAAGGGAAGTGGCTTCCCAATGGTTGGAAACACATTATAATAACATTAAATGATATTAAATCTGATAAAAAAAAATGTAATAATTTTGCCATTATTCAATGAAAAAGCTGCAGTGGAGCCTTTTCAATGATTAACCCTCTGCACTCTGATGTCGAAATACCAAAGTTTTCAGCAGCAAATTTTTCCCACAATGCAACTGAGAATTTAAAAAATTATATCTTGATATAATTTATCAAATTTTCATGCTGCATGTGCAATATGTAGTAAATGACAGAAAATTTGAAATCCCACCAGAGTGCAAGGAGTTAAACACGAAATTATTGGTGACAAGATATATATAAATGAAAGTGTCAATGACACTGTAGCTCAACTTGACAAACTTGAACTTGGTAAGTTATAAATGAAATGGCAAAATTGAAGATCATTGGTACCAATGTTATTTGATGAAATTTCAACATAACAGGATTGTGTGTGCACAACGTCCAAGTACATGTAATCCATGCATTTTTAAATGTAAACTGTAAGACTGGCTAAAGGAAGAATGTTGATACACAAATACAGTATGTTCAGAGGTTATTGTAAATGGCAACTTTTTTCACAGAAATGAATGCTAATCAATAGCTCTTATCTAAAGGTCATGCCTAACGAGCACACCAAGTTCAAAAACAATCCTATGATAAATGTGGCCTGTAGGCCATGCAAAGAATGTTGATGCACAAATGCAATAAATTCTAGTGATGAGCTGATAAGAGAATTGCCTATTCATCTGAAACCAAATAGTTTTGATTTACTATCGGCCGATAGCGATGCCGATACCAAATAGTTTTGTTCACCCATATTATTTCCATAAAATAGGTCGAAAAAAGTGTGGTGACAATATTGAATATACTTTCGGAATTTAGCCACAATTAAGTGACTGGCGCGGGGGGCGTTTTAAGGCTGGAACCCCAAACCAGCAATCTGCCAGAGAGACTGCAATACTGGCGTCTTAAACTTCGCTTGAGGTGAAAAGGTTTGTTCTGTTGTTGTGACTTGTCAGCTTAAAGACACTGCAATGGTGACCAGCATGACCTTAAAGGCTTTAATGACCAAAACTCAATAAAAAATTGAAAAGGTTTATGATATCAAAGTCTGAGATCACTTATATTATTTAAAATCAGCCATGGAACGAAGCAAATTAAATTTGGTGAGAGATATGGGACATCACGTATGGCGAGCCGAAAGCCCTGTCAGCAATTTCGAAAATAGCTGAGTTCTTTGATAGCTAATTTGATTACCTCCCTTAGACTAGAATTACATTTCTACATTACAGACATTTTTATGCTTCTGGTGAGTTCATTCGCACAGTCGTTTCATCCCAATACCGGTTCAGAGTTGGTTGAGTGGCGGATGAAGGACTTTACGAAAAACTGTGGTGTCGGGGCAAGGGGGGAGGGGGAGGCGCACCTATGCTCAAGTTTACCAGCATGTACTGTCAACCAAATTTTGAAATTTAATCCAAAAAAATGTGATTACCTCGCACCCGATGCAGATATCCACAATGCAAAACCCATCTCCGGTAAAAACTAGTGGGGGAGCGGGAGCACACCAAGTGCGCCTCTCTGGATTCGCCCTCGTGGTAAAAAAAAAGGTCACAGTATAGTTATTGCTAGACCATAAAATAGATGTTTCAATACATAAGGCAACTATTTAATGATTTTAACAGCACATAGCTTTTTAAGTTAAATATGAAACTAAAGCCAAAAATAGCACATGTCACACGGGACAAGTGATTCTTTTTTTGGTTGTCGCTGGTAGAAATTAAATGTTATGTCGGGGGTCTGATCTACAGACTACACAGTGTAATGCATGGCACGTTTGTTAGTTATTAGCAGAACATTAAAATGGCAGTGAGACAGAGTTAGAATAGGTACTCAATAATTTTTTTCAACAATTGGCAAGAGCCAATATTTTTCATGCTATTCATACTGATTGCCGATAGGATGAATGATCGCGACCAAAAGGGGACGTTGTCATCTAGACATTATTTGGAGTCATCCTACCAAGATACAATGAAATCCCTTCATAATTATGACCTGTAGACTGTTCTAAAGGTTTTCGGGCTTTGGGTCCCTGTAGCTGTCACAGTTGCCCAATGGTGTCCAAAAGGGGACGTTCTCATCTAGACATTATATGAAGTCAAACCTACCAAGTTACAATGAAATCCCTTCACAAATATGACCTGCAGACTGTGCTAAAGGTATTCGGGCTTCGGGCTTGGGCAGCCATAATGGTTGAATGATCGCAACCAAAAGGGGAATTCTCATCTGGGCATCATCTGGAGTGATCCTACGAAGTTACAATGAAATCCCTTCTTAAATATGACTTGTAGACTGTGCTGAAGATTTTTGGGCTCCGGGCACCTGTAGCCATCACAGTTGCCCAATCACGACCAAGAGGGGATGTCATCATCTAGGCATTATATGGAGTCAACCTAACAAGTTACAATGAAATCCTTCCATAAATACGGCCTATAGACTATGCTAAAGGTCTTTGGGCTCAGGCAGCCATAAAGGCTGAATGATCGCGACCAAAAGGGAATGTTCTCATCTAGACATTCCTTGGAGTCATCCTACCAAGCTACAATGAAATCCCTTCATAATTATGACCTGTAGACTCTTCTAAAGGTTTTTGGGCTTCAGGCCCCTGTCGCCGTCACAGTTGCCCAATCGTGTCCAAAAGGGGACATTCTCATCTAGACATTATATGAAGTCAACCTACCAAGTTACAATGCAATCCCTCCATAAATATGACCTGTAGACTGTGCTAAAGGTTTTCGGGCTTCGGCAGCCATCATGGTTGAATGATCACAACCAAAGGGGACAATCACATCTGGGCATCATCTGGAGTGATCCTACGAAGTTACAACGAAATCCCTTCATAAATATGACCTGTAGACTGTGCTCAAGGTTTTCAGGCTTCGGGCACCTGTAGCCCTCACAGTTGACCAATCATGACCAAAAGGGGATGTCATCATCTAGGCATTATATGGAGTCAACCTGACAGGTTACAATGAAATCCTTCCATAAATATGACCTTTTGCTTATGCTAAAGGTTTTTGGGCTCAGGCACCCATCAAGGCTGAATGATCGCGATCAAAATGGGACGTTCTCATCTAGACATTATTTGGAGTCATCCTACCAAGTTACAATGAAATCCCTCATAAATATGACCTGTAGACTGTGCTAAAGGTTTTCGGGCTTTGGGCCCCTGTAGCCGTCACAGTTGCCCAATTACGTGCAAAAGGGGACTTTCTCATCTAGACATTATATGAAGTCAACCCATCAAGTTACAATGAAATTCCTCAATAAATATGACCTGTAGACTGTGCTAAAGGTTTTCGGGTTTTGGGCTCGGGCAGTCGTCACGGTTGGCAGATCACGCCCAAATGGGGAAATTCTCATCTAGACATAATAAGGAGTCATCGTACCAAGTTACAATGAAATCCCTCCATATTAAACATGACCTGCAGAATGTGCTAAAAGTTTTTGGGTTTCAGGCTTGGGCAGCCATCACGGTTGACAGATCATGCCCAAAAGGGGGCGTTCTCATCTAGGCATTACACAGAGGCATCCTACCAAGTTACAATGAAATCCCTTCATAAATACGACCTGTAGACTGTGCTAATGGTTTTCGGGTTTTGGGCCCGGGCAGCCATACAGGTTGATCGATCGCGACCAAAAGGGGACGTTCTCATCTAGACATGACCCCAAATCTGCATATGAAATTTTGTGATGATCAGATAAGAACTGCAGGGTGTAGCCGTGCTAAAGGAAAATGTGAACAGACTCACAGACTAACAGACTTCCGCACGCGTGATGGCAATAGTTTATCTTAACTTTGTAAAGTTAACCTAAAAATCTAATAACTTTAGTTTATTCATGCTGGTCGTCTGTTATTTATTCCATTTGGGTTTTTTTTTTTGGAAAGAAGGGGGGGGGGGGGGGGGGGGCTGTTCTTGCTTTTAATGCTTAGAAGTCACTGCTAAACAACAAGAAATTCATTTAAGAGAGTGGCGGGGGGAAGGGGGGAGGCCTGTATGCTCCCATTATTAACTAACTGCTCATTTTTCAACAAAATTTTTTAAAGAACGTAAAAGGCTTCTCATGAACTTAAATTCTCAGTTTCAAAATAAAACAGTTCTAAGAGGGTACAATGAAATGAATTCAATACTGGTGTGATTTTTTCTATCAGAACTGGTGACATTTTCGCTAACCTGCAAACCCATGGTGCTGTTTTCACCAGCGCAATGGGTGCCGTTTTCGTAACCCATGGTGCCATTTTTGCTTGGTGCCATTTTCACATGGTGCCGTTTTCGCGATAACCCGGACAGTTAATGCAGGTTGGAATTTACTTGTATCATCGAGTTAAGCATGGAAACTTTCAACTCTTCAGCACATTTTTCTTGGACAAGAGATTCTGAGAGGTACGAATCACCTCCAAATGGTCCCGACCTGGTGAATAGATATATTTTCCGCACCCCACTCATTTCAAACCCCTACCTCCTGATCAATGAAACAGTGTAACATTTCTCAAACATTTTCTATGACGAGATGGTGTTTCCATGAAAATATTTGAAGGGGACTGTCAATCAAAGAGAATGGGTTGAGTCCCTTATATTTGAAATAATTAATATGTGATGTTTTGACCAAAAAGTGTGTGACGTTTTGACCAAAAGTATGTGATGTTTTGACCAAAAATTTGACGTTTTGACCATTTTGAAATGTGACGTTTCAGTTGTGTTATGTTTTGACCTGTTCCCTTATTCTTCTATCTCACCACACAGGAACTCGGCACAAGCTGGGAAATCAAAAGAAAAATGATATTTGATACCATTTTTGAATCGATACTGATGTGCCCCTGTAATGGTATATAAATATTAACGAGGTACACAACTCACTTTTCGAAAACGAAAGCACTCATCTTTGTTATACCCCCCTCAAATTTGATTCACACAACGTATCCAACAATACCTGGTATCAGTGGAAAGGGGAATGAATAAGCTTTGGTGTGGTGTATTACATGACCATTGGGTGTTCTTGGGTTGTTCATGATAACTGTGAGAAGTCGCAGAAAAGGCCAAAGAACATTTAGTCGGACGGTAAGTGTATAAAAACGTTTTAAAGTACTGAATGTACCTTTGAATGTGTGAAAAGTGATTATTTAAGGAGCTTACGCAATAATAAATATATAGAAGGAAGATTAACCCTTTACCCAATGCAGACGATATAAAAATTTATTATTTTGAATATAATTTTTTTAAATCAATGAGCTCGTTCCAATGAGGGGTCACATGATATGGTTTTGTTGAAATATTTAAAAAAATTTAATTTTTTCAACTGCTCAATTTGCATATTACGCGGGCGGATGCGGGCGATTCGTTAGGTAAAGGGTTAAGTATTGTTTGTTTTATTGTAGACTATTTTCAAGACAAAATAGATCATTTAGCCATCGACACTGATTGACGCGCCATTTTGTGCAAGGAAAACAACAAATTCGCTGAGGTGCACGACAGGGTGAATATTATCGTATTTGCTCGACGGAGGTGTAGCTAATTTTAGATGTTTCTGTTCACTACGAGGGGATTAACAGAAAGTTTTTTTGGAGAGAAACCATTTATAATTTGAAAATAGTCTACAATAAAACAAACAATACTTAAATCTTCATTTTATATTGCGCACGCTTCATTAAATTGTCACTTCATACTTTCAGAGGTACTTTTAGTACTTTAAAACAGTTTTTATGTGCTTACCGTCCTTTTTACCGGCAAAAAGTTGTATTCAAGCTTCTTTTTTTTAAACGGGGGTTCATATTTTATTTTCAGTTAGTGTTTCGCCAAACACATGCCGAGGTGGCCCCCTCATTGGAACGTGTGCGTTCCAGACTTTAGGTCCAAGTTTGGACTACCGTCTCATCAGATTGATAATGCCATGGGCGGATACAGAGGGGGTGGATAGGGTGGTTCCCCCCACCCCCCCCCCCTTTTGATATTTGAAAGGGGAGACAACAAGCAATTTTTCAAAGTCAAAATCAACCTGTATTGAAATTATCTTTACACGAGGAGTTCTGGCGACTAGACACCATCGTATAAACGATTGGTACAATCTATGGTCTGTAGTCTGTACCCCAATGAGGTATAGACTACAGACCATGCATTGTACCAATCATAGTCAACATAAATGTAGATTCATCAATGAAAATAGTCTGATATATGTTATTTGGATGAAATATTATCACCATAAGTTCATGAGATGAATAATGATTGGCTACATGTAGTCAGTAGTCATACGCCGATGGTGCTTGGAAATATAACGTTCATAAATTTCCTGTTTTGAAACAGGAAACTCAAACCCGTGCATTCACAGCATTGCGATAACGGTGAGGTCCGATAAACGGACATAAGATGTTGCAATGCGTAGAAATGTAGTGTAAAAATCGGTCATTTACGAAGCATTAAATTTCCTCTAGTACACAAGGAAATGCATCCAGAATGCATCTCCCGCGATCAAAATTTCAAAAATTTTCAGGGGAGGACCCCCTACTCGTGCCTGCAGTGCTAAATTTTCCACCCCCCTTTTTTCAATCCTGGATCCGCCACTGAATGCGTCTGATGGCTATAGATACAGGCATAACATAGTTTATTTAAGCTAATTGCAGACAGAAACTGGCTGTCAACCTCCAACTGTGGAAGAGGAACACCTCCTCCTACACCCTCCCAAGGGCCACTTGCCTTAATAATGCCTGCAGTATCACTTTTCAAGCAAAATCTTCCATCCTCCTCCAAAAGATTTGGCCCGTACGCCTATGAAAATATTATTTATTTATTGGTGTTTAACATCGTTGTCAGCATCTGGGCTAAATCATGACACAACATAAGTATAAAGTCAAGTCGAGCTCGTTCCAATGAGGGATCATAACCGATGTTTTTGAGATAAGAAATGAAAATAATAGTTATTCAAGTATTTTTTTTTTTGCAGGTGTCATCTGCTTCTCATGTTAGGTAAAGGGTTAATGGTTACTAGGCCCTATTTTACCAGTGGGGTGAAACAAATCTACCTTTGTAGATATGCAGCCCTTCATTTCCCGGGCATCCCATGGGAAGTCAAAATATTAAAACTTCCGACTGTGAATATTTTCCATAATGCAAATAGAAATTTAACTGTCCGATGCAAAATTATCAAGAGGCAACTGAAAGCATTCGTTTTGCAGTTGTTTTTTCATTACTTTGAAATAAACCGATTGGAAGATATACCAAGCTGAAAAAAGATCATACGATATTTTCCAGCAACTCAACCTTCCACATGTTTATTAGGGAAAGGGTTGGGGGTGGGGTGGATTCATCAAAACCAGCAATTCAAATGCTGATTTACACTGTTTATTTAACTTTATATGGGCCCTTTTATGATGTGGTCGCTGTGGGGCCTCCCCAATCTCCGGTTCAGATTAACACTGAATGACACTGACCACTAAACCATGGCATTCTCTAAATACAATATCAACGGTGGCCCCAGAGGAAGAGCGAGGATCCCCAATCGAAGGGTGAGGGTTAAAAACAATAAGTTGACAGTTTGCATTTGGGAGCCCCACCCCACCACTGGGAAGAAGGTTAAGTTGTTAGACGCTTGGAAAGATCGATCATGGTGCCTCCTGAAGAAAGGTAGGGATTAAAAACAGTATGTGACAGTTTCCATTTTTTTGTGGGGGGCAGGGAAGCCCCACAACGACCTTCCAAATATCATCATTGCCCCCCCCCCCCCCAAATGGCTACCCCCCCCCCCCATTATAGAATCCTGGCTACGCCCCTACTAGATAAAAAAAAAAACATTTCATAGAAATGGGGGGGGGGGGGGGGGTGAGGACTAGATCGATATAACCCTTGAACTGTGGAATTGTGCGTATTCCCTCCCACAATTATGAGCCCTTCCCAAGATATTTTTTTTCTTCAAATTCTGAATCTCTGAGATCGATTCTGGTGCCTCCTGAGGAAATGTGGGGGTTAAAAACAGTTAATTATGGTTTGCATTTGGGGCCCTCAGCCACCCAATCTCCCACCACCCCCCCCCCCCCAGGCCCACCACTGGGAGCTCACACATAGGGATTGGTGGAGTGAGAACAAGGTGCTCCAGTCTTAATAGGCGCCTGTGAGTACGGTATCATTGGGGTAGGACATACAGGAATCTATAACTAGTATCCATTGATGTGTGGTTGGTTTTAATATTTATTATCACCATGGCATGTGTTTGGCGAAACGCTAACTGAAAATAAGTTATGAATCCCCATTTAAAAAAATAGATTGAACACAACTTTTTGCCGGTAAAAAGGGCGGTAAGTGTATAAAAAGTATGTTTTAAGGTACTAAATGTACAGCTGAATGTGTGAAAAGTGACAATTTAATGAAGCGTACACACTAATAAATATATATAATGAAGATTAAGTATTGTCTGTTTTATTGTAGACTATTTTCAAATTATAAACGTTTTCTCTCCCAAAACCTTTCTGTTAAATCCCCTAATAGTGAACAGAAACATCAAAATGTTATGCACACGAATTTGTTACCCTCCATCGAGCAAGTATGATAATATTCACCCCGCCATGCACCTCAGGGAATTCATAGTTTTCCTTGCACATAATGGCGTGTCGATCAGTGTCCATGGCGAAATGATCTATTTTATCTTGAAAATAGTCTACAATAAAACAAACAATACTTAATCTTCCTTCTATATATTTATTATTGCGTAAGCTCCTTAAATAATCACCTTTTACACATTCAGAGGTACATTTAGTACTTTAAAACATAGTTTTTATACACTTACCGTCCTTTTTACCAGATACCGTCCTTTTTATCAGCAAAAAGGAGAACGAGTCAACTCGCCACTGGGTCAACTCGCCACCTGGTCAAGTCACCACTCGGTCAAGTCACCACGGGTCAACTCGCCACCAAAAAAAATAATAATATAAGACAGGTTTGACACAATGAGTTTTATTCATGATCCCATTAACATTGAGCATTTTTATGATAAAACCTAACAAAAAAAACACAATATATTACACACTATATACATTAGGAAATATCATATTTTGACGATTTTTTTTTTATACTTTCAGCACATAATCTTATAATTGTGAAATAATCTATTTATAAATGGGGAAAGATCAGCAGTTATAGTGAAATCTTGGAAAACGTTTTTTGGGGATTAGTGGATTTGCGTCAGTTTACTCTTGGATTCACGTTATGAATATTGTCTTTGATTCATAATTACGCTCTGATCATTTTGTATCATAAGGTACATGATTATGAGAAACTGTCTATTCACATTTTCTTGAGTTTGGTATCAAATCAAGTCATGGCTGCTATTAGCAGCCATGACTTTTTTTTTTAAACAGTAATTTTATTTCCTTCAGATATGAAATACGGTTTGGCGAACAGGCTAAGCCTATTTAAATGCCTCCCCCTTACAACAATATTCAATTCTGATACAAAAACATTCAAATGGATGCAGGTGCTGGTGAGGAGTTACACTTTGACTTAGATGATATTACAAATCACTGCACTCTAAAGTTGTCATACAATAATAGTAAGTGTGTGAAACTCAACTTCTTGATAAATTGTATGTCTGGGCAGAAACTGGCTGCAACTTGTTTATAGAGTGAATGGTGTGCACTATGGGATCTGGCAAGATTTTCGAGCAAGTAAACATGCCTATTATTCCTATTTTAGACAGCCTGTTACGTAGGGAAGGTCACCGTGTACAAAAAGATAAGTGGGACTGACGGATTCAGTAGTATCCAGTGGGATGTGTGACTTATATGGCCATGACTTGATTTAGTTTAAACAATATTTATTTATGAGAAAAGTAAGCTTTTAGCTTGTATAAGCCATCTCCTTTGGATTACTGACGAAATTTAGTAGTAGCTGCTGGCAGTAAGTAAAATATTGTTTAAACAAAAGCTGCTGGCAGTAAGTAAAATATTGTTTAAACATAAGAACCAGAGAGAGTAAGGAGAGCAGAGAGAACAGGACAACGAAAAGGGAAAAGGAACTTAACCCCTTACCCAACACGTGTAGCAGACGACACTTGAAGAATAAATTTTTGAATAACTGAAAATTTCCAATGTCCGTCTCAGAAACACAGCTGATGATACCCCACCGGAATGAGCTTATCGAGCCCATTCCAGTGAGGGGTCATAAGCCATGTTCCTGAGACAAAAATTGAAAATATAAAAGGATTTAAAAGGCGATTTTCATGGATAACACTGACCGTTACATTGGGTAAAGGGTTAACTAGGAAACATGGGAACAACCTGAATTCAATGTTCACTACCAAAGGATATTCAATAGAGCATCCTCAATGAATATGTCGGTAATGGTGTGACAAGCAACACCGGAAAAGTCTATGAGTGCACTGTTACTTATTAAAGCGTCCACTCAGCATAATAAAATCCGGCACGGCTTGAAGACAAGAAGGTTATCATTATTATTCAATCGTTCGGATCCAAATAGTAGTGTGGAGGGCTCAAGAGTAAATGGAAACGCATTGATTGTGGAATTACGAGCATCGTCATAGATTGGGCAGTGCACGAGAAAGTGCTCAGTATTTTCGAGATCCCCACACTGGCAGCGTGGAGATGGGGAGAGATGGTTATCGTATAAGTGGGCGTTGATATTACTGCAATGCAGGCGTAACCTGCAATGATAAATTTGTGCAGCACGAGATTTGGCTCCATAGTAAAAAATTGGTGGTCGTAAGTTCGCACTATTTATAACTATTATAAACCATTTATAAACGTCTTGAAGCTTATGAGGGAGTAATTTTCTCTTACTGATGGGGGTAATCCATTCCACTGGTCGGTAACTTCCGGGATAAACGAGGACTTATATAAATTGGTGTGACAAAAGGGAACATGGTGGTTATTTTCCAATCGTGGCTTTGGAGAAAAAAGGAGAAAGATCTTGGGAAAAAATTATCAAAAGTGAGTCAACTCGCCACAATAAGTGGGTCAAGTCGCCACTAACCTGTGGCGACTTGACTCGGAAAAAGTACTGGTGGCGAGTTGACCCAGTGGCGAGTTGACCCCGACCGCAAAAAGTATTACAGTCAACTCAGCAGTATCGAGTCGTTGGCAGTATTGATTCAAAATTTACTGACTGCCATGTTACGTTCAAACAACTGGAATATTTTTATTTTTTCTTTCTGCTTACTGACAGAAAATATATATTTTCCAGATATCATGAAAAAGAAATATGCTTTCGCAATATATGAAGTCTGTGTGGCGGTGTATTTGTTATTACCGGAACCGACCACGACGAAAATGTAACTTGCTCACCCACTTGCTTTTTTAATTTTACTTCTTGAAAAAGAAACGGTACAAATAACGCCGAAGCTAAGTTGTTTAAATTGTTACCCCACTATTATTCTCTAACTAATAAAAACTTTGAGAGTAAATTCCTTACCATTCTAATGCAAAATAGTAAAGTTGATGGAGGTCATGTACTCGGCATTATCGAACCAGTACAGGCTGCAGTGCCTCACGTGATATTATTCCCCGTGAAAGATATAATTTTAGAAACTCAGTGTAAATATTGGCCTGTCAAGATTCAGCACGCGTTAAAATGGTAAGAAGGTGTTGTTGTTTTATCTCGCAATTGCATGTCTTATACAATAAGTTACTAATTTTACTATAATTTACCCATTTTACTGAACAAATCAATCGTTTTATTGCAATTTTCACACGTGTGTTATTGATGTTTGCACTGGTTTCCAAATTGCACCAGGGGGCCTATATGCACGTGTATACCGGGCTGCACATTTTTCAAGGGTGACACCGACGGGCTGTGCGAGGGTGGCGGAAAGGGGTTGGAATGTGATTTTGTTTGTTTCCGGTATCCACAACTACTTGGAGGCCAAGTTAAAATTTCAATGTTTGCCTCTGATGAATTGTTGAAATTTCAACAGGGGATGAGTGTGCTCGTTTTGTGTTGGTTTTTTTCTGGGGTTTTTTTTTTTTTGGGGGGGGGGGGGGGGGGGGGGGGGGGGGGGGCGGTGTCGTTGCGGCCTAATTCACTTTCGGCCTTGTATGATTTCGGCGATGAGAGTGGGATCGAACGAGGTGTTTTGACCAAAGCATTCTGGTCTCTGTTTGCGTTAGGTGGGAGGTGGTGGGGTGGGGTATGAAGTGTGTCTTAACTAGACACGGGCGAAGGCCCAAATTGAACATTTTTGCCAAAAAACATGTCTGGGGAGATGAGGAAGAATTAGGAGTTTCTGAATTTCGTTGAAAAACATGGCCGTCAGTGGCCATCTTGGATTTGACATATAAATTGTCAACAATTCCATTAGTTCAGCCTACTGGCCACACCCCTCCCCGATCTTTTTCAGAAACAAGAGTAAATGAATTGGCATTACCATTACTTGATTTTTCTATTTAGTTCAGTCCCTTCTTGAACAATTTGAGCTGCAGTGTCATTGACACTTTCGTTTTTTTCCCCCATGTGTTAATAATTCCAACACTTGACATTTCCAGGGAAGCCCTTCCCAAGAAATATGTCAAGTCTTGGAATTATCATCAAGGTAAATTTTATTTATTTATTGGTGCTTTGTGTCAAATCAACATCTAAGACTTATCGTGACAATACAACGGATACAACAAGTAATGAAGGTGTCGATGACACTGTAGCTCAACTTGTCAAGACAAAGACATGTACATGTATAGTATGTGACACAGCAATGACAAACATCTGGGTAATGACCTGATAACAAAGGTACATATAAAGTATTGTAATGGTCTGTACATAAATACTGACCGTTGCCTGTAACAAATGTATAGGTAAAGTATTGTAAAGGTGGGTGACAGTCAGATGCTAAACTAGAAAAAAATCTTTGAGTCCCAGAGTGGGTCTGACTGAACCCCAAAATATTTGTTCTCATAGCACAGTGATAACAAAGGCACCCCAAAACACACTCATTCCTGTCCCAAGGTGAAAACAAAGGTACCCAAGAAGTTTTGTGAAGATCAGTTCATAAATACGAGCTGTATAGAAGTTGTGACAAAAAAATGATTGGACCAAATTTCGGTACAAAATGGCCACTGGCAGCCATCTTGAATTTTGGACCGTACCCAGAAACACTCATTCTCGTCCCAAGGTGATAACAAAGGTACCCAAGAAGTTTTGTGAAGAACGGTTCATAAATACAGCCTCTACCCTGAGCCGTATTGACATGTGTGCTTACATTGTGTAAGTAGCACTGAATAAATCAAAGTTCATCTAATTTGCATAATTTCTGCACGAAAAAAAAAACCCTTACAATATGTGATGTATTCCATGTTACTAAACATTCATACAAAAATTTATTCAAATCAGAACTTTCATACAGAAGTTCTGTACAAAAGACTGATTGCATTAATTTTGGTACAAAATGGCTGCTGGTGGCCATCTTGAATTTTGGACCACACCCAAAAACACTCGCTCTCATCCCACGGTGATAACAAAGGTACGCAAGAAGTTTCGTAAAGATTGGTTCATAAATATGGCCTCTAGTCTGAGCTGTATAGAAGTTGTGTACAAAAAACTGATTAGACCTAATTTTGGTACAAAATGGCCACTGGCAGCCATCTTGAATTTTAGACCGCACCCAGAAACACTCGTTCTCGTCCCAAGGTGATAACAAAGGTACCCAAGACATTTCGTGAAGATCAGTTCATAAATACAGACTCTAGTCTGAGCCGTATTGACATGTGTACTTACTGTGTGTAAGTCGCACTGAGAAAATCAAAGTTCATCTAATTTGCATAATTTCTGCACGAGAAAAAAACCTGTATTATATGTGATGTATCCCATGGTACTAAACATTCACACAACAAATTAATCAAATCAGCGCTTTCATATGGAAGTTCTGTGCAAAAATCTGATTGCACCTAATTTTGTACAAAATGGCTGCCATCGGCCATCTTGAATTTTGGACCACACCCCAAAACACTCGTTCTCGTCCCACGCCCACGGTGATACCAAAAGTACCCAAGAAGTTTCAAAAAGATCGGTTCATAAATACGGCCTCTAGCCCGAGCCGTATTGGCATTTGCACTTACAGTGCTGAAAGTAACACCAAAAAACATCAAAATTAGTCTAATTTGCACAATTTTCAAGGAGAAAAAAACCTGTATTATATGTGATGTATCCCATGGTACTAAACATTCATACAAAAAATTATTCAAATCAGAGCTTTCATATGGAAGTTCTGTACAAAAAGTTAAAAAATTTATAGTAATTTATATATTTTTTATACTTACCAATGACCCAGACATAGCTGGTGCTAACTCTTAAAATATAGGGCCAAACACAAATTTTGCCCCCCAATCCCCAAAATTTGCATCTAAAACTAAAGAAAACATGTCCAGAGAGGCCCTCCACACCTCGCCCCCACTGCGCATGCGCAGTGTCAAGGACGTTCCGAAATTGGCGCCATTTATCATTCTAATAACCAGTGCCTGGTAAGCGCTATGTACTCAGCGGGGAGGCAAGAGTTCCCAACTCCTGGGAGGGCCATCCCCGTCTGGGTCATTGGTAAGTATAAAAAATATATAAATTACTATAAATTTTTTAACATTTTTATACTGTACCAATGACCCAGACATAGCTGAATAGTAAAAAGGCTGGAGGGCCAAGGACATAGAGCAAAATGGAATACGCTCAATAAAATAAAATAGAGTCATCCCCTGTAGGGAAAAGAAGTAATAGGCCTTACATGCATCTTTCTTATTTATGATAAATTAGAAAGATACAACACCTTCCAAAAATTGAGCTTCATACATCCATGTACTCTATTAATATCCAATAATCCTTATACTAATAATTTTTAAAGTAAGCCAATAATAAAGTAAGTCTAGAGAATAGAGACTCTTATACTCCTAAAAGTGTGTGAGAATTGCATAATCATGTCCGTTGACATATGCAATATTCAAAAGCTATACTTTAAAAACTAAGACTTGAATGAATTTTATAAACTTAAACTTCTCACTAAACAACCATCCTAAAAACAGCTCAGAATTACTAACTCCGGAGGAGGTATCCCCTTGTTTTCATAGTAAAAACAGGTGACCCAAGGGAACACCCTCCCCCCCCCCCTTTTTCTTGCCCTGGGTCAAATAGCCCAGAGCGAAGAGGGCAGCCGAACGGAGACACTGCCGAAACAGACAGCCTACCTAGCTATAGTAGCAACTGTTAAGTGAATGACATTCTGAGCAGTAGATAATAGACCTAACAATAGAGGCCTCCAGAAATGGACTCGATATTTCTGAGATAAAATTCATGAATGGATGGCTGAGCGCAATGAGCAGCCTTCAAAAATCTATAATAGAACACTATTAATGTAAGCCCAAGAAGTAGAAGAACTCTTACTTCATGAGCCGAAATCTTAAGCACAACTGCTAAGCCAATGATATACCATAAGCAGTACGCTAGTTAATAGAATCCATTAACAATAAAATGGAGCGTAACGTCCTTCTACTAGACATCAAAGACAGAAGAAGCTTACGCCCTTGTAATAAACAGATATCTGTTTATAAATACATAAACTGTACCCGGAAAGAGTAAAGGCCTATGCCCATACGAAGACGGAAGGACCTTAAAATAATAGGTTCCGGATAATAGGAGCCTAACTCTTATGCAACAATCCAACCTAAATAGTAACGGAAGTATTGATTCCGAAACTATGAAAGTGAAAATCATCCATCGATAGTGCATGAAACTCACTGACTCTACAGTAAAAGAGAAACCAACAGAATTACTGTCTAAAAGGTCAGAATTTGAAAACTACTGTTTCCAGAGGCTCAAATGATTACTTAGCTAAATAAGAACCTGAAGTTAAAATCCGTATAGGAATTTAATCTAAA
The DNA here is from genome assembly GCA_031216915.1 of Pictodentalium vernedei. Lineage (NCBI taxonomy): Eukaryota > Metazoa > Mollusca > Scaphopoda > Dentaliida > Dentaliidae > Pictodentalium > Pictodentalium vernedei. The sequence goes on from CM062297.1 coordinate 319,144,895, forward strand.
GATTCTAAGTCTATTTATCAAAAAGTTACTAACTGACTTAGATAAAGAGACAAAAGACTCAATTGTAAACTATCGTAGAGTGCATAGGTATGAGGTAACATAAACCTATAACCTAAATAACAACAGGCTGCAGTAGATCTTGTGAAACAAGTATACTAAAAAATAGCAATGAGTAGTATGGAGGGATCAACCATATGAACATAATGATCCCTACACCACGACGGAAGAGCCTCCACTTTAGTCGCATAGAATAGCGAAGAAGAGGATCTCCTATAGTAAGAAATCGCGTCCAAAGCTCGTCCAGTACAGTGCTTACAATGCAATATGGACCACACAACGGAAAACATGAAGGTTGCGACCTTGCTGGTTGTGATAAAAATGACACGATTTACCCAGTGAAAAAAGATCCTCACATAGAGGAAGATTTCACGTTAAGATCCACAGTAGACAAGAGAGTAAATTACTCATGATCTCTGTGAAGATAGAGATGCTATCAACAGAAATATATTGTGGTTGTTTATCTTAGCAATACCTGCTAAAAACAACAGCGCCGGAGGATACGCGTATCCTATCATTCTGTCCTATAGATCAATAGAGCGTTAACAGTATTAGCTCAGAGATCTGGACAAGCCAACACATACGTCTGCAATTGATTAGCCAACTGTGTCATAAATAAAACATCATTGGGCGCTCCCATAGATAGCAAATCTGATTGAATACTTGTTTGTTGAGAGTCCATTCTGACAGCAACAAGCGACCCGTAAGAGAACGGGAGTGCGATAAAACAATCAGACGACCCAGAATATGACGGACCAAAACTGAACTTGGTGTACTATAACCAACAGACGGATTCTTTCCATTAAATTGAATAACGGAAACGAAAGAGTGCCTCCCTGGTTCCGGAGATACGCCACTACTGTCGAATTAAAGGACAGGAATTTGGGCATGCGTTTCTGAATAATGTTCATGCAATGACATAAAGCAAGCCTAAAAAACATTATTCCGCGGAAGTTAACTGATAGCTAAAAGACTGCGGAACCCAAAGACCCTGGCACTTCGAATCCGTAGGGATCAGTATATATCCCAATCTGTTTGACTGGCAACCGTCATAACAGCCACACTCGGGTCCGGCAACTGCGGCGGCACTCTCTGAGTCAACCACCGAATGTTTGCCCCAGTCTGAATCTCTTGTAACACTAGATAGACAAGAGAATGTATAAATCAAGCAATTCATGGATTGCCGGAAAGTTGCCGTCGAAGAGAAGCTCCTCCGAGAACGAAGCGACTCTGAGAGAGTTCTTAACCTACTATCCACGCGTGGATGTAGCTAGGGCTGCCTCACGTCTAACCAACTCCAATCAGCCACTGAAGGGCGGAGTTATACGTGAACAAACTACTGCCCTCAAAAGAAATTACATTGAGAATAATATCCCGTAAATCTTTTCTTGAAGACGTAATGATAACGCCTCAGTAAGGCGGATTACGTATAATAAAGCGTCTAAGTTAAGTCTAATATACATAATGTCGTTCCCAACATTGAAATTGGAAAAGACATAAACGGTGAAAAAGAATATATGCAGTCTTTAATCACACCGTCTAGACGCATATGAACTCTCGGTATGCCCTGCTCTGCCAAAATAAACTATATGTAAAAAAGATAAAATGGCAGAAATGAGCCACGCGGACAAGAAACTAAACTATCATGCTTAGTAGCCGTCTTGTATATATATAAATATATAGCGTCGAAAAATAAAACACATGTTGTAATGACAATATTGGACTGCGTCGGTAAGTCAGGGACAAAGTCCCTGTACCGATCGAAAAATCCGAGTCCAATGACGCTATAAGTCTCTTATCCAAGATCGCAGCAATGAAGTCCGAAAAATAATCACTGGAAGAAATGCCAGAAGATATGAAAGGCATCTTCCGATACTACTAAAGGGAAAACTCGAAATCTTTCGAATCCCTTTCGCCATCCTGTCGGACCCTATAAAGCGTTCGGTCGTCCGTAGCTTGATGCAACCGCGGACCGCACCGACCCAGCGCCGTCGGATAATTCCTGATTCGACCGAGAAACCGTCAATTGCTGGGATGCTGCGAAACAACTGTGCTAACTCGGATAGCACGTCCGTCACTGAGGCCTGAGGAGCAGCGGTCTTACGATGCATTGCCGCAGGAAGCTCCGAGATCGTTACCCCGTGCATACTTCCAATATGCGAGCGAACGGAGTGTATAGGCCTCGTGTCCCTTGGCTACCGGATGGCGCGACCTATTCGCTGTGGAATCACTGAATGCCGAAACTGATCGGATACTCGAGGTCACGTAGCCAATGTGCGGTCGTGTGCCCTGCTGTGAGGATGAGGAAGCATTAAAGACAGTCTCTCGGACTGTCAATATAACGGAGCGTCCCGAGCAACGGACATATGCTCCGAATGTAAAATATCTGAACCACAACATGCGGTCCCCTATGTTGTTGGCTTCCTCCGATCTGTCCTCAATCTGCCGTCACTGGGTGAGTACTAAAGTAATTAAAGTGCTCGCATCACCCAAATCTCCTTCCTAGACCGCAACGGACGAACCCGGCAGCCGAACCATTCGATGAATGTACGCTACACCGGGTGAGCTAGCGAATGTCACTCCGTAAGCGATAGACATATTCCATGAGCACTTATTGCCGCTAACTCTTCATTAACTATGACGACAGAGGCACACTTTTGAAAGACATCTCCATAACTCTTCGAACAAGAAACCAGAAATGCTTGGATAGCAAGCATAAAATAATAATATATATAGCGTCGTTCAATAATTCGAAAGTTTGTGTGACATTATTGGACTATGTCGGAACTGAGGGACGATGTCCCTGAACCGAACCAAAAATTTCTAAGTCCACCGACGCTATCAGTTTCTTATCCGGCATCGCAGCATATGTTGTTCCGAAAGGGAAAGCTTGAAATCCACCGAATCCCTTTCGGTATCCCGTCGGACCGGATGAAACTTTCGGACGTCCGTACCCGCTTCCGCGGAGCGTCCCGACCCAGCATCGTCGGATAAAATATATGCGACAGATTCAGTTGATGCTGGGATGCTGCGATAAACTGTGCTATTAAGGAAAGCACGTTCGTTCCCGAGGCCTGTGCAGTAGCGGACTTACGATGCATTGCCGCTGGAAGCTCCGTGTACGTTGACTCCCGCATACTTCCTATGCGAACGTCCGGAGTCTGCAGACCTCGAGTCCCCGGCTACCGACCCAGCGCTGTCGGATAATTCTCGATCCGACACCGTTTCTGTCGGCTGCTGGGATGCTGCGATAAGCTGTGCTATGTGCACAAGAATGTCCGGCGTCGAGACCTGCGGAGGCGCAGTCTATCGCTGCTTCGCCGAGGGTAGCTCCGCATCAGATGGCTCCCGCATACTTTTCCTATGCGAACGTCCGGAGACCATCGGTCTCGAATCCCTGGCTGCCGGATGGTGTGACCTGGTCGCCGAAGAATCCTTGATCGGCGAAGCTGGTAATATATCGGCGGTCACGCAGCCAAGGTGCGGTCGTGTGCGCTGACGAGAAGAGGAAGCCTTAGCAGTCTCAGCGGACTGCCTATACAACGGAGCGTCCCGAGCGACGGACGTATGCTCCGCTAACGACACATTTGTACCACAACATCTGGGGCCAGATGTTGTTGAACGAGAGAGGGGCCTCTCTCGCTTGCCGTCCGGATGGACCGGAACGAGCTATGAACCGGACTAAAAGGCTTCCTCCGTTCTCCCTCCGATCCGCCGTCACTGGGTGTGCATTAAGTTAATTTTATAGTGCTCGCATCACCCCAAAATTCCTTCTAGACCGCAACGGACGAACCCGGCTGCCGAACCATTCGGTGAATGGACGCTACACCGGGCGAGCTAGCGGACGTCAAAGGCCGTCGAACCTACTAGGGTCCTCTTAGGCAATTGGCGTATTACATGAGCACTTTTCCGCTAGCCCTTCATTAATTGTGACGACGGAGGCACACTGTTGGAAGACATCACAGATACATCACCCTAATCTTGATCGTCTGAAATAGAAATTGATAAAGTAGAGTGACCCTGCGGGGAAAGGACCGGAGTGTCCAAATCCCCAACAACATACCGTGACATACGCTTCCCATATTGTCATCGAAATCATACGATACAGAACCGGAGTTAATGCGAGTACACTGACCACATATAGAATGATAATAAGGTCAGAGGAAGACTTCCTCTTAAAACAATAGATCAATATCCTTTCAATGTGAAAAGAAAACAAGTCCTGGTACTCGCACTAACCCCTGGCAATCAAAATACATAATAATAATATGATCCATTAATATAGAAAAAATAATTGAAATCAAAATATTTTGAAAAAATATTTTTTCAGAACAGCCCAAGTTTCTGAAAAGTAACGTTGAGCCCCAATGGATCCCAAGCCTAAGTGTGGACAAAAATTTTAAAAATATTTTAAACAATTTATTCAACACTTACGAACAATAATAATGTATCTAGTTATGATTGAAATAACATAAAGATATTATTATTTAGAAATCCCCCCCTCACACAGAGGGCTGTTGTAAATGTAAACAATGAGTGTAAAAACACTAAAATAAGACTACCAGGCACCCAGGCCCGAAATCAGTTACCAAAAATACACCATCTGATGCAAAACAGAGACTTCCAGGGAAGAAACTGCAGAACATCAGATGGTAGATGCAGAACACAATGCCTAACCACCCGTAGGTGAAGACGTAAACATGGGGAAAGAACAGAATTCATTCTGTTATTCAGCTAAACTCCCAAGAAATTTTAGTAATAATAATTACAGAAATTATGCCAAAAGCATGGGAGAATAGCAAGGGGGAACTTAAAGGACAGGGAGAGAGGAAAAACACTTGTAAAAACAGTGTAACTAAATAATCAGAATGACAACAAAATGGCTGCTGCCTTGAAAATAGGTAACTTAACATAATTTCATTAAAAAATTTTAAGTTACAGCCCTGATAATATTCTGTCACACATTCTTTTCCTCTCCTCCTTTTCTATCCTCCTTAGAATCACCATTTCACTAATATTTATTTGTCTGGCATCATTTAAACTGAGATTTAAAAGCACAAAGATCAGTCAGATGTTAACTGATGAAGGGCCAAACTTAGAATGATAAATGGCGCCAATTTCGGAACGTCCTTGACACTGCGCATGCGCAGTGGGGGCGAGGTGTGGAGGGCCTCTCTGGACATGTTTTCTTTAGTTTTAGATGCAAATTTTGGGGATTGGGGGGCAAAATTTGTGTTTGGCCCTATATTTTAAGAGTTAGCACCAGCTATGTCTGGGTCATTGGTACAGTATAAAAATACAGGTTTCTGCATCGTCGGTACAAAATGGCGGCTGGCAGCCATCTTGAATTTCGGACCGCACCCAAAAACACTCGTTCTCGTCCCACGGTCATAACAAAGGGACCCAAGAAGTTTCGATCGGTTCATAAATACGGCCTCTAGCCCGAGCCGTATCCAATTGTTGACGTACGAACAGACGGATGACGGGCCATGACAAATGCTCAAATTTGGTTTCGCCAAAGTTGAGCTAAAAATACAAGACTAACCAATCGTTTATACCCATTGCCAACATCAGAGGACTTCCTCCGCAGGCATTGATTACCAGATCCTATTTTACCAGTAAAGCAGGACTTGTTTACCACAGGGAACAGGTACTACTCCACTTCCCGTCATTCCTACGGGGATAACAAAGCTAAACTGTGAGGTAAAGTTTCTAGTGGTTACCCTACAACGTATTTCAACTGGTACTGCATCTATCAACTCAACAACTGAACTCATCACCTGACCTCATCAACTCAACAATTCAACTTATCATCATCATCATCATCATCATCACACCATCAACTCATTACCATCATCTCATCATCATCATCATCATCATCATCATCATCATTATAATCTCTCTGTGAGAAGCAGTTTGCTTTGAATGCTTTCTATTTAAATCATATCTCATTTCTTGGAGTATGTTGTTTGTTTTATTATTCCCAACATTACAAATCATATTTTGGAGCATTGGAAGAATTATCACCTGCTGGAGCTTACTTTCCAACAAAATACACATCACCTCACCAAACATTCGCTCTCAGTGACAGTGCATTGACATTTTAAACATTTCTTCAGAGAGAGGCTCTTGGACACTCCGCCAATGGCAGTGACATACCCTATAGTCTCTCTACGATCCCAATACCACCAATAGAGTCCTGGTCCTCTTAGACCTAAGATGGTAAGAGGTATTACAAAAGCTAGTGACAGACAATCTTCTGCCACTTGGCCTCGCCCTTCCAGATATGCCTGTTAACCATCAACCTCCGACCCCCCTCCCTTTCAGAAATTTCCACCACTGCCTTCCACATGCTTTACTGCCTTTTAATCAGTCAGTATGCCTGGTATATAAATAACGTTCAGAATGTGAGACAACTCAGTCACTCATCCTAAGGCCATTTATTTATTTATTGGTGTTTAAGGTCACATACGTATGCACAATGGCGAATCGTGACAGTTGTAAGAGTGGAGGAAGCAGAAGAGAACCCCCCCCCCCCCCCAGGATCGACGAGCAGTCAGCTCCTCAACATTTCAATTCTGTTCAAGCTCCGCTAAAGCAGGGTTACAGCGGTTGAAGACATGTGCTCCACTGACGTGCAGTACGCCATAGTACACACCGTCATCGTGCCCCCATGTAGGCAACCGCGATAAAGTATCTTGCCTAAGGCAAGGACACAACGCGGGTCGTCCCGGACAGGGATCGAACTCGGGACCTCTAGCATAGAAGTCCAACAGTCAACCGCTGAGCCACTGTGCTCCACCCTAACTTCCCTAAGGCCATTAAAAAATATGAGAGTGACGGTATACATGCATGATTTTATACAACTGGAACAAAATGACCCTTATCCGCAGCTCTAGGCGGATCGGCTAAAAATTCGGATATGGAAACTTCAGCAGCCGACCGGCCCATATGGCAACAGTGGTGGATCCTCTGCCAATTTACCGGTCCACCCATGCATACCCCGCCCCCCCCTGCCCTCCACCACAGTAGCGATAAAAAGTTGTGATTTTAGTCAGAAAATCTCAATATGTATCAATCATTTATTTGGGTCACCGGTACATCAGGAAACCTCCTGGTCGCCCAAACGACCAGTTCGCCTCTGCTTATTCGTAAAGTCGACACTGGCACCAGCGGCTCAGTCTACTGTGAAAGGAAAAAAACATGAACATGATAATCATTATTGATGCCGTATGCTTTGTGAATTTACTGTCAACTTTGAGCGAAGACTTGTAAGTTTTTTAACCCGATTGCAAATGGCGGCACCCATTTACTCTCGGTTCAGGTCTAACTTGACAGATTTCGTACACGCACATGTAAGCGTTATTTTTCCTCATTCAGTCGCGGTAAGCTTTTCCTCATGCAGTCATGGTAAGCAGTACCTAGTTCTACATGATACATTGCCAAGACAAACACATCGATGTTTGGTGTAACGACGGAGATGGCAGAAAATTTTTTTAAAAAGTGACTCGATACTGCCGAGTAGACTGTACCCTTGTACGGTCGTGTTGGTGATGGGTCTAGGTCTTTTCGGCCCTGGGGAAAATTCGGCCCCTGGTATTTTTCCGGGAACATTCGACCTCAGTCAAGGCCGAATGTTCCCACTTTTGAGGCCGAATGTTCCCACTTTTGGTAAAATTTTTCGGAGTTTGGGAGTTGAAAAATAGCTTTCAAAAATAATTTTTTAGTTTATTTTGTTAGGTTTGTTTTATATTAGGTGGTTTTCTAGAATATTTTTTAAAGAATAATATATACTGCGTACCTACCTTTATTCCTAAAGTCGAAATATATTAAGCACAACAAGACCAACCCATAATGAATAATGAAATATAAAATCCATTGTATAAAATCCACTGAACTGAATAACAGAATGACAATATATGTGTTCCAATGTCGACATGCAAACCCAAAATGATATACTTCTTCTTGGATGTTGTTTGGCACAACTCATAATGAAAATTTTGTTTTCATAAGTTCTTCTGTGTGAAGTAGTGATCAAAGTTACTGAGTTATCAACTGTGTTTTTAAATGACTTGAGTACATAATCAATGTTAAATATGCAACAAGTTACTGAGTTATCAACTGTGCTTTTAAATGACTGAGTACATAATCAATTTAATTTCTTATAAATAAGAAGAAATTGTGTCAAATAAACTTGTCATCAACAACTGTTTTTACTGACTTTCAGAAAGCTGCACAATCTGCAATTCAAACTGTTTTTCAATGTGAAATGAAAGGCTGCCTCTTTCATTATCGCCAGTGTATCCAAAGAAATGTGCAGCGTTGTGGCCTTCAAAGTGCCTTTTCATCTGATGACAGCATAAATCAGTTTGTCCGTCGTGCATCTGCACTTCCTCTTATAAGGCAATGTGACATTGACGATGTATGGTTGAATGCATTGGAAAATGTTGATTTAGAAAATGGAAATGTTCTAAAGTTTGCCGATTATGTGACAGAACAGTGGGTTGAAATGCCAGGCAGGGACATGTGGAACCATTTTGACACTGTAGGTCCACGGACCACTAACCACGTGGAAGGCTGGCATTCAAAAATTTCTAAGCTGAGTGCTGCACACCCAAATTTATTCAGATTCATAGATCTTATAAAAAAAGAACAAGATCAAACAGAGACTGTTATCATGCAATTACAATCCGGAGGGAAAATGCGACCTCGAAAGAGGAAATACCGACAATTAGGCCAGGGTCTGGAAAATGAGAAACGAAAATTGTTGAGTGGTGCCAAGACTGTTCTTGAATATGCTGACTCTATCACATCTCGTTGGGTTATAAATGTTTAGTTTGCTTGTTCATATTGGTTATAAATGTTTAATTTGCTTATTTAGTTTTGTAAAATTCGGATAAAAATACATTTTTTGTATGAAATTCATGTATAAAATACATTTTTTGTATGTTTGTATGCCTGGTTTTATGTATTTTTGTATGTGTATTCTCATGGTTATATGTTTAATTATTAATTAGTGTGTGAAAAACTTCTTATTTTTGCGAGAACCGACTGAATAAATGTGTCTTTTATAGGTGCCGGCATTACAAGAACCCCCCTTTCTACGGACCCTTAAACCTTTTATGTGGACTGTAATTGTCCTTCATGAGATAACCTTATACTATTTTTCACGGTTTCTTTGAACATTTATTTGAACACTTCTCGCGTAAAAACAACTACTGGGAAAATGTCACACGTTAGTAGGGGGTGGGTGTCTTGTCCGAAATGTAGAAAATGTGCAGACAATATTTTGGGAAAATTCTCTCTGATGCACTAAATTCAACCCAAGTTATTTATTTATTAATAGAATTTGTATGGATAGAAGAGAAAAGTAGCAAACACCTGAGAATACTGACAGAACAATTCAAATGAAAATTTGTTCCCATATATGTATACCTGCCCTCGCCAAGCCTGATAATGAACAGCTTGTCATTTGTAGATTGGGGCCCACAGCAGCCCACAGGGGTTTAAATTGGTGCCATTTGGTGGTACCAGTTTAAGAACATTATGAAAGCAGGCGACTGGGTTCGGGCCTATTCTTGAGTTGACACGAAGTTAGTTGAGCTTTGCCGATCCAGTGACCAGTGATGTCCCACAAATATCAAACAGTTTACCTTGGGTACCAGCAAGAAATTTGGTGAAAAAAACCCACAGAATAATACATACTGGTAAATATATTGGAAGAATTGTTACTCAGTAAAGAAATATTTTGATATGATGTTATTTCGAAAACAGAACGTTTCAAAATAAACGGGAGTGTGAAATTAAGGAAGAAAGCTGTAATCAGCTGCTCTGTACATCAAGGGAGTGTACTCGACACAATTCTCTTGCCAAAGCATTCTGTTTCAAAAATGCATTGTCATTCACTTCACGTGGTTACACGAAGAAGGCTGTGCACTGCACAACACAGCTTTATGACAGAATTTGTATCTTTCACTTTGCGACATGATGGAACTCTGATCTAAATAATTATGGCAGAGGACAGTTGTTGAAACCGATTGTATATCGAAGACTGACCTTTAGTTGGTATAAAACTAGCAGTTGGACATGATAATAACTCACATGTTTGTGATTATTTGAAATCAAAATTTGCAGTAAAACCCGCAGACCTTGGAATTTGTGTTTCTTTTAAATATTAAGTTTACTTAATCAGTCCTTGCGGATAAAATATGAATTCAAATGATTTGTTGTAATTTGTAATATATTCAGAAAAATATGCGCTTTTAGATTATATAGGGTAGGTGTTCAGTGTCATTTTACGTTTTGGGTGAAAAATCATTGAAACTTTGATGTGTCTGATTACAGGAAATATCCGGACAGTTACCTACCTGCAAAAACCCATTTTCTTCCTAACATTCTGACATGGAAGCCAAAACTAATACAGCACCACGAAGGCCCAGAATTCTACTTCTGAATGGGAATTACAACTGACATGGATTTACTGGCAAATGTCGTCCGCTTGTTGGCATTTAATGAGGTTGACATAGTAATAATGCACAGTTTGGAATGGCTATGGTTGTTCCAATGTACGGAGCCTTGGCAGTCAGTACAGAATTTCATTAGATGCGACCTCTGGGAGCTGGCGTACTGCATAGAGGTCCTGCCAACATTGTTGCTGTTTTGATTCAGTAGAGTAGCCAAGGAATTAGGGGGAGGGAGGGGGGGGGGGAAAGTGCCCTAAATGTTTACCCACACACACACACACACAAAAATGACCCAATGCAATTTCACACAACTTAGAGTCCCCGCAAATGCTCTCCAATATAGGGCAGCACATGCAACAACTGCTCAGATTGAATCTTAAGAGTACTGAATTTTGCAAAATATTCTTGGGGAGGCTTTGTCCTTACTAGGAACATAAACGAACATAAACGAACAGAAGAGAAAATAATAGGAAATACAAGTTAAAAATGATTGAGGGTGCATATGCAGGTATATGTGGGTATATATTATTCGTTTGTAAAATTTTATTCACTTCTGATGAGTATTTTGATGATTAATAAGGTTTATAAAATGTACGACGGCGCGAAATTCTTGTGTTTGTTAAGTAGTAGCCTGCTTGAAGCTGTCGACAAGATGCGACAAAGGTGTGAAATCAATTAGCTGTCTGAGGAAGAATGTCGCTGAGGAAAACAGCGAAATTTAGGTTTAAGAGGATGGCAAGCACCTCTTTTAATCGTGTGTAAAATTGTATCCACGTCTGATGAGTATTTTAGTGGTAAATAAAGATTATAGCCATTATTTGGATTGACAAACATGCATCAAACTCTCGCTTTGGATTCCGAGGACTCTCTCCAACGAGGGGGACACCCCGGGCTCTTTCCAGGAAGCGGGTTCCATGATACAGTAACCGCTTCGCGATGATGTCTTCTACATACACCCCATCCCGTTTTTTTTTTATTTAAATTAAAAAAAAAATTAGCAATAAATTTTAAACTCCCCTCATCCTTTGCCCGGGCTTGGCACCGGTGGACTTAACAAAGTCAAATCAGGAGTTTAACATTTATCTAGTCCAATACTATTAGCCTTCGCCTGTGCTTCGAATTTATTATTTTTTTATTTTTTAATATGTCGCACCGGTGCGACATATTAAAAAAAATAATAATAATAAATTCGGAGCACGGGCAAAGGCTAATATTATTGGGCTAACATTTATCGCGAAGCGGTTAGGCCTACTGTATCACGGAACGCGTTTCCTGGAAAGAACCGGGGGTGGATGGGGCTCGTTGGTGAGAATCTGTGGGTGGAGGTGTCCCGGGATTTGTCGTTGCCACAGGGGACAGGTGCCCCCTCCCCAAAATGTAGCTGTACCCTCTTCCAAATGTTTCCCGCCAGTAGTTAGACTTAGATTTTAAAATTTGTAATTGTCAATATATATGTCTTTTTTCTTTTTTTCTAAAATAACCACCAAACTGCGGTTTCAGTATTACCATAAATTTGCCCACTTCTTTTATCAAACACGGAGCAGAAATCTTGTAATTATGCAAATTCCTTAGCGGTCCTACTATTTAACGAACACAAACGAACATAAACGAACAGAAGAAAAAATAATAGGAAATACAAGTTAAAAATGATTGAGGGTGCATATGCAGGTATATGTAGGTATATATTATTCATTTGTATAATTTTATTCACTTCTGATGAGTATGTTGATGATTAATAAGGTTTATAAAATGTACGACGGCGCGAAATTCTTGTGTTCGTTAAGTTGTAGCCTGCTTGAAGCTGTCGACAAGATGCGACAAAGGTGTGAAATCAATTAGTTGTCCATCTGAGGAAGAATGTCGCTGAGGAAAACAGCGAAATTTAGGTTTAAGAGGATGGCAAGCACCTTTTTTAATCGTGTGTAAAATTGTATCCACGTCTGATGAGTATTTTAGTGATAAATAAAGATTATAGCCATTATCTGGATTGACAAACATGCATCAAACTCTCGCTTTGGATTCCGAGGACGCATCACGGCGAGTCGGGGACAAATCGTGATCTACCCTTAGAAAGCGGAGCAAGACTCGGATACATGTAGCATATTGTACACCCACATAATGATAATAATCTAAAGATCTTAAAATATCTTGGGGATAAGTCATTCAAGTCCAGTTTAAGCTTTCCTGAACACTTTCCCTGAACAAGCTCACCCTCCACCAACGCGGGCTCCCACTAACGAGAGAGGACAACCAGGCACGTAGCCAGGAAAAAGTTTCCAGGGGAGGGGGGGGGGGGGGGGGGGGGGGGGGGGGTATAGCCATCAGATGCGCGAAAGGCGGGGGTGCTGGGGTCCTTCTCCAGGAATTTTTTTTTCGGAGGGGGGGGGGGGGGGAGGGGAGGGTATTCTCCCCCGGGAAATTTTTAAAATCTAAGTCTACTGGCGGAAAACATTTGGAAGGGGACACAGCTAGATTTTGGGGAGGAGGCAAGTGACCCCCCCCCCCCCCAACCCAATGTGGCTACGACATTGGGGACAACCCTACCCATACTCTCCCAGAAATGCGACCCGAGAAAACAATCCCGGGCACCCCCCACCCCCCCCCCCGCCCCACACTGACTCTCTCCAATGAGGGGGACACCACAGGCTCTTTCCAGGAAGCGGGTTCCATGATACAGTAACCGCTTCGCGGTGATGTCTTCTACATACACCCCATCCCGTTTTTTTTTATTATTTAAATTAAAAAAAAAAAAATTAGCAATAAATTTTAAACTCCCCTCATCCTTTTCCCGGGCTTGGCACCGGTGGACTTAACAAAGTCAAATCAGGCGGATTTTGAGTTTTTATGTTTTCCAAACAATTATTATATTTACTTCTTTGGTAGATATATTTTGATTTTCTTTTCAATTCACTGCACAACAAAAACTCTAAATCCGCTTGACTTGATTCTCTTAAGTCTGCCGGTCCCAAACCCGGATAAAGGATGAGGGGAGTTTAAAATTTATTGCTAAAAAACATTTTGGAAAAAACAACAACTCTGAATCCGACTAACTTGACTCTGTTAAGTCTGCCGGTGGTGGGGGGGGGGGGGGGGGGGGGAGGGGGGGGGGCGTGGGGGGGGGGGTGTTAAAATTTATTACTAAAAAAAAATTGGAAAAAAACCTCTAAATCCGCCTGACTTGACTCTGTTAAGTCTGCCGGTCCCAAGCCAGGGCAAAGGATTCCCCGACTCACCGTGATGCGTCCTTGGAATCCAAAGCGAGAGTTTGATGCATGTTTGTCAATCCAAATAATGGCTATAATCTTTATTTATCACTAAAATACTCATCAGACGTGGATACAATTTTACACACGATTAAAAAAGGCGCTTGCCATCCTCTTAAACCTAAATTTCGCTGTTTTCCTCAGCGACATTCTTCCTCAGATAGACAGCTAATTGATTTCACACCTTTGTCGCATCTTGTCGACAGCTTCAAACAGGCTACTACTTAACGAACACAAGAATTTCGCGCCGCCGTACATTTTATAAACCTTATTAATCATCAAAATACTCATCAGAAGTGAATAAAATTTTACAAACGAATAATGTATACCCACATATACCTGCATATGCACCCTCAACCATTTTTAACTTGTATTTCCTATTATTTTCTCTTCTGTTCGTTTATGTTCGTTTGTGTTCGTTAAATAGTAGGACCCAAATTCCTAGCCATTTTCCAGTTCGAGGTTCTCGGGGATCTCAACCCACTATCCTACTGCCAGTCGCACACTCAAACTTAATAAGATTATTGGCTCTCGCTCCCGACTCTCGTGGATTTATAAGCAAATAAAGCTATAAAGCAAATAAAGTTATTAGGGTCGCAAGGGATTTCAATGACACATCGTCCCTGTGCGTCTTTGCCACGCAGAAACTTTTCATTCATTCATATATGTCAATGTGTTTTATATTGTATATATAGAACATTACGCTGTATTTATTTTTGTTTTTAGTTGCAGGCTAATAAAGATGTTTAAACTCATCTTA